>VSMA01000012.1:0-1200000 GCA_009194965.1 Coniochaeta sp. 2T2.1
GGTGGGAGCTCGACGAGGGGCCTGTCACGGCGCTGAGGCCCCAGGTAATTGAGCCACGTGACCCTGTCACGTGGTAGGCCTAGTGCGGGCCCGCGACAAAGAAATATCTTTATATTGATTCTGTCCATTATATTTTGTAGCTCTTCGAGCTACGTCTTATCATCAGCCTGCCCGCAACCACGGGATTGAGTCTGTCCGTAGCAAATACCATCTGTTTAGCCTTACTCCGCTCTCAGCCTGACAGTCCCGTGACATTACGTAGCTCCTACCCCTACCGCCATCACTACTGCTGCAATGGCGAACCGCCCGCTACCACCGTTCCTGCCGGAAGACGACGAGTCCTTTGCCGCCCACGTAATGGGGCATATTTCCCAATGGTACGAGTATTTCCGCCTGGCTTACGACTATATCGCCCGGAAGGAGACCGACGACCAGGAAGTCTACGCCAAGATCGAACAGCAAGGCCAGAGGATCTTGGAACTAGAAGAGGAAACCCAGCGCTTACAGAAGGAGCTGACGAGCTCCAACGCAGTCGCCAACTATCAGGAGAAGGAACTGGATAAGCTCCGGGATCTTCTTATCGAAGCCAAAGCGGGACGAGTCCTCGCCGAACACCGAGCTAAGTCGCAGACCGCTACCGTCACCGTACCGGCACTCGTCACTACCCCCGGAACCAACACCCCCGTCGACACACAATCCAATGGCTCCCAGCGCCTGTCCGAGAGACTCCCTGACCCCGACAAGTTCGAAGGAGAACGCAAGGACCTACGCCGCTTCGTCTCCCAGATACACGAGAAGATGAAGGCTAACCGCGACCGCTTCCCCACACCCCAGAGCCGTATGGCCTATGTTACCAACCGACTGAAGGGCCCTGCCTATGCCCAGATTCTCCCGCACATCAAGGAAGGCGTCTGTCAGCTTTCCGACTACGACAAGATCCTGGACCAGCTGGACCGCGCCTTTGGAGACCCGAACCTCGTCAACAATGCCCGAAACGACCTCTTCCGCCTGCGCCAATCAAACAAGGACTTCAGCACGTTCTTCGCCGAATTCCAGCGCCTCGCCCTCGAGGGACAGATGTCAGAAGAAGCCCTACCGACGCTCCTAGAACAAGCCATCTCCCGAGAACTGCGTAGCATGCTGCTTCACCACGAACCGCCCAGTCGGGAATATCACCAGTACGCTGCCTTCCTACAGAATCTAGAAAACCGCCGTCAACGCTTTAACCAACCCGTGCCGACCCTTGGAAGATCTTACACCGCCCCGGCCCCGAGCACCAACCGGCCGCAGACCATCTCCCCGCCCGCGAAGGGACCGGAGACGAGGGCCGAACGCGGCGAGCCTATGGACCTCAGCGCGCAGCGAGGGTCACGGTTCGTCCCTGGAGGCCGACGAGAGAGAGGAGAATGCTTCCGTTGCGGTTCTCAGAGCCACCGCGTTGCCGATTGCCCCCACCCCGATACTCGCTCCCGCCTACAAGCCAGAGTGGCCCGTTCCGGTTCCCCCGCCAGCTTGTCCTCGTCCAGATCCCGCAGCCCGCAGCCGAGCATTGAGGTCTCGGTAAACGGAGCGAGCCTGCGTTAAGTCGCACACAGGCTCCTATAGAGCGCACAACACGACACCAACCGAACCGCGCACTAAGAACGCTGAAGATCTCTGCTGCCGCCGTCAAGGGTCTCTCGGTCCGCGAAGAAGAGGACATGAGATCCCACCTAATGATATTACCCGCCACCCTGGAATTAGGAGACCGGAAACTGCCTACCTACGCCTTAGCCGACTCTGGCGCCGAAGGAAAGGGATTTGTTGACCAGAGCTGGGCCGAGAGCCACGAGCTCCCGCTAAAGAAACTGAAGAGACCGTTCGCCCTGGAGGTCTTTGACGGCCGAGAATCCGAGAGTGGGAAGGTCACCCACTATGTTATCACCAGCCTGAGGATTGAGGACCACTTCGAGAAAGAGATCAGACTATACGTCACGCAGCTAGCGTATTACCCCGTCATACTAGGAATGCCATGGCTAAAGGAACACGACCCGAGGGTCGGGTTCGCCAGCCATACCTTCACCTTTGACAGCCAGTACTGCCAGAAGAACTGCAACACCCCCGCCCGCCCGTCCAAGATCAGAGCATTGCACGACGTGCCGAAAAGAGACCGCCCGACCTACCTACCGCCCCGCCCCACCGGACTAGAACACATGGATATCGCAGAAGTTTCAATGCGAGCCTGCTCAGCGTACGCCCGAAGGAACTACCAGATGTTTTCTGTCACCATAGAAGACATAGAACAACAGCTTAGCCAACACGACGCACCGGACCTGGAAGAACTACTGCCACTAGAGCTTCGAGACTTCCGTGACGTCTTTTCCCCGAAGGAAGCAGACAAGCTACCGCCACACCGTCGGTACGACCACGAGATCAAGCTTATTGAGGGAGCGACACCGCCCTTTGGACCTCTGTACCCGATGTCCCGCGACGAGCTGAGGGCCCTTAAGGAATGGCTTGAGGATAACCTAAAGAAAGGCTTCATCCGACCCAGCTCGTCTCCTGCTGCCTCGCCAGTACTCTTCGTCAAGAAACCAGGAGGAGGACTCCGCTTCTGTGTGGACTACCGTGCGCTGAACAACATCTCCGTCAAGGACCGCTACCCCCTGCCGCTAACGAAGGAATCCCTCAGCAACTTGAAAGGGATGATGTACTACACGAAGATCGACATTATCTCTGCGTTCAACAACATCCGTATCAAGGAAGGACAAGAATACCTGACGGCTTTCCGTACCCGGTTCGGCCTGTTCGAGTCACTCGTTATGCCGTTCGGCCTGACCGCAGCGCCAGCAACCTTCCAGAGGTTTATTAACGACACCCTGCGAGAGTACCTAGACGTTTTCTGCACAGCCTACCTAGATGATATCCTGATTTACAGTCGCACGAGAAAGGAGCACATCGCTCATGTAAGGAAGGTCCTCGCGGCCCTGCGAGAAGCCGGCTTGTACGCCAAGATCCAGAAGTGCGAGTTCTTCCAGGACAAGACCACCTTCCTCGGAGTGATCGTGGGCCGAGAAGGAATCCAGATGGACCCGAAGAAGATCGAGACGATCGTCAACTGGAAAACGCCCGCCTGCCTGACCGATGTACAAGCCTTTATCGGCTTCGGGAACTTCTACCGACGCTTCATCCAAGGGTTCTCGAAGATCATCGCCCCGCTAGTCAACCTCACTAAGAAGGGGGTGAAGTTCAACTGGGATAAGAACTGCGAAGAGGCATTCAACCGACTGAAGACTGCTTTCACGACCGCGCCCGTCCTGGCCCCGTTCGATTGGGAAAGAGAGATCATCTTGGAAACCGACGCTTCCGATTTCGTGTCGGCCGGTGTGCTATCGCAGTACGGCGATGACGGCATTTTACGGCCTGTTGCTTTCTTCTCAAAGAAGCACTCGGTAACGGAGTGTAACTACGAGATCTACGATAAGGAACTCCTGGCAATTATTCGCTGTTTCGAGGAATGGCGCCCGGAACTGGAGGGAACGAGCTCCCCGATCAAGGTCATTACAGACCACCGGAACCTAGAATACTTCACGACGACGAAACTCCTGAACCGCAGACAAGCCCGCTGGTCCGAATTCCTCTCCAGGTTCAACTTCAAGATTACTTACCGTCCCGGCAAACAAGGAGCGAAGCCTGACGCTCTGACCAGGAGGTCAGAGGACCTCCCGAAGGAGGGAGATGAGCGCCTGCTACACCAGAGCCAGGTAGTACTGAAGAGCCACAACTTCGAGGAACCCACCCCGCCCAGCAAGAGACGAGTCAGATTCACAGAGGAACCAGTACAGCTAAGAGCTACGACACGCTCAAGCACAAGGAGACCAGAGACCGCAGCCACGGAACCAGACCCTGAGCCAGTCCGCCCCGTCCGCTCACGAGAGAGAACTGCTCCGTTACTGCCCCCACCGGTGAAAGCACTGTTCGAACAAGGGTACGAGTCCGACGAAACACTACGGTCCATACTGAAGGCCCTAGAGGAGAACCACGCCCGCCACCCGCGTATCACCCTAGCCGAGTGCGAGAACAGACACGGATACCTGTACTATCGAGACCGGCTGTACGTCCCTGAACATCAAGAACTGCTCGCTGAGCTTGTACGCTCGTACCACGAGAGCCCGGTCACCGGACACATGGGCCGAGCGAGAACTTACGAGGCCATTTCGAGAGAATACTACTGGCCGGGTATGCTATCCTATATCGAGCGATGGGTCAGAAACTGCCACACCTGCAAGCGAAGCACCGTCTCCAGAGAAGCACGCCAGGGGGTACTCAAACCTTTACCGATTCCCGACCGAGCCTGGCAGGATATCTCCATGGACTTCATCACACACCTACCCGAAAGCGATGGGTACGACGCGATCCTCGTCGTAGTAGACCGTCTGACGAAGATGAAGCACTTCATAGCTTGCAAAGGAACCTGTGATGCCGAGGAAGTCGCCCGCCTGTACACCAAGCATGTCTGGAAGATACATGGCCTCCCCAAGACAATTGTTTCCGACCGTGGAGCCCAATTCGTGTCCGCGTTCTGGAGGCACCTGATCCGCCGCCTAGGAATCAAAGCCCTGCTATCGACTGCATACCACCCGGAGACAGATGGCCAGACCGAGATCGCGAACGCTTTCCTGGAACAGTACCTGCGTGGTCAGGTCTCTTACCTCCAAGACGACTGGTCGAGATGGCTACCCCTTGCCGAGTTCGCCCTGAATAACGCCATCAACGAGAGCACCGGCACGACACCGTTCTTCGCCAATTACGGCTTCCACCCCCGCCTAGGATTCGAACCTGTACAGCCTGGACCACAGCGCGCCGCTCGCGACTCTGAGGAGTTGGTCCTCAAGATGAAAACGATCCACGAGTACCTGCAATCCGAGATCTGTCTCGCCCAAGCCCGCCAAGAGGAGTACGCCAACCGGAAAAGGAGACCTGCCCGCCGTTACCAAGAAGGCCAGGAAGTGTGGCTAGACGCCCGCAATATTAAGACTGCCCGACCGCAGAAGAAGCTCGACTGGAAACTACTCGGACCGTTCAGGATCGCCGAAGTCGTCAGCCCGTATGCCTACCGTCTGGAGCTGCCTGCGTCTATGAGGATACACCCTGTCTTTCATGTCAGCCTGCTCCGACCCGCTGCCACCGATCCCTTGCCTGGTCAGTGCCATGCTCCTCCTCCCCCAGTGGAGGTGGACGGCATCGAAGAATTCGAGGTCGAGGACATCCTGGACTCCCGCTGGGAGAGGAGAGGCCGGGGCGGCCCTCGGTTAAAGTATACTGTCAAGTGGGTTGGATACGACGATCCCACCGAAGCACCCGCCGAGCACCTGGAGAACGCACAGGAGATCGTCCGCAACTTTCACCGCCGGTACCCGAACAAGCCCAGACCGTAACTGCGTCGTCGGAGCTCCGCCCTAGAGGAGGGGAGTACTGTCACGGCGCTGAGGCCCCAGGTAATTGAGCCACGTGACCCTGTCACGTGGTAGGCCTAGTGCGGGCCCGCGACAAAGAAATATCTTTATATTGATTCTGTCCATTATATTTTGTAGCTCTTCGAGCTACGTCTTATCATCAGCCTGCCCGCAACCACGGGATTGAGTCTGTCCGTAGCAAATACCATCTGTTTAGCCTTACTCCGCTCTCAGCCTGACAGTCCCGTGACAATAATCGTACTTCTATTCTTTTTCAAACTCGGTCATCGCCCAGCGGTAACCTCTCCGCCGGCTACGCTATACTATTGCTTATAACCGGACACGGTCTACTGATCCTAATATCTCTCCTCTAACTGCCCTAACCGGTAACAAACCTTACACAATCGGTTGCTCTCTACACCCCCCCAGTCGATGCGCCTCCCGAAACATTCAAACCAACGCTCTGCTTCCCCGGCACAACCTTCTTCTTCTGCAAACCCGTCCACCACCTCAAAAGCTTTATCGCCAAAACGGAGTACGAACGCCACGTACAACCGGCCCAATAATCCTTGATACTGGCAACTCGCCCTCGCGTCCCGTATAAATCGCCCGCCGTCGTCATCGGATGCGACCCACATCCGGCACATCGTCTGTGGCATCCCGCATCCAAAACACCCGGAAAACTTCTCCATCCGTCTCTTTCCAAACATCTCCTTCTCGAACAACTCTACCCCGTTCCGGATCTCCTCCCACACCCACCCCTCTTGCTCCGGACAATGCTCTTCCGCGTGGTACATGTTCTCCTGCCCGCCTAACCGGCATACAACACAGCACTCGGCCCAATCCTCTATCATGCGCCGGAAACCTTCCACCTCCTCCGTCTCTTGTTGAAGCTCGATACGTAACCCCCGGCCGCCCATTGCCTGGCTTGACCGGCTGGACAAAAACTCCCCAATCTCGCCTAACTCCTCCTCTCCTTCTTCATCTTCTCCCTCCTCCGCTTCCCCGTCTTCCTCGGATGACCTATACTTCTCGCACACGTCGCATATAACTTCGCCCTCCTCGCAACCCGTCCGCACGTAACCGTCTACGGGGCCGTCCATGATTCGATCCAACACTACGCGGCGGCAATCCCGTCCGGACACGAACTCTTGGATCCCACGGTCGTACACCTCCTTCGCATCGGTTCCCTGCGTCTCTCCTTCACCACGGACCCGGAATAGTATCGCCTCGCTAGTACCACCGTCTCGCCCGCCGCGCCCGCTCTCCTGCGCGTAGTCTCGTAGTCGGCGCGGTAACCCGGCGTGTACGACTAGCCGCACGTCCGGTATATCGATCCCTAATCCCAAAGCGTTCGTGGCGACGATGACCCGCTTCTCCTGTATCCACTCCGCCATCCGCCGCGCCTTACCCGCCGCTGTATCAATCTTGCTGTGGTATACCGGGCACGATAACACCTGCCCTAGCCGCTCCGCCCGCTCCACCACCCCGCTGTATACGATTACCTTGCCCGTTTCGTCACGCTGTAGCGTGTCCGCGACCGCCGCTTGTACCGCCGCGTCGCGCGCCTCTTCGTCCTCCACTACCTCGATCCGGTACCCGATATTGCTCCTCGTCGTGCGTGCCCGGAGCATGCGTACGCGTGCTGGCGCCAACATCATTCGGCTGTAAAACTCATGCTCGTCCTCCGGCGCTAACGTTGCTGTTAAAAACACCGCCTGCACTCCAGCTTCATGGATGACCCGTCCGATCTCCCGCATCTGCGGCCGGAACGACCGCTCGCTGTCTAACACCGTGTGGCACTCGTCCACCACGATCCGGTCTAGCTGTTGACGCGCCTGTAGCCGGTTGACGAATAGCTGGAACCCTTTCGTGACCGCGGATTCCGGCGTGACGAACACCACGCTCGCCGCCTTGTTCGCCCCTCGGCCCTGCCAAACGTGCGACTCGATCCCGCTCTCCTGGCAACGCCGCTGCAGATCCTCCCGCAGCGCCACTAACGGCACTACCACTACCGTGACGCCGTCCGGCGAACAATACGCCGGCAGCATGAACGTCATGCTCTTGCCGCCGCCCGTCCCTGTGATCTGCACGATCGGGCTCTCCCCGCGGACGACCGCCTGGATCACCTGCTTCTGTATACCGCGGAATCGCGCCTCGCCGCCCACCATCTGCCGCAGCTGCCCCTCGAGGTCGGCCTGCCGCAGCCGGGTGAACCGCCGGAACCGTGCCTCTTCCCGCATACCCTCGAACACGTTCCTCGTCCGCTTCGCCTGCGCCTTCCAGCCTCTGCCCTCGTCGTCCGCCCCGAAGCCGAAAAATCGGTGCCATTGCCGGCTGACTAGCCGGAACTGGTCCCGCCGCGACGCCGTCCCTGACGCGCCCTGCTGCAGATCGCGCGCGTACACCATGCCCGCTACGTGCGTGCCGTGCCCGGCCTGTAGATCGAACGGACTGTCTTCTACCCCGTCGTCGTCTTCATCCTCGTCACCCTCGCCGCCCGTGCCCTGCCCGAACGCCTTGTTCATATACCGGTTGGATATCGCGACTGCGATCTGCCGCCACGCGCTGATTCCGACCCTGTGGCCGATGTACCTAGCGCTGTGCTGTTGCATGATCCGCCGCATGCGGTCCGATGTCCACTTCCGCGCCCGACCTACTTGCCGTAACTCCTCTGCGTATTCCGCTTCCCCTTTCTCGTCGTCGTCTTCTACATCTTTATCCGTACGATCTTGTGTCCCCTGGCTCTGGTCTTTCCTTACGATCTCGTCGTCCCACATGAACGCGCTAACGTCGTCGCCCTCCTTAACCATACCCTCAACCTCCTGCCAAAACGGCAATACTAACCATAAGTACCACAATAACAACTCACCTACCTCGCGTGGGAGATACCGGTGGATAATCTTAACCTGCTCGCTGCTCTGGTAATTCTTGTGGTACACTGTCACGAAACAAATCATGCCGTTATGAGCGAACACGTTCCGGACCCCACCGTTGGCTGTGTTACTGTGCCGGATCCCGATCACTTCGGGCGCCCGCGCCGGCTGCCCGCCAACCATGTGCATCAGCACCAACAGCCGCTCCCGAAACTCCTCGAACTGTTTCTGGTACCGGCGGATTGCTAGAAGCTTATACGGGCACGCCCTCGCACCGTCGCCCGATATCCATTCGGCCTGTTTCGCCGGCTGCCGCGCGATCTGCTGCACTACCCAACCCGCGCCTTTGCGGACCCACGCATTCCGGTCGTCCTGCAGAAACGAATACCCGATCCGGTCCTCGCTATGGTCGTCCTCGATCGATGCCCACGGAATCGCCGGCCACCCGTCGGCCATCAGCAGCTGGCTTAACTGTTCCCTAGCCTCGTAGACTAGTCCGTGTAACATGTCCGCTAGCTGGTTCGTCGTCATTTTGATCCGCTGGTACGTTACCTGGTCGCCTTGCCAGTCGATCGACCCGCCTGCCGCCGTCGTGTACCGGATCTTTAGCCCGTACGTACGCGTATCGAATATCCAAACCATCGGGCTGGGCTCGGACTTCGAAGACACCAAGATCATGAACCGTTGCACTTTGGTCCGTACTAGCCGAAATACTCCGGATACTGCGCGGCGGGCCTCTTCCCGACTCATAATCCGGAGTTTCGACGCGATCTGCTCGTCCCTCTCGGTTACGGCCTGGTACAAGACCAACATTCGTACGACTTTGATGACCGCCGAATACACCTGCGTGTAATCTTGCGCCGGTACCCAGCCGCCGTCGTCGCGTATTCCCATGATCGCCAGCCCGCTGATGACCACGCTCTCGTAGTGGCTGTCCTTTAGCGCGTGATCGAACCACTCGACCATCATGTCTAAGCACATGCGATCGACGGCTGCGTGGTGTGCGCCCTCAGTATGCGCACTTGCCCGGCCGGCGTCCTCGATCTGTATGACGACGCGATCGACCAAGCTCTCCTGCCGATCCGTCAGCTCGAACGGCGGATGCTCGTCCCACTCCTCTGCGCGGAGCGTGTAGCACACCAACTTGCGCATAACCTCTTTGTACCGCACCCACGTGTCGTCCTCCATTCGGCTGTCGAACGGTTTCTTCGCTTTCGCCTGGGCCTCTTTCCGGTTGATTTCGAATAGCGCGGCGTGCCCTACCCGCTGCGGTACTGACGCCGCCTTGGCTTGTTCCAGAACCCGCTCGCAGCTCTCCCATACCTGCTGCAATACGACCTCGTCGTCCTCTATCGGCCCGATGGACGCCCGCAAGCGCTCCCGGTCGAACCCTGCCAGATGCCCGGCCCAACCGACGCGCCGTAGCCACGGGTTCGGCTCCTTCTTCTCGTCGGGCGCCTGGATCTGTCGCTTCCTCGCTTCGAACCGGGCCGCCTGCTCCTGGTGGACCCGCACGATGCGCTGCTCTGCCGTCTCCCCGCCTTCCAAGCTCTCCTGTGGCGTCTCCCCTCGCCCGACCTCGAACCACCCGCTGGCTTGCCGCGACGGGAAGAACCGTTGGCAACGCACGCCTTCGACCCATGGTACCGTTACCGATGTAGCCCTGGTTGGCCGACCCTTCTTCCTCGGGTTCTGCCATGTGTGTACGCGCTGACAATGATCCTTTATGTGCTTAACCCGCCGGTTCACATACTGGCATTGTTGACAACGTAACCCGTCCGTCTTTGCTTCTTGGAGATACGGGATCTGCGGTGTCGTCGGTTCCGGCAATATGAACCCGGCTAGCTGTGCCCGTCTCTGTACAATCCCGGGAATACATTGGACTTCCTTCTGGATTCTCTTACGCACGTCCGACTTGATCTCGCCGTGCCGTACCCGTAAATGGGTAGTGACCTCGTCCGCGACACACCCAAACTTGCACTGTGTGCATATAACAAACGGGTATTGTACCATATGTACGAACGGCTCCATGTTTGTAACTCACCGCTCTCTTCGTTTGGTGGGCGAACTTCGATATTCTTTGACGATTATCACGACTCTCTGCTGACATAGCTTTAATTTCCACCTCCTGAACTGAGAGTGCCGACCCCGGCTTCTAGTATGACACTTTATTGGCTGTCCGAACTAGCCACCCCTGCCATTCTCACCCCATCAAACTGGAAAACGACAAACTCTCAACCCATTTATCTCCCGAACCAGTTGTGCCACGTCGCTGCGAATGTCAAATCTGGAATCGGACAATTGAGACGAATACACTCATGTCATATTTGTCGGTTTTGCGGTTCGGAATCTAAATGCCTTCTACTCACTAAAATTAAATGCCTTCTACCCCATGTCTGCAGCGGTGGGTCTCGACTTTGGCGGGGATTTTAAATGCCTTCTACTACAAGGCTTCATGGTATTAAGGTTAGGTTAGGTTAGAATGACACTTTATTGGCTATCCGAACTAGCTACCCCTGCTACTCTCACCCCATCAAACTGGAAAACGACAAACTCTCAACCCATTTATCTCCGGAACCAGTTGTGCCATGTCGCTGCGAATGTCAAATCTGGAATCCGACAATTGAGACGAATACACTCATGTCAGATTTGTCAATTTTGCGGTTCGGAATCTAAATGCCTTCTACTCACTAAAATTAAATGCCTTCTACCCCATGCCTGCAGCGGTGGGTCTCGACTTTGGCGGAGATTTTAAATGCCTTCTACTACAAGGCTTCATGGTATTAAGGTTAGGTTAGGTTAGGTTAGGTTAGGTTAGAATGACACTTTATTGGCTATCCGAACTAGCTACCCCTGCTACTCTCACCCCATCAAACTGGAAAACGACAAACTCTCAACCCATTTATCTCCCGAACCAGTTGTGCCACGTCGCTGCGAATGTCAAATCTGGAATCGGACAATTGAGACGAATACACTCATGTCATATTTGTCGGTTTTGCGGTTCGGAATCTAAATGCCTTCTACTCACTAAAATTAAATGCCTTCTACCCCATGTCTGCAGCGGTGGGTCTCGACTTTGGCGGGGATTTTAAATGCCTTCTACTACAAGGCTTCATGGTATTAAGGTTAGGTTAGGTTAGGTTAGGTTAGGTTAGGTTAGGTTAGGTTAGAATGACACTTTATTGGCTATCCGAACTAGCTACCCCTGCTACTCTCACCCCATCAAACTGGAAAACGACAAACTCTCAACCCATTTATCTCCGGAACCAGTTGTGCCATGTCGCTGCGAATGTCAAATCTGGAATCCGACAATTGAGACGAATACACTCATGTCAGATTTGTCAATTTTGCGGTTCGGAATCTAAATGCCTTCTACTCACTAAAATTAAATGCCTTCTACCCCATGCCTGCAGCGGTGGGTCTCGACTTTGGCGGAGATTTTAAATGCCTTCTACTACAAGGCTTCATGGTATTAAGGTTAGGATAAGAGGCAAAGGCACTTTGACGAGTCATTCTGTCGATCAGTTGTGTATACCGAAGCCTCGGGACGAGTCTTCTTCCTAGAGGGGGGGTAGTGTGGCGGCATCGAGGGTGCGCCTTCAATGGAGGGTCCACTGCACTTCAGCTGAAGGCACTGGCCCGAGGATTAGCCGAAGTCACGTGCACCCCGCGCAGTAGAGGTGGCCCGTGCACTCCGTTGAGCCCACACCCACTATTTCTACCGCTTTGGATGTGGCGCGGCTTCTTGTATCTTACCTTTCCTTTCCTCACCTATTAGATATCACAATACAGGTAGTATACTACGAGCCTTGCCTCTACTATTACACCGTGCAGTGACAGGTAGCGCGCTTCGGATAGTCGGCGGTAATATGACTTTACTACTCGTAAGTAAAGTAACGACCCTCGTCTACTAGCTTACGAAGCTGGTTAGCCAGAATACGGGTACGCCTTACGTTTCTATTACCGCGGGGGTGGGAGCTCGACGAGGGGCCTGTCACGGCGCTGAGGCCCCAGGTAATTGAGCCACGTGACCCTGTCACGTGGTAGGCCTAGTGCGGGCCCGCGACAAAGAAATATCTTTATATTGATTCTGTCCATTATATTTTGTAGCTCTTCGAGCTACGTCTTATCATCAGCCTGCCCGCAACCACGGGATTGAGTCTGTCCGTAGCAAATACCATCTGTTTAGCCTTACTCCGCTCTCAGCCTGACAGTCCCGTGACATTACGTAGCTCCTACCCCTACCGCCATCACTACTGCTGCAATGGCGAACCGCCCGCTACCACCGTTCCTGCCGGAAGACGACGAGTCCTTTGCCGCCCACGTAATGGGGCATATTTCCCAATGGTACGAGTATTTCCGCCTGGCTTACGACTATATCGCCCGGAAGGAGACCGACGACCAGGAAGTCTACGCCAAGATCGAACAGCAAGGCCAGAGGATCTTGGAACTAGAAGAGGAAACCCAGCGCTTACAGAAGGAGCTGACGAGCTCCAACGCAGTCGCCAACTATCAGGAGAAGGAACTGGATAAGCTCCGGGATCTTCTTATCGAAGCCAAAGCGGGACGAGTCCTCGCCGAACACCGAGCTAAGTCGCAGACCGCTACCGTCACCGTACCGGCACTCGTCACTACCCCCGGAACCAACACCCCCGTCGACACACAATCCAATGGCTCCCAGCGCCTGTCCGAGAGACTCCCTGACCCCGACAAGTTCGAAGGAGAACGCAAGGACCTACGCCGCTTCGTCTCCCAGATACACGAGAAGATGAAGGCTAACCGCGACCGCTTCCCCACACCCCAGAGCCGTATGGCCTATGTTACCAACCGACTGAAGGGCCCTGCCTATGCCCAGATTCTCCCGCACATCAAGGAAGGCGTCTGTCAGCTTTCCGACTACGACAAGATCCTGGACCAGCTGGACCGCGCCTTTGGAGACCCGAACCTCGTCAACAATGCCCGAAACGACCTCTTCCGCCTGCGCCAATCAAACAAGGACTTCAGCACGTTCTTCGCCGAATTCCAGCGCCTCGCCCTCGAGGGACAGATGTCAGAAGAAGCCCTACCGACGCTCCTAGAACAAGCCATCTCCCGAGAACTGCGTAGCATGCTGCTTCACCACGAACCGCCCAGTCGGGAATATCACCAGTACGCTGCCTTCCTACAGAATCTAGAAAACCGCCGTCAACGCTTTAACCAACCCGTGCCGACCCTTGGAAGATCTTACACCGCCCCGGCCCCGAGCACCAACCGGCCGCAGACCATCTCCCCGCCCGCGAAGGGACCGGAGACGAGGGCCGAACGCGGCGAGCCTATGGACCTCAGCGCGCAGCGAGGGTCACGGTTCGTCCCTGGAGGCCGACGAGAGAGAGGAGAATGCTTCCGTTGCGGTTCTCAGAGCCACCGCGTTGCCGATTGCCCCCACCCCGATACTCGCTCCCGCCTACAAGCCAGAGTGGCCCGTTCCGGTTCCCCCGCCAGCTTGTCCTCGTCCAGATCCCGCAGCCCGCAGCCGAGCATTGAGGTCTCGGTAAACGGAGCGAGCCTGCGTTAAGTCGCACACAGGCTCCTATAGAGCGCACAACACGACACCAACCGAACCGCGCACTAAGAACGCTGAAGATCTCTGCTGCCGCCGTCAAGGGTCTCTCGGTCCGCGAAGAAGAGGACATGAGATCCCACCTAATGATATTACCCGCCACCCTGGAATTAGGAGACCGGAAACTGCCTACCTACGCCTTAGCCGACTCTGGCGCCGAAGGAAAGGGATTTGTTGACCAGAGCTGGGCCGAGAGCCACGAGCTCCCGCTAAAGAAACTGAAGAGACCGTTCGCCCTGGAGGTCTTTGACGGCCGAGAATCCGAGAGTGGGAAGGTCACCCACTATGTTATCACCAGCCTGAGGATTGAGGACCACTTCGAGAAAGAGATCAGACTATACGTCACGCAGCTAGCGTATTACCCCGTCATACTAGGAATGCCATGGCTAAAGGAACACGACCCGAGGGTCGGGTTCGCCAGCCATACCTTCACCTTTGACAGCCAGTACTGCCAGAAGAACTGCAACACCCCCGCCCGCCCGTCCAAGATCAGAGCATTGCACGACGTGCCGAAAAGAGACCGCCCGACCTACCTACCGCCCCGCCCCACCGGACTAGAACACATGGATATCGCAGAAGTTTCAATGCGAGCCTGCTCAGCGTACGCCCGAAGGAACTACCAGATGTTTTCTGTCACCATAGAAGACATAGAACAACAGCTTAGCCAACACGACGCACCGGACCTGGAAGAACTACTGCCACTAGAGCTTCGAGACTTCCGTGACGTCTTTTCCCCGAAGGAAGCAGACAAGCTACCGCCACACCGTCGGTACGACCACGAGATCAAGCTTATTGAGGGAGCGACACCGCCCTTTGGACCTCTGTACCCGATGTCCCGCGACGAGCTGAGGGCCCTTAAGGAATGGCTTGAGGATAACCTAAAGAAAGGCTTCATCCGACCCAGCTCGTCTCCTGCTGCCTCGCCAGTACTCTTCGTCAAGAAACCAGGAGGAGGACTCCGCTTCTGTGTGGACTACCGTGCGCTGAACAACATCTCCGTCAAGGACCGCTACCCCCTGCCGCTAACGAAGGAATCCCTCAGCAACTTGAAAGGGATGATGTACTACACGAAGATCGACATTATCTCTGCGTTCAACAACATCCGTATCAAGGAAGGACAAGAATACCTGACGGCTTTCCGTACCCGGTTCGGCCTGTTCGAGTCACTCGTTATGCCGTTCGGCCTGACCGCAGCGCCAGCAACCTTCCAGAGGTTTATTAACGACACCCTGCGAGAGTACCTAGACGTTTTCTGCACAGCCTACCTAGATGATATCCTGATTTACAGTCGCACGAGAAAGGAGCACATCGCTCATGTAAGGAAGGTCCTCGCGGCCCTGCGAGAAGCCGGCTTGTACGCCAAGATCCAGAAGTGCGAGTTCTTCCAGGACAAGACCACCTTCCTCGGAGTGATCGTGGGCCGAGAAGGAATCCAGATGGACCCGAAGAAGATCGAGACGATCGTCAACTGGAAAACGCCCGCCTGCCTGACCGATGTACAAGCCTTTATCGGCTTCGGGAACTTCTACCGACGCTTCATCCAAGGGTTCTCGAAGATCATCGCCCCGCTAGTCAACCTCACTAAGAAGGGGGTGAAGTTCAACTGGGATAAGAACTGCGAAGAGGCATTCAACCGACTGAAGACTGCTTTCACGACCGCGCCCGTCCTGGCCCCGTTCGATTGGGAAAGAGAGATCATCTTGGAAACCGACGCTTCCGATTTCGTGTCGGCCGGTGTGCTATCGCAGTACGGCGATGACGGCATTTTACGGCCTGTTGCTTTCTTCTCAAAGAAGCACTCGGTAACGGAGTGTAACTACGAGATCTACGATAAGGAACTCCTGGCAATTATTCGCTGTTTCGAGGAATGGCGCCCGGAACTGGAGGGAACGAGCTCCCCGATCAAGGTCATTACAGACCACCGGAACCTAGAATACTTCACGACGACGAAACTCCTGAACCGCAGACAAGCCCGCTGGTCCGAATTCCTCTCCAGGTTCAACTTCAAGATTACTTACCGTCCCGGCAAACAAGGAGCGAAGCCTGACGCTCTGACCAGGAGGTCAGAGGACCTCCCGAAGGAGGGAGATGAGCGCCTGCTACACCAGAGCCAGGTAGTACTGAAGAGCCACAACTTCGAGGAACCCACCCCGCCCAGCAAGAGACGAGTCAGATTCACAGAGGAACCAGTACAGCTAAGAGCTACGACACGCTCAAGCACAAGGAGACCAGAGACCGCAGCCACGGAACCAGACCCTGAGCCAGTCCGCCCCGTCCGCTCACGAGAGAGAACTGCTCCGTTACTGCCCCCACCGGTGAAAGCACTGTTCGAACAAGGGTACGAGTCCGACGAAACACTACGGTCCATACTGAAGGCCCTAGAGGAGAACCACGCCCGCCACCCGCGTATCACCCTAGCCGAGTGCGAGAACAGACACGGATACCTGTACTATCGAGACCGGCTGTACGTCCCTGAACATCAAGAACTGCTCGCTGAGCTTGTACGCTCGTACCACGAGAGCCCGGTCACCGGACACATGGGCCGAGCGAGAACTTACGAGGCCATTTCGAGAGAATACTACTGGCCGGGTATGCTATCCTATATCGAGCGATGGGTCAGAAACTGCCACACCTGCAAGCGAAGCACCGTCTCCAGAGAAGCACGCCAGGGGGTACTCAAACCTTTACCGATTCCCGACCGAGCCTGGCAGGATATCTCCATGGACTTCATCACACACCTACCCGAAAGCGATGGGTACGACGCGATCCTCGTCGTAGTAGACCGTCTGACGAAGATGAAGCACTTCATAGCTTGCAAAGGAACCTGTGATGCCGAGGAAGTCGCCCGCCTGTACACCAAGCATGTCTGGAAGATACATGGCCTCCCCAAGACAATTGTTTCCGACCGTGGAGCCCAATTCGTGTCCGCGTTCTGGAGGCACCTGATCCGCCGCCTAGGAATCAAAGCCCTGCTATCGACTGCATACCACCCGGAGACAGATGGCCAGACCGAGATCGCGAACGCTTTCCTGGAACAGTACCTGCGTGGTCAGGTCTCTTACCTCCAAGACGACTGGTCGAGATGGCTACCCCTTGCCGAGTTCGCCCTGAATAACGCCATCAACGAGAGCACCGGCACGACACCGTTCTTCGCCAATTACGGCTTCCACCCCCGCCTAGGATTCGAACCTGTACAGCCTGGACCACAGCGCGCCGCTCGCGACTCTGAGGAGTTGGTCCTCAAGATGAAAACGATCCACGAGTACCTGCAATCCGAGATCTGTCTCGCCCAAGCCCGCCAAGAGGAGTACGCCAACCGGAAAAGGAGACCTGCCCGCCGTTACCAAGAAGGCCAGGAAGTGTGGCTAGACGCCCGCAATATTAAGACTGCCCGACCGCAGAAGAAGCTCGACTGGAAACTACTCGGACCGTTCAGGATCGCCGAAGTCGTCAGCCCGTATGCCTACCGTCTGGAGCTGCCTGCGTCTATGAGGATACACCCTGTCTTTCATGTCAGCCTGCTCCGACCCGCTGCCACCGATCCCTTGCCTGGTCAGTGCCATGCTCCTCCTCCCCCAGTGGAGGTGGACGGCATCGAAGAATTCGAGGTCGAGGACATCCTGGACTCCCGCTGGGAGAGGAGAGGCCGGGGCGGCCCTCGGTTAAAGTATACTGTCAAGTGGGTTGGATACGACGATCCCACCGAAGCACCCGCCGAGCACCTGGAGAACGCACAGGAGATCGTCCGCAACTTTCACCGCCGGTACCCGAACAAGCCCAGACCGTAACTGCGTCGTCGGAGCTCCGCCCTAGAGGAGGGGAGTACTGTCACGGCGCTGAGGCCCCAGGTAATTGAGCCACGTGACCCTGTCACGTGGTAGGCCTAGTGCGGGCCCGCGACAAAGAAATATCTTTATATTGATTCTGTCCATTATATTTTGTAGCTCTTCGAGCTACGTCTTATCATCAGCCTGCCCGCAACCACGGGATTGAGTCTGTCCGTAGCAAATACCATCTGTTTAGCCTTACTCCGCTCTCAGCCTGACAGTCCCGTGACAGGGCCGGACGGTTTGTCGTCCTTGACTTTGTCTCTAGCTTTGTCCGACTTAGCGGGGTTCTTAGCCTTGTAACGGTTAGCCATTTCGTTAGCTTGCTTACGGATAAATGCTATCTCGGAGACGTAGTCGGCGAATTCCTCGAAGCCTACGCTATCGTCTAGGTACTTGACTACTATAGCGGTTTGTAGGGTGTTAGTAAAGAGGCGGTTAAGCTCTTCCTTCTACTCGTCGGGGTACTTATAGCACTAGCCCGCGTGTAACGGGCTGCGCCCGATATGGCCCTCGGTGACTCTCGGCCAGCTCACGTGCGAGCACGGTCCACCAAAGCCCCTGGATGAAGCTATTCCCACATCTCCACACAGCACACCGAATATTCTAGCAATGCGCTCAGACCATCGCACTCACGAGGATAAAGAGGCCCGCGAGCCGCTGGAATATCTCGTATCTTTCCTTTTCTTCTCCAAGCTTAGTGTACTCGTAGAGTCGTTATCAGATAGTTGCAATATACTCCTGAGACCGTTACATTACACTAAGCTTCTCTCTTTCTTAGTCAATTGCGAAGGAGGACATTGGTTCTTGCCTGCGTTATCAACGAGGCAACGAAGCGACATCATTGGTTTGGTTCACGTCGTCAACAAAGACGACCGAATAGCAACGGAAAAAGCCCTCGCTTCGCACGAGGCACTCGAGGCCGTCCCTCCGACTACATAGAGGTCGCAAACGGCAGTGCACACGGCCGCAAGACACCGGCGCATCAGACCGGTTGAGCGAAAAGCAAGATCTAGGCGTCACTGACCGAGTGAGCTACGACGCTGCCCGGCTATAACCTCGGTCCGGGGAGCCGAGCAGCCAGACTACCGGAAGCAACCCACGACGAGCACGATCTCGGGCAACGAACCGAGTGAATATTTACGACACTATCGACGGCCATGTCAACGATCAACAACGGAGCGGAGGGCGGCCAGACGGCTACCCAGATGGACCAGCTCATGCAATTCTTCTCTGTACGGTTGGGGGCGATGCAAGAGGAACAAGCCAGTCGCCTTACAGAGATAGAGAACCGCTTGGCCGCCGAAAGAGAGGCGCACGACACGCAGATCAGAGCGTTGCAAGAGAGCATCGCCTCCCTCCGTGGAACCCCAGCTGAAGGCACCCCACGAGCATCATCGCCAGCCAGCCCGCCTCAGCGAGCGCCTCCACCTCCCTCGGCACTATCAGTAGCAACAGTCACGTCGAAAACCATGAAGAAGAAACCGACCCTTCCAGACCCCCCGCGTTTCAATGGAATGCGGAAGAGATTCCGCACTTGGGAACTCGAGATGAGGAGCAAGTTGCGGGTCGATGGTCCAGCAATTACACTAGACCTTTTTGAAGCTTATGGCTGAAAAAAGTGCTTCTCATTCCCCGCCCCCGGTTGTCTGTTTTGCTGGGGGGGGGCTATTGGTTTAGATCATCATGAATCACCACACCACGAACACCAACCCTACGGGGGCCCCCCTACGGGGCCAAGGGGAAATGACGGGGTTTTAAGTTCTGCCAGTTCGACACGCTGCCCACGACCGTGGGGGCCAGAGGTCATCAATTGGGATCGTTTCGGCACCGAAACTCTAACACTGTTTAGAGTCGTGGGAAGGGTGGTGGCGGTGGTGTTGGAAGGCTGACTTTGGCCAGCCGGTGAATCACTGAATGGTCTGGAGAGGGCAGCGGGTTTCCATTTTTGCTTATTGCTGATGTGGTCATCAATTGTCAAGGCACAATATACACACATTCCGAAAGATGAGATAAGCCGGACTCTAGGTGTTCTTCCGAGCCGTGCGTGTTTTAATCACTGTAGTCGAGAAAACAAGGGACGTTCGTAGCTCGTATGTATGGTCAGCACATTGGTTGGTTACACAAAGATGATGACAACTGGAAATTGTGTAACCTGCAAGTGATTGATTACTGGATCCTAACGGATGACAATTACGGTAGGTGTAACACCGTTGAGAAAGATAAGCGCATAAACGCCGATGAGCTAGAGTTCATCTGCCGCACGATAGCCGAGACCTGGAACCAGTCTTCTGTTCGGGGTCGTATTGCAGGGAGTTAGCGGTCTGGTAGCCGGTGCGTTGGACAAGACGGGGCGGCTGGGATGCTTCCTGTTGGTTCTTTTGGATTTGTACGACGGTGCGAGTCGTTACCTGGGAGGTATACGGCGGCGTCAGCGGTATGATAGGGGTCTGTCGGGGCAATGTCAGACCGGCGGTTGATGTGTAACCGCGCCGCAGTGGTCCTTTTAGGCTCTGATGACAGTAATACTCGCGAGAAAATGTTCAATGAAGCATCGAGATGCCCAGGTACTGGTATAATCATGTATTTGATTGAGAGTTGTGGTTGGTATCCGACCTCCTGAACTAAGTCTAAATTTTGCGCCGGTCCAAATTCAATGTCAGCCGGAATATTTCAACATGAGGCGATCAATATATGGGAAGGCAAAGGGGATGTGGGAGCAATATACATGGCCATTCTTCTCACAGCGGTGAAGCCGTTGAGTTGTGCCTTCTGCGCGATTCCCGATTTTCCTTTTCCTCATATGCATCTCGCATAGTTGCTATCTCAAGGTAGTCCCTTCGGAACAGAAGGGAAGAAATTTGGATTTTGCAGTCTCTCCCTGTTCCGCTTGGCAATCTCGGCCTGCCTCTTCTTGTCGACGCGTTGTTGGTAGAACATCCTGAGAATTTCAGCATAAGGTACTGTCGCAAAGATGAAACAGAATAAACTCTACTGGGCATACCTCTTCAATTCAAACACTCGCGGCTCCTCTTCGGGCTCTGGAGACTTCGCTTTGCTGGCCTGGAAGTGGTTAGCTGATGAGTTTGCGTTGATGGATCTGTCATCTCGCGACGAGTGCTGCAGGTGCGGCCGTGATACCGGTGGCAAACTGACCTCGGGCGTAGCCTTCTCGTCCTTCTTATCCTCATCTTTCTTGGACTCTTTGTCCTTGCCTTTCTCGCCGGAATTTTCTGCGTCTTTCTTTTCCTTCTCCTTCTTCTTCCGCTGCTTCTCCTCGTACTCCTTCTTCACGCGTTCCACCTCGGCCTCAAGCTCCTTTTTCTTCCTGGCCTCAAGTGCGGCCTGGTCAACTACCGGAGTACAGAAGCCTGTGTCCTTCAGATGACTTGGGCAGACGTAGAAGAAGTCCTGGCATGGTGTGAGCGGTTGTTATGAAGCATGCTTTGGGGATGCCGTGACTCTTGAGTAGTGAACGCACCTTGTTATCTGGTGTGATAAGCACACTGGTGCTCAGTTTGAAGCAGATTTCACATGACTTTTGACTTGTCTCTGCCACTTTGCGATGTATGTAGTTGTTTGGAAACGACATACTGTAGAAGAACGCGGCCTTGATGACGGGAACGAGATCATAACAACTAGGTAAACACGCACGTGTCAAACTGTTGGATGACGTTGAGTTGGACATGGGGCGTCGATTTAGGCATGCGGGGCCGCTGTTTTAGTGACAGTGCGGAAGTTTCCGACACTGTACTGGAACTGGCTCACTCGCCTAACTGAGCCGCCACCAGAATTCAAAACATCGCAACTCCGCCATAAAATCTTCCCCATCGCGGCTCAATACGGTGCACCTGTTGTTGTAAATTTCAATGAGCAACCTCATTACCGTGCACTTGCTCCAGTTGCAATACACCGAACCACACCTTTTCCATGCGTCACCGGCTCCTCACATCGGACCTATACTAGGTTCGGCGATGATGAACTTGTACTTTCATCCCGCAATACATCTCCCAAAACTCCCTATCACATTCTGATGCGAGTTTTCGGTCCCAAATAACGGCTATGCGAGATGCCAGATGCAGCGCACAGATAATACTGCGGAGTTTCTACTCTTATTTATATGTTCATCGGCGCCTGGGCTCTAACCTCTGACATCCCCCTCTGGCGGCCCCTATGCATCCATCACCACCACATCAGAACGACCATGGACCACATCATATGCCGCTGCTTCAGAGTTTCACTGGCCGCCTCCGGCTCGACTGGAAATTCTGACTCTCGAACATGAGGAGTACGTGAAGTTGCTTGCAACTCGTCTCGCACACTCTGTAATCTGTATCGTCCTGCTGGAGTGTGCATCAAAGTGACAATGGCTTGAAAGATACCGTGATGGGGAGCACTGAGCAGCGAGAAAACTGCTTAGTACCAATTTCTAAGTACCGTCACCTCCTAGGTTCCAACAGCATCCCGGATACAGAGACAGACTGGCTTTCTCTGTCGAACCCCTGCGTCCTGGAAGCTGGAGCAAGCCCGGCCAGCACGATGTTCCCATGCAACTCACATGCTGCTCTGAACACCAACTTCCATTGGACGGTTTCTCGATTCCTGTCCCCATCAACAGGTCGCATCCTCTTCGATATCTATTCGCAACCTCCCTCGTCTCATTCGGCCCGCACGCAAGCACATATCACAATTCCATGTTATCATGAGTCAGTTATTTGAATATTCTAGAGCGTCTAACAGTGTTAGGAGTCTCGAAGCCACTTGCACATGAGCTCCCGAGTCCGGGATTACATTGACCGCCTTAGAACAAGCTCTGGGACTTGAGCTGCTTTGGCCTACGCACCTCAGGGGCTTCTGCATGGGATTGCGGATATTCTCTGCTTGCGAGACCTGCATCGAAAGGCATCTGATGGAAGTCTGCTGGTGTCGAGTTCCGGAGTCGGTCCTTTCTACTCGGTGGTGGCTCGACTGGTTGTGGCTAGAGGAGTCGTCAGAATAAGACCAAGTGACGCCCCCCGCATTCCGGCAGCCAATGCCAACAGAGATCTCTCTGGTCAAAGTTGGGGTAAGAGTTGCAGCACCGCGATAGGGTAGGATCACAAGGGGCGACTCCTGGACATTTTGACAGCTGCCATGTGCTGTTGCGGAGGAACTCAGTGTATTCACAGGATGCCGTCTCCGACGCCGACGACGCGAGTGTCTAGGCAGTCCTGCGCATACGGATGGTGTTTATGTCCTCCTTCACCCCGACCATTCTGTACGCCTCGGACCGAGTCGGCCGGGGGATATAATTCTCTGGATGGACATGTTACACCCGCAACCATCACGCGGAGGATCTTGTGAGGACTTCAGTTCGCACCCAGCGGCTGCTGTCTCAGTTCTCGGTAAGATCGAGAGACGTCGTGAGGTGTCCTTTCCTCCTAGACAGGCAACTGCTCTCCGCCGAAGCGTGCAGAGTGACGTTCCAATAGCTGTCGAAAAGGGCCGGATGTGAAGTCAGGGGCGCGTGGTGAAGAGAAGTTGACCGACTTGGCATACTGAAACCAAGATGATCATGATCGCGATCATGGGTTGCGCGAAGGCGTGCAGGTGGCCTCGTCCAACTACAAAAGTCCCTTTCCGTCGCGACGATACGAGACTGTAAAACAACATTGAACCCAGCAACGCAGTCTTCAACCCCACTGGAAGCTTGATATGGCGCCCCAGGGTGGTTATCATCCTTTCACGATGTTTGGCGTCAAACTCTCCGCTCTGCTTTGCAGTGCGCTCTTGGGCATATCTGTTGTTTTCTCTCTTCCCGTCGATGAATGTGAGAATGCTCTTGTTAAACGGCAGAGCACCGACAGGCTGGTGTTCTGCCACTTCATGGTAAGTTTCAACTTGGGCAAATCCAGTCTATGCTGCACTAAACCTCTTACTGATCTTGGGCTACAGATCGGTATCGTCGGCGAGAGAACCGGACCTCAGGAGTACGACGACGACATGAAACGTGCGAAGGCACTCGGGATCGATGCCTTCGCTCTGAACATCGGAGTTGATCCTTACACCGATCAACAGCTCGGCTACGCCTACCAGTCAGCAGCCAACAATGGCATGAAGGTCTTCATCTCGTTTGACTTTAACTGGTACCATACCTCGGATGCCACTGCGGTTGGACAGAAGGTTGCTCAATATGCCAAGCTCCCCGCTCAGTTGGTCGTTGACAACAAAGTGTTCGCATCCTCGTTTGCCGGCGACGGAGTGGATGTAAATGCCATTCGTGCCGCCGCTCGTAACGGTGCCGGCGTTGAGATCTTCTGGGCTCCCAACTTCCATCCCGAGTATGGCACTGACTTCAGCACCATCGATGGGGCGCTCAACTGGATGGTAAGAAAACTCGAGGCGCTAGTTCATGTGTAGGAGGTGCTCTAATACATGACTAACTGTGCAGGCATGGCCGAACAACGGGAACAACAAAGCCCCGACTCCTGGGCACAATATAACCGTAGCTGCGGGCGACAGTGCCTATGTCAATGCACTTAAGGGGAAGCCATACATTGCTCGTAAGTCACATCTTTCCATCTGAAAGGTTGGCAGTTAACTGACTCGTGATTAGCTGTCTCACCATGGTTCAGCACTCACTTCGGCCCCGTAAGCCACCAATCGAATCTCCCTATGCTAGCAAAGTGCCATGTCCTTTGGTGCTAACCTTGTTGCAGGAAGTTCCTTACAGCAAGAACTGGGTATTTCCATCCGATCTTCTATGGTATGACCGCTGGAATGAGATCCTCAGTCTCAAACCTCGGTTCCTTGAGATTGTCACATGGAACGACTACGGCGAATCTCATTATATCGGCCCTCTGAAGTCGCCTCATTTTGACGATGGCAATTCCAAGTGGACAAATGACATGTAAGAAGCGACAAACATTCTACCAGTACTTCCGGCCAAGGGTGCTAATCTTGACACAGGCCTCACGGTGGCTGGCTGGACATGGCCAAACCATACATCTCGGCCTTCCACGCGGGAGCGTCCTCGGCAAACAGCTATGTTACGTCTGATCAGCTCGTGTACTGGTACCGACCTAATCCACGGGCTCTTAACTGTGACGCCACCGATACTACAATGGTGCCGGCGGACAACTCGTCAGGCAACTATTTCATGGGACGTCCCAACGGATGGGAAACCATGGAGGACTCCGTCTTTGTGGTTGCCATGCTTACCCAGGCCGGCACCTTGACTGTCGCCTCTGGCAGCAACACTCAGTCGTTCAGCGTGCCAGCTGGCATCTCGTCCTACACCGTTCCTATGGCAGTCGGAAGGCAACAGTTCTGGCTCACCCGTAACGGACAAACCATCCTGAGCCAAATCAGTCTTGAAGACATCACCAATGTCTGTCCATGCGGTCTCTATAACTTCAACGCCTATGTCGGAACCGTTCCGGACGCGCCCCCTGATCCACTCCAGCACGATGGCCTGGCTTCTCTCACAGCTGGTCTCCACGTCAGCACCTGCAGCGCAACGCCCACCTTGCCCACCACGACCATCAAGCCCACGAGCACCCCTCCAGGCGGCGGTACCGGACCGACAACGGCAACCGAACCAACCACTACCACTGTTCCAACCTCAACCACCAAGACGACAAGCAGCACCTCAACCACCACGCCCACAACCTCCGCATCAAGCAAGCCAACCACATCCTCGACCACCACCCGCAGCACGACCACCACGTCAGCGCCTCCCACAGGCACTGTCTGCGTCGCCGGCACCGGACCAGGGAACTACGTCGGTCTCTGCCAGTTCTGCTGCCAGTACGGCTACTGCCCCCCGGGACCATGCACCTGCACCGCTTACGGGCAGCAGGTGCCGCCGCCGCCGCAGAACAGCCCCCCCGGACGACCCCTGCCCGGAGAAGACGACAGTTACCTCGGCCTCTGCAACTATGCCTGCAGCCACGGGTATTGCCCGCCCACTGCTTGCCAGCACGGTTAGATGCGGGTGTCAGGGAGGTGCAACAGACTATCTCTCAGTCTGTTGTCCATAACCATCCAGCCGACACGCTAGAGCCCTGGTGGTTGGCTATTTCCAGTCAGCCCTTCTGAGACGTCTCTGTCACTTGGTTTTCAGCGTAGTGGTCGAATTGTATTCCGTTTCTTTTCCATGTTAACCACATGTTCCCCTTCTTGTGCATAGGTTTTGGGTCTGTTATAAACTTCAACAGCTAGACTGTCGCTACCTCTGCTGTATATATTCCGTGACACGTATATATTAAATCAACTTCTTTTCCACGTATGACAATCTGTGCTGCCTGAGATGTCAAAAGACCGAGTTCTGGATGCCGACCAACAGGCAACATGGAACTCCAACTATCGTTGCAATGATCATGACACCATTCTTGAACCGTTTAACTTGACAAGCACATTAGGGACTGGATTTGACCCATCTGCCGAAATGGCCTCTTTGGCTCGTGAAGAGGCCGTCGCTCTTCCGGAAATATTACATCTGATCGGTGGGCAGGTAAGTTGGTCGTGTGGCTACTTCCAGTCATCTGCGCTCCCTTGAGTCTCTTCGCCGGTTCCTTTTGGGGCCGTGTTCCGTGTTTTCGGACACATCTTCACATCTCTATAGATGCATGAGCCGCTTGTATTCAGCAACCTATGACTCTTTCACCCTGTCTCTCTACGCCTTCTTGGAGCTAAATGTCCAACGTCGACACCCAGCCTATGTAGTGGACTTATTCCGAGGAGGCGCCCTCGAAGAGAGACAGTTTGGTATTAGTGTTACCGCGTGTTCTTGGGATAGAATAAGAACAGAAAGGTTTCCAGAATGGTGACGTGAATCGCGGAATCCTCTAGTTATTACAATCAAATCTGAAAAGACTACCTCTTCTTAAGATGCGGATGAAGACGTGGCATGTCCCTGATGACGCGGCATGGTCATGACCGCCCACTGATATCTGACGCATGTCCAGTGCTCGTCCAGTGTTCTTTGTTCTCTTCGGATGCAGGAGTTGTCCGGCCGCAAGACCGTTGCGTCCATGGTTGGGGTGGTTTGGCCACGGTTCAAGCTGCCGTCTCATCTGAATCATTCGTCTGCACTCTCACAGGGGAACCTGTCGCGAACGTCCGTGCCGGACCACAAATCTAGCTTGAATGACCTGATAAACGAGACTTGAGAAACAGGTGCAACCAGTTACCAACCTCCTCACGGTGTCAGGGTGTCTGGATACATAATCAGTGACGAGGGTCAGGACCTCGACAGGCAGCTTGGTCAACATGTTAAGGCGAGGAAAGCTAGTGGTGAGCTGCTTGAACCGATGAGTTTTGGGGCACGATGAGCGCGACGTGACACCGCGTTTATCACCCCTCTTCACAGGGCAGCGAGTCACGGGCCAGTCACGTCGGGTGGCTTGATGACAAAAGACGATTGAAAATACAAACCTTATTTTCAACGGATCTCGGGGTGCGAGCATGACAAGCTTCTTGGCCCCCGTGAGACGTTACGAGTCACAAGAACACAACCCATCTAACACAACATTCATCATCCATGCAGGGATCGATTTACTCGGTCGTTAGCGATCTAGAGCTCGATCGGAAATACACGTGGCCCAAGAGAGTGATGATAGCGATGTCATGGCTAAAAGTACAGTTCCATCCACCTGGCAGGCGATTCAAAAGCTAACCCGCTACTTTAGCGCCGGGAAGAGCCTATTTCATCTCCTGTGGGCACATCTGATGAACGCCATTCAGCTGTCAGCCTGGCCTTCCAGAAATCTCCACTCTCCACAACACAGTTGCAATCGGCCGAACTCAGAGTCCCCACGAGTCATTGGCAAGAAAATTCTTTCGAGCACGCAATTGCAATCACATCATCGAGTCAAGTTGAGAATAAAGCAGCAATGTCGACCTTCGCTGGTTGCTCTTCTCCAGACATCATGCTCCTCCACATCGCATCACCCGAAAGTTCGAGCGCTAATATCTCCGGGCCTCGTGTGCCAAGCACATCACAATTTACAAAAGCCAGCAACTGCCATCCAGAGACACAAAGGATTGATATCAGCCCATAGTGTCGGCTAACGGGCACGCCCGACTGTTTACATCCGACGTCACAATGTGCGGCTTCTTCTCCCGATCCAAGGCGGACTCGGAGGCCGGCGCAGAAGGCGTCAAGGATGGTCCAGTCGCAGACGATAATAGCGGTGTCGGTGAGTGACACATCATGCCCTCCGTTGCCAGCCTACCTTAGGCTTCAACCATCTTCGCAAAGCCCCTGTCGTCGGTCAATACTAACATCCACCAGGATACATCGCCGCCCAGGAGGCCAAACGCCAGATCGGAGTATGGACTGCCATCTTTCTCATCTTCAACCGCATCGTCGGCACGGGCATCTTTGCCACCCCGGGCACCATTCTTGCGCTATGCGGCAGTGTCGGCCTAAGTCTATTCGTTTGGGTCGCGGGCATGCTGATTGCATTGGCCGGCACCTTGGTCTACCTCGAATGGGGCACTGCCATTCCCAAGAACGGCGGCGAGAAGAACTACCTCGAGTTCGTGTACAGGCGGCCCAAGTTCCTTGCCACGTGTATGTACACCTGGTACGTCCTGCTACTGGGATGGGCCAGCGGGAACTCGGTCATTTTTGGAGAGTACATCCTCCACGCCGCCAACGTCGAGGTCGGACGCTGGAACCAACGCGCCATCGGATTGGGGTGCATCACCTTTGCCTTTCTCATCCACGGATGCGCCTTGAAGTGGGGACTTCGGCTGCAGAACCTGCTGGGATGCATCAAGCTGTTCATCATCCTCATAATCGTCATTGCCGGCTTCGTTGCCCTCGGCGGCCACGTCAAACTCGAGACAAAGCCGGACAACTTCACCAACGCGTTCGAGGGCACGACGGGCAGTGCATACGGCGTCGTGACGGCGCTCTACAACGTCATTTGGTCCTACATTGGCTACAGCAACGCCAACTACGCCCTCAGCGAGACCAAAAACCCAGTCAAGACGCTGAAGATCGCCGCTCCACTCGCCATCGGGTTGGTGTCTGTCCTTTACATGCTCGTCAACGTGGCCTACTTTGCGGGTGTTCCCAAGGAAGAGATCCTGTCCTCAAAGAGACTTGTTGCCGCATCCTTCTTCCGCAACGTGATGGGCGACACAGCCGAGACGGCGCTCTCTGTCTTTGTTGCACTCTCGGCGCTGGGTAACGTCCTCAGTGTCATCTTTTCGCAAGGCCGCCTCGTCCAGGAACTCGGTAGGGAAGGCCTCCTGCCGTTTTCCCGTCTCTGGGCCAGCAACCGACCCTTCAACGCCCCACTCGCTGGACTGTTCGAGCACTGGGCTATCTCCGTCATCACTATGCTCGCACCACCACCCGGCGATGCGTACAACTTTATCCTCAATCTGATCAGCTACCCGCTGGCCATTGTCAACTGCTTCGTGGCTGGCGGGCTTCTTTACCTCTACATCTATCGCGTCAAATGGCAATGGAACCCCCCGATGAGTGCGACCATGCCTGTCGTTATCTTTTTCCTTCTCAGCAATATCTACCTTGTCGTCGCACCATTTGTGCCGCCAGAGGGAGAGGACAACGTTTACGAATCCCTGCCTTACTGGCTGCACTGTGTTGTCGGCTTTGGGATCATCCTGGCGGGCGCCGTATGGTGGCTTATCTGGGCTGTCATAATGCCGAAACTCGGCAAATACGAGCTGGTGAGGGAAACGGTGGTCGATGACATTGATGGGTGGGAGAGGAGTTTGTTCGTCAAGAGGCCGATCATGAAGTTGTGATGAGTGCTTTGTGTTGTATAGCTGCTTTTATATATTCAAGAACAACATCTATCCGTTCAATGCACATGGTCCAGGCTCTACTCCTTCAACCCCCCCTTGAAAGGTCCGAAGTCTATCACCATCATATCCCTGACCGCTGGGTCAAACGCCCAGTGGATGTCAGACTGTCGGTCAGCATTGTTTCGCCCATCTGGGCAGGAGGGACACTTACATCCCAGTATTCCTCAGCGGCTTCCCGGGACGGCCAACCTTGCACGCTCATAACCATTTCCGGGTCTGTCTTGGACACTCCGACGTGATGGAAGACGGGTGAGAATGTGCCGCAGTGAAAGATACCCCGCAGATACGCATCTATGGCTGCGGCTAGTGCGTCCTGGTTTCGCAAGGGCGTGCGCATTCCCGTGATCATGTACCATGCTGCAGCCGGCGTCGTAGAAGGGCCGCCTGACATGTCTAGGGCATGAGTCCCAGAGGATGGCTGGTCAGCCCAATCCCTGAGGACGATCACGCTGTTGGTCCCTTGCGCCGTGTCGATTCCGGTCAATGACTGACGTGCATTTTCCGGCTAGCAAGGGTTAGCACATGGTAGAACAAGCGGCAGGGATACGCACCTTGTGGACATCGCCCACAGAGAACTCAAGAATCCGGCCCGGGCCATTGGCGACCTTGGGCCAGATAAGGGGAAAAGTGACTAGAGGCTTGGTCATGATGTCGACGTTGTCAGAGCAGGCAAGCAGGAGAATGTTCAGACGGTACTGGCTTTTTGTGTCACCAGATAGTCGGAGTTCAGTACCCCTCGGGCGCGTTATCCGGCAGCGACACTTGCGCTAACAACACTAGTACGCAGCTCATGACTATCCCATGTCTTGCCAATGCATCCCCCGCGTTCCAACCCCAGTTCCCCAGATCCAAGATCTCCAGATTCTCAGATCCCTAGAGGTAACGACATCCGGGCCTTGGCATCCTGAGACACACGGATAAAGATACGCAACATTGGACTTGCGCAAAGACACACAGTTGCGACGACAGCGAAATAACGATGTAGAGGTACCTTACGAACAGAACGGCTTATAAGAAGCATACACCCACGTAAGCATGGATGCAGCAAGTAGAGATCAAACAAAGATTAGATCCAGTTCTTCACAATGAAGTCCGAAGTCGATATCATTGAGTCGGCCCCTACCGACCTCGTCGCCGAAGATCTTAAAGGACGCGACTTTACCATTAGTGATGCCGAGCTTCCCAAAGGCTACTTTCGCAGCTTCAACTTCATCGGCTCCTTGATAGGCATCGGCGCCTCATTCGGCTGCGGTGTTGCTGGTTTCTCACTTGTAGCACCCGTCCTCGGCTTTGTTAATGCAGACATTGGCCCAGACCCGAACCTCAACTGGGTGGCCCTTGCGTACCTCCTCACGACATCCATCGGCCTCATAATTGTCGGGCGAGTCACTGATATATTTGGCCGCCGCTGGTGGTTCGTCGGAGGCAATGCCGTTGCCACGGTTGGCAGTGTTGTGTGTGCTGTTTCTCCAAACATCCCCTGTCTCATTGCGGGACAGACGTTGATTGGAGTGGGCGCTTCGGTGCAGCTGTCGTACGCCTGTGAGTTGTGTCGATCCTGAGACTTGGTGACAAGCTAACCAGCCAGTCGCCGTGAGCGAGATTGTGCCCATGGAGTGGAGGTTCCTCGCGCAGGCATATGTGTAAGTCTTTGACTGCGATTGCGTGACAGTAATTTAACGGTCTCTAGCTTCCTCTGGGGAATTCCCTCGAGTGGTGTTGCACCATCCATCGCATATGCATTCGTCTTCAATACCAAGGCAGGATGGAGAGGGTAAGTGCAAGAACGCTCTTCATGCACACACAATACTAAAGGAGAACAGAATTTTCTACCTTCTCATCGGACTGAACGCTGCTACCACCATCCTCTTTTATCTGTCCTACCGCCCGCCCTCCTTCTCCATGAAACACGGTTCCACGAAAAAAGTCACCTTTATCAAGCATTTCGACTACATTGGCACGCTTATGGGTACCCTCGGCCTGCTGCTCTTCTTGATGGGCATATCTTGGGGAGGCACCACGCACCCCTGGAAGAGTGCGCCAACTCTGTGTGCCATCATTATCGGTTTTCTGTTACTGGTCGGATTCGTCCTTTATGAGAAGTACGGAAACCTCAAAGAACCCCTCCTCCCGCTTCACCTGTTCAAGAATCGCGGTTGGATTGTGTCGGTCATCCTCTGGTCTCTGGGAGCAGCGGTCTATTATGCCAACGCTATCCTCTGGCCGTCAATGGTCGCCGCTCTCTACTCAGAGGGACATAGCACAGCTTGGGCTGGTTGGGTGTCCTGCATCCCTGGTTGCGGCATCTTAGCGGGTGAATACGCCGGCGCCTTTTTCAAGCGGAGGACAAATATTCAGCTCATGATTGTGTTTCCTATTGGGTGTATCTTTTTGGCTGGTAGGTGCATCGACCTGCCTGATTTTGTTTTTCTTAACTAACATTCATAGCCATGGCGACTTCAAGCCCTGACACAGTTCTACGCTCCTCCATCATGATCTTCCTCGCCAGTTTCTTCATTGGCTGGAACGAATTGCTCAACTCAGCGGTGGCCACCATTATCATTGACGACCAGAGAGAAATAGGAACCGCTACAGGAGCAGCAGGTTCCTCGCGGTCGCTGATCTCGACGGTTTGCTCAACGTAAGTTTTCATTCCAGTCCACACGTGGGTTAATCGGGCTAATTGTGTAGCGTCTTTACGACTGTCCTGGCCAACCGTCTCGCTCAGACGATTCCCGCTAGGGTACCACCAGCAGTCATCGAGGCAGGCCTGCCTGAGTCATCTGTACCGTCGTTCCTGGCGGCCTTGACGGCCGGCTCCTTTGACGCGGTCGCCGGTGTTACGCCTGAGATCATTTCAATCGGGAAACGCGCGTACAAAGAGGCAAATGCAGCCGCCTTCAACACTGTTTTCCTGACCACCATAGCGTTCAGCGCCATCGGGATCATTCTCACATTCTTCGCTCCGAATGTCGATCACTTACTGACACGGGAGGTCAATATTCAGCTGAGCAGCAAGACTGTAGCGGGAACTGGCGGCGCAAAGGAGACAGATGTCGAGCAAGTCGAGATGGCCGAGAGCAATTAAGGGGCTTGGTGGCCATAACCCCGGATGACAGGTGAGTCGAATCCGAGGAAAGGCTGCGAAGAAGCTGGCAATTCAACATAGATACACTATGGGAAGGAGCAGGAAAGAGTTGCGCTGCCTCAGCTAGAAGCATACACGGTACCTTAGACAGAACTGAAAGCCTACAGGCAGTAAAGCGTGTTGTGCATCAAACGGTCCGCGTGACCGTTGAGCTTCTCAATACAATATCAGCTGCTCGCCGATTTAATAACCGGCCAAGTTTAAGTGTCCCTCGTTGCAGTCTTGCCCACGTCATGTTCCCATGTCTTGACATAAGAGACGACTTGTATGCCATTGACAGGTTACCGTTAGCATTGGATTCCCGTCAAAGGGGCACAACACTTGGCCCAGGATACACCAACAGTCATGGGAGCGGGTTGTGCCATACTAGCTTCGGCAGCATCCATCGTGCCTAGCGTGTCCGAATCCAGCCTCCGTTATCCATGGCCAATAAGAAATTACTTGTACCATCGACAGTTAATCCTTAGCACTGGCTTCCGTCGAAGGGCACAGCACTTGCCCCAGGAACACCAACAGCCGTAGGAGCAGATTGCGGCCATATTAGCTGTCGCAGCATCCATCGGGCCTAGCGTGTCCAAATCCAACCTCCTGCATACTTAGCAAGCAAGTCAACGGCTGTGCCACCGGCTTCTGTTATCCATGGATAAGGATATCCTTGCAAGGTACTTATATATACACTTGACTCAATGTGCAGGAGGATTCAATGCACAACCACCACACCTGAACATGGGCTCCAACACCGAGTTGAAAGTTGCCATCATCACCGGCGGAGGTAAGTAAACCCGCGTTACCCCGTGCAGTACGTAACCATCGACTAACAGCGTCAGCCAGCGGCATCGGTCTCGCCACGGCCCTAACTCTGTCCCGGCGGCAGGATTGGGAAGTGCACATCTTGGACCTTAATCCACCAAAGGACAATCTGATCTTCCACAAGGTTGATGTTACCGACTACAGCGCACTTGGTCAAACGTTCAAGCATATTTTCCAGCTGCACGGCCGCTTAGATTTTGTCTACGCCAATGCGGGTGTTGCGGGAAAGAACGATGCGTTCTACCAGACGAGCAATGATGAGGATCCACCAACGTTGCCAAAGTGCACGTCGAAGATCATTGACGTCTGTCTGACCTCGGCAGCAACGACGGCATACCTCGCACAGCATTATATGAGACTGACTCCAGGGGAAAAGAGTCTGATCTTCACAGCTAGCTGTGGTGCACTCTACCCGGCATACGGCGCCCCAATATACACAGCTGCAAAGCATGGCGTGCTAGGACTCATGCGGGCTATGGCGCCGAGACTCTGGAGGAACGACAAGGTTAGGGTCAACGCGGTGCTGCCGGGCACGGTCAAAACAAACCTCCACACGGAGGAGAGTTGGAAGCAATTCCCAGAAGAATACTTTACGCCGGTCGAGAAGATTGTCGAGGCAGTCTTGATATTATTGGATGGTACCGAGACGGGCAAGGCCATTGAATGCAATGGACAGAATCACTATTACCGGGAGCAGTACGAGTACTGCGACGACGCTATGAGGGCGGTCATGTCGTCGACAGATGTGGGGAGCTAAAGAAGCTGGGCAACTGTAGCTATTTTTCGGTATTTAGAAGCTCAGCAGTGATAGAAGCAATTTCCATCCCTTCAGTGACCATCACTCTTTTCTGGGATATGCCGGCATCATTGAGCGAAGCACGCGTGACGCCTTAGTTCTGTAGTCCGTACTTGGCGGAAGATCGGATCGAATAACTCGCTCGGCCTTCCAAGCTCTGGCACACAGGAATTCGATCGCTGTTATCGAAAACACCGATCCTTAGTACATATATGGCTCGCTGTCATGCTTGCGCGAGAGCATGCCACAAAACGCCGTTAGCGTGGCGCGACGCTTCGGATTCTTCTGCCTCTAAGATTTGTCCGCCAACCTTCCGACACCCAGTCATCTGTCATCAACGGCCTGCCCCCATTGTGTCTCCGACTTGCAACTTAACAACTCACCGCAATAATGGCATTAACACCACCATCCGAGAAACAGCCGAAGCCTGGTCTCAATATCTATGGCGGCGTGGCAGTCAACCCATACAAGCTGACCATCTACGCGGAAGAGCTGGGCATCCCATACAATTACATCACCCTCGATTTTGTGGCCAACGAACCACATGCGGAGTGGTACACCGCAATGAACACCAATGGTAAGATGCCGAGTATCGTTCACATGAAAGAGGACGTGACAGTGACCGTCTTTGAGTCTGCTGCGTGTTTATTGTATATGGCACACGAGTTTGACAAAGAATACCTGTACTCAGCACCGCATGGGTTGCCAGATTACTGGAAGGAACTTAGCTGGCTTCAGTGACAAGTGACTGGATAAGGTATAGGCCGATGATGGGACAAGCCAACCACTTCGCCAGATATGCCGTGGAGTCGGTGCCACATGGAAACTGGCGACCGGACTCAACGCTGTACTCGACGAGCAACTGACAACGAACAAATACATTGCTAGCAACACGCCGACAATCGCCGACTTCGCAGTGTTCATATTTTCTCACTCGGCCTGGTGGTGCGGGATCGACATGAGTGACTTTCCCAACGTCAAGGCATCGATCGCAAGACTGTTGCAAAGACCGCGGATCCAGAAAGCACTTCAAGTACCTGTACTTTGCCCATTCCACGACGAGGCGGTCATGAGTGCCGAGCACGAGGACCTTTACCGGATGATCCGCAAGGCGGGAAGCAAGCTGATTTGGGAAGCACATGAGGGCAGGGCGGGCGAGGTTGCTGGGGTGCCGTCGGACTTCGCAATTTGGAGACCAGTGGCATGACAGAAGCTGGACGTGAGAAGCATGGTTAATGGCTCGCGGTGTCCTATCGTCTGCATCTCTGAAGCAGCTCCCTCTATGTCTATCCAACGATGCATGAAACTCCAGACACCTGAGTCCCAGAAAAGAAAAAGAGAAAAAAAGGAGACGCGGAGAAGCTGGTTTGGCAACAAACGCAGAGGCGGAAGACAACTATGTACAAATCAGATTAATTAGTCCGACCGTCCTCCTCAGTAATTAAAGACCATCAGCGACGGGTTCAGTGCAAGTGGCGTTAGGGCATGGGACCCCACGACCACTGCCATGGGCACAATGCAGGTGAAATCGCTAATCTCCCATCCGCGCGGCGCAAAGAGCGACAGGTAGATCATGGCGCCAGAAATCAGGATGACAAAAATGTACATATACTTGAACGTGGCGAAGATGCGAGGAATCTCTTGGAAGAAGTTGCTGTCTTCCTTCTCCTTAGAGGTGGCGCCCCATTGCATGTCGATGTGGAAGAGATGGGCCAACAGGGCCAGGGCAACGTGGAACGACAGACCGCCAAAGAAGATGACCATAAGTGGTACCCATTTGAAGTTTTCGAACAGGGCGCCGAGGAGGCTGCGTTCGCCGGTTCGGTAGCGCATGGTGGCTAGGGCAACGTAGCCGCAGACATTGAAGACGAAGATGAGGGCGACAAAGACTAAAAGGTTAGATTTGTGGTTGTAACTTGTTGCGAGAGGGAGGTTACCTACCTTTCCACGAAGGAGTGTAGTAGTGGTCGATAGTCTCGAACCACCCCACAACAAAGTAGTTCATCAGGGTCAATGGTAATCCAGATCCGATGGCAAAGTATGAGCAGATGTAGGCAAAGATAGAAAACTTGGAAGAGATGAGAACCGAAGATCCAAGGAAGGTACGGAACAATGGCGTGAATGGTCCGCGCGTGGGCCACTTGTAGAGGGGGTGGAAGATCATCTCACTGCATCCGTATGCGTACCTGTATGGTCAGCACGGCGCCGCACTTTAGAACAAGGGGTAACATACTTCTGCCAGCGCGCAATCTCATCATAGATCGTCAGCGATACACCCTCCTGAAAGCCATCACCGTGGTAGCTGGCAACTCGGACAGTGTTGCCTTTGATCTGGAGACGGAGGGCGATGTCGAAGTCTTCAGAGACATGACTCTCGGACCAGTATGCGACATAGCCGTCGTCCTGGACGACGACGTCTTGAACAGCCGCCCATCGCAGGAAGGCATTGTGCCCCACGAACGGTGCAACCTCACCGGCGCCGATGGAGAAGCGGATGGTTGAGTACACCATGTTCGTGAAGAAGGTGATACCGTTCTCGAAGAAGTCATGCGTCACCTGCATGACACCGGTGGAGTGCTGGACAATAGCGACTTCGGGCGAAAGGAACATCTCGGCTGCTCCGTACAACAGGCAGTCGACGGGCTGGCAGGGTTAGTACTTGCTTGCCACAGAAGTGTCAGGTCACTCACCACCCTGGTGTCGGAATCCACGATCAAGATGAACTCGCCCATACGGATGTTACCGGCAGCTTGCGCATTTGGGTTCTCCCGGAGAACACTTGCCAGTGCCTCTTCGTACATGTCTTCCAGGTCTTGCTCGTCGACATATTCCCTCGTGCAGGACCTGGTCTTGCTTCTGGAGGCAACAATCTCCTGCAGATAACCCTCGACCTTTTGCGAAATGTTCAGGGCGAAGTTCATGTTGGAGGCCTTTTTGAACTTGCCCTTGCGGATGTAGCCTTCGTGATTGTGTTTCGGTCGTGCCACCCAGCCTGGGGTAGCAAGTCAGATGGAAATGCAAAAGTCAGAAAGGGTCGGAAACTTACCAATATTGTTGTCGTGATAAAAGTCCTTACGCCTCTGCGCCTCCTCTTCCGAGATAACGCGCATGCCATCGTCGTTGACAAAAATCGACGCAGATCCTAGGCTGTTAGCGCATGTCATGTGCGAGGGCAAGTGCAGCCTACCTCCATGGGACTCGTAATGCGAAATGGCAGCTTGCAAACTCTTTACCGTCGGCATGATGACGCCTTCCAAGCCCTCCTTGTAAACCGGCATCTGGATCGTGATGTGTGGGGGATTGAACCCTTGAGCGTACGCCTGCCGCAGACTAGGCTTGATGCAAGAGTAAAAGCGCGAGTTCGTTTTGCTTCCGCTGATGGGTCCGAAAATTTGCCACAGGTTGGCAAAGATGACCTGGAAGAAGAACATGCCAGCAAATAACAACAAGGGAGCTGTGAGCAGCAATCCAAGGCGAGTGAAGTTGCCGTCCATGAATACCTCGGAGATCAGGCCTCCTACAGAGACCCCGAATACCAGGACGATGCCAAGCAATATGCCCAGGCCCACGAAGATGGCGCTGTGAAGCATCACAGGGCGGTCCAGCGACTCCGGCCTCTCTACTTCCTCCAGCTGCTCCGTGCTGTTGTTCTCAAAGGCTGACCCGGGTAGCTTCTCGTCGATGGCGCTGGTTGGTAGGCTCAGAATTGACTGGCGGAACAGCGAGCTAGCTGCTGATGGGGAGTTCAGGGACGGGATGGAGAAGTCGCCCCAAACCTGATTCGTTAGCCATGCTCAATAGTTAGGAGATCACGAACTCACATATGCCAAGAGCTTTTCCTCAATCCTGCTGGCATGGCTGAGGATTTGGTTGATTTGATCCTGCCATACCAAAACCATCCTCTCATGCCGTACCAGGCAACAGTACTGGAACTTCTTGACAGATGACAGGTTGATGGATGTCACCGACGGGACAATCTGCAGCTGGGATCCGTCCTTCATCCGCAATAGTGTCTGGCCAGGCTCGAGAGTGTTGAGAATGCTTTCAAGCATCGATGGCCTCATGGTGAGGGCTACGCCCACATTGAGACGTTGTACGGCGACAAGCAGTGCTTCATCGATCGGATCTGGTGTGCAGTTATATTGACCCCGCGACTGCCGCAACAAAACTCCCATCCCTTCAGAAGGGTCCGACAGAGCAGACTGTTGGATCCAGCCACTGGAGGCGGCCTTGGTTCCCAGGTAGTTCACCATCTAATGGCCAATTTAGCAACTCCGGAAGCAACAATCCTAAGGACTCAGTTGACTGACCGTCTTGTATCTGAGGCCGGTGTCAAAGGCCCGCGACCTGTCTGACCTGAGAGATCCGAGAGAGTTGGTCGAAGCGAACCCTTGCGGTTGCCGTGTTCCCAACGGTCCAAGTTGCACATCTGGTGTTGGTGACGCCGGCATGCTGTATGGCGGAGAGCGTCGTTCTTCGTCCGGAGTGTTGTACCCGTGGGAATCCGCAAAGGGGTTGTTGAGTGCTGGTCTGCTCATTGCTGGGCGATGAATCTTGCAACGACAACCTTAATAAGCCCTCTATGAGTAGCAGACGAGCGACTGTAGGTGACCGAATATGAAGCAAAACAATTATGGCAAAGTCGAAAGGCTGAAAATGACAGGAGAAGAAGTTCCAACCGCGTCGAAACCTGGCCATTTAGCCTGGTCAAAGACTACCGCGAGCCTGCCATGCTTCAGCTGATAAGACTCAGCTGGGCTTCGATGGTTGAAGCAATATTCTCGGTGGACCCCGATCTGGATCTGCTTTGGCTTTTTGGCTGGTCTGTTCTGGACTACCTGGTGGGCTAGTGCTCGGGCGCCCGGTACCGCCTCTGCGGACAGGTGCAGCCAGGGGGTCACGTAGCTAAGCGGCCCAGTCGAAACCTCACATGGATCCAAGGCTCAGCGTGGATCCTGGTCGTCTGGAACGGTCTTTCAGCTTCGATATTACACAAAGACGACCCAACAGGGAGAAGGCCGCCTACAACAGAGGAGATGTTGAGTGTCTCCCATTGACACCAAAACGATAGTGCGTTAGAGAAGAAACAACTATTGACCGCTGTCTGTATGGTGCAGTTGTGATTGCTTGTCTTGGGGAGATGACATATTATGCTCCTTACCACAGTACTGCTGAAGGAGGTGGTGGTCCGGAACGTTCTCTCCAACGCCAGGTCGATTGCAGAGAGATCATTGGTAGGGGAAGGCGCCGGGGCCCTGTCCGAATTGTTTGTGGCTGAAGAAGCCCATGTTCATTGACAGGTCTGGCCCGCCCGAGACACACGGAGCCGCTTGAGCAGCTTGAACGTCGAATAGAATCCTTGGAATCCTTTGATGCCGACAGCCACAAACAGCCACCAACCGGGTTAACAGATTCTTTGTGTGTAAACTCGTGCAAACATTGAATTTACCCCTGGAAATAGTGTGCAATCAGAACCCCTGTCTGACACTTCAACCACAATAGTTGCCCACCCCGTTATTTGCATACCAAGGTACCGGAGCGAGCTGAGGGCCAGGGGGCACTGGTACGTACCCGTCGCAAAACAGCAAGATATTTCCACTTGCGGAGATTACCGCAGTGACCGCACAGCAGGTGCGCTGGACGATGAAGCAGAGCACGCGAAGGACTTCCAAAGCAAAGAGATCCTGATAGCATCAAGGCGATTGGTGCGTTGAATGGTACTCTATTCAGGGACCCGTGGTAAAGCAAGCAGAACAACTTCCGCGACAAAATCTAAAGTCATACATCATAGCTCTGTAACACCGCAGCTCCCGGACTGCCACATCTTGACAGATTTCACAGTCATACCACGCGCGTCTCCCTCGGCCCATGTGGGCAACCACTTGTCCGCATTTGACCAAAAGGTCCATTGTGCATTTGTGGCGGCGTCGACCCAGGGTTTCTGACCCACGTTGTCGCTGCAAGACCTGTTAGCAGTGCATCCTGCGAGCCCATGGAATCACTTACAGAAACCAGCCATTCCGGCTGCCGACCGCCACGTTCAGGATCAGGTAAAACTTCTTGTCAAATGGCGCATTGCCTGTCGTCGAAGTCGAAGCTTCCCATGGATTGGTGAATAGCGTGTTGTTTTCCGACTTCTCAGCGAAGGACCCTCGTGACCACATGGGATCATTGGCTGTAAAGTCGGTATAGAATACCTGGGTAAGGCGGCTGTCGTAGTAGGTATAGATATGCTTGTCCGTCCTGATGTCGTCAGTCTCCAGCCGTCCATAGAGTGCATCTCCGAGTGGACATACCATTCCAGACCAAAGGTGTGGAAGCCATCGGCAAAATCCGTACGTCGCTTCACTCGCACCGCCATCGTTTGCCAGTACGAGTCTGTCTCGGAACTTGGACCTGGGGAACTGTTAGCTTCTGGTTAAGAGGCAAGACTGTTCTGCTGCTGCTGAACTTCTGCATACCCCAGTGAAGCGTGCTGAAGAAAATATTCCTGCCGCCGGGATAGTCCATGTCATTGCCGCGAGCCTCCAGAATATCCATCTCTCCGCTCCTCGGCCATACACCATAGGCCGAGTCCTCTGGCATCATCCCTGAGATTTTGTTAGAATAGAGTCAATCACAAGTTGCGGACCTCTTACAGATAGCCGGCCACAGCCAATCGCCCTTCGGAAGCTTCGCCGTCACTTCCACGCGTCCATACCGGATGCCAACCTTTCCTTTGGTGGTAATGCGAGCGGACCGTACCGGGGGAATCAACGACCCCAAGGTGGAGTTGGAATAGATATAGCATGCTGACGTGTTGACAGCTCCCGTGCAGCTGCCCTCGCTGGTCAAATTGAGCGTGTAGCCGCTGTAGATCTGGTCGTTCGTGATCGTAGTCGTCTCATTCGTCAGAGTAGGCACAATGTGCAGCCCGGCATCGTCGACATACGTGTTCTTCGGATCTGTCGTAGTCCAGTCGAACGAACCTGTGCCGAACCCATCGAGCTATACAGGTCAGTCTGGTGAGCCTTCGACGGTAGAGGCATACACATACCGCGACTTCGTGCGACCAGATGTCTTTGTTCAGAGACTTGAAGTCCTCGTCCAGAACCAAGCATAGCTGGGACTTGGTTAGCTCGCCATGATTAACACTCAGCCTTGATTACTTACTGGTCCCGATACAGCCGGCTTTGTGATGAGAAACGCGATGGCGGCAGCGCAGGCAAAGCCAATGGCGAGGAAAACGTACACGATGTAATTGCCGCAACGCACACTTTTCATCTTTGGGTCGCTTACCCATGGTTTTTCATAGGCACCATTTAGGCGGTAGCTAACGAACAGACGCTTGCCTTCCTGCGGGAAGGATGAGACTGACGTGCCCCTCGAGCTGTCGGTAGGGTCCCTTGGGGTTTGTGAGCGGTGCATTTTTGTCTTGGAGCCTTGACGAAATGACCAGCGACAGTGTGTTTGGAAGTATCGTCAATGTTGAGGTTATGTGGGAAACCTCGAATCAAGAAAACAGCGAACGACCCAACCCAATGGTAAGGGTGAAAGCGACACGAGGTGGCGTGGGATCGGCTTTCCAGCTGGTGATGGCAAGGAGAAACCTTGAAAGCAACCTTGTTGCGCCATCGCGTCTATTGGTGGTCTGGAACGTGTGCGCCAACTCGCGCACAACCTCACGAAAGGGACCAATGTGAGAACTTGTTGCCATGAGGTGAAAATAGATATCGATATTATTGACTTCGTCCAAGTACCAAGGACTTTACACAGGTCGGTCAGTGTACGTGTAAGTGACAACCATTTTCGGCGGAGCTCTGGACTTTCGCTGAATCAAAACACTAGCTTGGTTCAGTGTGTTTCCCCCTTGTGCCTCCCATGTCTTGCTTCACTTGTGGGCCTTGTGCTCTTAAAGGTTAATTCGACGGTTCTGTGGCGTATATTCGTACTGCAGTAGGACATAAACTCATAAACAAATGCACTAAACAAATGCACGGATACAAGCATATATTAGCCGATCGTACCCGGAGAGGTCTTTGGCGTTTATGCTCGTTTCCTCTTCCCCTACGTAGACCAGTCTAGTCTCGGCGGGAAGTCAATGTAGATTTAGGAGAAAAGCCGCTCGTGGAACCTCCAGCTCGAAAGCAGGAGTTCAATGCCTTTGTGGATGTCACCGACGGTCCAGACTCTGACCCCAAGGGAAGCTTACATGCGTACGGTGGCCACATGGTCGGCCCACTACTGGCACTATTGGCAAGTTGCCGTTAAGCGACCGATACTAGACCTGGTACTGGTTGACTGATTGTCAAGAGTCGAGACGGTGACCCCGGGAGAGAACCGAAGCATCCACGTGGACCATGCGGACTGTCAAGCTGCCAGCGAGCTGTCGCTATTAACATCTTGTCGCAAATTTCCCGTCTATGGCACCCCCCCACCCAATGACTGGACAAAGGTCGGCTAATGTCTAAGACGGCGGGACTGGCGTGGTTTACACCAGCTGGGAGAGGCTCAGAGGCAATAGTATCGACCGGCTATTGAAATCAGCTCAGCCTCGCAAGAAAGCACAAACATCATGGCTGGGTGGAGTGTTGCCCATTCCCTAAGCAGTCCAACTAGCACTCCGAGGGTTGGTTATGTGCGGTGCTATTCTGGGAACTCTTGACGATAGACTCAGTATATCAGGTGCCACCGTCTGTTCTTGTCGATCCTTTTCCTCACTCAGTCATTACTCTTTCTCCGTCTGATCCAAATAACCTTACGCATATACTCTGGTCATAATGCATCCTGCAGTCGCTCTCACCCTCTTCCTGGCAGGACTCGGCTTCGCCCAAGACCTCCCAATCGATGACTATGAGGACATCGTCGCCACTGTCGTCGCAGATGCCCCTCCTTTCGGCCAGTCTCTTGTGACTGCCACTCCGACATACAACCAAGCCTCGGCTATCAGCGAGGCAACTGCTGATGCCATCAGTCAAGCCAGCGAGGCCGTCGTGGCTACTGCCACCACCCTTGAGCGCCGTGTCGCGGTTTGCACGGCTCGCCCCTTCAATGGGCCTCAGGTCACGGAACCGGCAGACAGCGACTCGGCTTTTTTAGGCTACCAGCCGTTTGCCGACACCGCTAACGGCGCCGCACAGCCGGCCGCCTGGCCTGCTGAGTACAAGCTTGTGGACGGCTATGTCAACCTGCATGGCTCGGGCCAGTCCACCAGCTACCTGACCTACACGGCTCAGATTGAGGGCTACAATCTTGCTCAGTGCGCAGCCAGGTGTGACAGCATTGTTGGCTGTGTTTCCTTCAACATCTGTGAGTCTCATGCCTTGGTCAGCCGAGTGTTCACTAACCGCGACAAGTCTATGAGCGTGACCCTCTCATCATCTTTCCGGACACCCAAACCCCCAACTCTCAGTACTGCCCTGCCGACCACAACTCCCCTTCGGCCACACTGATCAAGTGTGCTTTCTACAACAAGCCGATCAAGCCTAGCGAGGCCATCAATGTTGGGCAGTACCAGGGATCCGACTTCCACTTGGTCATTGCTGGTTCCAACGCCTATGCCAAGACGGCCCCCAGACTCGTCGGCTATTCCAACCCTACAAGCTTTGGCAACGCGGCCATCAACGCCCCTGCTCCTGTTGACAAGAACGGATACATGCGCGTCCAAACTTTTGGCACTGATGTTCCCCTCGACCCCAAGGTGTGCGCCGACTCCTGCGCGGCACAGAGCGATTACAACAGCCGCCATGGCGGACCTAAGTGCATCTTCTTCAACGCCGTAAGTCGCTCACACTGCATCGTACCGGTCACGGTCCGCTAATTTTTCCCAGTATCTCCTGTACAAGAACGGCCAGAACCCCGTCTTCACTTGCACATACTACAGCGTTGTCTATGACAAATCGTATGCCAAGAATGTCGGCCAGTACAACTCGAAGGGCGACCACTTCACGATCGGAAGCAGTTATGGCTACACCCTGATCCAGTGATTTTATTGAATTTTTATTGATGGTGACTGAGATGGCCAGGAGAAACCAGGGGGAGGGAGTGCATTGGAGGATAGCATGAGGGCAATTTTGTTGTGGGATACGATCTTTCTATTCTTCTCAAGTTACCTTATGTTTAATACAGTCATTATCGCCGATACAAGCATATCTACCAGGTAATCAAGTCCTTGCAATCGCGAACGCAGTCTTCTGTACACTGTTCCTGATGATCACGTGAGCCCCAATGTTACCCGCTGCCCGTGTTTCCGATTTTTTAGGATGAAACTGTCACCGCCAACTTTTTGTCCCCCTTTCATCAATCACCCTCTGCGCTTCGCGTGAGCGTGTGCACGTCTGCACCTAAACAGCAATACCACCCATCTGCTTTCGATCACATTCTGCCACGACTTAAGAAATTTGCACACTGCGCAGAAACATGCGCAAGCTCTGCTGCAAGTCGATGCAAGATGCCAGGTGCATGCTCCATCGTGTTTGCTTCCCCTTTCAACATGTCATGTGGGCCAAGACTAACAACATGAAGCTGCAGGCAAACAGCCACTCCCTGCCGGACCTATCCCTCCTGTCCACTCTGCTCTGTGCGACTATTGAACGCCTCGTTTATTTATTAACGCGAGTATTCGTATATGTGTGCACACGGTTCCAGCAAGCAACGCCACTCGCCAGTCGGCAAACACAATTTTGTTCGGCGCGTGGGGGTTCTCCCTGATGGTTTGCGAGTTCCACCGCCCGTCGACGTCTTCCTTTTTTGATCAATCACCAATGCGCTTAACGGGCTTCAAGTAATGATTGGCTACATGTACCGTGTGTCGTGGAAATTGGAAGTTCGCGCCCATGCCCTGGGACCTGCAGGTTCAGGTCTCGACTTCATGGTCACATTGAACATCCCCTGCTCTCAGCTGTGCTTGAATCCCTGTTTGCTTGCACTCTTGTCGACGCACGGGTCTCCGACGTGGAAATGTCGACACGGAAATGATTCTAGGCCTGCAGCTGCGGCTCCAAGTTATTGAACTGAAAACGATAGACTCATGGGTGGCTAGCTGGACGTGAGCCTGGGCCGCCGCTATTGCATTGCGTCTTGCTAGCAGTTCTAGAGTCCTGCAGCGCACCAATGGCACTACGTCTGGCTCCGATGTTCTCGCCGAACACACCGGCCTGTGCCTGGACGTGGCCTGTGACCAGGCACTCCTCTCCGGCTTCATGAACTGGTGCTCCTGAACAATCGTCGACTTTGCACATCGTTGCCCGCCCTCTGTTCGTGTTCGAGAACGGCCGAGCCCTTCTTTGAACCTCACACCTAACCTCCAGTCACTCATTTGTGTCCGAGCAGTTGGCCACCCTTGCGTTCAGTCACTCTTTTCTGTTCGAGTATTTGGCCGCTGGGCCTTACGCATGCTTGCTAGGGTTTAACATCACGGCCGTCCTCTCGTTCACCTAGCATGAAGTTCCAAACGCTCTTTTGCTCCTTGTTGAGCCTCATTCTTCATCATGTTGCAGGATATAGTGCGACAGACCAGTTACTGGACGGAGGTTCGTTCTTTCGACTAACTTTACATAGCTCTGTGATGGGGGGCCCTAACTGACATGTCTAACGTTTCTAGACTCCGTCCAGGCAGGTTATCTCAGTAACCACAACATGGACCCGACCGTCATTAGTGGTGGTGCGTTTGGCCAGCTTTGGCAGTTCAAAACGACGAGTTCCTATGCCGGACAACCGGAGCAGTTCTACGCCAAGCCCCTGGTCTACACCCCGAGTTCTGGAACGCGACAAGTGGTGCTCGTGTTCTCGGAGCAGAACAAGCTTTATGTTCTCGACGCCGTGAACGGGACCCTGGTAGCAAGTCGCGATCTCGGGGCGGAAGGGGAGACCCCTTTCTTGGCGTCAGACTTGAACGGCTGCAACGATGTCACAGGCACCATCGGCATCACGGGAACTCCAGTCATCGATTCGTCATCCGACACGGTGTACTTTTGGGCCAAAAGCTACAAGCCAGGTGGAACGGGATACATGAACGGCGTATATCGTTTCCACGCCGTGGATTCGTTGTCTCTGGTCGAGAGAGCCGGCTTTCCAAGGGATATTGAAGGCAAAACAGCCGACAACGACCACTCCCGAACCTTCATTGGTGGCATCAACCTCCAGCGCACGTCGCTCAACCTTGTCAATGGTATTGTCTACGCCGGTTTCGGTGGCCACTGCGATTTCTTCAACTACACAGGCTGGATCGTGGGTATGCGTGCCGGCAGTGGCGACTTCGTCACAGCATATGCCACCAGCGGCGGGCCCGGGTCACCGCCACAAGGCCAGCCGGCTGGTTGCGGCGTGTGGATGTCTGGTGCGATTCTGTCATCGGATCGTCCCGGACGGTTGATGTTCTCTACGGGCAACGGCTATTCAGCCTGGGTGAACCGCGATACGCCGGCAAGTGGAAGAAAGTACCTGTCGACCCTGAGCGAGGCTGTTGTGAGCCTGGGCATTGATGCCAACGGTTCATTGGCGCAGTCGGATTACTTTGAGCCAGCGGCATACAAGGCTATGGATGATGCCGACCGCGACTTGGGGAGTGGTGGAGTTTCTATCTTGCCATTCTCTGGCGGTGGAGTCAACTCGGTGGCTGTGGTATGCGGCAAGAACGGCCAGTGCTTTGTGATGAATGCCGACAACCTTGGAGGCTTCAAGATGGGAGCCGGTGGGACAGATGCAATCCTCCAAACCATTACACCGCCGGCTGGTGACGCCATCTTCGGTACCGCCTCATCCTATCCACTGGAGGGGGGTTACGTCTACATTGCCCCAATGGGAGCGCCCATCTACGCCTACGCACTGAGCTATGACGGGGCTGGCCGACCTACCTTTACTTACGCCGGAAGCACGAGCAAGGCGACAACGAATCGTGTCGCGATTAGCGGGACCACAGTGACGTCCCTCGATGGACGGCCCGGTACAGGGATTCTCTGGGTCGTTGATCCTGACCAAGGCGTCCAAGCCTTCAACGCCGTACCCGTCGCCGGAAAGTTGACACCAATCGCCCTACCGCCGTCGCCTGTGCTCTCCAGATTTCAGCGTCTAGCTTTTGGCGACGGGCGTTACTACGTTACCGGACCCAACGCCGTGTTTGGGTTCGGTGCTCCCGTGTCTCTTCCATTTAACTGCAGCGGGCCCGTGAACTTTGGCGCAGTACACATTGGGAGTTTCTCGACACAGTCCATCAAGTGCACTGCACTCATCACCACAACGATCACCAGTTTAAGCACCGGCAACTCGTGGTTCAATGCATCGTTCGCGGATGTGCCTCACGGGCAGTTGACCCTTGGGCAATCCTTCAGCTTCTCTGTGACACTGAATTTCACCGGATATGTCACGCCAAACTCCCCATCCGGCAACAAGCTCGTCCCAGGAGTGAAGTCCGGCGCAGTCACGCTCTTCACCAAGAACCCCAGTGTCGGATTCGCTACTATCCAGCCGATATCCGTTTCTGGACAGGCCGTCTTCAATGGTTCGGTGCCGTCGGTCAATCCACTTCAGGTTGCTTTCAGGCCGATTGTCGTTGGCTCAGCCGATGCCTCGTCTGGCTCAACCAGTACCTTTGTCCTCCAAAATCTTGGCCAGTCGCCGATGAAAATACTCGGTTATGCTTACACAAAGTCGAACCCACTGGAGACCGGCAACTTTACCAACGTTACTACCCCCGCCTTGGACGACAATAAGTACTTTACTGCGAGTGATCTTCCTCCTGTGAACACCAGCGTTCAAGGAGGTGGGTCCGTTGCTGTTCACGTCGCATTCAACTGTGCCCAGCTCGGCGACCACTCTACGAACTTTGTTATTTTCACGGACGGGGGCATGGTATTTGTCATGCTCACGGGTTCCGCGAACTCCATGCCCATTGCCCGACTGGCGTACTCTGTCACAGGAGCTGACTGGACAACCGTGCCCAACTCCCCGGACACGACCACCGAGTTCGCAAGACAGGTCGACTTTGGAACTTTTTCTGGCGCAACAAGCCAGCAATTGACACTCATGATCTCTAACCAGGGAGGTTCTGATCTCATCATCACCAAGTCCAAGCCTCCGACAAGCGGAGCTATCGCTGCCCTCAACCCCAATGGAGACTTCTCCGAAGGATTAGCGATTCCTCCCGGGACCAATGCAACCGCAGTTGTCTATTTCCAGCCCCCGGCGCCGCAACTCAATGCGCCCGCGGCCGACTTTTCGGGGCTCTGGACGTTGAACATGAACGACATATCATGGGGAGTGCACGTCTTGAACTTTACGGCGACACTGAAACCTCGACAAACCGGCCCAGCACTCCCAGATGGATCACCTCGGTTCCGGTACCTTGGTTGCTATGAGGACAGTCAAGCAGCACGAATTGAGCCACAGACCATAACATCGAGTAACAACTCCAATGGCTACTGCCAGTCATTTGCTCTGACAAACAAGGCTGCCTTTGCCGCTACCGAGTGTAAGTTCTCCTTGTCACCACTTAATCAACCAAGTTAACCTAGGTTTCAGACATGAGCGAGTGCTGGGTCGGCCGAAACACCCCCTCGAGCAGTCTGCAGGTGGCAGACAGTCTGTGCGAGGGCTATACGTGTTCTGGCGCCAGCTCCGAAGGATGTGGAGGTGCTGGCTCGTACGCCAAGATGTGGTACGACGTCACTGCCTACTTCCCGGGAAACAATTCTCTCTCCGACGCCTACAAGCCACCTTCCTACAAGCCCACTGTCGGACCGTACAAGTATCTCGGGTGCTTTTACGATAATGGCGCTGCGAGAACACTCTCACTAGGGTTGGGGGGTTCAGCGACGAACACCGTCGAATCCTGCGCTTCCAGGTGTGCGGGGTATTCTTACTTCGGAGTCGAGTACAGTAATGAGTGTTTTTGCGGCAACACTGTTGGCTCACCTACCAAGTATGCGGATGCAGAGTGCGGCATGGTTTGTTCGGGCGACAGCCAGGAGCTCTGTGGCGGACCAAGCCGAATCTCTCTGTATGGGCTGAACAGGACGACGTCCTCATCCTCTACGACATCCCCATCCTCTACGACATCCCCATCCTCTACGACATCCCCATCCTCTACGACAGCAGCCCTGTCCACCACCAGTGGAACGGTATCCGCCACCAACACGCCAGCCCCTCCCACAGCGATGGACTATGTTTTTGTTGGTTGCTACGCTGACAACGTTGCGGCACGCACACTGCAACCGGGAGCGATGGTCGACGCCGCCGCATTAACCATCGAAAAGTGCGCCGCCTTCTGCAAGAGCAGCAACTACAAGTATATGGGTGTCGAGTGGAGCCAGGAGTGCTACTGCGGCAACAACCTTCCCAACGGAGCCTCAGCGGTGACTGACGGCAGATGCAACATGCCATGTGCAGGCAACACGACCCAGGTCTGCGGCGGATCCAACGGCCTGTCATTATTCCAAATCAAGAGCTCTGCATCGAACTCCAGCACCACGTCATCATCATCATCGAGCGCAGTATCTGCCAACTCCTCAGCGACACTTACTCTTTCGCCCACTTCCTCGTCTTTCACGACAATAGCGTTAGCTTCACCCACTGTGTCCATCAGCTGTCCTGCATCGAACAACACTATCTACACCGCAGCCAACGGCAAGACATTCCTTCTCGAGTGTTACATTGATCACGAGGCAGGTGATATGGGCTCGGTGATGGTAAACACTTACGCACAGGCTTGTGACGCTTGCGCCGCCACGGCCAACTGCGTTGCTTTCTCGTGGCTTCCTGGCGTTCCGAATCCCAGTTATATGAAGTCGTCTGTTGGCAAGGGCCAATCAAACAGTGGTGTCTGGGGAGCTAAGCTTGTTACTGTTCCGTCCTCGTCTTCTTCGACTGGCACCTCCGTTCCCTCGACATCAGGTGCGACTTCTTGGACACTTAGCTCCGTTTCTTCGGCGTCCGCATCATCGTCTGCTGGTGTCAGCACCACGTCCTCCAGCTCAGTGCCGATCACCAGCTCTGCAATGAGCACGGTGCCAGGCTCCAGCACGTCATCTTCTGTGATTGCGAGCAGCTCCAGCGCCACCACCACCTTGAGTTCTTCTAGCAACTTGAACATTTCGAACACTTCGAGCAGCTCAAATAGCGTGACACGCAGCACCACACGCAGCACCACAAGCAGCACCACAAGCAGCACCACAAGCATCACCACAAGCAGCACCACAAGCAACGCGGTTTCCGTCTCTCAATCTCCCTCATCCACCAGTATTTCGTCATCTGCGTCCACCGTCTTGATGTCAAGCTCGTCCAGCACTTTTAGCACATCCAGCACATCCAGCACGTTGCCTATCACCACGTCAGGCGCCAGCAGCAGAACCTCCACCGCCACCAGCGCCACGACCTCCGATTCATCCACCTCCAATCCCTCCCCGTGGGAATATTTCGGTTGCGCCAACGACTCCACCGCAGCTCGCGCCCTTACCGGTGCCAAAGTAACGCTCAGCACCATGACTCTCGATTACTGCCAGTCGTACTGCACATCAAAGGGCTTCCCTGTCGCCGGTGCCGAGTACAAAACCGAGTGCTACTGCGGCTTTTCGCTGTCCACCACCTCGGCCCTCAACCAAACAGGGTGCAACCTCCCTTGTGGCGGAAACACTTCTCAGGTTTGCGGCGGCTCCTCCCGTCTCAGCGTGTGGCGCAACACGACATGGGCACCCCCCAAAGTCGTCCAGCAGGCCGGCGGGTTGGAGTTGCAAGGGTGTTATGTCGACAGCGCGTCGAGCAGGACGCTGAAAAGATACAGTTATGCGAGCGCGAGCGGGATGAGCGTTGAGGGATGCGTGGCGACATGTGCGTCGAAGGGGCTCGGGGTTGCGGGCGTTGAGTGGGGACAGGAGTGTTATTGCGACAATGTGAAGCCGGCGGCGAGCTTGTTAGCCGAGAGCCAGGCTGATTGCGAGGCGATGCTCTGTAGCGGGAGTCCAGGGGAGTATTGTGCCAAGGGAGGTAGAATTTTGGTTTATGCTTAGCAGGGATGTGGCGGGTTCGGTGCAGTTGGTGTAAAGATATTTAGAATAATAGGTAAAAGGTAAACTGTTTCATGGAAGCGCTACGAAATAGAGACGACAGTACAGTCGTCAAAACATTGTAAGGATCAATGGAGATCCAGGAACCCAGCGTTGCATCTCGCAGCGGCATTCTCACAAAAGAGCGACCATCCCTTGCGCGTTTTTACCTGCCCCAAGAGATTCCAGCGAGAAGTGTTGTACTTGCTGCTTCTTTACCGCATCCACTACGGTCACGGCTGCCTGTGTGGTCCCATTCCCAGGACTCAGAGCATAGACAAACATCCCAGCGGCTGCAAGGTCCACAAGGCCGGGGTCGCCATTCGCACTCAGGTCGATCTGTCCCAGGATAGTGGCGTCGGTGGTTGACATCTCCACTAGTCTGTTCGAGGCCACATCTGCAACGAACGCCGTCTTAGTTGCCGCGGAGATGGCGACCCAGCACGTCGCCTTTTGACCATCGATTAAGCCTTTGCCCTTTACGGTAGCAACATTTCCCTTGATGTCGAGTACGGCGGCGCCAAAAGAAGCGTCCGTAACAAAAAGATGATTGGAACCGGGAATAGTGGATGACCCGAAAAGAACGGCCGTGCCGTCTGGAGATGAATTTGCCGCTTCCTGGCTGACGGAATTGCCGGAACACGAGGCACCGACCGGAAAAGCGGCTAGGAAGCCGGTGTTGTTTACAGTCGGGTCTCCCTTGACCGTGGTGAAGAGAGTACTTTCGTCCCGTGAAAAGAATGCATGGGACACGGTGTTGAGGGGGCCGACTGGCGGTGTTGTTTGCTTCAAGTCGAAGGGGCGTAGCTGATCCATAGATTCGATACCCTGTGCAGAGAATCGGCTGCACGAGACCCCAGCCACGGCACCGGACGATCCGACACAGACCAGCTTGTTCTTCGGGGACGCGGCGACGGTGTTGGGGAACTCGCCAGGAACGGACACGGGTTTCCCAACCATTGTTAGCTTCGTTGGGTCCTTGCTATCGATGGCAAACATTGTAACGGTGTTTGATCCAGCGTTGATGGCGAAAAGGTTCTGTGAGTGCCACTGTGTCAGCAAATGAGAGGTCTGGCTTGTGAGTGGATGGTCGGTCTACCTTTCCAGCTAAGGTAAGTGAACCCTGGGAGACTAGAGCATCGGGTGCGGCGGGCTGGTTCGTTGCACCGTCGACGGAGTTCGAACCGGCGCCACCAGTTGCTATACTTGAGCCTTTGGATAACGTGCCGTCCGCACCGATGGGCAATGCAATGACATTGTTCTCCGGCCCATTCGAGATGAGATAGATTGCTTTGCCGACAGCCGTGCAGGCTGCTGGGAGTCCCAACACCGCTTGTGGCAACAAAGCCACAAGGAGACTGGAGGTGAGGAGTTTGCCGTGCATTGCGTGTATGTGGTCAAGTGGTGAGGGACAGGTCGTGACTGGACAGGCCTGCTGTCATAAAAAAGCGATATGTTGATATTAATAGAGATTACAGAAAGCGGGAAGGTGTTGAGTGTTGACTGCTTCAAGGAGGGCAGCTTGTTGTGTGCTAGGTCTGACTTTATATGTGAATTCATCATACATATCCCTAGATGCCCTAGTATCAGTCGTATGGAAATGCCTGCGACGACAACCCCCCCTTGACCGCTTCTGTGAATAACAGCTTGTATCAAGATCCGCATATAGGGTAATCCAAATATCCTATTTGGGAAAACTTTGATGATACCAGGTACTTTGGGACCCCACCGAAGATCATACGCTGGCGTCACTAATTGCAAGGGTAATCAAAATTCCCCTTTTCGGCTAAGCCCAGGAACAAGGTGAAACGATCACTGGCGCACACGCCGCACAGATTATCCCCACCGTGGAGAGGACACAACCCTCCCGCCTTTTGCCCTTTGCGACCATCATTCCTTCGACGATGCTTACACTCAAACTTCTACCACTTGGTCAGTCGTGTTAAGACAACGTGAGACTTGATTCCAATGAACAAGCAAATATTCCGGATCTTCAACCCAGGAGGTGAGGTGTGCACCGTGTGATAAACCACCTTACCAAACGGCAGTCCCAACTGATCTGGGAATAACAGGGCCAAAGCAAGATCCGAAAGAGAGAAGACGGGGCCAGTTACGACGGGCTCAACAGCAAGTGGTCCGGATCATGTGCGGATATACCTGAACTAATGGCAGAGATAGGACATATCGCGAGCGCAAAGATGTCTATACAAGAAATCTTGAAAGGGAACTAGGACGCACACAAGCCAACGAAGCTCTGTTGTTGCATCGGTGCCAAGATCTAACAGCAACCGTTGAGGTAATGGCGGGAATACTTTTACAGCACGGTATCGACCCTCCACCCGGCTTAAGCGCGGCCGGATCGTACAGTTGGACCAATTGCACACCGCACGGCAGCAGCAACAGCTTGCATCCCGCTCATGGTGACGCGACTACAAGAGGGGCTGCTATAGAAGCTAGGAACAATTTGCCACCGAAGGCGGACTGGGATACACCGGATCTCTCCTGGGCGACACCAGAGTCCTCGACGGATTACGCCTCTCCTGTTGAGTCTTGGCTCTCGCCAGGGCCACAATATCAAGGAGGACAGTCTTGGGCGACGGCAGCAGCACTCCCTGAGCCATCTACCGAAGTAGACCAGGTGACAGCCGGAGTCGAGTTTGTCTTGAAGTAAGCTACTCCGCCGAAAAAAAGGCTTGGACTAACAAACATTCAGACTCGAAGAGCCATGCCTTGGGCATATCCACGGTGACCCAGCCAAGCCGCAGGAACCCAACGGCCACGCACTCACGGCGACATCCCAGATATTACAAGTGTGCGGACCCCGACCACCTCAAGATTTTCTCACGACATTATGCCCGTCGTACAAAGACGCTCCTGGAGCTATACTGGCGCGCCTTCTGAGTCTCTCGCCGGATTGTGCTTCGGAAGGTGAACTCACGCCAGCTCAGGCTTGGAATGAGATCCGGTGCAGGCCTGATTATAAGGGTATTGGGCCTCAGCTTTTGGAAACGCTTGCTAACAAGCTGCGTGACGCGGTTAAGTGCCACGGGTGAGGACGAGTTGTTCACCGTCGCGTATTCGAGCTGCAAGACTAACTAACGCTGCTGTAGGTTTGGCGCTGTTCTCCAGCAGACGGTGTTTGAGGGACTAGTATTTGAAACACTCGTGGTTGGGCGAGTCTTTTGATGTGCGGGTTCCGTTATACCGAGTCGCTGTGCTTCACCCAACTACCTTATCGGCAGCTCTCAGGGACATCTATAAGACGTCACCTGCCAGCCGCTCTGTGGGATACCTTATGAGTCCGGGACCAACTGCGGACTCCAATGCACTAAGACTTGTGGCTTGGCAAAATGAACTACACTTCTGAATCCTGTTGGTCCGTTTCGCCGTGGTAGGGAACAGGAGTCTCGAAAAGGCAGCAACTGTGGACTGTCCGGAGATGAGAAGAACTCCGAATGGGGGCACGCGGCTCTTATCAGTTCCCCGATGAGGACGCCGCTTCCGCATGTAACCGAAAGGCGTACGAGACTCTGATTACCTTAGGTGACTTAAGGAGCGGACTGGTCTCCGACTCAAACAACGGCCAGTGAGAATTATCAGTCGGCATGCATTGTCCCAGAGCCTTAAGAGTCACGGCCACCCTTCGAAGATGGAATTCTAATGATCTCCGCCACACAAGCTTACAACGACGTCTTCCACTGAGAACCATGGCTACCGAATTGCCAACGTACGGCATAACGCTTCCAAACGCCTGTCAAATCGTACATGGAGCCGGTTCCAAAGTCAAAGACCCATTTACCGACATTCCCGTCACACTCCACGAACTAAGCCCTGGTTCCACTGCTGCCTTTGGGGGTCAATGCGGCTTCATCGAATTCGACACGAATGTCAGGCTTCCGCGACACGTACACATATCGAGCGAGGAAGATGGCAATGCACATAGCCGACGCTTCCTTCACGAGAGAATCATTGTCGTCGGAGGCGTTGCTCTCGTGGAGTTGGGCGGCACAATTTACGTTATCCCGCCAGTGACGCTTGTTAACATTGCACCCGGAGTCCCGCATACCTGGACGGCATGCCCTGCTGGAGTGAATTTCTCCAGCATCAGAGGTCTCAAGAGCAAGAATGGTGACAATGTCGTCTCGGCTGGCACGTTTTTGATGCTCTATATGTACGAGGAAGTGACAGGGTTCTTCCCAACAGCGCAGCCTGGCACGCTCAAATCCGTCGACGAGTACGCTCGTTGCGACGATTTGGAGAGTATCCGTATTCCGAATCTTGCTGCAGAGGAGGTCCGGAAACACTGCGTGTTTGTCAAGGACACTGGGCTTATTAAGGGATGATGATAGTCAGATGTAACTAGAAGCTATATCGGAAATCTAGGGCACTATCGCCTTCTCTCTCGCCGCCGTTGCCATCCTGCAGCGCCTTGTCCTTTTTCGCTATGCGCCACTTCAAGAGCAAGACGATGACTGCAACGCCTACAAGAGCCACAAACTCCAATCCCAGGGACACTGCGTTACCCGAAATGTAGCGAGGAGAATCCTTGGCTGGGTATATCTGGCCCGAAAGGAGCCCCGACACATTGGCGATGGATGCGGCGAGCGGCAGAGCGACCGACCGCTTGAAGTCCGGAGATATGTTGGTCGAGAACCAGGCAATCATGATACAGTTGAACGGGAAGATGCCCAGTCCGCAAAGGAACATACCCACGTAACCTGCCACGGGCTTGGAACGGCCGAGTGCGATGGCGTAGCCGATGAGAACTGGGATCGGGACAATGAAGAGGTAGAGGGCTCGCCTTCCTTGACGGTCTGAAAGGAAGGAGAAGAATGCCACCGAGAGAGTGGCGAGGATGTATATGGGGATGGTAAGGTAGTTCGCTTTGACAGACTTGTATCTGTGGAAAAAGGTCAGTCCCATCTAGTCTCATGGGAGTGCAGTGGGCCACTTACCCAAGGCCGAGGATGATGGTGGGTAGAAAGGTGCCAAACCCAAGCAAGGGGAGAGACGAGGTGAACAAAGTCAGGCATGTAATATAGACAAGCGGGTCCTTCAAAGCCATCCAGATATGCTTTCGTTCCAGTTTATCCTGACCCTTGAAAAGGGCATCGCGCTCCTTCCTCCGGCGCATGCACTCGGCCTGCTCGGGGGTCAAGAACCACGCCTTCTCGGCGCTCACTGGGATCGATACGAGGGAGATCAATCCGAAAGCTAGTGATATGACACCCTCAATGATGAACAGCCAGCGCCACGGATCAAGGCCTCTTTGCCTCCCCATGGTCTGGATGCCGTCTGCGATCAGCCCACCGAAGGCGCCCGAGATGGTTGTGGCGCAGTATATGACGCCACCTGCTTGGCTTGCTGTTGTCGGTTCCAGATCGTAGAGATGACGAATATCATGCTGGGCAGAAGACCCGACTCGAATGCCCCTAGTAGCAGGCGAGCTGCCATGGCTTGTCCGTAGGTCTTGCAAAATCCGGTCTCGATAGTGACGGCGCTCCATCCCACCATGGCAACGCCCAGAACGCGGTTGGCACCGAAGCGCTTGATGGAAATGACCCAGAGGACATCGCAGACGATGTATGTGATCTAAGGCATCCATAGTCAGCTATTGTAGATAAGTGACGAGAGCCAACCGAAGAAAGACCATACATAGAAGAATGTGACGAGATTGTTGAACTCGGTTCCCTTCAGTTTTAGCCCTTCGGCAAAGCCAAAGACTTTGGCATTTCCTGTTCGTTGTGAGTATCAGAGCCTTTGGTGGCCCTGGCGCGGGCTTACCGATATTGGTGCGGTCCAGGTAGGCAAGGAAGATGATAATGGCGAGCTGGGGCAGCAAGAACATATCGAACCGCCGCATTGCCTGCTTCTCCAGCTGCGGATCTACAACTGGAGCTGAGATAGCCCCGGTCGCGACAGAAGTCATGGCGTGCAGAGCGTTCTCGTTGGCAACGGTCGAGTCAGACGGGTACTCCTCTGCGTGCAGCTTCTTCTCAGGGGCAAGAGTCGTGATGGCCATGATGATAACAGACACTAATATAATAGCAGCTCTGAATCGTAGAGATATGGATGCAAGAGGTCCACAGCCATAATCCTAATGTGCAATCGTCTGCTGGATATTTATAAGCTCGCAACGCCTCCTCAAGCGCTTCTCCTTCGGTTCCCGACTCGACAAAATGCTGCTGCCCCAGTCATACACTCTAGGAAGCTTATCTCCAGTCCTCGAAGCAGCCGGACCCTCCCCCGGATTTTCATGGTTGGAGTACTGGGGTCGTTGTGGAGACTCGGAGATGCTGTACCGGTGGCCGGGGCGGACTTGTGAAGCTGGTCTCCGAGTGGAGTCTTCATCTCCCCTGCGCCGCGCTAAATATTTCACGTTAAGAATCCGGATACATAGGACACACAAAAGCAGCATCGTAAACGACAGCTGAGGGAAGCCCACACGCTCTACAAGAGGTCTATCACCATGTCACCGCCTGTCGTTTTGATTGTCCGTTGTGGCATCGTCGGCCCGGTGCTCGGCAACTTTAACAAACGCAAGGGCTACCATCCTATTGTTTTTGACAAAGGTGCCGGAATTGGGCGATGCTGGTGCATCATTGATGCTCATGTCGAACGGGTGAGACCAGGCACAAACTTCTTCGAGGAAGATACGCAGTCTAACATGCCGCAGATTAAAGGTCCTCAACCTTGTTGGCCTCGCGGACCTAGTCAAAGCTGAGTCCAGCGTCCTTGATGCGTTGTGTGAGGCAACTCCCACAGGCGAAATCCTAGGGACGTCGAATCTTCCCAGCACATGGGCCGAGAAATATCATCAGCCTGCCACCGGAATTCGAAGAACGATCCTGAATCTCATGCTCAAGCAAATGCTTCTTGACAAAGACGTCGAAGTTTGCGAGGGCTGGGAACTCGTTGACATTGAGGAAAACGACGACTCTGTCACAGCAATTTTCAACGGCGGACGCTCTGTTACTGGCTCATTCTTAATCGGCTGCGACGGGATCAAGGCGGCGTCGAGGAGGGCGCTGCTCCAGAAACAGGGCTGTCGGAGAGCTTGCCGGTATACACTGGCCTTACACAAGTACAGTCGCCTTGTTTGTAATACTGCTCGTGACTTTTTACTTATGCTGAACAGACGGCCGGAATTTCCCCAACCCCTGAGGCGTTGCGCAGCTTATCAGCCTTGAGGAACTGGTACGGTGACGGCGTTCATGTCATCTCGTATCCAATCACACCAACTCAGACATCGTGGGCAGTCACGCAAAAGGAGAAGCAGGAAAAGGAGGAGACGTGGCGGCCATATCGGCCGGATGAGATGCTTGAACAGCGAGATCAGCTAAGGTCACTCTTGGGAGGCTGGGACCCGGCTGTGCTGCAACTCGTAGACACATCAGAGAGGATCATAAAGTTTGGAATATTTGATCGCCCAGACCTCAAGCCCTCTCAATGGTTCTCGAAGCGGTGCGTGCTTGTGGGAGACGCAGCGCATCCCACCAGCCCGCATCCCGGCCAGGGAGCAAACCAAGCACTGTATGAGACTTCTCCCCTCCATGTCTTGTATCACACTGACGCCTTGAATAGGGAGGATTGCTTCCATCTTAGCCATTCCATGCCGTTTCTTGATCCCAACAGGCCAGACTACCCTGAGGACCTGGCGAAGCTCGGAGCAAGCCTGTCTGAGACTATCTTCTCACCTTATGCTGAGATGCGACAGCCCAGGACAGCACTGCTGGTCAGGGGTGCTCGTGCTCAAGGTGCGAGCCGTGTCGGGGCGGGCTTCGATGCTTGTGAGGCACGTAACGCCGCCATCAGATCGAATTACAAGGACCCATCGGTTATAGCTGCCAAGTTTGATGGATTGTTGCGAGAGCCGTTCCAAAGTCTGTAGAAGATATCATCCATAGAACCAATCGAGCGCATTAAAACCCCACACTGATAACATGGAATGGGAAGAACTTGATGTATGCTCACTAGCTGGGCACTATAATACTCCTAACTACTAGATGGCGAGCTGGAAGTCATACGCGCCCGCGTGGCCATCTCGCTCAATCATAGGGAGCAGGGAACACGGTTGACAATCTCGAATGCCTATGATAGGTACAAAGTCTCGAGTTTGCCTAGACCATGTCGGATTCGGACATATAGTCTAGTTTGAAGATAAGCCCTGGTTACTGAACTTGATTGGAGGCAATATGAATCAGCAAGTCCGAACTCCGAGTGGCATTGAACTAGGGACCGGAGTTCTGCAGGGCAGTCTCTGAGCTCCACGTCTGTTGGATAACAAAGTGCATGTAGAAGATAAGAGTGCGCACTCCAGTAGGAGGGATTTGTCGCAAAGCCGCCAGGTTGTGTTAGCCCCTGAATATTCACAATGGCCATCACGACAAACATACCTGAAGCCTTTCCGTACCGCATCGGTGTCGACGTCGGCGGGACAAACACCGACGCAGTGATTGTTGACACCACTGTGAGAGACAGGACCAAGTCGATTATTGCGGCCCAGAAGTCGCCAACAACGCAGCCGAGTGTGACTGATGGCATCGAAGCCGCTGTACGAAGCGTTCTCCAGCGGTCGGGCATTGACCGCCAGCGGGTTGCCTCCCTACCCATCGGCTCTACTCATTTCATTAATGCCAGTATGTAAATATCTTTTCTTTATCAGTACAGTCTAACCGACTCCGCAGTTATCGAGCTGGATGTGCGGCATCTCCAGAAAGTCGCTGTGATCCGGCTGTCCAAGAGCTTCACCCGCGAGGTGCCCCCTTTTTCGGACTTTCCTTCCGAACTTACGGATATAATGCGCGGTCACTGCACGCAGATTGATGGGGGATTACAGATAGATGGTAGTCTCGAGGCTCCGGTCGTCGAGAGCCAAGTACTGAGAGAATGTGCGCGGATTAAGGGGTTGGGCCTTAAGGCCGTGGTGGTTTCCGGTGTCTTCTCTCCGCTCGATCATCACTACCACCAGGAACAGACGGTCCGGGTCATGATTGAACGGGAACTTCCTGACGTCACCATCGTCTATTCGAGCGAGATCTCCAACATTGGATTCCTGGAACGTGAGAACGCATCGATTCTCAACGCGTCGATCCACCACTTTGCGAAGCGAACAATCCGCGAGTTCAAGACGGCAATGAAGAGACTTGGCCTGCAGTGCAGCTTATACCTCACCCAGAACGATGGCACGCTGCTTGACGCTGTCACCGCGGCCCGGCTGCCGATCCGTGCTTTATCCTCGGGAACGACGAACTCCATCAGAGGCGGGGCCTATCTATGCGGACTGTATGATGGCAATGCATCGCCTACTAGCATAGTGTGTGACATTGGCGGCACAACCACTGACGTGGGCGTTCTTCCTTCCCTCCGGATATCCTCGCCAGGCTCTGGCAAACGTTAGCATTGCGGGAGTCAAGGTTAACTACGGCATGTCGCAGGTAGAGTCCATCGGAATTGGTGGAGGGTCAATCATCCGATCTCGTGAAGGGCAGGTGACAGTGGGAAGAGATTCTGTCGGCTACGAGATCAGGAAGCGGGCTTTGGTCTTTGGCGGCGACACAATGACAGCAACGGACGTGGCCGTGGCCCAAGGGGTTGAAGCGCCAATTGGTGACGCCGCCCTTGTCAGGAGTATTGACCGAGACACCATCTCCGAAGCACAACAATTCATCAAGCGAGAATATGAGCGGGTTTGTGACCTCATGAAATCGGCCCCGGAACCATTACCTCTTATTTTGGTTGGCGGAGGCTCGATCATATGCCCGCAGAAGCTTGATGGTATCTCCAGGATTATTTGCCCGCCTCACCACGACGTTGCCAATGCAGTTGGGGCTGCAATGGCCAGGATCAGTGCTACGGTGGACATTGTGCAGAACATCAGCAGCCAGACCATCTCCGAAGCCATGCTGAAAGCAGCGAGCATGGCCATCGAAAAGGTTCATTCGAATCGGCGCTCGACCTGAGACAGTCGAAATCACGGAGCAGGAATCTTTGCCCGTGCAGTACATCGATAATCAGGTTCGGACCATTGTGAAAGCGGTCGGGGACTTTTCACCTTTCACTATCCATGTCGAAGACCCGGAGATGAACGGGGTGATGGATGGGCAGATGGACGAGGCACTGTCGGGGAAAAGGTCGCCGGTTCAACTAACCGCAACTTGGGAGTGTCCATCAACGTTGACGAGTACCGACCCATCATAGTCTCCGATGAGCAATCCGGTACAAAGACTTGGATTGTCTCGCCGACGGATCTCGAGTGGATGGCAGACGGCTGCTACGTGCTAGGATGCGGAGGCGGCGGTTCTCCGTACCCAGAAATGCTCAAGTTGCAGCAGCACATCCCGGCGGGCAACGAACTCAAGATTGTAGATATGAGCTCGCTGCGGAAAGACGCAAGCATCTACTGTAGGACTTCCTCTCCTCATTGTGGTGAGTACTTCTGACTGACCTCTTAGGGGCCGGAAATATGGGATCCCCGGCCGTTCCAGCGGAGCGACTGAGCGCGAGCGAGTCTAACCTCGCCGTGGAGATTATGTTGGGATACGACCGACAGGAGACCTTCGATGCTCTCATTGGGCTCGAGATCGGTGGCTCCAACGGCCTTCAGCCTAGTAATCGACGAATAGCTAATATAGTAGTCGACGGTTTAAGAGTGCCTGTTTATACGGAACTAGGTTATAGTATTTAAGCTAGACTAGCGAAATTAGCGTTAGGCACGATATAATAATAAAGGTTCACAATAGGGCTGTTGGGTCACGGCTGACTTCAGGTCGTCGATGGCTGGCTGGTCAATAGGCCCTGGGCTCCACGAATTAACGAAGACTACCTTACGCAGGCCTCCGCGCAGTGACCGGTCTCCGCGCACTTGGCTGTCTTGTCCGACCAAGTATATGCGTTGGCCTGGTCAGACTTGTTGTCGGGCACGCAGAGATGAGCCTCGCCCAGGACTGCAGTGGCGAAGGCCAGAACGGTAATGGTGCTGAGAATCATTGTGATGAATTCGAGAGGTGAATTTAATATTTACTGAATAGATTAGTAGATGCCGAAGCGTAAGCAGTATGTGTAGCTATGTTCTTGATTTGTGCTCAGCCATCAGACACGACTTATCCGTTCGTAACTTACCTCCTTTAATATGTCTCTTCGTCGGCTGGTGTCCATGATATCGAGAACGACTGTTCGTAGACTATCGATCTGTCGGTATGGCCCTTTTGGGCAATAGACAGCCATCTGCGGATTCCCTTGACGACCTCAATCTTCGAGTGCGAAGATCTTCCTATTGCCTGGATCCGCGCTTCCCACTTACACTATTATCATGAGCTCATTATCATTACATTGGAAAGGTAAACAGAGCGAGTATTCCTCTAATGAAACGCGGTTACGACGTAGGTTCTCTCCCGATATCATCGTGGAGAGATGGAAGCTATTAAGGAACAACAAGAGCGGCACAGAATCCTGACGGCCGTTGTGTAAGATTCTAACGGCTGCCCTGCTGAGAAAATGGCACGGTCACTGCAGTTAATTGGATTCCGCGATGCCTATCGTTCCCCCATGTATAGACGCGAAGGCAGCACAAGACTGTGGTCGTTGGGGGCCGGATCCCCCGTGACTATAGACAGTTGAACGACTCCTCCCTTAGCACTCTCCACTAGGACCACCACCATCTAATCTGTCTAGTACATGGACGTTATTACACTAGCACTGGACTCGGAGAATCATGTCTGATGCCATGTCACATTCGAAATGTCGGCAGTCCACTGGTAGCCACCGTCCTCTGTGACGCACTGCGACACACCATCAACGGTCTCACAGGTTAACGGACTGTTGACGGTCGTTGTGGTTGTGCCAGAGAAATAGATACTATCCGGTTAGCTTCTCTGTGGTTGGCAACTATGCGGCATGGCAAACTTACGGATGATCTAGGTCCAGCTCACTGCATGACCACTCCGCCTTGAGCGTAAGCTCCTGCTTCTTGGGCTCGTAGGTGAAGCTGCAGGCAGTGGGCCAGAGAGGTGGGCCAATATTGCCACCAGCACCAACGACACACGCGTCTCCATCTTGTGTTATGCTGATGGGAAACTGGAATCCCGGGCTCCCCGTCCGGAGGATGATCTCAAAGCTGACTGACGTGTTGTTATCCACCTCAAACGCGCTGAAAGTCCATTGTGGGTGGAAGACAGAAGACAGTGTGCATGCATCTGAGCCGGGCACTGGATCTTCAATCGAGTATGGTGCGAGAGGAGTGGTTGCGGAGTGCTGGGCTACCACTGTCACATCTGCGCGGTTGATGCAAGATGTCTTCGTGTTACCATCCGGTACCCCATCTACGGTGACAGGGGAAGCTGTGCAGGTCAATGGGAGAACCTGGCTAGCAGATGCGGTGATTTGGACTCTGTGTGCTGTTAGCAACCAAGCCACGCACCTGTGAGTGTGACGGTTGACTTACGGCTTGGCGGCGCTGACATCGTCACAGTACCACGTCTGGTTGACATTGAACGTGAACGTGGAGGGGTCAAAGTAAGCTGCAGTTGTGATGCCATATCGTCCCCCGTTCGATGACTGGAACTCGTATCCCGCACACACAAGGTTGAGTGGTCCGGTTGCGGGTGTCGGAGTCAGACCATCGCCGAAGCCAGCCCCAGACATGCAGCTCGCCTCATACCCGGTGGCATTGTTTATGAGTAGGACATTGAAGTCCTGAGATGCTATGGCAGTTATCCCGTCACCTGTCTGGTTCGTGTAGAATGGCGCAGAGAGCGACCACTTCGGGGCTGCCGCGCAACCTGGGTTACTGTGGCCCGTAGGTCCGGATGCGTACTGGGGTGTGATCGCTACCGGCGAGACCAGAGAGCCCTTGATTAACAAAGGTAGATTGTCGCCGACCGAGAGAGAGCCGTTGCCGAAAGCTGTGAAGGGAAGTCTGTGTTAACTACTGTCAGTCACGGGTTACTCCAGTTGCATATGCAAGTCCACTCACACTTTGGTGGCGTTCCTGTCGTTACATGTCCATGTTTGGTTCACTAGGAATTCTGCCGTCTCTCCTGACACCTGGAGAAACACTTGGAGTGTGTCATTCGACCAGTTTGTCGAACTTCCCGAAGCGCAAGTGTTTCCCGAACAGGTCAGATCTGCTGTATAGTTGGTCGCTCGATTGGTGATGTGAAACGAGGATTTCCCTGCGGCGGTCTGGAAGTTGTCAATCAGCCAGCTAGGGATAGAGAACGACTTCGAGGTGCAGCCCGAGGACTGCGCAGACTGTGCAGACACCGCTGCGGCTGCAGCGAACAGAAGAGAGAGAGAGAGCATCGTGCTATGGCATGGCCTTCGACATAATCCAACAAATTGAGGAGCCATCACATGCGAGCTTTATACGTGTGAACGCCTGGCGGGTAATGAGTGGCATCAAATATATGCGCCATGTATTACCGTTGCTTCCCCTGAGCAGCCTGTCCTTCTGGAAGAATTGTACCGCAGAAACAGATATTAATCGATCGACGACCCGTCTTCTAGAAGATTATACACAAAATAGGCTAAGTCGTTTCTTCTCATATTGCTTGTGGATAGAATGGGTTAATATAGAAAATCAGCTCGATGGATGCGGAGAAATTCTGCTCTTGTCGTGATTTGCGAAGACAACAACTATCGTACCTGGTAGTTGAGACTCGGGCTGGTGAATTTTGATACAATTCTGGCGCGGAACAAGATTCGATTAAACAACGACAGATGCCGGTATCGACGAGTCTGTCTTGTAATGCTGTGTGAAGTCGTACCTCACTGCCAGCGTCCCCATAAACAACTCCTTGGCGTACTTCTTGTCCTTCTCGGCCTTGACGCACTCCTGCATAAACGGATCTCTCTCCAGCCTGGTCTTGGGATCGGAATCGTGCACCCTTCGGAAGTTCTCCTGCGAGATGGGATCGATGATCGTCTTCCACTTCTCTATCCGGATCTTGCTGTACAGATCAAGGATGGACTCGTCCGCCTTTCCGTCATAGATACCAGCCAGGCAGTCGAAGAGCCCTCCGACGTCGACAAATCCGCCCGTGATACCCAGTCCGCCCCACGGGTTGCACAGATGAGCGGCGTCCGCAGCCAGGAGGAACCGACCTACGCGGAACGAAGGCGCACATCTCTGGTGCATCCTGTACGGGGCGAAGTTGACGAGTTTGTAGTCACCCGGCTTCGGATGCCCCGGCAGCATCGTCTCGAACTTCATTGGCTGTCTGGCCTCCAGCTCCGCACGTGTCAGTCCGCCGGCTTCGCCGTATGTGACTCGATAGAGGTTGTCTTCAGTCATTCTCGCGGCCATCTTCCATCGGTTAGTTGACGTTTCGCGTTGTGTCTGGGGACAGCTTACAAAGAAGTGTTCCGGGTGGATGATAAAGTTGGAGTCTGAGAAGCCGTACTTGTCCAAGTCGTAGTACACCTGTTCCATTACTTCGGTCAGCAAAGTCCATCTCCGTACGAAGTAGTAGTGTACCCACGTTTGTGGCAACAATCTGCGTCTCCCATGTGAACCCCGGATACTCGTCCCCAAACAGACCTCTCCTGATGATACTGTTCGCGCCATCGCAACCAACAATGTAGTCTGCCTCGGTCCTCACTTTTCCCTCGGGCGTCTCGGCGTCCACCCACGCCTTGTTCTCGTCCTGTCCAATGGCCACAACCTTGTGCTGCCACTTGATATCGCCCTTCCTCTCCAGATACCTCTCGAGCATCAGCTGGTCCAGGTCGTTCAACACCAAGCAGGCGGTGCGGATGTCAATGCCATTGACGTCGTCGAGCACGGCCGTGTCCATGAGCGTAATGAGCTTATGGTCCTCGGGCAACCTCCACCCCATCTTGGTTGGGGAGAGGCCCCGGCGGCGCACCTCCTCCATTATACCCGCCCTGTGCAGGTCGGGGATTGCTGCCGGGCCATAGTATGCGGCTCTTGGCTGGTTGTCTAGGACGTCGGAGGCCTCAAGTATTTGCACCTCGATTCCGTGCTGTGAGAGAAGGAGGGCCAAGAGAAGGCCAGACGGGCCGGCGCCGACGATGACGACCTGGGAGAGTTAGCAGGGCTTCGCTTTTTGCATATTGAGGTTGAGTAGTGTACCTTTTTGAAAGGACGTTCTGCCATTATGTTTCCACTTGTCTGATCAACGCACGGTATATTGCTCTCGTACGGTAACAATCTGTCAATGATCAAGGAAGGGAAGAAGAACGGACAATCTCTCCCCGGAATGGAACCCCGCAGGGGGCGGTCCCTTTATTAGATGAGGGGATTTGGGGAAGAGGTGGCTTGAGAATGTCTGGGGAACTAGTCCAGCTGCTAGTCGGGCGTGTTTCGGCTTCAAGCGGGGTCTGCCATGGACTCTTCGGCACTTTATTGAACCCGGCGACCTGGTCATGCGGTTGATAGTTCTCCGCGCGATTGTTCTTGTGTGGCATGTTTGGTGTTGAAGGCGCGAGGCGCGAGAGTGATGACACACGGGCTCTCGATCCTCTCCAGCCATGGAATCCCGCCGATTGGGAGGTGGGTGAGGGGAAATCACAAGCACCGTCCGTACATTTGGGGCCCGAACATCCTCCGCGGTTCTATGTTCGCACCGGCCTGTGTACTATCCCCGAAGATCGGCACACTTTTAGAACTTGGACCCTCAATCCGCTCCGCATCCGTTGGTCCCACACTTACGAGATGTTCGAGTCAGCGAGACCGAGCGCGAAGACCTGTTGACATGCTTTTCGTAGTTGACCCAGGCATGAGCGACACTATCACTATGTGCGTGACGGCGAGACCCGATGAGCCTGGTTCACTTGCAGGATGCATCCCCGTGGAGATATATTTTGCACAACAGTTTATAAGTACAACGCCTCAGTGTTGTGGAACAGGCGACCAAGCTTTGGAGGCTTGGCTTAGCTGCCCAGCGGTTCTCGTCCCATTCTCATCATGGCCAAAACCACGAGTCTAGGCAAGTTACCGACAGCAAACCCCGACCATCCGCACCAGCTAAGGCCAGTCCGGGATGTATGGATCATCCGGAACAAGCGTAATGGTGGTCACTGTAGGCGGAGGGGTGGGTGTCAGATAGGTGATGAACGTCGTCACCACCGTCGGCGTTGGTCCAACCACCGTGATGGTGGTCCTGACGCTGGTGGTGATCGGACTGTCTCCAACCGGCTGATTGGCTTCGATGGCCACACATTGCGAGTACCATTCACTGGAGGGCGTTAGCATCAAATTCGAACACTGACTCGAGGGTGGTACGTACTTGACTCCGTCATTCTTGCAATAGGCGCCAGTGGGACAGGCCACGGGGCCGGACCAGTTCTTACCGCCGCCTAGGTGTCGGGTTAGTGTATGGGTCGTTGTCGCGGACGAGGGTCACTTACACTGCCCATATAGAGTCTGCGTTCCAGATCCTTGCGTCTGTGTTTGAGTCCTCGTTCTCGTTCTCTGACAAACGCTGCTGCCTACAAGCAGCGCGGTCAATATCAGACACTTCAACATGGTTCGTGGTGTTGTTGGCGAAGATTGACGATCACGGAAAATGCAACACTAGTTGCGTCCAAGGCGAGCCTCTTAAGACACCCCGTCCACCCAGGTTTCTCTCGCGGTACATTAGCCAAATACCACTCTACCGATAATCGTCGCTGACCGGTAACTGATAGATGGAAGGGTACCAACGAGCGGGACAGATATTAGGTACTCAACTCCCACGCTGATACCAGGCCGTGGCGAACACGCGGCGGTGCCATTCGGACTCCATTCTTGGGTCAAACGCGTATGCCACATACCAGGACAACATGGGCAGATGGAGAGATCCCCAGGTGTCCAACTCCGATACCGACAGACAGGACTCCGGATGTGCAGTGGGATCTACCCGTGACAGGACCGAGCCATGCAGGCGGGATACCACCTGAACCACCACCGCGTCGCTTGACCTGCGTCGATGCGTGCTGTTCTATTCCTGTCCATGCCAAGCCCGGTCAAGAGCGTTGTGCGATAACACTCCAATATCGAAGCATTCTGTTTTCCGGCGAGGCGGCGGATAAATGGTGATGACGCCGGCCGGATAACATGAAGGAGCTGCGTGCGGCTGGAGAGAGGCGGCAGGATATTGCTACTAAGAAGTATGGGTGGTCCGAACTCATGACGCTGGTTGGGGATCCGCGAAGACAGCGCAATGTACGAGTCAGGGGTTTCGTCAAAGGTTTCGCACTCGAAAAATGTTACCTTTCTGGGAGGGCTGCACAGAGCATTTTGTGGGAACAGCTTAGAGTCTCTATCTTGGTTCGAGGATCTAGTGCAATGTTAATCCTAAAGCACGTCAAAGATAAAACGCTTGCTCACTTGACGTATCTCCCCAGGCATGCACATCCGTCTACAGCTTCTCGCCATTGCCGTTGCTGTGGTCCTCGACCTCGCAGAAAGCCTTGAAAGTGAGGAATTCGTCGTCTTCCCCTCCCTCAGATTCTAGCACAACTTCAGCAGTGGCCCCGACAAAGAACACGTATCCCTCCTTCACCTCCTGCACCGTCGGACCGACCGAGATCTTGCCCTTGCCCGATGTGCAAATGATGATGCTGGGGCCGTCGAGCCGCTCGAACGTCGCCTTGGCACCATATCCCTTCAATAGTGTCCTGACGACACTGAACTCGTCGATGGGCGGATCGTACAGCGTCACCTGGCTACCCGAACTGTAACCTGCTCGGTTCAAGGTGGCGTATGGGTAATCGACTGGGTGCATCTTCTGCTCCTCGATCGGTGCGTAGGAGTACGTCAGCATGTCGACAAGTGTTGTGACGTCCTTGAACTTAGGTGTGAGCCCAGCCCGCACCACGTTGTCGCTCGCAGCCATGCACTCGACCACGTCGCCGCTTAGGTACGCGTGGATGTCGTCCGCCTTGAGGAATAGAGCCTCGCCCGGTTGGAGCGTGACGTAATTGAGGAGGAAAAGAACGAAGAGGCCGTAGTCGGAGCCAAACTCGTTGTGAAGGCGCGTCACGACTTCTGATAGCTCCCCGGCAGAGGACGGATTGGAGGCAAGCTTCTCTGTTGCTGCTGCCAGTGCGTCTGTGGAGGCCGACATGACGGCGGCAAAGGCCTTCTGCAGCACCTTCTTCTTCTCTTCTGGGGGGACATCCCGCTTGACTGTGTCAACAAACTCCTTCGCCAGTCCGTCGCCGACCATTTCGCGCAGCGCAGGGACAGTCTCGAGGAAGTGTGCAATCTCCTCCAGTGGCCTGAACCCGCAGAGACCCTCGAACGGGGTGATGGCGATGGTCATCTCGGGCTTGTGGTTGTCGTCGGGGTAGTTCTTGGGGTCTCGTGCGTGCAGCTGCTCGGCGAGCTTCTTGTTGGGGTGTGCCTGGATGGACAGGGCCTTGTTGATGGACAGCACCTTGAGGAGGAAGGGTAGCTTCTTGCCGTAGCGGGCGGCCACGGACTGCGATAGGAGGGAGGCGTTGTCCTCTACCAGGTCGAGGAGGGTGCGGCCCGTCGTCACATCTTTCGAGGGGTTCGAAGGGTGGGTGCCCATCCACAGCTCGGCGTAGGGCTCGTCTTGTTTGATGGTCATGTCCGACGTGGCTGCTGCGAACTTTGCCGCTGCCGACTGGTGGCCTTTCTTGCCCCAGGCGTACGAGTTGACGCCGCACTGGAGGCGGATGAGGGGGACTTGCATGGTGACTGAGTGTGGATGGAGGTGTAAGTGATGTAGGTGGTGTTGGTTTTGGTGTTGTTGAGGTTTGTTTGGAAAGTAATAAATCACGTCCCCTACGTCACATGTAAAAACGCAGTGTCCAATTTCAAATGTTGGTCCCCTGAAAATGCGGGGGACATTTTCTAGGGCTGGGCCGTTTGGCACGTCTCGATTGAGATGACAGGGATGTGGCCGACTGCCGGCTCGGAGGCGGGGTCGAGCTCACCGCCTGATTCTGCCGCAGCTGTGTCCCAGTCGCGGTGGCATTAAAGGTTTCCTTCCGTCATCAACAAACCACTTCGCCCCGACATCGACCTTTCCACCGTTATCACACGCGCCATTCTGTCATAACTTCCCACTTGGTGTCTATCAGATACCAATACACCGTCTCCCTTTCCCCCAACTCACACGACCGAGCTGCCCTCTCGGCTGCCCTCAAACACGCCTGCTGGTGGATCTCCCTCATAGGTACCTATATCAACAACTTCCACTTACACAACGGATACTCTGTTCCTTCTTCATACACGTTAAAACGGTGCCCACGGATCACTAACACGATGTCGTCCTCCAAGAAGACAGACCTCGAGGAATTAGCCTCTAACCTCGGGAACTACTAGAATGCACTGCCGTTAACGCCCCATCGAGCCACACGCCGTGCCCGCGCTTCACAGGGGTGTTCTCCCCTGTTCGACACCACCCGTCCAGTTTCGAACAGCGCCGTTGGAGGTCGCAGCGCTGCCCCGGGACGGACTACTCTACCAAACACTGTCCGTCCAGTCCTAAACAGTGCCGCTTGGGCTCCCTATCCTTCACCGTGGCGCACTTCTCTACCTGACGCTCCAGTTTCACACACTTCCGCTCGAGTCCCGTGGCCGCGGGTCCGATCTCCAACACCACCCAACGCACAAGCCCCAACACCACCGTTCGACGCTTTCATATTACCAGGCCAAGCCCCAACATCGCGGGTCAAGGCGGCGGCACCCCCAGTCCTATGTCGAATCCAGGCCGCAGGGGCAACCCGCGAGGGCCCGGACGAGGCAATGGCGGAAGTCAGGGCGAAGAAGTTCAGCTCTGGAACCAGATCAAGGACGAGATCAAGACCCTTATCGAGTCCATAAATGCCAGTACCGGCAACACGCGCGAGATCCTCGCCCAGGACCAGTACATGGCGAAGAACAAGGGGACCATCGACGAAGACGTCAAGCTGGAGGACATCCTTAGAAAGGGCGTCCGCATCAACGAGTCGACAAAGTCCCAGATTGACGCACTTGTCGAAACGCTCCACGTCCTCCGGGCGGTACAGAAGAACAAGGAAGAGGCAGAAGCTAACGCGGCTCCTCCGGCTCCTCGAGGTCCCGGCGGTGGTCTGCCCCGGTCAGGCTCTGTCCGTGGCGCCGGTGCACGTGAACGCGAGCTACAACGGGAAAAGGAGCGCGACCGGTCGCGAGAGAGAGAAGAGAAGAAGGACGCCGCCTCGCTATACGAGTTCGACGAGCCATCACCCGTCCCGAGCCCTCTAGCCCAGAGTCAGAGTCGGAAAGACCCCTCAGTCGAGAACCGCGACAGCGTACCACCAGTCGCCCTCGACACCCCCATGGCCAAGGCCGACAGCCTGCCGCCCGAGCAAACCATCGGCGCCACGCAGCGAAGCAAGGTCATCTTCGTCAAGGGCCAGGACGTAGTCTTCAAGCCCAAGAACCCCGACAACACGGACTGGTTCCTCGGCCGCGTGGTGCAGGTGCTCGGCGAGGGCAAGAGCAGGCGATACAAAGTGCAGGACGCGGACCCGGACGTGCCGCCCGAGGAGAGGACGGAGTACCGCACCAGTGCCAGCAGCATGATCCCCATCCCCGCGGCGGGCGTCGAGTTGCCGGACCTGGAGAAGGGCAAGACGGTTCTGGCGCTGTACCCGGACAGCACGACGTTTTACAAGGCCGAGGTGATGGGGATGGAGAACGGCAACGTCAGCTTGAGGTTTGAGGGGGAGGAGAATAGCGGGACGCTGCAGGTTGTTGATCGGCGGTTTGTGGTTGAGTATAGGAATTGACTGCATGGCGGAGGCGGAGGCATCCGGGGGAGGTGATGCCTATACGGCATGTATACGACATTGGTGGCTAACATGGCATTTGTTTACATGACGGGTATGGGCAATGTCAGAGGGAGCTGATGGGGCCACCACTAAGGCTTTTGGGTATTTATTCGGTGGTGTATTACAGCGAACGGCGTGGGTTTTCTTGGAGACATGGCCGAAATAGAGTAGACTTGCTTTACCTGCCGTTCAGTCACAGTACGAACACAGTTGACACCTTTAGGATTCTGGACCATCCGTATAATGGAATGTTACTTCAGTGGCAATTGATGAGTGAATAACAATCGAGGGTCACTATCAACACTTACACGATTCGGAAAATGAGATCGAGTAAACAGACTTCGATTAGAGGTCAAGCTCAATAGTCAGATTCCTACTTGGACTGTCCTTCTACTTGCAGCTCTGAGTCCTGCTCCTCCTCATCATAGCAGCCATACCGGCAGACTTCCAAACCCCCCCGAGACTCGATGATGCCGAACGTGCATTGTGTATAGGGTAGCTGCATGATGTCCCCGATGACACTCGTTCTCCGAGATGCGCCATTGGGTCCAGCAAGCGAGACAGGGGTAACGGCTTAGCATCGCACTAGCGTTCGGTTAATTTCCTGTATCAAACGGGTCCGTGCAGCCACCAGTTTGTCAGGGACAGCTTTCTCGGCTGCAGCGTTAGGTAGGTTGCAAACAGCCGTCAGGGGTTCAGGATTCGGAAGCCGCGAAGAGAAGGCCAAGTTTGATATCGGAGTAGAATTTCGAGGGCAAGAACGGCTGCTTAAGGTAAACGACTCCACATCATTTCAAGTGTTCTTTTTCTCGCATTAGAGAAAAAGAAGCTCCCGACTACTGGGCCAACTGTCTGCAACTGCAACTGTATCTCAACAATCGGACCCACGTTCTCGTCGCTTCACCTGCCGGTCCAATCGATAAGACGCGGCGCGGACACGAAAGCGATCCTAGCGTCCAAGTCCACCTGCCTCTCCCTATCTCGTGCCCAAAGTTGAATCTGGCCGATCGCATTGATTTGATTGCTGGGAACAACAACAGACCACCATCAGCTTACGAATTTCAGACGACCTGCACGAAACTTTCCGCCCGATTAAACGCAACAAGCCCATTTCCGAACGCAGCGATCCGACGAAACATCCGACCGAGGCGCGCGCTAGAAAGTCAACAAAACCGCCAAGATGGGTGGTCAAATGTCCAAGCTGATGGGCAAGATCTTCGGATCGAAAGAAATGCGGCTGCTCATGCTGGGTCTCGACGCGGCGGGTAAGACGACGATCCTGTACAAGCTTAAGCTGGGCCAGGACGTGACGACGATCCCGACGGTGGGCTTCAACGTCGAGACGGTAACGTACAAGAACGTCAAGTTCAACGTGTGGGACGTGGGCGGCCAGGACAAGATCCGCCCCCTCTGGCGGCACTACTTCAGCGGCACCCAGGGTTTGATTTTTGTCATCGACTCGTCGGACCGGGCGCGCATCGACGAGGCGAGGCAGGAGCTGCACCGCATCATCAACGACCGCGAGATGAAGGACAGTCTGCTGCTGGTGTTTGCGAACAAACAGGACATTGACACGGGTGCGTCATCTACCTCCGAACCCTGGTATCTACCACGTTGTGCGCTAACAGAGGATGACAGCAATGAAACCCCAGGAAGTCACCGAGGCCCTGCAACTCTCCAAACTCAAAGACAAGGTGTGGTACGTCGTGCCCAGCTGCGCCACCACGGGCGAGGGCCTGCTCGAGGGTTTGGCGTGGTTATCGAATAACGTCAAGACACCGCCCGCGCCGGCGAAGCGATAGTTGGGAGGAAGAGGGGAGGGGAGGTGTGTACGAGTAATGGGGGAGGGTTGTAATATTTGGCGGTCTTGGTTGGCCAGCTGTGAGAAGAGAAGCAGGAGGAGGAGAATGAGAGAATGAGGTGAAGACTGGGTGAAGTTGAGCCTTGATATCCTTTTTCTTCTTCTTTTGGCTTGTCGTGTATATGTTTCTTTTGATGTTGCTGCCTGTTTGTTTTCGAGTTACGGGGATACCCATAGCAGCTTCTTTTATCTTTGAGAATACCATGAAATTTCACTTGCTCGCGGTGCTTTGGGCAGCCCGAGAGACAGCTCTGTGGTATCTAATGCTCAACTGTTCGCTATCGTTATGAATACCCTCGCTTTATGCCATGCCCGCCGAGGTCCAAACCGTCAAACGCCATAGCTCATTCGAAACGCCGCAGTGTCCTTCGACCCTGTTCATCTCAGCCCATGGCCATGCCACCACCTCGTCCACCAACCCAACTTCCCACTGCCACGGCCAACCCGGACCCTATCCGTCCTTCGCCCTCTTGGCAGGCCTCAGCGAGTCGTCCGGCAGTCCGCTCCTCTTCGTGCCTGGCAACGAGCCCGTTCTGATGTCGTTGTCGTCCTGGCTGACTCTCCTGTGGGGATACTCCATCTTCAGCCCTTCGAAGCAGTTGGCGCTGATCCGGTCCGGACCCGTGGTGAAGAACGGGTGCTGCAGCGCCTGCGCCGCCGTCAGCCTCTTCTCCGGGTCGTACTCCAGCAGGCCCGCGAGGAGCTTGTAGCCCTCCTCTCCCAGACTGGACAGGGCAGTGCCGCCCGTCGTCTGGCCGATCGTGTTGTCGTACCATTTCTTCAGGTACCCGCCGGGCTGTTGCTGGCGTTGAGGTTGGTAGTGGTGTTGCCCCTGGCTGAGTGGTGGTTGTAGCGTCGAGAGTTGTGAGTAGTCCGGCATGCTCGACAAGTAGGGCCACCTGTCCTTGGTCGGTAGGCCCATGATGTCCACGATCTTCTGCATCTGGTTCCTCTGAAAGGGGACCGTCTTCTTGTTGTCCATCTTGGCCTCCTCTCCCTTAAAGATGGGCCTTAGTGAGAGCAGCTCTGCGAAGATGCAGCCGATGGCCCACATGTCTATCGCGGGCGTGTAGTGCTTGCTGCCCAGTAACAACTCTGGTGCGCGGTACCATATCGTCACGACGACCTTGTCGCCGCTGAACAGAGCATGCAGTGGCTTGTAAAACAGCCTCGCCAGTCCCAAGTCGCCAATCTTCACCTCCCCTGACGACGTAACCATAATGTTGGCCGGCTTGAGATCGCGGTGCAGCACCCAGTTCGTGTGCAGGTACTGACACCCGTTGAGCAGCTGGAACATGATGCTCTTGATCGTCGACGGCGGTATGGGGTGTCGCGGCTGCTGCGTGTGGTGGTGTATAATCTGCAGCAGATCGTGCTCGGCGTACTCGAACACCATGAAGATGCACTTGTCCTCGAGGATGATCTCCACCAGCCTGATGACGTTCGGGTGGCTGAGCTCGGAGCACAGCGCCATCTCGCGCACGGCGCTCTGCGAGATGCCCGTGTAAGCGATCTGCTCCCCCTCCTTGTCGGGCTTGAACTTCTTGATGGCGAACTCCCCCGGCTGGCCCTGGCGGCCCAGGGCCTTGTAGACGCGGCCATAAGTGCCGCTACTGATGAAGCCGACGACCTTGTACTTGTCTATCACCCTGACCTTGGACTGGTAGCCGATGGGTCCTATGCCGCGGTCTGCGGGGTCTGTGGTGGTTGAGTAGTAAGTATGTGGGGGTACGGAGTGGTGGGAGACAAACAGATGAAGTTGTTGCTGCTGTTGTGTCGCAGCTGGGAGACGGCGCGGGGGAAGTGGTCCATCTCATGTTATCTTGGCCGTGACGACAGTAGAACTAGGAGGAGAGATGGACGTTGGGGTCGATGATGACCGATGTCGGTGCCACCATCAAGGTCACTCACTGCATCCGAACTTCCGGCTCCCAAGGATGTGCGGTGATGAAGATGGGATACAGTAAAATCTGTGTTATGCAGGAGACTGGACACTGAGTGGGACACAGGGAAAGGTGAGAACATGAAGTCTAGTAAGACAAGATGGATGAGATGTTGAGTCGTTTGTGAGGCTCAAAGTGGATACGGGGCAATGTGAGGGGACAATGATCACTCGAGTGGTGTCAATGGAGCATGTTGTTGGAGCCAACCGACATGAACATGGGGAACATGGAGCCCGGGATAATGGATCGGGAGACGCTAGGTTACTTTCCAGTTGGTCTCGGTTGCCGATCACACGGATATAGACACAATAGAATACGAAGTAAAGTGTTGGCTCTTCTCACCATCAAATGTGGACTGCACAGTCCTCTTCAGGGTGCCGCTATGTCTGGAAGCTGACACGGATGCAGGACCCGACATGGAGGCAGCTGTCGGTGGATTCGTGAGACTCATTGGCATTGTTCTTCTTCCTCCTTTGATTGAAAACCGCCTCGGAGCGTTTTGCTATTCGGCGCCGCGACGCCAGGGGGAAAGGGATCGGTGTCCGACTATCTCCGGCTCAATTGTCCTTTTCGTTTGTCAGTCCGGCATTGGGGGTGAATAATGCGATGCGACAAAAGTCCCGTCGGGTGATGATGGAAGGATAAGCGAGAGAGGCACCACAGGTCCGAGTCGCGTCAGGCTTAGACGAGATGTGAGTGGCGCGCGTACTGTATACTTCGTACAGACGGGAGGATCGTCCTGTCGCTGCGAGGGTCGTCACATTGGGAATCACGTAGACGGCCAGAAGCGCTTTCTTGAAGAGGACGGGAGAAGCGAAGCGATTCAGTCGATGAAATGCGAAAAAAAGAGAAGATGAATGAAATGCGATGAACGTGAGTGAACATGAGCTTGTGAAACTGGCAGCGCATTGGACCATGACAATGCCGAGGCTTGGATGTGGACCCTTCCACTCGTTGTGTGTGGCTCTCAGCTTCAGCTGTGGCTGGTGCAGAGCGACAGGTCAGTAAGATCAGCTTGAAAACACATCAACCTGCTCATACTCGCAAGCTCTTTTGCATCTACCTTGCTCGTCAAGAAAACAACGCTAATCCCGCATCCAGCATCCCGTATAAACCACGCCTACCGCCCGCCCAGCTTCTTCATCAACTCCGACTTGTCGTCCCTGGCCGCCTCCCACTCGCGCTTCGTGATCCACATCGGCTCGTTGTTGGCTATGATCTCCGCCAGCACGGCTCCTCCGTGGTACACCATGTGCTTCCTCTGTGGCGGGTCTTCTATCCTGACTTTGAACTTCGACAGCCGTTCCGGATTCCCTTGCAGCACTCTCGTGAGCCACAGCTGCTTGAGCTCCTTCTCCAGGCGCGACGGCAGACCCGGGTACATGCTCGTGCCGCCCGACAGCACGATGGCCTTGTAGAGGGACGAGCGGACGTCCACGTCTGCAGACTGAATGGTGTTGAACAGCATCTCGCCCATGCCCGGCTGCTCGCAGTCGACCAAATGCGGCTGGAACAGGCACTCGGGCGCCTCGAAGCGTTCGCTGCCGATCCGGATGACGCGGCCGTCTGGTAGCGTGTAGCTCTCCACCAGCACGGTCGTGTCCTCGCTCAACCTCTTGTCCAGCTCGAGGTCGTACGAAACATAACAGAGCTTCTCCTTGATTTGTCGGACCGTCTCGAAGTCGGCTGTTCGGTTCAGAGGGTAGCCTCGCCGGGTGAGGAGCGCGATGAGGTTGCGGGTGACGTCGCGGCCAGCCACGTCGAGACGCTTGGTGAGGTGGGTAAGGACAACCGATTCGTAGACGGGGACGATGTGAGTGACACCGTCGCCAGAGTCGACGACGACACCGGATGTGAGGCCTACTCAAGTTAGCAAAGCATAGTGCCGTCGTTCTGTTTTGATGTCGGATAACCTACCCTGCGCATACAACGCCAGCACAGCCTGCGTCGCAACGTAAACCGCCTCGACATTGAACACCTCAAACATGACCCTGCACATCTCCAATCTGTTGCTGAGCGGGTTCATGGGCGGCTCCGTCAGTAGGATCTTGCGGCCGGCCGGGTTGATGCCGAGCTTCTCGCGGAAGATGTAGTCGCACAGTCCGGCCATGTCGGGCCAGTTCTTGACGATGCCGTTCTCCATCGGGTAGCTGATCTGCAGCATGGTGCGGGCGGCGGCGGCCTCGGAGCCGTACATGACGTCCTTGAGCTGCACGTTGCTCGCGTTGTCGCCCTTCTCCTCCGTGCGGAGGATGGGGCGCCCGACGATGGACGGCTCGACCACGACGGGGGAGCTGTTCTGCCCCGCGTAGCCGACCTTGAGGAAGCCGGTTCCGCCGTCGAGGACTAGAATGGGGGAGAGGCATGGTCAGCTACGGGCGCATCTTGTGAAACGGGAGGAACGTGTAAGGAGGCAGCGGAGAGCGCGGAGCATAGCTCGGGTTCAGGGGATGACGCAAGAGAGCAGCTCTCCGGTGCTGACGGGGATTGAGGAAATGAAATGGGCAATTACCTATGGGGCGGTTGTCTGCCATAGCTGTGGTTGTTTGTTCTCGAGGCGGTAGATCGGTGATTTGTGAGGTCGCAAGCTGTTTGAAAGTCGAGGAGGCTTGTTAGGCGGATGGATTGGCAGTTGATTGAGGCTGATTGAGGTGCATCCGCGTCGTCACTGGGCGCTGAGGTGCTGGAGACGAATGGCGGGGTTGGGACGGCTGACAGCTGGCAGCCTGAGCTCCAGAAACCGGCAGAGGCGGGTCAATCTTGAAGCCCAATAGAACAGGGTTAGGGTCATGGGCTTCCGTATAGGGTAGGTCGGTTTCCGTGACAGACGTCACAATAGCGTTCCCCACATGAACATGGAACTCCGATGTCTTCCATGTGCAGGAACACGTAACATACAGCATGCATGAGAGACTCAATCCAAGACGAGAAGAAGTCACCATCTAGATCCAGATTCTCAGAAAGTCACTCGAAATGACGCCCAGACTCCTTCGCCAGTCCACCAAAATCCTTGTGGTGAACCCCAACTCCTCCGAGTCCATGACCCACGGCGTTGAGGAGGCCATTCGACGCATGAAATTAGCAGATGTAAGTTCCCCCCCCCCCCATCTCCCTCCCTCACTCCACCCCAGCTAACACGCCCCAGAACACTGAGATCTACCCCTACACCGCCCCCAAAGAAAGCCCAGTAAGCATCAACACAGGCGAAGACGTCGCCTTCAGCGCAGACGTCGTCCACGCCGACCTCCGTGGCAAGCTAGCGGACTACGACGCCGTGCTGGTGGCCTGCTACAGCGTGCACCCGCTCGTGCAGCGCCTGGCGCGGGACAACCCGCACCTCGCCGTGACGGGCATCTTCGAGGCGAGCGTGCTCGCCACGCTGTCCTTGCTCGGTCCACCTAACGACGACCAAGGGGAGGAGGAAAGGATGTGGGGCGTCGTGACAACGGGGAAGTTCTGGGAGCAGCACTTGAGCGACGGGGTGAAGCAATTCCTGGGCCAGAAGAAGGAGGAAGAGAACTTCAAGTTTGGGGGGGCCGAGACAACGGGGTTGAATGCCGGGGACTTCCACGGGGGTGTCGATCCGGCGGTTATACGGCAGAAGTTGAAGGAGGCTACACAGAGGCTGTTGAGTAAGGGGAGTGTAGGGTGCGTGGTTATGGGGTGCGCGGGCATGGCTGGGCTGGAGGATATCATTCGGGATGCGACGAGGGAGAAGTACGGGAACGAGTTGGCCGAGAAGTTGTTTGTTGTTGATGGTGTGCTGGCCGGCGTCGGGTTGCTGGAGACGACGGTTAAGAATAGGAGGATGTTTAGGCATTGATCGAAATCAAGACGGGCAGATGGTTGAAAAGAGCAGGTTGGGCAATGTGTAGGTAGGGAAAAAGACAATAGAGTTGTTGCTTGCTTATAGGAGACTACCCGATAACCCAGTTATAACCAAACCATAACTCCGCGCCTCATAAGACATTCATTCTCATCCCCATCAGTCAAGACGCCTAGTCCGTCCCCAAACCTCGTCCGCATCCTTCTTGCCCAGCGTCTCGGGTACCCTCCACAGGATAAACAGCCCCCACAGAACCGACATGGCGGCAAAGATAAAGTACACCCACCCGGCACCGCCAAACCGGTCGTTGAGGGCCGTGTTGACGATGGGGAAGAACTGCGCTACCAGGAAAGTAGCCACGTAGTTAGCAGCCAGACTCCAAGACTGGGTAGCGCCGACGGCCTCCTGGCCGACTAATTCGGAAGCCATGATGAAGGGGACGGGGCCGAGGCCGACGGCGAAAAAGGCCACGAAGAGGAGGACCGAGACGGCGGAGAGGATCTTGACGCCGAACATGATCGAGAGGGCGAGAGCGAGAGAGCTCGTGCCTTGCCCGGCAATGCTCAGGAGCAGGCAGGTCTTTCGTCCCAGCCGGTCGGGGAGTGGTGAGCATGCCATGGTCGTGATGAGGTTGATGGCCGAGATAATGATCGTGAGGAGCGCCGAGTTTATCGGCAGGAGATCCTTCAGCAGCGAGACCGAGTACATGATGATTGAGTTGACACCGCACAGCTGCTGGGCGAACATTATCCCCACCACAGCGATGATTGCCGGTCGGTAGAGGGGATCCTTGACAACGTCGACAAATCCAAGGTGACTCCCGCTCCCCTTGGACGGTGCAGAACTGGTTTCGCGCTCGCGGAGTAGACTCTCTTCCTCAGTGGCTGTCTCCTCGCCATCCCCCTCACCCCAGGACTCAACTTCATCCTCAACCCTAACATCGTGACCTCTAATACTCTGCAAGGTCCTCTTCGCACCAGCCACATCCCCTTTCGCAGTCGCCAGCCAGGCCGGGCTCTCGGGCATAACAAACGAGCCGAACGTCTGACCGGCAGCGATAAACACGCCCGTAGCGAGGATCCACCGCCACGCGCTGCCGTAGCTCAGAAAGAAGCCGAGCGTCTGCACAATCAAGATGCCGACGTTGATGCTGATCTGGGTGAAGGCGCCGAAGAAGCCCCTCGAGGCGGGAGGCGACACCTCGCTGATGTACAGCGGGACGATAACCGTGCTGCCGCCGGCGCCGACGCCGACGATGAGGCGGCCGAGGGCCATGAGGGGGCTGGAGCCGGCGACCGTCTCGACGAGCGAGCCGACGATGTAGAGCGCCCCCGTGAGACGCATGGCCGTCAGGCGGCCGCGGGAGGATGTGATGGGCCCTGCCGCCAGGGCGCCGATTAGGCCGCCTATGGTGAAGATGGAGGAGACGATGGCGAATTGGGCGTCGGTCATGGGGATGCAGTCTGGGAGGGAGAGGAAGGAGGCTGTCGTTGGGGTGGGAGTGGTGGAAGTGGAAGTAGAAGTGGAAGTGGAAGTGGAAGTCGTAGTGCTGAGACGGCGGAGGAGGGCAGAGACGACGGCGGAGAGGGACATGCCCTTCTTGGCGCAGGTGATGACATCTTGCGGTGCGTTGAGGGCGCCCTGTGAGAGACGAGAGGTGGTTAGCAGGGTTGATGCTGGGCAAAGAGAGCCGTCGAAGTGCATGAATGACATACCAGGTGGAAGCCGAACTGTAAGGGGCCGAGGGTGGATATGGCAATGATCATGAGGAGGTAAAGGGATACATCTTGGCCGAAACGGCCTAATCCTGAGGACATGATGATGTTGAAGGGAGTGGTTATCAAATCCGCATTGTGGTAGGCGAGGTAGAGCTGTAGATGTTGATGTTGCGAGCATGTGGTTGTTCGAGGATCACAACTGGACGAATGACGCGGGTCATTGGCCGCAGCTGATCGTGGGGTAAGCACGAAGCTGAATGTGCCCCTGGTTCTCGGCAGGAACGACGCCAGGATCCCTCGATTCTGATTGGCTGGCAAATGCAGGCAGTTGCCACTAGCAGACCACTTGCTGGCATGCCTGGACTGACCATAACTTCCATAAGTGGCACTTCTGGAACTTCTTGCTGTGTACCTATTCCATTCTCTTTCCATCTGCCCCAACTCAGCGAAGTTATAGCGATGAAAAGCACAACATATGAATACTTCCAGGTTTCTGCTTGGTCTTTCTATATGTTACCTCAGGCACCTACCTTTACTTAAAAATCTACCGAATGGGCTGCCCCCAAAGTTCGACCTCCGCAGCGAGACAATTCTTCTCAGCGCACTGGTTCTGACCCCGAGCGCTTGTATATGGCGATGTATCAGCTATTGTCCCTAGTGGAAGAGCAATACTCCGGTTCTCTTTGGAGTTCTGGCGAATAACCGTCAAGGCCGTCATGATACTTCACCAGAAGACGCACCATTGCCTCTTCGACGCTGTTGGGAAGTCAATCAACAGCTTCAACGTTACAGCGGTTGTGACCGTGTCGAGGCCGTACTCACAATTTCCGATACTTCTGGCGGTTCTTCCAGAGCCCCGAGGCGACAATCTTGTTGCGCCTGCGGAAGAGAAAGTCAGCAATTTATTGAAAGATTGGAAACCGAGAATAAAGGCTGCCCGCCACTCACATCATGTACAGAGTCAGCCGATCCTCATATTCCTCCTCAGGCTCAGACGGCGGAACGAGGTTCTTGTACGCCGTAAGATGGTCTCGGTCCCACTGGCTCCCCGGTCGGCTACCAAGCAAGCATACGTCGACTGCATATGATACGCTACGTTAGCAGAATACTACCAACACCGGCAAGCGGTGGACGTACGCTCATTGTGTCCATAAACGCAGACTCCGTCGAAGAGAACTGGCTTCCCGGTATCCCAGTCGACCTTTATATTACCCTCCCAGAGATCACCATGCAGAAGTACGGGCTTAACACTCCGTCGTCCGGCTTCCAGTGGCCGCAGCAGACGAGGCACGCCCTTCTTGAGGAATTCGGCAGCCAGCTCGTCGAAATGCGGATCTGCTCCGTTGACGCGCCGCTCAAAGGCAAGGCCCTCGCGAAAGTCACGGGTGAACCATTCTTCCCACGTATCACACCAGTCGTTGATAACCGGTACACGTCCTAAGTACGTGGTGATATGGAAGCCGAACTTGCCCGTGGGCGAAACCGAAGTCGTATGCAGTTTTGCTACTACCTCCGCGAACTCAGGAGGGGTTGGAACATCAAAGCTAAGATCCCGAAAAGGTGTCAAGAAGAACGACGTTTTCCCGTCCTTGAAAGTCCCATACGCGGCCGGAATGCTGACGTTGTCTGGTAGGTGCTTTTGCAGAGCCTTCTGGCTTTCGTACTCCCCCCGCGCAATCTCCGGGTGGCATGGGTGGTTGATCACTTTGAAGTAGTAGGCCTTATTTTCGCCTTGGTGCTCGACTTCGACCTTGTATCCTGATGCCCAGTTTGGGGATCCGTGGCGTCCGAAGCTGGCTATCTTTGACCCTGGAGGTAGTTCTAGAAGGATGTTGTTGGTCAGGGTTGTCGAGGCACAATGTAGGGACACTCCTTACCGTTGAGAACGGCTTGTTCTGCCATCTGTTTCAACTCGTTGTCCATGTTGAATATGACAGGAGAGGGCGACACTTGGTCCGTAGGTAAGTGATCACAGGGAGAGCGCATATCCTGGTTTTATTATTGCCCTATATTGCCCTGCAGCTCAGTTTCTGGTTGGCTCCTATACCAGTTACCACTGCGGCAATGAAACTCCCAACCAACGACTATCACGGTCAACCTACGTTAAGAGCTTTGCATATCGAGAATCAGTCTCAGGGCATCAGTAATATGACTAATTCAACCATTCTTTGAAAGACTTATTGGAAGAGCAAACTAACATCGAGAAATAAAGAAACACCTCGATATCCTACTGACACCAACCAACCCAAACATTTGTCTCTTTGGCCGCAGTGCCGCACATGAGACATTCTCGCTGACCCGCAGATATACCAACACCAACTTCTCCGTTGGTCTCACGATCGCGGTGGAAGATGAGCGGAGTTCGGGATAGTCTAACGGCATCAAACATCGCTCGGGTTTGTTGGCGACTGGAGCTTCAAAGCGACATCTTCCGCGGCCCATACTCCGAGTATCCCCGAACACGAAGAATTTCGCACCGGACCGGTTCGTGTTTACTGCTAAGCGGCGAATGCCGCTCTAGCCTCCGACCGAGCACTAACAGTATTGTGATCAATAGACTGATTTCTCCCCAACGCAGCTCTCGGGAGTCCATCGCTAGCGGAGCGTTAGGGTCTTGAAGATTTTGAGTTGCGGTCTGGATTCGCGGTGCTCAGCGAGCTGGAAGGGTCTGTGCAGTCGGTGCTTGCATGAGGTCGAGTCCTCTACCAGCAAGAAATGTATATTTCTGTTCTTTGTTACGGCATGATTGCTGGACCTGATAAGTGGTGAATGTTAGAAAGCCTACGCCTACCGTTTTGAACATCCTCCTTCCAAGCACAGTGGCAAGGGTTGTAACTCTTCTCTCTGCCATATGACCTAAAGCTTTGGGTTTCCTGTTGTAAATTGAGAGCGACAGTTTTGAGACTGGGGTCTGTGTTCAATATCCAAGGTGTTGCGGGGGAAGATGGGAAGTGAAGAGCGCGAGGATTGGCTGGAATGTAAGTCGTTCGTTCAGTAACTTGATTTAAACACCTAGTCTAAAGCCTGGACATCCTCAACAGACCAACGTACATTACTAGAATCGAACTATACAAAGGCATCAAAGCCAACATCACCCCGTGATCCGAACGGTTGCTCAACCGATCATGCTCCTGTCGCCTCTAACGCGCCAAACATCGAACCCACAGTCGAAGGAAGTAAAGAAGAGAGAAATCATGGTCATTCCGCAATCTAAACAGCGACCCCTGCTTAGCCAAGGGTGACAAAGTCGAGATAACCACGAGTCGGGCTCTGCGTGGAACCGCCGCAAGCGAGTGTGATGATGACGTTAACCGACCCAGCGCCGAGCCCACTGGTGGCAGCGACCCCGTACGCCGTGTAGCTGGCCGACAGCGCGAGGGTATTAGTGCAGGTGGAACCTATGCAGAGTCTCAGCGTGCAGCCGCTGCCCGTGGTGCTCTCGCGGGCCCATGCCGTCAGGGTGAGGGAAGTGGTGCCGGGGCACACGGTGACGGACTGTGTCAGAACGTTGCCGACGTTGTTGCCTCCGATGACGCGGATCTGGCGACTGCCTTGGACGGGCGTGACGCCTTCGCTTACGGTGACCTCGCTGAGGGAGTTGGTGGAGGCTTGGGTGACGGTCCACTCGGGCGCCGGGTTGGGTATAGATCCTACGGTCTCGAAGCCGTAGTTCTTGATGAAGTTGCAAGCCGCGGTGGCACTGCATGGGTGTGTCAGTTAGATTTAGGATGCATAGCAATGGCGAGAGACTTACGTGGCAGTAGCCGTTAGAGTTCCTGTGATTGTGGTGCTGGCAGACGACGTCTGGGTATTGGTGATAGTGGCCGACGAAGTCTGGGTGTTTGTCACGGTGGCCGACGAAGTCCCGGTGTTTGTCACGGTAGCCTGTCATTATATTAGCTAGCCGCCCGTGAGCCAGAGTCTGTAGATATGTGACTTACCGAGTCAGTCTCGGTGTTTGTCACGGTAGCCTGTCATTATATTAGCCAGCCGCCGTGAGCCAGATCTGGTCTGCAGATATGCGACTTACCGAGTCAGTCTCTGTAGAAGTCTCGCTAGTTGCTACATTGAGTTAGCGGCCGTACGTCAAGCAAATGACTTGCGACGGAACTTACTGGTCGTCGTGGAAGTCGTCGAGATATCAGCTCCAAAAGAGTTAGCCTCCCTATGATATACGGATGTAGCAAGAATACTTACTGGTTGTCGTGGAAGTGGTGGAGATATCAGCTTGGAATGGTTAGCCACTGTATATGAGATCAAGCAGGCATTCAATGGACACGCACTGGTTGTAGTTGACGTTGTGGAGATGTCCGTCTCGGTTGTGGAGGTAGTAGAGATATCGGCTGTTTCTGGGTCAGCAACATGTAAAACAGCATTTGAGCACAAAAGTGTTCCTACTGGTGGTAGTGGAGGAGATATCCGTCGTGGTGGTTGACGTTGTCGATACATCGGCTGGTGGAGTATTAGCACATGTCAAAATTACAACGCTGGAAGATGGACGGGCATACTGGTAGTCGTGGATGTGACCTCAGTTGCCGTGGTAGAGGTGGTAGTGATATCGGCTGAGAATATGTCAGCAGTGTTTCATGGCAAATGTTGCTTGGATGTCATACTGGTCGTGGTGGAGGTGGTAGAGATGTCAGCTAGAATCATGTCAGCCATTGCCAAACGTTCGTAGTGCTCTATAGCCGCGCGTACTGGTGGTGGTAGACTCAATGTCCGTGGTGGTAGTCGACTCGACCTCAGTCGTGGTGGTAGACTCAATGTCCGTGGTTGTTGTAGACTCAATGTCGGTAGTTGTCGTCGACTCCACGGCGGTGGTGGTTGTCGACTCGACCTCGGTCGTGGTGGTAGACTCGATCTCGGTGGTCGACGTGGTTGTGATATCGGTTGTCGTGGACGAAGTCGCTGCGAAGGGTTAGCATGATTCTAAACGCCAGACCGAAATAACGTACTAGTCGTGGTAGTCTCTGTCTCGGTTGTTGCTGTAACTTGTTAGCAGTTGCAAAAGGTCGTGTATGATGGAGCAAACTAACTGGTGGTAGTTGTGGTGGAACTCGAGCTCGTGTCTGTCGTAGTCTCGGCGGCAGTTGAAGTCTCGGTCACAGTAATTTCCTCTGTCTTGGTATCCAGCTGGGTCGTGGTGTCGAGCTGAGTACCGAGGATTGTGGTGGTGTCAAGCTGAGTACCGAGGATTGTCGTGGTTTCAAGCTGAGTACCGAGGATTATCGTGGTCGAACTCTGAGTGACAAAAACCGTGTTGGTCAGAGTCAGCGTGACCACCGGTGGCTCCGGTGACGGAGTCGGGCTCGGAGTCGGGCTCGTGGTCGGGGCTGTGGTCGGTCCCGTGGGTGCAGTGTAGATACAGGCACAAGCAGTCGAGATGCGTGCTACATCGCCACTGCAGGCGGACACGAAGGTGGGAAGAGGCCCGGGAAACAGGCTCGTGGCGAAGGCACCGCAGAACGCGGTGGCCGACGAGAGTCTTGCAGTGTTCTGAAGACCACGGGCACAGTTATCGGAACAGCCAGCCCAAACAGGAGAGGCTCCCAAGACGGCCACGAGGGCGAGAACGTTGAACTGCATTGTCAATGTGAAACGATTGAACGACAAAAAGTTCTCTTAAGGAGGGTCCTGACAATATCCCAAGTACCGGAGAGTGATGGAGGTGACGAGAGGAAAACGCGAGCCAAGGCCATAGAAGTCCGCGAGAGTTATATACCTCGCTCGAGAACCATCACCGAGTTGCTTGTTCTCGGGGACCCTCTGAGGCCCGCGGATATGCCGCGCCTGGAACACTGATTCGACGCGAGCACCGCAGACATATTCCCGTTACGATCCTCCATTAAGCTTCAATGAGTCGGAACTAGTGAATGCGAGTAGACGGCGTGGAGAGTGGGTGAGCTGACGGGCCGCTTGCGAGACAGGCGCTCGGCGAACATGGCGAGCATTGCACTACATCATCGTGAACAACACTGGAAGCACGATGCTAGCTCGGAGCCATGCAAGTCCCAGGAGGTAGACGCCCAATATTGCACAGCTGGGCAGACTAGATGGGCGCTCACAACCCGAATGGGGAAAGGATTTGAAGGTTTGGACGCCAGGATCCTTGCGTAGCCTCGAGAAGATCACGGACGATCACGGAAAATGTGACGGAGATACACCCGGGTGCGACTATTCCTTTACTTCGGGGAGACCCCAGTTCCAAGCAGTCGGGACCATCTCCTGGGTCGGTTTAGAGCAACCACGGAGAGGACGGATGACTTCGAGTCCAAACATTTGGATGGGCAATGCTACCTCGAGGCATCGTCAGTTGTCTCACATCTTTCCTGCAAGGGTCGGGACGGCGATGCTTGCCTCCTGTCCATGTCCACGGACGAGCCGGGACAACACATGGATGATGGCCGCGAAGAGCAGTCAGAACAAGCAGCGGACAAGAGAAAACAAGACGTTCCAAGGCTCCAAGCCGTACCCCCGCAATGTGCTTGTTGTCAAGGACCTAGTCCGCAAGCGCCGATCCGCATTGACCAAGACTCGAGTATTGCGCAACTATCGAGCGCCCCAGGCTCGAATAGGCTCAAGTGAGAAACATGGCTTGATGTACTTCGTACACAACGGCCTGATTCGCCGGGTCACGAAGGGTCCTCCAGGATCTCATCTTTCAGCCCGTACACGCCATCATCGAAGTCAAAAGAGCGCTATTGACAGACCATCTCGACCGGCATTTAACCTGGTGGAGGTCATTGGCTACCTACCTCGGGCGTTGGATGTCTTGGCCCCAATGGAAATGGAATAAAAAAGCAATCAAGATCAGAAACGTCATGGTAAGGTGTAACGAGCTGAAGTTTCTTTTTGTTGAAAGTGAGACATGGACATGGTGATGGGATGATGGATGATGGAAGTGGCTGCTGCAGGTCCAGACCCTTTGCGGCTGACAAGATCTTGGGGATCGCGTCTTGGCAGGGGTTCCCAGGGGTTCCCAGGGGTTCCTAGGGGTTCCGCTTGGAAATGTGGACTACACATAGGAAATAGCCGAGGTGCTGGACAGTGCCTTAACAGAATTACATCTCATCTGTACGACAGACTGTTAAGGAGCCGGGCACAACCTCACTTCATTTTGTGCAAATGCTTCATGGCATCACAATGCAACAAACTCTTGTGGCAGTTGACTCGGAATCAGAGTTCTCGGGCTCTCTTCCCCATATCCTTCTGGCATCCTCCCGTCTCTTCCTGCCGACAGAGACGTCCATCACAATCAATGCTCACAGCGTCACTCCCAACCGCGACGGCGGCGTAGAAGAGACCAGCCGGGTCGTACCTCCTTTTGACCTCGAGGAGTCTCTCGTAGCTCTCTCCGCGTTTCCCTCGTTCATGTATATCCCAGATTCCGGTGCTATTGCTTCTAAAGCCGGCATGACCTGCGTCACCAGCTTTTCGTTGACGGCATTTATCTGCTCCCGCGGCACAGACCAGTTCCACGATGCCCCGACGATGAATTGGAGCAGAGTCGAGCGCCAAGCTGGCAGGACGGCGTTGGGCGGGTGCTCTCCTCTGTTCACGTTGAGGACCTGCCCGGCGACGTAAAAGTTTTGGGCCACGATATCTCTAAGTGTCCGGACGAGTTCGTTGCCTCTCTTGGTCACCACAAACCGCGGAAACAGTCGACTGGAGACGATGTCCGATGCAGGAATTGGCACGAAGGGCAGTGGCCCAAAACTGGGAGCGAAGTGCTCGTAAAAGGTCTTGGAGACTGTGGGCACAAAGGTGTATTCCTCCGAACCCAAGGAAGCCATGAGCTGGGACAGGAGGCTAATCACCTCTGACTGGGTTAGGCCGGGAGCCGTCATGGTCAAGAGGCTGAATGTTTCGCCCATTATCTGATACAGAGCAGTGGCGCCGGCGTCAACGTCCGAAGGCAAGAGGGAATGGAAGACGCCCATAGAGTCCTAGAACTTGTCGGCCCCTATCGAGGTATTAAAAGTCAGGAAAGCTCCTCCGACAGGGCCGTCCGGATGCGCCCTGATTGTCACAGACAGCACGACAGCGTACCTAGTTGCCTCCGCCGCCACCGCTCAGCGCCCAGTAGAGGTCTGAGTGGCAGGTGGGTGTCGCAACGAAGTCTTTCCTACCGGCTGTTACCACCTCCCACCGAGCACGTTGTCGGCGCCGAGGCCGTGGGTGCTGCTCAGGAAAGAGTGGCCGCCGCCTTGGGTATATCCGCCAGCGATTCCCACCGGTGGGCAGTCGCCGCCCACAACTTGCAGGCCGTGGTTGTATGCCTCCAAGTACGCGTCGGCACTGGGGACACCGGCGCCGAGTTTCATGGCGGCCCCGGAGTAGTGTTTGCTCGTGTACTGCGGAAGTATCTTGGTTGTCTTCAGGCTCTTGCATCCACAGCCCTGGCCCGCCTTTGCTGGTCGACCTTCCGAGATAACTATCGCAAGTCAGCTAGTGGCCTAGGCTGGTCATCAAGAGCTTGGATGCGCCAGTGTTGCTGCACGGGGGAGAACAATGAGTGCCCTGCGCAAATTCCCGCAGGTAACTAGGTAAGCTGCCTCTTTATACAACGACACACCTAGGCCTTCCACGGAGTCGAGAAGCTCCTTGTGACAAGTCACCATCGACGAAGCCAGAGTGAAGTACCTGGTAGCATCGAGGTTCATGTCAGAAGGGGCAAGCTGCTGGATGCAGAGGACGATTTGAAGCAGCTTCTTTGTCAGCACGACAGGATGAGTAGTGGCGGGAGGGAGAACCGACATCGCCGACGATGGGCCGACTTTGCCCTCTTCGAACAGCCGGCTATAGGAGTTGCATAGGACTTGCACGCGTGTCGACGTCTTGCTGAGAGGGGAGTGCGGCATGGAGCATCCGAGAAAGACTGGAGATGGTAGGCGGTACTTGGCATCCCACTCCAGGGCCTTCCGTCGAGCGTTGTGCTGCCTCCATTTGCCACGGGCTGCCATCACTGCTGGCTTGCCGGCAAGCGCCCCCTCCCATCTCGTCCAGGATGGCTTCGACCGTGTACTCCACCCTTTTCAGCCTCTGCTCATGCTCAGGCGGTTCCGTTGCTGGCACATCCGTGTACTCCTGACCGATGCACGGCGTCTCCCGCCGTTGGTAGCCTACGCAGATCTGAGCTGCAGGGTGCTCGAAGAAACATCGGACCTTGCGTTCCTGCCTGGTTGTGTTAGCCGCATCTTCTAATATGGATATGGCAGTAGAAATACATTCTGCGCAGCTCCAAGTGCCTCTGCGTAACGCCCTCTTCGGCGGAGTGGATTCGCTTGAGTTCATGGTGTCTCGGTCCATGGTGATCTTACTTCAGACACGCTACAGCTCGGCGGAAACCTAGCGACTGTAACCAAGTTGAAGCACGGTGGACTCGGAATGGTGGTGTAGTTGGCGGTCAAGAGAGGCCGCGCCAAGACTACTCCGCCGCGCTCCAACGAGAGAAGATCGAGGGCATGCAAGCTGAATCCTGCGTGGTCACACTGCCCATTGCTGTTACAGCAGCTGCAGCACAACTGACGAATTGCGATCATACCGCCAGAGAAAACGCACCTCCACTAGGGCACATTGTGCTGAGATGGATGGATGCAGGCTGATGTTAGCACAGGTCAGCGCGGTATTAGCAATGTACGATCACCTTCAACCCAAAATCCAACCACAGGTGTAGATGTAGTGGAGAAAGAGCAATCGAATTCGCAAGACTGAACCGCTAACAGCACTATATAAACCACGCCGCGATACTCCGCAACCTCCCGACCGCACCTTTCTGCTTCGGCTTCTTCTCGTCCGCCGTGTACACATCTGTCTCGAGGTCCATCTCGGCCAGCTTGACGATCTTGGTCCTCTTGATCAACTTCCAGGCCACGTACATGACCAGCATGATGGGCAGCTCGATGTAGTAGCTCACGAAGTCGACGCCGTTGAACTTTGGGCTGAAGCAGCTCCAGCCCTGGACAAGCACGAGGAAGGAGTTGAGGATGACGCAGAGGTACGGCCCGACGGGGTAGGTCCAGTTCTTGAAGGGGAGCAGGTGCGTCTTGCCTTGCAGGGCGAGCGCTTTGCGGAACCGGATCGACGTGATGCCAATGGCGATCCAGCTGAGCTGGTTCGAGACTCCGACGATGCTGAGAAATGGGTTAGCGGGTGATCGAGACATCCAAGACAACCAAGACGCCCAACGCCGACCAAGGCAACCAAGACGCTAGCACACTGAACAAGCTTTACTTACTTTTGAAGCCAAGACCATAGTTGGCCTGCGCCAATGAAGCTTGCTCCGAAGCAGAGACCAGCGATCAGGCTAGTGAACAAAACAGCCACCCATGGGACTCTGTTCCTGTTGAGCTTCCCAAAGACAGCCGGGGCATGGCCTTCCTTTGCCAGAGTGTACATCAGCCTGGTCCCGGCGAATAGCGCGTGGTTACCAGCAGACAGAACGCTGGTCATGATGACTGCGTTGATGAAGCTTCCCGCAACGTGTGAACCAACCATCTGAAAGACGATGGTGAAGGGCGAGGTGCGCGTCGTCTTCGTGTTAAGGCCGGGATAGGTGTATGGCACGTTGAGGCCGATCAGCAGGACGGAGAGGATACTGTTGTATGTCAGCAACTTACACAGCGAGATCTGGTCGCGCAAAGGGACTTACTAGAAGAGCAGGATACGCCAAAAGACATTCTTGACGACCTTGGGCATGTTCCTGGTGGGATCCTTGGTCTCTCCGGCAGTGATGGCAATGGACTCGGTGCCACCATAGGCAAACGAGGCAGTCACGAATACGGACGCGAATCCGCCAATACCGCCGACGAAGGGGGCACCAGGGAGCCGCCAGTTCTCGCCTCCAATGTAGTGATGCGACGTGTTACCGCCGCAGTTGACCACGATACCGATGATGATGAAGATCTGGCCGTGTAAGTGTGTGTGTTTCAACCTCAAGTCCGAGCCGGGACACTTACAATAATGGTGATAACCTTGAGCAGACTGAGCCAGTACTCGAGCTCACCATAGGCCCTGACGGTAATGATGTTGGCAGCGATCAAGACGACCCAGAATATCAAGCTGAGCGCCCATCCCGGGAAGTTGTCCGTCCAGTACTGCAGTATCAATTGCAGGGCAACCAGGTCCGACGCCGTCGACACCGCATCGTTGAACCAGTAATTCCACGTCAGGGCAAATCCGAAGGCATCGTCAACGAATCGTCTTGAACCATCTCACGTTAGCAACACATCCTAAACACTTGTCGGGAGTTGGTGGTGCAACTTACCCGGCGAATGTACAGAAGCTACCAGCAACCGGTATGAACGCCGCCATCTCCCCCAGACTCAACATGGTCATGAACACTATCGCTCCCACAATAAGGTACGCAATCAATACCGACGCCGGCCCGCCCGTCGCCAGCGACTTTCCCGTTCCCAGGAACAGACCGGTCCCTATCGTGCCTCCGATGGCGATCATCTGCACCTGTCGCGCCGAGAGCGAGCGGTTCAGGAGATCTGATTGGACGGGACGGGGCCGTCCTCCCTGCTGGAAGTCCAAGCTCCTCCCGCTCTCGACATCTCCGATATGCTTCTCGTCGAGCGGGGAGTCCACATTGTGGACGACATGGTGGTGGTGGTGGTGGTCGTTCTCGTTCATATTTGGAAGTTTCGCCTATCCAACAACATTGGACTACTGTGTGACAAGACAAGCTTGAGGAAGCCAAGCTGCTAAAGATTAGAGCGAACTTGGCTTAAGTCTTATTCCACGGCCTCGGTCTAGACGTCCAGACATTCTAGTGGCTGGTCGCACATCATTGCCCTTGTCGCGGTGAAGCCATGGGGGCAACAATCAGAAAATGCACAATAGACCCACAAATTATTGCGTGCTTCGGGGGCCCGTATAGTCTCGGCCCTTTCACAGTTCTGACTGGACGAGAGGGGACGAGAGGCCCCGAATAAACTCCCATCTGATTACACAAGGTTACCCTTCTGCTACGATGGGCTTCTTGGCCACAGAAACAAAAGCTCGAAGCCGAAACAGGAAGTCCTTTACTTCAGTACCAGCCGAGTTGTTCTCCCATGCCATTCCCAAACACCGAGCGACAGGAAAGGACATATCACCCTGCCCTCTGCTTGAGCGAACCGGCATCCTGAGACTGCAACTCGGACTCGACCTCAACATCGTGCGGCGACTCGCTGTCGGCTGGCGACGTCGAGCGCTGCGCATGCGTCCCCTTTAGGTCGCGGAGGTAGTAGTAGCGGATGACGAGGACGGTGATGACAGCCGCGACACCGTATCCTCCCGTGATATAGTTACCCGTCACGATGTACGGCTGCTTCTGCGTCGGGAAGGTGAAGATGGGCACCCACGCGGTGAAGATGTAGGCGAATGCGTTCATCTGGTGGGTAAGATTTTGACTTGGTCAGCTTTTCTTGGCCCTTCAGGGGAGGGAAGGGGGGGGGTTGGAAGGATGGGACGTGGGGGATCCGGTCGGTCAGCAATCAAACGTACCATTGCGCCGACATAAGCGCGCTTCTCTGGATCTTGTCTGTTTGTCTCGTTGACGAAGGTCCAGGAGAGACCAGCTGCTGTTCCGGCGAGGGCGGTGAGGTCTGTTGCGGGAGGAGTCAGCATATGCTTTGTAAATCTCGAAACAACATCGAACACGGCCGAGACGCTACTCGCAGGAGGCAGCGACTCACAGTAAAGAGCCCAGCGGGAGGCAATGTGCTCGGGGTGGACAGGCGTGGCCGCCAGGGCGATGGGGAAGATGATGGCCATGACGCTGGCGAACATCATACCGGGCCATCTGACCGAACCTGGCAGACTGTCTGATACCCACGAGTTGATGAGCGTTGCGACAATGTTGATTACGTTAATACCGAGAGGGATGAGGTTGATCTGGGGGACCGAGAAGCGAGGCGGCTGGCCCTTGACGTTGTAGCTCTTCACCCAGAAGATCATTGATGCTCCCGATTGACCCCACTGGGACATGAGGGCGAAGAAGAAGGGGACTGATTGCACGTTAGCAGAGACCGACAATTGTTGAGGTAGGTGAACTTACACAGCCAGACGTGCCACGTGGTGTGCCAGCGCTTGATGTCCTTCCACGCGAACAAGCCGGTATAAAGCTTGACCTCGGTAGGCATCCTGGCGCGGGCGAGCTCGCAGTCTTTCTCGGTGAAGATCCAGTTGGCCTTGGCTCGGGCAGGTAGCTGCGGGATGGCAAAGAAGGTCCAGACGGCGGAGGGGAAGGAGATGCAGCCGCAGATGATGTACATCCACCGCCATCCGGCGAGACCAGCAACTCCGTCGAGGCCAGCAAAGATGGCAGCCATCAGGAAACCGGAGAACAACGGCCCGACCTGGGTGAAGATCTGGATCAAGGTGTTGCGCCGCGCCAGCTCGTGAGGCTTGTAGTAGCTCGAGCACACGTACATGACGGCGGGGAAGTGACCGGCTTCGAAGAGGCCGACGCTGCGGGTTGTGTTAGAGAGGGAGGTTAAGCGACAACAAGTGACGGTGACAGGTAGGAGGGGGGAACATACAAGAACCGAAAGACATAGAGCATGTTGACATTCTTGACACCGGCCGTGGCAAAGGTGAAGACGGTCCAGGAGAACTCGAGAAAGGCGATATACAGGGGAGCATTGACCTGCATAACGCTGTCAGATGCGGGTCGGACCCGGTACCACGGAGCCGGGACATCTACTTACTCGGGTGAGGATCATATTGGACGGAATCTGGCCGAAGACATATGCGGCGCTCCAGATGGCGTTTGCGTAGTTCAGCTCGTTCCCGTAGAGGGAGAGATCCTCTTTCATTCCACTGTCTGTAGTAGATCGATCCCCATGTCAGCGGATTTGCATCTCCTCAGTGGGACTAGGTTGTATCCAACGTACTGAATGCATTGTTGATATTGACCTGATCGAGGTAACGACACATGACTCCCAGGGCTGAGGCCGATATCAGGGTCAGGTCGAGCTTGGTGAGGAAGCGGGCTTCATCTTTGGGGACGTCGAGGGCTGCACGTCGTTGTTAGCTTCCCCTGTCAAGTAGGTTCCCGTGCCATCAGACCAGATCACTTACTCGACCAGATGTAAGACTTCCATGTCCTCTTGGACTCCTTGTAAGCCACCACCGAGTTCTCATCGGATGTCGAGACCGCCACCACGTTTTCCGTGACGGCAATGGCATTCGCAGCTTTCTCGTGAGGTTGCGACATGTTTGCGACTGGTCGTGAGTCTTCACTCTGCCCGGTCCTGTGTAACACACTCCGTCTCGTTTCACCCATCAGGAGGATGCGACGCCGCCTTAATTACTCTCACTTGGGAAGCCATTTCCGCCCGGCGATCCGTGTCGTCTTCTGCGAGCCTCATGGCGACATTGAGATTTATAAGGCGTGGCGGCCTGACAAGAGAATTGTTAGCGAGCGTCTCGCGGAAGCGCTAGTTACTCTTGAATACTAGCATGTAAAAGTCTGGACCGATCTCGAACATGTTGAGTCCGACGCCGTTGTAAACTCCCTGATAACGTCCGTGGTTGGTGTAGTGAATGGCCTGCCTTGGCGGAGGGGGATGTGCAAACGCGAGTCTAGATGGCGTGCTTCGCACGAATACCAGTCAACCCCCCCCCCCCCCCCCGATCAGTTCCTGCAAGCCTTTCCGGCGCAGTGGTTGGACATATCCAATAGATAGATCTACCCGAACTTGACAAGGTGACATATAATCCTTCTGCACTCCGCAGTTACCACTTGGGACCGCGGTGACTGACTGTTGATTATTCACCCTGCACTGTCGGAAGGCTAACGAGAGTGTCAAGTCTCGGCTTCTATGGTGCCATCGATTAGCTTCACAGAGAACATCGCAGATATGGTCCACTGACTGCGTGGTGAGCGGTCAGGAGACTCGGAAGATATCATAAGCCGAGCGGTGGCAGGATCAGCTGGGCAAAAAGTGACTCGATTGTGTCTTTACCACCAGGACGGAACCATATCTGTAGGCGCATGGTTAGGGACCCTAGCCCAGCACATACCGATACTAATCTGGCGACGACATCAGAAACCGGATGGCGACACCGACACCTGATTGGAAATTGAGACAATTACCGCTACAACGGAACCGTCCCCCTGCTATGTCTCTCCCGGCAAGCCGGTACCTGGGACCACCATTCCATGTGCCGATCACGACCCGCTCCCGTCGCTGACCTTGACGCCCTTCTCGCCTATCTTCTCCTCTCCAGCCTTCTCCTCGAAAGCCCCCGGTTCCGTGAGGTCGACTCCCAGTCTCATGGCCTTGGTCACTTCCTCCGCCGGACCCGTGAACCAGCGATGCGCCCAGACCACCCAGCTCAAGATGGCTCCGATACCAATGATACCCACGGCGACAACAGTGTAGTTGAGAGTCTGCGACGTAACCGGGTTCGCGGTTGGCAGGCAGAAGACGACGGTGATGGTACCAATCCACGCGCAGGCCGCCATGGCAATGGGACGCGACAACCCCTTGAGATTGAAAGGCCCTTCATGCTGACGAAGTTCTTGTGCCAGACGACGCCAATCAGAATCGGCAGCCCGTAGGAGATGTACAATCCGATAGTCGCGATCGAGGTTGCCGCCGCGAATGCCACTGACGAGCCCAGCGAGGGCAGGGCCAGGATGAACGACAGCGTCGCCGCCAGCCAAACAGCGCGGATAGGCGAGCGGAAACGGGCGTCCGCCTTGGAGAAGAAGTGTGGCTTGGAGCTGTTAGTTTTGCGACACCAGATGGTTGGGTGAACTCACAATACCGCCGTCTCTGGCAAAGGCGAACATCATCCGGCTGTTGCTGGTCATGCTGAACAGCCCGCAGTGCCATACACAGACTGGAAGTCGTCAGCTCAAGACCTCCCGGAATCTGTTCCTCGAATCGGACTCACCCATAATCACGCTAAACATAGCCAGCGCACCGCGCTCGCCGGCGATATCCACGAAGATCTGCAGCACCGGCTGGTCGTACTGGCTGTTGAGCGTCCTGTCGAAGTCCTGGATGGAGAACAGGTACGTCATGATCACGAAGAAGCCGAACAGCGAGCTGAAGCCGACACTCGAGATGACACCGATTGGTGCGCTCCAGCTGGCCTTTTTCGTCTCCTCGCTCAAGTGAGCCGAGGCGTCGAATCCTATTGAAGGATTAGTCGCTTGATATCAAGTCTCCAGCAATTCAACATTGAACCTCACCTGTCAAAGTATACTGCGTCAAAAGCGACCCGCACAGAGCCAGATATGCCGGACTAGCGCGAATACTCCAACCATCAGCCCCGTCAACCCCCGTGCCGTCGTAGAACTTCTGGAAGACGAAAGAGGCAGGCTGGTGTTTCGGTGCCTTGGCGAGGATGGCTATGCAGAGCACCGTGACACCCACCGAGTGGAGGAAGATGGACGTGTTATTCAGATAGCGCAGGATCTTGACGCCGAAGGTATTGACGACACCGTGAGATATCAGTACGGCTGCGTAAATACCGATTGTCTTGGCCGGTGTCGGGACGTAGTCGGGGTTCTGAACGATCGCCGCGGTGGCGATTAGGTTGGCGAGGCCGAAGGAGATGCCTGTCGTGACGGCCACCTGCTATGTGTTAGTGTTGACCCCGGGCTTTGGAGGGCTCAGACTTGCCTGTCCGAGAAGGTTGAACCAGCCCGTAAGCCACGCAGCGAATGGCGACCACCGGGGAGGCGCCAACATGCCGGCCCAGAAGTAAGGGCCACCACTAGTCGGGATCGCAGACACGATCTCGGCCATGGCTATGGCGACGAGCATAGTGAAGACGGAGACGATGATCCAGCTGACGGAGATCACTGCAAGGGTTCAGCAACAGGCAACAGGAAACGGTTGGAGGAAACACACCGGCAGGCCCTCCAGTATTCAAGCCATAACCGAACAGAGTCGTGATTCCGGTGATAACACTCTGTATCAAGGCTGTCAATGTGAGTCGACGCGGTAGCCAGCAACAGGGAGGCTCACAATGATGGAGAAGGAGATGCCAAAGTTGTGCGTCAGACTCCAGTCTCTCTTCAGCTCTTGCTGGTATCCAAACTGGGCGAGACGACTCTCGTCGGCCTCGTCACCGCTCGCGGAGGCTCTCCGTTCGACTGCTGGTTCTATCGAGTCGGCCATTGTAGCTTGTACCCCGCTTGGGGTTCGGTGTCACGTATAGACTTAGATGGATATCACAACAGAGTGGAAGTAAAAGCTTGAATAGCACAGAAGAGCAGTGACGAGAAGAAGAAAAGAGAAAGGCCGTGAAGCCATCACGGTCGGAGCGACAATCACAAGCTCCAGGACCCCAAGCTACAGGTAGGCTAGACCCGAGAACAGGAAAAATGTCCAGAGCCAGGCATCCCAATGCCCAGGGACCAGTACCCCATGGTTACATCATGATATCAGATAAGGGGCATGATGGGCAAGGAGTAGCAGACCCCAAGTTGTGACAACCGCGTCATTCAACGAATAGAAGGGCAGCGTATCCGGTCAACCCCCATGCAGTCAGGCAGTCCGTGGTCGATCGGCCGAACTGATAACAGATCAACGACAACGCCAAGGCCACTCCTGGCAGGATATGGGCACCTGATGGCATGCTGGGTTGTCGGCTTTTTCATGGATCAATCAAGCTTTGGCCCTTTTAACGGTGGGAGAGACCTTGGAGAAGATACGGAAGGGTTGCCGACCCCGCAGCGTTAGCTCCGTCAGCTGCTTCGGCACTACCGAAGGGTCGATGCTGCATACGTCAGGGCGGCTGCCAATGCGTTGTTTCATCGGGCCGACGACAATTGGATCAATACTGTTGCTAAAGAAAAGGGTTGGAGGCAGAGATAAGGCGTCAGGTTTAAGTTCGACATCACGGTGAGGAAGCGAGGTGAGATTGGGAATCCGAAGCGAGCGGAACTGGCCGCGATGATGGTGGAGCCTTCAATTGACGCTAGTGAGCTTATGTAATTGGCGCCAAGATTAGGCCAAGCGCGGAAGCATGTGCGCGCTAAGGTTCGTCTTTCCTCTTGAGCACATCACAACTTCGAGAGAAACATGATCCGACGATGCAGTCATTTCCAAGTCATACCAAGGCGCTGCAGGTAAGAAAACAGCGAACCCTTGGGGATGAAGCCGCCATAAAGGGACTCCCACCACGCGGCAAACGATCCTGTAGCAGCCACTCGTGTTAGCATCATCCGACACATGTGTGTTGTGTGAAGGAGAAGACATGCCCTCCACAGGGCCCAACTCAGCAAAGCCCAGCGCCTCCACCACCCACGGCGCCATCATGACCACTAGTACGCCCACAGCAACAATAATTACGAGCCCGGCAATCACGTCCTTCGGATGATCTGTCGCATACCCAAACGCCCTGTCGGCCTCGTCCTCGGCCCGGCGCAGCGCCTCAACCATGGCGGGGCCCATCTTCTCCCTCCCTTCCCGGACGAGGTCGACGACGCCGGCGAGGATGGCGCGGGCGAGGGACTCGGCCCAGCTGCTGCGCGTGCCGATGGCCGACTTGAGGCGGTGCTGTAGCGAGGGGCCGGTTTTCTCTGCTGTGCGCAGGATGGAGAGGATCTCGGCTGCTAGGTCGGCGTCAGATTTGGTGGGAGGGGGCAGGGGAGGAGTGTGGCGATGCTTCGCGTCGAGCTGGAGCTGGGTGGGAGCGGCGAGGGAGGTGTGAACAGAGGAGGTGGTGCCGGTAAAGCATTCCATGATTGCGGTGAGGAAAGACATCTTGTCCAGGTGGGTGATCGACGATGGAACTGGTAAGTCGCAGTTGCATGTGAATTTTGCAGGTCAAGATGAAACTTGAAAATCTTCGAGGAGAGGAAGACGAGGAGGGAGTTGATGAGAGCAGGAAGCTAGGTCTACTTTGATGAAATAGTCGCTTCGCGGTGCTGTCGGAGGCCCCCCGGGTTGTGTCGTCGTTGGCCCAGCGCAGCGGGTAGAATTTTGAGGCTCACCACTTGCGCCACGGTCAAAGTGTGACAGCATAAACCAACGCAACTGAAAACGCCTTGCGGCCTGCCCACGGAAAGGTCAGGAATCCGGCCGGAATCTCCTAAGCGCCACAACAACCGTGATTGGCAGTGAAGTGTGATGGGGGACGAGAAACAGAGGTCACAAGCAGGAGAAAGGAAGATGAACAGAATGCAAATGCTTGATGCGCCTTTTATAAACCTTTCCCGTCCGAAACATAACTCCATCACGCGCCCGGTAGAATCTAGACGACGGCCATCCCAACAGATGCCATTAACCTGCAACCATGCATCAACACCGCCACACAACATTCACCTCGCTCAATCATCAGGCGTACCAGGACGGCTACCCTGGTAAATAACCGTCTTCTTGATACTATCCTCCTCCTGATCCTCCTTCCCAAAACTCGTCAGACTAAACTCGGGCACGCGGCGCAGGTTCGGCCTGACCAGCCCACCCGCAGTCTGCCTCTCTTTCCTCCTCTGCTCGAGCTCGCGCTCCTGGCGACCCATCTCCCGCTCCTCCTCGTCGTCGAGAGTCGTGCCCTCGATGCTGATGTACCCGTAGTCGCCCGCCACGCCGACGTCGAAGTTCTTGATGCGGAACCGCAGCGGCATGGAGCTGACCTTCTCGCCGGCCTCGTTGACCCAGTATCCCGTCGTGTGCAGCTCTGCCAGCTCGAGGGGCGAGTCGTCGAGGATGTCCGTGCCCTCAGGCGTGTCGGGGTCTGCGGATAGGAAGGTGTGCTTGCCCTGCGGCTTGGTGCTGCTGCTATTGTGGTGGTTCTCGTTGAGGTCCACCCAGCGCCAGCCTGACGGCAAGCGCTTGGCTTCGATGCTGGCGTTGAACTTGTTGAAGCAGACGACGCCAACGTGACCATCGCTCTGCAGGTTGACTGTGCCCTCCATCCATGCGCCGCGACTGGGGATGAAGAGGTCGACGTCCGCCGTCAGCCAGCCGAAGCCGACGGCGTACTCGTCCAGTGACTCGACGAGGGCCGGGGTGTGGTCGTCGGGGAGGTGCTTCGGGTTGGGCCGCACGGGGCGCTCGGAGAGGTTGACGTTGCGGTAGGCGAGGAGGACGCCGCGGAGGAGGGGCGAGTAGTGGTTTAGGAGCGGCTCGAGGTGTTGGCTCGCAACGTTCGTGATGGGCTTGTCGAAGCCGATTGGGTAGAAGGGGACGTAGAGGGAGATGGTCTGGGTGTAGAAGGGGAAGCCGGGGTCGGATGCGCTGGTTGTTGTGGTGGCTGTCGCAGGCTGGGCATTGTCGACGTCCATCATGTCCACATCATCTGCTGCCTCCTTCTCTTTCCTCTTCTTCTTGCTCTTCCGTTTTGACTGTGATTCGTCTGCTGGCTCCTCGTCCTTGTCGGCTTTTTTCTCCTTCTTGGACTTGTCCTTCTTCTTCTTCTTTTTGGGTGTCTGTTCGGCTTCTAGAGGGGCTTCGGCCTCCGCTTCTGACCCGGCGTCTCCATGCTTCTGCTTCTTCGACTTCTTCGCTGGCTCCTCGTCTTGGGATGGATGGTCAGGCTTGACATCCTCGCCATTGGCGAAATCCTTGGACTTCCTGTGCTTATTACTCTTCTTCTTCTTTTCTGGCTCGACGGATCCCTCGCGCTTAATGCTAGATAGCTCCTCGGCGGGGGTTGTTTGCTCCTCGTCCTGGTTGTGCTTCTTGGACTTCTTGTGGTGCCTCGGGGATGCGGCCTCGTCTTCCTCCCGCTGTCGCTTCTTCTCGGACTTGGAGCGCTTGTGCTTCTTCTCCGACTTGACGTCCTCCATGGTTGCGGTTGAGGGGTCGTCGTCGAGGAGGATGGCGGGCATGTCTTGGAGCACCAGAGATGGAGCTCAATTGACTTTCAGCGCAAGCTTCAACTTTTTTTGATTGAATGCGCCCAGGAAAAAATTCAAGAGGCCCTTGCTCCCGCTGGCGGCCGGGGCGGGGCCGGGGGGTGGGAACATTCAGCTTCCTCCGCCAATCAGAAGTCAGATTTGGCGTGGGACTTCTTTTCCACTTTCACAACGCCGTCGATGTGGAAACTCACAAGCTTCAAATCATTGAGACACGGACTTCGTCCCTCTCACATCATGCCTCTATCTGCTCACAGCCCCAGTATGTCTTGCATAAGCTTGTTCCTTCAGCCTTTCTATATGAGCAGGTGATCTCGGTTTTTCAATTGGGCCTTGAAAGAGTATCAACCACCAATCTGGAAGCAACAGACAAGTCATAATGAACTTGTTTCGATCAACCTCGCGGCCAAATACAGAATGGTTTCCCGTCGGACTCGCCTCGTCATTCCCAGACCTTGTCTCCCAGCCGCTGATATGCAAGGGAGACAAAACCCCAGGGTGCAAAGTCTTCCACATCCCCCAGGAGAAGCCTTCGGACGGCGAGGAGGTACCAATCGACGACGTTGGAGTGGACATGCAGGACCAGGTTCTGGTATTCCAGTTCCGCGGCAAGTTTCATGCCATAGATCATGTAAGTTATTCCTTCATACAATGCCTGTGAGATCGAACTGACAGCTGTCTAGAGATGTCCTCATTCATCATACCCCTTGTCGCAGGGCATTCTCTTCGACGTCGAGGACTTTGGGATTGCTCTCAGCGCCGGGATACACTGTCCCAAGCATAACTGGTCTTTCGACCTGTTTACCGGCATGTCGGACCGCGCTGCGTACAGGCTTACTATCTGGGAAACCCAACTTCGTGAAATAGCCGACGGAGCTGGTGAGAAGGCGGACGACGCTTCATATAAGCCGGACAAGGAGGTGTGGGTGAGGAGGAAGCCGAAAGTGGGATGAACTTTGGGTTTTCTCTGATACGGTATATCTGCTCCGACATACAGCTGCTTCGATGGCGCTGGAGAAGACAGACCAGCTCTGTTGGGCGGAGGGCAGAGAACTGCGGTCGCCCAAGGATGTTCTCGTGCGTGTGCATGAACAGCAGGACCTGGCGCGAGCTCATGGCACCTGCAGCAGCTATAGGTAACCGCGCCTAACGGCTCATACCTCTTGCGCACATTCGGTAGTGTTACGAACACCGGACCCGTCCACGGATTTCAGCGGGCAGGCGAATACGCGAGTATGAATCGGGCCCGACCGGCGGGACGGGTTGCTCACGTCCGCGTGGCTGTTCCGGGGCTCGGATCACAGCCACTGAGGACACAGTCGATCCAGTTTGTTTGAAGAGTGGGATTCGGAATTCGTCAAGCCCACAAGTAGACTGATCAGTAAATACACAGAATCCAGCATCAGGAGCTGAACCTAGCTCGATAGATAACCCGAGCTTATCAAGCGCCTTTAAATCGATGGAGCAATGTGGACCCCGTGAAGTTGTCCTTTGCGGGGAAATAACACCCTGGCCAATGATCCAATGATCCTCGCTCCTCCAGTTTGACATCCCGAATGACGTGCTGTCGCCGATATCTAGAACGGACCAACTGACAACATTCATTTCGGGAAGCTCTCGACTCTCTGACAATCAATTCAAGGCCTGTGCAGACATTAGCACCTGACGACCATCTCCAACGCCAACCCTGCAATCCTGTATCCGTAACCTCACAATGGCGAGCTCTATCCCTACCAAGATCCTCATCTTCGGCGGCACCGGCACGATTGGACGGTATGTGCAGCTCCCCTCAAGTCAGCACAGAACAGGTACTAACCAGGATGTGCCAGCTACATCACATCCAGCATCCTAGCCGCCAAGCCCAACTTCAAGCAAGTCTTCCTCTTCACCTCCCCCAACACGGCCTCCAGCAAGGCCTCCCTGCTCTCGAAATGGAAGTCCTCCGGCCTCTCCGTCATCACGGGCGACATCACCAACCCCAAGGACGTCAGCGACGCCTACTCCTCGACGGGCGCGGACACGGTGGTCTCGGCCGTCGGCCGCGGCGTCATCGACGCTCAGATCGAGCTGCTGCGCCTGGCCGAGGAGTCCGGCACTGTTCAATGGTTCCTGCCGAGCGAGTACGGCACCGACATCGAGCACAACGCCAAGAGCCCGCACGAGAAGCCGCACCAGCTGAAGCTGAAGGTGCGGAAGTTTGCTAGGGAGAGCTTGAAGAGGGTCAAGGTTACGTATGTCGTTACGGGGCCGTACTTTGACATGTGGGTTGATGTCGCGCCGGGCGTGGAGCAGGCTGGCGGCTTTGACGTGGCGAAGAAACATGCGTATGTTGTTGATGATGGGGAGGGGAGGGTTGGGTTCTGCACTATGTGGGAGTAAGTGTTCCTCTACCATACATGCCTCAGGAAATAAGCTAACACCGGCATAGTGTCGGCAAGTTCGTCGCCGCCACACTCCGACACCCCGAGGAGTCGTACGGCAAGGCACTGACGGTGCAGTCCTTCGTCGTCACGCCCAAGCAAGTCCTGGCGGAATACGAGAAGCAGACCGGCGCCAAGTGGACGGTGTCCTCGACGACCCTCGACGAGCTCAGGAAGCTGGAGGCTAAGCTGTATGAGGAAGGCAGCCCCAAGGCTGTCTCTGCGACACTGCGCAGGATCTGGGCCGAAGGCGGCACTCTCTACGACAAGAAGGACAACGAGGTCGTAGGGGTCAAGGAAGGGGATGCCGAGTCGCTTGAGGTTGCTGTCAAGAGGGCGTTGGCTGGGGGTTATAAGGATGACCCGGCCTTCTGAGCGTATGGTTTCCAGGTTGTGTTATAATGCAGCGGGGGCGTCCTTGAAAGCGCATTACCTATGATTCGGCAATACAAAGGCTCATTATTTCACTGTGGCTTCCCCAGCAGCTATCGATGCCTCATGGGGAGGCCTGTTACAAATGGCAAGCGCGAATGGACTCGGCGCTCCTGCCATTCTCAAAGCAAGTTGCTGGCCGTTAAAAAGCGAGGACCCGCTGAGTCTCCTAAGCACGGAAAGCTCTGAACCTCCCACTTTCATGTCAATAGGAGAGTAACGATCTCCGACGCACTTTCGCCCTCCGGACTCGCCATCATTGCGTTGCTCGTCGAGCGTTGGGCAGTACTGGAGACCACGCCCGGGGCCGATGAGTGGACGTCGTATATCCTCATCGAGGTCTGTCGCGATTACGACAGCCGGAAGCCATCGGCCTCCTGGTCCGCATCGGCGCCGACTTGCATACCAGAAAGCTGGACCAAGACAACCGCACTCTGCTGCAGGGGGCTGCTGGCCGAGGTGCCGTGAGAACGGTCGCATTTCTCCTTGACAGAGGAGTCCCAATGAACTACCTCGAAGAGCTAGAGGGCGGGCCTGCCAACGGAACTCCGCTCCACACCGCGGCGGAGAAGGGGCGGCAGCAAGTCGTCAAGCTTCTCTTGAGCCGAGGGGCCTTGGCCGACATGGAAAGCTTGGGTCGTGGTGGCCGCACCCCGCTGCTCTGTGCTGCCAGTGGTCCCTTTGGGGAAGACGCCAATGCATGTCCATCGCGGCAACCTGGCCGGGAGGAGACGATCCGTATCCTCGTCGACGCTGGAGCTGACCTGACAGCTTGGGCCAGAAGGGGCCTCTGCTGGAGTTATCCAGGTGATGAGAGCCATCTCTTCTCCGACACGCCCCTGGGCTACGTCTCGACATGGGGCAGCGCCGACATTGTTAGGTATCTGGCAGACAAGGGATCCGACATCCACCAGCAACGGTCGTACTCCATAAGGGGGAAGTTACATTTGCCCTATGCTGCAGGGGGGGACAAGGTGACGCCCCTACACCTGGCGGCACAAAGCTGGAATGCTGCAGGTGTACAAGCCCTCCTCGACCTCGGCGCGGACCCGGACGCCACGGATGAGCACGGGCGACAGCCATTGCACTGGGCGGCACTCGGACGAGACCTCTTGTGTTACAGCATCGCTGGTCACAGACGCATCTCTCTGACCTGGAGCGCACATCTGGCCGATCCTCGGAGTTCGGCGTACTCGGCTACGCTAGTTGCAATGGAATCGACGGTCTCGCAACTCGTTGTCTACAACGCGGACATCAGCCCACCAGACGCCTTTGGCCTGGCACCGCTCCATTACGCCGCCAGCATGAAGCTGGTCGGGCTCGTCACGCTCCTTATCAGGAAAGGCGTCGACCTCGGCCTTGCTGACAACGAGGGACGCACAGTGCTCCACCATCTAGCGGACCCTATCCACCAACCTCGCAAGGGTGAGCCCGTCGACAGCAACCTCGAGGACGAGAATCTCAGCGCTGCCCTAGCCGGACGGGTCAAGGGTCACGATGTGAACCATGTGGACAATAATGGCTCGGCAGCGCTACATGTGGCCGCGCGTTCGGCGTCCGACGCAGCCGTCGCGTTCCTCCTCGGGCTCGGCGCCGACCTCAACTTGCCCGACCGGGAGGGCTCGACGCCGCTGCATCTCGCCGCCCGGCGTGCGGAATGGGTTACCCTCGGTACGTACCAGCCGGAGGAGTACTCGGCGTGGAGCAGGGGGGCCGGGCGGGTCAAGGAGCTGCTCTTGGGCGGGGGGGCCGACGCGACCGTGCGCGACGCCCAAGGGCGGACGGCGGCAGATATCGAGGAGGCTACGAACCAAGAGCTGCGCCAGGGGCTGGCGAGGTACTTGGAGTACCTAGCGCGTCCGTTACCGCCCCAAGGCATTGGCAGTGGCCGTGGTTGGTGGCAGAGAGGTCCGCCCGCTGCTCCGGGGGACGGCGGAGGGCACCTCTCTTCTGGGGTTGGACATGGAAGAGGAGCCTGAGAAACACCATGTGGGACATGATCGACCCCCGAAGAGTCCCAAGTCGGCCGACATGGAAGATGACTCCTATAGAAGCTAACCTGAAATTGTGAGCTTGAACAGCGCATGACATTTTGTCGGCCCTTGAATTGCTGCCACCTCCGCCCGCCGATCATTCCTCGTACAACTCTATTCCGCCAACGGAAGCCTCAAAATCTATCGAAGAGCTGTTAGCTAACAAGAAACGAGAGTATACCTAGTTGGTTGACTTTACCTGATGTTCCAGATGCGCCAAAACGAATCGTGTTCGTGTCGCCTCGCTGGAGGTCGAGTTGGACAGGAACCACGCCGTGATAGCCAGCGCGATGGTTCAGGTCGGATATGTTCACTGGTTGGACCTCGTCATTGACGAGAATGTGAGCTTGGCCGGCTGAAGAAACGACATTAGCACCAGAATCAGTTCCTGGGAGGGCGACGTACCATCAGGGTTGTTAACGGTGAAGTGCAGCGACAACCACTGGCGAGCACCGGTGCCTGTCACATTGTGGAATGCCATCTGTTCGCCGACCTTGACTATTGTCACGTTATTATCAGATCACGACGGCAGTTCAGGATTCAGGTCGGACGTTAGCCTACTCTTGTGGCCCTCGGTGCTACTACCGGATCTGCGTGAGACAAGTGCATCCCTTGTCTCATAGCGCTTCGTCGCTGTCGGGTACGACACCACGCCGGTCTTGACGTCGACCTTCCACATGGCATGATACTGCAGAGTCACCGTCTTGGCACTGTTCATCCACATCTTAGTCCCGATCTGCTCAAGACTTGATTCCAGCTTACCTCGGGTTGACAGCCATGGGCAACCAGACATAGTTCGACCCCGTGGAACCCTTCGAGTCCCACGAGTCGCCCATATAGATGTACGTCGTCTGCTGGGAGCCCTTGACGGTGAGCTCAAAGGTGTTCTGGGAGTTGTACGTCTTCTCCGACTCCGGCGCGACGTTGGAGCCGCCGGTCCACGGCCCCGACAGCGACGTGGCCGTGAAGACTTTGTTCGGGTTCGATCGCCAACCCGTCTTGCCGGACACAATGAGGAAGTATACGCCGCCGGCGTAGAATATCCCCGGGGCTTCGTATGCGCCGCCGGCTGGTTGCTGTTAGACGGGAAATAAAGAGAGCATGAGGGGGGTTAAAGGGACGTACTGAGAGTCGAGGCGCGGGCGCCCACTGTTCCGTCCGCGCTGATCTTGTTGATCTGGACGGTATTATGGTCGGCGCTGGTCAGGAGGTACCACGTCGCTATCACAGTTAGCAGGGCGCCTCAGGCGATTTTGAGGTCCTGGCCAACTCACTCGACGCTTCGTCGTAGAACATGCCAGTGTCCGAGTACGAGTAGTCGCTCGGTGGCAGGTGGACCTTGTTGACGGTACTGTACCCTCCGACCTGCTGAGTGGACTTGAGAGAGAGCACATATCGGTCCTGCTGACCGTACAGCTGAGGGTGTTGTCAGAGGTTGAATACTGCCAACAATCGAGTATGGCACTCTTACCCAGAACGGCCCATTCGGCTTCGCAATCTTCGGCCTCCACAATCCGGTCACTGAGGGTGCTTGCTTGCCCAGGTTCTTCCAGTTGAGGAGATCAGTGGACGAGTACATCATGGGAGTCTGATCTGCTGCCTGTCAGACACCTCCGCCTGGAGACCTGCTAGCATATCAGATGCTCACTGCTGCTGGCGCTCTGGCCGACCCAGTAGAAGGTATCTCCTCTCTGCACGATTCCACCGCCATGCGCATCGATCTTCTGTCCGTCGGTGTCATACCACACTGCTCCAGAGGCAATCCAGCTTGTTGCGCCCAGCACACCCGTTGTGGATAGTAGGATGGCGAAGAACCGCATGATGATTACTTGTCGTTTTGAAAGCTCAGGACACAAACACAGGCGTGTTTCATCATACTTCGCCAACGTCAATCGCAACGGACAGTTCTTTATGTGGTCAGTGGCGACTCTTCAATTCTCCGTCTTGATTTAGGACTTGTCATCCTCGGGACAAAGCATCGCGAACTGGCGTTGCATTTCCTTGGGATTTGCCTCTTTTGTCGCGGAAGTGGGATCGAACCGGGAAATGCCCTTCCCCAGACTACTGATTTACCCTGCGTCAACTATATTGCCCTGTGCTGACATCGTTCCTCGACTTCAGATCGGCTCCGCCTCCCCCAGGTTGTTTGCCTAATAAGGTCGCCAGTGACGGCTCTTTGGAGGCACTTGATCCGGGTCGCATTGCGGAGTTGGAATTGACAGATCGATTATGGTGTTTCTCGGCTCAGTAACCGACGTAGTGACCCGGTACGACTATACACTCATTTGATGGAAACGACATTTCGATCATTTGTTGCTGTGGAATGGACCAGGGTTTCGTAAGGACGATGTGTGCCCCAAAATACGGAGGACTACATTGGCATGTGTCTCATCCACCATGTGCAATCACAGCTCCTACAGACTGGATGTTTCGCAAGCAATCACCACCTCTCCCCATAATATCTCCCTCCATCCCGCTCACTAGTATAGCGCAAGCGGAGTGGGGAAGCAGTCGAGGTGCCGGCAGCCGGACCGAGATGACAATCATGATTTACGTAACCAACGGAGAGAACCGTAGGGTTGCTAGAGATGACGTGAGGCGGATCGAAACTTTAGGTGGTACCGGCAGTGATAGACGGCATCTTTCTTCGTAATATGCAAAAGATTGCTCTGAAGCGATATAAGCTCAGCTGCCCCTGATTTGTGAAGATCCATCTCCTGACAATTTAGGAGACAAGACTTCTACTGTCATACTCGTATTAAGACGTCACACACAAACTTAGTTTACAATGGCAGACGAAGCATCTGTCCTTAACGTCGACGAGTACCCGACAGCGAAGAAGTTTTTGGAGAGATGTTACAAATTCCTTAACGAAGTTCAAGACCTGTCCGTAATTACACCAATTTCTCGGCGACTCTAAGACTCTCGCTGAACTGAATCAACCAGTACACCGGGGAAAGACCTCGAGGCTCGCCTGAACCGGGAATACGGCCCTGGTAATGCGGACTACGAAGACATCTGCTCCTTCATCAGGCAAGGTCTCAAGGAGGGTTGGGTGGCCCAGACCGAGATATCGGGACCCAACTATCGGCGCGGCAAGATTGCCTTGCCATCGAAAGAGAGCCGATATTTCAGCATCACGACCGTGTACATGAACAGCGAGGACGAGTTCTCCGGACAATACCACAAGCACCCTTACGGAGAGATCAACTGTGTGGTACAGCTTGACAAGACAGCCGAGCTGAAGGGAATGCAGGGATGGCAAAAGGCTGGATGGACGTCGCCTGGTCCCGGGACGCATCATTACCCCCAGGTTCGGAAAGGAGCTTTGGTTGCTTTGTTTTTCTTACCGGCGGGGAGAATATCGTATACTGCTACGCCTGATGCTCCGCAGCCGGTTTCTATTTGAGACCCAGGTAGGCTTGGGGAGGCGAGCGTGTCAGGAGCTCGCCACATTGAGACCGGGGCGCAGGATTATATTTGTGTGGATCGCGGCCGCAGGGATTCAGACATTTCTATAAGAATTACCAGGTACTGTACTGTACATGATGTTATAGTACACCAGATGATAGCACATTAGGTAGTAGCACATTAGATTATAGTACCGCACCTCCCGTCCCTAGTGATACTTCTAGCATAGTGTACTTGGCGACGTAGGCGCGGCTCTGTATCGCTGACTGATGTTCCATAACGTCTGCGCGCTGTCCAAATGCGGTAATTGTCCACTAGTAACTTCCAGAAATAGGACTCCAGAAATAGCACCTCAAGAAATGGCGTTCAGTAGCTCATTGGCTGTGGCTGTCCGTTACAGAAGAAGGGATGCCCATCTCCGCTGAACAAATTAACGTCATCGAAGTAATCGGCATTGTAGTTGATGGCCGTGCACTTGAACCCATACAGTCATACTCCTGGCTTCCGCCAGTCGGTCCGCAATGGGACAGAGCACCTGGAGGCAAGAAAGGGTGATCCGTCAGCCCATCTGGACAAGATGAGGGGGGGACGTTATCGGTCGTTGGACTTACATCAGATCGCAGCCTCGCCAACTTGGCGTGAAGAGTTCGGCAGAGAAGTTGAGAACCTTGTCATTCCACGCCGTCGACGCACGCGTCAACTGACGCAAATTGCTGATTCGGACCGACACACAGCTGCTTGATATCCGGACACAGCTGCCAATGAGGTCGCGGTGGCCTGAAGTTCGTATTTCGGGAAGGTAAGCTTTCGAGATATCCGTCAAGCGAGTCGGCTCGCTACCCGCGTGCTGCCGCTTCTCCTGGGTCTTCTTAGCCTCCACTGCTGTTCGACACTGTTGTAGAAGCGACCATGCGCTCGTGAGATGCCCCGCGAGCAACCACGAGAATAATACGGTAGTGCAACGTTGTTTCGTAGCTTGCGGCCCGACGTCCATATCTCCAGTAACAAGAGCCAGATATTGTGCGCAGGAAGAGCGTAGGCCCATCTATAAAAGCCAGGGTCCGGCTCGAACGGGTACAGTGAACTTGTGAGGCCGAGGATAATCAGGTCAGGACAAAGTAAGGTACGAAAGTCATTGGCATGATTCTCTCGAGTACTTATTCATTACGAGGTATCTTCCTCTCAAGGTCACTGTAATGGTCCCCGACACCAGCGAACCTCCTCTCGCGCTCCCTCCGCAACCTCCTCTCCCTGAGTTCCATCAGTCTCTCTTGCTCAAGCTCGCGCAACCTCTGCTCCCTCAGCCTCTCCCGCTCCAGCTCTCTCAGCTCCCTCAACTCTTGGTCCCTAAGGCGCTCCCGCTCGCGTATCCTCTCCACCTTCCTCCTCAAGTCCCTCTCCCTCTCGTCCCTCCTCTCTTTCTCCGGTGCCCTGCCATATCCGTATCTGATGCCGTCCAGTCCGCCGGTTATGTCCCTGGTCGACAGGTCGCAGTCTAAACAGCATCCCGTCGTCGGCGAGATCAGCTGTCTCTTCAGGCAGCCCTCGCAGATGGAGACTCTCCTGCCTTGCGCCAGACCACCGTGTCCATCCGTAGCCGTACGCTCTGCTTCCATATCACTCAAGAGCGACGGCCGACGTGTGGCGAGGCCGGCAGCAGTTGCACCGGTAGCTGCATAGCCACCACCACCCATAGTCATGGTACTTCCAGGCGCATTATACACGACGGCATTGGCACCACTGCTACCGGCACTCCTCCCTCTCTGGTCGGACTCATCGTCCCGCAGGCGGAGGGTACCGTAGTTCATGACTAGATGAAGCGGTCTGTCCGACCGGTCTAGTCTCACGGGCACGAGACGGCGGTTGACGAAGTCGGCTACGGCGTCGAGGCTGGGATCGGGATGGGGGTATGTGGTGTCGACTTCGTAGTTGCGGGACCTGCGGGGAGAGGTGTATGGCGAGAGGTAGTCGTAGTCGCGGTCGTGGAGTGGCGCCATGGCTGCAGAATGGTTTTTATGATCCAGTGTAGGTGTAGTACAGTATTAAGGGAGTGTTCGGACCTGTGCAGAGGGACGATGAAGGGGACAAGTTGCAACCAGGCGGAGGACGGTCGGGCTATATAGGACCCAGCGCCCATGGCGAAGGCAACATATTTGAGCTAGCAGTCAGAGGGTATCCGACAGCTCATCGGTGGCTGCTTGATTTATTCTGCACATCCTGTCACTTCGAGGCTATTCCACAGAGACAAAGCGATGAGGCTCCGCGCCGACATATCACGACCCACATCCGACACACCAAAGACACTGATTATTTCGTCGCAACCGGGCAACACATCCAGAATATGGGGTTACACAAAAAGACTGCCTCAGCTGTAAGCTTCGCGTTATTTCCTCGAGGAGAAGTGGAAGCTAAGGTCGTGGAACTGACTTCGTCAGAAAGGGGACGAATCAACGGGACAGAGCACCCCCATGGAGCCTACTTAAACACGCCAATGGAGGACGCGAGTTAGTTGGCCGCATATGCAGCGACCTCGAAGGATATTGGTCGCGTTCCAGCCTTACGCCCAGATCTGGTGTGAAAATGGTGTGAGCTGTCCCAGCATGTTCTGGATCCTTCGTTTCAAACGAGAATAGCTTTGCTATTGGGTTTTCAAGTCTAGTGACTAGAAACATAACAACCCAAGTCTCACAACTTGTGAACAAACGAGTTGGCGCTCATGCCCCTGAACTTCTTGCCCCAGAACCAAAAGATGATGCCACAACTAGCAAAGACGGTGAGCATGGCCATGTTCATCATGATAACCGGGACGAATCCGCTCTTTGCCGCCCATGGGGTGAGGAACTTGCTGTATATCTTGTCAGTGCCTCGTCTTGTAAAGAGTCAGCTGGAGGACAACATACCTAACGCCGTACCCCCAGAGGTTCTTGTTGACTGTGATTGTCACAAACATCGACCCTGTTGATCTTCGGTTAGCGACACACCACCACATTGTCGGACTTGGAAGCCTTACCAGTAATCGGCTTGTAAGAATCAATAGCATAAGTGCTAGCAATACTCGGCAGCGCAGCAACCTGCATACCCAAACAGGCATAGCCCACTATGACAATGATCTCCCACCGCCAATGGTTATCGTACCCCACGGCCGTAACGACGCTCCCCAGTATCATAATGAGCACATACGGCACCATGGTCACGAGCCTCATCTCCGGCTCCCTGATGCCGTTATTCCGCGCCGTGAGACGGGCAGCAACCCAGTCGGACAGCGGGCCGCTCGTAAGCAAGCCTATCACGGCACCGACGAGGATGGCAACGTTGAACAGCCCGATGGTCTGCGAGGAGAAGTTGTACGGCGGCGCGGCAAAGGCTTGTGATTGAGACAAGTTGACGACGAGGAAGGCGGCCGCGGACCAGGAGACGATGAAGGACGCGAACTCGACGATGGGGTAGATGTGCAGGTAGAACGGCAGCCAGACCTCGCGGAGGATGGAGGCGAAGGTCTCGCCCTTGCGCGTCTGCCATGGGAGGAACTGGTGCTTGGAAGGGGTGCCGAGGCCGAGGTAGGGGTCTTGGTGGGTTAGTTGCGAAGATAGGTTGTTGCCGGCTTCGGCGGCCTTGAGGGCTGAGGTGGTTGTTGGCGCGCGTTCAAGCTCGGTTTGGTCCGCGGGTGAGATTTTGGAGTCTGAGATGTTGTTGTCCTGGGTTAAGACGGCTTGGTTGGTGGGTGATGGTTTGGTGTGGTTGGAGCCGGGTGCTTCGTAATCACGTTTGTAGCGCGTCTCGGGAAAGAGGAAGATGTTGAGGACAAGGGTGAAGACGAGGAGGGCGGTGTTGAAATGCCAGAAGCTCCTCCAACCGAGGTGGTCGTTCATGGCTCCGGCGATGGTGGGTCCAACCATGAGCGAGATGAAGTAGAGGGCGAAGTACAGCGTCTGATACTTGCCCCGGTCGTGGAGGAAGATCACGTCGGCAATGACTTGCGGCATGAGACTCTCGCAGGGACCGGCAGCGAGTCCGTTGAGGATGCAAGCTCCCATGAACGAGTCGTAGCTGGTGGCCAGAGACCTCCATATCGACGAGCCGACGCAGATGGCCGTGGCGAAGATGGCGACCGGTCGTCGGCCGAAACACACCATGATAGGCACCCAGATGAAGTTGCTGAATCCAAGGCACAGGATAGCCACGCCTGTGAACTGCACCACATCGGCGAGACTCCTGTCCCACTCCTGGATGTAGGCCCCGAACATGGGCGCCAGTGCGAGGGGCCCGAGGTTCAAGCTGAACGACAGCGCGGTCGCGGAGAAGATGGCCATGTTCTTCCAGAAGGGCGACCAGTTGAGCGGGTCGTGAGGGTCATCGGAGGGCTGGGGCACGAGGACGTTATGGTTGCCGTGGCCGGACTTGACGAAGTGGTGAGTGCCGACATCTCGCATGATCTCCGTGCCCGGGTAGATCTTGGTGTTGAGCTCGAGCTCGAGCTCGCGGAGAGCTTGTTCGTCTAGGCCCTCGTCCATGTTGGCGTTGGTGTTTGGCTGCCCGGGTAGTATCAGGTGTCACCACAGTTGAATGCGTCTAGTAATGTAGAGTGTGAGACAAACAGATGCAGAGGCAGATGCAGACCCAGAGATTCGGTTCCTGGGTGTGATCGCCGTGGTCGAGACCCAAGGTACGACCTGCCGGTATATGTATGATGTATAAACTCTCGGCAACCAGGTAGGAGGACTAGGTCTAACGATGAAAATCCACATTTCCGCCGCCGTGGTGCCGGTCCTACTTACCGGCACTTGACCAGTCGCACCAGCAAGGGACCGCTCCCGTTGGCAGCCCGACGGGAAAAGCCCGCTTAGCCAGTCATGATTGCTGGAATCACCACCCCGGTGGCGGGTGACCATCGTGGCTTCAGATAGTCGGCGAAGCTAGCAGGCCCAAGCTAACAGGCAGGTCGGCATTGCGAGGTTGCCCAGAGTGCCGTTCCTGAAGATTGGGAGGTCTAGGAGTGTCTGGCCCGGAGATCTTGCTTGATACGGACATACCTAGGGTACGGCTAGCCGATCCCCACATTCCAGAACACCTTGTCCTTCCCCGCCTCCGCCCCGCGTTCTCGAGGGCCCCATGGGGCCCCTGAGGCCGGCAGTCCGGCTAACGACCTACAGGAGTTTAGCGTTCTTGGCGTATCGCGTAGGCTGGTCGCTAGCAGGAGGTTGTGGGGAAGAGAGTTTCGGACTTAAGACATGTAATAGTATTGTTGGTAGATAAATAGATAGGAAGGGTATCAAGAAGGTATCGGGAATAGCAGGCCAGTCTTTCTATGTCGTGAGTACATGCGTAAAGTCAGGCAAAACGCCGGGTAAACGGAGAAAGAGAAAAGCAACAAAAGGGAGACAGCACAAACCCAGCAAAGCAGAGAGCAAGATCCCAACGTGGTTCCATAGATCGCAGCCAGGAGACATTAAGCGCGATCTGTATGGTCGGCTGAAAGGAAGCCAAAACGTTCCACCGCGAATCCATCGCATGGAGAAAGGCAGGACGAATACCGCATGCACACCGCCATATATGCCCCTGTTCCGAAATGCAAATATCGCGAGGGTATAAAGCGCAGAGAAAATCATGTCCCCGTGTAAAGCCCGATTCCAAAAAGCGCCTTCCCTGTCATGTCGAACTTGCACGCTCGAGTCGGTGCCAATCTCGGGGTTTGGCGCCGTCGTCCCACCCAATCTTGTCCTGAATTGGCATCGAGTGACCAGGATCGAGCCGATGTTGAACTGAGAATATCCCTTGCGAGCAGTGCTCGAGTTAGGGTAGCAGCTGCAGTGAAGTCGAACCCGTTGGAAGCAAGCTTATCTCTTCTTGCCCCTCAGCCGAGAAACCTTCTTCTTCCGCCGCTGGACGACCACAGCCGGATCCCAGGTACCGGCGAAGATGTCTTCGCACTCGTCCTCGTCGCCGGAATCGAACGTGACCTCCTGTTCGAGGTCACCGCTCTCGTTGGAAGCCTGGGCCATGGTCGTCTTGTCATCGCTATCAGAATTAACACTGTTCCTCAGTGAGAAGCTCTGCCGTCTCGTATACTCGACACTCTCCCTGCCAGCACCCTCCAAATCCTCCCATGCGCGGTAGACCACGACCCGCTGCGTCTCAAGTATGAATTTCCCCTCTTTGTACTTCTGTGCCGCCTCAGTAGCCTCGACATACTTCCACCCAACCTTGGTGCCGCACACAGCACAGCTGATGTCAGCCACCACGTGGGCCCCCGTTACGAGCTGCCTATTCTCTCGACTCCCTATCTTGATATTGAGGAGCTCGCTCTCGTCCAGCGCCTCGGTGTCTCGCATACTGAGGCCGTACGGTCGGCGGTCGAGGCCGAGGTCGACCGGGGTCGTGGAGAGTAAGGATGGTGGAGAGACGAGGAAAGCCCGGCCGTAGCGGCCCGTGAAGCCTTTGCTGACTATTTGGGCGCCGAAGGCCAGGTCTGCCGAGCAAGAGCCGCATCGGATCGTGTCAGGTTGGGGGCGGTGGATGGTACCGTGGGGTGTGGTACTTGGAGGCGCTCTGCAGCCATCATTCGAATCGGCCCAGTCCAGAGGGGCGGGACCTTGTTCGGTAGGAGAAGCAGGGCCTGAGTCCGAGATTGTTGACGTCGGAGATGAGGACAGCGACGGGACGGGGCTAATATTCGAGGAAGACGCTGTTCTTCGTCGGCGGAACGGAATGGTGAAGCTAGGGAGGAGGAAGTGGGGAAAGATGTGTACACGGTCTGTCGACGGACTCATCTTCACAGTCGAGGTCCAGCTATAAGAGGGTATCATGCCATACATAGGGAGGTGTAACCTGGGTACGAATGGTCCCTGACAACGATCTCAGGGACGTATAGTCAACACTCAAAGTACCGGCAGCGAGGTCCGACCAGATCTTAAGGGTCCCGGACCCCGGGGGGCGAACGAGTCAAGATGAGTGAAGGTTGTCCGCAGACCCCGAGACCTTGTGGTGTGAATAAGGTTCGGAGCTTTCGGAGGGGTTTGATCTGATGAGTGAGGGATGCAGAGACGGTACTAGTCGAAGCAGAGCACAGGATGCATGTAGTGGAGGGGAGACAAGGCTGATATTAAAGTTCCACGGAGATCCGAACTCGCAGCTGTTGTGGTCAGTGATAAGTCGGTCTGCTCGTAGGTAGTGCTGGAGAAATGAGAGATGTTAAACGCAGTCCAGACACACGGAACAGACCATGCGGGCCGGACTCGGAGGCTCTCAATCAAAGGGGATCATCATGACGAGAAGATGAAACTCTGGCTGCCCAATGTCATGAGGTTGTATGTGATAGCGAACGTGATATGATACCGGCAGCTGAAGCGGTTATCGCGTTATCGATAACGCAACCACTTAAAGTATAGTGGGGCGGGTAGTGGTGGGGTCAGGTCAACCTCAAGCTCCATTGCTCCCGAACTCAAAATGCAGGAGCGGCAGGGTAAGGTGACGAGGAAGGAACTTTGCCCCGGCCTAAGGATGAGGTGCTTCCGGTGTGTGAGTGTGTGTAAGTCCTGCATGCACTTGCACACACACTACCTTGAGGTATTAGAACGAAGCTGATTACCCGGTACACTGAATCAGCACATTGGCCTGAGGGGTTAAAGCCTCTGTCTTTGTCCGGAAGGAGGCTCGAATGGGGTAACCCAGGTCATGAGGGTCTCTTGGTTTGCTGGGCCAGCTGTCACATGGCTGTCCACACCGCAGAAGCGCCCACAGTGCGTGCTCCAACCACTCAGCTCCTGGCCCGTCCTTTGAGACTGTTGATCAGTGGAATCCAGCATTTCCAACGGCCGGCCTAGAAGCAACCAGCAGACAGAGGAAGAGAGCTCTCGTGTCTGCTGGAAGATAGCATCAGACGTCCAGGGTACCAACGGGGCGTATTGGTCAATGACGGATACCTACCTTAATTAGAGAACTGCCCTGCTTATTAAGAATGCTGCAGAAGATGTAGAAAGAACGAAGAAATTCATCAGTCAAATCCGGCACTGTATTGCCGCAAAAGGGTTTCAAAAAGGCGAGAACTGACCCTGCATTTCCAAGGAAGCCGCGGGCCAAGAAAGGGCTCCCAAGAGCTCCCAAGCCAGGCAAAAATCCCTGGAAAGTGGCAGATTATGTAAGATCAATCCTGCAACACGTGATATGAGCCCATCCCTCCCTTTCCCGTTTTCAGCATAAGTTGGGCCGCAGTCACCGCTTCCAACCGGCTGCGTCTTCTCTTCCATCCTTTGAGACAAACATCAGATCACACATCGCTGTAACCGCCGGCTCAACCGCTATACGACGTTCGCAGTCTCTGCTTGCATCAACCAACTTTCAACTCGGAAACATACATTAAAAAGTATCTCCTTCGGACCACCATCGCAATTATATCACCAATCCCCATCAGTCCTCGCTCGCCACAACGCACACGCAGTCAAATCATCGACAATCTCGCCCATTCTCAACCCAATCCATCCCACATCCCCATCTCCCCATCTCCCCGAGACAACCGTGGCATCCCTCAACAATGGCGCCCATGAAACACAATAATAATCACCACAATAGTAGTAATTACGGCGAGGACGTGAACCGACAGGCCAACATCCTCGCCAGCTGCTACGTCGTCGACCCCTCGGCCTCCTCGCTCAAGGGCCTGCACTACTGCACTACGGGCGCCGCAGGGGCCGAGTGGTATTCCTGAGGTCCCTTCGACGGGACTACCATCGCCGCCTTCAAGCCCCCCCCTCGCGGCCATCACGGCGACCAACGAGCTCGCGCTGACACCAAAGGCAACAAGGTCAGCCCGGCATCAACATGCCGGCTCAGGTCGCCACCACAATCCTCGACAGCAACACCGTCGAGGGGGGGCAACATCTCGGATCAGGGGAGAATGTGAGAGGTTCTTCTGCGAGACTCTGCGCGCAACGTTTCTTGGTGAGGGGATCGATGCGCCGCGGGTCTCCCGCCTGACGGATGTTTATTACAATCACCAACAACACAACGACTACAACAACCACAACTACGGCACGGGCTTTGATGGAGCACATGGCAACAACAACGGTGGACGCGCCGTGGTCGACGCCAATGGCCAGCTGACGCCGCCGGACTACTTCCCCATCGGCGACCACGCCGTCATGGCAGCGCGACACGCCGCCGATCGACGCATGTCCGGCTCCAGTGGCTTCGAGACGAGCCATGTGGCCGCCTGGATGGAAATCTGGGACTACGCGGGCGGCAACAGCTTCCGGGCCTTCGCGGTGGAACACGACAACATGGGGGAAGACAGATCGCTGTTCGTCTTCTTCGACGCCAACGTCGTCGGCCGCGACCTGAAGCAGGCGCTCGTGGCGCTGATCGAGCTCGCCGAGGGTCCCTTGGGCTGCTCGCACATGGTCATCGCCGTCGACCGGAACGGCCTGGCGGAGGAGGAGGAGCGGAAGCCGCTGCTGACGGGCCTGCAGTGGGCCGGGTTTTCGCTCACGACGCTCGACTTCTGGACTGGCGGGGTGGATGTCACGAGCCCGAGGTGGTTGTTTATGGGGATGGAGGTTTAGGTCCTTCCGTTCTTCTACTTGTGGAGTGAGCTTGGGCGACGGGTCTTAGTCTAGTGTGAGCACCGGTTTCGTGTCTCTTGGTTATTATCGTCTTGGTCTGGCTTGCATTACTCTGGATTGCAAACTCCATAAAGCGTTTGCATGTCGGATCTGGTCCGTTTCAGTCGTCACGGTCGTTTTGCATCGGATTGGTATCATTGGACTGCCCAACATTAGGTCGGGAGTTATCGGTAGTATAACCGTCTATAACTTCGTGCCTCCGAGGCGTACAAAAAATGGCTACACATTGTCTATCATTGACCAAAACTTCTCCCACTGGTCCCAAGGTGCTATAGCTCTCCCTCAAATTGCCTGACCACCAGCCCCTTCTCGCCCAAGAAATCCTTCACCTGCTGCACAGTATACTCTCCCCTGTGGAACATGCCCGCCCCCAGCGCCGCGTCCGTGGTGGTCTTCTCGAACACCTCCTGGAAGTGGCCCGGGTTGCCAGCTCCACTGCTCGCAATAACCGGTATCCTAACCGCGCTCTTCACCTGCGAGATGAGCTCCAGGTCGAACCCGCTGTTCGTGCCGTCCTTGTCGATACAGTTCAGCAGGATCTCCCCGGCCCCCATGGCCTCCACGGCGCGCGTGAGCTCGACGACGTCGAGGTCCCGCGTCTCGCGCCCGCCCTTGATCGTGCACGCGTACCAGCAATACTCCTCGCCCTTGGGACCCGGGTAACTCGTCCTCACCGTGGCGTGGCGCGTGGCGTCCTGCTTGGGGACGTAGACGCGCTTCGGGTCGACGGACACGACGACGGCCTGGTTGCCGTAGGCGCGGCTGATCTGCTCGATGGCCGTGTTGCCGAAGAGCTGCGAGCCCGAGGCGTAGTACTCCTCCGCCGCCAGCACGGCGTCGCTGCCTATGCTGACCTTGTCGGCGCCAGATTTGAAGTATAGCGTCGCAATTTCTAGGGCCGAGACCTTGGTACCGTCCGCGTCGATGGTGTCGCGGATGCCGCCTCCTACTGTGAGGGGGACGAAGACGGTCTTGGATGTTTGCCGGAGGATCTCGAGCATGGGGAGGTCGGCGACGGGGCAGTCGCGGAAGGAGGTGATGTTAAGGAAGGTGATCTCGTCGGCGCCCTGCTCGTAGTACTTCTTCGCCATGGCCACCGGCTTGCCCAGGTTGCGCACGCCTCTCGTGTCCGTCTTTTCGCGCACGTCGTACTGGTCGCCCTTGGTGACGACCAGGTCGCCGGCGTCGTTGGCGCGCACGTCGAGACAGGCTATCACGCGCCTCGTCAGGCCTTCCGGGGCTTGGAGGGAGGAGGATGTGTTGGAGATGTGGGATTCGGTCGGGGGCTGGAAGGACAAGGTCGCGGCGCCGGTGCCGGTCAAAAACGCGCGGATGAGGCGCAGGCCGGCAACGCCGCTCTTTTCCGGGTGGAACTGTGTCGCGACGATGTTGTCTTTTGCGATGGCGCCCACGAAGGTCTCGCCGCCGTAGGAGCCCGTCGCAACGGCCCAGCCCAGGGACTCCAGCTCGCCCGGCGTGTAAGGGTATTTGTAGCTGTGGACGTAGTAGTATTTGCTGTCTGGCCTCAGGTCGTAGAGCGTCGGGTTCGTGGGGCAGGAGGCGTTGTTCCAGCCTATGTGCGGGACGGATTTGGAGGAGTCGTCGAAGCGGTCGAGAGAGCCGGGGAGGAGGGAGAGGCCGGGGCAGTCGGCGTCCTCTGCCGAGCCGGAGAAGAGCGCCTGGAGGCCGACGCAGATGCCCATGAAGGGCTTGCCGGCGGCGATGTGGGCTTGGAGGTAAGGGACGTAGCCCGCCGAGGCCAGCTGGGACATGCAGTGGCCGAAGTGGCCTACGCCGGGGAGGATGAGTTTATCTGCATTTGCGACCTGCTCTGGCGATCGGATCCATTCCACTTCGTAGCCCAGCTTCTCGATGGCGTTGACCAGGCTGCGCACGTTGCCGGCGACGTAGTCGAGGAGGTGGACTGTGGGCATCTTGACTGATATCTGTGGTGTGGAGGATGGTCAAGGAACATCAGAAGGGGAGAAGACAAGACGCAGGACACAAGGGACAAAGTGACTCAACGACGGCCATGCATCGTCCCTCCAGGGCCAGAATTTTTATGGCGGGGCGCGCTAAAGAGAGCCCCCGCCGTACGTAATGCAGTATTGATTTGTCGGTGTCGACCACTAAATTTAAGCTTCACCACTGCAACTCACTCACACCTTCACCAATCAACGTCGTCTTTCCCCCAATGTGATTCTGTTCAAAGCGATGTGAGGTTACGGTCAATTCGATGACATATCTCGCCATTCAATTTAACATTGTCGCTTTGTTGAGTCCCAATGGATAGGAGGAGATCTTGAGGCGACTCCTTATCCATGTAATCCATCCCACACAACCTCGCCGGACGATCTTCGACAACCCCATCCATCTATCTCATCAGCGACACCTTCTTGTCATCTCAGTCTACAAGGGTTCCAGCTGGCTAGATCTAACGATGACTTCGACTCACTCTCAGCCACCGCCGCCTGGTCATGAAGGCAGTGATGACGAGTGGGAGTACGAATACTCCACCACCGAAACAGAGGTATGTAACCCCCCGTCTTCCAGTGGAAGGACATGGACTGACCAGCATCAGACCTACTACCTCACACTTGATCTCTCCGTCCGAGACTTCCTGGACAAGATCGACGAGAACGTGCTGCACAGTACGCGCGCAGGATATCGTGTATGGTTCAATCCAGTGAAGGGCGACAACGACGATGAGAACGAGGGCAACGACGAGGAGACTGGAACCAAATCATCAAATGCCAACCCCAACGATGATGACGACGAGGATGAAGACAACGACCCCTTGTCTGAAGCTGTCAGGTTACGACGCAAAGCACAGAAAGGACCCGACCAGGAGGAGCAGCCTAAGACGGATTCCGACCGGGCACCAGAGAACATGCAAATAATGGACCTGCATACCAACGAGCCTCTCGTTTCCTACCGTGGCATGGTATTTCGAGGATCCTGGGCAGAGAATATCGGCACAGAGATGATCTTCACACGACACGAGGACGGTCTACAAGTCCTTCGCAATCTCCCCGAGAACATCGACCTACTCTCCGCCTCCAGCACACGGATCAACTTTAAGGAGGTCAAGCTGGAAGTTCCCGGTAAGGGGATGAGTCAGAAACAGACGGATCGCGAGTGGGAAGAGGCGGCAACAGAGCGCTACCGAGACAATGGCGGTATCTACGTCCACGTCGGCAGCGACAAGCACGGCTACCGACGACCGCAAGCCAACTTCCTAGAAGACCTGACAGTCATTAAGCGCAAGCGAGGCGAGAAGGATCCCGTCACCATCTCCACGGTCGAAACGACCCGCAACGATTTATTCCACGACGACATGGACGAGGTCCAGCGGAGGAAGAAGATCAAAAGGGACCGGCTTCGTAACAGGAACCTGGCCGAACAGGGGGCGGCGGCTAGGCGAGGGATGCGCGGGCGCGGGGGCGGCGCGGTGAGGAGAACCGGCCGAGCGAAGGGTAGGGGACCTCCTCGCGGTCCTAGCCGTGCCGGACGGACGAGGCTGGTTGATCTCGAGGCGGAAGAGCGACCGCCGTATGAGCGCACGCCGGCAGGATGGGATCAGCTGGAGAGTGTTGCGCAGAGCACTCTCGGAGGAGAGGGCGTGGAGGAGGACGTTGTGAGTGAGAACGAGTCAGGCCGGGAGCAAAGTGACAGCAGTGTTTGAGATACCCAGTAAGCAATTGAACTGCTTACCATTATGTTTGACCACACATCGATGGCCATCTTGTCTCAATATGTGTTTGGCTTGAAGGTTGTCGTCGTCATCGTCGGGTCTTGACGTCTCCGGCAATTGGGAGCTTGCACATCAGAGGTACATACTTCCCGCACTCCAATGTATGCATAAGGAGGTACTTCTAAGTATCTGCGCTAACGGGCACCATCCGTGCCAAGACATGGGACCCTGCGTCAGCGATCGGCATCCTTACTGTTCCCACCTGCCAACTTCCGTTTTGCGGCGAGGCAAACACCAAAACCATCCATGGCCAGTGCCACGATCGTGACGACCTCATTCCCTACAACGGCATGGGGCTATTCCTGTTCTTAACAACAGACATTGTTCGCTACATATCAGAGATCCACCCGTGCCGGACACTCGTTCTGACTGCTTAGCCATTCTTTATTCCTGGCTCGTATATGCTTATCTCACCTTTCAGCTCCCTCGCTCTCACCTAAGGCAGTTGACTCGCCTTCGTCTCCCCTCTTCAGTTCTCTCGTCCCAAACTTCTCCGCCGCACAAGACCACTCGCGGTCTTCCAGATGTACCACCACTTCCGCCACCTGGGGGTAGCCATAGCCTGCGTCCTCGCCGTCGTCCTCCTCCTGACCCTCCTCCCGGGACTTCTCAACCCCACGCCGCCAAGCAAAGAGGACCGCCAGCGCGACAAGCAATGGATATCGACGTCCCCGTACTGGCTCGACAGGCAGGCCTGCCGCTGGTTCATGCTCTGCGGCGTCTACCATGTCAGGTGGGACGGCCCGACGCGACCGCCGGGCAATAGCATCGGTGACGAGGACGAACTGCGCGTCGACCTGCGGAGGAGAAGGAGTACATCAGAGGTACAAGATGACAGGGACAGAAGACCGAATGAACAGGCTTGGATGTCGAAGAGGAGGAATCCAACAGAGGACGGCACGGGACGGCGGTCTGGCCCCCACGAGGAGCCGAAAGAGATACCCGACTACGTCCTCAAGTATGCGCCGCTGGTGCACCTGTACTCGGGCGAGCACTTCTGGCCGTCCGACATCGCCGACTTCATCAAGCACATGGACCCCTACACGGCCGGGTCGATGATGAACCTGACCTCGCCACTCGACCTGGACAACATGGCCGACCTAGAAGGGCACAACGAGTCCGCCATCTTCCTCACCAGCGAAGTGAACGTCGAGACGAGGCCCGAGTGGCTGCACAGCTATAAGAATAGTCCGGTACCGTGTAATGATCTCGCCACCTGCGGCGAGACAGTGAAAGGCCCGCAAGAGGAGCTTACGTACTCCCCCCTCCCGCTTGACAAGACGACCTGGTGGAACGTGGACAAATCGCACCCCATCCACCGCATTTCGGACCCGCGCAAGGTCTCCAGGCCGACCCACGAGAAGCGCAGCGGCAGCGGCAGCAGCAGCAGACGCCGTCGACCTCTCGCTCCTCTAGACCCGCAGCACGTTATTGGGAAGGTAGCAATGCACAAGCCCGACGCGGAGGGGTCCTCCCGCGCGCCGGCGGTGCTGATCATGGTGGACAAGGGTTCCGGGGTGATGGACGCCTTTTGGTTCTTCTTCTACAGCTACAACCTCGGGCAGACCGTGTTTGATATTCGGTTCGGCAACCACATCGGCGACTGGGAGCACGCCATGGTGCGGTTCGAGGACGGCGTGCCGCGGGCGCTGTTCTGCAGCGAGCACGAGGGGGGGAAGGCGTACCTCTGGTCCGCGCTGGAGAAGAAGAAGAAGAAGGTGCAGCAGCATAGAAATGGGACGCAGGAGGGGGTTGAGGAGGAAAGCGTCGAGAGGCCAGTGCTTTACTCCGCCGTGGGGAGTCACGCTATGTACGCCGACGCGGGGAAGCATCCTTACGTCCTGCCCTGGGGACTGTTGAAGGACGTGACGGACAAGGGAGCGCTGTGGGACCCGAGTCTCAACACGTACGCTTACTTCTACGACTACGAGGCCGACGCGGCGGGAAACACAACAGACTCCCTCGCTCCCGCTGCATCAAACCCGGATGCGCCGACGGGGTGGTTCCACTTCGGCGGTCCGTGGGGGGACGAGCTGTACGATCTCGCGGACAGGCGGCAGTGGAGGTTGTTCGGGCAGTATCACTACATCACCGGACCCTTGGGGCCGAAGTTCAAGAAGTTGGACCGGAGCAAGGTTTGTCAGACGGACAGGTGCAGTATTGTTACTAGCATTGAGGCGGGGAGGAGGAGTGCGTGGTATGGATAGGGGGTTGGGAGAGGAGAGGGGTTGGTTGGTGGAGTAGTAACGATACCTATGATACCCTAGACACATAAGCGAGGATAGAATATCTTCCTTGTATGACGTGACACACATGTATTGCTGCTTTGACGTGCCTCTTATTTTACTTGTTGTCAGGGACCAGATGTTGGTTGGGTTAGAGACTCCGTGAGCCGGCGGTGTAACCCTCAGAGTATCTCGTCCGATACCAACCATTTCGACAACTTGTCGAAAAGTATGTGCGCCTCCCCAAACTGTCTGAAGCAGCTAACCATACTATAACCAACGAAAAGAAAAAAAGGTTGGACTACCACCGGTAATTGAACAAAAAAGAGATGTCGTTCAGGCTTTTGTGTCGCATGTACACCTTTCATTTTGGTGTAGCGGATGCCTGGCTTGATAACCATTACACCACGAAGTACTTTTGTGTCGTACGAGAAGCTGGTATCGCTTCGATCTCCGCTGCAGGATCGAAGGAAGCGACGTGATTCTTGCTTTATGGTAGGGACGTGGCCAGAGGAGGTAGGTGCGAGATGTCTTGGGTGATGCCGTAGCAGGTTGGAGGGATGGAGGAAGAAGACACGGGAGGTTGTTGATGCATTCCGTTACCGGAAAGAGCTCCTCCGGCCGTATATAGCATAAATCGGAATCGATAAGGCTGTTGGGACAGACAGGGACGACAGGTACATAGTAACCGTTGTGTTGGTGGGACATGACCGGAAGTTAGCAACGGGAGGCTGTTGGCGGCTTGGTTAGTTTCTTTGGTATTGAAGCCCGGCACACTGTTGCACCACAGGTTGGACGTCGTTGGCGAGTCTGCTTCATCCCTCCTTCATGACACTGAGGAGGGCAAGTCGAGCTGGCATACCAGGTACCCTCGGTGCGTTCCAGGTTGCTAAGAGTCGGAATGCCTGATCGTAGCCGACAGTCAGCGAGTGTCCCTGAGAAAGGGGTAAGCTAGGATTACAAGGGGACGTATGACTTTGTGTTCGAAGGGAAAGACGAAGCAGGATGTGGTGTGATATCAGAATTCCGAAGATGATTCAGCTGATAGAAGGAGGTAACGACAAAGACAGGTATCAACCCTTTTCCCCGTTTTAAGCCAGTCCGTAACACAACTTCCATTACAACAAGAGGGCATATACCCATCAATCACAGATCATATCCAGTCCCAATCCCAGTGACCTTCGAGCACGAAGGGGCTCCCCCCACCATCACCGCCCCCTAATCATCATGATCCCTCGCCGTGATGGGCACATCCGTCGCCGGCCAGAGATGACTCAAGTCCCCCACGGGCAGGTTAATCGTGATCCGCATCTCGCCCGCCATGATGATAAAACACATGTACCACCCCAACAGCGCCACGACGAACAGCAGCGCGCCGCCGGCCTTCTGGATCTTGCCGGCGGCCTCGAAGTCGCCCTGCGACACCTTCCAGTAGGCCGCGCTCAGCACCCACGATGCCGTGCTCACTAGGAGGAAGATGGCGGCGAAGACGGCGTTGATCTTGCACGTGAAGATGAAGAAGGTGAAGAGGGCGAAGCCCCAGACGATGAGGTACAGGGCGACGGTGGCGTTGAATTCGGGCGAGCCGTAGCCCGAGGGGTCGGCGGTGGTGGCGTAGGAGGCGCCCAGCTGGAGGGTGGGGAGTTGGAGGCAGCCGAAGGAGAGCCAGAAGACCTGTTGGGAGACAGTTAGGAAGGGGGGTGGTTGTTGGTTGGGAGGGGTGTTGAGTTGGTGGCTTACGGCGAAGAGACCCATTACCATCATGGGGAAGAAGTTGCCCATTATCCACTCGAAGACCATGGCGAAGATGAGGAGGACAGGGCCGACGAAGAAGAAGATGCCGCTATGAGACTAGATGTCAGTAGGGGCCCGGCCCAGAAGATAGGGTTAGTTGACTTACACGACGGGAGACAGGCCGGAGGCTCCTCCCCAGCCCATCATGACCATTGAGAAGGTAAAAGTCGAGATGACGAAGCTATATTCTTGTCAGAAGGCTACTTTCCACGGCCGATTTATTCCATGATAGACTAACCCAACGAATCCGAGGGCCGTGGGGTTGGCATATCGCTTGTTGGCGTCGCCCACATGGGGCACCTTGGGAGTAAGATAGAGCTGTAAAAGAGGTTGTCGTCAGCAATTGTGTCGTCGACTTTTGACTCCGTGGACAGGTAGGTTTACCTTCTCAAACAGCTCTGGCGACATGGTGACGCCCGTCACCGTCCTGTGCAGGCCCGCTCCGCCCTTCTCCTCATCACTGTGAGTGTGATGGATAACCTCCGTGCGGTCGGGTGTAGACGACATGTTGTTGACTTCAGTTCGGTGTATACACAAGATAATGGAAACAAGCAGGAAATTTCGTCCGTGACACGCAGAAACTGAAGGCTGAAAAGAAGAAGATCGGCAGGGGGACGCGGGTGCCGGCCTACATATAGCTTTCACTCATACAAACGGCACGAAGGTTGGCCCGCCTCATTCGTGCATTGGGTTGTTGGATGGGAGGTAGGCCTGGGAGCGGACTGGGGGATAGCTCGAGGGCGGCCAAAGCAATACTGCAACCGTTACGCAACATGATACGCAGCGAAAGGATGGATGGTGGCTGCTCACGCACTGGCCCCTCGTCGTACCAACGTCTGCACGAGCGTGATCCACAGACTTCGGCATCTTAGATTGACTGCCATCCCCGGTGCGACGCAGTCTTGGTGATGTCCGCACACCGGTATCGAAAATGTCGACGACGACCAACAAGCTGCACTGGTACCCCAGCTCTAGCTCCCCCAGCTTCAGTTGGTTTCCGGGGTCGATAGAATTCCTTGGCCATAGGTGAGCTTGCCTTCATCCAGTCAAGTGCTCCCAAAATCTGGACCAGGTTCCCCGCATGGCCGTGGTACGACTCGGTTCCATGGCCGGGGTCCGGGGAAGCACCAGCGTGCAGAGAGCATGGCCGATGGATGGATGGGTTGAGCCAATGGGCCCAAGCAGGGTCCGAAACGGTCGGTATTCTGGTTCCCTTGTCCTGGTCCTCTTGGGACGGGGAAATGAGAAAGGAATGACAAAGGGTCGGCCATGGATGGCCCGGGAGGGAAGGGCGGCAATACTTCTATTTGCCGGCTCGATCATGTGGTGTAACGGCGGTAGGATGTTCGATGGTGGTGCGAGGTGGTATTGGTGCGATCGTTTAGAACAGCGTAATCCTCCCTCGTGCTCAGTGAGTTCATGACCACATACGGCTTGGGGCTCTTGGGAAATACGCACGTCCCAATCGGTGAAGAAGGCGCCGGTAAGCTAGCGATATAGCGATGGTTAACTACCTGGTAGCGTCGATGGAGGCATGTAAATGCCCACGTGGATGACGCCTCGACTGATACTCAAGCTCTTTTCAGGTCTTGCCAAGTCGGCACCCGGGCACGACTCGTCTTCACTCGGCTCCGTGGAATCCATGGCACCGCCTGGGCCTATCGAATTTTGAAACGAGTAGCCTGTTGTAAAGCTGGGGGGTAGAACTGTTGCTGATCAATCTCGTAGCTTATCTATTTGTTTCAGGATTAGTCGGGGACATTGATACCGACAGCATCATGCCGGACAGTTAGATACAGTTGCTCTCATTTGCGCGATATCTAGTAGCAACAAGCTAACAGAGCCGCCGCTCGCAAGATGCTATCTAGCTCATCGGCTCCACGGCCACATGGTGGAGATAAGCACCTAGCAGCTTAATGCCCTCAATATAGTTGCGCTTGTCCAGCTTCTCGTTGATCGAGTGGGCGCCGTCGGTCGAGCTGCCCATGGGCAGGAGGAGGACGTTCTTGCCAGTCGCCTGCTCAAAGGTAATGGTGACGGGAATGCTGCATTATGGTTAGCGTCGGTCGGTCACTAATCAGGGTCCTCGGTACTGCGCTTACCTTCCGCCCTCCCTCGTGAAATCCGGCTGGACGCCGAACACTCGCTCCGCCGCCTTCGCGGCCGCCGAGAAGTTCCAGTGCTTCGGGCTCGAGACCCACCACTTGCCCGTGTGCAGGACGTCGAACTTGAAAGTGTTCTTGCTGCCCAGCTTGGCAAACTGCTCCTCGACGTACTTCTTGACGAGCTCGTTGGTCTTGTCGATCTCCATGTTGGGCACCGTCCGGATGGAGAACTTGCCGATGACCTTGGCCGGGATGACGGTCTTGGCGCCGGGGGCCGAGAAAGCCCCCTCGACTCCGTGGATTGACAAGCTGGGGTACCGCCACCTCGCCATGAGGGTGGACTTCTTGTCCTCGAAGATGGTGGTCTTGCTGCCCAGGGACTCGTGGATATTGTCCATGGTGAAGCTGATGCCGTCGTACAGGGTCTCCTCATCGGCGGTGACGGGGGCAACCTGCTCCTTGATGCCGGGGATCTGGATCTTTCCGTCGGTATCGACGAGTGTGCCCAGCACGCGAACCAGGTCAGTCATGGGCTCCTGCGCGGTACCGCCAAAGACACCGCTGTGCAAATCGGCGCCGGGGCCGGAGACCTCGACGGAGTAGTAGTTGCACCCGCGGAGACCGTATGTCAGGCAGGGCTTCTCGGTGCCGAGCCAGTAGTTGTCTGAGATGCAGACGGCGTCGGCATCGGCGAACCACTTCTTGGCCTCTTTCTCGATCAGCTCGTCCAGTCCCTCGGAGCCGTACTCCTCCATACCCTCGAAGCACATCAGCAGGTTGACGGGGAAGTCAATGCCGGCCTTCTGGTGCGCCTCAATGGCATTCAGCCAGCCGAGGACGGGTCCCTTGTCATCGGTAGAGCCGCGCCCGAACATGCGGCCCTCCGAGTCGACTGTGAGATCAAAGGGCTCCGTCACCCAGCCGTCCGACTTCTCCGCGGGCTGCACATCGTAGTGTCCGTAGACGAGGATGGTACGCTTGTTCTTGTCGTTGCCGTAGCGACCGAGCACGACGGGAGGGAGGTCGAGATGGGGGTGGTCGGGCTGCTTGCCGAGGGCGCGGGTCTCGACCTCGACACCGAGGGCTTTTAGCTCGTCGACGAGGAACTGGCCCATACGGAAGACATCGGGGCGGCGGGCCTCGTCGGCCGAGATGGAGGGGATGGCGACGGCCTTGCGCAGCCTCTCGATGAAGTGGTCGGACAAGTCGTCGACCTGCTTGAAGAAGCCGTCGAGCTGGGGAGCGCCGGCTGCCATCTTGCGTGCTTGGTGGGATCTGACTGCTTCGGTGAGGTAGTGTCGAGCTGTCGTGGGAGGTGTAGACTTGGTCTTTGCGATTGATCGACAGTCGAGGTTCGAGTGGAAGAGACGGAAGAAGGGTTTAGGGAGATGTGTTAGTCTTGAAGAGGAAGACGCTACTATCAACGAAGAAGGTCGTAAGAGAGCAGTGCGGGGCATTGAAGTTTTACAAAGACAAGAAGGAAGCTGCGAATAGCCCAATGGCACAGCCAGGTTGTGCAGGAAGGTGAAGCGCGTGTCGATAAGGTAAGCTTGGAGTTGTGCCCCTCATTGCGCGGTTAGCAGCGGGTATCTTAGATAAGCTACCGAGGCATAGGCTTACATAATCCCCATATCTCAGAACATCCCCTATCTGCAAGCCTGGGCGGAACCACCTTGGGTCACCTCAAGCTGTCCTTGAACCGTCAGCGGCTCAAGGCTGAAGCGGGCGATTCTGCGATAGTATGGGAAGCCCACCCGTTGGAAGACGAACACCCGAGACAGGGCACAACACCCTGGAGTGAGGATTCTCCATTCTGGAGGCTATGAACTACCGTAGGTTCTAGGAACGAAGGGCCTTTGAGCTAGTAAGGAAAATCGGGATTAGTTAGTCCGAGCCAATCAGAGGCTCCTACGCCTATTCAAGGATTACGCATGTTAGCGCGATACCTGAATAGACGATTAGGCAGTTGGACGATTAGCCGGTAACACGACGATTAGCGTGTTACTACTACTAGCATGCGAAATCCTGCCTTACTAACTCAAAGGCCCTTCGTTCCCAGAACCTACGGTAACACCGATCAACAATGCGGGCCAAGTAAACAGCACATGAGATGTAGGAGCTTACATTAGAACCAATGCGCGTCAAGCATGCCCATCGTCAGCGGCGTCCCTGCATTTGGCAGCTGTCCCACGCTCTTATCTCCTTCTCTTATTTCTAGCTGCCCTCGAGTCCTTGATATCAAGTCATGTCAGGATGTATGTGTGTGGCTCCTGCAAAACTGTCGTGGACTTGTTGTATCAAGAGCAATTCCATGTTGCCGGCCAGTCGACCCTGAGAGTTACCTCCTCTCTTCTACCAATCTCAGAAACGTCTGTGGCCTCAACGCGTGTAGTAGGTCCTCAGTGCTTGATCAGAGTACAATGGCAGAATCAGCACCCTCCCAGTCCACACCCCTGCTCCACCACCACCCTCTCCATCACTCAGCCCCTCAAGCAGCGCACAACAACCACCTCTACGACGGCGACGTAGAGTCCATCATCTCCTCGCACGTCTCCAAAGACGAGCGTGCCCTGCTGCACTCCACGCCCCTGGGCGAGCGCCTGGCCTACAATGACTACACCACCATCGACTGGCTGCACGATCTGGTCAAGGACTCGGTGCGCACCCGAACCGTTCGGGCCGCTGGGAGACGTGGTAGTATCCGGTCCCGCGTTGCCGAGCGGTGGGATATGGCTCAGGGGTGGGTTGCTGCTGCTATTGTTGGATTGTTGACGGCTTGTATCGCTTTTGTCGTTAATGTTAGCGTCGCTACTGCGGCGGATTGGAAGGAGGGGTATTGTAGGACGGGGGTGTGGTTGAATCGGAGGGGATGTTGTACTGGTGGTGACGTGGATGTGTTGCGCGGCTGTGAGGATTGGAGGCCGTGGGCGGAGACGTGGACGGGGGCTTATGGGGTGTATGTTGGGTATGCGTTGGTATTTGGGTTATTGGCCGGATGTGTGACCCTAACTACTAAGGCAAGCCTTCCGGCTGTGAGCGGAGATGGTGAGACGTACACCGAGACGGCGGCGGGAAAGACGATGTACATGGCCGCGGGGAACGGGATACCGGAGATCAAAACGATCCTATCCGGGTTCGTGATACCGCATTTCCTGGACCTCAAGGTTCTTCTGGTCAAGGCTGTGGGGGCGACGTTCGCCGTTGCGACGGGCATGTGTCTGGGCAAGGAGGGTCCGTTTGTGCACATCTCGACGTGCGTGGGATATCTGGTTGCGAGGTGCTTCCCCAAGTACCGGGAGAACGAGGAAGATGCGGGAGATGCTGAGTGTGGCTTGTTCCGCTGGTTTGTCGGTTGCGTTTGGAGCGCCGATTGGGGGAGTGCTGTTTAGCTATGAGGTGAGTCAAATTATCTCCAGATCCAGTGGTATGCTTACTGAGAAGAGGTAGGAAATTAGCACGTACTTCCCTCGACGTGTGCTCTGGAGGTCATTCCTCTGCTCTCTAGTTGCTGCCGCTGCGCTCAAGGAGTTCAACCCTAGCGGGACCGGCAAGTTGGTCCTCTTCGAGACGAACTATGGCGTGGACTATGACTTCGTCCACTACCTGGTCTTCATCTTCCTTGGCATATGCGGTGGCGTCTTCGGAGGCGTGTTCTGCCAGGCCAACTTCGCTTGGTCCAAGGCCTTCCGCAAGTACCCCCTGATCAAGAACAATCCCGATTTCGAACTGCTCCTGGTGGTGGCCGTAACGGCATTGCTCCAGTACCCCAACAGGCTCATCCGCGACACGGGAGACATCGTCATGGAGGAGCTGCTCGTGGACTGTAATGGGCGGAGCGACGTATACGTCTGCCAGCAGGAGGCCATGGAGGACAAGTCTTCCTATTATGCCTGGCTGATCTCGGGCACGTTCGTCAAGCTCTTGTTGACAATCATCACGTTCGGGTGCAAGGTGCCTTCGGGCATCATCATCCCGGCCGTGGATGCCGGCGCACTCTTCGGGCGAATGGTAGGTCAGCTAGTTCCGAACATATCGCCCGGCATATTCGCCATGGTGGGATCGGCAGCTTTCCTAGCCGGCGTGAGCCGCATGACAGTCAGCCTGGCGGTGATCATGTTCGAGCTCACGGGCGAAGTAAACTTCATACCGCCCTTCATGATCGCCATCCTGACGGCGAAATGGGTCGCCGACGCCATCAGCGCCGAGAGTGTCTACGACCTGTCGCAGCACTTGCTAGGTCACCCGTTCCTGGACGCCGAGCATGCAATCGCCAAACTGCGGTTAGTCTCCGACCGTGCCGGGACAGTCGCCGAGCTGATCCCGCCGGAGAACACAATGGAGGAGATCACCTCTACACGGGGCCGGATTACCGCATCTGTAGGCAGACACTGAAGGACAAGCTCGGGCAGCTCAAGGCAAGAGGCCTGATGGACGCCGGCCTGGTGCTGGTCAACGAAAGGGCGATATGCCACGGCTACCTGGCCGAGGCAGAGCTGGAGTTCGCTTTGGGGGTGGTGGACGAGCTTGACGCTGATGCGGTAGAGGTTGACCTTCTGGATGGGGTGTTTGCCGAGTTCATTGACCGTAGTCCGTTGACTGTGACTTCGCATGCGCCGATCGAGTATGCGGTCGAGATGTTCGGGAAGCTGGGGCTGCGGTATCTTGTTATTGTTGAGGAGGAGACGGCGAGGGTGCGGGGTGTGGTTATTAAGAAGCGGTTGGTTAGCTATTTGGATAGTCTGAATTAGTATCTGTCGGTTCAGACGCGGCACTGATGGTGGTAGCTGTCCTTTCAATCATGACACCCTCAAGCTCAGCATTCAATGATTGGTCCGTCGTCCAGAACTGGCTCGGACCTGTGTCGCCAGGACTCTGTGATCGGGGGTTTGTAGTCGGTAATCGAAGAACATTTGGTCGATTTCTCGCACTGAACAGCCTCGTCTAGTCGTATCGTAACGCGACGCGCCCCCAAGCAGCACCGCCAATCCGAGCCATATGTACAATGATGCTTGACTCTTCAGCTTCGCCCACCTCGTACCCTTAGTTGCTCCGCGCACCACCCTTGGCTTCCCTGAGCTCGTTCATCTTGGCCACCCGCTTCTTGAACTCGACGTATTGGCACTTCTCGTAGGTGTGTCTCTCGTCCTATAGGCAGCCATGGGATTAGCCCTGTGTTCTCCAATGGGTAGCGCCCTTTGTCCTCGGTGCAGGGGAAGCTCGACCAAGCGACGCAAGTCCGACAACGTACCTCGCACTTCCACGGCAGGTAGTACTCCTCGTACCGACACCGATTGAGCGGGATGAGAAGGTGTCCGCAGCTGTCTCTGTAGGCGAGCGGCAGTTTCGCAGCGCTCATCTCCTCCCGGGTCGCAGCTATTGAGTCTCGGTCAGCGTCATGGTCTCCATACAGAGTGTCAAGGTGGGTAGTCGCAGTGCATACCCCGGGGAGTGGTGACTGATTCGCCGAGGGCCATCTTTGTATGTGTGCAATTGACGCTGCTGCGGTGCCAATCGCGAGTTGTCTTTCGATTTGGCGATCCCCTTCCAGGTTCCAGGTTGCTGTTGACGTTCAATGCTGGTGGAGCTTCAATTGCTCCAAAGTGGTCCGAGCCCTTCCCGGTGCTGTCCTCGGAATTAGTTCGGGCCGTGGTTGGCTTATGTCATCAAGCTTCTCGTCGAACTCACGTGGATCCCTTACCTCCAACCACCAACCGTTAGCTCTCGCTCCCGACTTTCAAAGCAAAGACCTCCAAGTTGGAACATAAAATCGAGTGCAGCGCCAACCGAGTGGACGGTCCTCCTGAATCTTGCACTACAACGGCCCCGAAGGACCAACAATCCAGCTCAGTTCTCCTTTGCGCCACTACCTCCACATTCTCCCGTGCACAACCACTCCATTCTGACTGTATGTGGCCTACGCTGGAGGTTCAATCTACAACGCGGCTGTCGACTCTGTTAGCCAGTTCTAACAGTACATGGGCAATAAGATCACGCATGGGTCTGGCGTAGCAACGGACGATCGGGCGGCAGTCTCGGCTAATCGTGCGACGGTGTGTTCGCCTCATCACCCAACCGTCCTTTGATATGCCATACCGACATGCGTGACCGGAACGTCAAGGGATGGGGCACCAGCACTTACATCGACAGTGACGTCGTGTCTGGGAAATTCCCACGGATTAAAGTCAAGCCAGTAGTCCGGAACCTCGACCTGGTATCCGTCGATGACGCGCAATCGGCGCTCCTACTCCGGCAGATCGTCCCCGCTCGGCACCTTAACCGCAGAGTTCTGCTTCCATCATGCTGAGCTTAACTGCATTACATATTGGCATTGGTCGGCATGCCTTGGGCTCTTGTTCCTGGCGCACAACCATTCGTCCTACCTCGCGAGTTTCTTACGACTTGTTGAGACGCGCTTGGCAATCTAGAACTATAGTGTCTGATGAGTATCTGACCAAAAGTCTCAAAGACCTGCAAGGCGGTATAACACCCCCGTGGGGCTTCTCTCGAACACTTTCTCTTCTTCTTGCTTCATTCTGCTCTCGGTTGGTGGAACTGGGTCTGTCATCCGGTGATCTTCAAGATGAAGACCTCTTCTCTGTTCTTGCTTGCCTCTGCCTTTAGTAACTTGCTCAGCCAAGGAAATGCCTGGGCCCCCTTTCACCCGGTCGCAAACAAACTCACCGCTGCCCTCGCTGGACCAGATGGCGGTAACGCGACGTTCAAGCAGCTCATTGACCATTCAAACCCGAGTCTAGGGACGTTCGACCAATGGTACTGGTGGAACACCACGTTCTGGAAGGGCCCGGGGTCTCCGGTATGTCTGGTTAGGGCCGAGGTACTGCATTAACATGTTGCTGATACCCGCCCATGCAGGTGGTGCTGTTCACCCCTGGCGAGGCCGGGGCTGCGCCCTATGGAGGGTATCTCACGAACCTCACCATGATCGGGCAGTATGCCCAGGAGATCGGCGCTGCTACCATCATCTTTGAGCGTAGGCTGAAGCTTGAAACATGTATATTGTCAGACGGCTGATGCATGGCAGACCGGTATTGGGGAGAATCGACTCCTTACGAAGTGCTCGACAACAAGGCGCTCCAGTACCTGACACTGAACAACTCGGTGTACGATTTGGTCAACTTCGCTCGCAACGTGAAGCTGCCGTTCGACACCAACAGCTCGAGCAATGCGCCGCAGGCGGTGAGTACCAACATTGCCTACAACATGCCGCATACTCCGGTCCTGACTCGTGACGTTCGTTAAGCCCTGGATCCAAGTCGGTGGCAGCTACAGCGGCGCCCTGGCTGCTTGGACGGAAAGCATAGCGCCGGGGACGTATTGGGCTTATCATGCCAGCAGTGCTCCGGTGGAAGCAGTGTACGACTACTGGACCTACTTCGTGCCGATCCAGAAGGGCATGCCGCAGAATTGCTCCCGAGATTTCGAAAGAATCGTTGACTACATTGACGGTGTGATTGCTGCGAAGAACACGACCGAGGTCGACCGGTTGAAGATTTTGTTCCGCTTGGACGGTCTTGCTCATGACGATGATTTTGCCGGGTATGTGCCATCCCTCCATCAGAAGAACCAGGTAAAAAGACTCTAACAACTGGCAGGGCACTGGGGTGGCCAATTGAGGAGTGGCAGTCGACGCAGCTCTTCTCCGGCTATAGCACGTTCTACCAGATGTGCGATACCATTGAGGGTGTGAGACAGCCTTCCGCAAATGGGACGAACCAGCGGGTTTCGAACACTACTGTTCCGGGCATCGGCGGTGTAGGCCTCGAGAAGGCCCTGCCCAATTACGCGGCCTGGTTCAGGAACGAGTTCCTCCCTTACTGTAAGCTCACTTTGCCCCTGAGTTCAGCAACACATGTGACTGACAAAATGTTCAGTCTGCAGCGACACCTATGGTTACGAGGACTGGCAAGACAAGTACTCCGTCGGCTGCTTCGACACATACAACACCACCAGCCCACAGTTCAGAGACTGGAGCTACTCGAACACGGTCAACCGGCAATGGTACTGGATGCTCTGCAACGAGCCCTTCTTCTACTGGCAGACGGGGGCGCCCGAGGACCGGCCGACGATCATGTCCCGCTACGTGACGGCCGAGTACTACCAGCGGCAGTGCGGGCTGTTTTTCCCTACCGGTAGCGACGGTGGGATGAACTACACGTACGGCTCGACCTTGGAAAGGACGGCGGAGGCGCTGAATGCTTGGACGAAGGGGTGGGATTTGACGAAAACGACGAGGTTGATTTGGTTTAATGGGTATGTCTTTTTCTTTTTCAAATGTGTCGTGGTAAAGGGGAGACTTGCTAACCATTGACTCTAAAGTGAATTCGATCCCTGGCGCTCGGCCTCGGTGTCAAGCCAGTTCCGACCTGGCGGACCACTACAGAGCAGGGAGGAGGCGCCGGTTTACTTGCTCGGAAATGCCACTCACTGTATCGATCTTGTTTACAGGAACGGCGTCGTCAACCCTGGTGTTAGGGGAGCGCAGATGAGCGCCATCACCACGATGACCAAGTGGGTGGATGACTTCTACGCACTGAAAGAGGGAGGGGGGTATGGGATGTGAAGAGAGGTGATGCGGTACAGGGCAAAGCAACATAGTAGAAGAATAAACGTTTAAGGCCGTCTCGTCGTGTCCCTTCTTGTCAGTCAACTGAGCAAACGGCGGCGGCAGCGGTCCCGCGAAAGGACTGTGACTGCGCCGCGGCTTGTCCTGTTCCCCTCCTGCCATGGACACCATGATCCCAGACAAACACTCCCAGCAACACTCTCGCAGAGCACTCTGACAAGGCACCGTCTCGAGCTCCAGAAACACCTACTGGAGGACAACACGGATGGCATCTACGAGACTACAGCCACGGGCTGACAGCTGGAAGGTAACGAAAGAAAAAGTAAAACAAAAAAAGGAAGAGTGGTGTTTTCGAACACAGTCCCTATCATGGGGGGAACGAATCGTGGAAAGGTTGGGGGTTCGTTATTCTATGATTCGAACCCGGGACCTGTCGTGAAGGTACTCCTGGGTGACGAAAGGTGGTTAACGAACTCGGAACCTTAGACCACTACACCATTAACCACTGAGGGCTGATAGCTTGGTGCGGTAGACTTGTTTATTTACTTCCGGAGGGTCGGGTCGCCGGGTCACGGGGCGTTCACCTGCGGCTCCCGGGTCGCTAGACATTGAATAGCGCACTGTGTCACTGTGAAGACACTGTGAAGACTGCCTATCCGGTACCTTGGTATTGCAGCTGCCTAAGGTGGCTCATGTTCTGGGTCCAGTCACCTTGCCCTCTGCTTCTTTCAACACCGCTGATCCTGCCCTATCCTTGAACTGTCCTTCGTCCTCGGCGTTAGTCTTTGATCCCTGTCTCACACCTCCTTATAGACATGAGGAACCCTCTGAGCTTTCATCCAGCCCAAGTCTGTACTCAAACAACCATTCTCAAAAAGTATGTGTGGAACAGCCATATGTGACCAACCTTCACACTCGCACCTGCGCTCGCCAGAGCAATCTTCGCCGTCGGTCTTAGTAAATACTCATCTTTCTCCCACACCTCCTCATTCTACGTCTTCATCATTACTCGATCTCGGAGACTTCAGACCCGGAATCCTGCATCATCAGTAACCACATATCTACCACCCTAATCACTCGCTCCCATCAGTCTGACACGTTCTCCCGCCAGTCCAACGACTACAAGCGATCCTCCTCGGCGGGATGCTACACCCTGCCTACCATGGTGATAGCGTACTGGCTTCCATCGAGTCAATCTCAGGCAGTCACGGCGAGATTGTGACGGACGTCCGAGGAGCCAACTTGTTCAAGCGGTAGCAATGGTGCCACCACCAAGCAAATCCTGAGCCGCGGCGAACGCGGGCTGGCCGATAATGCCGACTTCAACAGCTGCCAGGTACTGGGCTAGTAGGGAGATGAGCGATGGCTCTGGATGCTAAGAAGGAGGTCAAGGAGGTCCTCGACCGCGAGCCGCAAGAACGAAGTTGAGGCTCGGCTGCGAGGAGATGAGAGGTTTGGTCGGGGCCTTGCTTGTCGTTGAGACCAGGGCAGAGGGGAACAAGAGGGTACTTGGTGGAGAAAGGTGGTGAAGGACTTGGATTGCGTGATTGGTGGTCGAGTCCATCATATGTCAAGCGGCATCAGCTGCGCAAGCCCAGTCCGCCGAGTAAGAAATGGCCAGCCCGTAGAGACACGCAATTTCACGGGTAGAAGTGACACGGATGCTGGGCTCGCAACGAGAGCCTCACACGGCTCAAGAGCTGTTGGTTTACCGTGGCACCGGCCCTCAGCAAGACGGGAACCAGATCGTCCTCCTCCGGAAGATCTGGGATGCCCGATAAAGCGAAGGGCTGCTCCGCCGGAACGCCGGATTCTGCGGCCCGGATAGCCACAACATGTGTAGCATGAAGTAGTCCATGCTAGCACCAGTAACACAAGTCGATTCTTGGTCTGTTGGGAAGTAGGGGGTCGTGAGTGCGGCCTCCAATGGCGATGTGAGGCGACCCTGGACGTTGGAGGGTTGGTTGACATCTGCTCCGGCATCTAGGAGTCTCTTCACCACGGCGACTCGATTGCTGGCGGTGGCCTGCTCCGTAAACTTCCGAGCATCGTCTTCCTTTAGCCATATCGGCCGGAATGCATGTGCTCGGGTAGCAACCACTAGGGGAGTACCGTTGGTTGAATACGTCTGCTCGTTCGGATCTGCGCCTCGGTTGAGGAGCAAGTCGGTGATCTCGAGGCTGCGGGCAGACGGTAGTATCAACGCATAGTAGAGGGTTGGACTGCCGCGTACGTCACGGATGTTGGGATCGGCGCCGAAGCGAAGAAGATGTTCAAGGATGCGACGGCCCATCTCGGTAAAGTGAGTTTTCCAGACGGCAAAAGAAACGCAGGTCATTCGATAATGTACAGCTCCCCCAGGCTGTGGGCGCCGTGTCATGTCAACAGCATTGGGGTCCGCTGCATGCCGAAGAAGGGCAGCCAACGAAGCCAGCTTCTGGCGGGCAATGGCGCAAGCCAAAGGAAAACCTTGATATGTGGTTGGATTAATGATGGCTCCATGAGAAATCAGGTGCTCCATGGCCGTGACGTTATCCTGGCGGATCGCCTCCGCAAGAGCAGTGCAAGGTGTTCCAGAGTGTCCCGGAAAGTCAGGATCTGCCCCGTGGTTAAGAAGGTAATGGAAGAGCTGGCCGGACACACCATAGTGCCGGATGGCCCAGCGAAGTGGTGACACTTTGGAACGTCCCATGCCGTTCGGGCTGGCCCCCTTTCTGACGAGATTCTCTACCAGACGCTGGGCATAAGCTGGTATCAGCTTTCCATCCACCGCCGCATCAATAACCGCCGTCACAGCAGTCCCGAGCCCCGTCTCGCCAAGCAGGCTGGCTGGTAACTGGCACTTGGGCTCCGCGCCCGCCTTGAGGAGCCGAAGAATGGATTCAACATGTCGTGTGAGATTGCGGTCGGCGAAGACGCCCCCACCGAGTCCGGTGAGTGCATGCGCCAGCGGTGTCAAGCCGTCGGCCCCTTCTTTGTTGACACTTGCATGTTGCTGAAGAAGATATTCGACCGCGGAAGGGTTGCCATAGTAACTCGCCAGGGACAAGGAACTTCTCCATTCGAAGATGATCTCGTCAACGCTCGAAGGGAAGCCGTAGCTGAGGGCGCGTCGGATGACAAAGATGTTCGGTTTAGTACACCCGTATGCCATAGCAAGGTGACATCCGGTTCTGGAACGTGTCTTGAACAGATGTCGGTGTGTGGCGAAGGCGAGGAAGCGACATGTTCTTGATAGGTTGTTATGGTCGGTTAGACCCATGTGTTCGCAGATCTCTAAAAGGATTTCGACAGGCAAGGCGCAGAGACGGCTTGTCTGGCCAGTGAGAGCGAAGAGAGACTCCATATCGTAACTGGCGAGATAAAGGAGAATATAAGATGGAAAGAGGCTGAGGGCAGGGTGTTGAGAGGGGGTGATTGAGAGGTTACGGTACGAAAGTCGGGCGACGGAGAGCTTCCTTAAGTTAAATAAACGCGTTGGACACCAAAGGTTGCGATGGGCGAGTGAGAAAGTTAGGACCTAATTCCGGGAGACACCAGAGTATCGAAAAGAGGTTGGCCACAAAAGCACGAGTGAAGTCGAACATCTGGATCCGCCGGGCGGCACACCTGACCATGGAGTGAGGATGGACATGCCGGACTCTTCACTGGCGGAACTGTGCAGGCACTGGCCTGCATAGGAAAAGACTTGGTCAACAGTGTGGCCCTCGGACTCTGTCACGGACTTCACCACCGACCAGGATGAAGGCTCCCGAGATGTTCGTGCTCTGCCGTGATGATGATCTCCTCAGATGTGGAAGCAAACATCCCAGCGCAACCTAGCCGCCTTCCAACCGAGTAAACACGACGCAATAGGGGCACGTACTCGCGATACAGCGAACAGCAATATTTCCGCATGCACACAACCACTAAGCTTTGCGTCGAGGGCCGGGACATCGAACCTGCTCATTCGTTATTACCATGACAAGATGGTACAAAGTCATCTATAATGGAGCGTCAGAATGAGTAGCACATTGTTTTCAATAAATGTTCAACTGATATACACCATTGGCCAACCTGAACAACTCCACCAACGACAGTGATGGAAGGGCATACAACCCAAATGCTGCCAAGTTCGACAACAGACAAGTCGTTGAATCAAGGTATCTCTCCACGAGTCCTCGACTCCAACGTGTGGATGTTTGCGCGCGGCAATTAGACGTCTAGGTCTAGTCACTTCGTCGATGTCGCCTCCAGCAAGAATATCCACCCGTCTATCAATCGGCGCGACGGGCAACAAATCCTCCCATTGGAAATGGATAAGACATACCAAACGCGCGCTGTATGCATCCGATGGGCTTTGAACCCTTGGGGAACAAGTTGAGATGCCGGATGCTGCCGCCTCTCATGGCGCCAAGGGTCCAATCATCATTGATCCCGCTTGCTAGAAAGTCTTGGACGTCACGATATTATCCACAGACCCCTTTCGGCCCTCCACCTGCAGCACGGCGTTAGGAATTAGTTTCAACGCGATTGTAACGCAGGAGGAGCGGCACTTGTTAGTGGTGCTAGGGGCATAGGTCGATGATGTAGTGGGTTTAGTATATAATTCGGCGTCCTCCGTCTTCTTTGGCTGTTGGGAATGAAGGGTGATGCTGTTGTAAACCCAAGCCATTGAACTTCGGACTTTGTTGTAAGTACTTAGACATTGACAATGCCGTTCCCGTACAAGACCGTCCTCATCACCGGTGCCACTTCTGGCATTGGCCAGGCGCTGGCGGAGAGAATGATCGAAGCGGGCGTTTTCGTCATTGCCGTTGGTCGTCGTCAGGACCGGCTCGACGAGTTCGTTGCCAAGCACGGCTCCGACAAGGTCGCTGCTGAAGCCTTTGACGTGGGCAACCTCGAGGCTATCCCGGAGTGGGCGAACAAGTAGGCCATTCCATCTACCCTTATCCAGAGTCAGTCACTGATTGCTTCCAGAATCACATCCACATACCCCAAGCTAGACAGCATCATCCTCAACGCCGGCTTCCAGCGGACCCTAGACTTCACCAACCCCAAGTCCGTGTCCGTCGATCTGGCGAGGTCAGAGCTGCAGACCAACTACCTCTCACCCCTGGCATCCGTGGCAGCCTTCCTGCCGCACCTGACCTCCCTCCGCGGGCCCGCAGCCATCTACCTCGTCACCTCGGGCCTCTCCATGGTCCCCATCAGCCGGTGCCCGAACTACTGCGCCTCCAAGGCGGCCCTGCACAGCCTCGCCTGGACGCTGCGCGACCAGCTCGCCAACAAGGACGAGACGAGGCACGTGCGCGTCGTCGAGATCGTCCCACCCGCCGTGCAGACGGAGCTGCACACGCAGCAGCCAGACCTCGTGGCCGCGGGGGACGCGCACTTCGGCGTGCCGCTCACGGCCTACGCCGACGAGACGTGGAGCCTGATGCGCGGCGACGAGGAGCTGGACGAGATCATGATTGCGCAGATGAAGGAGACTTTTGGCACGGTGGAGGACCGGAAGAGGGAGATATTTCACGATATGAATATGAGGATGAAGAGGAACGGGAAGTTTGGCGACAAGTAAAGTAGATGGAAGTTTGTCAAGCAAGTTGGAATAGAATGGCCTTTGATTTTAAGATCTGACATATCCTCTCCCGCTACTCCACTCATTGCCTTTCCGACGGACCGTATGTGGCCGCCCATGCATCGTAGGTCGGCGATAACATCAGCTGCTGCATGTGGCGCCTCCGGATCCCGACGTTGCCGCCGTCAAAGATGGGCAGCACCATAGCCATGTTGAGCAGCTCGGAAAATGGCTGGTCCAAGTCATAAGCGGTACTACCGTGATTGTGTCAGCGTTTCCATATATGGTCATTATCGAGGATCATACTCACATCCCGACCGCGTTAATGGCATCGGTGCAAGCTTTGACAGACGCCTCGCTGGCATAGATTTTGGCGGCAAGCGCCAGCTCCCTCCTCGCATCGTAGTCCCCTGGGCCGTTGACCATGGCATGTGCAGCTTTCCAGACCAGTGCCCGACACGCCTCGGTCGACATCTTGATGCCGGACAGCAAATCCGCAAATGCTTGACGTTCCAGCAGCGGCACAGCGCCGTTCCTGTCATCACGTTTCGCAAACGCGAGCGCAGCATCAAAAACAGCACGCATCAGGCCGACACCCATCGCACCGACAAGCACGGCGCTCTGGTCGAAGGCGCCAAATGCCACCTGCGCGCCTCGACCGGGCGGGCAGAGGACGTTCTTTGCCGGCACTCGGACATTGGTGTACTTGACATGCGGTCCCGACACAGACGTGTGACCTGGCATCGCGATGTGGCGAATCACATTGAATGCATCAGGCCCGCTGCGGTCAAGGTCGGCTCGAGTAACAATGATAATCATGACGTGGTCTTTCGGATCGTCATCAGGCTTCGCGGGGTCTGTGACATCGCGGCAGACCACGCAGGCGAGATCAGCCCCCTTAAAGTCCCAGCCAGCGCAGTTGGTTGCCCACATCTTCTCCCCATTGATAACCCACTCATCGCCCTCGCGTCGCGCCGTGGTCTGGAAGCCAGGCGCGCCCTTCTCCAGTGCATTCGCAACGCCTCCCGGCTCGCTGAAGACGAGAGAGGCGATCGGCGTGCCTTCACCGCTGAGGAACGGGGCGAAGAACTCATTGTGCTCGGGCTTAGCGGCGATGTTCAGCGGCGTGAGACCCAAGCCGGTGCCAAAGATGGTGAGCGCCGCGGAGCCCTCGACAGCGTAGCATTCCTCCACCATGATGGCTGCTTCCACCAGACTTCCACCGGTGCCTCCGTGAGCGGGCGAGATCTGGCCCTTGAGTAGGCCACCTTGAACGGCCGCGGCGTATGCTGGTTGGGTGGCTTGGAAGCGGTCTGCCTGGCTCTCGAGCTTCGTGTACTCGGCGCGTATGGGTTTGAGGACATGCTGGGCGAAGCCGGCTGCTGCAGCGCGGGTGCCGGCTTCGGTTGGGCTGAGGTGGAAGTCTACCGGCATTGTGTTTGTGTCCTCGCTTGAATTGGTAACCTTCAGAAGTTTAACCGTGAGAGATACTGGAGTCTTAGGTTCGCACAGACAAGGGATACACCACTTGATATACCTCCGTCTGCCCTTGAGGTTGGCCACAGATAGCCTCCGATAGGGGAATACTTATGTGCAATATAAGTCCCGGCAATGACAAAGCACATGCGTGTCAGAGTGGGAGTTTGGGGTCCAAGCTGCAAGAACGGACCCTGAATACCACCTTGGACGACATTAGTCTGGAACTTGCGGGATGCGGGTTGGTGGTGAAGATCGGCAACGGTTCACTACTCCTGAAGTAGTTACCTGGGGATCCTTCGCTTCTTCCCTCACCGACTCTCTCTCATGATCTGATCCGCTGTAGAGAACTAAAGTGAGGGCAGAGACATCTTTGCTTGGCTCGCCAATGTGCCACTGGAACGGCTCAGATGCACGGAAGTAGAGCTGGGTGAGGTACCGAGACTTGAGGTGCAGTTCAGAAAACAACGAGACGGTCGCGGAGATGCGGATAGTGTTAGAGAGGTTCTTGTGTAAGATTAATACGAATCCTGCATGAGCGGGCGTTTGAACTTTGAAATGGAGTGAAGAACGACGGATGATAAAAAGACCTGTGTGGAGTTCAGGTTGTGAAAGTGGATACCACCCGCCATTGTGGTCCGTGCTCATTCCCGCCCCGCACTTTAATTGATTCGCGTCGACCGCCTTGGAAGCCCAGCCAGGACCGCGTCTTCCCCACGCCTCATTTCGCGTCTTTTCGCGAATCCATCTACCGTTGAGATATAACGCGATACACACCACAACTGTACTGCCCGCCTTGTCAGCCTTGTCCGCCGATATAGCGACTTACTCATACCGGCAGCTATTGTTGTTTCTCGCGTGAGTTTATCGACTGCGAAACTCATCGATAACGGCATCCCTTTCGCTTCTCTGCTGGCGAACCCGGACGGTGCTTACCTTGGAACGCGGCGTCCCCCAACAACATCTACCTGGCCGCCATTGCGGCTGCGCAGACATGGTGAAAGCCGCTGTCGCTTCTGCCCCAGGGGTATACAGCGCGACCTACAGTGGAGTGAGTGTCCAACCATCCGCATCCGAAGACAGCCACTGACACGTTTGATCCTAGATTCCTGTCTGGGAGTTCCAGTTCGGGGCAGACCTTAAGGAACATGTCATGCGCCGGCGACACGACGACTGGATAAATGCCACGCATATCTTAAAAGCGGCGGGGTTCGACAAGCCAGCACGGACACGTATCCTCGAGCGCGAGGTGCAGAAGGATGTACACGAGAAGATCCAGGGAGGATATGGAAAATACCAAGGTGCGCCCCATTACCCCTTGTCCTCTTTCAGGAAGAGGGCGCGGAGACAGTCACTGACAGAGGACACTGCTAGGAACTTGGATTCCGTTAGAACACGGTGAAGCCCTTGCCCACCGTAACCACATCTTCGAACGCTTGCGGCCCATATTCGAGTTCCAGCCCGGTAACGAGAGTCCACCGCCCGCGCCTCGACATGCCAGCAAGCCCAAGGCCCCCAAGGCTAAGCCTGCTGTTCCCAAATGGAACAGTAAGTCCGCCGCTGCCACATTGGCCCGCCAGCAAGCAAGCGCCATCTCACACGCGCCACAAGGTGCACCTATCGCAGAAGAGTACGAACCTAGCGACGTGCACATGCACGATGATGACACGCCCGACAACCTGACCGTGGCCTCTGCCTCCTATATGGCAGAAGACGACCGTTTCGATCCCTCACAATACTCGCAAGGTACAGGTCACAGGAAACGCAGACGCGAGGAAGAGATCCAAGACATGTCCGACCAGCAGCACGCTATCTACGGCGACGAGCTACTCGACTACTTCCTCCTGTCAAGGAATTCTCGGCCTGCCCTTAGACCTGATCCTCCCACCAACTTCCGACCGGACTGGACTATTGACAACCAGGGGCATACATCCCTTCATTGGGCTTGCGCGATGGGCGATATCGACGTCGTCAGGCAGCTCACGCGCTTTGGTGCCAACTTGGCAGCACTCAATGTCCGCGGAGAGACGCCCTTCATGCGGGCGGTCAACTTTACGAACTGCTACGACAAGCAGACCTTCCCCCATATCATGAAGGAGCTGTTTACGACAGTTGACGCGAGGGATTCCATCGGCTACACGGTTCTACATCATGCCGTCACCATGAAGAGCGGCCGCATCACATCTCACTCGTGCTCCCGGTACTACCTAGACAACATCCTCAACCGACTTACAGAGACTCACGATGCCACTTCCGTTCAGATGTTGATGGATGCCCAAGACAACGAGGGCAACACAGCTGTTCATCTCGCCGCCATGCGAGATGCAAGGAAGTGCATCCGCGCTCTCCTCGGCCGAGGTGCCTCAACAGACATCCCAAACAACGAAGGCATCCGCGCCGAGGACCTAATCAAGGAACTCAACAACTCCAAGTCCAAGTCCTCCCGGCCAACAAGCGGCCTAGTCAGCCACCCCAGCGGTCTCCGCTCCTCAAGCCCCTTCGCACCCGACTCCCAGCGCCACCCGACCTTCCGCGATGCGATATCAGGCATCGACGCGCCCAGTGCAACCAACCGGTTAGCCCAGACCTTCGCGTCAGAAGCAGCCACCACGGTACAGTCTCGCATCGCACCGCTCGTCCTCGCCAAGTTCCAGGACCTAGCACAGAGCTACGACGACGAGCTCGCAGAGAAGGACTCCGCCGAGCGCGACGCACGGCGCATCCTAGCCAACACCCAAGGCGAACTCACCGCCGCTCGTGCCGGCCTGTCAGAGCTAGAAGGGCGTGCAGAGTCCGACGAGGCAGCGGCAAAGGTCGCAGCCAACGCCGCCTCCCTCAAGACCCAAGCACTCCAATTCGTGACTCACCAGTCCCGCATCGCGATCCGCGACCAGGTGGAGTCGGAGCTATCCGCCCTCGCCAACGGGGACGGCGGCGCCTCGCCGGATGGCGACAACCCCGAGGAGCGGCTGAGGTTGGCGGTCGAGCTGCACTCTTTGCTCAGCGACCAGCGGCTGGCGGAGGCGGACTACGTCGACGCGAGAGGCGCGGTCGGCACGGGCGAGCAGATCGATAAGTACCGTCGCTTACTGCGCGGGTGTCTCGGTCCCGAGTACGATCAGGAGACGCTGGATGCGAATCTGGATGACTTGATTCGGACTATGGAGGAGGATGTTGATACTACTGGTGGTGCTGGGGGGGAAGTTGGGATGGAGATTGCGGCTATGTGAGAGTTCGGTACTGCTTGTCTCTTGGATTGGTGATATGACGAGCGTTTGGTGATGCGAGAGCGAGAGGATCAGGGCCTTGTTGATCGACGAGTGTTTTGCCGCTGCTTGCCTGACATCTTTGGAGCTTCGGGATAAGTGAGTGACCTGAGTCGGTCGGGGGTCGCCTCGGTGGTGTGGCTTGCGCAGCAGTCAGAGATGTGTGTCAAGAATATGAGGAGACGATCGTCTAGCATCCGGCACATGGAAGAAGGATTGAAGCCTTGGCGATCTGGTGTTGGTGCCGGAGGCGTTTCTCCTGCAGGGTTTCCCCCTTTTCTTTGGTGGTCAGCGTCCGCGGACTGCTTCTTGCGCCGCGTCGTTGATTTCGGCGTCCACGTCACTGGTTTTGGTCTTGCTTGTTGTGTATTTATAGGGCAATGTATAAGTAAATCTACGTACGGTGTTCTGCGGACGTGTGGCGATTTGGAATTGTTGTGATGCTGGTGTTCCGGTTGCTCTGATATTGGTGGTCGGTGTCAGATGAACGAGCATCTGTCCAACACTCTCGTATATTCGCTTATCTGTCTACTGCATTTTCACAACACCTTACACACGTCTGGGACTCAATATATGGCATACTCGTTCCCCGTCTACCACGACCTGGGAATCCACGGAGGCCAGATATTGTACCCCGCAGACATCGAACCGCCGCCGTAGCCCATCATCACAACAATCACAACGGCGGCGGCGGTTCCACGACTTCCACTATGTAGTTGATCATCATTAGGTTAGTAGACCGGACCAGTGACCCACCTGGTTACAAATATTATACCCTCAACCTTTATCAGTATCCAAGCCGCTCGGCTCACAATGCTAGGGCTGACTAAGGCGTTGATCCGTCTGGCCATAGGCATCCTTCGGCTAACTTGAGACTCACCTAGACTCAAAGGTAAGGTAGGGCTTCTTTCGACTGCTGCCTTGCCGAACCGAGGGGCGGCATGGCGCTAAGCTAACGAGTTCGGGAGTGCTGGTGCTTCCTTGCGAGACGTCTGGCAGTGATACTCAAAGTCTAGAATGCTCGGGAGTTGCGTAGATGGCACAGGGGGGGCAGGACAAGTCTTACGCTGCCGGTCATGATAGTAATTCCTTCGAGGCAAGTCGTCAGCATAAGGCAACCATGGCCATCATGCGATCTCGTGCAGGATCCGCGAGTGATACTACAGGCTCCTATACCTTCCCGCTTAGAAGGTTGTAAGAAAAACCGCACGTGCTGTTCATTTATGAACATCACTCCTCACATGGCGCTCAGAAGCAGTAGGAGCCCGGCAGCGGTGCAGTATATCCTCATCCTCGGGTAAGCGCTGATCCGGGTCTGCCTTTCTTGGTTGGTCGAGATACGTCGTTTGATAAGCTCACGCTCTTTCACACTCCGAGTCAAGCGAACAGTCCTGCCCATCCAGTGAGTTCTGAGGAGTGGTAGTACATTCCTCATCATCGACTCCCTCTCGAGTCAGGCGGGCCAGAGAAGGCAGCGCAGTACCGGTCCCCAGCGCCGCGTTTAGTGGCCGCTTTCCGCTTTCAGTAGTGCTTGCGCGACGATGTGCTGGTCGAGGCTGGCTGGATGTGCCCAGAAGACCTTAAAGGACGCCTCAGTACCGCGTCACGGAGGCCGAATTCGCCGGACATGTTGTGCGACGTCGGACGGTCTTCCACTTTCGTGCCTGTCATGAAGACAGTCGCTCCTGAAGTGGTCCCTGAATTCGGCTGGGACGGGTCGAAGATCTCGCATGTGAGCGGAGAAGTAACATCTCGCAGCCCTCCTGAGCCGCATCATGGCTGTCTACCTCATCCGCTATGCGACGCTATGCGACCCGCACATTCGCCGTCAATCATACTCCGTGACTATCGGCCTCTTGGCTTGTCCACCTAGGGGACTGAGATCACGTCATCTCGTATCGTCGAGTCCGGACAACAACTCAATGTTCGATGGCGCTTCGAAGATCGCTCAGCTCGTGATAGACGCTCGCCTCATCATTCCTTTTCTGCGGCCAGGGTAGCCGTCCACGATATGATGATGCGGCCGATCAGAAACGCGTCAGCTCTCGCCCCAAGTGGATGGAACTGCGAGCCGTAGTACCGAGCCAAGGCTCAGCTTGTGGTCGAGAGTCTCCCGTGGGTTTGAACGAGGCTGCCTGATGCTTGCACTGCTGATCGGATTTCAATACGGTGTCGCGCAACCTCCCCAGATGATCAAATCAATCATCCCAGTCCACTAACGCCGTGCCGTGCGGTTCCTCGACTTGGCTCCTGAGCAATCGATCTGAGAGGATCATGTCAGCAACAAGCGCTGTTGTAGTCCGTGTCGCCATGTGACCGTCCTCCTCCGAGTCTTCTTCGCGACACGACATTGAAGCTCCGTTGGAAACAACATTCCTTCTTGCGGCGATGCGTATTACATCCACTTAGATGGTAGCTAATGTTGCGAGCCTGGTATGGCCGCGTAAGAATAAAAACCTGTCTGCTTGCGCAACTGCAACGCTGTTTCTTGCCACTAGTTGGATACCGACGCGGCGGAACTCAGCTCATCGTGGCAACACCAAGTCTTTCTGGGTGAAAACCTCGACACCGACGAGAAAGAGGCAATGATCACAAGTCATTGTATACTGGTCTCTCTGGGAGATTTTCCCCGATTTTTTCTGTTGGAGGCAAACCGATGAGGTGCGGAAATGAAAATGACCGGTGGCCACGGACCAAGATCTCACGAAGCCAAAGTGTGAGATTTGGGTCTCATTGGCCGGGAAGGGAGGACGAATCAGGCTGTCAGGGACGCCTTCGCCCCAGAGGCGGCATGTTAAGAGGAAAAGCCAGGAATGAAGAGATCCAAAAGCTGAGTAACGAGCAGAATACCCCGTCAAATCCGGATGAGAAGAAGTCATTTGGGCAAAGATGCCATGGTTGTTGTCCGGTTATCAAGATGTTGTTTGGAACTTTTGAAGATGGATGACCCGTGCCCGGCGACTGGGGGATACCAGATTGAGAAAGTGGTCGATCCTTGGCGCACATGTGCGGATCTTCAGCAGGGGGTGTGAGACTCGTAGGGCTGAAGGATTGTGTGTGTGATTGACGACACCACGAAGCGGACGGTTCGGATCCTGGTAATTCCAACAACCAACCCCTCCTGTCCATACAAGCAACGCCGCAACTCCGCAAGTGTGACCTTCTTCGGAACTTGTTGCTGACTTGCTGTTGGAACTTTTGGATGGACGGTCAACAAGTGGCCTGTAAGGTAAGCACATAGGGCGGCGTATCATCGATGGCTGGTTCGCTACCTGTTGTTGGCCCCAGAGCCAAGATCCCCCTCCTCAAGGTGTGCACATCTCGGGACCGAGATGCAGTGAGCCAGGCTATAATAAGCACAACGTCGTGGTGGTTCATGTGTGATGGACGGTGGTGCAGATGTGGGATTCCCATCTTGTTTCCAATGTCGGCATGCGGGATACAGCCCGCACCACCCACGAGGCATGTCTTGTGCCACGGAACATGGCGAGTCGGATGCTTCCTGTCTTCACAAGCTGCTTCCACAGACCACGACAAAGGGTTGGTTATGGCCGACAGATATACCTGTTCGATCCAGCATAGATTCTTGAGTTCATGCTGATATACAACATGGTGTAACATCCCTTTTGCTGACGGTCAGTCATCCTTGTTGACCACCCTGACTACCAGGTCCGGCTTTCGATGCGAGACCTAAAATGCGGTGCAACGAAGCGAGACAGATGACGAAAAGATGACCGGAAACCAGAACCGGATAGCCGGGAAGAAGATGGAGGTGTTGTTTGTACCTTGCCAGTTTAGATGATGTTGCTGTAAATATTATCTTTGACTCGTGGTTGATAAGGAGCTTGTTGTTGTGCCGGGAATAATCAAGTCATGTTGGTGTTGAAAGTTACTTCGTACTGAGATTAGAATGTGGTAGTATTGGTTTTGTTGAGCCTCAAGATGGGTGAGTAAATGCCAAGCCACACGTGATTCAACAACCTGACAGCAAGGGATCAATCTGAACTGCTGGTTCCATGTCTGCTTCGCTCTCCTGTTCAGTATGAATTGCGACTTCCAGTTGTCAACAGGAAGTAGAAGTCGAACTCAGATGGGGGGTTCAGGGGGTCCACACCATCCCCACTTCTCATTTGGATTCATGTGTTCCATGTCCACCCACAACCAAACCGACATCTTCTTGTAACAAACAACATTTGATTTTTGAGATTCGAACCTTTCATGACTCGTTCCTTGAACCGCCACGATGTCACGGTGTCTCGGTGCCAAAGCGCCACCGTTTCCTCAAAGTGTGCCTGACCCGGTTATTTTCGAGACTTGTGACGTCCTTTCAGCTGGTTACGACGAGCTAGTCTGGGCTAAAGGGCCTGGACCTTGCATATGCCGCAACTTTAATTCGCTGTGGCTTGAGAACGCTAGAAGCGCTTTTCGATGCAAGCTGAACTTTTCGCCATCAGGCAAGCTTGCATGGCGATTGTACGTACCCCTTTACGGTAGCATCGTCGAGCATTCGTATTGATAATAGCGCAGTTTCTCTCTCTCTCTTTATTTGTCGGCACCACCAGTCGGCGTCTTTGCTGTTCTCCCCTGCACTCGAGTGTAAGGGCTTCGAAGCCTTCTTACGAGTCTGAAGAGGAATGGAGAGGGGTTGACGATGTTGCCCGGGCCGGCTGGGCGCTGGGCGCTGGGCTGACACTTGAACAGAGGGTAATCCCAGGAGCCTATACCCCTGTTTGGCGGTGTGGAAATTCACGATTTCGAGCCACTTCGTCAGCTTGCAAGATCCCAGATGATCCCAGATTCCGGCCTCGCTAGTGTCACCAATCCCGTCACTGGCGCCCTGTGTGTTTCTGTAGGGCTACGGCGAGTTCAGTCGAGGTGCAGTACCTCTGGCTCACACCAGTACGGCTCGGGGTTTGGCACTTCCAAGCTGAACCATCCCCCACAACGTTCCACACTAGAGCTGACACGGATATATTCCTTCCAGACCTCAATCTAGCTTCATCTGCCACCTCTTACGCGAGCCGCGGCTTGCCATTGGAGGCAATAAAGCCAGGGCCTTACACTCGCAGGCGCGTTATCTCCTGTGATACAGTGCTGCATCAGCGCCTCCGAGAGCCGAAGCCAACAGTGACGGCGCCGGTCTATTTATCGGTGCGGCGGTGTAAGTCGCCTGGCGACTGCAATCATGACCAGCAGCAGTGGAGATGGGCGAGAACGAGAAACAAACACAGTCCTACACGTGTATGTATGCAGCTGGTATGGTACCGGACTTCAGGGCCATACACGGCTGAACGACAAGGATCAGGCCGCTTTTCGAAGCAGGCCTGTGATGGGTGTTGCCCCTCATGCCACCCCTCCTCTTGTCGACACTTGTCGCCATCTGTTCCTGTTTCACAAGCCTGACAAGTTCACCCACTTCCAGCTCTACTCTGCTGATCTCCTATCTCGGTCCAGCCATTCGTTCTGCTTGGCGTCGTTGTATTTCATTGGGGGCAATGATGCTCGTTAACGATGGCCAACTGAGTTGCCAACCTTATCCCTGGAAGGGCCTCGTGGATCGCACCAATGACAGCGAGCGACTTATATGGGTTCGGGCAAAATACTCGCTGCCGTGTCGCTCGCTTTGCCGCTCGCCGCGTCTCTTGACCTTTCACAGATGTTCAAGTCTCCCCCGTCTGCCGATTCGCCTCTAGGCGCACGGCTAAGCAAGCCATGGGTTGGACAGACATGATGACCGCATCGACAGAAGTTCCCCATGGCGTTGTGTCTCTGCGATCCTCCACAACGGTAGATGCCCCACCTCTCATTTATTCTCACCCCGGCCAGTGGCTACCAACAGCGAAAGTGCCGCCTTGCATCCGCCTTCGATCTCAACCAGCGCCTACAATGCACCCTGTCCGAGTCCGGGCCGGGGTAGTGGCTTTTGCATTACAGGCCGAAACATGTCAGCTAATAACCGCCACCGCGGCCTTACCAACAAGGGAGGGCATGGGCACTGAACAGGGAGAGCTGAGAGCGTACAACGACATCCAGGCCCAGCCTCCTTCTCGCGGCTGGCCTTCCCTGTTACTTCGACGAGAGGGTCATGCTTGCCATATATGGTTGGCCTAGTCGCACTCACACAATTGAACTCCACATATAAGTCTCTCGGTGCCCATCCCCATCCTGACGCTCTGGGGGATTCGGGTTGCCCTCAGTCTGTCCCTCTCTTCTAAGACGATCTATGACCAGCTGCCACACGGGGAACCCAGTCTCTATCTTGTTGGACCGAGAAGATCAGGAAGACTCCATACACCTCTGAAGGCTGCCAGCATTCCTCTGCATGTTGTACCACCCGGCTTGTCGTCGATCTACAAACCTACACTTGGCCTAGCTTCCATTTTGTACAGCACCGCCTGTTCGTTCTTTTTTTGGGTGTAAGTGAGCCTTCCCTCGTCTCTCATTGGGCAATCCAACATGTCTCCATCCATCTTCATGAGCTGTCACGCACACCAATTCCCAACTCTCACAACCCACGATATTACCCTTCATTATTGACGCACTGGGGGCCGACACACGGACACAAAGTCCTCCCGCACCTTGTCGAGGCTGATGATGCCTCACTGGGGGGGACATTGGCTTTGCCGCGGCGTTTGGCGTCAGGCTTGGCGGAGGCCGGTTGGGCATATCATCTCCCTACTTCCAGCACAACGCGCCGGGAGAACCATGTGATGTGACTTCGGCGAAGCATGTGTGCAACCAGGACGATCTGGCTCTTTATTGCTCTTATGACCACCAACAAGACCACGTCCAGGTGTCCTCGATAGCGCCGGGATTGGCCTGGGCCGAGGCTGACATCGGACCTGAAAATGGTCCCAATACACCGACCCTAGGGCACCGCTAATCTCCCAGAATCCCAGACACTGACTCGCCATATTATACCGGCGGTACGCCTGCTGTCACCCTTCTACCACTGCAGCCATGCCCACCGTCAAGCAGCTGCTGCTGCACGACAGTAACGTCACTTTAAAGCCGCCCTCGCCGCCGCATGCTTCAGCCCACCAACGGCAGCGCTTTGCGCCCCAGGCCACCCCTCATATATACCACCTTTCCCTCGCTATCCTCGCGCTCATCCTCCTCGTCCGTTTTGCGGCCCGGCGGCTTTCGAATGGTCTTCCCTCCTGGGTTCGAGGGCCGCGTCAATCAGTGAGCAGGAAGCCGGAATTTCCGAAGGATTCAAAGTCTTACTCGTGGGAGACATCAGCACCAACATCATCAGCTACTAGCCCGCTATTCTTTCATCCCGGTTTGGAGAGGGGAGTGCAAACCGTTTGGGCGGCGGGTCTGCTAGCCCCTCCCGTCGATCAAGTGCGGACAGGGCTGATTTCTAGCGTGCTAGGCATGGAGGAACAGAGGGATCAGGCAGGGTCACGTGGCGTCAGCACCAGTGCCGCAGGCGCAAGACATCAGGTCGCGTTGCCCCGTGCTGACCCGGGTTTGGGGAAAACCACCAGTCGCTCCCCTCGCTCTCGCAATTCTCGGTCCTCGTCAAGGAGACACAGCAGCGGCTCGGATGGGTCTACTTGGGCGCAACGTAAGGGAAAGGGACTTATGGATGGTGACAGCTGGGGTGGATTATTAAACGAAGACACTGTTGTCAAGGACATCTTCGACGAGTCTGACGGCGCGATGCACGCACAAGACGGCGGAAGCGCTGAATACGAGCATGGCCCTTCAGCCTCAACGCCCAGGTTTTCACGACCTACACCTCCACCACCACTGACGCCACCAACGTTGTATACTGGCGCTTTCACATTCGAAGACCGTCGACCTAGCTACGCTGTCTCGATTCCAGCTCAGTTGGATACGAGCTTCATCCACCAGCCAAATCCCGACTACATGTCGTCATCACCTTCAGCTGAGTACCGCACTGCCAGTCCAAAGAGCGCCACAACCACGCCGCGCCGGCGCTCTTACATCAAGTCTGTTCCAATTGGCATTCCGTCAATGGCATCCGGCTCCAGCTCGTCATCTTCGCATCGGTCGCAGGATATGGGCTGGGGTGTCTCATCCACCGACACATTCTCACCCGCCTCCTATCCACCATCTTCTCCCCATCTACCGCCTCCCCCGCCGGGCGCTTTTGATAAGGTGATATACGACTACGACGTCCAGCAGGAGGAGATTGACCTGCAGGGAGAGATCATCTCGGTGATGGACGACGCCGGGCATGGCTGGAAGAGGCACACCAGAGTGTACGGCGGTGGTGTCTGTTTGGCATGCATAGCAGCTGGGGAACGACAGGGCGGCTTCTACGGCGACAAGGTACCACTCAGTGAGCGACGATGACGAGGAATATCTTGGGGACAAAAACGGAACCCAGTGTTGGTGTACGGGGAATGATATGATGAGCTTGTGTGGACAACAGCTTAACGCCTTACGACCTCTTCACTTCGGAGTCTTCGATTCTTGTCGAATATCGGTTGCGTTTTGGACAGCAGCATTTTGGCGGCGGCGGCTTGGTGTGCGCATTTACGTTTTGTGGTCACTGTACCCCTTTGCTTGATGAGCATGTTCCACACACGTTATACCTGCTACTCTCTTGTAGTCGGTCAATGGGAGAGGACGGCGGCGCGCTTGTTTTACTAGTTTACTTGAGGTTATTTTGGAGATAGGGACTGTTTTGTTGCATTTCACCTCACGGGCTTCTATACCTGTTTTGTTTACAATGCATTTAGATTCAACATACAGCGCTCGCGCGATAATACCATGGCTTGTGAGAGCTGCGTCGCCCTCGCTCTTCCGCCTCATTGTGGTTCACAACTCCACGCATCTTGACTCTCAACTCGGCCTTCTCATGCCCACGTCATGCTCACTCGATGATCTCATCCATCTCACCGCTAACGAGTTGGACTTATGATGCTGCGGAATAAGCTTGCTGACCTTCACCTCACACCGATGGTCACTTATAAGATTAGACCCTCTCGGACGGTCAGGAGTCGTGCAGACCAGCACACGGTGACGGTGAACAGTCATGCTCAAACAACCACACCGAACAGACCCATCTCCTTCCGGGAAGACCAGCCGGTCACAGTGACATTCGCATTCAGTTTCATTGGACTTGTTTGCGAAGCCGCGGTCGTCAACACCCGGTCCCCGGTCCCCAAGCATCTCACGTCATAACGTAAACGCCCTACAGACAGGCGGACCCCTTGTCCGTAAGGCTTGCTTACCCGCGGCATACGAAGTCTGCGCGTCCCCACGCGCTCCCCTTTTTCGCTTCGAAACCAACACGACCCGACATTTATCAGCATTTGAAATCGGCCGAAAGAGGGTTCTCAACAAGACAGGATTTCAAGTCAACAACAACAGGAATCGAAACCCCTTTTCTCCCCACCACGCCCTCGGACTCGACGCCGTGGTACCAACGGATCTGTCCCCGTTCCGTCCGTAAGCTGAGGTGTTCAACTCCCGGAGGATTTGATCGGGTTACTAACTGCCAGATACAGAGAGAACCGTCATCTCCCTGCTCACAGAGCCAGGTCGCCGATTAAACTTTGTTTCTTGACACGCACAGGCCCGTAAGCGGCGATCTCGTTTGGGTACCTACCCACCCCCAAATCCAAGATGCCTGCCTGCCATGGTCGACCACGGATCGCAAACGGCAGGTCGACAGGCAAAGAGAGGGAGAGAGAGCAGTAGTGGAATGAACTAAGCCCTATGCACCATGACCATCCGATCACAATCCAACTCGAGCAGAAATCCTTCCCGCTTTGGCCCACTCCCTACCCCGGAAGGAAGCCCTTGCAAATGGCCAGCTTCGGAGATACGTCCGATAGGACGCTGATGGTTTGAGATCGAGCAGGCAGGTGGTATAGCACGGCGAGCCCGGTTAAGGTGCAAGGTAGACAAGGAAAACAAGGTGTACGATTCCTTTTCCCACTCACCGAAGCCTGCCGACGGTAGACACGGACAGACAGGCAAGACAGGAACAAGGGTTCGAATCCAAATTTGACAGCCCTCCTCCGGCGGGCCGACACGAAGCTTATCTTCTTCGCCAATCCGGGGTCGGCGACGCCGGGCTGCGAATAGGAGGTTGAGGAATTGAGGGAGGATCACATGTGATGAAGCGTGATGAAAGAATTGGCACTCGCACAGTCCTCTCGCACACCGCATCAGACCCCCCCTTTTCTTCGAAGGACAGACACAGTTTCACCCTTGTGCAGGAGGAGCTTGCAGTCAAGTCAGATGCGTGAGATTTCAGGTCCCGAGTCTTCGGGTACGGGCCGATTCCGAGGATTTGATTCCTTGTCCGTGGCGGTTGCCCCCAACCACCATACGAAGAGGGCGTCTTGATACGTTGCAGTACTCATTATGACAACACGGAACGGGATGTAGATAGAGGCAGCAGCACCGACGTAGATGCTGTCCACCTCAACTCAAATCCCATGGTGATCTCGGAGGCGGCGAAGTGAAGACTCTTTTCCTTGACACCATCTCCGAACGAACCGAAGCCATGGGATCTTCCGTCGGCACCGTCGTCACAGGGGGCGGTCATATCTCCGAGTACGCATATCCACATCGGGGGCCGAGGAGCACTCGAGTAATGTGTCCCAAAGAGGGAGATTATACGTTGGTGGAGAACCATGGGTAGTCTATATGTCAACTTCGGTTGTCCGGAATATGCCATCACGTTATGACAACAGGGTCGACTACTACCACCATGAGTCTTGACTCGTGAAGCCGCGCCGTTGCCACTCCTTTTCGTCACCGCACTCTGGTCTTCACCGTGCCACACCCATGACGTTCTCTTGTTACGATGACGAGCGTGGAGCAGTCGTCCGTCCGAATACCGCACGTGCGAGTCACACATCGGTCGTTAGGTCCGTGTGGTGTTGCAATCGGTTGGACGGCAGAGGTAGGGCAGAATGTGCCTCGCGGCCTCAGGGGTCGGTCGCCAGTTGGAGGCTGCACGCCCGTCTCTCGTTTCTCGTCCATGAGTCGTGATGGTGGTGATATGTTGCGTCGCCCCTGTGGTAGTGTTGGCGAGCCGGACGAGAGCTTCCGCGGCGGTAGCTCGAGCGCGAGGGCGTCAATGGCGGACGCGGACGCAAGACTCTGTGTGCGGTCCCATCAATCCACTTCCCCCCATCGTGTATCGATCACTCCATCAGTAATCCGAAGTCCGTGTAACTTGGGCATATTGTGGTACAGAAAAGTCAGTCGACGATCTCTCATACAATTACTGCCGCTTTGGCCTCACCTAGCACGACACACCGTACACGCCATCACCATAACAGCTTCAAAAAAACAACCCGACAAATACCCCCAAGCCGACGAGCAACCCAAGACATACAACGGGTGGTGTCAAAAAAGGGGGTAAAAATACCAAACTCGAACCTGCATTGCCGATCGCCAACGTTGGCTCGCAGGTGCGGAGCCCAGCCCAACCCAGGTAACGGGCGGTAAGGGCGCTTCTAGTACATGTCTTGCATATTGCATATAAATAAACGGTCCCTAGGATCTAAGCGCCCGGCGGGTGGTCCTGCAGCTCCCTCCCCAATCCGAAGCTAACGAGGCAAGGCATCATGCAGAGACGAAAATGCTGCTGTAGTCTGCGGGGCGTGCATTGGTTGGGCCGTGTGCGGTCGCGAGCAACCAAACGCTCCGAGATGCCGGGACTGGTGAGGGGGGTTTGGAAAGATGACTGATCAGTAAGGACGGGCCTGTGGTACCTTCTTGGTGATGAAGCCTCCAATCTGCGGGTGGTTGGCCTTGTGGTGGTTGGCCTTGAGGGTGTGTGGCTGCTGTTGGTGAGCTCGCGAATGGCATTGATCTTGAGAAAGGTCGAGTCGATGCGGCCACCATGCCGCAGGTCGGTCGCGGATGACCAAGGAAGGTTAAGGTAGGTTAGGTCCTGTAGGGCATGAGGCTGTCGTCAGTGTCAGGATGGTCCGACCATTGCTGCAGCACCCATATCAGCTGGTCACGATTGGGACACCGTTTCGCAGAATCAATCCATCACAACGCGGGGTCGGTACGATGATTGCTAACTGCATCTTCATATTTTGTTCTGCAAAAGAATGCACGTGGAATGTTCTAAAGAAGGTGTGCCGCAGATCTCTCCAGATCCCTCATTCTACCACGCCCTACCCGGCAGGCGCGAGACGAGGCAGACGAGAGACAGGAAGACCATGCTCTCAGATGCAAATCTCCTCCTCTCCGCAGTGGATAACCATTCTGAGGCGGCTTTGATCCATTCCATCTGTGCTCATCCAACATGTCCAGTAGCCTCCACCCACAGAGCCAGGGAGTGACACTCCTGCGCCGAAGAGGTGTGGTATGTCCTCCTCTCGAAACAAGAACAGCCTCCTCGAGTCCCTGAGCCTTTCGCCCTTGCCTGTTCCCAAGTGATAGGAAGTTGCAACCCCAAACGGTTTCTTTGTAGCATCAAACTGCCCGAAACAGTCGAAAAGAGTGTCGAGAATGGAACAGTATCCTCTCAATAAATCGTCTCCTTGCTTGCGAACAGTCGTAAGACCCGGATGCAAGACCTCACGACGCACCCACCAGCGCCAAAGAATTGAACAAAACGTCCGAAATGCAAAAGCCGCGCACCCCAACCCATGATGAGGAAAGAATACACTAAAAACAAGAAACACCGAACACGTAGAAATGTCATGGGCAAGGGGCCAGAACCAACCAGGGAAGTGAATTCCAAAGCCCGGATTTCCAGTACATCCACCCCGTCTCGGTCATTCATGAGTGTCCAAATGGGCGGCCGACTTCCGGGGTAGGACTGTAGCAGTCACATGATCATCAAGACCACCCGGCAAGAAAGAGCCCATCTACCGGCCCTAAAGGAGACATCGTGGCATAATCGTTATTAACGTCAATGAGAACCGTGTACTGTCGAGTCCCGCCAATCCTGGCACGTCACAATGGAGCCTCAAGTCCGAGAAGTTCAGGCAACAACCTTGCGCTTCTCAGCGCTAGTGAGAACGAGCATTGGTGCCTTGCGTTGGTTCTCGCTGTTGTCAGCTTTGGCGGCGCGGTTGGCGTTCTTGAGCAGACTGGCAAAGCTACCAGCCTCGTGGCCGCTCTCATTGTCCGAGTTCGAGTCAGAGTTGCTTCGGTCGAGCTTCTGGCGCGAGCTTGGGCGGTCGGAGCCAATAGCTCCCCAGCTGCCGGTGCTAGTCCGCGAACTAGGCAGGCTGCACTCGGCATCGTCGACATCGACCAGACTGCCAGAGCCGCTGCGTCCCGAATCCGAGCCGTTGTCGGTCATGGGGGTCTCGACAAGCTCGGGCTCCTCAGTGTCCTCGGAAATAGGGCTAATACTTCCAGAGCTGCGAGCTTCCTTGCGGCGTTCCAGACCAGCGCGGACCAGGTTGTGGAGGGCTGAGCGACGAGTGCGGGCCACGAAGTTCTTGCTACCCTCGTGCTTGGTTGTCGGGTTGGCCTTGAGCTCGTCCAGGGAGGGCGGGTTGCGAGGCTGGCGAATCGGGTGCTCGCCAGCACGACCTTGACCGGGTCCATAGCCACCAGTGGCGGTCATTGGGGTCATCGGGAACGTCGCGGTCTTCGGGCCAGGAGCGGTCTTGACAGGCTCCTCGGTGTTGATACTCAGACCACCCTTGTTCGTGTTGTTGGCGAGCGAGTTGGACTTCTTGTGTCCACGGCGGAAGGCATTCGCACTAGGAGGCGGCAATGGAGCAGGGTTCTCAACCGGTGAATCAAAACGACGGGGCGGAGAGGGGTTGCGGAAGCTGGCTTTGTTGGACTCAACAGGTGGAGGGGAGACCTGAACCCGAGGAGTGGCCACAGTCTGCTGCTGCTGTTGCTGCTGGAAGTTTCCGTACCCGTTGGCGTACTGGGTCTGGGCTTGCTGGTTGAGGATCTGGGCGCTCAACTGCTGCTGCTGGCTCTGATCAACGTATAACGTCTGCTGGCCAGTCACCGGATCGTACATGCTGTAAATGCCTGGCTGAGCGGTCGGCATGGGCTGCTGGGTCCTAGCCTGCTGCTGGTAAACATTGGCAAAGACCTGTTGCTGCTGAAGCTGCTGTTGCTGATATTGCGCGTTCTGAAGGTTGAGACCCTGGAACTGCTGGGCGGCTTGTTGGAGGCTGAGTAACTGTTGCTGCAGTTGGCGCTGCTGGTCCTGGAGGTACTGATTGGCAGCCAGCAATTGGGCCTGATAGCTAGGGTCCATCTCCTCCTGGATCGGGTCGTCCATCGGGAGCTGTGGAGGAGCGAGAATCTGATCGGGCGTGAAGTGCTGCTGGTAGCCCATCATCTGCGGGAAGCCTTGTTGCTGAGCCACTCCGTACCGAGGAACGGACGTCTTAGGACCGTTGTACATGGCAGATTGGTCGTACATGGCACCTGCCATGGAGTTCCTAGCCCCACGCATGTTGCCTGGCATGTTCGAGGTCGGCGAGGCAAGTCCGCTGGCGAAGCTCGAGGCAGTGGACGTCTTGGGGGCGGTCCTGAGACCGGCAAGCAGATGGCCGCGAGAAGTGCGAGGCGTCTGAATACCGTTCTCGACTGGAGACTTGAGAGCGTCCATAGACAGCGGCTTGATGTTTTGACCGCCACGGCGGGAGGCTAGGCCTGAGCCAGGCATGGCGAAGTTTTGGTGAGACATTTGAGCGAGACCGCCAGTGTCCATTTGCTCAAAATCTGTAGCGTGCTGAATTCTGGAAAAAAGAGTCGAGGTTGGCGAGGATCAGGTCGAACCGCTGGTCAATGTTTCGATGCAGTCAAAGCTGGATAATGACAAGCCGATGACGCGAGGGGGAGGGCGATGATCCAAGCTGATTGACTCGAATTAAGGGAATATTTGCTGAAGAATTGAAAATTGGTGAATGATTATGATACGCAAGAACCGTGAGTCCTTATCGAGCGAGGAGGATGCGATGGTTGAAGTCGAACAAGCGATGTATGTCGGCTAACAACCTGCTTGATGTGGATGGTTCGTGACTGAGATGGCAGTCGTGGTGATACTGGTGTTGGAAAAAGAAGACAGATTCAAGATCCAAGGTAAAAAAACTGGTTTATGTCCGTGGATCTAAACCGAGTGATGATGGCGAATTAAGAGTTGTGGAGGGTCGATGTAATGATCGTGGAAGCTGAGATTAAAACAGCAGTAGAAAGTCGGGCGAATCAATCGAGCGCTCGGAGAAAGTACGGTCGGTCGAAGCCGAGCGTGTCGTGCTTGTGGAAAATGAAGCGAGACAGGTCGAACTCGATTTATGTTGCGGTAAGGAAAGTGGTAAGGTGCAGAAGTCGATATCGAATCGCGGTGTGGTTGGGGGGAACCGGGTGCTGTAGTTGGGCAGGAGGTAACGGGCGGGCAAACAATGGTTGAATGGTCGTCCTTTGTCCGTGCGAACACTCGAGCTGATCTTTCCGATTCCGGTCGTTGAAAAGGTTGGAGAGAGCGCGACTGGCTGGCAGCGAGAGGATTTCCGAGTCGAATGATTTTGGAAAGCCCTTTGGGTGGAAGTCGCGTCCGGAGAGGTGATTAAAGTGCGATCGATGTTCGAGTTGTCGAAACTTTGGGCGAAAACGGCGCGAAAATGAAGGCGTTTAAAGTGGAAAGTTGAATGAATAATAGACTACAAGTATTAAAAACGTTGTTTTGGTGCAGAGTCGTCCCGAAACTCTTTTCTTTTGGGATGAATGATTTTCGAACTTGAAGCTGGGAGAAATTGCAAATTGCTGAGAGAACGCAAGGTGTTGCTGACGGGGTCGATCCTTCCTCCTTCTAATTTTGTCTGGCTGGGCAAAAGGCGGGCAAGTGGCAAAGACAAGCAGCACTGATTGTAATCAAGACTGCAGGTGCAACCAATTTCAACCACTCTGAGGTTCACGGGAAAGAGAACAAAGGATGAAAGGAGGATAGAGAGAGAGAGAGGATTAAAAAAGGAAGGGCGACTTGTTGGCGATGCTGAAGTGGAAGGAGGAGCGGGAAAAGGGAGAGGAAGGAGCGAGAAGCAGAAGATTAGGAGTGCTTGAAACGAACCAATCCAATGAGGCTCGTGGATGTGGAGAAGCTCTGGAAGGACCAGCGACGAGAAGTGGAGCCACTCGCGAGGCCAACTCACATCCAGTCACGCCAGTGCTGGAGGGAGAGGAACACGCGACTGTGGCACATGATTGGCTGGTTGATCAACAAGGTTCGCCATTCTCGGACAGGGGTCTAGCGGATAGCGGGCCATCGTGATTGAATGAAAGGACTCGCGCAGCTGTGAGATGGCGTGAACTGGGCTGCCACCCGGCAGGAACTGCTGCATGGTCCAATCACAGCCCCACGTTCTGGAAGAGCCATCACACGCTAGCCTGATACAGGCAGAGACACAGGAAGGCATAAGTCTTTTACTACCGGCATAGCCACATAAGTTGGCATCAAATGGATAACGAAATACTAGCGAGATGCGTCACTCTCTCAATTTCTCTCCGCCTTTTGGAAAGCCACCATCGAAACAGAGTGCATGCCTCCAGTCATGATATACCCAATCAGGGGTTCAGAAACCAGTGACTCGGCGTCGAAACAAAGACCATGTTCATCCCCTGCCATTTCTGTATCCTGCGGAAAAGCACAGGATGTTCATGAATTGTTATTATTATCAACACAACAACTGTTTGGTGTTCCCTCTGGAGACTTCGTCCTTCTACGCACTGATATCTTGAGAACTATGCTCAAGACCTTCATTACCAGACTATCAGCAAGGCGCTATGTTGCCTCGTGGGATATACGAACCGCATGGCTGCAATTTTGACCCCATAAAGCCTTTGTTCGCTTCCGGTTCCGTGGCTTGAACACCCTCCAGGCGATCCTCCGTCAGCCTCTCTGGCAACTGGCCAGATCTTTTCAAGCGAAAGCATCGTGGCCATGACTGTTGTGAACGGTTGTTGTGTGCCGCATGAAAGACGGAGTCAGGGGTCAGTCGATCATGGTTCCTTTTCGATCTGCCAAGAACCACGACATGGCGAACAAAGCCATCCCCTGCATAACGCCTTTGAGTGCCTTTACACTATGACATGTCCCTCGGTGGCTTCGTTCCGCAAACAAGTCGGTGTCGAGTCTCAATCAATAAAGCTTCATCAATCTTTTTTTTGGTGCTTCCGATGACAACTTCGTGACCAACATAAAGGAACTCGGGGGCGACAAGCCATGACGCCCTCGGCAACGCGCTACGTATCGCACACGGGCCAGATTGTCAGCCAGACAGCCAGCTCAAAGCGGCCTCCTGAAACAGGACCCTTGCATTATCTGAACATTGGCGAGAGCTCCGTGCACACGGAGTCTGCACTGTGTCAGGACGACTCAGGGGTCGGGTTTTAATGTCAACATGTCTTCAGAGCACGCAAAGGTCTTTGGCTCTTCCTCCACCTTCGTGCCATTGACAGCAATATACATGAATTATCTTCCTCTGTGCTTGCTATGCTCCTAATGCAATCGGACAGCCTGTGGACTAAGTTGCGGCGCAATAAACGCTCCCCTGATGATAAATGTCGAAGCCATCTTAGGTCTCTGGTCTACCAGAGATTCTTAGACCAACTCACAAACAATATTACCTTTGTTCGCGGTCACAGTGAAGGGAAGTGCCTGAATGCAGGGGCTCGTATTCTGTCCAGCTCTAGTATCCTCCCACAGCTCTAATAATCCTCAAATCGCTTCATAGTAAGATTATGTGGTTTATTACTTTTCTCGCCCTCCTATCCCGTAGCAAGGACGCAAAGACGTAATATGTCTCTGTAGTCGGAAGCATTTTCCCGTCGTGACACGCTCAGCTGCTCGGTGGCTATCCCGTCTGGCTGGAGCTGCACCACTTTGGGGGTATTCTCATATAGTCCATCTTCTGCCCTGTGTCCGGCTATCCAGTCTAGCACAAAGCCACCACCGATTCCTTCCCCGCGATATCCTCCCTCAGAACTTGCCGGGATGTTTGCTTTCTCTTGTATGATACAAAAACAAAGAAACCGTTGCACATGTACTTGTACAGGGAGTGTCCGGCAAATTCGACCTCTGCCGGAAGATGAGCATAAGGTAGGTATCTCAGATGTTCTCAGCGGTCATTCGCTCCCATCCCGCCATCCTCAGTCCTTCTTCCAAACCCCATCTTCTTTGGCTTCGAAGCCCATTGCGGAACCACCGGGTATCGAGCTGGAATCGGCAAGAGATGCCTCTTCAGACCGGTACCAGCCCTTGTTCTTTTCCTCGTACTCCCGAAACTCGTCAGGATATCACTTCTTCAACTTGTCCCTGAAACCGTCCATCGTCTTGGGTAAAACTTTCGCGCCGGCTCGAAGCAGAATCGGAATGACGCGGTCAGCCCACACGTAGGACGGGGGGGTCTCCTGTATGGTGATGCCGTCATCCGCTGGGCCTTCTGTCTGTGGCTTCGTATCACGGTAGAGCAGTTCAGTGTTGTTCTCCGTCATCCTCTTACGGTAGAGCTTTTCAAGTACGAAGTAGTCCGAGACCACGCCACGACTTGACGGTATGAAGAAGGTCGACATTCCTAACAGAGCTGCCTCGAGGGGTGACCTCCCGCGGCGCACTTTAAAGACTGTGTCGCCAGACCGCACGCGGAAGTTGACATCGGCACCTGCTCGAATAAGCTGCTCGACGATAGGGACTCTCTCCTCTGCATCTTTGAAGAAGTGAAGGGAGTACGGCAGGCCAGCCCCCAGCTCCATCGTGATAGCCGAGACCAGAGGAGTAGCAGGCCAATAGCAGGTTCGCTGGATTGCTAATTCGGGTTCGCGCCATGGTTCAAGAGCAGCTCGATAACGGAGGCACCGTAAGGCGATCTTCCCCTGGCAGCCCACAGAGCCGAATCTCCGTTGAGGTCTTTGAGATTCGGGTCGGCTCCAGACTTGAGGAGCTGGTGAACGATTCCCGTACTGACTGGGGAGGCTCTCACCATGGCTTCGGACACTGCTGCTATTAAAGCCGTCGGGGCGTAGGGACCGGAGGAAACGTGAAGGCGGTACTCGGCCGTTTCTACCACGTTGGGGCTTATGCCTTCTTCGAGGAGGATAACCACCGCTTCGAGACTCTGGCGGCGCACGGCAACCAACAGCGGGCTGTCAGTTCCGTCTGGTCCAGGCCCTGGGTGCGCACCATGTCGGAGAAGAGCTTGCATTGCTGGCATGTCGACCTCTTCGATGGCAGTCTTCAGAGCCGTAGGTGCAGTCTTCAATTCCCTATGGCCCGGCGTGAGTTCGATACGATAGCCGGGATCCGCACCTTGCTGGAGCAGGAACTCGAGAAACTCGGGCGTCTTTCTGTGTAGACGAACGGCAATGTGGATAGGTGACTGTGCTCCATCCCAGGCGTTAGGACTTGCTCCCTTACGCACTAGTTCCTTGATGAGGCGAAGGGCTTGCTTAGGCGAAAAGACAAGGGATCTCCATGCTCCTGCTACACTGCACTGAAGCTTCCTGACCAGCGTCCGTCTGCCATCGGATACCTCGATATGATCGTTGGCCATGCACACGTGAAGAGGCCATAGTTCCAGAACAAGGTCAACAGCTTTCTTTAAAGAATATCACACAGGGTGCTTTTCAAAGCGATCTTGGGTGTTTGGGAGATTAAATCATATCGAACAAAAGGAAACCACATTCCAGACAGCCATCTCTTCGCACATCATGAACTGAACAGCATGCCGGCCGTTGTGCTGGTCTTCCAGGGGGCCGCCTTCCCCCTGACAAGTCGGATGCTCACCGTGAGCCTCCACGCGACGTGGTGCAAGTCCGAGTTGGATACTACTCAACTGACGAAGAGGTGCCAACCGTGAGCAGGGGAGATGTGAGATATTGAGCTCGGTACGGAACCCAGGGCCGTCCTTTACCACGTGTCAAGTCGCTGTTGGCGACAGGCTCAAGGAGGCGGTAAGATAGGTACCAGCAGCTGGCGACTTCAGCTCCAAAACGGCGTCTCAAAAACGGCAGCGAGTTATTTCTGGCACCGACGTTCAACAGAAGGAAGTGCCTCCTCTTGTGGCATGATGTAGGCTCGTCTTTGTGGTTCGTGTGGCTGATGTGTGGCACACCATGCAGACGCCGTACACTTGTACGATGCTGAGTGGCTGAGCAAATCTGCTTTCTGCTCCTCATTTCTGTGGTCACTGGTCGCTCCGTCAGTTTGTGAGCTGTGTCTCCGTGGCGCATGACTTACGGGGTCCAAAGTGGTTCTGTCAGTCTCTCGAGAGGCGTTTTGGACATCAGAAGTGACAGCTGGCAGAAAATAGATCGGGATTCATATCGAAGTCAGAGCACAAGTGATGATAGTCTTTGTTGTTGGGTTGATCCAAGGATGATGATGCCAGATTTAAGTAGCCGTTTCCATGATGGTTTTGAGCCAATCAGAAAGAGCGGAACAGATGGTTCAGCCAATCAAACTACAAGTTCGCTGATTCAAGCAACTGGCAACGGCCCGTTCAGGAGACAAAGCTTAATGCAACCCAGAGAAACAACCTGGAACCTGGCGTTGATATCTTCGCTTCTGCTGAAATCGCATATTGTGAGCAATAAGACTTGGCCGTTCCAAGCATTCACTTTCACAATTCAACAACTTCTACCCTGCAAAGCATACCTAAGAACCGGATTCTGCCGATCAGTCAAATCCATGAACTCGCATTATCATATTTCCAGACGTAGGTGAACCTCAGCAGCAGCGCCGTAGCAATAGCCACCGTGAGACAGACCATGATGGCAACCTTGGCGGGGATGTATTGCGGTGCTGTGAAGCCTGTGAATGTCAAGGGGCCGATGATGCTGGACGCGCCGTAGACGATGAGGATGATGGCGTTCATACCGATTTCTTTTCTGTGCCCGGCGTAAGTACTGCGCCCTAGGAGTACATTACTGTTAGGTCTGTGGAGTGGTTGGGAGACGACAGATGGTGTTAAAGGGGGGAACGGGCAAGTACTAAGTCCAGGAGATTGCCGTTAAGGAGATACCTATTAGCTTTCCGGCTTGTTGTGATCTGGGAGGAAGGCCATGGGACCTCCGCCGAGTACACCTGGAGTTTGTAAGGCTAAATGCCTCAGGGGCGATTGTAGGTCCTTCCAGCAAACGGCGAAGCGAGGAGCGCAGCTACCTTACCATCTGGAACTGTACGTTGAACAAGGCCGACTGCCTGGATGTCTACCCAAAGACTTTGACGGCGTCTCCTTCAACTGCTCCATCCCGAACGACTTGTTCTCGTACCTCGCTTGACGACCTTGCCGACACCTCCTTTATCTTGAGCATCTTGCCGATTCCCGAGATCTCGCGCAAGTTGCAGGCATGCAATAGCCCTCGTGTGGCCCAAGTGCCTGGAACGGTATCTAAAACGCTGACGGGCTGTGGATCACTCTACACCGCTCTGCAGTGAGACTTCGGAGGTGCCTCCGTGATGTTGTTATTAGTTCGCGCCCCCAGAGCACTCGCATCCTCCTCCAAATCCAACTTCCAACAGAAACATGGCGCATCTCCTCGGGCGCCGGTCTCCTCTCATTCAACTGCACTCGACAGCCAAGAGCCGACATCTTCCTGACGATCGCGCCTACTCTGGGGTGACAACAGCTCACTCGTCCAAGGTTAACTCCCAGTGTCTGTGTTATCCGGTAAGAAGTACATCTTGAGCGTTGAAAACATCGCCCTGACCTGATAAACGTCTGCAGATACACTACGCCGCGAAATGGGTGGATTCCAAAGACGGAGGTGTCCGACTAAGATAAGTCTGTGCACGATTGGTTCGTCTCTGAGGCCATGAGTCTGGGATGCAGGGTCAGAATCGATCAGAGGGAACTGTATTCGCCGTCCGCCCTGGGAAGAACACCTCACCACTGCCGGTCAGAATAGGTAACCACTTGGATACGCAACCAGCAGGAGGGCGATATGACGGAACCTTTGGTGTTCTGGCAGGCATTGAGGTCATTAAGATGCCTGAAGGAGAATAACCACCATACACATGCTCCACTGGCAGTCATAAACTGGACCAACGAAGAGGATGCGAGGTTCAACACCGGTATGATTACCTCTGGTTTGTGGAGCGGGAGGAAATCGCTCGAGTTCGCAGACGGCCTGCGGGCGGCCGAGGACAAGACCAGAGAAACGAGACTGAAGAGCGAGCTGGATCGCATCACGTACCTTGGCTCCGTCCCCGTGAGCTCCCAAGCAACCCGCAAAGCGCACACTTCGAGCTTCATATTTGAGCAGGTTCCGGTTCTTGAAGACGAGAACAACAAGGTCGGCGTCTTCACTGGCTGGTCATGACGGTCCACGGGGAGAACCAGCACCCTGGGACGTGCCCGATGGCTCGACGGGCTTGCGGACTGACTTCTGCGGCATGAATGGTATCGCGGGTCGAAGATATCGCACTTGCGGCCTACGGATTGTTGACTGTTGGGGTCATCAATTCCTGGCGTCAGTCGCCTCAACTGTACCGTCAAGATCGAATACAAATGGAATAGTCCAGCGGTGGCTTTGTATGAGGACTGTATAAGCTGTGTTGGAGAGGCAGCTCGTGCTCGTGTCGGCGATGATGGCTGGCGCAGGCCATGACAACCGGTATGTTGAATTAGGAACACCACCGCATTCCGACAGCTTTGTTTGAGGTACATGTATGTCCGACGTCCATGATTTTCATCACATCGAAGGGAGGAATATCTCATCACCTAGACGAGTACTCATCCCAAGAACAGTGGTAGGTCTAGGTCCCCCTTCTGCCCTCTATTCTTAATCAAACGATGGCCCTGCTGACAATACCAGTGCTACTGGCGCTCAGGTCCGTCTTGACAGCTTGTTGAGGGATGTTATCTTGTGATCAGTGAGAGTGGATCCTGATCGTGGCAGCCAGGCGACGGTGATTCTGGAAACGCGGGACATTTTGGGAGTGGAGGAAAGAGTCCGCAGAGAGTGACATAGGAAACAATAGCGTAGCTGCTGAGGAGAGTAGCGAATCCCTAACAGGCGGAGGTATCACGCGTGTCTCACCCACAAGACATAACATACAGCGGGATTGTCAGGGGCCGTCATGCATGCGTGCGGGGAACGGGACAACCGGGAGCTCTTCCAAAAGGCTGTTTGGGAGTCCCAAGGCTCCCCAAGCCCTGTTTTAGCGGCATCGATGCCAACCGGATGCCACGCGTCTTCCCAGAGACCCGGGTTGGGCGTCGTGTGAACTTGCCAGGGGAAGAAAAGGACTGGGGGATAATAAATGATCTGGTGGAGTCGCAAAGAGCGGTAAAGAATGAGGATCTGATGAGATGTTATCATGAAATGTTGAGAGCATATCTTACACGTGGTGAAGACTGGACGGCATAGGTGGATGAAGTTGAGCTTAAAACCTAGTGAAAAGCGATGAATGCATGACGGACCGATGATGATGAACGGCTTGAATCGGCAATGGAAGCAGCTGCATTTGAAATGTCAAAAGTCATCATGAACTTTCCCGGCAGAAAAGAAGAGAAGAGGAGAGACGAAGCAGTTGCCAGAGGAGACATAACGGAAGGAGCGGAAAACGGGGCGAAACTCAATTCGTGATCGTGCCTGCCGTCAAGTGTGGATTCCATTGTTTGACAATAAAAGATCGAACGGACCGTGGACCAAGTTTGGCAGGTGGCAGCCCTGTAGCCCTCGCAGCCCTCGCAGCCCTGGCAGCCCTGGCAGCCCTGGCGGAGTCGGGAACCCGCGTTGGACCCCATTTCGCGAAACGGAGCGACAGAAGAGGAACGACATCATCGTGGCCGCATCTTCCACCTAAGGTACTTCTTCTGTTGCTGAACTCCCGTCCCCCCCCCCCCAATCCCGTCCATTCATTCAACAACAACACACCGTTTCCCAGTCCAGTCTACCACACAACGACAACTCACACAGTGACACGTTCGCAACACCACCACCCCGATTCCCATCCTACCTACAGTACTTCACTCTCGTACCAACAAATTCCTGTCGGATTCCTCCCGCCGCGGCCCTTCCCACCTCCCAACCCGATTCGCAGCAAAGAGACAAATTTGCGCCCTGTCTAACTGCGTGCCGCTCCGGAACAAGTGTCTTGCCTGGCTGGTCCTGTCTCTCCCATTGTTAGACATTGTCGACATCCTCGACATTCCCTGCCTACCTTAACCCACTTGGAATACGCCCGAGAAGCTGCACTACCTTCGCATTCGCGAGGACCACAAGCTAGAGAATTCACTCTTGTTGCTTGGCTGGCTCTATTTGACGTAACTGGCAGCATCGGTGCGACACAATCACTTCCCCGGAAACAAGCAAACAATCATGATCCTCGGAGTCGCGCACATCGACCATTCACTTGCGAGCTGAGACACTACAATCTGAACCCTGGCATGACTTGTCTTGACGAGCCTCCATTCCTCCCTCCACGACCTCGTCCCTCAACCACTCTCACCCCATATCTGCTGCAACCATGGACAAATCAGCAGCAAATATGGGCGACGCCTCAGCAGATGCCAACGCCAACCCCAATCCCCGTCCTTCCAACCCCACGCTCTCCCGCGAATCCACGACGGGCACCGTGTCCCCGAGGACTGAGTCGTGGCCATCTACCAACCAAGGGATATCGCAGCCCTCGCAGCCCTTGCAGCCCTCTCAGATCTCTCAGAGCTCTGCTGCATCCTCAGCAACCCCTTCACCACTTGCTTCACGAGAACCTTCACCACAACGACCTCATCGGTCGACAGTTCCTAGACCCCAGGGCACAAGATCGCGGAAGAACAGCCAACAAGATACAAGTCCGGCCCGGTCAAACAGGTCGACCGGCCCCACCTCCGCGCCGTCTACCAAGTCATTGTCTGCATCGACAACCCCGAGCCTACCTGCACCGAATAACTCGAGCAGCAATGTGTCGATGCCCCAGAAGCTGTCCTCGACGATAGTAGAAACTCTGAAAGAGACGCCTCGGTGGCCCGTTTCTCCCCGGTTACGATCGCCTCCGCCAATTCTCAATAAGCCTGTGCTTGCGCCGGGGCGACGCCTGGAGAACGAAGCTCCCGTTATTAGCGTTCAGCGACCGACACCGACGTCAAATCCGGAACTACTGGTGGACGTCGACTCCGACGACTCTCATCTGCAACCGGGCAGCAAGACACCGACTGGTCGCTCTGTTGGCAGCACCTCAACCCTCGAAACAGTGCAGGAAGTCAGCCCTCTCGCATCACCCCAGCACAGCGTCGAAAACGCATTCGAAAATCTGGGAGACAGTGTCGCCTCCGAAGCATCATCGCAGCACGATTCTGCCGATGGTCAAGCGTCGAGCTGTACAGAGAAGCCGAAGTTGGCGCCGAGCGAGAGTGGAAGCGAAGCCGGGAGCATCATGCTGGAACGGCGGAGCGCATCGGCAGCGGCGCTACCTCCGCTTAGCTCGCGGCAGTCCAGTACTTCCACCTTGAAGCCGCCAGTCAAGGGTAAAACAGGGGAGGGTACATCGCAGAGTATGACCGTCGAGACCGAAACAGTGACGTCGATACCCCAAGTTGCATTGGCGCAAGGAGCCGGAGTGCAAGGGTCGGCCGGCAGCATCAGGACAAAGCCGAGCTCAGAGACAATCCGGCCCAAGAAGGATAAGAAGAAGCCTCCGCGGAAGCAACCCGCGGTTACTAGCGGAACTGGTGAGCATCAGATTTCTCGACCCAAGATCGGCCCCCCAAAGCTGCGGCACCATCACTCGTCCAGATCAGTGGCTTCGGCCACTGATGCACGCCTCGTGTCCCCGACGAAGTGGAGTGGACAGTACGATGATGCCGCCAGTCTCAATTCGCCCAATGTTCGCAGTCAAAGTTATGCTCTCGGCACATTACTGACGAGACGCCGCACAGCATCCTCCAAAGCCGATATCTTCGAGGCAAAGGTCGCCAGTGCTGTTGAGGAGGCAAACTCCTCGGACTCGGAGGAGACTTTCGTGTATGATTCTAACCCACCAGATGGCCGCGACCGGCCGCACCGATTCCATTCCCGCACACCGAGTGCGACGTCGATGATGAGCCAGGTGGACCGGAACGGTATGCGATCGATTCCGGGGGTTTTGGAGACGGCGGCGCCAACGGCAGGGTTCAAGAAGAGCATGAAGTTCGTCAACGTCAACACATTTACTAGTAATCCGAACGACGGCAACCTTATGGACGAAGACGGCAAAGGGACTGGACGAAGCACTGCCGGGTCTGCGCGTGGAACGGCTAGACACCATCACCACCTCGCTGGTCGCTATGGTAGAAACGGCGGCGGAAATGGCCACCCATCCATCTTTGCAGACGAGTCTCCATTTGTTCCCGGGACAGCGAGGTCAGGAGTCATGGCTAATACCTCTCGGCAATCCTCACGGCCCTCAAGTCCAAGGTTCAACTACGGTCGTTCCGCTGGCAATTCGAGGCGTGGTCCGATATCCGCAGGGTTCGACCTCGACAACAATGCTCCCGTGGACGATGAAATGACACCCCTCCTCCAGTCACCCATGCGGTCAACGCGATCGGCAAGGAGAGGACGGCTACCGGTGCCTCTCCGTGGTTTGGAACCACGAACATACCACCAACCCGGATCCTTCCTGAACAGGTTCGCGAGCTGTCTGGTTCTCACGGTCATGTTGCTTCTCGTTATTTCCGGGGCAATTGGATTCATGTTTGCGACCTCGCAGCCCCTGACAGAGATCGAGCTCACCGGCATGCGGAATGTCCTGGCCAGCGAACAGGAAGTTATGCTCGATATCACCGTCAGGGCGCACAACCCCAACGTGGTTGTCGTCGTCATCGACTCGGCCGACATCGAGGTCTTTGCCAAGTCGAAGCACGCGGGGACAGATTCGGAGTGGTGGCGCCATCCTCATGACACCGGCGAGTTCATGGCGCGGCGGCAGAAGCGCCAACAGTCTGAGATTGGTGCACTAGACGACCCCATCAACGACCCGCCTAGGGACGACAGGGCGCCCAACATGCGACTTGGCACCATTCGCGAGTTCGACAGCCCGCTTTCTTTCGAGGGGTCATTCTTCCACCGCGGAGTATCCTCATCGACCGGCGAGATCCGCCTGCACCGTCCCGGCAACGGCACTGATGGTGGAGCAGAGCGGTGGGAACGCATCATGCAAGACGAGTTCGATCTGATCCTTAAGGGGGTTCTGAAATACTCGCTCCCGCTGAGCCAGCGCATACGCAGCGTCGCCATCTCGGGCCGGAAGACGATCAAGCCCAACTCCGCCAACGATCCGACGCTCAAGCCAAACAGCACGGCTGAGTTCGACATCAACTTTATGTAACCATCGCCATGGCTTTACATACCCAGGCCGATACAGTCACACGACGACATCCCAAATTCCCTTTACAATCTGTCCTTCTTTTTATTCTTTGTCTATTCCCCCCCCCAACTGTATCAATTCAGCGAAGCATGGCATATGGGACACGGATATTCCCAGGGAGTTAGACGGCAAAACCAAAAATAAAGACAACAGCACCAACAAGAAGAAGCGGCAACGAGAAGCGGAGCAACACCGTTACCTGTCTCTCACTCTCTCACTACTTTCCTTCATCAAGAAACCCTCTATAGCCTACGGCTCGGCGCGTTGGGTATAGATACTTGACGATACCTCATACCACGCAGACCTTCCTGCGGCTGCCACACGGCACTGTTCCCTATTGTTTTTCTCTGTTTTCTATATTGCGGGGGGCCTTCTGTGATGAGGGACAGGCGTGGACAGGTAGTAGATGGAGAGATGGATGGTCAGGTTGCAGAGCTGGGTTCAGCTCACGCCCCTGTGAGAGGAGACCTCCCACGGGCGGATCCTGACCTCTGTCATTGGTGAACATTGCTTGCTTGCTTGTTGCTTTGGATTGGCGAAACATGGAAGAGAGAAAGGGTTGTTCTTGGGACATGGGGCAAGGGAATGCCAAACAGGAAAGAGAAAACACAAGAGAGCAACATCTAAAAATGGGAATACCAAACGTTATGTCCTGGCCGTGGGCCACATCTTTCGATCCATGAGATACCGCCGTGGACAAGCGTGACATGCACTTATGATGGGCCGCATCCTCTACACTCGAGATGCCGTGATTGACTTGAAAGTGCGAGGTGCAGTGATGATATGGGTTTGACACAGACAACCGGGTCAATCCACTCTGGCCGTTTCCTAGCTACCTTAGCTCGTGCATGAGCGAGCTTCCCGCCTACCTGGTATGCATGGCGCCCTGACCCTGGTGCTGGCGAAGCAGGACCTCGGACTCTGATTACTATTCCGGTATCAAGTTGCTTACTCGGACTCTGGACATGGCATCGCTTTTGGTGTCAGATAAGCGGTGTGAGCATGGTTGTGTAGTATTTGACCAGTTGAATGCCCTATACTTCGTGTTGTGCTTCATATGAATATGAACCGAGCTTCTCCTCTTGAGTAGAGCTAATCTATCTCCTTTGGCCTTCATGCCAGCTATGGGCAAGCTTGCCTTCCTCCAGGTTATGATATCAACCGTTGTAAGTGAGGAGTGTTTATGCCTCCCGCTTCAGAGCCAAAATGCTCGCTAAACGCCAAAGTTCTATCCCATCCCATCCCCTCCGGGGCATCCGGGGCACTTCAGAACGTCGAATGTACTCTTGCCCTCGACGACGTTCTCAATGCACACATAAACCTCCGCCCACCATATCCGCGTATCTTGCAAATCAAAACACTCTTTCATCGGCACTGATGCCTCCCTTCTTTCAAGCCGCAAATCTCCTCCCTTATTCAATTCGTCCAACCTCCTAAGTATCCGCTCATCACAGCTCCCCCAATGTCACTACGCTCATGTTGCACGCGCGCTAACTCCCACCAAAGTCCAACAAAACCTTCACCTCCACGACGCCCACAACCTCCCCCTTCTCCAGCAGACAAACGACCGAATCGGGGCGACAGCTATCCCCATCGGCAACCATCAGCTCGCGCACCCACTCCCTCGCCCTCGCGGCGGTGGTGTCCGCCTGCACGGACACGAAGTCCGCCCTCCCCACCACAAGGCCGGGGAGTTCGTCTTCTACCCTTTTGGATAGGTCGCGGGAGCGGAGGGACCGGATTCGGGAGGGGAGGACGACGCCGCCGCTTGATCGGAGGGACGAGGAGGAGGAAGGGAAGGACGGGACGCGCACCCAGCCTGAGGGGGAGGCGTACCCCGCGCGTAAGATGTCGGCGGCGAGGAGGGGTGTGGCTGGGGCGGAGGAGGGGAGGTGGAGGATGCAGGAGGGCGTGAGGTTGTTGTCTGAGTGGGCGACGGGAATTTCCTTCCAGGGAGTTGATATTTGCCTGACTGTTATCCGGGGGGTGGCTGCGGAGGAGGTGGAGGTAGACGGGGTAGACGAGGGGTTGTTGGCCGCCGCTCCGATCGCGCCGCCGGGGTGGTTGCGCGCAAAGACTGTCGCGACGCGAGACATGGGGGTTGCCTTTGCTATCACTCCCCCGCCATGGAGTTCGTTTGCACAAACCAGGGCTAGGGCGTCGCCTACTGCTAGCGCAGCAGTGGTGGATGTTGTCGGTGCGGCGAGGCCGAAGCTTGTGGTTTCGAGCTCGTGGACTGGGGAGGGGAGGACGATGGCATCCGGCCGTAGACGGACGACGTCACAATTCTTGCCGTGGTGCGGGGCGCCGGTGAGGAGGACAAGCGGTAGGTCCGGGTCGAGATGCGGCAGGACGGCAATGATCTCGGGCGTCTTGCCGCTGTAGGTTATTAGCAGGGCCGTGTCGGTGCGGCTGTTGATGACTCCTAAGTCGCCGTGGAGGGCCTCGGTCGGGTGGAGGAAGGTGGCCGGCACAGAGAGGGAGTTGAAGGTCGCCGTGAGCTTGCGGGCGATGTGGCCCGACTTGCCGACGCCGATGAGGACGAGCTTGCCGCGCGGGTGGTACATGGGCGCGGGGCGGGTGATGGCCTCCACGGCGCGGGAGAAGGCCTCTCTAGCTAGCGCATCGGTGGCGTAGAGTTGTGATAGGGAGGATAACGCGGCCGCCTCGGTGGAGAGGACGTGCACGGCAGAGGCTAGCCTGTCGCCTAGTGGTGCTGCTGTGTCTCTGAGGCAGCCCTCGTTGGAGAAGGATGTGTTGCTCGATTGGAGGTCATAGTCGCCGGCTTCGCTCTGGGTGTAGGAGTCGGTCGTGCAGGCGTCGAGGTCGAGCTCCTCGATCGGCGTGCAGGGGTGCGACGGCTCCGGTGTGACGGGGGACGGCGGTGAGGGCGGCGGGATTGCCGGGAATTGCGGCGCAGCTCCGGGGCCGAGTAGGTACACCGCTGATGTCTGGACCGGCCGGGGATCAACCATTGCGTAACTCTGCGTTGTTGGATCTGGGCTGCACTGAAAAAGCAGATGCGCCAGAGGGGAATTGAGTTAAAGCCGAGCTGGAGAAAGGACGATCTCGCGCCCTATCTTGAGGTGTATATAAGATTGAACCAGGTCAATGGCCAGCGTCTTGTCCGTCGGCTGAGTCCGGGGGGCTTCCGTTGCTGAGCTCAGGGTACCATCCTCGGAGATGTTGGTCGCAAAGTAGATAAAGGGGTGGTGAGGGGTGTGTACACTGATTCACAGGCCTTCAAGCTTGTGATTCACGTATACTGTGATGTCGACAACGTCAGGAGCTGCTCATCGAAGTTTCGACAATCGGGTGGCAAAAGACGGGACTAGTGTAAGTCCCAGATGGCGCTGAGACGTGACGACCCGTAAGTGGAGAACAGATAAAGTTTCAGCAACGGATGGAGAAGAGGCCGAGAAGTCAATGATGGCTGGTTAGACTTGTGAGTATGGGGGTAGGCAAGGGGGAAATGGGGAGAGGAGAGAAAAGATTAAGTAGAGACAAACTTGAACTATCAAGAGCCTCTCGACATGGATATAAAAAGATGAACAGTCAAGATATTACATATTTATCTCCAAGCTAGACGTGGCTAAGGGAACCAACAGAGACAGACTAGGAAGACAAAGCAGCACTGACTAGCCGGAGATCTACCATGACTGCGAGGATCCATGATGGATGGGGTGGATACTACTGTGGTAGATTACCAGGCAGGGGGGGCAGGGAGGGCAGGGACGGAGAGATGCGACCCCCGATGTGCCATGGCTTGCTTCGCGATCTTCAGGGTTCTTGATCTCATCGACCCTTGATGCGCATCCGGTGGTCGAGCACATCGAGTTTCTCCTCGGCACAGATAACCCACTTGCTGTGTAGGGGCCCCCGATCCGGCACAGGAATGGAGGACGGTGCGCATCACTGCTACTACCTGCTACTAGCAGTAACCATAATAGCATAATGGTATGAGGAAAAACATGGACCCCAACAGCCCGTGCCCGCATGGAAAGAAACACCAAGACACCATCCACATCCCGAAAGCGAGCCATGGCGGCCGAGTCGATCAGCATGATAAATCCAACATGCACGCGCCAAGTCTGGACCCTGCTGTTGGTTCATGATCCATATTGCTTGCAGCATGTCCTGCAGAAAAGGACTCGTCACCAGAAAGATGTGTGGTAGAGAAGGGGCACTTGAAAAGAAGGGGGGGGGGGGGGGGAGAAGAGATAGGTTGGCGAGGCGAAGGACAGAGCCTCAGGGAGTCGGGGACTACCCACGTTGTTGGACTCTCCCGAACAAGCCTTCCAGGTTCCTGTGAATCATGAATCGGAGAGGCTAATAAACCAGAAAACGTGCAGCGCGCCTTTTCTTGCGTGATCTGGGTCCAAACAAGGTATCCACTGTTAACCAGCACTACTGCACAGTACAACGGCAAGGACGGTACCGAGGAGGAACCACCACCTCCCTTCCGTACATCTCCGGCCAACAAAGAAAGGGACGGGAGGGCTTTGTCTTGTGAGCGTCTGCGCGTCAGAGAGGGCTGAGAGCATCTCCGGGGCTGACTGAGATCCAGATCTGAAGACATCCCGTCGGCGAGTCTAATCTCCAGGACCCCGAATGCTGAAAATATGTGCTCGTCATGGAAGTCTATGATGGTTATCGTGCAGGATTCCATGGCATTTGACCAACATGCGCCAATGCGGGACAAATTGATTTTCAGAGTGGGGTTCGCCTTGTCCATTATCGATAACGAAATTCCATCTTAACGCCAACGGCGCCATTAAGCCGAAGGAGCTCGGAGCCGAGCTGTCGGGAATCGCGCCCATATCCCGATCCGGTTTCCGTTCACTTGCAGGCGGAGACGGTGTGACTTCGTGTGCCTTTCGCGTTCCATTTCTGGGCGCCAATGGGTCCGGGTAGCTCGGGACTGCCATCGGGGCCATGTTGAAGGATGCTGATGCTCTATTGTTCATGCCTCTGTCTACATATCATCTCGAGCGAGGTAGACTGCTTCTCAGCCACACCCTCGGCTTGGCCCTATGCAATCACAGAAGATGCCGGCCCTGACAGCATCTCAGAACAGGTCCCACACGTCGTTGTCGGTCCATCCACCGCTCCATCCACCGTCGGCCCAGTCCTCAGCGGTCAATATCCCCGGGCACCAACCATAACCACGGTCATTCCCGTTACCCATGCTCCTCATTATCTGCCTGTAGTAAGACGCCACGTCTGGCCTCCAACCTTCGTCATCTGAATCCTCGTCACTCGAAACATCTGACTCCTAATCACTGTCATCCGAGTCACTCGACGAGTCATCTCCATCCTGCTCAACCTTTGCTCCCTCCCCAGACTGATCTTCCGCATCCGAACCCGAGCCCTCGTCATCCGACTCGGAGTCAGACGAAGAGCTGCTAGACAAGCTCTCAGCTCCCTCAGCTTTAGCAAGCGGCATCTCCTCATCCTCGTCGTCATCTGAGGAATCGCTGTCGCTGTCCGAGTCCGAGTCGGACTCCGACTCTGAGCTGCTGTCATCCGAGATGTCTGCCGTACGGGACTTCCGCAGTCTCCTCCGCTTGAGCGGCTGTGTACCGTCAGTCGGCTTGCTAGCCACCTTCTTCTCCGCAATCGCCGGCTCGGCCTTCTTCTCTTCCGTCGCTGAGGATGTGGTGGTAGTGGTAGCAGCAGAGGTCGTGCTCTCCTCGCTCTCTGAGAGCTCCTGCAGCACGAGCTCGGCCCGCATGCGCTTGATCGCACGTTGCTTGACATCCACGTCCATCTCCTCCTGCGCAGCGAACCCGGCCTCGTCGAAAGTCCGCTTGCCATTGCCCTTGTCGGTGCTGGACTCTCCGTCCTGCTTGCCCAGTTGTAGAAGCTTCGACAGAACCTCCTCGTACAGCTCCTGTTTGCTCTCCTTGTCCGCCTTCTCCTTGACCTGAGCGAAAGCTCCGGCACCGTCCGCCATGTCCTTCTTCTTGATCTCGGCTGCCTCGTCCCGTAACCTGGACCGGATGAATCCCTTCAGATCCCGGATATAGGCGAGGAATATAGGGACGTCGGCGGCCCGTATCCTGCCAGCATCGAAGAAGTACTTGATCACCAGCGTCTGGTGGTTCTTGTTGAACTTCCACGACTCGCGGTCGTTCTGCCACTGTCGGAGGTAGGCGAGCGAGGGCTCGAGGTTGAAGGCTTCCGCTGGTTCGGCCGCGGCGGGCTTGGGAGCCTTCTTCTTCTTCTTAGTCTTCTTGGGAGCCTTCTTGGGTTCTGCTCCTGGCTTGTCTTCTGGTGTCTTTGTGTCTTCGGAGAACTTGACGGACTTCTTAGGCGAGGGAACGACTGTGTCTGTCCGTTGTCTCTTGTCTGGGCCACGGCTGATCGGGGCGGATGTGGGCGGAGGTTGCTTCCTCTTGAGGTTCGCGGAAGCAGGGCTGGACTGTTGTTGGGCTGGTGCTGATGCTGCTGGCATCGCATTGGCGGAGCTTGCAGGAGCAGGGCTTTCGCCCGATGCAGGCCCCTTAAGCTTCAGACCCAATCGCTTCCAAGCCGGGACGCGCTGCGCACTGTAGGACATGACGACGGAGAAGTGAGGGAGGGTGTATTGGGAGAGATAGAAGGGAGGGGTGAGAACTGCGCAGATGCGCCGAGGGAGGAATAAAAGTGTATTGGCAAGCCACTCGAATGATAATTGACAGGTAATTGCCCGCTTTTGAGATGGATATGGCGAATGTAATTGATTATCCTAATCTCGTGGCCCTGACTGCATAATTGGGCTTCTGGTTTCGGGCGTCTTTGGGCTCAAACTGCTTCAAGTGCAAGACAGGTAAACGAGAAAAATCGAGACGCAGCAACTTTTTGGTGGAGCATGTGGGGCGCTTCCAACGGTTGAAGCTCCTGATTGGGCAAAGCACTTACACCGAAGATGTTCCTCCGCATTGCTCTTGATGTGCTGAAGGGAGATACACGTACGTTGTCTAGGTGTTAATCAGAGAGCTAGAAGGGTTGCTGTCCTGCTGTGGGAGCAAGCAGTACCTCGCTTCTGGGAGAGGCTGAAACCCCATGCTCTCGTCAGAGTCAGTTACAACCTGGAAGCCATAAAGCTGACGCGCGGAGGCTACGAGTAAGGTATGGGATGAAGAAATTCCCGGGCACTCTTTCTGTTCGACCGACAGATGAAAGGAAAAAAGATGAGAAAGGATCGTAGAGCACTTAGAGAGGTAGGTATACACAAGTGTTGAAATAAGAAATGGCAAGCACGACCTTCACGACGTCACATGACGCCTAACTTTCGAGGCGAACTAGGTAAGGTACTTTGAAATCAGCTAAGTCAGCTCTGTGGAGCACGGGCCACCTCGGCCTTCTAGGCAAGCTCCAGACAACGCGTTCGGTGAATTGAGAGCTTCAAACACCAACCCAAGCTCCATTAACGACCACTCTCACCCATCAATCTCAAAGTCAAATCTCATCTGAACCTCTACGAAACGGAAGCCACCTCCGTCCAAATCTAGACCTCCACAGCCGACAAGATGTCTGGTATGTCGACCTCAGCTCCGCCCAAGCTCTCGATGCGCGCCATCGGCGAAGAACGCCCCCCTGATTTCTGGTTCGACTGACTAACATATTTTGCAGGAGCTTCGGCGTACGACAGGCACATCACAATCTTCTCAGACCAGGGAAGATTGTACCAAGTCGGTACGCATTTCCCCTTGACCTCCTCCCGTCCGCCCACGGCCCATATCCAACACTCTGCCACCAGGCTCTGACGTGCTGGTTACTATCGCACTGCGACGCAATGCTGACAGCTGAACGATACAGAATATGCCTTCAAGGCCATCACAGCAGCCAACATCATGGCGATAGGAGTGCGTGGCAAGGACTGCGCCGTCGTGCTGTCCCAGAAGAAGGTCCCAGTAAGTCACCACCGGCCACCCCTTCTACAATAACCGGCCAGAGCTGACAACTGCCAATAGGACAAGCTCATCGACCCCTCCTCCGTCTCGCACATCTTCCAGCTCTCCCCCGGCGTCGGCTGCGTCATCACAGGCTCCATTGCCGATGCACGAGCGTTCGCCCAGCGCGCCCAGGGCGAGGCGGCCGAGTTCAGATACAAGTACGGCTACGAGATGCCCTGCGACGCCCTGGCGAAGCGGCTCGCCAACATCAGCCAGGTGTACACCCAGAAAGCCTACATGCGCCCCTACGGCGTGGCCATGACGCTGATATCGCTCGACTCGGAGCTGGGGCCGCAGCTGTTCAAGACGGACCCGGCGGGGTACTACATCGGCTACAAGGGCACCGCGGCCGGGCCGAAGCAGCAGGAGGCGCTGAACCACTTGGAGAAGAAGCTCAAGAACAAGGACTGCGCTGAGGGCGACTGGAAGGAGGTGGTCGAGCTGGCTATCACGACGCTCAGCACGGTGCTCAGCATGGACTTCAAGAAGGGTGAGATCGAGATTGGCATCGTGGGCGGACCGTGGGCGGATGGCAAGGAGGGCACAGACGGCAACTTCAGGACGCTGACGGAGGAGGAGATCGATGAGCGGTTACAGGCTATCGCTGAGAAGGACTAGGTGGCGATTGAGAGGTGGCTTGTGGAAGCTGTGGTTGTTGCGTCCGAAGAGAGGCCGTTTGTCCGACGTTAATTCGGCAACGGGTGTCTCAACGGCCGATTTCAAGGAACGTGGGATGTGATGAGTGAGCGGAGGAGTCTCACTGGTGATGGATGATGTCGCCGACATGCCAGTTGCCTTGTGTATTTTATCATTATCCTACCGGGTGTCATAGACGAAAGAAAGAGAGCAGAGCGTGATATCGTAAAAACGGATCTGGTCCAATGGCGGAAGAGATACACTGACGGGAGCAGCCTTCGAGGCTTTAGCTGAAGGCTGAAAGGCGTGACTACAGTGATATGTGGCTATCACCTCGCCCTTAGAGATTGCAGATCCGGCTTGTACCGACGACGGATGACGGGGAGCAACACCGGGCCGATACATCAAGGTACGTACATGTTGGCTTCCTTTGGCATCACTTTCAGCGGATGAACAATGGTTCGCGTGCAGGGTGAAACATTGAGGAGCAACCTCACAGGGCAGGCCAGTCATGGACGACCAGTCTGTTCCCCCGTTAACGCCATCAAGCCACAGTGAAGTCAGGTGTGGCCCGTGTTTCTGGCAACTTGAAACGAGATGAGGGTGTAAGCTTGTCGAAGCTGGGAATGTTTGGATGAGAGCCATGTGCTCTGCGGGTCACCAGCCATACCCGATATAGAGAGGGCTATGATGGGGCTATCAGTGTCACACAGAGTTCATGAGCCTTACCCAGCTGACAACCGTCGATAGTGCTCTGGGGGGGCAGAGGAGTTCTTGTCCAAGAGCTCTCGCGGCTCTTATTGGTAGCTTCATCTCAACCTCCCTCCCGGAATGTCGAGGCTGTACAGCCGAGTGGTTGACTGGTCTCCCTGGTTCCAAGTGGTCTGTGTCCCCTTGCATACACAGCTTCTACAGCTCCTCACTGGATCCATAGAGGAGCCGTGTCGAAACCCCGATCGAGAAAAATTGTATGCAAGCGGTGAGGCTGGGAATATGTTTCTGTCAGTGTCAAGTAGAAGTCTGGACTTCAGCTCAGCCTCTGCCAGAGAACGGTGTGTAGAGTTATATGCGCTCGCATTCTCATTGGCTAAAGCCCGGACGGGGGCTTGGTGAGCTGCCTCCACAGGTCTGGGCGAAGCGAGGCCGGATTGGGTCCGCTTAGGAGCTTCTGGCGTGCTGAAAAGACGCTAGAGTCTAGACTCCACCTTCACTGTCACCCCTGTCTCTTTCTGTACCCTCACACAAACTCCACCACCAAAATGTTCAAGCCACAGCTAGCGGCTCTTTCATGACCATGTCCGCTTCCCAGCCAGTCAAACTCGAGATATGCCTCCCTCCACCGTTCAGGCTATCTCAGAAAAGGAACAGCCCAAGGCTCTCCGGGCAGTTTTCACTCTGGACTGCACCATGTCGTCGTTGACTGTGGACTCGGTCGGAACTTTTGTTGGTGTCACGAATCGAGACTGGTCTGTACCTTGCAGAGGAGAAGCATGCACACCTACAAGGAGAACCCACGCTATTTCATGGCATCCACACGCGTCAACGAATTGAGGCTAGAAATGCCACGAACTCCAAAGAGAATACACTCCTAAATTAGCGTCCAGACACTATCGAATTCCCAATATCTGGCGTGACTCGGGGACATTTCTGTCACATACCGACACTTTGGTGGAGTTACATGTCTTACTAGCCTCTCCTGGATGCCTCAGAACTACGTACTTTCTTCCCAGTGTACCAGGATATACATTACATCTCATCTCATCTCATCAGCATACCCAAGATCTCAACCCTACCCAGCAGCGATGTGGAGAGCACTGCACGCAGCAGGGGTTGTCGACAAGCTTCATCGGCAACAGGGGGGTTCGTTCGGGAGGATGGGGTACTTGCAGCCCTAGGGCACGCTTGTCACAGCTCTTCAAGGGTTGATGCTGCTCTCTTAGCTTTCCGCTGCCATCGGGGCGCCTCTTCCAACACGCGGGTAATACCTCCGATTCGGCAACACATGCCCTGACTGCTTCCCAGCGTGCATGGCTTCTACACAGCTGGGTCGTCTATGATGTCGTCTGCAACCCTACAGCGGCCTCATACGGCTTTGCTCGGGCCTATGCCGGGACGCGAAAGGGGGGGACACTCTACCCGTTTCGATACTCGAGAGTGTCTCCTTGTCCTCTCTCTTGGTCCCTAGAGTGGACTTGGCTCTCCTCGACAAGCATGCAGCCCTCGTGTCTTTCTGTGCAAACTGCTCCTCCATCTCCTCCACCTGGACTTCCTCCATACCACGTACTAAGTACTATCTGTTCTTCATCTCCTCTTCCTCCACATGGCTTCTTCTTCCTCTCCAAGCTTCCGGGTCATATACAAAAGGGTCGTCGTCGCGCCTCGTCGTCTGTCGTGATGGACTATCAAGCTCCGACACAAGCACCCTAAATCTCGAGTCAAGCGTCTAATCACAGCGACCGCCAATCTCTTTCCCTTTTGAGCCTTGCCTTCCTTCTCTCCTGCATATGTACACGCGCCCTGTTTGATACAGATGATTCGGCCTGCCACGATAGCCACGATATCTTCCTTTACCCTCTCCCGATTCCCGTCTCTGTCGGCTTTTGCCTCCGGGTACAACGAACATCGACAGCCCGAGCAGAGCTCCTACAGAGTGCCGTCGGGGCAGCTACACCGTGTGCGACTTACAACAACAAAGAAGGGAACGCAACGATGGACGGACGTACGTTATTCTATGTCCTACCCCCTGAGTCCAGCACCGAAATGATGCGCGGCGCTTCGGCGGCAGCAGAACCGGAAACAAGAAGCCTCTTCCCAAAGCAACCTCAGTACTAACGTCAATACCCTCAGCAGTCAATGAGTACCGCACGCAGCGGGTGGCCGAAGTGCTCTACGACTTCCGCACGGTGCAACTCTACATCGCCGCCGCGCCCGTGAACCCGGAGAACATGGATGACTATTACACGGAGGGCTGGGCGGTGCTCCGCCAGTGCGCCCTCGACGGCCAGCACATCCTCAACTGCGGCGCCGACATCACGGTGCCGCAGAGCAACGGACACCCGGACGAGCAGGTCAAGGCCGAGCTGAGACAGTTAGTCTACCCCTATCTCCCAATGATTCGTGGTTCATACCCGACTTCGATGTCGCCAAGACAAGAGAATGCACAGGGCCTTCGGGGACTACGACAACTGACAGTACCAATGCAGTGTCCTCCTCGATGCGTACGCCCGCAGGCACGAAGGCCAGAAGATCTACCTTCGACAGGCGGCCGCGCAGAGATGGATCGACTGGCGGGAGCAGATCCTGATGGGAGGCCGGCCTCACTCGGGAAACCACTCGCAACTGCGCGGCTGCGATATGCAACTACGAGCTGTGAGTCTACGTACACCGTCCTTCTAACCCTTTCCTTCTTCCCTCAAGGCGTGCCTCTGGAACTTCCCATCCCATCCACATACACCTCCACATTACTACCCCGTCCGCATCTGACCTGGTGAGGAGGAGACTCAACTGAAAACCAACAGGAACTCGAACTAATCACCGACGAGATGATCTACAACGAGCTCAAGACGTCCGACATGAACATGGGCCGCTGGACGGCCGAAGACCCTAGCCTGCGGGCGGTGCAACGCTGGGTCCGATCTCGACGAGGTTAGCTGGCACCCGATGAGCTGTTAGCTTGACCACCAACCCCTCCCTTTCTACCACCATCTCCATCTGGAAAGGGACCATTCTTCTTCCGGACCCTCTGATTCAACAAGCCGGATCTTTCTTACTTGCTTCAATTCTTGCTTCGATTCTTTCCATCTTCTTTGACAACAAGCGAAAAGGCATTATTGTTCGGCGCAAAACTGGGATAGAAACAGACAGGGACATGATACCACGGGAATAGTACACGAAGGGCAAACATTCGGGCAATTGAAAAGCTTGTTTTATGTTGGGACCGACACTCTGATATTGCTTTCTTTTGTTTCTTTCAACCTGCACATACTTTCGGGGGGAGAGAGCACGAGCTGGCCTCGGTGATTGGGTATATATCGCGGGTTTTCGCGTGCCAGACATTGTTCACGCTTGAGTAATAGGGGTCCGGTAACAAGACTCGAGTCGAGAACCACGGTTTCAACAGTGTAAAAAAAGAAGGACAACCCTCGAAATCTCGAGAACGATTTCGAGGCCTCCCTCTTATCCTAACGCATCTAGACTCTTTTTTAGAATGACTCGTGATGGGATTAGGTTCGGAGCTATTGGCCGCGCTCCACCACACCATCGGCAGACCATTTCGGGACATTAGCACCCGGAGCTGTCCGGGGGAGACTCGTACTACGGAATGGCTGCAGGATCGGAATATTGTGTTATTTAGGGGTTGTTATATGCCGGACGATCTATAGCCTCCGCAGTCTGGAGTCGCCCAACGTGCCACGTGCTCGAGCTCCGTCAGTGGCCAACCGTCAGATGCTCGAAGGAGATACTGGCAACAGTAAACACGGCCAACACTGCACCTGAACCGTCCTGCCGCAAATAGAGGCCGCTGTGTTGTGCAAGCACACGCCCCTTTTCAAATACGTCACCGTCGTCAACCCGTCCCGTCCATCCTCAGCTCTTGCTATGCACACACAACGCGATCCCTCCCAGCGACAACACCATACCAACCATGGTCTCTGTGATCAGTTAGCACCCCTGTCTGTACACCTCCCACGGCACATTTTTCAGGGTTGGGAAACAACTCACGTCGACTAATAACCTTCTTCTCAACCCACCACTCGCCCACAACCGTAAACAGGAACGCCAGCGTATTGACAATCGGCACGGTAAGACTCAACTCCGCCTGGCCAATCAACAAAAAGAACCAGACGCTGCCCGTGAGGTTGATCAGCAGCGGCACCGCATACCGGGGGTTGCGGAGGAGGTCCGTGGCGGCGAAGAAGGCGCCGTAGAGCTTCCGCTTAACAAACGACGATTGCACGGAGGGGGAGGTGAGTAAAGGGTGGGCGGGGGGGTTGTGAGTCCGGGCCGCGCGGCGGATGAAAGGGGTTGTGAGGCCCCAGGCTATGCCTACTAGGAGGAAGCCGAGGATGTAGTTTACTGTTGGGGGAGGGGGCGCGGAGGGGGTTGATGGGGGTGAGCGTGAGGGTGAGGAGGACATCTTGGGGGCAGGGATCGTTGGTGTTGAGGTTTGTGAGATGCGGGATGGCAGCTTGGTGAGATCGTTCCGGGAGTTCCAGCCGTGAGAAGACGGAGTTGAAAGCGATGAGGTTGTTGGCCGGACGGTGGAAGCGGCTGACTATCCGGATACTCGATAAGCCGGTGTAGTGGCTGGGCAATAAAAAAAAGGTGAGATATTAATCGTTCAGCCCGTGATGCATCGGATGTACCTAGTTGAGTACAGACGTCGTTGATATTGGCAGCATGACGATGAGCACAGCCTCAAGTTGGATGTACCTGTGGCTTTAGCGCTCGACGTCCCAGGTTTCGGAACTCAGAAGTGGAGTGGAGCCAAGACAGGGACCCGCCAATCAGCGGGTCGATCTGCAGATCAGGGCTTGGCGTGTGTTCAGCGCTCTTCACGAAACATGGAATGTCACTTCGTGAGATCCGTCTTGCATTCGGCTGGACAATCTCAGCTTCGTCGACATATATGACCGCAATTCTGATGTCAGATTTTGGAGATGTATCCGCCTCTTCATCGCAACTGAAGACAGGCATGGGCCTTCTGCCGTCTACCGTAAGTATGTTTCCCGCCGATTACTCTTCTGCGGTGACGCCAGATTTCTTGCTTCATGGGACTCTGGGCTTTTGTAGCCTCCATGCCGACTCGACTCTACCCTCCTGCAACGTCACGCGTGGCTTCTTTGGTCTAAACAGGTCACAGCTCCCGATACCTGACATATTGATACGCAATGCTCGACTTGCACAGTCCGGAGATCGGAACCATTCTAGTACCGGTGAACGGGAAGCTAGAGATACAGGTTCAGGGGACTGCCCATGGCTGCCAGTTCTTACCACTCGTGGATCGCTACGACTGTATACCTGTACACGCCATTTCGGCCGTCCGAGTGAGGTGAAAGACACTTTGCTAGCCACAGGCTGGGGATGTCATTCGTCAGTGCCTCGGAGCGTGTAGCTCTCTGATTCTCCAAAAGGTGTGGGTCGCGTGTGCGCCAATATAACAGTCGTGCATGGGAGATGACTTCCCTTGGACATGGATGATATCATTGTGGGAAAACATGTTTGTGGGAGATCAGAAGCCGCATTGATCGAGAAAGGAGCTGACGGCGCAGTTGTAGGGCCTCGACACACCGAGTATTCCACCAAGCTGTTGTCATGTTCGTCCTCGTTGAACTTGGTGTGGTGGCTGGCCCGGGTATCCTTATGCTCGAGATGATCTCGCGTTAGGCCAGATCTCCCTGCAGATCGATCTTAGGGATCTGCAAGTGTATGATCGGTTCCGATCGGCTGGGTGACGTTCATTGTCCGAGATCGGCGATAGAATGTGTTACTAGGTTTGGTTCGAGGCTTTGCTTAATCAGACTCTCATCGACGCGATACTTTCATATCCGGCATTCCCATGGCATCTTGAAAAGGGGTTGTATGCAGGCCTCAGGATAAGGTGTGTGACGGCAATCGCTGGAGCCAGGTCCGCTTGTCGATCCCGCTCGTGGATCGAGTACGTGCTCATCCATTGTCTGAGGATATAAGTGCGCGTCACTGATGCACATTATGGATCACAGAGACGGCTTGACATATAGAACCGAAAATTGCGTAGACGAGGAAAGCAAAAGTCAGAGAACCCCTTGCTTGCGGTCAAACAACAATTGCGTCAGAGACATCGAAGCCCATGACCTCTGAGAGAGATCGACACACGACACTATGAGAGGACATCATAGACTCGAAAGACTGCATCGATCAGAGATGACGAAGACTGGCGAAAGGCTATAAAGAGGGCCACTGTCACCACTCGGGACCAGGACATAAGGTCTCATCAACATCATCATCCAGTCCAGAATAACAAGCATACAATCCAACAAACGGAATTACACTTACAACAACAACCTCAGCAGCACCATCCTTGGTATTGCCGTCACCATGCCTCGTGAATCGCAAATCGCCGGCGGCCACAAGGCCAACCTCAACAACCCGAACACTTCGGACGAGTCCAAGGAGCACTCGAAGCAGGTCCTCGAGGACCAGTTTGACGGTGGTGACGGTAAGTTCGTCAATGTGCTCTCTACCATCTTCAAACGGAATGCTGATATGAGTACCTCGACCGTAGTGCCAAGTGCTGCTGACTCCCGCGGCAAGAATCCAGGCAACGTTGCCGGTGGACTCAAGGCGTGAGTTTCCCTTCCATGTTTGACGCAGTTGTACAGATAATCGTTGACAATGCGAGACGCAGCACCATCAAGAATCCCAATGTGTCGGATCAGGCCAAGAAGTCGGCCCAGGACCGCCTTGGGGATATGGAGGAGTAGATGTAAAGACGCGTAAGCTGATAGCTAACGGCTTGGTGGTTGTTTTTGTGTCTGGTTTACAGAGACTTGTTCTCAAAAAGAGACAGTTTATGTAGAGAGCAATACCTCCCCCCCATGGTGGTTAACCGAGGCCTCGGATCGTTCAAACATGAGAAAGAATAGAACGATGTACATCTTCACCGTGAATTTATTTGTGGTAAAATGGTACCTACCTAGAGTTGTTGCAGCTGGGAACGATGAGATGATGTTCGTTCGGATCATTGAGGGTCCACCCGTTAAGCTTCAGGCACGGCTCCACTATCATGGCGCTAGATCGGGGGGATGCGTCGCTGCCGTCGTCAGCCCTTTCGATCGAATCCCATCATATCCCATCATTTCCCCGCCTGTACGAAGAGTAGTTGTAGCTGAGATAGGCCAATTGCGCGTCTGAGATATGGCGAGTTGACTTGTAAAAGCAGCATCTTGGATTGGTCTTTCCTCTTAGTTGCGTTTCATGTGGTTATGCAAGCATTGTTTTATTCGTGCTACCTTGTGCTGCAAATGCAAAGACGGGAAGCCGGAAGCAGGACATGACGCTATGATTTCCAGCCACTCAGTGCAGGGAATCTCACGAAAAGCACCCCTGGCTCCCTGCAGCTTGGCCCTGAACTGCGCTGTTGACCCTGGCAGCCCTGAAAGCGAGGGGCCATTGACCAGACCAGCCCCGCCGATTTTCTTGGTTAGTCCCGCTTTTGCTGACACCAGCCTCTCCAAAACCAGCGCTAAGCGTCCAGGCGCCAGCCAGGACAGCTCCATCTCCGTCACTTTACATTCCTTTCTCTGTTCGAGTCTCGAACCCCTTGGCTACATTTTCCAACGGTGTTCCGAGGACTGTTTCTTTTGCGTCTGACGCTCTACATCTATTGCCTAGTTATTGCATATGTCCCTCTTTTTGGCCGTTGGCAAGAGTTCGTAACCCCATTGTCCAGCATTGACATTCGCCATTTTGAGTTCTGGGCGAAGCTCGCTCACCCTGGTTGGCTTTGTGCAACCGATGTAAACAAAGCTTTGAAGCCTTGCGACCCGCAGCCACCCAGCATCAAACCACACCGCAACGGAACCTCTGGATAGCCATCAGACAAGATGGCCACCAAACTCAAGAGCCATGTGCTGCCGGTGCAGCATACCGCCGGAATCTTCTCCGACATGGCCGTCGACGGTCCGCTTATTGGCACTCTAGTACTCGTCGTCGACCGGGCAAAGAACCTGCCCAACAGAAAGACCATTGGCAAGCAGGACCCCTACTGTGCCGCAAGATTAGGAAAGGAAGCCAAGAAGACGACTACCGATATCCGTGGCGGTCAGACTCCCAGATGGTACGCTACACCACCCCTCCTTCACTTGTGTTGCTTACAGCTACTAACCTACCGTGCTTTACAGGGACCAAGAACTCAGGTTCAATGTCCACGACTCGCCAGACTACTACCAGCTGAAAGTTTCCGTCTTCAACGACGACAAAAAGACGGAACTGATCGGAGAGGCATGGATCGACCTGCGAGATACAATCGTTCCGGGTGGAGGCCAGACGGACATATGGCATCAGCTTACCTGCAGGGGCAAATATGCTGGCGAAATCCGCATAGAGATCACTTTCTACGACTCTCGCCCAAAGCCGGACAACCCCGTGGTGAAGGCAAAGCCACCCACGGCATCCGAAGTCGACGGCAGCAGACCAAGACCAGCAGGACCAAAACGACGTCCACTTCCATCGGATCCTCTTACAGGGAAGATGACTTCCTTACAGTCGCTGCCGGAGCCTGTGTCACAAACGCCTCCGAGGCCTCAACCCAACCCCCCTACATCCTACATCCCCAATCAGTCTCCATTGCAGCAAGTCGAATATGGAACCCCGCCGCCAGCTCCAGCACGATACCAGCAGCAGGACCAGTACTCGCCAGCACCTCCGCCCACCAGTGGGCACGGCTTTCCTGGGCAGCAACAACCCGACCAGCAGTTCCACACGCCCGAACGGAACGATCCGTACTCTGGCCATGCGGATGATCGGCGCGCCAGCCCGAGTGTGCATTCGCCGTCGTTCGACAACCAGTACCAAAGATCAACTCAGGATTACGACAGCAAGTACCAGGTAGATGAGCGCGGTGTTTCCCCTGAGGATGATCGGCCTCCTCCACCTCCTGTCCACCGAAGTAGGCACAACAGCGGAGCCACTCACGAGCAGATGTTGGTCCGAAATGGCTACGAAATCTTGCCGTCAAAAGGAACGCCACCCTCAATCAGACACGAGGTGCTGCGCAATGAGGCTCACAGGCACACCATGTCGGGCACATATCCTGGCCGTCCGACATACAAGCCAGTGAACTCGGCACCAGGAATTACCGACGGCTCTTCTTACTCGGCAGTTGAGCCTCACCAGGTGACCCCCCCGCGGCATCACTCATTTGATTCGGTCTACGACTCCCAGCATAGGTCTATGCAGCCTACTGTTGAGGATGTTCCGGAATCCCCAGACCATTATTCTCTCAACTCGTTTCGACGGAGTACATCCGGCGCACCGGAGTATGAGAGCAGATATGAGTCAGACTACGACCAGGCATCAAGCCCAGCGCCACTGAATCTGGGCGGCAGAGGCAGCGCTTCGTCCAACCATTACAGCCCGTCGCCTGTGCAGGACGATCAGTACAGGCGAAACTCTTTTAGCCAACAACAGCAAGCCCCGGCTTCGTCATCCAGGGACTACCGGTCTCACGATGATTTGAGGACAGAGCCATCACCGGCCGATTTTTACAATAATCAAGGTCAACCGCTCCTGTCACATCAGGGCGAGCTTGACGGTGCGTCTGGCAATTATGCAATGCCGCCAGTGCCATCCTCACTGGTCCCCGGCGTCGATCCAAGCTTAACCATGGAGGTTTCGCGTCGTATCAATGAAGATAGACGGAACGACTGGCGCTACACACAGCCAGCTATGGAGAGCCATCCAACACACAGGGATCGCCGCACGGTCGCTGGTCCCTCGGACTACAGCACGGGAAGTCCCTCGCCGGCGTACGGCTCGTCGCAGCATAGTCGCGGCCGCAGCTCCATGAATCACTCGGCACCGCCAGAGTACAATAGTCAGGCACAGTCACCTGGGTACACTCCTAACCCGGTCCGGAATCCGAGTCCGAATCCTCAACACACGATCAAGCGGAAGTCGATAAGCCCGGCACCTCCCCGTTCGGCGGACGAGGGCCGTCGCCTCTCCGGCGTACCGTTTGGACCGGATTCCTACAACGCGCTCAACCCGGCGCTGGCCGGAACCACATCCAAGGACACTCCCGCCCCAGGGCCAGATTACAACGATAATGGCATGATCATTAGTCATGATGGGCGGGAGGTCGATCCGTCGGACCACCTGCCAGTGGACACCTGGGCACCAGAGCCTGAACCGCGAAAACCAACGACAGCGACGTCTTCATCAAGGCCTTCACCGGCAGGCCCGCAATCCCTCCCTGCTTCGGGCCGCAGACCACTCCGCATCGCTGGGCGTGCGCAGACGACGGAGCCCGGCTACATCTCTCCCGATGTTTCGTTCGACCCCTCGACGCCAACCAAACCAACAGCCCGAAATCGGCTGCAAAAGAAAGCCCACCGCGCCTCGGCAATGCCCGTCATGTCAACCGCCATGAACACCCCACCGTCCCACCAGCAGTCCAGCCCTCTTGCGCCACTGCCTCCGCACCAGGACAACTTCACCCCGCTACGGAACCTCCCGCGCGCCCAGACATTCGACTATCCCAACGAGAACCACGCGCCCGCATATGCGAGCAGTCCGCTCGACAGCCACGGCCACCACTCCCGGGGTGGCAGCGCAGGCGGGTTCCAGTCTAGCATGATCGGGCCGCCCATACCGGAGAAGGTACCTCTGGCATTACCGGCGTCTGGATCTCAGGCGGTGATGAGCGGTGCGCTGCCAGCGCCGAGGCAGTACGACGAATGGGGAGGGATGAGAGGGGGGAGTGCGTCGGGGGAGTTGTCGCTGATGGAGGAGATGCAGAGGATTGATATTGGGACTGGGCGGGCTAGGAGGCACGAGAGGAGTTATGGGTATTAACTTTGAACGGAGCAAGATGACATATGTGGCATGGAGTTTGGCAGGGGATGGGACGTTGGGGAAACGATGGATTTGATTGTATGATGATATGTATTAACAATGGGGTTCTGGGTCTGGGAATCCGGGGAGGTGCGACGGACGTTACGGGCTGGAATGCTTTCGACTTTACCGGACAAATCAGGACCCAGGGAGTTGTCGTTTGTTGTCCCCTCTGTTACGCCGGTTGGAATGTCTGTGACGGCTCGACGGTTGTGTCCTGGTCGAAGTGGTCGAGGATGGAGTCAATGATGGATGGAGGAGAGGTGATCGGGGTGAAAGACTTCTTAATAGACCTCTTCCAACTCGACCACACCTCTCCCATCTTTAACCCCGACCTCGATCACTTCAACCAGTTCTGCAGCATATCACCGTACCTCTTCCGTTTCCGCCTTCCGCCAAAGGGGTAAGCGCAGCAAGGACGCAAAGTTGCTCCGTTTCTGATTTAAAGGGAAAACTGGGTTTGGGTTTTTTGACGGCGCAACAAAGAGGATACCTAGACATGTCCTCGTATATATACACATAACACACTTTCTGTCGCAGGGTTGGCAGAACAGGGAAAGGAGATATGGATAATGATACCCAAGAATAAATTTCACTTTCACACACATCCTCTCCTCAAATATGACTGAACTGAGTGTGGCTCACGAGAACCGTGTGTGGTATCTTCCATTCTATTTTAAGTTCCAGAGAGCATAAGGCAAAGAGGCACTTTTAAACCATCGAACGCCAACGCAATGCGAAATCCCAATGTCTTTTCCAAACCCACTGCCGAACATGGAACTCCGTCTTGTGACCGACCGACCTATACACATCCTCCCCTCCACCCCTCCACCCCTTCACCATGCTTCCTCTTCCCCCCGTTCTCCCCAGGGGTATCAGGCAGTAGCACCCATAATCAAACTCTCCAGCATCCCGCTCGTCTGGCACGCCATCTGCGCCTTCTCAACCTCCTTGGCCACCCTCACCCTCAACACGCGGAACGCATCCGCCAGCTCAGCGCTGGCACCAACAAACTCGCCGTACAGATCGAGCAGATGCAGCGCCACGTCGACGCACACAGCCGCGTAGCGCGGGTCGACGACGTGCCGACTCACCCACCGCAGGACAGGCTGGACGCTGACCTCGTCGCGGCCCTGCAGCGCTTCCCTCAGCGCGGACCTGTGGCGCAGGGCGACCAGCACCGTGAGCGCGGTCAGGGGCGAGCAGTCCGGCTGCGTGGTGTCGATGACGTAGTCGAGCGCCTGGGCGAACCGGCCCGCCTGGAGGTCCTTCTGCCACGGGTGCAGCTTGACGCGGCGCTTGCGTTTGGACGTGCCGTCCGGGTTGGCGGGGATGACAAAGTCGACGGACTCGCCGAGGAGCTCCATGGCGCGGGACGTGAGGGCCTGGCGCTTTCGCTTGGCGATGGTGTCGTCTAGGCGGTCGAGGGCTGCCGGTCCCGCGTCGCGGGCTGCTTGTTCTGCTGCGCGACGGGCTGCGCGCTCGGCTACGGCGCCGGTGAGGCGGGTGCGGATGGAGAGGACGCCGGACTGCATGCCTACTGCTAGGTGGCGGTCGTCGGCGTTGGAGCCGGCCGTGATGACGGATAAGGAGAGGATGGGGGAGGGGAACTTGGAGCCCGAGACGACGTTCCACCCGGAGGTCTCGAAGACTTTGACGTGTCCGTCGAGACCGCCGGAGACGACGCGGGTGCCGTGGCAGGCGAGGGAGAGGGAGGTGACGGTCTTTTGGTGGTTGGTTATGAGGTGGAGGGGCTTGGCGGCCACGAGGTCGAGGACGGATATGGTGTTGCCTGATGCGGCGAGGAGGGTGGTGCCCGAGGGTAGGGGGAGGACGGTCTCGACGGGCGCGGCGTGCTTGAAGGTCAGGACGGAGCCGCCTGGTGACCTGGGGTCCCATAGGCGGACGGTGGAGTCGTAGGAGCCGGTGACGAGGGTGTTGGTGTGCCCTCCGGGACCGGACATGAATGTGCCGCAGCGGACGTAGTCTTGGTGGCCGTTGAATGTGCGGGTGGATGTGTTGGAGGCGAGGTCCCAGAGGCGGACCGTCTTGTCGTCGGAAGCGCTCATGAGCGTGGTGAGCTCGCGCGGCGACCACTTGGTCACCCAGACGGGCTGCTTGTGGACGTGCCACGTTTTTAGGATGACCGCCCTCGTGCCGTTGGCGACGTCAAACACCTGCATCTTCCCCGAGTCATCGCCGGCCACCAGCACGCGCGAGTCGGCGCGTATCTCGCCGCTGCGGGCCACGCTCTCGAAGCGGCCGATGGACTTGAGCAGCTCGCGCTTGCGGATAGAGTATATGTCGACCCTAGGGCCGGAGGTGACGGCGAAGAGGTCGTTGGACTTGGCCGCGGTGGTGAGGGAGCTGGAGGAGGTGATGGCTTGTGAGGGCGCGGGGAAGCTGATGTGGGAGATGGGCCATGATGCCGTCGAGGTGTGGGATTTGGGGTTCTTGAACGACTTCCAGTATCGCTGCTCGGCGGTTATGGGGGACGGGCCCGAGGCTAGCTTGAGCTGGGCGAGTGGTTGTACTTCTGCCGCCATTTTGTGATTGTGTTGGTGGTGGTGGTTGGAAGACGGGAGTCGGGGGTCGAAGTCAAACCCGAATTCGGCCCAGAGTTCGGTCTTCTCGTCTTTTGTGTTTCTTGAAGACTGTTGCGGCGGCGATAAGGAAAGCGATAAAGTAATTTTTTGGGTTACCCGTTCACTGGTCTGATTGGTTAAGACAAAAGCGCTTGGCGGAGCGGAAGCTAAACCTTATTCAGCTTTGCTTCGTTTACCACAGCGTGGACCTTACCTTGCTACCTTACCTACCTATGTACGGATCCCTTCCAGGTTTCTCGGTCTCCGTGTTCATATCAACCTGGAAAGAACGAAAATAGGATATTGAAGGGATGGGACGAGGACGAACCTTAAAAAAGGCAACTCTATCATCAGAGGTTGCCGGCATGGCTCATAGGCCCCGAGTTACGGCCCTGACGGACCTTCGACGCTGCAAACAGCTCGGAGAGGCAAATCCAAGTTTCCATCTCACCGCGTCTGAGGCATAGAATAGATCTACAACACTCTGAGAACTCGGCTAGTTGAGCAAACCTTCACATGGAGCGGTAAAGAGAGGAACAGAGTTATCTCTGGGGAGAATATAAATAGGGTATGCCTCCTGCACTTGTTCCTGGCGAATGTCTTCATGTTTACCATGGCCATTATCTTCGTCCTTCCACAGCCATCCAGGGTTAGGGTCAGCTTGCATCACGTAATCTTCACCGGCCCCAGCACCAAGACAGCAAACACGACGGGCAGTACGCTGTCGCATCTCTTTACTGGGACGTTGCATAAGGCATGTGAAGTTTATGTTGCACAGGCGGGAGGTATATTACTATCTAATACAATGCAGGTGCCTCACATTCCCACCCAACCCGTTCCAGGTTCCTCTTCTGCCAGGGGAAGGACCGATCCGGAGAATAATACGGACATCGACATTATCGATGTTGACAAGATGCATCTCGTACCTCTAACAGGGAAAGATCCTTCACAACATTTACCGCATCAATACCACAGGCCGCGGAATCGTTCAAGTTGCTCACAATCCAGAGCTGAGAGGACGGGAGATCAAGAAGGCTCATCCGACCCGTGCCTTCCCCTGTCGACAGCCAGAGCGACGACTTGGACCTGCACTTTGAATATCAGGAGCACGAAACTTGCACCTGCCTCTTTTGCATTTGTTTACCTAGTATTATCACAAATCTGGTTCATCTCTTTTTCCATCACTTTCTACCTCGGTCATTCAAACAACACTGAACATTGATACACGGATTGCTACAGTTGCGGTGTGGAGACACTGGAGAAGACCAGAGGTGAGTGCTGTCAATTATTGCCCAGCGCCTGCTAGACTAGACCTAGACCTAGTCTGCGCATATCCACGTCGTTAATGTTCGTTAATGTCATGCTGGCACCCTTGTCGCATTATGTCCTAGACTTAGTGGGATTGATTGCCTTTCAGCACATCGCTTTGGCTTCTCTGCTTTTCCCTCCCCCTTTTCCCCGTTTGTTTAACTCCTGTCTGCCTTATGTCCCTCCTTCTCGGCGACAGTTCTGATCTGACTGATGCAAAGGTACGACGGCGTTCTTTTTCTTTTCAGTGTGTTCTCATGGGTTTTAGCAAACAGCAGCGGGTTCCAGCTTCTCTTTGCCACAGCCGATTGCCACACCTTCGACTTCCCCCAGCGAGTATTTGACATTCGAAGCCCTCAAAACCTCAACCAGCCAACACACAGGTCCTGACCTCGACGAACCTCTCATACATCATCAAGCAACCCAGGCTGTCGAAAGCCACTCAACCTGGGCGATCCAGGACACACCGACTTCCGAGCATACCCTCGTCCGACCCGACCACCTCTCCGCGACAGGGCGTCCCTCCCCTGTCTTCATGGTCTACCGCTGTCTCCATGACCAAGTGCCTGTTGCCGAACCGAGACTGGAGGGTGAACTGACGACACCCCAAAGTCGCGCAACACGTCCGTCTGTACGAGAGCCCGGAGCCCACGACCCGACAGGGCATTGTCGTCCTCGAGGACATGCCGACGCAGCAGCCTCCAAATCGACCCAACTCCTCGGCTGATCGCCAAATATCCGAGTCAAACAACACCCTCAGCCACCTCCTCGGCGGTGGTACCCGAAGATCATGGATGGCTAGTGCCCCTCCCATCCAGCCTACGCCTCGCCCACCAAAGAGGCCCCGTCTACAGCAGCAGGACAACAACTATCCCATTCACTCGCAATCACCAGCACAACCTCAGCAGCAGCAGCAAACACAACCACAACTACCACCCAAACCTCCAGTACCGATCCAGCATGTCCCTCCTTCAAACGCACATCTTGACGTGTACAAACCCGCGACCGGACCGCGCCCAGGCGTCCTTCCGTCTCCTCGCCAAAACGTCCTTCCGTCTCCTCGCCAAAACGTCCTTCCGTCCCCCGCCCCGAGCGACGAGCCGAGCCCTGCAGTTTCGACATCGCACGAGAGCCCACATACGGCCCCGGCCTCGCTTCCTGACCTCCCACCAATGAACAATCAGTCCTCATCAGCGCGTGACGTCCCTCACTGGCCGCATCCTGTCACCGAGGCTAGATTCGTTGTAGGGTCTGCTCTGGAAGATTCCAGCAGGGTAGTGGGAGGAGAAGGCGGCGGGCAAACAGACGGGCGTGCAGAAAGCGCACTTCTGGCGCAGCTATCGACAGATTCACTATCCGGTCAAAATGGAGCAATTCGTACCTCCGATGGTCCACCTGAGCTACCGTCACTATGGCCTTCAGGGAATGGGCAAGTTATGGATTCTGCACAAGGGGGAGGCGGAGGAGGAGGCGGCCAAAGAGGACTTACGACCTCTGGAGACGGTATGGAACAGGCTGGAGGTCAGTCGGCTGCCGGTACACCACAGCCAGCAACGTCGCGCGCGGACCATCCACAGTTAATGTTCATGTTCCCTAGCATGTTGATTGGCTCATCAAGACCTGCCCAGCCTCCCACCCCCAACCCCGAACCTGCTGCCAACAGGCAACGGCCAAACGATGGCTCGGGAAGACCGCCACAGGTGGACATAGCTGCTCAGGCGGGTCTGATCGACACGTATATGGCGAGCCAAGGTGGCCCGGACGCCTTCACCAAGGATGCTGAACAACCGCGCTTCCAGCTCCTATCGCGCGCTTGCGCCCACGGCGATACCCATTTCGTTGCTCTTCACCAGCTCCATTGCATGTGGTCCCGGAGGCGCGAAGATGTCTATGCAATTCTAGGCAATGATCACAAGGTTATCGACCCTGGCTTCCTTGTCGTGGAGCTGGTTCTCAAGAGCAACGACCTGATTCATCCGAGACACAAGGATTGGATGGCCGACTTCCCACATCGCCTCTCCCTCATTCTGCAGGCCTACCAGGGGCATAGACAGTGCTCAAAATACGTCGAAGCCGTACATGATGCAGTAGTCTTTTTAGCAAGAGCAGCCGTGAGCTACGGCAGCCTTGCGATGGCAATGGAGAGCCGTGGATATCCCTATCTTGTGGATGAGCTACTGGGACAGCTTGGCTGCCGCTCAATAACACTCCAGCATGCCCTGTTCACCGCCTCACGGAGGAGGCTTCTGGTGGCCGACGGTCATTTTGGACGGATATTGGACCAGGCTTTTTTTCAGGACCAAAGGCAACATCAAGATCAATCAGGCGCTTTCTTGCACATGGACCCTATCCCAGATCCTAGAGAGCTTGAGAGGCGCAATTCACGACTCATCGACCACTACAAGACGATAGTGCAGGAAGCGCTCCGGTCCCGTCAGGAGGAGCAGAGGCGGAGATCCCAGATTTCACCAGCAGTGTCTTCACCTTTACCTCAACAGCGGTCATTCACACCGCGCCCAATCCTTACCTCAAACACCCAGGTTCGGCAGCCCTCCATTTCTGGAAACCAACCGAATTTTGCTGCCTCATCCCCCGCAGCAGCATCACCTCACTTACCTCCGACCAGCATTCCTTCGCATATCACACCTAATCCTGCCTCCTTTCCAGCAAACCAACCTTTTGCGCCGGTTCCTTCCCAACCATCAACAGTGCCATCCAGACAGAACTTGGTATTATCGAAGAGCTCGGGGCCGCCACAGCGAGATGCGCCTCCCAGGCTTGCTCCCCAAGGTCAGCCCAATCCACGACAACAACCAGCGATGCAAACGTGGATGCCCGTTGGGCCAACGGGCAATATGGCGAACCAACGGATTCCAGGGCAGTCTTCGCCCAGTCTCCACGGATACCAACAGCCATTCTCGCCGCCACAGGCTGGCCGGCAGGTGATGCCACAAAATCAAGCACAATACAATGCTTTGATGGAACAGCAGCAGCAGCAGCAGCTCATCGCCACCTTTGAGAACCAGCAGTTGATGAACGGAAATCAACAAGCTTTCTCCAACCCAGCGATGAACCACCAGTATCCCCCCCAGCAAACGATGTATCAGCAACAAGCTCAACCTCAACAATCGCAACTTCCGCAACAGCAAAACGTAGCGCAGCTGCAAACCCAGTATCAACAACCGCAGCTCGCAGCCACACACCGGTTCATGGGCCAAAACCTGCAGGCTCCTAGTCAAACTCTACAACACTCTCATGGTGCAAGGCAACCCAGCTCTGTGCGCACCTCCATCCCGACGCCCGGCGTATCGCCCGTCGCTGCTCAGTTCCCAGGTGGCATTCGAGGGCAGCAGCCGCCTTTCGTCTCCCAACAGCCACAGTCAGTCATTTCGCCGGGAATCCTTTCTCCTAACACGCCAGCCCAGGTCGCCATGGCAAACGCGATGCAGCAGCTGCAACAGCAACAACGGCAGCAGATGGCGCAAGGAGCAGGTTACCCGCGCTTCATACCGCCTCCAAATCACCCGATCCCGCTGTGCGACTTCCCCACTGGTCCCGAGGACAGGAAGTCCATCATGATGTCGCTGCACCAGGCTGAGGTGAGAAGTCCCAGGCGGAAAGTACTAGCTCCTGCCACGGGCGGCGAGGGCGATGAGCGCTACTACCAGGCAGTCATGTCGCTTGCCGTCCCACCAGCGCGTATTCCGCCGGCCAAGGTCCTCCACAAGTTCTATTTCGAAGTTTCCGATGAAGAGTTATCGCGCGCATCGCAGTTCATCGCGCAGAGCGCCAACCTGCCAGTCGTAACTCACTTCAACGGTTCGCTTCGCTGGCGTGTCCGCACCACCAAACTCAAGCCGAAGAAGAAGTTTGACGACGTTCACGAGTGGAGTTGTGCAGACATGGACTGGCCGCCCCACATCACGCTCAATCTCAACGGGAACAACATCCAGATCCGCAGGAAGCCGCACAACGGACGCGATCAGCCTGCTGAACTAACCCCCTTCGTCACCCAGGGAAGGAACGAACTACTCGTCGCCGTAGCCGTGACGAAGGACCCTCCAGCAGATCAGTTCGCCCTTGCCGTTGAGATTGTTGAGACCAGGAGCCACGCCTCCATAATGGACTACATCTGGACCCACAGCGTCATCCCTGAGGAGGACACGCTCAATAAGATTAAGCGTCGGGTCACCGGCCCGCAGCAGGACGACGACAGTATTTCCGTCGTACAGCCAGAAGCCCTATCGATCGACGTCGCTGACCCCTTCACCAGGGCCATGTGGCAGATTCCCGTGCGCGGCGCCGCCTGCACGCACATGGAGTGCTTCGACCTGAGCATCTGGCTCGAGACGCGGCCAAGCAGGACTGTCAGGTGCCCGCACAGCTCCTTCACGAAATGCGGTTGCAACGATCAGCGCGAGCCGTCAGTGGTGGATAAGTGGAAGTGTCCCATCTGCGAGGGGGACGCGAGGCCGTACAGCCTGAAGATCGACGGCTTCCTGCTAAAGGTGCGCCAGGAGCTCGAGCGGGCGGGCAAGATTAAGGCCAAGCGCATCCAGGCTGCCCCCGACGGTATGTGGAGGGCTGAGGTGGAAGAGGACTCCGATGATGATGACGACGACAGCGACGGCGATGGGCCCAGGCAGAAGTTGGCATCGAAGGGTCCGGCGGTACCGAAGAAGCCTGTCGAGGTTATTGACCTGCTGGACGATTAGAGATGTTCTAGGCGTTGGCTCGAGGATCAGGCTAGGGACACCGGTTGTAAGTACCCGGTGCTGCTGGACACCTTTGAGGAGCTTGGGTACAAGGACGGCGCTCGGGCCTGGCTGGCCAAGGTTGTTACTATTAAAGCGGTAGCAGAGCAGCAGGAGCGAGAGGAGGCAGAGCAGGAGAGGGCGAGACAACAAGAACAGGAGCAGGCACGGACAGAGTTTGAGAGGAGGGCAGCCGAGATTGAGAGGGGAACGGCAGTCATTGACTTGACGACGCACCAAGAGGTGGAGGTGATTGACTTGACGGGCTAGCGCCAGCCTTGCGAACACCAAACTCCTGGCATTACCGAGCGTCTCCCATTTACGGGTACCCTTCGAGGATATTGCAAAGGGCAAAGCAAACAACATTATCACTATTATTATCACAGGGGTCAGTGGGTTGCGTGAGGATAACGCCCCCAACGACAGCAGGTGGAGTTATTGATCACAACTCTCGATGTTTTTTTTTCGAGGCTATGCCGTTGCGATGGATTTGTTTTACTTACCTGGTTTTTCCATGACAGGCGGGAGTTAAGGGCGACGGTCGCGCCTCGGACGAGCACACGGGATGTCGTTTTCTGTGCTTGAGGAGGCGTTTGTGGGCAGGTCTACCAGATACGACTTTATTACAGGAGGGATCATGGTCTGCCATGTGTTATGTAAATACATACGAGGCGATGGATTGGTATCTTCTATGATGCTCCAGGCACGCATATGCATTCAGGCGGGCGAAGCTGAAGGTTCGCAATTTTTCTATGACAGAAATACTCACTCAAGAACTGACTGGTATTTTCACTCCTACGTACGGCTATGGCCACTCATGCACGAAGCGTCAACTTCTCAAGTGCGGCTTGAGATTGGAAGTGATGCAACGGCGGGCTCGTGTATTAGACTTTTTGTGTCCCACCCACCCGGGCAGTGGAAGTCATCTCGACTTCATGAATCAAGTCCATCTGATCGTTAGGATATAATCCACCAGACAACTAAACCTATGGAACTAACTCCATCTGGTCATTACGATATCCTTCTAACAATTCCCATACAAAGCTCTTATGCTAGGCATGCTTCGTCCCAACCTGGAACAAATTTCTGTCGGGCTCAGCGTCTAATCTTGGCTGTTGAAACAACCTGTTTGCCAATTTTCAACCGATTTTAAGGTAGGAGGATATGCTCCCTGATTAGCATATCGCACGGGTTCCCATTCGGACTCTACGCTATCGCCTGCTCTGACCCAGGCAAGGCCCTTCTTCTGCCTCAATTCCTGAGTAAACACAACAACCTTCTCCCAACCTAACCTGTCAAATTTTCCGATTCACCCTGGCTCCCAGCCCCTCCCTCAATGGAGAATCAGCCCTTCACATCCCCCCCAGGGATAGTACTAGGCCCATTCTCATTCGTAACACCACTATACGCCGGTCGTTCCCCCACAACAATCGGTTCCGCCGTGTCAGCCATGGCCTCATCGTAGCTAGGCGGCGCATCGTCGTAGCCCGGCTCCGTCTGCCCGGGGGCAAGCTGAGGCGGGTACAGCGGGTCGTGGGCAGCCGCCACCGCCGCGGCGTGGAGGGCGGCCGCTTGTTGCGGCGTTGGGCGGGGGGGCATTTGCGGTGGTGCGGGCCGGGGGGGCTGTGGTGGGGGGTTTTGGGATGGACGGGTAGGGGCGGCGGCGGAGGCGGATGGGCGGGTGGTGGACGGGATGGGACGGGGCCGGTGGCGCATCGCTTCGACTAGTTGTTTTGGGGGGGCGAGGCCGGAGTAGACTTCTATCGTGCTGAAGTGGAGGGGGAGGTGCAAGGGTTGCGGGATGGGAGCCTGTTGGTTCTTGGATTTGAAGAGACTCGAGGACTGGGCGACGGGCTTGCCCCAGCTCAGGCCGATCTTGACCTCGAGCTGGTAGTCCCGGCTGAGGTTGCAGGTGATGAAGCTCGGCATCACGGTGTTGGGCAGCGGTGCGTCGCGCCAGAGGTCGTCGGGGATGACGACCTCCGTGCCAACTGCGTCGGCCGGTTGGGAGACGGGGATGGACAGGCCGTGGCGGGAGGCGACTACCCAGTTTGTGGTCTCTGTGTTGACTAGGTCTTGGCAGCGGACGACGGTTTTGCCTATGAGGTCGATCTGGACGCTGGTGAGGTAGATCTCTTCGTTTGCTGGGACGAGTTTCTTGGCTATTAGGCGGAGGTCGATGGGTTTGTTGCAGGTTAGGATGGAGGGGTGGGGGAGGCGGGCGGACATTTCTATTGATGGCGGCGTCGCGCCTTGGGGAGTTGATGGTTGGGGAGAGGGGCCTTGGAGCTTGCCGTCTGCGCCTACTGAGGAGGTGGCGTAGGACTCGTTGAGGTTGGGGTTGCTGTTGGAGCGGAAGCCGGCGAAGAAGGAGGAGCGTTTGCCTTGCTGACCTAGTTGTGATGCTGGGCTTCGTGGTCGAAAGGTAAACGGCCGTCGTGCGTATGCTTCCTGGTTGGTCTTTGGTGGCCTAGGTGGCTCGATGGGAAGAAACTTGAAGCCGATGTGGTATCTCCAGTTCTCCTTGAACAAGCCGGGTCTTTGGATCGTGACTTTGATGTAGTACCGTATCTCGGCCTGCCGTGGGAATCCCGTGAAGCTCGGTGGCAGTGTCTTGGTGACGTGTGAGTAGAGAAGCTGCTTGCTGCCGTCCATGACCCTGATGCCGCCGAGGCCGAATATTCCGGGACCGGATGCGAATCCTCCCGGACCTGCCATCCCCCCTATCCTAGCCATAGCATTCGGATCGCTGCAGGCATTGTTGAAGGGTACCTTGAACCGGAACGGATACTGGTGCTGCCCAGGAGCGAGGATGACAGGGCCCATCAATGGCGGTGCGGTCTTGTCCGGGAAGACCTGGTCCACCTTGTAGAGGATCTTGTGGTTCTCGTGGACGATGTCGCCCCTGGAACCGGAGCTGGTCTGGGGACCATTGGGATCGTTGGCCGGCACAGCTAGTGCTGTCCTGGACTCGCCTTCGAGCTTGACGACGATAGCTCCGATTTGCTCGTGGCGCGTGAGGCCAAGGATGATGCGGCCCTGGATGACGTCGAGGTTTGTGTAGAATTCAGGGGCGTCGTCGAGGGCTATCCGTAACGACATGTTTGCTGTTGATATGTGTTTGTAACCGGACGGGAGTCAAGGGGGAATGATTGAGGTCTCGATGCTCATGGTAGTCGGTTTGGCGCAATATCAACTCATTAATGTGAGCGAGACCCAGAGTGAGACTTGAAGATTGTTGGTGTGACCGTCCGCCTCCTCCTGACTGAAACACCCCTTAGGGGATTCACTTCTCAGTACGCGTAACTTGCGGCAAGAGACTGAATGATGCTAGTGCTAGGAAAAAGGTGGTTGGTAGGCTGAGCACTGGTTCCTGGCGCCGGCTCTTGAAAGTCTGCCTTGCCAATGCACCGTAAAATGCCCGGAATAGCGGAGCAACACCCCTGACGTGAAGGAGCTGGAATACGTTAGGTGTGTTCGACAGGCAGATGCGTGAGCTTTTACTTACATTTAGCTAGTGAGGTTGTCGTGAACTCCGTTATGAGATCCAGTTCTTGGTCATGCCATTAATTCAAATTGCGCCCTGTGCTCATGAATATCGATGCTCCTGCCGGAAGACCTGGCCTGACTGTGCCTCGGTGTGCATACGTCACACAGCTGTCAAAATTGGTGTCAGCCACAGTGGGCCACCTGGGCATGTTGAGTGAGACCCTTCCTGAAAGTCCGAGCGATGGCGAACGGGAGCGATAGCGCGATAATGATAAGCTTGGATGCGATAAAGGTCCACATTAATTTTTCTGTCGACGAGCAGCCCCCGCCAAGCACGGTGAAGGGGCCAACATTGTGCCCTTCAAGCCCAAGCTGCGATACACTCCCGACCGACACCAAGGACGATATACAGTCCCTTGTCCTGTCTCTCAACTACGCGACCATGGGCAAAATCAACACGCCCAAGAGGGGTGGTGGCACCTCGGATGCGAAGCCGTACGACCGGGGCAACAAATCCAACGCCAAATCGTCGGGCGCTCCCAAGAATAACGTCTTCAAGTTTAACAAGGACTTTGGCCAGCACATATTGAAGAATCCCGGTGTAGCAGATGGTCAGTATCTTTTATGCCCAACAACTTCTTGAGCCAAGGTCCCCATGGCTGGAAAACCTGCTAACTGTGTCCCTGAACAGCCATTGTGCAGAAAGCTGATCTCAAGCCCACCGATGTCGTCCTCGAAGTTGGTCCCGGAACCGGGAACTTGACCGTCAAGATCCTCGAAAAATGTCGGAAAGTCATCGCCGTCGAACTCGACCCCCGAATGGCGGCCGAAATCACAAAGCGTGTCCAGGGCACGCCCCTACAAAAGAAGTTGGAAGTGATCCTAGGAGATGTCATCAAGATGGAGCTCCCTCCCTTCGACGTTCTCATCAGCAACACCCCCTATCAGATCTCCTCGCCGCTCATTTTCAAGATCCTCGCCCTGCCGAACCCCCCGAGGACATCGGTGCTCATGTTCCAGCGCGAGTTCGCCATGCGCTTGACGGCGCATCCTGGCGATGCCCTGTTCTCCCGGTTGAGTGTGAATGCTCAGTTCTGGGCCAGGTGTACGCATATCATGAAGGTTGGGCGTCACAACTTCCGCCCGCCACCGCAGGTCGAGTCGAGTGTTGTCAGGATAGAGCCGAAGCTCGGCAAAGACAGGCCGTAAGTCCAACATCCGTTGCCCCTCCAAGCGGGCCATTACTGACAGACTTGTAGAAACGTTTCGTGGCAGGAGTTTGACGGTCTACTACGAATCTGCTTCGGACGCAAGAACAGGACTTTCAGGGCTTCTTGGTCGACCAAGGAAGTCATGTCCATGATCGAGAAGAACTACAGGGTATACTGCGCCATGAACAACATCCCCATTGAGGAGGGCCTGGCTGAGGTCGCCGAAGATGAGGATGACGATGGCATGGCAATCGACGATAACAATGTCGGTCCGACTGCTGGCGACGACGAGGGAGAATTGGGCGGTGTCATGGAGGTTGACGATGATGCCGATAACGATACGCCAGAGTTCTTCAAGGAGCAGAAGACGACACTCCCTTACAAGACCCCAAGCAGGCGGAAGAAGACCAAGCTGGGAGAGATTATACGGGAGAAGGTCCGCAAAGTGCTCGAGGACGACACTGAACTCGCCGACCAGCGAGCTTCCAAATGCGACGAGAACGACTTCTTGCGCCTGCTGTTTGCGTTTAACTCTGAGGGCATTCACTTCGCATGAGGAGCGATGTCTGACGCGCGCTTCCTAGCTCATGACAACGACGAAGAATTGGGGTCGCTTTCACGGCGTTTTGGGGATGGCGTTCAGGATAGGTATATCCAAAAAGCATGTTGTTCATCAGGCTCATCTGAGATACAGGATGGGGCCGAGAAGTGGAGGATGTGTTTGCCGACATGTGGCGATGGATCGGGGTTGGCGCGAGAAGGAATGCATGTCAGCCCTACCACTGTGAGACTGGGACCAGTCCGCTTGCTGGTGTGACTCGTGCGAGCACGTTGAATGGTTCCTACCGCTGTTGACGTTACCGAATGATGGTGCTGACAGGCAACAAGACATCCAATACAAGGACATCCAGCCCTACCGCTGGTTTTCGTTCATGCCCACAACTGTGTGTCAGTCGTCGGCCGCTCGCACTTCAGAAGTCATACCTAGTGCCAAGGGAGCCGTCATTCTTTAGCACACTCGCTTTCTGACATGACCGGCTGGTGTGTGGATCGCTAGGAAGGATCTCCGAACCAGCAACGGTGCAGAACTAACGGCCTCATCTGCGGTGGGGATTCCGCGGCGGTTGATATTCATTGACCCATGATTATCAGAGACAAATTAAAGATTGACTGTGGCACAAGAAGGAAGCAGGAGCAGGAGCACGGCGAAGCACTACAACTGCCAGATAATGCTGCTTCAACGCATCTTGTCGCGCGGCTAGAGAAGACGGTAGGAGCAAATAAGATGCTCGCTGGCTCCCGGAGCTGGTGTTGGACGAACGATCAGGAACAGGTACCTCTGCACACAAATCTGGCCTGACAGTGACCTCTCCCACCGTGTCAGATTCTTACACAGGGCAGTTGCAGCACATCCGATCCTCCTGTTGGTCACACATGGCAGGCTTGGGATGACTTGTGGAGCAAACTGGGGACGGGATCTCGAAAGGGAGGGGCGCAATGGAACCCCTGGAGTCGCAAGGGGTGGAGCATCATGGCAAGGATGTCAGCCCCTCTGCCCCTCCTCACCACCACCCTCGAGGTCCAACTGCTATCGTTTCCTGACCATTAACACAGCTCGAGGCTCAGCAAGCGAGCAGCCAGCCCGCTCCGAGTCTTGTCTAAACTGTTAAATACTTTCTCACGACCTGCCGTCTCACTTCCTCGTCTCCTGTAGCTCCAACTACTCACAGGACGACTGCACAGCCGAAGCTTTGAGGCTCGGCGAACTCGATCGGCAAACTCGATAGCTACCGTGCATTGTGCTGGCCAGATCTGACAGGCTACGTATCGGGTATTCATACTCCGCCCCTCATTGGACAGCGATTGCGACCTTCCACCCCTCCCGTCCGTCCTGGGGCATTGTCTCACTTCGAACGCGCGGAGACATCTCCATCCGATCTTCAACAAACTCTCCAGGACAGAAACAACAACACAAGAGACACCACCGCAATCATGGCTGACCTTCAAGGCCGCAAGGTGTTCAAGGTGTTCAACCAGGACTTCATCGTCGACGAGCGCTACACCGTCACCAAGGAGCTTGGCCAGGGAGCCTACGGAATCGTCTGGTAAGAAAGTTCCACAGAGCCGAGATGAGATGCAGAAAAGCAGAAGCGAGCCCCATCTATCTGCCCTATCTCGTCCCTCAAACTTTGCCCCTCATCCGCTGGAGCTCCAGGATGCGCAGTTCCATGTGCTGACACCAGTCTCTTCTCGAAACAGCGCCGCCGTGAACAACCAGACGAATGAGGGCGTCGCCATCAAGAAGGTCACCAATGTCTTCAGCAAGAAGATCCTGGCCAAGCGCGCCCTGCGCGAGATCAAGCTGTTGCAACACTTCCGGGGCCATCGCAATGTAAGGCAGCTTCCGGGGCGCCGTCTCGTCTGGCCTTTACCCCGCCAGAAACCAGAGAGATATGCATGGCCCGTAACGTTCACATGAGGGTGGAGAAATGACTGACATGATTGCCCCTTTGCGTTGCGATAAATCCAGATCACATGCTTATACGATATGGACATTCCGCGTCCCGAGAATTTCAACGAAACTTATCTGTATGAGGGTATGTTCAGTTCCATTCCTCGGGCTTGCAGGGCGGGCTGCTGCTTTGCAAGCGTCCTGCACGAGCATGTGGTACATGGGAATGGATAGAGAAGCTGACATACACCTCTCCGCCTGGCAGAATTGATGGAATGCGATCTCGCGGCCATCATCCGTTCAGGTCAACCACTCACCGACGCCCACTTCCAGTCCTTCATCTACCAGATCCTCTGCGGCCTGAAGTACATCCACTCCGCCAATGTGCTGCACCGGGATCTCAAACCGGGCAACCTGCTCGTCAACGCGGACTGCGAGCTCAAGATTTGCGATTTCGGCCTCGCCCGAGGCTTCTCGGTCGACCCGGAGGAGAATGCCGGCTACATGACGGAATACGTGGCGACCAGGTGGTATCGCGCCCCTGAGATCATGCTGAGCTTCCAGAGCTACACAAAAGCTAGTACGTCCCCCCACATATCTTTTTCCCCCGAACAATGGTAGTCTCTAACAACCATTTCAGTCGACGTCTGGTCGGTCGGATGCATCCTCGCGGAGCTCCTGGGAGGTAGGCCCTTCTTCAAGGGCCGCGACTACGTCGACCAGCTCAACCAGATCCTGCACATCCTCGGCACGCCCAACGAGGAGACGCTCTCGAGGATAGGCTCCCCGCGGGCGCAGGAGTATGTGCGCAACCTCCCCTTCATGGCCAAGAAGACCTTCCCCCAGCTCTTCCCCAACGCCAACCCGGACGCGCTGGACCTGATGGACCGCATGCTCGCCTTCGACCCGTCGTCGCGCATCAGCGTCGAGACGGCGCTCGAGCACCCTTACCTGCACATCTGGCACGACGCCAGCGACGAGCCCGACTGCCCGACCACGTTCAACTTCGACTTCGAGGTGGTCGAGGAGGTAAGCGAGATGCGCAAGATGATCCTCGATGAGGTGTTCCGCTTCCGCCAGCTCGTCCGGACCGTGCCCGGCGCCGCGGGCCAGCAGACGAGCGCCCCGCAGCCGCCTGCGCAGGTGCCCATCCCCACCGGGGGCCACTCGCATGGGTGGACGGCCGAGGACCCCAGGCCGCAGGAGTACATGCCCTCGCAGGGCTTGGAGGCGGAGCTCGGCGGGAGATAGTGTCTTTACTGGGGAGCCGGTTTTCGGGTGTGGAAGCCCGTGGCAGTTGCACAACGGGGGGCTGGACAGGTGGATTGTGGTATGCTAGGGAGTTCGAGGGTTGGGATACTACTGGATAATGATAACGATTCATGTGGTGATTCTCCGGAGGTGGACGCTGGCGGGTGGTCTGCTGAGACGTTGGTGTGGGCGCCGCGGGGATCTTGGTTAGAGAGGGGCCATGAGCCGTCTTTTGAAGCGCGTTCTAGAAGAGATACCGATGTTTGTGAGAGTTGAGTAGCAAAATAGTTCCTAGGACTTACGGTTAGTGTAGCGTTCCAATGTTGTTTCCTACCCATTTTTTTTTACCTTGAATTAGCTGTACATGTCCGATAGCTTAGCATGAGAGGAGAACCCAGGCATATCACCGTTCATATGGGTAATGGCACGACGGATAGGTTTTGGCAGAGGTTAACTACCTTTCGCTCTGCGATCCAAGCAGGCGATATGAGCAACGGGGTGGGGTGGACGTAGTTCTTTGGTCCTATACCAAGACGGGCAGACGCTCGCTGTGCTTGGACAGCGCGTATAGCGAGATATCGACCAGGAATATGGCGGACTGGCAGTGCCAAGATTGTAGGAGAGATGAGTCTCGCGCCCGAAGATGGGACAGGTGAACAGGCCTCACCGTCAGATGGTTGACTTCGACCGGAACAGTTAGGTATATAAGGCATTGGGAGGACGGGTTGACTTCCAGGCCAGATCAGCTTCCTACTGTCGCCGTCTTAGAGCAACTGTTTCTAGCCATGTCCCATCCATATCTGAACATAGACGAATCACGATGTGTGAAACCAGGTGGCACCGCAGGACATCATCACTTCACAGTCGAGCAGGAAAGAACAGAAAGTTGATCATCAAAAGGTATATTTTCCTCACGCTACCATGCGTCAGTAACCACAGATGCAGCCACATCCACATTTCTAGATTTTCGTCGCTCGCCTTCGTGGGAGCTCATCCATCAAGTCTCTCATTAGAATCCCAGCGCCGTCCCTACCACGATGGCAGGTAGACTGGGCCGGCGCTCGCGGCTTGTCCTCCCATGCCGCATTTTGCCAAGGCAAATATGTTGCGCCCGTCGTCTATCAGTTTCCAGTCCGTCCAAATCCCCGACTTTTGTTGTGGAAGTGTGGAAAAACAAAAGTTTCAAATTCACCGACCCAAATATTGCTGTTTGGCGAATGTATAAGAAGCGAAGAAAGCAGTGCGCGTCCTGCAAGCAAGCACCAGTTCGAAGGTTCGGCCATCTAAGCCTTGCCAAAGAACCAGTATTGCGCTGTGTAAGGCACGCTGCCTTCTCCCTGGCCGATGATGTCGCAGGTGCTAGCGACACCGCCGGCCGTGACGACGCGGTAGACCTCGGTGACGCCCACGCTGGCGCCGTTGTCCGGGAGCCGGAGCCACGCGACCGCGCCGCTCTTGGTGATGCCCTTTTCCGCGCTGGCGGGGGCGGTGACAGCGTCGACCTTCTGGACCCTGGCGACGAGGCCGGTCTTGGCTGAGAGGTCAAAGGTAGGCACGGAGTTGGGGCTGGCGAAGTAGTGGCGTCCGATCTCCTTGGCGGCGGTGATGGGGCCGAACTTGATGTCTGCTGGGGCCTTGAAGGGGGCCGAGGTGACGGCCACGTACTGCTTCTCAGGGAGCGTGTTCGGCTTCGCGGGGGTGCCGGGTTTTGCGGCGGCTGCGTTGACGAGGTTCAGGGGGAGGTCCTGTCCGTAGAGGAGGAGCTTGGAGAGGTCGTTGAAGATGTTGGCGGGAAGGCCCGTCCGGGCGGTTCCCGGGAAGTACTGGGTGATGTCGTAGAGGACGGCGAGGGCACCGGTTGCGCTGGCGTTGCCACTGGCAGTAGCGCAGGAGTAGTTCTGGAGGCCGTGGCCGAGGGCGATCATCTTCAGGACGGACCCGGCAGCTGGTGCGGGCAGCTGGGTTCCAGCTTTATGCGTGTTAGTGGACGCTTGTGAGCTTGATTGGTGGTGCTTGCGACTTACCTCCTGTATTGGGGAGAGTGCGGGTTTCCACCACGGCAGCCTTGGTGCTGGTAGGGCTGACGCTGGAAGTGGACTTGATGGTGACGGGAGTAGAGGTCGGCTTAACACTGCTAGTGGAGGCCTTGGCGGTAGTCGTGGGCTTGCACGAGGTCCTGCCTGGGGCCGGTCGTTGCGGTGCTGCGATGACCGCGGACGCCAGAGCGGCGAAGAGAACGAAGGACTTGGCGAGCATGTTGACTGTTTGGCTGTGTCGTTCACTTGATGTTGGTAGGAGGACTCCAGAGAGTGTGCGGTATTACTGATATAAACCGGTCTGGTAGCAATGAGGAAATACTGAAGGTAGTAATTATGGTAAGGCTGCCGGAGCTGGTCTGAAGTGAAAGACGAAAGAGAAGAAGAAGAGTCCCTGACTGTGGTGATGATGCTGAGGAGGAGATTTCGAGGTGAGAGGTGGACGAGAAGGTCGACTTTATATCTGGTGATTCCCAGGGCCGGAGAATATGGCAGCCAGGAATCCAGAGATATCAAGGTGACGAGGTTGACTAGCTTGACGAGGGTCGAGGGTGAAGACGCAGGGGTCGAGGCTCGAACAGCAAACAACCAGACTGTTGGTACTGGGTAGCTCACATGAACATGGGGTTGAAGGGGGAGAGGAGGATGAGAAGGAGAGGTCAGTGTGTCAGTGACAGGCCTGCCCTGGTGTTTTGTAGTTCGACGCAGGGATAGAGAGATCAACAAGGGACGGAAAGAGACGTGGGGTTGCCGTCTAAAAAGAAAGAGAGTCTGGAGGTCAAGAAGGGAAGAAAAGGCAGAGATACCCGCCAGATACACTCGTATGCGCGGCCGGGCAGGGTTGTGAAGTGAGAGGCCGCAATGGGCGGCCATGTAATTTGGAAGTATCGATGCTGGAACAAGAAGTAGCGTAACCAGGAAGAAGCTCAAAGGCACGAGGCGAGGTAACGGTAGGGGTCCCGGCTGCAGGCCCGAGCAGGGATGCAACCATGTCCGTACCGCGTCGTGCGAGGAGGGGGCAATGTTCTCCCATGTACCTTTTTCTCTGATCGGAATTGAGATGGAAGCCACCCAGAGCGAGACTCCAATATTGTAACCCTGACAGACTGCGAGCCAGGGATTTGCACGCGAAGAGACGCCATGGCCTGCATGGTTAGCCTGTCCGTGTCAACCATTCCTGCCAGTTCTACCCCGAATGTCTGGACAGGATGGATGAAGCTTTGTGCCCCTGACTGCGCATCTGGATGTCGATTTCCTCTTGGACGCTTTCGAGTCTTGACGAGGTCTTGTCAGGATATCGACAGGAAGCTCACTTCTTGGCTGAGGATCATGGCTTGCCGCCGGCAGACGGCAGCCCGTAAAATAAGATAGGCCATTTTAAAGGAGCGCTTGTTGGGCCGACTTAACGGGCCGGGCAGTGGAGAGCGTGTCCCCCGCAAGGAAAGGTGGCCGTCAACTCGGCCGTGAGACGAATATAGATCTATGTCAGTTCAATCTCCCTCTTCGTCATGGACATTGCAGTTGTTCTCAACACGCGATGTCTGGCATGACTGAAAGGGATCGCCTTGACGCTTCGACAGTAAGCATCGTAGCGAAAGTTCTGATCTGGCTAGAGCAGCCGCTAGCTAGTCTAGAGGAAGACAACTCCTGTTTCGTGCTGACAGGACTTCCTATTGCTTGTTAGCGTGCTGTCCAGGTCAATTCTAATGACCATGCTCTCGCTCTGGTATCTTCTCGGTTAGCGGTTTAGACAAGTGCACAGTGTTCTGTGGTTCTGCTCGTGAAGACTTTGGCGCACGGCTCGAGTAGCCAGCATCAGCAGCTGTTCATGGTGTTGTCCAGGAAATGGAGACAGTCGAGGTGGACAGACCCGACAGAGCGCCGTACCCCAAAAAGAAATGTCTATGCGCGGCTAAGTCATCAATCTGCTCCGCCTCCTATTTGTGCCACAGTAGAGCGGCCGGTAGCCCAGTAAGCTTAACCTCTTTCGGCTTAGTGGAGCTGCCCAGCCCGCTTATTTCCCCCCCCCCCAGTCTTCGCCCACCTCCCGGTCGCCTTAACACACCGTCAAGTTGATTGCTGTTTGTTATAATTGCAACGGGAGGCGGGCAGGTGTCGCAATCAATTTTGCCGTTTCTCTAAGTGGTCAACACACCTGCCGTGCACTCTTTTCCCCCGGCGGCTTGACCGTCCTCCATTACGTACTGTCTTCGACATTTCCATCATCACCATCCCGTCCCATCATCAACAAAGTCAAGCTTCGTCCTCTGCGGGGAATAGACACATAATCGGCTAACACGGGATCTCAGCTGACCGTTACATCGAATGGAACTTGCCGGCCCCTGCGTCGCTGTAGCGGGTCCAGGGGGCAGCTCAACTGTTTTGGACAATGTTTCGTTTCCTTTTTGCACTGATGCTTTTGACATTCAGAGTCCCCCAACAGCTGCATACCGGTATGTTACGAGCTCACGATGCGTTTTCCATCTACCTGAAAGGAGATCGGGGAAGCGAAGCTTTACGAATGCAACACATCGGGGATGTGATTTCTTCTGCGGCAGCGATGGATGGCTACCCCAGCTACGTTTCAGGTTCTGAGACCTTAGACCCATGCATGAGCATCTGGAACTGTCATCATCACCAAGACTCAAGACTCCAGCAGAGAGATCCACAAGGCAGCCGGGAAGAGACTTGGGAGATCACCTTGGACAGGGCACCCCCGCTCGCACATCTTGTTTGATCTCCTGCGAGGTAGCTCATCCCATCGTGGCCGGAGTCCATGGGAGATGGGACGAACCTCCCCGATGATCCAACAGTTGAACATCCCCCACGGCAGCATCAGTGCGGTCGTTGCCGGTTCATCGGACGGACGACGCCCAGCATTGATGGTCGACAATCTATACTGTATCTCGCCGACCAACAATATCAAACCTTCTCCTCACCCGGGTTTATATGCTAAAGTGCTGACCACCTTTTTCCACCGCTGCGGGAGCGTATAAGTGCGGCACAATCAGCGAAAGCCAGCAGTTGTGGCGGGCTGGCACTGACAGACAGAGCCAAGCTCAAAATAGATGAACATTTGAGGAGGCCAGGACCGCAGATCTCACGGCGAACAAGACTACCCATCGTCCACGGCTCCGGGACCCCGGCTCCAGTTGCCAGAAGAGGTGACCCGGGACAGTGGTTGATCTGCTGTACGGCCTAACCAACAACAATCCGCAGAATTCACCGGCCACGGTTTCAGAACTTTGCTCGCCCTCCCGATGCACAAGTTGCTTTTGCATGATGAGCACTTCTGCCGGTGGTCGCTCTCGTGCTGCATTCTCGGCCGAATCTACGAAGTAGACTCTACGTCTAGCACACAATGCAGAGGCTTGTTTGTTCTTTGCACTCGATGCAAGCCTCAAGTGTGGCACTAGAAGAGGCATGACAAATTTGGCGAGCCGGTCGACTGCGAGCTTCATGAAAATTGCATCAGGCTCGGCTACCACTTGCGACAACAATGCCGCAATCCGCATTCCTGCTCGCCGTTAAGGGAGGCGAGCCGGGGATAGTAGTCCCAGTCCGACTTACACTAACAACAAATGGAGCTATCGCATCCCAGGTTCGCTATGGCATTGGCATCGCCCTGTCATCATCGCATGGAGCCCTGTCTACGATACAACAAACTTTGGCAAGGAGATCCATGAGGAAATGGAACAGTGACACTTTCTAGCCGTTAAAGGCGTCATTCTTCTTGCCATGTCCTGAGCGCAGGGCAGAGCCTTATTCAAGTGGGACTCTGTTGTTTCGTTTCAGTCCGTTCGCATGTTTGATCGACGTTGACCAGCACGGGCCACTGCCACTTTGATCAGCCTTGAGAGAGGAGCACCAGAGAGATCTCCTCAGGGAATCTGGCAGCACAGACACTCTTTCGCTTGTTCTTCTCCTTTTTCCTCGCAGGAGGTGAAGCCGTCTCAAAACGAGCAGACCAACAAATCCTCCTGGTTTCTTGCTGTGCCTCCTCTCAAAAAAATCGTACCATTTCTTCCTTCTCCAGGATACGGTTGCAATTGTCGACGCCGAGTTACCGACGACAGCCATGCTCAGCAACGAGCGAAGACCGGGGAGCAAACAACGCTACCGCTGCGTAGAAGCAGCCATGACAATCAACTCCGCATGGCTTCGTTCAACCACCTCGCCAATATTGCGATGTCACGAAGCGTGCGCATTTCAATCAATATTCCATCTCGACTGCCACACTAGGCATGCGCGAGCGGTCGTACATATTGGGCATCTTCCTGCACAGCAAGGTCGCGTGGCGTGAGTTCCACCAATCAGGCAGTGGCCGAAGGATGTCGTTGGCGCTTAGAAGCGCCATCTCCAACCGAAACTTTCACCCAGAGTGCGACTCATCGCACCGAAGGGAGGATGGATGCGGGAAGAAGCAAGTGTGAAGCATATTTGGTTGCCTTCATAGCCTTGGCTCCGCTGCATGTGTCTCGCTATGTACCCAATTGTAGCGACGCCACCCCGGACCAAGTCTAGAAAGTGCAGAAAGGCGCAACTCCCATCCTTTCGCCTGCAAGCGATCTCACACCTCCCGCTTTCGAACGATATTCCATCCGCTGATAGCCGCGAAAGGATCCGCGCGCTTCGTCGTTAGCCGGGCGTATCTTGCTTCTTCCGTGCCTTTAATATGCGGGCTTATACGTAAAGGTAGCCACCCAACCTGCAACCGCATCCATCGTCTGGCCTGAAGAGGGCAGTCAAGCCGTCTTGGGTTGAACTCTATCGAATCCCACGTCTTCTTATACATCAAGCCCGAACGCGGAATCCCGGCGCACTTACACACTACCACCCACCATGAGCGTCTGTTGGCGCTAGAGCGCCTGTCTCTCTCTCTCTAGCCGACGTGCGCCATGGATGCAGATGGTGGATGCTGGTCTGGGTTTCTGCGGCCCCAAGTCTGTTGGGGGTGTGGCTTCAAGTTCGCTTGCCGTTACGTTTATCTGGATGTTTGTCTTTTGACAAACTCTCTGTGGCACTCCGCGTATCTGGTACGTTGGTTCGAAGCGAGGGTTTGCTGGGCCTAGGTTGCCGGTCGCTGTACTGGCACATGACTGGACGATCCTGCGAAGTAGTCCTGGTTTGTTTGGCTGTTGGCGTTCTTCGCTTTTCTGTTCTGGGGTAGGAAAAGGTCAGGATCCCGGACTACGATGGCTTCCGGCTGTACTGGCTTAATGACCTCGTGCAGCAAAGCATGCCTGTCTTGTCGAGTTCTACCCATCCTGCGTCTGGGGTACTATGGGTGACGGTACGCGTATCCGTATGATTGGCACCGACAGCATCGGGGCCTGGCCGGAAAGCTCAACGCCCGAGAAAACCCTTGTTGACTTCTTCCCGGTGGTCTGGATCTCATGGTCTCTTCTGTGGAATTGGTTGGCGTTAAGGGGCAAACAGAAATTCGAAGTATTGTCTATTCATCGCAAGCGCTGCCACAGGGCGAATGCACGTGTCGAGATCTAAGGCAGTTTGGCTGAATGCGCGCTTGTTTGCTAACTATGACTTGCAGACCATCTTCTAGACCGACTTCCTTAGGCATTCAAGTCTCTCAGCCACCAACCGACACATCATCTGCCGCGCTTAGCTGCTTGCACTACATGTCTTCTCGACCAACAGACCGATACTAACCACGACAATTTGCTGCAGGCGTGGTGGTAGATGGCCGACTTGCCAAAGCGACCGCAACAAGTCGCCGACCAGAAGGATCAAGAGGCATGAAGCCACGGTCCGACCAGGCTGATTCCTTTCTGTATCCCTACATGCACTACTACCTCGACCGCATCTACTCGCTCACAAATCACCCATCAGAGCCGCCACTGCCGCTCTTTGTGCTCACAGGATCTTTCTCGCCCTTTGCAGCAGCGATCCTCTCCCTCAGCTCCGCCTGCCGCCGCTCGATCTCCTTCAGCTGCAACATCTTCCTCTCCTCGAGCAGCCGGTGCTCCTCCATCAACATATTCCAGCTCGGCCGCGCTAGGCTCAGCCTGCCGGACCGGCTCCTGTTTCTCTGGCGTGCTCGACATCGGACTTAGGCCAGCGACGGCGATGGTAACGGTGGTGGTGGCACTCTCGGCCAACTCCTGCTCTGAGCTGGGTACGTGCCCGAGCTGTCCGCCTCCTCTTCCCCCTTTTGCCTCTCGGCCGCCGATGTAGTACTGCAGCTGTTGCTGCGTTACCGACTCTGGCGACGACGACATGGGACTGATGACGGTGGTCTGTCTGGCGTAAGACCGTACGGACTGATAGCGTGGTAGCGGACTCTGCGGCGACACGGACTCGGCTTGTATTGCTAATCAAGATGCTGCGGACCGTACGCCGCCTCCTCGTCGCGCTGGAAGGGGTAGGCGGCCAGCTCCTGCACCGATAACGGCTGTTGGACTGCTGTTGTTGTGGATGTCGTCGGCGGCGGCGTCTCCATCTCGTACACACTGACACGGTGATGTTTCGTATCCCGGCTCGTGGTGGAAGAAGACGAGCTGGCGCCCACGCTCTCCTTCTGCCTCATGGCCGCCTTCTCGTCATGGTCCAGCTCGGGAGCGACGCCCTGCCCGTTCATCTCGGCCAAGGGTCCATCACCATCCATCTCCGCCGTGTTCCCAGCACCGTGGCCGGCGTGTAGCTCGGCTCGCGCCATCTGCCCGCCGTCGAGCTCGAACTGCGTCTGCACAATCTCGCTCGTGGGCGTATCCGAGCTTTCCCTTGCCCGCTTCGCCTCCTCGGCCCTCCGCAGCCGCCGCCGGTTGCGGTAGCGCCAGGTGAAGCAGCCCGAGCAGACGAAGAGGAGGATGACGAGTGCTATGCTCACGCCGACGCCGATGCCCGCTTCCGTCGCTAGGCCATGCTCACCCGGTTTGCGGGGTGTGAGGATGGCTGTTGTCGCCCTGTTCTGGAGGGGGTGTGGACTTTCCTCATGGGAGGAGGAGATTGGGTGTCTTGGTTGTCTGGCGTTGTTATCGTCTGCCGATGTGTGTGTGTCGCGGTGCTCGAGGTCCGACTTGGCTGAGGAGGCCTCATGGCCGCCTGCTCGTCGGCCTTGGAGCAGCATTGCTGCTGCTGGGTTTTTCCCGCCTCCTGACGGCCTGGATGTGAGGGTCTATGTCAATCGGTCACGCGTAGTGACTATAACCGACGGGCTTAGATAGAAAGCTTGGTGCCTAACGATAATGGATAGATTGATTGCAGGAGAGACGCGTGTCAGGAATAAGAAACCAAGGGAAAACCCATCCCACAGAACGACTTCCCTCTCCCCTCGCCCCAAATCCCATTATACCAGCTGAGCCACGTACTAATCGTCACCTCTCGGCGGTCCTGGGCGCCATCCTTCCGTTGTTCGCATTCGCATCGAGACATGCGATCCTAGATGGTGGCCAATCAGGGGGTGACGGTGTTGATGCACCCTGGGATTAAGCTCACCGCCAAGCTCCGACCTCCGATGTCTCCTCGCTGAATGCCACCGGGGTTCGAGACAATAGAAGTGGTGTTCGCGCTGCTTCATCGATCGAATTGTCTAGAACTTGTGGTTTTGATCTGATGTTGTCGCCTGGTGTAGATGCTCAGAGTAGCAGTGGCCTTGGTGGATTGCTCGCCGTTCATTACAGTCCGGTCTCGCCAGTTCATGGTTGGGAATGAGAGCCTAAAAGCAGCCATTGAATGGAGGCAAAAGCCTCGATACACCACTGATCCCGCCAGTGCCCTGAAGTAATCATACGGAAGCCATGGTATCACCCACACTTCCGCTTCATACCCCTAGTAGTTATCTATCTTCGCACAGCAATGCAGCGCCAACGCTAACCCGAGCACCTACCCTATACCTTTCACCTGCTGACCATCACCAAACTCCCCACACAGCCCTCATCATACCTCCTCCCCCTTGACATGAGGAAAAACCTCCCTCAAGAAATTCCTCGAGAACCGAGTAGCCTGCTCGTACGCGACCTCGAACCCCTCGTGCCCGCCATAGTACGGATCGTCCACGATCTCCGTCTCGCCGGTGCCGGAGTGCTCGCCGAACAGCATGACCTTCGCTTTTGAGCCAGAGCCAGAGCCAGACTTCTTCCTCTGCTGCTCGACGCGCTGGATGTCGGACAGGTTCGACCTGTCCATCGCGAAGATGTAGTCGAATGTGTCGAAGTCTGAGGGGCGGAGCTGGATGTTTTGTTAGTTTGGGGATTAATCAGAGGGGGAAAAGGGGGTTGAAGGGGGGGGGGAAAGGAGCGGAGGGGAGGGAAGTCAACACACCTTGCGACCGAGGTGAACGTAGTCCTTGATGCCCTTCGCCCTGAGGGTGGCCATGGTGCGGTGGTCCGGTTCCTCGCCGATGTGGTAGCCCGCTTTTTATAGGGGTTTGAGTTAGCACATACGTCAAGATAGAGTTTATAGGGGCAAGGGGCAAGGGGCAAGGTAGCTTTACCTGTCCCGCAGGAGTCAATCTTTGAGATGAGACCCTTGTACGGCTCCTTCTTGGCCAGGGACTGGAAGACGCCCTCGGACATGGTGGAGCGGCAGATGTTGCCCAGGCAGACGAAGAGAACTGAGATCGGTTGTTGTTGTTGGTCCGCCATTTTTGTGTTGGTGATGAAATGTGACGGTGAGTGAGCGTCGAAAAAGAATGAAAAGGAATTCACGGTGAGTACGCTAGACAAGGCGAAACAAAACGACGAGCGGGAAGGACGAGATATACGAAATACAGGAGCTGAATCAAGAGCCGAGAGCGCAATGCTATGTCCAAGTATACATTAAACCAGGCTGTGCTATGCTAGGGGTCACTTCGCCGCCGTTCGATGTTGACGCCGCCAAGTTCCATTTGTGGTGGGGTGAGTCGCGATAACGACAACGATAAGAGGCACGTGTGTCCCAGAGTTGCACCATGTTCAACCTTATCTGCGCTCAATTTATACAACCTGCCGACATCTTATGCAATCCTCGGTGGTATCCGAAGATTAACCAGTTCTATATATGTACAAAAGATCAAAAGCCCGCCAGCTAATCCAGAATGATGCGGCAACACTCCCTCTCTCTACAACACGGCCTTGGGCATGAACTTCATGGCCTGCCTGACGCCAAGATCACCAAGAACCTCTTCAGCACCGCCCTGTAATAACTGTTAGCATCTCACTTCATCATTGTTGTTGGAGGGAAAGAAGAACGTACCAAGATAGCATCAAACTTATACCCCCTGTTGAAATTCTCAATCACCCGTCCCATGCCGCTCTGCGTCAATCCGCGTCCACCAAAGATCTGCACGCTCTCGTCGGCAATCTCGTGCGCCGCCCGGGTGGCGCTCATCTTGAGCAGCGCGACGGGCCCGCCCAGGTGCTTCGCCTGCTCGGCGTACGACATGTTGCACATCTGGTACGTGATCTGCTCGAGCCAGGCCTGGTTGGCCTCACAGAGAGCGATCATCTTGGCCAGCTTGAGGCGGATGACGGGCTGGTCGATCAACCGCTTGCCGAACACGATGCGCTGGTGCGCCCACTTGAGGCACTCCTCCACCACGAGGCGCATGTACCGGATCGTGCCGCAGGCCATGGTCCACCGCTCGTGGTTGAAGTTGCTGAGGATGACGTAGATGCCCTTGTTCTCCTCGCCCAGGAGGTTCTCGACGGGCACCTTGACGTTGTCGAAGGTGATGTACGTGGTGCCGGCAGCGGTCGAGTACGACGTCTTGATGAGCTTGGTCTCGACACCCTCGCCGCGCTCAATGAGCAGCACGGAGAGGCCCTTCTCCGTCTTGACGCCCGTGACGAAGTAGTCGGAGAAGACACCGTTGGTAATCCACTTCTTGGTACCATTGACGATGTAGTGCTTGCCGTCGGGGGTCTTGACCGCCGTCGTCCGGAGGTTGGCGACGTCAGAGCCAGCGAACGCCTCAGTGATGGCGAGGCAGATCTTCTTCCTGCCCGAGAAGCAGTCGTCCTCGACGCGCTTCTTGAGCTCGGGGATCTTGCAGTAGTTGAGGATGCAAGTCAGCCCGATGACCATACCAGCCAGACTGCCGTCCTGGAAACCACGGGTAGCAGTACGCACACCCTCCTGTCCCATAATCAGATCGTGAAAATAGTCAAACTCCTTTCCATCGATCACACCGCCGAGGAGCTTGACACCGTGCAGATGCTTGCCGGGACCCATGCGCATGTGCAGGATTCCCTCCTTGCTCATCCGGTCGATGAGGTCCTGGCTGATATACTCTCCCGTGCGCTCCTTCTCCTGCGCTTCGGGCATGATGTACTTGTCCGTAAACACCCTCATGGCCTTCTGCAACCTCCTGTGGCTGTCGTTGTAGAAGGGGCTCTTGAAGGCGGGGGTGAGCCACAGGGGCTCGGCGTAGGGGACCTGGCTCAGGTCGCCAGGCTGAGGGGTGATGATGCTGGGCTTCTCACCCTCGACGGTGCCAATGGCGAGGTCGGCATACTTGGTCAGGACTTCGTGACGGTGGAGGTTGTAGAAATCGACTGTGGCGTCGGTGCCGGCTACCTGGCGGAGGACGGCCTCACCACCGGGGTGGGCATCGAGGAAGTCGGAGGCGTCGTAGACGGTTGCATCGACGATGAACCAGACGCTGTCCTCGGTGTTATGCTTGGCCACCTCGGCGCGGGTGAAGGTCTTTGAGGCGATCGCCATTTCGTGTGTCGTGCTTTGGGAGAGGTTAGGGAATAGAGGTGGAGAAATGGACTGTTGGTGATGCACAACAAAGGTGTCACGACAGCGGATAAGCAGGAAGGGAGAAGAGTGAAGATGAAGCAACAACACGAGGTCAGCAACAGCAGGAGAGATCTGTATTGTAATAATGGAATAGTAAACGAGAACAAGAACACATGTGACAGCCCAAGGTCATCAGTCTAATAAATGTCAGCTTAGGTTCCCCGTGAGACAATGACCAAGTTGGTCCTTTGCCGACCTTGGCCGACACGACACGATGGTGATTCGTGAGAAAGGAAGCGGAAGCAGCCACTGAGCCTAGGTGCCTCGGCTCGGTTCAACCAACAACGCGGCCCCACTGCTCCTTGGGGTTTCTTGGCTGCGGAGAAGCTTGGCGTCCAGACCTGAAGTCTGAAATGCCGAGCTGCTGATTGGTGCAGAGACCGGAGGAACGAATCGAGGGCCAGGGCCGTCTGGCATTTCTCTATCACACATCTCAGTTCTCATCTCAACTTTCATCCCAAAACGCATATTTATGTCCTATATCTCACGTCGTATGATGCCCTACCTTACCCAGTGCTGGTGAGAGTATATAGACCGAGACTCTCAGGAGTTGTGTCTACGGAATTGATGTTAGGTAACCCCTTTCCTGGGGTGCCATCTATCAACTGACATCCACCAGCCACAAAATGCACAGAATGCACAGAATGCATCTCTGACTGGAATAAGGGCAAGTCAAGTCTTGCTTATGAAGCAATCATGGTATAGATTTTCGACAAATACAGCAAGCGCGTATAGACATCTAGAATACCATCGTATGCACCTCCTATAGAATGTTAGTCGGCGTTGATTCGTACATGTTGACGTGCTTCTTCTCCCTCCTTGCCGTAAAAGCTGCATTTATCTTAGCCTCCCAGTCGAGTCATATCTCAAAGCCCCCAAACTCCGTCTCCAACTTTTCCTCCTTTTCCAAAACAACACAGAGCCCCCCTTTCCACACTTGCCCAACCCAAGCTACCCAGTCGGCACCTCAGCCACCAACGAGTGAGCCATCATCGCAATGCCCTCCTGGAACCCAATATCCCCCTACACCCCCTACACCCTCCTCCTCGCCCTCCTCGACCCCTGGATCTTCCTCTCCCTCTCGGTGTCGCACATCCCCGCCACCCTGCGCTCCCTGTACCGCTCCTCTTCCCTGCTATCAGCCTTACCATTCACCTCGGCCTTTTTCTCAGCCTGGTTCGGCACCTTCTGGGCGACCGTGGGCCCCAACGTGCGCGACGGCAACTGGGACCGCGTTGTCGCGCTGTTAGACGGGCGGATCAGCGCTGGTAAAATCTACGAGGAGAGGGTCAGCCCGGCTGTAGGGGGGAGGGTGATCGAGGTCGGTCCCGGGAGTGGGCTTTGGGTTGGGCTGTTTGCTGAGAGGGCTGTGCGCGGGGAGGAGGTGGAGGACGGTCTGCGACAGAGGAGAGGAGCAGATGCGAGAGGTGTAACGAAGGTGTTCGGTGTCGAGCCGAGCGTCGATATGCACCCCCAGTTGCAGGAGAGCATCGCCAAGGCCGGGCTGGAAGGGACGTACGAGATCGTGCCCGTGGGCATCGAGTCGCTCGCCTCTTCAGGGAGGGTGGAGAAGGAGAGCGTGGATTCCATCGTCACTCTGCTCTGTCTCTGCAGCATCCCCGATCCGGAGTACAACATCAAGGAGCTGTACAGTTATCTGAAGCCCGGTGGAAGGTGGTACGTCTTCGAGCACGTCAGGTGCCTGCCCCAGCAGGGGTGGGCGATGTCGGCCTACCAGGCTGTGGTTAATGTGTTCTGGCCGAGGTGCCTGGGCGGGTGTCAGCTGAGGAGGGACACGGAGAGGTCGTTGAGGGCGGCTGGGCAGTGGACGAATATCGATCTGGTGTTTACTGAGGGGGAGCAGTGGTGTACTGTTTGCCCGCACATTTTGGGAACGTTAACGAAGTGAGGAGTTTGGGGCCGAGATGGGGAAACGGTTGGATGTATTAGTTACACTGCGGCAAGTTTCAAAGTGTAGACGTCTACTACGTGGATCGTTTATAGTGGCATGTTCACTGGCACACTGAAAATCATTCAGAGGCCGTGCAGAATATGGCTCATCGTGAGAAGGATGGCTTTCATGCGTCAATAACGAGATCTAATCAGACTATATCACATGGAACATAACAAATCACATAGAGCAATCAAAATGACATCAAGACCGGTCCATTCACGTCTATTGAGTCGTATCACCCTGTGCCGGAGCAGTGTCCGCAACTGAAGACCATGACTGTATGTGACCCCTAAGAACCACGCGAAAAGACCATCAAGACAAAGACACTGCAACCTGTAGAGAACTGAGGCTGCCCCGAGGTTCCTAGACGCCATAATCGTGTAAACTTTTCCATTGCCAAATCATCATTTTGGGATTGTGCGCGAGAATGCCGCAAAGAGAGCAATCAGAAGAAAAGACGGAAGAGAAAAGCTCAGAAAGAGGGCAAAAACATGGGTGGGGAATCATAGCAGGCATTATCTCCAGCGAACGATATCCAGATGACCCTCTCCGAACACCCGATTTCAACGACCCGTGGTTCTGCACTCGTGAGAGCCCCAGACACCACACCGAATCAAGTGTAGAAAACACCCTCACCAAAGCTGCTGTCCTGCCAACAGCATTTTCCGTCTCCATTGCGAAAATCCATGTCGAACATGCTAGCCAGTCGATTAGGGCTGTCTAAAGTGTCGAAGAATGTCGAAAGAAGGTGGTCGTCGTTTCGAGGTCATCTCAAGTGTTCAACGCTTAAGCGCTGGGGCACTGAGACTGGACGTGTCCGGGCTGCTGGCACTTGTAGCAAATCTTCTCGCCGGAGCCGGAATCCTTAGGGCAGTCCCGAGAGAAATGGCCAGTCTCGCCGCAGTTGTAGCACTTGGAACCGTTGACGCAGTCGCCTACGTGTTGTTAGAGGCATGTTCATTGGGCAGCAGGTCAGGATGGTACTCACGGGACATGTGACCGACGCCGCCGCACGAGTAGCAAGTCTTGTTCTGCTGGAAGCCACCGGCGCCACCACCGTAGCCGCCGGACTGGAAGCCGCCACCACGTCCGCCATAGCTGTCACCGCCCTTGGAGCAGTTGCGAGCAATGTGGCCAACCTCACCACACTGTAAGACTCGTTAGCAAGCAATCACTGAGAGACCATAATTAAGGAAGCGTACCTTGTAGCACTCAGCTCCAGCGGAAGCACCGCCAGCACCGCCAGCAGGGGCAGCAGTGGGGCAGTCGCGGGAGATATGGCCGTTGACACCGCAGCGGTAGCAGGTCTTAGAGTCCTTGGGGCCGTCGGGGCAGTCACGGCTCATGTGGCCCTCGCCGCCACAGTTGTAGCTGGAGGAGAGATGGTCAGCAGGTTGCACGGCAAGGAAGGACGCACTGTGTACACAAAACATACCACTTAGCAGCGCCGCGGTTGGGGCAGTCGCGAGCCTGATGGGTGGTCTGACCGCCTGTGATCAATTGTTAGCATCGTTCCTATCGATCGAGAAAATCAAAAATGTGTGTGAGGGGGAAAGGCCGTTGTGGTTGAGGAATGGTTCAGTGTCCTGGTGTCCAATCGAAGGTGCGGCGAAAGGGCAGGAACAGGTGTAGGACGAGGAATAATCGGTGTCGTCCGTCTGTAGTCGGGGAACATTTTCGACCCGCAAAATGGTTGTTTGGGGTCGCTCGGAAGTAAGTCGACGACATGTTTGATTTCCCTCCCTGACCGAATTCTCTTCATGTCGAGGTAATGCGGGTCGCTTCCGGGGTTTTGAGCGGAGGGGCTTGCCGGCCAACCGCACGCGAGAGGTGTGACGTCGAGATGGGATGGTACGCGAGGCGTATGTGCGTGCGCGCGCAAGGGGAACAGTGCATCGTATCGAGGTATCGAGAGTCCGATTTTCGACTGAGGTTGCAGACAAGGAAAAAGGTTCGCGGGGAATTGAAAACTTACAGGTGAAGCAAGCGCGGCCGCCGGACTGCTGCTGAGAACCGAAAGAATCCATCTTGTCGGTAGTATTGATTGTTGAGGGTTTGTGTGAGGATAGGAAGGTGTCTGTAGAGAGAGAGAGAGATCGGATTTAGTTATTGGTGAGGAAGATTGGAAGAAAAGGGATCCAGATCTTCGGGAGAGTTTGTGTTTTGGTATTGGAGGATCTTTGCGAGAAGGGTAGGGCGCAAAAAGTTGCGAAGGTGGGGGTGGTTGGTCGGTGCACGCCCCGCGCTAGCCACCGCGCAGACGAAGCCGCAAAAAGCGCAAACAACGCCATGTGGGGTAATAAAAATCATTGTGAAAAAATATCGAAAAGGCAGGTGCCACTCACTCGCTGCTCGCTGCTTGAATTTGCTGAACTTGAGCCGAAAATTTCGTTCCACCCTTTGATTCTATGACCTTTCAACTTTTTCTACAGCTGTCAGCAATCCGGTATTTTTATTTATTTATTATTATTATTACTTATACGCCGATGTGCCCGGAGGGCATTCGGTACCTCTACCTGTCTATTTACATAGGAAACCTTACCGAAGTTGGACTAAAACCTACGTACAACGCTCTGGCCGCAATCTGGGGCGACTGCACGTTCTCGGCCTTGCTATACTGGGGTCTCACCACCGCCAGCTTAGTGATCCCATGGCCAACCCCCAAACACCATCCACCCCTGTACACCCGGCGCTCCTAATTTTTATTTATTTACAGTCCACAGTAAAGGGTGGAGGTGCGGGCTAAGGAGAGAATCAACCCACTGTTCAAAGCTAGATGGTAGAGACAGGGCGTACTTGTGTTGGTGTTCGTGTGTTGATTTCTGAGAAGACAATGAACTGTGGGAAGGGAAAAGGGGAAAAGGGTCAGGAGAATGGACGGTTCTTTCAAAGACCGGGTGGACATCATGATATACTCTTGGTGGCCGGATCACACACATCACTGTTGGTAGAGTGGTGACATGTTCACAGTCGTCTCTTCCGCCTAATAGTGTGGTAGCCCTGTTGTGTGTCTGAGTTCTGCCCTGGGTACACCACTACCAGGCGGCTAGTCGAGGCAAAATCCGAAGCAAAAGGCCCAGAATGCGTCAGATGCCTGGCACAGTATCAGCCACGACGATCGCTTGAGGAAGTGTCTGCAAAGTACCTACCTAACACGGCCAGCCCGGATTCCACAGAGGATGTCCAGGTTGCTTCTACCAGTCTGTGACCATGCCGGTCGACTCGGGGCTTCTAAGTCTAGCTGCAAATGCATGCAACGGAAGAGTCAAAGTGTGTCAGGTACCTTATACCGAGAAGTGAGAGGGGGCAAAGGCGGCCAAACATCCAGAGAGACATCCAGAAATGCAGGCAAACAAGGGCCGACTTGCATCGGTTGTGGATATGCCTCCTTGAATGCGGTCTGCTCGTCCTGCTTGTCCGTATCCTCCACTTCTCACTCATGACTGGATCGAGAAGAGGGTGCCGAGGCATCTATTACTCGCTGGTGAAGCCCTTTTTGTTGAAAGACAGGACATTTTCCCTGATGATAGTCATTAGAACTAGAAGGTCTATAAAACGTCGACTCAGCTTTCATGTGTAGACTCAAGAAGTGGCCGAGTGTTGTCCTTCCACATGGGGCCAACAAAGGCCTGGGATCTTGCAGATACAACCGGTCAGCCAGCCCAGGCCGACCATGACCGGGAGGAATCATTGGGGTTTGACCCCGCCGTTAGTCCCAGACATGAAGCTGTTCCCCATTATGCGGTCATAACGGTTGCGGTGGCGGGGGGGTGATCCCTGTCAACCTCTGTGGCGGCCTTCATGGAAGAGGCCAACTTCCCGTACCTCTGCCTCCTCAACTGACCAAACACAGGGAACACAATGATTGACCTGCCTCCTGGACCACAAGTACCAGTAGGAGCAAGCCATCTCACGGGACCAGATATGAGACTACCACAGTACATCCAACTCCTGGATCTGCAACATCTTCGGAACCACTCCCCGATCAACGGCATGGACTGATGAAGCCGGAAAAGACCAGATGAACCAGATAAGCCGGATGCACCAAGACGGATGAACCGCCTGCGTCCCCGAAATATGCGACACCACATGCGCTCTTGGACATTCGGCTAGGCAAGATGTACGCCGGAACAGCCGTGAGCAATGCTCATCCTTTCCTCGATGTTACGTGGTTATCTCATGGCGCCGAGCACTTCGGACCTGTGCTTGGTTGGACCTGTCTCGATCCTGCCGCTCTTTGACTTCTCCTCCAGTACCGGATCTGCACTGTTCATGTTGCTGAGGTCTGCTCATGTTCTGCCTCATTTTTTCAACGTGATTTATCATCAGCAACGTGCGAGGGGCTTCGACAAACGTCACAGCAGCAGCTTTGCCGAAGACATGGCGGAGATCCAGCTCATGCATTCCCCTCGTTGAAGACTCGCGATTGGAGACATTACATCAGAAGAACTCGGATGCTGCCGACGTCCCTCTGGCAAAAAGTGATGTGTCGGAAATATTCTGCCAATGCCGTTTATCCCACTGGAGATCATGGGCGGCAGAGAGTGTTCCATTCGCCTTCTGGAAGCATGTTCGCAGCTCAGCAGATCCCATCCCGCTGTGCTGTGCCCGTTTGATTGCCCGAGCAGCCGCACCACCAATGCTCACAGCCGCGGGTTTGGTCGATTGGACACGGTGTGGTATCTGGCCGCCGCAATATGGAAGTCTTCCTGCTGTATCTCCTTCCTCATCCTCCCAACAGCAGCTTTGCTCCTAGTACTTGCCCTCTTCACTCTCAGACTCTTCGTCTTGATTACGGGGCACCGCAGCATCCTCCGAACCTGATGGCCTGCATCTGACGGTGACTGGCTCGTTCAAAACTGTTGAGTGAGGTCTTAAGAGGCATAAGGTAACCCGCAGAGGCGCGAATTGCCGCTCGGAAGGCGGCATTCCGCACGGCAAAGGGAAGCTGCTTTAATTAACACACGAAAACCAAGAGCCTGTCTGGCTGCGACCTTGCAAGCTTTCTGCAATGCTCAAATGGCCGTCGACCACGACTTTACGCTCTGGAGAGCAAAGCGATAAGAAGAGATTGGTGGCTTGTTTCTGTGTAACTCCCTCTGGTGACGTGAAGTTGGAAGTTGGAACGGGCTGGTTCGGAAAACATGGTGCGTCTCATCTCTGTAGAAGCTTGGACGGGCTCATCAGACATGAGCATCCTCATCCCGAACCATCATCTCTGCCGGTTGCCGGTTTTCAGGAGGCTGGCGCTACGGTCCAGAGGATGGCAGTCTGACACAGGATGCCTCAAACGCGGTGAAACTGACATCGTGGCGCTCGCCGAAGACACCACCCTGATGATCGTCGGCGCCATGGGCATGAGATATGGCCTCGGATTGGTGATCAGCGGCGGTCACGCATCTGGCGACCTGACATTGCGTTCCGCATGGATGCAAGGGCTGAGAAAGAAGGGGTCAACGATTCACACAGGGATGGTGACGTTGGATGGATGGAAGGCAAGCTTTCCGAGTGGGCGAGAGGTTGCAAGTTGGATGCTTCAACCGTGCCAAGCTGCAAGGGTGAGCCGCTTTTCGGGCCGGGGCATCGAACACGGATAACAATCACGTGACTCGCAATTTCCACCACAATTTCCACGCGTCAGAACGCGCTCCACGAACATAGTAGGCGCGACTTCGCACACACCAGGCCCCACTAGGACCTATGACGCCGGGCATCCTTGTAGTTTCCCTATCTGGTCGCAATCTGAACCTGAATGTGAACCTGAACCTGACGAAACAACCCCGATTTTAGGTTGCAGCTTGAATACCTATCACCAGACTCGGCCCATACTATGCAGAGCTGACGATATGGCGAGCTGGCTGGACCGAGGGAGGCCGGCGATCTTTGAGGCACTGCAGCAGGTCTGCGACAGGATCGATGCTGATCTTGCGGATGGTGAGTGACATCCTATCCATTGAAAGCAGTATGTATTGACATGAGGTCTGCAGAACTTCAGCAGCGGGATGTGGAGCAGCACGCCTTCTTGACCAAGGAGGTCGAAAGGCTGCGAATCAGCGTTGCCAATGTCGACAATCTGGAGGAGGAGAACCGAGCCCTCAAGGACGAGGTGGCTGCTTTGCGCACGCAGCTTAAGTCGGCTCCCATCGCTTCAGAGAGCTTGAGACCGCAGGCTTCTACCGCAACACCTGTACCACGGCGACAACCCTTGGGCGAGATATCGACAAACACGCCCAGTCGTGCCGTCGGTCTCAAGCCGAACGCAAAGGAAGCCAGCCCGGACCATAATCTTGCTGCCAAACTCGCAGAGCTCGAGCAGAACTACGCGAAACTCGCTACGCTGTGCGAACAACAGAAGCGGATGAAAGGGCTCGCCGAGGGTCATGCCCGCAAGTATAAGGAGCAAGCAGTCAAATGGGGAGAATACGCCAAATCACTCGAAGCCAGAATCGCAAAGCTAAAGAAGAGAGGCCTTGCGAGCGGACTTCACCTCCGGTCCTCGACTGAGCCTCGGGAGCCACAACCAGTGCCGGAAACCCCCGGCGTCGACGCGACTCCGGGTGACACCGTGTCCGTGTCAACGTCCAAGGCCACCTTGGGCTCAAGCATCCACCTGCACCCACCCACCTCCGCCAGTGTCTCTTTCTCTGGGTTCGAAAATGCAGACTTGCGGGAACTTTCTCCGAGACGTGCTACGTCCAGTCCGCCAGATGCGAGTCCGACCGTGGTCGCTGCGGACGCAGAGTCCACACAAGGCGACGAGGATGATGCCCCCGGGGCAAGCGATGAGCTCCCTCAGCTGCCCCCAAACGACATCACTCTACCCGATGTCGTCGTCAAGAACGAGCCGTCTTCTGACCTCCCAGTCTTCTTGTCCGAGAGACGTGTCGGCAAACGGAAGCACGTAGACGCTATGACGGACAACTTGACGTCCAAAACACCCCGAAGGTTCAAGGCCGAGGAAGGAAGTTCAGATCCCCTGGTTATGGGTGAGTCACACCACTTCTCTCCACAAGAAAGCCTGGATCTCGACCACGACGGCTCGATGCCCACTCCGCGAAAGATCCGACTCTTGCAGATGCAGGACAGGTCGGGGGTCATCAACCCAGATAACGACAATATCCAAGGGCGGTCTGCCCTCTTTGACGTCAGGAGCCCCCGTTCCCGAACCAACCTGAGGGACGCCGTCCAACTACCTCATACAGCGCTCAAGGACATGCACGTCTATGCCGCGCCTGTTCAACCGCCTACTCCTGTCACATCGAAACCCCACAGAAAGCTTCAAGAGAGCGGACTGAAGCTCAATGACGGGGTTGCGTCCCTGGCTGAGGATGGCTATGATCCAACCCGCACAGGACGGCTCGCACCGACAGAACCCCACATCGACGACGTGCGTTCGCGGCTAAACACGCTCCTCAATCCCAGCAGCCCAGCTCCACAAGGCCAGACACCGCTACTGAGACCGAACAGGCAACCCAGAGAAGCGTCTCGCTTGGATTCGTGGCTCATAGATACCCCAGTACGGATATTGCCCTTCGGCAAGGGTGACGGGAAGGACGGCAATGCACGGACGACCACGCCGCAGTTAAGGACCGGAGGAGGACTCGATTCGCCCGCGGGGATTGCAAAGGCGACTTCGCGCCAAAACACGCCGAAGACCGCTACGCCTGCTGTTAAATCCAAGGCCACCATCAAGCGGCTCCGGGATCAATCTCTTTCGAGCTTTAGAATGGATGACTTCGGAGTTAATCCCACGTTCAACAATGGCCACGACTTCGCCTTCACAGAAGTCGTCCGTAACAAGGACGAGAGGGCAGAACTTCCGGGCTGTGTGGACGAGCAGTGCTGCGGCAAGTTTTTCCGGACCATGGCAAAATCCGAGCTGGAAGCAGCAGGGCCGACTCTCGTCCACCGGCCAGCGGACATTACCTTGATGGAGGATTATCTGGGTGACCAAGTATACAAACTTGGCAGTATGACACGGCAGGAGAAGGAGGAGCTGTGGCTGGAGGCCAAGACCAGGGACCTCGCCAACAAGCACGGGAAGCATAAGCACAGGTTTCAACGGCGTCAGTCACCGCCGGGATTTTGGAATGCAGACTTCCCGAGTACGCAGGAGAACCAGAAGGACAGGGCAGAGGGGGAGAAGAGGGAGAAACGCATGATAGAGGAGAGGTACCGGGAGGCCATGCGGCCTGGTGGGAGATGGCTGTTTCGCGATGAATTGTACTCGTCGAAGTGAAGTTTTAGACCCAGCGAGTGAGTGAGTGTAGGCATATATAAGACAACAATAACAAGTTTAGTATCATGAAGTGCCCGCCGAGACAACAGACAGCAATGATTGGTAATGGAATTCAATGGCAGGAGATTTGAATATGGAAAAGCGATGGCCCAAGCTCCTTCCTCCATGTTTAATTCGGAATGTGGAACCCCAGAACAAGCTGGAAGCGCAGAAGCGCAGGGTCACTTGCAGAAGACATGGCCCGAGCGCCTGCGGTTGGCTCAAATCTCAATTGCTGCCTCCAGATTTTGGGTCAAAGTTTCCCGCGCCGATGTCAAGCAGATTCGGAAAATTGCTTTGGGCTGCCCCAGACAAAGTTTCACTGCAACGTCTTACTTTTTCTCAACCACCTAGCCGGGGTTGTGATTTCTGTTCGTGATCTTGTTGGTTGCAGGTTATTATCAAGGACCATTCTTCTCTTTTTTCTTTGAGGTCACCGAACAAACGGACCTTCTCCCGCATCCGATATCGTTGACTCCTCCGCCCTTCTCTCCCCCCCCCCCCCCCCCCCCCTTCTTGCGGCAATAGAAATAACGGAACCTTCGACCTTTCTTTGTCCCTTTGCGAACCATCATCTGCAACTACCCTATCCGCCAACCTTCCTTCCGGTATTGGTACCTACCAGGTTCCTTACCTGCATGCGATCAATGCAGTTTTCTCGCCTACTATAATCGGCGACTGCAAACAAACCAAAGCCGACGACGACGTTCCAAGACGGATAACCAATCCCTTTCAAGGTTACTTCAACCTCATCGAGCGCGCACCATCGACGCGCAAACCACATCTCGTCCCCCGAAAGCCACGCCCCTACAATCTCCGACCCAACTACGTCGAATATCAACTTGGTACAAGATATAACAGCATCTAGCTGTTCCCAGTTGCTGTTCAGTATCGCGGTGGCATCACACAAGTGATCAGCCACCGCATTTCAAACGGCTCCCAAGCCGGCATGATGAACAATCGAGGGCATCTGCCGGCTGGGCAAGGCATGCAGCAGCACGGAGGACCCGATTCTGTTCCCGGGCCTGGTGGTGGTGGTGGTGGTACTGTTGGCAATGGCGGTTCCGGAGGAGAGCAGCGAGGAGGACCGCGGAGGGGAGGTGGTCGACCGCAGCCTCATCACAACCACAGCGCCCACAACCACAACAGCTACTACCACAACCAGCAAGCCGCCCACATGAATCACCAGATGACCCAGCAGATGTACCAGAACCCTTACGGCATGCCCTACGGAGGTCCCCCATACTACCACCCCGTCCCGCAACAATACCAGAACGGAATGCCTCCCCCCTATATGCACATGGCCTACCCGCCTCCGCCCGCAGCATACAGCAGGTCGCCTCCGCCACCTATGCAGCAATATGTGCCTATGGCGCCTCAAGGATATGGCAGACCGCCTCAACACTCGCCCGTCGTCCCCGGCCCCTTCCCGGCGCCCCCGGGAATGCCAGCTGCTATTGCAGCTCCCATGACCGCTCCTCCCCACCACACGCCTTTCGTGGCTGAAACATTCGTTCCGCCTGTGAAGACATTCACGCCTCAGATACGAGAAGCGCCTCTTGTCCACAGCCAGCCTCCTCCGATGGTATCTTCACATCCCCTCCAGGAGCCGACACCTGTACCTACGCCCGAACCACTCCAGCCGATGGCGGAGCCTCCCGCTCCTGCTTCTGTCCAGGCTTCAACCCCCGGTTCTGTTGCGGCTCAGCTTCCTGCTGAGGCCTTACAGACCCCGAAGTCTGACGTTCAGTCAAGGCTTACTCCTGTCTACGAGCCTTTCAAGCCTCCCGTAAGCTTTCATTACCCCAAACCAACTGTATATACACGTGATAACTAACTCGCTTTCCTCAGCTTCCTTGGCTCTCTCAGCCCGACGAACCGTTCCCTACCAGAAGCGCCAGGCTAAGGAGACGACGGCCCATCTTAGAGAGCAGCGATGAGAACGTTGAGTTGCCGCAGTACCTGCACGATGCGGCAACAGAAGATGCCCAGATAGAAACTACGTCTGAGGCCGAGGCTCCGACGCCCACAACATCAGCATCCAATATCGTTGTCTCCACGCCCAAGGCATCGCCTGCTCCCAAGCCATCTATTCTCGACCAACCCGCCCCCCGGTCTGAGACCCCGTCAACACAAGACGTCCCCTCAGAGACCGCGGCTTCTACTACCCCCACTACTCCCAGCTCCGTCAAGCCCGCAATCACATCTACCGCGAGCAACGTCACGCCAACCAAGTCTTCCAAACCCGCGCTTCCTCGTGCGGCCGTCCCTATCATTCCTCTGGTACCTGCATTGCCCAAGGCTCTACTCAGCCCCAAAGACGTAAAGCCTAGTCCCAGAGTCGAGACTCTCACCAAGGAGGCGGACAAGGACACGACGGTGGAGAAGGTGACTTCCGAAGCTGAATTGGTGCCTCCTGCTGTCGCGGACGCTGCCGTTGAAGGCTCTCAGTCAGAGACTGCGCAGCCCGCGCCGGCACCAGCTCCTGCAAAGGCCCCTCCATCTTCGTGGGCAAAGTTATTCTCGAAACCTGCGGCTCCCGCCGGGGCTGCTGCTCCGGCCGGCCAAGTCGGCACGAACGCCACCGTCGCTGAAGGCTCGAATGTTACAGATGCTGGCCTTTCCAACTTCCCCAAGTCCAATTCGAGCTCAGTAGCCGAGGTGTTGCAGACGTACCGGGTCAACGGTGTTAGCAACCTGGCCTTCCTCGAGCCAAGAGGCCTGATCAACACTGGAAACATGTGTTATATGAATTCTGTGAGTGCTTGCGTAGAACTCCCTCTGGTGACAAGTTACTAAATGTTCTCAGGTTTTGCAAGTTCTTGTTTTCTGCATTCCATTTTACGACTTCCTGGACCAGGTGGGCAAGAAGGTTGCCTACAGCTTCAAGAGCGAAACTCCCTTGGTTGATGCGATGTAAGGGCCCCTCTATCCTCGCACCTTCGACCACAGTGAATAGAAATTAACCCACCGTCCAGGATCATGTTCCAGCGAGAGTTCGATGTGATCGCCTCGGCTGGGAACGCCGAGCTCCTTCGCAAGAAGCTGAAGATCGATGAGCTTGAACGGTACGGAGAGCCCTTCACCCCCGACTTCATCTATGAAGCTATCAGGAAGCTGCCACGCTTCGCCAGCATGAGGGTAAGCAACCAAGTTTTGACCCTTTCGTTCATGAGCATAGCTAACAAATTTGCTCATAGCGCGGACATCAGCAAGACGCCGAGGAGTTCCTCGGCTTTCTTCTGGAGGGCTTGCATGACGAGTGTGCCCAGGTGGTCCGCTCTGCACCGCAAGCTGACTCGACTAGTCCTCAGAGTTCGTCGGTCTCAACTCCGACGCCATCCGTCTCCTCCAAGGCGAACGATGGAGGCGAGTCCGCAGACGTCTGGCTCGAGGTTGGTCCCAAACAACGGCCTGCCATTACCAGGTCCTCAGGGCACTCCAGCATTTCTACCCCTGTTACGAAGATCTTTGGTGGTCAGCTTAGGTCCGAGCTGTCTGTTCGTGGCTTGAAGAACTCTGTCACCCTTGAGCCATACCAGCCACTGCAACTTGACATTGGTTCGCCGGAGGTCAGGAACATCGTGGACGCTCTCAAGGGCCTTACTCGCCCCGAGACTCTACATGGCGACTTCAACTCGCCGCACGGTAAGAATGTCACAGCCACCAAGCAGGTCTTCATCGAGTCGCTTCCGCCAGTCCTCATTCTTCACTTGAAGCGGTTCCAGTTCGATGCCGAGACCAATGGCACAACCAAGATCTGGAAGAAGGTTGGATACCCTCTGGAGCTTGAAATTCCACGCGAGGTCCTCTCGCGCCAGAAGCGTGCGGCTATGTCGGCCGAAGGCTCCGGACTGCCCAAGTACAGGCTGATTGCCGCTGTCTACCACCACGGCAAGAACGCTAGCGGTGGTCACTACACGGTGGATGTGCGCCGCCAGGATGGCCGCGAGTGGATCCGCATCGACGACACGGTCATCAGGCGGGTGCGTAGCGAGGATGTTGCTGAGGGAGGTGAGGAGGACAAGGAGACCAAGTCAAGCGAGAACCGCAGGGACGCGGCTGCGGCTGTTGCCGGCCACCTTGGCAACCGTTTTGGTGCAATGGCCGAAGAGGATACGGGGGATGAAGAGAGCGGATGGAATCAGGTTGCCGTCAACGGCACCAAAAAGTACAGCGCGGCTGTCAACGGCGGTGCGGCGGCTTCAACAAGCGCGCCGAAGGCGAAGCAGGCGAGGGACAATATCCGGGACAACAAGGTTGCATACCTGTTGTTCTACCAGCGGATGTGAAGGTGGTCGGTGAGATGCCACATTGAAGAACCGACAAGCCGTACCTCACGAGGACGACTAGAAGTCATTCACAGCATCACCAGGCCTCTTTCAGGCGTGGACAGCTGTAGGATGGAGTTGGTCCAAGGGAGAGCCAGGTTGGGGGTCAAGCTCCCAGGCATTGGATCGGAGTTGGCGAAGGCTTGTATCGGAACGGATGAGCCTGATGGCATTATCTGCGTTGCTTGTGCGCGCGATCTTACGGATGCGACTGGAGGGCCAGCCGGTCATCTGTGGACTCATACTGAGCCCTGCAACATGTTGTGAGTTATCGGTCGGCAATCAAAAGCTATATTATTTAGGTGAAGGGGAAGAGCTATTGGTATCGCCAGAAGATTCAGGGGTTGAGATCTTGGTGGTTGCTGGCTCTTTGCCCTGATCTTTGGAGATACGAGACGGAGGGAGATGTAATATAATTGAAACCAGAAGTTCAGAAAAACACTCGTAATGTCTATCATCCTTTACAGTGAGCATGTGTGAAATGTTGTCCTTGCTCAGTGTGTTGAGGACATCGTCATTGAGCATGTCGGTACGTACCACCTGAAATATGCACGGCAAGTTCCGCATCGCGAAAACATGTAGCACTGCTCTCCAAAAAATACCTAGCAACCGCGTCTGTGCCTGGTCGACGGATCCACTCAATTCAAGCTTCCATCTTGAGCTTCCAACTTGACGGAACAAAGAAAACAATTCGCATAATTTCACCAATCGCTTTACCAGACAACAAGTCTTGTGGCTGCTCAAGCTTTTCTATGATGAGAGTGCCTAGCGGAAACCAACAGCTTTCCTGAATGTGCTAGGTTCCACCGCGACACAGGACATTTCGGCAATACCCTACAGGACCTACCATTCACACCACATCCTCATCCTCATCCTCTCTCCAAGCCTCGACCATGTCGTTCCACTTCGAGGTCCCGAGCGACAGCTCTGCGCCCTCAACACCCGATCGAAGCTCCCGCGACCGGTCATTCAACATGTTCGACAACAACCCGTCAACCACACCCGCCGGCCCGCCTCCCCCATCCTCAGCAGCCAGCTTCACGCCCGCTGGCGCCCCCTCAGCCTCGTATCTCGGTAGCTCCATCATGCGCGGCGTGACCGACACGAAGCCGGCGCCCCCAGTCTTCCCGTCGCATCACAACAAGAGCAACACGTCTAAGAACCTGTTCTCGCAGTCCCAGAAGCGCAGCGCTCCTCTAGGCCGATCCATTCGCGCCTCCAAGCCGAACCGTCCGTCGGGATTGAGCAAGCATTTCGAAGTCGAGGACGCGGACGACGATGATCTGCCTCAGCAACAACAGCACGACAATCGCGCCGGTTCGTTTGCCGTACCCTTCGACGATGCATATGACGACACGTACGACGAGGATGCTGCCGACGACGCGGCCTACTACCGGGCCGCTATGGAGCGGGAGGAGAGGGGAGACCATATCGCAGAGGCCGACGACCTGTGGCTCGGGCAAGGCGGTGGGGCCGACATCACCTTTGACGACAACGAGTCCGACCTGATGATGCACGTCACGCCGGCCGCGAACGAGCGCATCCGCAAGGAGGCCGAGGACATATTCCGCATTTCAACGGTACGGTCTGGGATGAGGAGACGGGACTACAAGTTTGCGCCTCTGGCGAAGGTTATCTACACGCAGTTGGGGTATGCGACCATCGCCGAGCCGCCGGAACTTGTCCTCAACACAGAGGCGGAGATCCGCCGGCTGTACGACGAGGGAGTGGGTGTCTCCGAAGACCCTGAGAAACTAGATGAGACGCTGGCTACGGCCGCTGGCAAGGTGGTGTCACTGTGGCAGGGATACGTGGCGCGCCTACCGCAGTCGACCGAAGAACATGGCGCGGTCATCGGACCTCGCCCCGGCTCGTCCAACCTTGAGAAGGCGTACTATCTGGCCAACTTAGCGCTGCAGATCCATCACACTAGATATGATGAGGGTGACCGTTTGCGCACCGAACCGTTGACCGAGACGCTCTTCCGCTGGCTGGACGATAGCCACAACCTGTACCCCGATAAGTTCGAGACGATCAAGCGGTACACGCCCAGCCCGGCCTGCCACGGACTCTTCTGGGAGACGGTTTTCATCGCTCTGCTGCGCGGTAAAGTGGCAGAAGCCAGGGACATACTCAAGTCCGCCGGCTGGGGCCACGTGCGCAAGGGCCACAGGAGCGAGTACGCCTACACGGGGCAGAGCCTGTCCAACGTTGAGCGGGCGGTCGCCGACACGTGCGTAATGCTGGAGAACTGCCCCGGTATCGAAAATAACTGGGACATCTGGAGCAGCGACTGGACTCTCTTCCGGGTGCGCGCGAGGGGCATGCTCGATCAGCTCAGGCGCTTCGCCGAGGGTAGGGACACGGCGAGCGGACTGCGCGAGTCGAACCTGAGCGACTCGGTCGGGTCGTATGGCCGGCAGTCGATGGCCGGGCTTGCACGCAAGGCGGAAAGCCAGGTGCCGTGGGATATCTACGAGAACCTGAATGTTGTGTTTGAGATTGTGCTAGGGTCCAGGACAGCGATCATCGGCGCGGCTGGAGACTGGTGCGAGGCGGCGGTCGGCCTGTTCGGCTGGTGGGACGAGGACAAGGCCGAGCAGAGCTTTTCGCCTTCCCAGTCGCGAAGTCTGATGCTGCCCGGCCAGAATCAGGGAAGTGAAGTGTACCTCGACCGGTTGGCCCGCTCCTTCCAGACGGCTGTTGACTCGGAGTACCGACTCAACACTGCCAACGCCGTGGAGGTGGGCATGGCTTGCGTGTTCGAAGGCAATACGAAGGGTCTCATTGGCATTCTACGAGCATGGTCACTGCCCGTCGCCGCCGCGGTAGCCGAGATCGCGTCGCTGGGCGGCTGGCTGCCTCCCCACAAGCGGAATGCGCTGTTTGGGATGGAGGATCTGGATATGGAAGACCTGGATGTGCTGGGTATGGATCCGGCTAGCCCTGACGAGTTCGACGGAATCAAGGACCATACTCTGGCTACATATGCGCGGGAATTGACTGGCTTCCGGCAGTTGAGCAGTATCAAGGATAAGGACGGTGTGCCGCGCAACGGGTGGGAGCTGGCGATTCATGTTCTCGGCCGGATGGACTCCCCCGAGAGGTCTGAGGAGGAGGTCGGGCAGCTGGTCAAGCACTTGATCGATGGCCTTGACGCTGAATCCGGCACGACGGTCGACAAGGTCTGGAGGCTGCTCAACGAGCTCGGCATGATACCCTACGCCGAGGAGACAGCAGAGGTAAGCTAACCTACCTTCTTCCCTTCTCAATTGAACACCGTATGCTAACAGTCAAAACAGACCTATGGCGAAATCCTCGCCCGCGACTCCCACCGCTACGGCGAAGCAATGTGGTACTACGCCCTAGCCCATAAGGCGCCCAAAGTGCGCGAGGTGATGAACTTGCTCATCTCCTACTCCCTACTGCAATCGACCCCCTACCCGGCTACTAGCGACCTAGACACGCACCTCAACAGCCTCCTGACGGACCGCAACACCACGCTCCGCGACTTCGCCGCGCTGGACCTCGAGGCCGCCGAGCTGCTGGGCAAGATGCTCTCCGGCTACGCGTCGCTGCGGCAGTTCTACGAGCTTCGCGACGATGCCGAGGGGAAATTCTCCCCCGCCGCGAGGAGAGCGCAGGCCATTGCCGCTCTGACGGGGGTCATTGCAAGCGCGGACGATAACATCCGCGGCGGGCTGTTCGACTCCAGCCGCGACGCCATCGTGAGCGAGGACTTCTTACTGGCGTTGCTGGGCGAGGCGAGCGTCTTCGTCTCCGAGCCTGACCACGCCTTCAACGGCGGTGCGGGGGCGGAAGTCAGCCTGGACCAGATCGACGTTCTCCTCAAAGCAATCGAAGACGTGCAGAGCGTGGGGGACAGAGTCTACAAATCCGCCGAAGAGTTCTTCCACTTGGTGCTGGCGACCGTGCCGGGCGGACTGAAGGGCGCCACGCCGGCCGATCTGATGAGGAAGAGCGGTTCGGGGAGTTTCGTGCTGGCGGGCAGTCAGGTGCTCGCGGGCCAGTTGCAGAAGAGTATCTCGGGCGGGGTGAGGATGAATGTCAGGAGGGGGTGGGATTGGAGGCGGGAGATTAACGCGGGGACGGACGAAAAGGCGTTTCTGAGGCGGATGAGGGTCGGGTTGACGAAGGATTTGGCTAGGTTGTGGCTTGAGGATGCTGATGGGGGGATGTGGCAGTAGCCTGCCTGTCTTGGGTGGAGGTAAACAAGAATGAGGGAGGCGTATTGGTTCCTGGGTTGAGAGCTTCTTAGGAGCACTGGTGGATAGAGTTGATGCATGTTGGTCAGGCAGGGAATAATACTGCTTTTAGACCTTGACTTGATCTTCCCTTAGATGCCTGTCTCGACAGTGACAAGTTTGTCAGACCGGGGAACAAGCAAAGCACCAACAAGCGTTCCCCGTAAGACATGCTCTAGATACCCGTCTACGCACATTACCAAGGTAGACATCTACGCATCAACCAACCACCCATCCCCGCTCAACGTCTCGGTCCAGCTCTTATCCGCCTCCCGCCGGAACTCCCTGACATCCTTAACATCATGGGCGCCAAAATTGCCGTACAGGTGGGGACAGCCGTTGGTGCCCTCCACCTCGTCCCACTTCACCGCTGCGGCATCAAAGTTGGACAGGCGCAGCTTGAGGATCCAGAAAGAGTGGACTGCTGTGAAGAAGAGGTCCGATGTTATCGGGATCTAAGGGGAATCGTGTTAATAAGGCCTGGGGGGAGAGATGTAGGATAGATGGTTAGGGGAAAGACAGAACAACCTGCGATGCTGTGCTGAGGTGGACGAAGCCGTCCTTCTGGTCTAAAGCGGACAGAGGGTACGGCGAGGGGATGGGTTGGGGCGGAGCGGTGGGGATGATTTTGTAGACATATTTGGGTAGAGGGGACGGGGGCTGCAGTTTGGACATTTTGAGGCTGAACAGTGTATGTAAGGTGACGATGTTGAGTCTGGGTTGTGGGAAACGTGAGGAATCATGGCTGTTGTTGAAAGTGGAGAGGGATAGTAACCCTAACCCCCGTTACTGCTGGTTTCTGTGCAGCTCAGGTTGGCTGCCCGATGATATCTTCCATCCTCTCTGTCTTCCCAAGAATATCAAAAGGCAGCAGGAAGCTACTATCGGCATGTTTCAAGTGTACGACTCCTTCCCCGCTACCGAAGAGGACAACCGCATTGCTGTAAGTGGCACTTTCCATTCTTCAACATTCAATACTTATGTCCATCCCTTTGCCGACAGAGGCCGCCTGCCATGGCGGACTGCGGTACCACCGCAACTCTCCTCATTTCAAGCGGCGTGCTAGTCTGGCCAGTTGCCATTGGACCGAATCTCCAATCTGCACTTGCAGCAGATAACTGCTGAGACCGGGCAGTGTTTAGTTCTCCAACCACAGCTCTTGCCCTTGTCATCAGCCGGCCTTCGAACTAATGACGGGCCAAGTCTGGCCTCGTGCCCAGCTGCTCGTCTGCCGTACCTTCCTGCAACACTAAGGTAGACGACTACTCGTGCTGTCAAGGGCGAAAGTCATATCCCAACAGCACTGTCGCATGCCATAGCAGCCGTGCACGATCCAATGTCACTCACCACTCCCCATCCTGTCCAGTTTCCTTTGTCTCGGAGCAATTCCCGCATATTGCCAGTGGCAGTGTAAACGAGTGGTCGCACTCTCGACCTCCCCTCAACCTCTGACCACATAATCAATTCCCGCCATTATTCCTACCAATCACTTATACTCCCGTCGACTCCGACATACTCTTGCATGGTCGGCTGTCTTTCCCTTTTTGCGAGCTAGTCAAGGTGGGATTCCTGTCAGCCAGATCTGCTCGCTGGTCGTCAAGCACTCGGTACGATCTGGCCAATGAAGCTGTCACGGAGCCAAGAGCTGCTGTCATCGTCCTGAGCTGAGCTTTGGAGGCGTCGTCAACAGCCGGACACTCGGCATTCTCAGCCCAAGATGGATGCCTACTCAGTTTCGTACACCAGCCCGTCTCGGCGGAACTCGTCCCGCATCTACCAGGACCTCAAGACAATCCGGCTGCAGAGCATCGTCCAACTAGAACCAGAGCACTTCATCCGCTCCCTCAAGTTTCTACAAGAGACAGGCGATGTAAGACTGAAATGACACGCTGCGACTTCTTCGAAACAATATTTACCTCCGATAAGCGGTCGCCAAGTGGTGATCGCTTCATCTATATCCTCTCTCACATTTAGGAGACTTAGATGACCAACCTGCTTGTATTGCCCACAGATATCGCCACTAGACTCCGGTGAGAAGCCACACGTCGGCGTGATCGGTGCCGGTCTCTCGGGGCTACGCTGTGCGGACCTCCTCCTGCAATATGGGTTCCATGTCACCATCCTCGAAGGTCGAGACCGCGTCGGTGGCCGGCTGCACCAAGAACACCTTCCAAACGGCCACCTGATCGACGTCGGCGCAAACTGGATTCACGGAACGAGTAGCAACCCCATCCTGGACCTGGCCAAGCGTACCAAGACAGCAATCGGCTCGTGGGACACCAAGCCCTACATCTACGACGAAGATGGCGAGCTCTTCCCCATCGAGGACGGCGAGGACTACTCCGAGATCATGTGGAGCATCATATTAGAGGCATTCAAACATTCGGAGAAGCACTGCCAGGACATAAGTCCCGAGGAGAGTCTACTCGACTTTTTCCATTCCAGGATAAACACAGTCGTCCCAGACACCCAGCCGAACTACCAGCGGACTCGTGAGATAGTCATGCACATGGCTGAACTGTGGGGTGCTTTCGTCGGCAGCCCGATCTCACGCCAGAGCCTGAAGTTCTTTTGGCTGGAAGAGTGCCTGGAAGGAGGTGCGATATACTTGAACACGCAGAAAGAAGGCTGAGCTGACATGCAGCAGAGAACCTGTTCTGTGCTGGCACCTACCGGAAGATCCTCCAGGAGGCGGCCAGACCGGCGGTTGAAGGGGCTACAATCAAGTTTAGCACGAAGATAACGAGGATACACGGCAGGTCCGTCGACGGAAAGAAAGTCAAGCTGGAGTCATCGGATGGGCAGACGTTCGACTTCGACGAGGTAGTGGTCACCACACCCCTCGGATGGCTCAAGCAGAACCTCGATGTTTTCAACCCACCCTTGCCAGAGAGACTCGCTCGTGGCATCCAGAGTATTGGCTATGGATGTCTCGAGAAGGTATACATCACTTTCCCCGAAGCTTTCTGGACTGAGCCGATAGCGGAGGGCCGGGTAGTCCAAGGCTTCTGCCAGTGGCTCGCACCTAAATACGCGGTCGGCTTGAACCCGCGGCGTTGGACGCACGAGGTGGTCGAGCTAGCTTCACTTACCCCTGCTACATCCCATCCGACACTCCTCTTCTACATATACGGCGACGAAAGCGAGCAGATAACCTCGGCTGTTCAGGGCATGGGCACCAAGGAGAAGCACGAGTTCCTATGCACCTTGTTCAAGCCTTACTACTCGCGGCTGCCTCACTTCCAGAAGGACAAGCCCAAGTGCCAGCCGACAGGCTCCTTCACCACGGACTGGCTGCATGACGACCTGGCGGGCAACGGCAGCTACAGCAACTTCCAGGTCGGCTTGACGGAAGGCGATAAGGACATCCGCGTCATCCGAGAGGGGGTTCCGAGCGAGGGTATCTGGCTTGCGGGAGAGCACACGGCTCCGTTTGTCGCTCTGGGCACAGTGACAGGGGCGTACTGGAGCGGCGAATCGGTGGGCAGGAGGATAGCGGAAGCTTATGGGAAGAGCAAGGGGATGGTCGCAGACACTAGTACGGTCCAGATGGAAGGTGTGAGTCAATGAGTTTCCATCGCTTTCGTGTATTGTTTTGTTGTCGGGCAGTTGCTGGGCATTGCATGCATGTTTATTGGCGCTAGAGGGATGTCTCAGGGACCTGTAACAAGCCACGTCCCACTCCGCATAGGTACCTAAGGTAAATACTGAATATTGATAAGTCGCTAATGGACTATAGTCTGACTGTCTCTGACTCTTCTGTTCACCGCCTTCTGGAAGCTTGGTGACTGCGACTGGGATTGTCTTGTCCTCCGCAAGCGGTGGCACGAATAAGGTATCTGAAAATGGAAAGGCGTCATCGGTCATGGCCAGCGTCACCCCGAATGCGGGGCAACGGAAGGGCTGCTAGCGGCATCTCGCTATCAGCGCGGTATCGATAAGACGATACGGTCAGTTGATTGGGGACCCTGACGCCTGACAGTCTCACTGGGATCACTGCCTGACACTCCCCTCAACCACTCCACGGATCGCGTCACGGGTTCCCAACACTGGGCCACTGCAGTTCCCCGAGCTAAGGTAGCTCTTGGCTTGCCTCAGCGCAGGAACGGTACCTCGCCTCCGTTTAAAGGCATTAACCTTCGGCAGTGCACCACCACGAAACCTTCTATCCCCACGCCATACACCTTCTCATACGCGCCCATACCTACCGAACCGAAGCTCAGTTCTGTCTCTAGCGCCCATCTCGTCCTGAACTGCGGTACACTCTCCGCAGCGCTTCCTCCTCATCGTGCATCGAATCAGCTCTTCGGACCTCTTCTCTTTTGCTTCTTTTGTAGTCTTAGATCTCTCTGTCCTCCTCGTTTCCAAATACCATCCGATATACCTTCAAGGACAAGCCAGCCGAGCCCCGACAGACCTACAGCCTGAATATTAAAAGCCATGTGCTCTGTTCCGCCATGATATCGTCCTCTGCGGTTGTGTTCACTTGTTGCATGTGGGACGACGGTCTGTCTCTGCTGGCCAGGCAGAGGTAGAGACACCTTAACATCTACCCAAGGTACTTTATCATTCGCCTCCGTTGAAGGAGCCTCGATCGCCTCTCCCGAACCTCTCGTTCCCCCCCTCCCGGAGGTGGATCAACGACATCCGCAATCATGGCGACCTACTTCCAGTCCTTCCGCAGCTCGAGCATGCCCAAGCGGCTGCTTCGATATGTGCTGACGAAGCTGGACCTGCTGGATGCCGAGGCCCTGGACATGGAGAATCTGGACCTGGCCTGGGGAAGGAAGACCGTCCTGGAGTTCCGTGATGTCGGGATCAAACTTCAGGTGAGTGACCCGGCGAGCCAATATTGCTTGGATATCATGGAAACTCAGCTGACCGTCCGGGCCCTGACCATAGAAACTCGAGAAGCTCCTTCAACTTCCCCCGACTTTCAAGATCCAGAAAGCGAAAGTCCTACTCCTCCGAGTCACCATACCTGTCGACTTTTATACGAGCCCCATCACCATCGAGGTAGACGGCGTTGATGTCCGACTAAAAGTGTCCTCTAAACCGGATGCCGACGATCGCTCAAGGAGGAAGAGCAAATCGAAGGACGACATGGGCGTCGTCCCCTCACCCGCGGATTTAGCACAGTCGTTCCTCGAAGCACAGCCGTCGTCGGAGAAGAAGCAACTGGAGGAGGCTATTGCTGCTGAAACACAGGACCTTGGAGCGTCGGTTGCTGTTAGCGAGTCAGGCAGCGACGATGATGGACTGGCTTACGGCACCGGACAAGGACTCTCGCTGCCGGCCTTCCTCACCGACTTCCTCCAGGGAATAGCTGACCGGACTCAGATGGCCATCCGCGGGGTCAACTTCCAGCTGGACATCGAACTCCCCGTCGACACCAGCACCAACACACCGGAACTGGTCACCTTCGAATTGGGCATGGAAGGCATCACTGTTGAGGGCGTCACCACGCCTATCTGCGACGAAGATCGGGCGCCGGAGTTTACGCCGAAAGAAGGGAAACGGCAAGTGTCGCTGGACAACATCCGAGCTTTCCTGATATCCGAGGCCAATGTCTTTTCGACGTTGGCAAGATCGCCGTCAATGCCCTCGTCCTTGGCTTCGCAATCACCTGTCCTGACAAACCATCCACGAACATTTTCTCGGCAACCGACCGCCATGGATCTATCTATGACCTCAAGTGACCAATCGCTTACCGACTCTGAGATCCTTGCCCAGAGCCAGTATGATGCGACTAGCCCTGAACTTGAAGGCGCACTCTTGGATGACCTGCACGATGCGCTTCAGGACAGTGAGGATGCGTTCAATATCCCCTATGACTTCAGTAGCCAAAGGGAAGATGACCAGCTTGGAGAGGAATTGCCTTCGTCCTTTTCTACTCCTAGGGCATCGATATACCAAGACCTCGCCCCCAGGCCATCGTCTAGAGACTACGCGCAGTCTGAGATGGTCCAGCCCGAGACAGATCTCTGGAGTTCAACATCCCGCGAGGCACAATCAGAACCTTTCCTCCAACACCCTGCCGATACTCGTCTATCACAACCAAGAACTCCATCGCCTGACCGACATTCACAACCGGGAAGCTCCTCATCCTCTGGGGACGACCTGACGCAGTCTCACTTGTATAGTCATGAGGATGCCGAGAGTATGTACATGAGCGCCTTTTCCGCCGCCGATCCTTCGCGATCCCGCAGCAGCATGCCAGGAGCCTGGGACTCAGAGGAATCCCCAAGCCCTGAGCGCAAACGTGCCGTGACACCAATTGCTGCTGAAGAGCAACCAACCCCTGTGTCAACTGGCCCTCCACCACCCATGGACGAGTCGCCGGAGACAGACATAGCACAATCCATATCTGGTCTTTCGGTAGAGGAGACACCGATGCAGCCTTCTCTAGATCGCGCTGAGACTAGCTCACCGTTACAGCCGGAAACAGGCAGTGCTGAGCCAGAAGCGCTTCAAGACGATGTCCCTACACCTCGAGGGGCAACACGCTTGGTCAAGGAGATCATGTCACTGGCCTCGATATCGTTATATATTCCTACCAACCACAAGCACCTCCAGGTCGAGTCGCCTCATCTAGGGAAGTCGGCATCGCCCCATCTTCCCGGTGCCTTCTCCGTCCACTCTGCAGCGTCTACCGTTCCATCATTACCAGCCCGATCGACTGGATCAGGAGAAGAACTCGTCGACAAAAGTATCGAAGTGGTTTTGGCAGCCCTCGAGATTCGCTTCGATGCCTCTATCGGCTTTCTTCTTGCAATGGTGGTCTCGAAGCTACTTGAAGCTCTCAAGGGGCAGCCGGAAGCATCGTCATCAAAGGCAATGGAGAGCAAGACAGGCACTACTAGCCAAGAGGTTCCCGACATCCGCGTTGTGGCAGAGAGCATATCATTTCTCTTTCTCGAGAAGCTCGCCGGTGTTGCCGACACTGCCGAGCGAGTTCTTGCACCTCAAACGGCTGACTTCGGCACAGATGTCCTTCTGAGAGCGGACATGAAGAAATTCACCGGCTCCCTGGTGGCCACCGGTGCTCGGGAGACGGAAACCACTTTCAACATCGAGAAATTCACGTTCGGCTATGCGAGCGAACCCATCATTGAGTTCGACCGCAGCGTCAACATGTTCGAGTCGGTGATGAACACCTTCCCGGCGGCCGGAAACGACATCTCGGTCAAGTTATCCCAGAGCTCCGACGATATGAGGTGCAATGTTGATACTCTGCCGCTACACGTCAACCTAGATCTGCAAAGGCTAGACGAGACGTTTAGCTGGTTTGGTGGTCTAAGCAGCTTCCTCAGCATGGGCTCGTCCATGACCTCGAGCGTCTCCGCCACCAAAGGAGCGAGCAAGAGCCTCACGCGAGCCGCCAAGAAGCCTCGCGGAGTTCGCTTTGACGCACCCATCAATCCGGATGATAGATCCGCCGCAAAAGAAAACAAGATGGCGATGCGCATCAATGGTTTCCGTCTAGATCTCATCGGCAAGGACTGCAGTGTGACAATCGACACGAGTGCTGTCAAGCTCGTCAGCCGCGAAGAAGCAATTGGAGCCCATATCAGCCGGAGCAGGCTCTCTGGGCCGTACCTCAGGAACCAGCACGGAGACCCACCGATCGTTGCTGATGTCCTTAACACACGCCTAGAGTTCCTCAATACCCCTCGGAACGCCGACCTCGAGCGCCTTCTGGAGCTTATCACGCCCTCGAAGGTCAAATTTGACGATAATGACGACGAGATTATGGTCGATACCCTGCTCAGGCAACGGAGGAAGGGCGCTGTCCTGCGCGTGACTCTTGATAAAATCAAGGTCGCCGTATCCAAGGTCCAGCAACTTGACTGCCTTCCAGCTCTTGGCGAGGAACTTGCCAGACTCGGCACCGTCGCCAAATATCTCCCCGAAGACGACAGGCCCGGCCTCCTGACGCTCGCTCTTGTCAAAAACATCGATTTCTCGCTGGATGTTGGCGGGAGGTTCGGAATGGTCAACGCCACAATGAAAGACGTCGATGTCGGTCTCATTACCATCCCGTCTCTGGTCGCTGTGTCGGTGAGCGCAGTGACGGTCGACCGCAATAAGATCGAAGCACTGGTGAACACATCGAAGGTCCGCACGTCAGGTCCCGCACAGTCTCCGCCAGTCCTGATGATGAGGATGGTCGATAGCATTGAGCCTGTGGTCAAGGTTCGATTGATGGGACTCGCGATAGAGTACCGTGTCCCAACGATCATGGACATTCTCGGGCTGGCAGCGGACGCGACACCGCAGGATTTCGAGGCCGGTCTTGCGGCGTCGGTCGCGAACTTTGGCGATCATGCACATTCCGCATTGAAGGGGAAGCAGATGGCAAGGGAGGCGAAATCTGGAGATGCTAAGGCTGAGGCTGCAAGACCGATCAAAGTTGACCTCACCTTCAGGGACTGCCTGCTAGGCCTCAACCCGCTAGGCTTGACCTCCAAGCTTACCATAGTGCTCACCGACGCACACCTTGACATTGCTCCACCGCGGAACGACAAGGTGGACATTGTGGCTAACCTAAAAAAGATGTCAGTGCTTCTCATTGACGACATCTCGCTGATGGAATCCGAGGGTCGTGTGGCATCCCGAAGGCGCCCTTCTGATACCTCTTCCCCTCAGGTGGTGGAACTCTGCTCCCAAGGGTTTGTCGACATATGCCAGATCTCATCCGCAAGGGCAACGGTGCGAGTCAGCAAGACCCCGGAGGGCCAGCAGCATGTTGATGTTGACGTGCGGGACGATCTTCTCGTAATCGAGACATGTGCGGATTCAACACAAACTCTCATCACGCTAGCGAACGCTCTAAAGCCGCCCACCCCACCTAGCAAGGAGATCAGGTACAAGACTTCCGTCATGCCGGTGAACGACCTCCTTGCTTCGTTGACATCGGACGCATTCGGAAAGGCGGAAGGCGACTACGACTTCGACAATGACTTCGGGATGGCCCAAGAGCTGGCTAGCGAAGCCGAAGGTGACGATGACTTCTACGGCGGTGGAGGTCCAAGCGGCGGCAGTCCGCTGCAGCTTGACTCCCAGTATTACGAGCAAAGCGGCTCGAAGGAGGAGCTCTTCGACGCAGCTGCGTTGTCCATGACCTCGGACCAGAATGCGGGACAGGATACGGCCGACGGTGTGTTGCTGACCAACTTCAGCACCCATGATGTCGGAGTCGAGAGCAGCGGTGAACTGGATGTGCAGGAGAACTACTTCGGCGCCGCATCTGTTTTTGACGGGACTGCCCACCGGTGGAACTCTGCCAAGAATACGTACGACCGGTCGAACGACCGGAAGGTTGTGAAAAGCCCCGTGAAGGTCTGCATCCGAGATGTCCACGTCATCTGGAACCTCTTCGACGGATACGACTGGCTGCGGACGCGGGATGTCATCACCAAGGCCGTGCAGGAAGTCGAGACGAAGGCATACGAACGGAGATCCCCCACCGACCGAAGAGCCGCCTTTGAGCAGGACTTCGAGGAGGAAGAGACCGTCATTGGTGACTTCCTCTTCAATTCCATCTACATCGGCATCCCGGCGAACCGCGACCCGGCCGAACTGGCGCGAGCTATCAATCAAGAGCTGAATGACAATGCGACAGAGACGGAGTCGGTCGCCACGACGCTAACCGCAACTCCTAGTCGCGTCGGTGGCAGCAGGGCGAAGCCGAAGAAGCTGCGCCTCGGCAGGAGCAGGCATCACAAGATCACCTTTGAGCTCAAGGGCGTCAATGTCGACCTCGTCACATTCCCACCTGGATCCGGAGAGACACAGAGCTCGATCGATGTCCGCATCAAGGATCTCGACATCTTCGACCACGTGCCGACATCGACATGGAAGAAGTTCGCCATGTACGACCAAGACGCAGGCGAAAGAGAGATGGGGAGCAGCATGGTGCATCTTGAGCTACTGAATGTCCAGCCCGTACCAGATCTGCCGGCTTCCGAGATCGTCCTGAAGGCGACTATCTTGCCCCTGCGACTGCACGTCGACCAAGACGCCTTGGACTTCATCACGCGTTTCTTCGAGTTCAAGGACGACTCGGCGCCCGTGCACGCGTCGCCGAGCGACATCCCCTTCATCCAGCGGGCCGAGGTCAACTCCGTCCCCGTAAAGCTCGACTTCAAGCCGAAGCGAGTGGACTACGCCGGATTGAGGTCAGGCCACACGACGGAGTTCATGAACTTCCTCATCCTCGAGGACGCGCGGATGGTGCTCCGCCACACCATCATATACGGCGTGTCCGGCTTCGACCGCCTAGGCAAGACGCTGAACGACGTCTGGATGCCCGAGATCAAGCGCAACCAGCTGCCCGGCATCCTCGCCGGCCTCGCGCCCGTGCGCGGGATCGTCAACGTTGGCAGCGGCGTGCGCGACCTGATCGAGATCCCCATAAAGGAGTACAAGAAGGACGGCCGCATCGTGCGCAGCATCGGTAAAGGCGCCGCAGCCTTCGCCCGCACTACCGGCACGGAGATCGTCAAGCTCGGCGCTAAGTTGGCCATCGGCACGCAGTACGTCCTCCAGGGCGCGGAAGGGATGCTCGTCAACAGCCCCGGCGAAGGAGGCGGTCCCTCCTCCTCCTCTGTCGGTGGCACCGGAGCCGGTGCAGACTGGGAGGACGATAGCGACGACTACGCCGACGGCAGGGAGAAGAAGCAGATCAGCCTGTACGCAGACCAGCCGACGGGCGTGATCCAGGGGCTCAGGGGCGCCTACTCGAGTCTGTCACGGGACCTGTACATGGCCCGCGACGCCATCATTGCCGTGCCCGGCGAGGTGATGGAGAGCGCGAGCGCGCAGGGCGCGGCGAAGGCCGTGCTCAAGAGGGCGCCGACGATTATCTTTCGGCCGGCGATTGGGGCTACCAAGGCGCTGGGCCAGACGTTGTTGGGGGCGACGAATACGCTTGACCCGGAGCATAGGCGGCGGATGGATGCGGTATGCATACCCCTTGTTTTTATGGCTATGTGGGTAAAGGCTTGCTGACCGTTCTGGACAGAAATACAAGAAGCATTAGACTTTCTTACCTTTCTTGACACCTATGCAAGCACGGCGCCATGCGCTACGATACACACCAGCAACGGATGGATGGATGACATCTGTCGCTACTACTATGACACTTGTTCGGATCGACAGGAGGGAGGGACGGCTGTGGACTGGACCACATGGACTGCTTTTCTCTGGTTTTACCGTCTTTCCTGTTTTACTCCGCTCCCTGTTTATTTATCCTCTGCTGTCTGTTTCCTCCGCTATCCTGTTGTTCGTCACGCGCACACACGCAGACATTTACGAAGTCAAATGAGAACGACGCGACGCTCGGGGAAATTGGGATTCGATCGGTTCAAATGAACAGAAAGCAAGAGGCTCATGCATCTAGACTGGCGTAGGCGGCAATGGCATGACATGACATGGCATGTCTTGAGATTGGATTATAAGGCTTTGAAATTCCAAGGTGTTCTTTCTCTTTATGAAGAAACGGAACTTGAAAGCGAGGAAAACACAAGAAATCGAATCGTCTATCTCAAAGTGGGAATATCTCTTATTCTTGAGTTTTCAAATGTTGGCCTTTCCAAACAAGAGTCCGAGAAGGCTATTCGAAGATACAGGGGAGATTTATTTGTTCGATGCCTGTTTTTGATCGCGTCCCAATAAACCGGACTTATCTTTCGTTGCCATTATGTTCTAGTGTCGTTCATACAAAGCTGTCTACGTTAAATAGATACATTAGCTTAAACAAATTTGGCTCGAAAGCATCAACATGGAGTTTCGGAAGTAAGGTCGATCCAGATGCTCCTGCCCCAAAGACAGTCAGGTTCCGCTAAGAGCCTTCCAGGTTCGAAATAAGGATGTCTACTTGAAAATCGAGGCCGTGCATTTCGCATCTCATATCAGTGTGTCTGTCGTTCATTAATTCTGCCATCTGTTCCATATCTCATGGTATCCATCCCCTAGAGCTTCGTTCAGATCCGCATTCAAATATCCGTCCGTCTCAAAGAAGCAAGCAGTATACCTACCATACCCTAGAACAAGACCATATCTATGAATAAGTTGCAACGTAGCGGAGAAACGCAGCCAAAACCATAACACATAAAGAAATTCAAGGTCATAACATCATAATCATCAGTCACTCACTCACTCACTCCCCCTCCTCCGTCGTCTCCTCCTCTCCCCCCTTCTATCATCATAATCATACCCCTCCTCCATTAACCACTCCCTCTCCCTCCTTTCTCCCTCCCTCCTCCTCCTCTTACCTCCCTCCTCACCATCCGTCTCCGTCTCCCCACCACCGCTCTCAAGCAAACTCCCACTCAGTATCCCCCCCAACAAGCCAAGTGCACTCCCCCTCCCCTCGATAACACTCGTCACCCTCTCCACAATCTTCTCGACCGGCCTGTCATCCGTCCCCGCCACGCCCCACCGTCCGGCTACGTTCGATCCCCCTTCCCGCCCGCCGCGGGGGGAGCGGTAGACGAAGTCGCCTTGACGGGAGTACATCCTCGAGATGGGCGGGCGGTCGAGGGGTCGGCCGGAGGCGTCGAAGCGGTCGGGGAGGAGCTCGATTACGTCTTCTTCTTCTGAGGAAGGCGTTGGGGGAGGGGAGGGACGGTTGGAGGACGGGTCGGAGAGGCGGCGGGTGCGGGGGCGTGAGGATGGGGAGGGGATGAGCTCGGTCGGGGAGTCGAGGTCGAGGGACTCGGTGTCGGAATCCGGCTTTTGGGCGAGTTCTTGGTGGTGCTGGGCGAGGGTGCGGGAGGATTTGGGGGAGAGGGGGATGAAGACTACTTGTTTCGGGTGCTGTGCTGTTTCGGGGGTAGGAGTGGCGGCTAGACCATCTGTCGAGACGGGGTTAGTAAAGTGTGCAGAGTGAAAGGAAGCAGAGATGATGAGGGTGGCTCGATGTCAATCCGTCATCTAGAGAACAGACGCACCCTCCTTCCCCCTTTGCACGGGGGCGATCTCACGTTCTGGGCTACGACGACCCGCAGGACGAGAGGCTGCACTCACATGTTCAGGACCCAGAGGCGCCGGCGGGAATCCGTTGGTCGTGGCGGCCGAGTTGGGCGGCGGGCCTGGTACTGGTGGCGGCACGTTCGGCGCGCTGTACTCGGGCGGGTGGTAAGGCTGGTACTGCGGCTCGGCGAGGTTGGTTGTCGCCACGTTGGGGTGCGCGGTGAACCCTGGCGCTGGAGGTGCGTCGGGTGGATAGGGTGCCCCTGCCGGTGGCGGGTAGTAGGCGCCGCCCGACGCGTGGGCTGGTGACGGGCTGCGACGGGGGTCGTAAGGGTAGCCGTCGTCTGTTGTGTCCGTCTCGTCTTCGTAGCCTGATAGATACTGTTAGTCAAGGCTCTGGGAATCGTCACTGCAAGTGGTACTCACGCCTTCGGTCCCTCTCCCGGCGATGCCGCAACTTCTCTTTCTCCCTCTGCCTTTGCCTCTCCCTCTCATTCTCGTTGTCATAGTCTCGATCATGGTCACGATCCCTGTCCCTAGCCCTGTCTCGGTCTCTGTCCCTCTCATCAAGATGTCTCGAACGCTCTCTACTCCTCTCTTTCTCCTCCTTCTCTTTCTTGTTGTCCTGATACTTCTTGATCCCAATGGCAGCAGCACCCGCCGCGGCCGCACCAGCAGCCATATCCCTCAACCTACTTCGACTCCTCTTCTTCGCGGGCTCCCTCTCCGTCTCGGTGTCACTCTCATCTATGTCCCTCCTCCGTCGACTCCTGTGTCTCCTCCGCCCGTCTTCCCCGGCACTCTCATACCCAGCCGCACCTCGTGGTGCCCCGTTTCCGGCGTGTTCGGGGTAGGGAACGGGATCCGAATACAGGGGGTGCGCGCCGTACTCAACCATACCTAGCTCTGGATCAGCGGGGCGCCCTTCGGGGTACGGGGTAGGTCTGGCGGCTGCTGACCGGCTGCCGACGGATCTACTGCGCGAGCGATGCCGCCTGGCATCGTGATGATCCCGGTAATACTCATCCTCCTCCTCCGAGAGCTCGCGCTCCCGCTCGCGTTCCTTCTTGTCCTGGTGGCGGTCGTACATCTTCTTGCCCGCTGCGCCGAGCAGACCGGCGCCCACGATCTCGGCGCCCGTGCGGAGCCGCGAGCGCGAGCGCGACTTGCCGTCGCGGGCCTTACTCTTGTTCCGGAAGTGCTGCACTAGGCCTGCCACGGCGGCAGTACCGACGGCGGCCTTGGCCACGGAGCGGCTGCGGGAGCGCTTGCGGCTGGGTGAGCGGCTGTAGTCGCTGTACTCGTCACGGTGACGGCTTCGGCCTCGAGCGAGCTCTTCCTTGTCCTGCTTGGTGCTCTGGTAATACTTGGCCGCACCAGCAACAGCGAGCGCTGCAGCAGCAATACCCAGGCCAGTCTTGAGCTTGGAGTGGCGGTCCTCGTCACCACCACCACGCGACCTGGACCGAGCACGCTCGTCGCCATAGCGGTCATCGTAAGCGCTCTTGGCTCGTCTGACGACTTCTGTACCGAGCGCGCCCAGTGCAGCACCAGCTATTACCTTTCTGCCACGGTGCTCCGGCAGCTCGCCACGGGAGCCACGTCTGGAGGCCAGAAGAGCGGCAGCGCCGGCACCAGCCAGCGCACCTTCGGCCAGGTGACGTTTGTGGTGATGGTCGGGACTTGCAGATTCCCTGCGGCGGATGGTCCGCTTGACGTAGTACTCGTCGTCTGACTCACCGCCACTGTACCTTCCTCGACGGTCATCATGTCGGCGACGTGCCACGACAGCATAATCCTCCTCGCGACGATCGTCACCGTAGGAGTCTCTGGTCTCGCGGCGGTAGCGGTATTCCCGCTCATCGTCACGATAGTCAGGTCGACGGGCGATGGCGACCTCGCGTGTCTCTTGAGCTTCACGGCTGATGATCACTGGAGCGGGAGCAGGTGCTTCCTGCACGATGATCCTCTGCTCTGGCGCGCGCTGACGGATGACGATAGGAGCCGGGGCGGGTTCGTAGTATTCCGTTTCTCTGCGGTAGCGCTCCACCTCCCCTGGTGGCGGATAACGGCCCTCGCGTTCTTCAACACGGCGTTCGATACGCACGTCGGTCTCTCTGTCATCACGCTCCCATGGTGCGTTCGACCGGCGATCCCAGTATGCGTCCCTGTCAACCTCCTTCGTCTTCTCATATACTGTAGTCCTGGTGCGGTCGCGATCACCGCGGAAATCGTCGTCTGCTGGTATGACTTGCCTGTCAATGACAGTGCGCGAGCGGGAGTCGGCATAGCCATCGCCATCCCGATCAACCACGCGCTCGCGCTCGATGTGTTCCCTCCTAGCACCGCGGTCACGGCCACGATCGTCGTCCACGGGTACGACTTGTCGTTCGATAACGGTGCGCGAGCGAGCATCGGCGTAACCGTCGCCATCCCGGTCAACAACGTGCTCCCGCTCGATGTACTCCTTCATGGCGCCACGATCGCGGTCGCGGTCGTCACGGTAGTAGTAAGCGTCCCGGTCGTCGCGCTCGACAACTTTGCGCTCGACGACGGTCGTACTCTGTCGCGGACTGTAATCCGAGATGCCTATGGCCGAGCGAGGCCTCTCTGGCAGGTAGGTGCGCTCGTCGCGACGGTCGACGACGAGCAGGTCGCCGCTTGTGCGGCCGGGGTGGGCGCTGTAACGGCTGCGCCGGTCGTCTTCGATGTCGATCTCACGCTCGACGCGGCTGGGCGCCACCTTGTAGCGGCGCACCGTGGTGGACTTGTATTTGTCGTCGTCTGAGGACGAGTCGTCCCGCTCCCGCGTGTAACGGGTCTCGCGGTAGATCTCGGGCATCTCGGCAGGATGCGCCAGCCGACGGGGTGTCTTAAGCCACTGTGTAAAATGTAAATGGTGAGAGGTGCGCGTAATGATCAAGAGGAAAAACAAGAAGCTGCGGTGATAATAATGATGGATATCAGTTGGTGCGCGGAAACGCTGACAGACAAGGGAGAGAGCTGAAGGTCGAGGTTGAAGAGAGGTGTGGAGGGAAGGATGGTGATTATTGAGGTGGCTGAAGGGGGGCCGACTAGAAGGCTCTGAGGGGCATTTACTTGGTGCTGACGGAACGGAGCGCCAGTAAGGTCACACCCCTGCGTAGAGACAACTATAAGTCCTGGGGGCCAAGCAATAATAGACCAACAACGGATACAAAAGCCTCGAAACTCGAGATATGACTCGAATATATCCGTGTTGTTCTTCGGTCAGGCCTTTGTTCTCTTGAGGTTGGCTGTTGGTGGAGGCAAAGTAAAGTGGTACAGGAATGTTTGGTGACGCGGAGGGAAAAAGGCGAGGAAGAGGTCTCTCCGACTGGCAGAAGAGATCAATCACAGAACAAAGCAGGAGTGAGACAGGCAACCAAGCAACAACCAAGCACGACCAAAAAAATCATTCAAGACGCCGCCCTCAGGACATGCGCTGCTAAACCGGGAAACGGCACCTTTCTTGGCAACAAGCGAAGCGAGCAAGGTAACCGGATGCTCCTTCCTTGCCAGAAGTTGCTCCCAACCGAGCAGGAACAGTTCCCTCTGAAATCCAGCGTGACTTGGTCAACCCGTCTTTCTCTCTTGAGCCTTGTGACCCAAGACATCACGAGCCACACTGACAATGTCTCGAAGATCATGCGCACAGCAAAGTTCCCGGCCGGAGTTAGCATTAGGCTTCTCAATTCTCGAACTCTTCTTCGCCTTCGATACACCACCTCCCATGTCCATGATGATCGTTGCCGAGGATGGTAGTGTCGTCGTTAAACCAGCGGCCCGGGCCTCCCTCAGCATCCACCGCATTCCAGAGTTGTTAGGGATGGCTGAGCAACTGAGAGCTGCGCCGGACTGCGCCACGGCCCGATGTCGACGACGATACCGGAGCTCCCCCATACGGCATTTTGACATATCGACATGTCGGCAACCCATCGTCAGAGACAATCAGCAGTCCTTGGAACTCACCACAACACCAAGAAAAGATTTCTCTTCGCGGACGATGACGGCGGCACGATGAAAATGTCCTGGAGACCCGCCATGACGAAATGCCCCCGCCATCTTGGTCCCCAGGTCCCCTTCTTCGGGAGGGGCAGTGGCTGAGGTAATCAGCGCTAGCACTAGCGCGCCACCCTGGATGAACGAAGCTCTTAAATGAAGCTGACGATATCATCTTCTCACATGCATTTCCATGGTTTCCTTGGTGTTGTACCGCGAAGTCGTACACCCCTTTCTCATGTTGAGCCGAGAAGTCTCTGCCCCAACTTCAAAACTGCCTACAGTTGATAACTCTTCATATCCCTTCATGAGGCAGTATTACTTATGAGCCCACGGCATTGAGGGTTACTTCGAGCTTGGACGTATCCTATGCTTCAGTGCCTGATATCAATCTTTCGGTCTCGGTATTGCCCGGAACGTTCTCCTGCTCCTGCAGAACAGACAAGCCAGTTTATCACATGATTCTCTTCTTTTTGTCATCACTGATTGGATGTGGCTCTCTCGTACTTTTCTGCAACCTTTTGCAGGAGACCAAAGCAAGCATGTTCTGATTTTCACCTCAACCTCGGACGGGTTGCCTTGGAAGTTGAGCAAGCGATGAGCATGCTCGGGTGCGTGCTTTGTCGGTCCAGGGGCACGTAAGAAGTCAGGCTGTTGCTGTGAGCATGTCCGAATAAACATCGGACTGTGGCAGGCATGTATCCTATTTCGGGTTGAAGAGAAGGAATAAAGTTCCGACCACATGCAAGATCCTTCCTGAGCAGCCCTTAATTTCATGGGATAGTCATTTCTTTCTGGGACATTGGATGTGTTACTCACGTAGTGCTCCGACAACGGGCGGTTCCTGTGCTTGAGCTTGGACGAGACTCATTGCCAATCGGTATCTGTCTGATATTGGACTTGGACTCAACGTCCCCCCCATCTGACATCTGTCTAGTAATGGAGCGGAACTCAGGACGAAGCATCTAAGGCCCCGGAGAACCGAGCCCACCTTCCCGCCAACTGAAGAGAAGCTATTTCCTATCACATGCCGTACCCACTGCAGGAAGCGTCCGGTCGGTCTATGATACTGAACAACGCGTGGTCACAGCATCTATTTGCCACTGGCTAGCCGCCTCCGCACAGCACTGACGGAAATCTTAACTGTACGTTTGTCCCGCAGGTCCATTAGTATACGAGGCCAAGGGGAGGCAAGTGGTCCTTGTTCGCGAGAGATGCCTCCAAGCTCACCGGACACCGTATTCTGCGAACTTCCGCCATGTCTACCGCCACACCACGTCAAATCCCCCCGACCATAATGCGGAACACCCAGAGTATGTTTCCCGTATTCTTGCGGATCGATCCCCCTCGCCCACACTTGGCAAGGGGTATGGGTGGCCACCGCGGCGAGAACGCTTGTCGCATGTTATTCGTCAACGATGGGAGACGGGCCATATAAACATGGCATTTCTGCCCCCGGAGTTGGCCATGGAATCATTCAGTTCAACGACAGGATCATCCGGTCATCTGTATCTGTCTTATACTTTGGCTATTCTCGACATCTACGATCCCAACATTCGTTACCAGCCCCATATCTAGCATCCCATTACATCAGACCAACCCTTACATCCCTTCAACCAACAGTCAACCAACTCCACAAGCGACAACAACCCCCAACGCCAACATGAAACTGGAACTCCTCTCCCTCCTCCTAGTCGGCTCCGCCATGGCGGCCCCGCATCCCACCGTCTCCAAGGGGAAGGGCACGGGCGCCATGGCCCGCCGCGCCGGGCAGCAGAACACCAACATCAACCACCCGCTCTTCGCTCTCAAGGCCAACAGGCGCCAGGGCGGTGGAGGAGGCGGCGGCGGCGGTGGCCAGGGAAACCAAGGCAACCAAGGCGAGGAAGAGGAAGAACAGGGCAATGACGAGGAAGAGAAGCGCGCCGTCAAGATCAAGTTCGGGAAGAGACAGGGCGGTGGTGGTGGCGGTGGCAGCGGTGGACAGGGAAACCAGGGCAACCAAGGTGAAGAGGAGGAGGAGGAGGAAGAGGAGAAGAGAGCTGTCAAGATCAAGAGACAGGGTGGAGGGGGAGGTGGTGGCGGTGGTGGACAGGACAACCAGAACAGCAACCAGGAAGAGGAGGAGGAAGAGGAGGCTGCTGAGGAGAAGAGGCAGGAGAAGGAGGGCGATGACAAGAAGGGTGAGGAAGAGGGAAAAGGAGGTGAGGAGGAGAAGGGCAGCGAGGAAGAAAAGGGCGGTGAACAGGAGGAGGAGGGCGGTGAGAAGGGTGGTGAAGCCGGGGTCGCTCCTGCTGGTGAGGAGGAGGGTGGTGAGAAGGGCGAGGCCGAGGCCAAGCCTGCTGGTACTTCTGTTGATCAGGCGGAGGATGGCCAGGTTACCGCTTCCACTGGCGAGGGAGAGGCTGAGGCTGCTCCTGCTGGTGAGGAGGAGGGTGGTGAGAAGGGTGAGGAGGGTGATGAGAAGGGAGAGGGTGAAGAGGGCGGCGAGAAGGGCGAGGGAGGGGGAGAGGCCGAGGCTGCCCCTGCTGGCGAAGAGGAGGGAAGCAAGGAAGGTGGTGAAGTCCAGCAGGCTGAGGATGGTCAGGTCACTTCTGGTACTAGCGAGGGCGAAGGCGAGGGTGCCCCTGCTGGTGAAGAGGAGGGCGGCGAGAAGGGCGAGGGTGAGAGCGAGGGTGCCCCTGCTGGCGAAGAGGAGGGCGGCGAGAACGGTGAGGGTGAGAGTGAGGGTGGTGAGGTCCAGCAGGCAGAGGACGGCCAAGTTACTTCCGGCACTGGCGAGGGCGAGGGCGAGGGTGAAGCTCAGGGTGAAGGCGAGGGCGGCGAGAAGGGTGAGGGAGAGGGAGAGGCTGAGGCTGCCCCTGCTGGTGAAGAGGAGGGCGGCGAGAAGGGCGAGGGTGAGGGCGAGTCTGCTCCTGCTGGCGAAGATGAGGGGGGCGAGGTCCAGCAGGCCGAGGACGGCCAAGTCACCTCCGACACCGGCGAGAGCGAGGGTGAAGGCGAAGCTCAGGGCGAGGGCGAAGAGGGCGGCGAGAAGGGCGAGGGCGAAGGTGAGGAGGGCGGCGAGGCTGCTCCTGCCGGCGAGTCTGAGGGAGGCGAGGGCGAGGGCAGCGAGGTCGAACAAGCCGAGGACGGCCAGGTCACTGCTTCAGGAGAGGGTGAGGAGGAGGAGGAGGAGGAGGAAGAGGAAGATGGTGAGTTCAACACCTACTGCGAACTGTGAAATTCAAAAGCAACCGGCTAACTTCTCCCTCCTCTTCTAGACGGCGTCCCCGACTGGGTCAAGGACAACATCGCCAGTTTCAACGGACAGCGCGCCGCCAACCCCAGCGGCGAGCTCACTGGCGAGGTCCCTGCTTGGATGGCCAGCCTCCAGGCCGGTCGCTTCGGCGGCGGCAAGGTCCGCAGGACTGTCTTGTCGAAGTAGATCCTCACCACGCCTCGACATCGACATGGTCAACGTATCCGAGACGTCAAGGAAGTCTCCATGGGTGGACGACTGATCAACATCACACACTCATTCTCTAGATAGCATTAATAGCCTGGCTTACCATATTGTCTTTGCGTTGGTTGGAGAAAAAGGGGCTATGGCTCATGAGGGTATATAGACTGGCTCAAGCGTTTTGGTATTCACCTTTGTACTTTAGAGAACTAGTTAGTTGGTGGCTTGACCAATTTGTATCTAGTGTCATGATTATATGACTTTGTGTTAATGGATTTAATTGTTGTGTTCAATTGATGTCTATCCTTGAGTACTTTGGGTAATAGTCTGAAAATGTGGAAGTTATACCCTATACTACCCCTGAGCCTGATTTCAACTGACCTTCGTCGTTCCATGAGCTAGGTATGTAGAACAACAGCTCAAGGAGTCATTGGTCGAAGAACATCGTTGGGAGGTAACTCTAAGACTGTAGAAGTCTTGATCGTTCATGTCGTAGGCTTAGATACCTAGCTGAGATGTTATTCCCATGCTTGCCCCGTAGCTTCCATGATGCCAACACAGGGTGAGATATTGGTTTGGACTGTCATGTATATGCCAGGAGGCTTCATATCCATCTCGTTGACTCTAGGACTATTTGGTCGAGCACAACATTCCTCTTAGCAAGGTTTTGAGAGTGACTGTTGCAAAGGTGTCTCATGACATTGAATCTGGGTAAAGATCGCAACCCCAGAAGGAATTATGGGAGGACATTGGGAATAAAGAACAGGCAAGGACTTTGTTCATGGTCATCAGGTCGAAATCAGTGAGCGAAGAGATAGCAAATGCATATGGAGCTAGTCGAATATCAAGATATACAGCAGCATATGTGCCACCGACATCAATGCTACGCCCAATCTGTATGCTACGCGTTTGTATGACAAAGAAAAACCGTCAAAGTTGTTGGCGTCAGGCTAGCAAATACACGTACACAAAAGACACCCTCATGTCCTTTTTTCGGCAGCAAACAAGAGCACCTTGGGGCTGCCTTAGGCGAGGCTCGTCGTCTGACCTTCCTTCATAAGCCATCTCGCCGAATAGTATGTCCTCCTGACCAGGAACTCCGTACGCAAAACGAGCAACACGAAACTCGCAAAGACCGTTAAGGAGTATCCTCTTACAACTTATAACGCGCAAGGTACCATCACTCCTCTCCTCGTGCTCCATCCAAATTACCAGCTACTGCATATCATCCCGCACTGCGCCTGTGTCTCCCCGAGGACGCTAGTCTACATCCGTTGAGTTGCTGCCAACGCCTCAGTCCCTCTAGAAAGAGAGACACTTCTGAAAGCACTCAAGCAAGGCCTTCGGCTCCTAGAAGAAGAGATATCCTAGCAGGAAGCTGAGCAAGCACAGAACAGCAACAATCTGGACAGGGACACCCTCCGTGCCTTGTTTGGTGGCACGGGCGAGCTCCGCGACGGGTGGCGCTTTCCCCTTCTCGGCCGGGTCGGCAGCACCCGTCTTGCGTTGGCGTAAGCCGCTTGTGGCGTCGCTTGTGATGGACGAAACCTTTGCCTCGACATTGGCGACCTGGTCCTTGGCTCCCTCGTACACAGCTCCAGCCGTGGACTTGACGGTATTGAGAGTCGATTGGGCAAGGTTGACGGTCTCCTCGGGCTCGGTCTTGACGTGGGAGGACTCGGCGAACTCTCGTTTGGCCTCAGGCTCAGCTTGAGGCGCGGCCGCCTTGCTGCTGGCCATTGTATTGTTCTCGCTGGGGGAGGAGTAAGCCGGCGGCGGGGCATCGGGAGTGTTCTCGACCTGCAGAACGTTAGTACCGAAGTCGTATAGCACAGGGGATGCCAAGCAAGGGTACGAACTCCACTGTTCGCGAGTGAGTGGCGCACAGGAGTGCCAGGGTTGAGGTGTCCGTTCTCAGTAAGTGCTGGCAGCCAGTTGACGCGAATCTTCCTCTCCTGGATTGCGGCCTTATCCACGGAATCCCACTACAGATAGTCAGTCCCTGGCACAATAGACGAAGATCTGGGGGTTGGGGATATGTACGATCTGCTGGACATTATCGAAGACCTTATCTCCGGAGATGCTGACCGACTGAACGAGGAACTTGTCGCGGCACCGGGCGTCGGGGGGAGGCTCTTGCTTCATCGCCTGAAGGAGGACTATAGGCAAGGATGCGTTAGACAACGGTGCTCCAATAGGGTGGTGGGACGTGTCGGAGCTGAATAATACGCACCAGTAACCTCGACGTCATGACCGGGCTCGATGCGACCGGAGTTAGGGCGGACACAGTATCTAGCGCAACGTCAGGTATAGATTCCTAGAGAATGGATGGCGGATGGTGGTATGAGGAGGGCGTACTGCTTCGGGGCTGTGGTTTTGACCTGCGATGATGTTAGCAACTTGCACAGGGAGTTCGGGGTATTACGTCCACGAACGAACCTTGAAGGCAACGGGAGAGGAGTTGGGGTTCCTGATCTTCAGGACCTGGCCGACTTCTTCCTCGGTAAAGGGCCCTACATGTGTCTAACGTTAGAAGCTCTTCGTCATTTCTAATCAAACAGAATGGGGCGCATAGCACGTACTGCGGAAGCCGAGCTCGGCGGGATCGATCTCGACAGACATGATTGCGACTTGGTATGAATATCAAGGTAGAACAAGGCGCAAAGTGTAGTAACGGGTTGTTGATTTGTAGAAGTGGAAGTGGAAAGGGCGGAATCGAGGCGGCCGAGGTTGTGGAAACGTGGTGGTCGAGGTTAAAGAGTCGCGGGACAGTAACGGTGACGAGGATGAACGAGGTAGGTATAGGGTAAGCTTATTGTCTGCGCAACTAATCGAAGTAATCAACAAAGACGCAAGTAGGCGGCAGGTGAAGTCAACGCGAAGGAGGTTGTTGAATCGACGATGTTGCCAAAAGGGTAAGGTGAGGGTAACAGAGATGCCGGAAAGTCCCAGGAACTCGCTGCCAAATCGAAAGAGTTCCTGGTTACGACATTGGCAGCAATTGCTTGGTATGTTCACGGCCAGGAAGAGGAAGTCACGTCAGCAAGGGACATGTGGTCTGTGCCACAACCACAGCTGCCAAGTGCGAACAGCAGCTCAGCGCGTGCTGCCCCAGCCAGCAGGTTCGCTAGCGTTGCCATTTGTAACCAATAAGAAGACTAGCAGTGGACCCTGTCTAAGACACCCTTGCCCGTTCACCACCAGCACCAAGAAGCGACAGGTACGAAGTACGTCAACCGTGCTTGCCTTCACTGACCTTCAACTTTTATATCGGATAGGGAGCTATAAAGCCAAACTTGTCCAAATATAACACCAACTTCCATATACCAACTGCATAAGTTCTTGGCAACCCACTTCCACAGCCTTGATCCGATCTACAAGCAACTATTATCACCGACAACCTGGTCCCGTTGCGTGTCTGACCCCGCCACCCCACCACTTCGACCGCTATCAACCATATCACACATTTCACAAGCAAGCACGAGATCAAACCACATCAACATGGCTCAAACGGATTTAGAGCTGCTGCTCGAGATGGGCTTTGAAAAGGCCCGCGCCGAGCTAGCAGTCAAGAAGACCGGCGGCCGTACGTACCTACCACTCTCCCCAACACATACAACCGGTATATATACCTAATTTGCTAACACATCGTCTCCCACAGTACAAGGGGCTCTGACCTGGCTGGAGCAGAACCAGGACAAGTCTCTCGACGAACTCCAAGCACAAGCCGCCACGGCCGCCGCATCAGCAGAAGACGATGAGGATGAGGGAGCGCCGAACATCCCTGCTGTCGACGGCGAGAACGCTAAGTCCCTTGTCTGCAACGACTGCGGCAAGCGGTTCAAGAACGAGGCTCTCGCCTCCTACCACGCCTCGAAGACCGATCACACCGACTTCTCCGAGTCAACCGAGGAGATAGCGCCTCTCACCGAGGAACAGAAGGCTGCTAAGTTGGAGGAACTTCGCGAGCGGCTGGCTGCTAAGCGGGCTGCTCAGGCAGAGAAGGACAAGGAGGAGCACAAGCGGAATGAGGTAGGCCTAACTATGATGCACGCATATGCATCCATTTTACTGACCCCCCTGTAGCAAATCCGTATGAAGTCCACCAAGGAGACGCAAGACCTGAAGGAGGAGCTCAAGCGCAAGGAGCAACTGAAGGAAGTTGAGAAGAAGAAGGCCGAGAAGGCAGCCGACCTCGAGGCGAAACGGCGGATCAAGGCGAAGATCGAGGCAGATAAAGAGGAGCGCCGGCGCAAGGCAGAGGAGGCCAAGGCAGCACGCGAGGGACGGGCACCCGCTCAAGCTGCTGCCCCGGTTCCTGTAGCACCTGCTCCTGCTGCCACACGACCGGCCGCGAACCATACCGAAGCCCGACTGCGGTTACAGACTTCCACGGGCAACGTGCTGAAGACGTTCCCTGCTGACACAACGCTGTTCGAGGTCGCGCAGGCGCTGGAGAGCGAGCACCAGATCAAGGTGGAGAGCTTCTCGACTACGTTCCCTCGCAAGACGTGGTCGCAGGGCGTGGACTTCGGCCAGACACTGAAGGAGGCTGGATGTGTCCCCAGCGCGGTGCTGATCGTGAAGTAGGGGCGGGGACATAATCGACACAGTCGATGCGTCGAACAGTAGAGGGATGGTGCATATTGCAAATACACCTAGAAGGCCTAGGCAGAAGTGCTGCGTTTGGGATGGTGACAGATGACTGGCCTCTCGTCTATACAACCACAGGAGCAGCGAATTGGCGAACTCAACATGTCTATAAAAGCCATGCATTGGCACCCGGGATAGAGGAAATCAAAGACTAGCAAGCTTTGCCAAGGACGCAGCATGTCTGATGACCTCCATATGCGTCTATCCATCAGTAATCCCAGACGCCAGTGATAGTGGCATGCCTCGTCATAATCGGCACCTGTCAAGTAAGACGCACAGGGCATGGACCGAAACAGTCACATCACATATTGGCCACAGGGTCCTCCAAGAGCCCAGAACGTATCATCGTTGCCTTCAGAAGTGCATCTTCATAACATTCCCTATGGAGCTAGGCACTCCCGCGACCTGCGTTCCCGGCATCCCATGATATCATAACCTCCATCCGTAAGTTGTAAGAGTGATAACCGGTTGCACCCGTTGCCGTTCCATGCAAAGTTGTTGTTTTGAAGTACAAAGGGAAAAGGTGAGTCGACGCCGGAAAAAAGCAAGCAGGTACTTTAGTCGAAGAGACCGAATCCCATGTCGTCGTCTGACTCCTCCTTCTCTGCAGTTGGGGAGCGTGGTTAGCAAACTTGTGTTTTTCGTGTACCGGGGAACATTTCCGCAGCGACGTCGTCCATGCGTATATGGTATGACGCCGCCGGGGAGCGTTCGGTTTGGGGAAATCGGCGGTAACTGACCCTCAACCTTCTCCTCCTCCTTGGTCTCCTCAGCAGCACCACCGGCAGCGGCGGCACCACCGGAAGCACCAGCAGCGGCGGGTGCGCCACCGCCGGAGCCGACGTTGGACAGAAGATCCTTCACATCCTTGCCCTCAAGAGCCTGTCAAGTAAATACCCAGTCAGTTTCAAGTGTCCTTCTCGGTGATCGTAATCGGTGGTTGGTTTGGAACGTGAGTTCGGTTCGGTCGCATACCTTGGCGAACAGAGAGGCCCAGATGGGCTCGACCTCCTGGAGGTTGGCGGCCTTGATGAGGGTGTTGAGTTTGTCGGCCTGTTATCGCAAAAGGTCAGTACGCCAGTTGCCAAATCTTGAAGCTCCCAACCCGTTTGTTTCGTCGTTCGCAAGCTCTCGCGGTCGCCAGGAAAGTTGTGTAGCTTACGGTGATCTCGACGCCGTCATCAGCGAGGATGAGCGCCGCATAGGACGTTGCCAGCTCAGCGGTAGACATCTTGAATGTAGTGGATGTGGACTCTGCACTTGCGTGGGCTGAGGTGTGGTGTTGTGGTTGTTCGGATGTCGACGATGAACTTGTAGTTGAGAATTCGGGCTAGATAGAAATTATTTGTGTGGGCAAACGAAACCCTCCCGACGAATCCAGGGCCGGAGACGACCAGCTGGCGGCGGGCCGTTTGGGAATCCATTAAAAAAGCTGCACGGGCCATGCCTGGAGGCTGGCGGGGCAGTCGGTCATTCTATTTTCCCCTCCCGATCGACGGGACCCTTATCGCAAATGGAGGGGGAGTTCCAATCGAAGGACGGCCGGCTCTGGGCCTTTGCTGCATACCAAGAAACCCCACCTTTCGCATCTGCATTCCCGGTATCACTGCTTCCCCGCGCCCATTTGCTATCGTGACATCTGACGTCGATTGAGGTTCAGTGATTTGTCGCACACTTTCGCAGGAACCGAGCGCAACTCTAACACTGCGGTAAGGCCCTTGTACTTCGCAAGACTTGAATTCGGCGAGCTGCATCGTGTCTCCGTGGGGGGTTAATAAGCGGAGAGGACCTATCACATCGCCTCCCGTGTCGGATACAGCACCACCACCACCTCGACTTCCGCTCCATTTGTTTGGTCCCTCGCAGTAAGCACGCGCTACTGGGAGAAGCCGATCAAAAGATTCCGCCTGCTTCTACCTAACCTTTACCTACACAACATACCTTCATACAAGCACACGACACTCAGCCTTACCGGTTCACGGCGCAGTCATATAATCCCCACCGTTTCAGCACACAACCCTGTCACTGTCAATACCCATTACCCAGCAAAAGCAACCGATTCCAGACCTAGAGATGGATACTCCGGCAGTGCCGATGCCGAAGGACTCGCGCGAGAGGGAGATATTGGAGCGGCTCACGGCCATCCGAGACCAATTGCTGCTGCTCAAACAGGACAGGACGAAGTACATCCGGAGTCAGGACGTCATACTGCTATACAACCAAGCTGTTGAGCAAGTTAAGGAGCTCAACGAGGCGCGGAAGGGTCTCGAACACAGCGAAAACAGGGGTGCGTCTCCATGGTTTCTGTAGCCCCCTATCCCGAACAGTCTGCTAACTTACAATGCAGTGGACAAGGTCCTGGAAGGCTGTTTCCAGCTCCTCTCCCTCCTCTTCATGACCATCGGGCGCAACAGCGAGGCTCCCGCCGCATACGCCCTGACCTCGACTATCAAGCGGCTGATCGACCACCTCTCCGAAGCCAACCTTTACTCCTCCAAGGACCTCGACAGCATCGGCAAGACCCTCGACAAGCTGGAGGGTATCGTCTCCCAGCCGGGGCATAACAGCTCGCCCTACCTTGCCGACCTGCTCGGCAAGAGGGTGGAGCTGTGCAAGTCGAGGATCGCAGAGTTACGGGCGAGACTGGATCCGCTGGCGCCGCCGCTACAGGAGGTTCATGAGAAGCTCATTTCGATCCTGCGGTCTATGTCGTTGGCGAACACGAAGGCAAAGGTAGGACATGTGCGACTCCAGAGTGTATTATTGGTGTAGTGAAACTGACAAACGATGCAGTTCTCTACGTCTGAAGTCCAGAAGCTACAAGCACAGATTCAAGAGATAGACGACCAGAGGGTAGACGGCAAGTTTGTCTCCGCAGACGGCAGCGTGATCTCGGGAAGCGATGAGGTGTCAGAGCTCGTGGAGCGCTGTCTGCTGTGGTCACAGATAGTTCTCGACCGGTAAGTACTGTCCTACGTCATAAGACCGGTACGGTATTCTAACATCAATCCAGGAAAGGAGAGATACCCGAGCCGTTCCTGCCAACGTACAAGGTTCTGGTGTCGATACGTAACGAGCTCGACAAGCTGTCTATTACGCCGGCGTGGTCGCTTCGGGAGGCGGACCTGTATGACTTTCAACGACAGCTTGACCGGATCGATGAGAGCAGAATTGATGGCAACTTCCTGGACGACGAGGGGAAGCCGGCTGAGCTTTATGTGCAACGCGTATGTTTTTGCCCGAAAGTGACTCTGGTAACAGTAGGCTAACAGTGATGTAGACGTTCTTGTACCTCATCCGGAGAAACTACGGATACATCTACCACCTCATGTTATCATCGGAGCCGGTCTCTGAGGCGCTGCTCCCCATCTACAACCAGCTCCAGACGTTGAAGCGGTGTCTCCTCGAGGTTAAGGAGCAGGGTGGTGTCAGCTCGGCGAGAGAACTTTACCCTTACAGCATGAAGGTACGTCATCAATGCCCGAACATATCGGTTGTGAATCGTGAACATCACTGACCTTTCCTGTAGCTCAACTCCCTGGACAACATGAGGGTAGACGGCAAATTCATGATAGGAAACGACATCCCCGAAGGCCAAGGCAGCGTTACGGAGCTGCTAGCCGAGTGCTTCGAACTCAACTACGAGCTTAGGGTGGCGGCAGAGGAGGCCGCCGAGCGCGAGGAGAGGATGACCAGCACCGAAAGTTTGACTGAGGCGGCTGCGTAACCGCGAGACCGGAACATGGACTTTGCAAAGGGTTTGAAAGGCGGTTGTAGGATTTCACGGTTGCTTTAAGGGACGGACAGCTTCGCGTGCCGGTGTTGTTTGCTTATTTTACGGTTCACAGGGCATGAGATTTCCACCATGCTAAGTATCTGGGCCGGGAGTGTTCCCGGGGCCTGATAACAAAGTTAGGCAGGGGGATTTGGGTCGCTTTTCCAAGATGATAAACGTAGCGAGGCAACTTGATTACACCTTTCTTCTTCGTTCCTGATTACCTACTGCTCGTCCCTCTCCCGCCCTGCTTCAACCATCAACCACCGGCAGCTAGCTTACAACGCATGCCTAAAGGCAGCCTTAAGAGGCCAGATCTGGGTCTGTATTGCACACACGTCAGCCATCAGAACCATAATCCAGTATTACCGTACTCCCCCTTCCAGCCATCACAACCACCCTCCAGCACTCACGAACAAGAGAGGGGGAAAGGAAGAGATTAGTGATAGACAGTTACTCACATTCTCCAAATCCCAGACGCCCGCGCCAACATAGACATCCTTCTTGAGGATCTCGAGAACCTCGTCTTTGCTGGCCGCGACGACGATGAGGGCGCTGCCCGCGAACTTGAGTGACTTCGGGTCGTCGTCCTGGGGCACCTCGTGCAGCACGGCGCCGCCGAGCTGGTAGGTGCCGCTTTCCTTTAAAGGGCCGAGGTTGGCGAAGTGGGTGCTGTTTTTTACTTAGTGTTGGACACACAGCCACAGCGCAGGTCTGGGAGGATGTGGGAAGGTAGATGGGGGAGGCAAGGGAGCAGACTCACGGGCGAACCTCGAGCCTCTTCGCCTGCGCGCCGGGGAAGTCGGGGACGACGACGAGGAACTCGAACTTCTTTGGTGCTGCGGAGGAAGCCATTGTCCTAATGTTCTGTCTTATAGTATTCGTAGCAGTAGTAGTAGTTGGCGCCTGTGTCCTAAGAACGGTGGTGGAAGAAGACGTTAGAGATTGTGCAATCTTGAAGAGACGGAAGGCCATGACACTTTATGAAGAGAAGGCCAGAGTGAGAGATATATACTGATTACTAGTAGCAGTATCACGTCAACTCAAAGGGCGTGGTTTGGTGGTTAGCTCGGCATGTTTATTTTGCGATGCCGGTGCATCGGGTCCGGCTTACACTAGAGCGACGCGGAAAGATGTGGGGGCTGAGGGGTATAAGGTCGGCGAAGGGGAGATCACGGTACATACCTGTACTTGGTTATCTTGTTGGGAGACACAAAAGGGGATAAGACAGGTAACGAGAAGAGGAACCTGTGTTCGTGCTATGGGTAGCACGTCACGTATGAGGTGCGATTGTGGAGTTGCGCTACGGGTGGTTGCGAGAGTGTCAGTCGGGCATTAAAGTTGTGCCCGACCTGGACTCGGTAACGTTGGAGGCTAACACGGGGATATCACATCACTTTAGTAACAGTACGGAACCTGTCAATGAGTCCCATGCAGGATTTATTCGCTGCGTCAATCATGCCATGATTTGTCCATGTTTTATGTCGAAACATGCGTCTACATACATCAGTGAATTCTGGCCCATCATTCTATCGAATATAATACCACTTTACAGCTTCGACTTGCTCTCCTGCTTCTGCATCGTCTCGGCCACGATGCGGCGTTGAATCTTGCCCGTTGCCGTCTTAGGCATGATGTCCGTAAAGTAGACCTGTCATCGTGATGTCAGCGCTCACTCTTCTCGATTATATGAACCCCCCTCGTCTCCCATCAGACGCAGTACGAGGTAAACTTAATGCTCACCTTCTTGGGCACCTTGAACTTGGCGAGTTTTTCACCAACCCACTTCTTCAGCTCGTCCTGACCAAGCTTCTGGCCGGGCTTGAGCACGATCGCGACACCGATCTCCTGGCCGTATAGTTCATCCGGGATGGCGAAGCTGACCGCATCCGACACCGCCGGGTGGCGCGTGAGGACGTTGTCCAGCTCAATGGGCGAGATCTTCTCGCCGCCCTTGTTGATCAGCTCCTTGATGCGGCCCGTGATCACGACGTATCCGTCCTCGTCCAGCTTACCCTGGTCACCGGTGCGGAAGTAGCCGTCCTTGGTGTAGGCCGAGGCGTTGGCGGAGGGGTTGTTAAGATACCCCGAGGTCACATTCTCGCCCTTGATGGAGATCTCGCCCTCCGTGCCCTGCGCCAGCTTGTTGCCCGCCTCGTCTAGGATGACGACCTCGACGCCTTGGCCGAGACCGACGGTGCCGGGCTTCCGCTTTGCCGGCGGGAGCGGGTTGGAAGTCATCTGGTGGGCGGCCTCGGTCATGGCGTAGGCTTCTAGGACGGGGGCCTTGAAGGTCGCCTCGAGATTGTGAAAGACCGTGGGCGACAGCGGGGAGGAGCATGACCTGATGAAGCGGATCTTCGGTAAGGGGTTGGGAGCCGGGTGCTTGAGCAAGATCTGGTGGATGGTGGGCACGGCGGTGTACCAGTTGGCCTTGTGGGCGATGTAATCGGGCCAGAACTCGGTGGCGGAGAATTTGGATGGCACGACCATGGAACCGCCAGAGTACAGAGGGGCCAGGAGGGCGCAGAGAAGCCCGTGGACGTGGAATAGGGGCATGACGAGCATGGTCCGGTCAGCGGCCGTGAGCTGGTATGTGGCCTGGATGTTCTTCATGGTCCTGGTGAGGTTGCGGTGCGAGAGAGGAACGACCTTCGGCCTCGATGTGGTGCCGCTGGTGTGCAGTACAAGAGTGACATCGTCCGGCTGAGCCTTCAGAATGGGCTGCTTTCCCTTGCCCTTCAACTGGCCGAGCTCCTTGACATCCAGGGCGACCGTCTTCTTCACATCGTCCCAGTAACACTCAGCAATGGCAGAGTCAAACCTCTTAGCCGCCTTCACAGCTGGGCTGCCGGCCTGGTAAGCGCCTCTGGGCACGAGCACGATGGCGGACTTGATATCGTCGATGTAGAACTCGAACTCTTCCTGCTTATACGCTGGATTCAGAGGAGCAGCAATTGCTCGTTGCCATGATGCGGCCAGAAAGGAAACGATGAACTCATATGAGTTGACCGTGGCAATGGATACCGGTGAGGCGTGTGTGATGCCGATATTTGCCAGCTTCTGTTGGAAGGACGACACCTCGGCGATGAGAGCCTCATATGTGACGGCTAAAGGGTTGGGCTTGGAGGGGATGATGACGGCAACCGAGTTGCTGGCGCCCTGGATGGCCGTCTGCAGGGTCTGGGCTGCCATGGCGTCGACGATGAGCAGCTGGAAAGCGGATATACCTGGTGGCGATGACTCGTATAAGTGCGGGGAGTGAGTGTAAACAAGTTTGAGGTGATGATTATCTTGGTACCATGCCGTTGTAAGTCTGAGAAAGAAAAGTCTAGTATGCGGCAGTCTAAGCACGTCTTCTATTCAGTCCTCTAGTTCTAGAGTCTAGCCAGAAGGAAAACGGAGATAATGGAAGAATGAGCGAAATATCACGATTATGTCAAGGACAAAAGAATGGGAAGGGACAGTCACAGACGTTCAAGGTTGTTGACAAACTTCCAAGGTTGTTGGATCGCGCACGTGTCCGAAGTCGTCGGATCGGCGGCCATTGAAGCACTAGCGGGTCCCGTGACAGGGGTACCTGCATGCAAGGGCGGCCACTGCCGAGGTGTGGTCCGGCTCCTGTGAAGTCTGAGATCTCCCTTCTTCTTCTTACTGAAGATGTTGTTTGCACACAACTCTGACGGAGGGGAAGACGTATTGGAAGCATCAGTAATATGCATGTTAAATCATGGGGAACTCGAATGACCTGACTCGCCTGATTCGGTACTGTTATAAGAAAGCCGATTGGCTCGCTAAGTCAGCCGTAGCGGGATAGCGGACCCACTCCTCAAGAGAACATCGTTGCCTCGTCCGCGAGGCTACACCATCTACAAGATCAACCATTTCACACACCACTCAAATCCTCAGATTTTACATGCACATGCTGCAACCCACTACGATATGTCAGGCCCTCCACCACCGCCAAAGGGCGGCATGATGTCGCTCTACGCGAACCTGCTTGATCCCGCCGCAGATACAACAACAGCGGCCTCCATCTCCCGCGCCCCTGTCGTGTTCAAGCAGGGCGACTCCGACCACAAGGACGATGGCTCCAAGAAGCCCCTCGATCCAGGTGCCACCTACTCTATTGCCTGAGTTGCAGTTCCACAACCAACAAGCAAAGGAACACACATGTTGACAAGCTATCTATATAACCTACAGCCCTCCGCTTCCAGCCCATCATCCGACGGCCCCAAGCAAAGCAGGCCAACAAGCCCAAGCCGAGCTTCCCCAAAGCAGTCGTCGCAAACGCACCACCCACCACAGCTACAGCTATAGCCACTACCTCAGCACCTCCACAGTCATCCTCGGCAGCGCCGCCCCAGCGCAGTAAGCTCGCCGACTGGGCACCAACCGAAGAAGACGAGTACATCTACGGCTCCGCCGCCGGCGCTGGTCAGAAACGCGAGCGCGGCGGCCGCAGGAGCAAGAAGAAGAAGAAGTTCGACGAGCCCCAGCGGCAGGAAACGGACTGGGACGAGATCTACGACCCGGCCCGGCCAACGAATATAGAGGAGTACCTGCGCAGCGACGAGAAGATCCGCGAGGTGCAGGACTGGAAGACCGTGCTGTACGCGCACCGCAGGAAGGCGACGAGACAGAAGAGCGAGGATACGGATATGGCGAGTGACGAAGAGGAGGCGAGGCCTAGTATGGGCAGTAAGTAATGAACGGATTTGTTGTGAGAGGAGTAGCGCTGACAATAACAGACCAATTCGCCCCTCCGCCATCGTACGGCTTCGCACCGCCACCACCACCAGAACCGTCAAGTGTCCCACCAGCAGAAACAGCAGAAGAAGCCTACGCCCGCCGCCTCGCCCTCTCGCGGCAGGTACCTCCCCCTCCTCCGCAAGAAGAGAGCGGGACCGTCTCCCGCGCCCCCGTCCGCTACTCCCCTCCACCCGCCTCCAACTCCCCCGACACCGAAATGCCAGACCTCCCTCCGGCAGGCCCACCCTCCAAATCAGGTTTCGCAGCAAGGATAATGTCCAAATACGGCTGGACCAAGGGCACAGGTCTCGGTGCCGAGGGGGAGGGCATAACAACCGCCCTGCGCGTCCAGGTCGAAAAACGCCGGCGCAAAGCCGACGCTGAGGGAGGCGGCTTCGCCGAGCCCGGTGGTCGGGGAAAGATTATCGCTCCTAAGTCCCTCTCCCACAACAAGCCCACAGACCAAGACGACGGAGGGAAAGGGAAAATAAGTCAGGTCGTTGTGTTAAGGGGCATGCTGGAGGGCATGGAAGACCTGCGGGCTGAAGTGGAGGACGGCCTGGGGCAGGAGATAGGCGAGGAGTGCGGGGGGAAGTACGGTCGCGTCGAACGGGTGTACGTCGACGTCGAGGGGCGGGAGGTGTACATCAAGTTTACGGATGCCGTGAGCGCGCTTGGGGCGGTTAATGCGCTCGAGGGGAGGGTGTTTAATGGGAATGTCATCCGGCCGGGGTTTTACGACGCTGAGAAGTTTGAGAGGGGGGACTTTAGTTAGGCATACTGGCGGTGGGTGGCTCGATGGAAGAATGGGGGTGCAAGCATGTAATGTCCGTGATGCCTTCAGAGAGCCGGTCCGGTGACAACTCCAGAACGATTCCGCGGTCAAGTCATATAACAACCGTATTAAGTATTCTGCGGACCTTACATACAAATGCCCTCGACGAACCCAGAAGCATTTCAGCGCCTGCTAACACAGCGCCACGCCCCTCCTCCCAATCACTCCTCTGGTCACGATAATACTGCCCTTCTTTTCGATACCAGACGCATGACGCAGACGATGCACCAGCACCCTCTCCCAAAAAAGCATACAATTTTCATCACCAGCAACCCCCACGAAACAAAGGAGAACCACTGCGACCGAACCGCCAAGCGCGCGCGCGCGCAAAAGAACAGTTCAAAAAAAACAAAGTAATTAAGTAGTGTCTAATGGATCCAGTACTGAGGATTGGCGTGTCCGTATTATCCTTTCTTATGACATCTTTTGCTGCCCGCGACGCGCCCTAAACAGAGATTGGCGAAAATGCTGGTTTTCCCATCCCGAGAGCATAGTGCAAGAAAAGAGGAGAAATTGATGACACGGAACCGACTTTGTGTACGTAGCGCTGACGGCGGGATTTGAGGAGGTTGGTTGGGTGGGAGAGAGAGAAAGAGTGAGAGAAAGAAAAGGAAGAACGCCGTCGGGCTTCTTGTCCGCTAAAGAGACCCAATACCATCCCTCCTCCCTTAGTTGACCTATTCGCACACATAAACATCTTACAGCAGGGCAACGAGGCCACCGACAACAGCAAGACCCAGCATGGCAGCGTTGACGGCAACGCCGGCAGCAGAGTTACCGTCGTTCTTGCCGCCCGAGCTGCCGCCGCTGGTGCCGCCCGTGGTCGAGGTGTTGCCGCCGGTGTCGGAGTTGGCCTGCTCGTTGTTGCTCTCGCAGTGGAAGACACCCTGGAAGTTGCCGTTGCCCTTCTGCTTGGTAGGGGCTTGCTTCTCGAACTTGGTGCAGTCCGCGCTGATATCCTGGGTGCTGGAGAGGTCGAAGGCACCCCTCACATCGGTCAGGGAATCGAAGTTGATCCTGTTTGGACACAGTTAGTTTCCAGAGGTATATCTATGCCCAGGCTAGTGTCGTGGTGTCTTTGACTTACTCAGTGAAGTTGCCGCGGACCTTGACAGCGCCGCCGACAGTCTTGAGCTTGGGGAAGGACGCGTCGTCAATCTTCTGGAGAGCAGTGTTGTTGGCGATGAGAAGGGCACCCTTGAGGCTGGTAAGCTCGGGGAAGGTGATGTTCGTCAGCTTGTTGTTGCTGATGATGTTGAGACTTCCAGATGTCGTCGACGTCAGGTTAGGACAGCCCAACGACACGAACTGGTTCGACGTGAAGCTGGCCGAGCCGTTAATGACCTGCAGCGAAGGGAGCGAGATGCTGGTAACATTGCTGATCGTCATGTTGGCGATCCACTTCAGGTCGGGGAAGGAGAGCTCCAGGCCATTGCCGTTCGCTAGGAAGTTCATGGTGTCGCTGAGGTTGCCGAGCTTAGAGTTCCACTGCGTGAGACGCCCGTTGTTGTTGACGTCGAGAACCTTGAGAGAGGTGACGTCGATTCCATCCAGCGACTGCAGGAAAGTATCGCTGATGATGACGGTGTCGGCTTTCACAACACCGGGGGTGCCGAGGCTCAGGCTGTCGAGCGCAGTGATGGCCGTCCACGAGATGGTGCCAACGCTGTTCAGGGATGGGAAAGACAGCGACGAGAGACCGGTGAGGTTGGTCATAAGGAACCTCTCGGTGATGGAGTTGAGGGATGAGCTGGCAAGGCCGGTCAAGCGACCAGCGTTCTCAACAATCAGACTGCCCTTCAACTGGCCGATGCCGCTGAGATCGATGGTGCCGGAGGCCTCGTCGCTGACCAGAACGTCACCAGTGAAGGTTCTGCAAGCGCTGGCAAGGGCAGTGGCTTGAGCCTGGGTGTTGATGGTAGCTGTGGACTGAGCGCATTGTGAAGACTGGGCTACGCATGATGTCAGTAAGAATCGAGACGAAACAATCAACTCCCAGGACTTCGAGTCGGTTGAGAGCATAAGGGTGCTTACCGGCGACGGAGCCAATGACCGCGACAGCGGGAACCAAATACTTCGAGAACATGTTGACGGAGCTGATGGTCAGTTAGTAAAAGTCAACGTAAACTTCGCGCGAAAAGCAATCAGCAAGATGGGCGTGGTGGCAGCTGGTGTGTTTCCTGGTTCGCAGAAAACGGTTTGAAAAATTGCGAATGTGAGCGCGTTGTGGATGAAGCCGAGAATCCCAATTCGAGGTAAAACAATGCCCCATGCGAGATGATCGGCAGGGAGTGGAAAGTCGAAGTGCACAGCCAATGGGTGGGGAACACAGCTGCGAGAATGAGCCAGATTGTTATCGTCCGGGTGTTGACCGGTGAATCCCAGCAATGGCCTGCTTCACTTCAATTCCCGCATGTGATCCATTCCCCGTCCCGTCGCCGGGATGGTCGAATCGAGCTTTTGCCGTCCATTCGAGGTCCATCTGATCTGAAAGTCGGCCAGAAAGCGTAGTGACGGGCGAGGCGAGATGGAGCCGAGACCGAGGCCTTCGATGTTGTACTTGTCTCACGACTTGGGGTCGCTCTGTATTCCACGCTTTTCTTTTCTTGCCGAGGTGCCGAATCACGACCGTCAGGTGTTCCCGTCGTTCAAAGCTGCCACCAACCCCCATGATTGTGATGCAAAGAAGGCAAAAATAGTTCAACGAGATACGCACCTTTTCCTAGAAACTGAGGTAAAGCTGAAGTTGAGCAAGCGATTTGGACCTGCGGGAGGTTCTCTTCGGATCGATCGTTCGCGAGTAATCAACGCGACTTGTCGGTTGTTTTGTTTTGACGATAAAATCGGGTGAAGCGACTGTTGACAGTGGTTCCGACTTTTTGTTACTAAAGTCTGAACTACTTTCTCTTCTCTTCCAAAACTCGCAGGATGGGAATATGGATCAGAAAACGAATGAATCCGAATTGAAGAAAAAGAGACTTCACAGAGAGAGAGAGAGAGAGAATGTGAAGAATGGAGAGAGGTGGTGTGGCTTGAAGAAGGAGGAAGGCTGGAACAGAAAACAGAAGGGATGAAGGGGGTAATTGGAGCTTTCCTACGCTAAGATCATGCCAAGAGGTCAGTGATACGTCAATACACACACACCCCTTCGGCTGCCCTGGCTGCACCTGCTTGAACTTGTTGGCAGACGGCCAAAAAAGGTGGGAAACCGTACGGGACCCGCCAAGACCCACAGACAATCAGGGGGGCAAGAGAGAAGGATGTGGTCCACCTCGAATTCCAATTGGCAATGGAAGAGCGAGCATTTTTGGAAAAGCTTCTGAATCAAGGTCTTGGCAGAGGTTATTCTCTTGCATCCATCCTTCCCAAGCGATGCATCTGTCTCTTCTCAAAACACGATGGCTTCCAGGTTCTCCTACACGTGTACCTATTAAAAGGACAAGCATCGCCACGACGCTACCATCCAACCTCGCCGTCGCACTACAGTGCTCTGGGCCAAGGTCGGCCGCCCTCGCTTGGCTCCATCTGCAGGGATGCGAAATCACGAAGCGTCATTGTCGAGATTGGACCTGTAGGGGCGAAGTGGAACCACTCGTGCCACAGACTGCCACTGGGGAGAATGCTCACAGTGCTCACAGTGGTTTAGATTCAGGCTTTTAGTGGGCTTGGGACCTTCTGAAGAGAGACACACGTGTGGTGCTGCCGGTGCAGACTCGGTGGTGGTGGTTCTGCTCCGGTTGACCAGCATGATTCAATGCATTTCAGCGAATCTCCGGCGATGCAACCACTCTCGCAGGATTCATACATGTCAGGCAGTTCAGGCCTGCCACCGCCAGCATGTTTGTTTGGATCAAGGACAGCTGTTTCAGACATTCCACCATCATAATCGCCAGCTGGAAATACAATGTGTTGGACGTGATGGCATCAGTGTTCTCGTGTGAGCCCTGAACACGGCAGCAGAGAGCACACCATTGGGCGATTCCACGAGCATTTCTCCATCGACACCCTCAATTTACGCGGCCTCCCAGAACTGCCTGACGATACGAAGTCGCTGCAGCTGCATTGGGCGGACGCCGGCGATATTCTACGCACCAGATCGACCAATCCTCAGCTGCGGCACTTCACCATCATCTTGTCTTTTGTGGCCCCCGTTCCCCCACCACCTCGCATCGAAAAGGAGCCGCCGTCCGCCGGCCCAGCCAACCGCGGATCCTGTCGATGGAATTCTCACGGCGCACGACCAACAGCAAGATGTGGATATGCCCTTCACTTTCAAAACAGCAACCAGCCAAGACAAGCCAGTGGCGTAACGGGAGTTCCCTGCTTTTCGGACAGCATAGAAACCATAACGGCCATATCAATTGTTGTACTGACGTCTGCATCTGATCAGGTATTTTCCGAAATATGCGCATCCATTCTGGGACATGTTGACCAGGAATATGGCCCAAAGAATATGGAAGTTGCATGTGCTTCATTCATCTTGGATATCTTTCCGCTACGTCCACCCCCCTCCTCGATTGGGGCGGCTCAGCACATCAACCATCTTCAAGAAACAAGTTCATTATCCCGCGCCGGCAATCTGTTGATGAGGCAGTGCGACCATGGTTACCATGATTCAACTCCTCTAGCGTACACATAACCAACCTCCTGACGATATGCTGGATACTACTGCGAAGTATAGCCAACAAGTTTATCCCCCAGCCTGCGACAGATCATCAAACAAGTGGCTATCCCTTCCTTGGCGCTCCCGCCCGCAGCCTCTTTTTGTTTTGGGGATTGTTTGAACGGCTTTCTATACCAAACACCCAGCCCACGCCGGCTACTGTGTGCACCAAAATGGGACATGTTTCATGTTGAGTCTCCAACAAGGCACCTGGACATCTGAATGCTTGCCGTATGCGGCATGCCTCTCAGAGCCTCTATGATCTCATCGGGACACAGCTACACTCGGTTTCGTGCCATGAGCCTAACTCCCCGGCCGGGTGCAGATACAGCAGCACTGCAGGGCAATACGGCAAAACACACGTTCGTCGTCTCGTTGAAACCCGTCACAGGAAGCTACACAACGATCTGGTGCGCCTGAAGAGGGCGTTGATATTCCCGGTTCCACAGGCCGCGTATACTGTGTACATGTCTTATGCCCGCAATGTCCAGCGCTGCTTGACGGGTTACCGAACCTTCTGGGTAACCGAATGCCAGGCAATGTTTCTTCTTTTTTTTCTGCGGCACATTTTCTTGAACAGTCTCTGGGGTCGGTACCTAGAGTGTGTTCCTGTGCGTGTTACTCGCAGTAGTGGTAACCTTGGTAACGAAGGACGGAAGAGAGGAGAGAGGGCACAGCAGCAACTACCGACACACGGCAGGATTCCATATCCCGAGGTTGATATTCCGACGCTGTACTCTCGTACGCTCATAGCACGTACGTAGTAAGGCAGGGGGGTTGGCAGTTCGGGCATAGTTCACATGACAGCCGTCGTGACGGTTTCAGGTAGGAAGACACGACTACGTATGGGCGTCTATAACATATATACAGCTATCCGTCGTTGAAACACCAGAAATCGAGCTTCCAGAATAAGTGCTTCCAGAATAAGTGCTTCCACAACATGCAGCAGCAGTCATCCAAGCGAACTGTCCAGTGACACCCGGGCAACGCCTCGCTTCCGAGCGCGGAGATAACATGCTTCCCTTTAAACACATCTCGTCTCACCGTCTCGCGAATCGCACTCGCAGTCGTCTCACACCGTCCCGAGCTCCAGCTCCAGCTTCACTCCATCGTACTCACATCGGTTTCCTCGACCCTCCACATATACCACATAAACAGACTCCTGTACGGCCTAAACCGCTCCGCAATCTCCTCCATCTCCTTCTCGCTCATGTACTTCCACTTCCCGCCCTTCCCCTTCAACTTGGCCACGTCCCTGCCCACAAACGCCGCCATCCCTCTCTGCACGCCCAGGTCGCCCAGCGAGAAGACGTCCATCCTCTTCAGCCCGAAGCAGGCGAACATCTCGACGCTCCACCGTCCCAGTCCCCTCACGGCCGTCAGCTTCTCCACGACCTCCTCGTACGGCGCCTCGGCGAGCATCGTGGCGGTCAGCTCGCCTGAGACAAACTTTTCAGCCAGCCCTTGGACGTACTCTGCTTTCCGCTGGGAGAGGCCGGCGGTGCGGAGTTTCTCGATGGAGGTGGCGGCTACTTGAGAGGGGTGGGGGAACCGCGCCTTCTTCTTCCCCTCGACTTCGACTTCGCCGCCGTCAGAGTTGAACAACCCCACGAACCGGCCCTTGATGGCCTTGGCGGCTGCACCGCTCACCTGCTGGCTGATGATGCCGCTCGCGAGGCTCTCGAAGGGGTCGATCTGCTCGGCTAGGCCCTCGGGGCTGAAGATGCGGCAGTGGTGGGCTTTTACGAGACGCTCCATGCGCGGGTCGACGCGTATGAGGTGGGCGCAGGCTTCTTCTAGGAGGGTGGCGGTTGTGGTTGTGTTCTTGCTGGTACCGTTGGGGAGCTTTGAGGGGATCGCGGCTATGGCACGACTGGGGGTCACGAGGCGGGATGTCTCGGGCGAGAGGAGGGGGGCGTTGGTTAGGTTTGGGTCAGCGAGGCGGGAGACCGCTGGATGAGACGGTTTGGTTGGGGTTGGGGTAGTGGTGCCGTTGGAGCCTTCGGTCATTAGGCCTATGGCGCTGGGGGTGGGTGTTGCAGGTGGCGGTGCGGTCGACTTGGTCCGGCGCTTTTGGGGAGTTGAGGGCGCAGATTGTGGTTCTTCGGCCGCCTCGTCGGCGACCTTGCGCTTGCGAGACTTGGGAGGTGGAGGTGGTGGTGGTGGTGGTGGCATTGAGGTTGCAGGTATGACGCCGTTCGTCTCGGCGAGAGCACTGAGACGGGCGGACTTGCGAGATGCCATTGTGAGTATTTGTGTCGTGAATGAATGCCGACTTTGGTTTGATATCACGTAGAATGGCCTGGGAGGTAAGTGGCAGATGTGATATGGAAGTGAAAGACGAAAAGTTGTAGTCACAGAATGAGCAAAGCGAGCCAACCTCATCAACAACGGTCAGTGAGAGCTCTAGTACCGAGACGACCACTGCTTGCCACCCGAACGATGGAAGTTGGACGGGAGTTAAGCTGCAGATCAGCTTGACAATTGTTGTAGTCACTTCCCCATGAGCTCACTTCCAGATACCAAACAAACGGAAGAACAAGGACAATTGCAGAAGGACGGGTGGTCAAGGACATCTGTAAGCGCTGCTATGACGACAGGTGAAACGCGCCCTTCGCGACATGCGATCGGCGATACTAACGCCTGGTCACGTGGCCTCTTCGAACTGGCTTACATAAGCGCAGGTGAGTTCAAAGATGAATCTCATCCTCACAGCCAGCATTTACGAGCTGTGATGGAGCATCTATCTGTATGACAACCTGGAATGGAGTGACTTCACATATAAGTGAAGCTCGCTGTGCACTCTCATGTCAGGCGACACTTCCTCTCGCCTCTGGCCAAGCCAGCTCTCCATTACTGTGGCTAACTTCCAAGAATAGATGTGGACTTCAAATTCTGAATAACCAGGCCCAGACCGAACTGGCGAATGGTTACGCTCCACCGCCGTGAATTGGCTTCCTTGACGCGTCAGGATGTTTTTATGCTGGCTTGTCTGGACATTGACACTGCCACTGAGATTTGCTTGGCCAGGATTCAGTTTTGCAGTAGAGCTGTAAGGTGTCTCCAGTCGGATTATAGTCGAGGAGAAGATACAGAAGGGGACAACGTATAAATGAATCTGGGAGCAAAGCCGACTCATTCGGCTGTCTGAAAGAACACCTAAAGGTAAAATTGTTGAAGATAGGGAGGTCTTGGCGTTGACATCTCGCTCTCTCAAGGCTGTCTGATCTCTTTTACGCGCTAAAACTGGGACCGGAAGAAGCTCCACTACGGCCGCCACGGCCACCGTGCCCGTTCTAGCGCATCCCAGCAGCCCGAGCAAGCTACCTGATAGGCCGCCATTCTCCCCCTAAACCAATGGAATCTGTCAGTCTGCACGACGTCGACTCTCCTTCCGTCAGCTCCTCTCACTTTGTGTCAATCCATCAATCTCTCAGCGCTGACACTTGCAACACTCGATTCCCACGCAGTCAGTCTCTCAGCCGCCAATCCCGTGCATCCGGACTCGACCACAACCAAGTCCATCCTTTCGTTTCGCCCTTTCAATCAATAATAATTTGGATGCCGTGAGGAAAAGAGCCCCCAAGTGGAAACCTGTCCTTGTTTCGTCGCATCGGCTTGCGAAAATCCTCGCGTCCGAACTTCCTGATCCGATCCGCCAATCTTCCATTCCGCCAATCGCCTTACGGGCTTACGCACATCAGCGACACGACGACAAGCGCGCAAAAGCACTTCCTGAGAGACTACACCAGCCCAACACCATATCATATAAAGGGTGGTGACAGGTGCCACCCGAAGAGCTCGCGATGCTTCTTCCCAAAGGCGGCATCAACTGGAAGGCGGCCAGAGCGAATCTACCTCCGACAAGGGCAATATGGGTTCTCCTCACAAAAACCCGCTTCCTCCTCTTCATAGCCCTCTCCGGCGTCGTACTATTACTATGGCGAGGCATTAGCACCTCGGCGGGAGAGATGCAGAGGTGAGTTTCCCCATCTCCAACCCATCCGTCAGGGGGGAAAGGGCGGCTAGGCTGACATGTAGTGATCATCTAGCTTCTACTGCTGGGGACCATCCAAGCCACCAATGGACATGACCCTCAACGAGCAACAATCATGGAACGCCCACATGCAGACCCCCGTCATTTACAACCACCATGCTCCGCTAAGGGTCAATTCCTCGACCATCGAACACGTCGACCTGAACCCCATCAAGTCCACCACCAAGGCCGTCCAGAACAAGGAGCGCGTTCTCCTCCTCACCCCCCTTAAGGATGCTGCGCCGTACCTCAGCAAGTACTTCGAACTGCTCGCCGAGCTGACATACCCCCATGACCTGATTGACCTGGCATTCCTCGTCTCGGATTCCACGGATGACACCTCCGCTGTCCTGGCGGCCGAGCTTGACCGCATTCAAAGGCGACCAGATCACGTTCCTTTCCACAGCGCCATGGTTGTCGAGAAGGATTTCAACTTCAAGCTGAGCCAGAACGTCGAGGACCGCCACGGATTCGAGGCTCAGGCCCCGCGGCGCAAGCTTATGGGCAAGGCCAGGAACTACCTGCTTTCCACGGCCATGAAGCCCGAGCATTCTTGGATCTACTGGCGAGATGTCGACATTGTCGACAGTCCTAAGGAGATTCTCGAGGACTTCATTGCTCACGACAGGGACATCCTGGTGCCGAGTGCGTTCCCGGTTCACAACAGCTTCAAACGAACCTCTACTGACTTTGTCCGCAGATATCTGGTTCCACCGGTACAGAGATGGGAAGGACGTTGAAGGACGATGTAAGTTCGCTCAGAATGACTGCCGCTGTATCGGTACTAACTAGGATGCAGTTGACTACAACTCTTGGATCGACACGCCCAAGAGCAAGAAGCTCGTCAAGACTCTTGATAAGGACGTTGTGCTCGCAGAGGGTAAGCAGGCAGCTCACCGAAATGATTCAGCGATTATGCTAACGCCTCCCCCCAGGCTACAAGCAGTACGATACTGGCCGGACATACATGGCTAAGATGGGCCACTGGACCCAGAACAAGGACGAGGAGATCGAGCTTGACGGCATTGGCGGTGTCAACATCCTGGTTAAGGCTGACGTCCACCGCTCAGGTACGATTTCAGGCACAGGCTACATATGCGGGGATGAAGCTAACATGGCAAAACAGGCATCAACTTCCCCTGCTATCCCTTCGAGAACCAGGCCGAGACGGAAGGCTTCGCCAAGATGGCCAAGCGAGCAGGCTATGGCGTCTATGGACTGCCGAATTACGTCGTCTGGCACATCGACACGGACGAGAAGCCGGGGAACGCATAAGACTGCCCTTCACGTTCATTTTTTCCGGTCATTATATTTTGTCGAATTAGCAGTCGGTGCCAATCCGCGACCGGAAGCGCATTGCGCCGCAAACGAGCCCATGATGTACATAGCACGACATTGGTGTCTCTTCCAGCTTTACAGGCGTTTAGGGCGGGACAGGGAATATTTTACACCTTCGGGGGACGGCTGACAGGCACCCCGTCACCATTATACACCCTTCTTCATACCGGCCTGGCACCCCTCTCTGGAACAGCACCTAGCAGATGCTCGGAGGCGGTGGCTTGTCAACAACAACAACTCTTCTCTGGAATCGTTCGGGATGTATTGGAAGGCCAGCACTCCCCGGCGACAGTAGTTAGGATGGACAGGTGGAAGTGGCGTGTCCACCAGCAATTAATATAGACTCTTGGTTACGACTGTTGGGGGGACACGAGACGCTGTGTTGGCTCTCCAAAAGTTAGGGAGGCGGTTGGACCGCGACTGCAAAACACTCTGGGGGGCTGGGTTGGTCTAACAGTATTTGGGTTATGTGTAAACTGTGTGAGATCAGAAAGGGAATCCTCTTGCGGAACAGATCGGGAGTAAATTATAAAAATCACTCAGAGAAGGAACCAAACCATACTGCGTGTCTCCTCGTCGACTTTGACAGGCTCTAACTGCAGTCTCACGGCCCAGCTCTACTTGCACCGGATCACACACGCGCAGCTGATGCCAGTTGGGGATGTTCTTTCAATTGCAATTCTCGCACGAACATGGCCTCACCCGAATATCAAGCAGCTCGCATGAAACCATCCTGTGACAAGGGAGTGGACATTGTGTCTTTGAGAACAGATGCCGGTCTATACACATGTACAAGTAAGGTTTCCTTCCCAGCAGCCATAACGACACTTCTCTATTCAACGCCAACAACGTTAGCACCTAGGTACTCCCCCCAACTTAATGTACACATCCCCTCTTTCTCTTTCCCCCCTCCTGCCAATCCTCTCTGTCTCTCTCTCGCCCCCCTTCCCCAACCATCTCTTAACACAGAGACTTAATGGTTCTTAACAACGGTAAGGGAATCCAGCGCCTCGCGCTCGCGGCTCTCGGCCTCGAGCGCCGACAGCAGGGGGCTGAGGTAGGGCTTGTCCTCCTCGGGCTTGGTCCACTGGTCGCGGGGCAGGACCTTCTGCTGCAGCGACAGCTGGGTGGCGCGGCGCAGGCGGAAGACGCGGTCGTAGCTCTGGCGGGGCGGGAGGCGCTTGAGGGCCTGCTGGACGTCCTCGTTTTCCTCCGAGATTAGGTCGTCGGCGCTGTGTGAAGGCAAGTCTGTCAGTATGGGATTGGATTGGGTTTGGGGCCAATTGCACATGCATCGGAAAGCTAGGGGGGAACGGAGAGAAAGAGAGGAAAGAGTGAGAGAGAGAGAGAAGACGTACTACAGGCCCATCTGGCGGTAGGAGGCGGCATTGGCGTACCAGGACGCGGCGGGCTTGAAGAGCTTGTACAGCCACGGCCGGGCGACGATGAAGGGTGCTAGACTGGCCGGCATTGTGAAGGTTGTGAGGTTGTGGTGGGAATTGGTGAGGGTCGAATTGCTGGAAAGCTGAGGTCGAGACTGTTCACGATGGAGACCAACAAATTGCCGCGAGGCTTCCGCTTCGCCAAATCAGACGACGTTGATTTTCGAGCGAACCCGAGCTTGGGAATCCCGGAAAGTCCCGTCACGTGGATGACGGACAGACAAGAGAAGCGCACGGGAGTTGGCAGCTGTCATGGTAGGTGGTCCGTGCAGGCTATGAGGTAATTGCTCGTTGTTCGCGATAACCCACTTTGATAACGCTACAGGTCAAATCTTTTGCTACTAGGAATTGAGTTTAGGAAAGAACAATTAAGGGTTGTTTACTGTGCAAACGGTCTGAGAAAGGGTTTGAAACATCCGACCGCCTTATTACTCTGATGGTTTCTTTACAAGAGTCACTGGGCTTCTCCTGCAGCAGATGAAGCTCTCGTTGCTCGTTGGAGTGAGACTGTACCTCGACAAACCCCCACTTGAACCAGCCAAGTTTTGAAGAACCGGCGGTCACCGGCCCTCTGCAACAATTCGACCAGCTAAACCTGAGGTATATGCCTCCTACATCATACCTGCCGCTTCCCATATAGCCCCGGCCAGCTACGACTACCTTCTTCAGTACATTTTGACGAAGCATACCTCTCACTCCGGCTCTCTCCCGAACTTGCCACAACGACATTTTGATTTCCTTCTGACACCGACTGCGGACCGAGGTCAATGGCCTGCAGTTATTGCTAGGCGAAGGAACGTGACAACCATTTGCGTGGAAGCTCTTCTTCCCCGCACACGGCACGCGAGACAACAACAAGGCGTCCGGAGCACTCAGAACGGTCACTCACTCGAATATCTGACATTCATTCCTCTGCCACTTCGCCCTGCGCGACATTCCGAGTCAGTCCGACGCCGAAACCCTGCGTCACGTCCGGTTCCACGGGGTCTCCGGGGAACCAACCCCCAGGAACAGAGACCCCGAACCTCACCACCCACAACCTTCACCTGAATCGTGCCAGAGGGACACAGCAGAGGAGCACAGCAGAGGAGCACGGACAGGAGGTCCCATAGATGTCACACGACGAACAGCACCATCCAGTTTCTGGACCGTCACCATCACTCCCGCGATCAGAATATGGTGCGCCGACACTCGCGCCTTCGCCCTACCCGCTGTCTTCCTTACCCCCGACGACCCCACAACTACCAGACACTCCAACAGCAACAACTACAATCACCCACGGCGGCACCGCACCGGTAGCCCCGCGTGACATGGAGGCACGCGCCTCCGTCCGGCCGACCCTGGTCGAGAGATGGGCCGCCCACGCCTCGGACTCGCAGTTCAACGCCCTCGCCGGGGCAGTCGGCGGCTTCACGTCGGGCGTCGTCACCTGTCCCCTGGACGTGATCAAGACGAAGCTACAGGCGCAGGGCGGATTTGCGGCGGTACAGAAGGGCCGGCACGTCGGGCACCACAAGGTCTACGAGGGGCTTATTGGCACCGCCCGCGTTATCTGGCGCGAGGACGGTCTGCGCGGCATGTACCGCGGCCTGGGGCCTATTATCATGGGGTACCTGCCGACTTGGGCGGTGTGGTTCACGGTGTACAACAAGAGCAAAGTGACGTTGTCGCAGCATCACGGTGGGTTTCCGAGTCTTTTCCCCTTCTATCAAGCGACCATGAGCTGACCCCTCCTTGCACTAGACAACCCCTTCGTAATAAGTTTCTGGTCCTCCATAATAGCCGGCGCAAGCAGCACAATCGTCACCAACCCAATATGGGTCATCAAGACCCGCCTCATGTCGCAAACAGGCCACCACAGCAGGCATTCCTTCTCGCACTTCCCCAAGGGCGCTAATACCCCCACGTCGCGACCGACCCTGAGCTCACCATGGCACTACCGGTCGACCCTCGACGCGGCGCGCAAGATGTACAGTTCGGAGGGCATCAAGTCCTTCTACTCAGGTCTGACACCCGCCCTCCTCGGCCTAACCCACGTAGCCGTCCAGTTCCCCGCATACGAATTCCTCAAGACCAAGTTCACCGGCGAAGGCATGGGCGGCGCCCTCTCTACCTCGCACACGAGCAACAACCACGAGGTCCCGAGCTCCCCACAATGGCTCGGCGTCCTCTCCGCCTCGATCCTCTCTAAGATTCTCGCCAGCAGCGCGACCTACCCGCACGAAGTAATCCGCACCCGGCTCCAGACCCAGCGTCGCCCCGTTCCCGGGCAGGAATACCTAGGAGGACTAGGCGGAGCCCCCGGCGCACCGCAAGCGGCCGACGCGGGTGGTGGAGTAGCGACGGCGAGATCAGGTCACGGTACGGGTCCCCCCACCCCTCAACCATTGAGGCAGCAGCAGCAGAGCCAACAGCCTAGGTACAAAGGCGTTGTCATGACGTTCCGCACGATCCTGAGGGAGGAAGGGTGGCGGGCTTTTTACGCCGGCATGGGGACGAATATGATGAGGGCCGTGCCGGCCGCTACCGTTACTATGCTCACGTATGAGTATGTTATGCGCAAGTTGAAGGAGTCGAAGTACGAGGGACGAAGGGCCCTGGGGGAGACGGTGGATGACCTGGGTTGAGTGGCGGTGGGGAAGTACGTGCATCGAGAGCGAGCAACGCATTAGCATGATCAGCGAGGGTGGGGATAAGTTGCTTTACATTCGGACAAGGGCAACTGGGAAAGGGCTACGTGAGAGGTTGCTGCCAAGAGGGAGAGGTCACCACGAGCGATACCCTTGCAGTGTACGTACGATAGACGTTGCGGATCAACTTGGGGAGAGCCGATCCTGGTCATGGGGGCTAGCAAGAGCGAGCGAGCAAGCATAGCAAACATTCCTCCGCTCCAGCGCATGCTTTGCTTCAGCTTTGCGTACAACTAGGTGTGGAAAGCAGGGCAGGGCAGCGGGGTTACAGGAGCTATAAACTCATTTGCTTTTTGTCCTTTGCGGTTTCGGTCTCTTTTGTTCAAGTTGCATGCATGGAGGGCGGTTCCTAGCATCTCTGGTGGTTTCTGGTTTCTGATTCGCGTCGTGTATGTTACACATGTAGAGCATTAGGTCGGTTGAGGTGTAGGCCGGCCCCCCGCCCTGTGTAAAGAGATATCCGGATGGCAATCATCTTCTAGGCATGTCTCCCTCTAGTGTCGTTCGTTCTGAAAGCCGTCGACCTGTACGTGATGCGGTCGGTTAACGTGCCCGCTCCCCAACACCGGACAGGATATGCTATGCCCATAAGCAGTCAGTCTGGGGTCCCTCATTACCACCCATTTGAGCAGCTTCTTCCCTCGTAGACATCAACCCTAGCCAGAAAGGCGTGAGCGTGGCGCATACCCTCCTTGTCCCTCAGCTCTCGTTCCCACCACCCGTCCTCCCAGGCGGCTGTTGTCGACCGAACTTCTCATGGACCTTATTAACCCGGTCAGCCAGAGTCCCCCTACATCCTCGTCAGTCAAAGGAGGATGGGGAACTTGTGCTTACGGCGTTCTCCTTCGCTCTCCTGATGGATGACCTCGTGTAACTGTCGCACCCACCACCCTAACTGTCAGTCTCGTGCTCTTTTGCCGGTTGTTGTAATGGTTACTGGAATGGGGGGTTGGGCTGGGCTTCGTATGTTACAGAAAAAGCAGGCAGGCCATGGTGAACGCTGCTGCTGGGGCCGTTATTGTCTATATTGGACGGTTATTAGTTGAGTCGTGGATGTAAACCTGGGTTGGGAGAAGGGGACGACATACCCGCGGCGTGATGTTGCCTCGTGGCGCCGCCATATTGGGGTGTTTGGACCTTGGAGTGGTTAAACGAAGTTTGAAAGGACAGATAATAAGGCTTCACTCAAGACCAGGGCATTTATGCTGGTGGGAGGATGTGGGTGTTTGATAGGGGACAGTGGAAGATGTAAGTTCATTACCTTGTTGTGGTCTGATTTCCGACCTTCTGAGATGCTGGGCTACCCTATACCTTGACTGTTCTCCACACGTTAAACGTTCGCACAAGTGTCCTTGCCATATTGAAGAATAGATACCCGATCTAATTGCTGAGATTGTCCTAATGATAATTTCGTGCCCGGTTTCTTATTTTTGGCTTGGTTCTTGGTTGCGTTAGATCTTGCTGGATGTGGTTCTGTTATAGTTGCTGTTCAGATGTTGAACGCACGAAGAGATACCAGGACAAATCCGTTTTGACGACACGAGGACATCGTTAAAAGACTGGACACGTCGAGTGCTTGATTGAAAGCAGGCATTCCATTCCGGAGTATTTAAACCTGATCGCCCGTTACCACTGTCACCATGACACCCTTGTCAACGTGCCGACACACATGAGCGTATCCAAAACACCAGTACGCCCATAAAATGCTACAACCCATCCTCCTTTCTGAATTTCAAGCCCTCTGCTTGGGCATCTTCTTAACCTCCAGCGCCTCCACATCCTTCTTATCATAGTAATGCGCGCCAAACTCGCTCAACCACTTGGCATCAACCGGTATCACACTCCTCACATACTCCTTACTCGTAACCACCAGCTCGTGGTAGATGATAATCTTGGGCGGCGGGTCGTAGCTCCTGACCACGCTGCTGGGGTGGACGTACACCGTCGTGTTCGTCTTGAGCGTCCTGTACCCGTCGCCGTTGCGCTGCAGCCGCGCCGCGTTGAGGAAGAAGGCGGCCGTGATGGCCCGCTGGACGGGGATCATGTTGCTCACGCCGCCGCAGGTCGACGACCCCTCCAGCACGCGCTCGCACAGCTTGGCGAGCTGGTCGCGGATGTCGCGCGCCCGCGTGAGGGAGCGCTGCTGGAGGAAGTTTTCCTTGGACCAGATGGGGGAGTAGTCGCTGTCCACCCACTGGTTGTAGATGTTGAGCAGGGTGATGTGGTCGCCGCCGTCTTTGACGGTGAAGCGGGCGCGCGCGCTGTCGGCGTGGACTTTCTTGTCCTTGGGGCGGAAGAAGAGGGTTGAGACTTCGCCGAGGATGGAGACGATGGTGAGCATTTCTTCTACACAGCCTTCGGCCGTGGCGGCGATGAGGGCCTTGGCTAACATGGGCTCGGCGGGGAACTCGGCCATTTGCCGGCCGACTTTGGTCAATTTGCCGTTACTGTTTAAGGCTTGCAGGGCGTAGAGCTGGTTGAGGGATTTGATGAGAAGCTCCGTGGGTGGTGGATCGAGGAAGTCGAACCCCAATAGGTCTTCGATGCCCAGGGCTTGCAGCTGGAGCACGACGGAGCAGAGGTTCGTCCGCTGGATCTCTGGGGTGGTGCTGTCGTCCATCTCGCTGAGGTAGGCGTGCTTGGTGTAGAGCCTGAAGCACTTTCCGGGCTGGACACGGCCGGCACGACCGCTTCGCTGGTTGGCGGCGGCCCGGGAGCAGGGGACCACGGTGAGGGTGGACATGCCTGTTGTGCCGGTCGGTGTGAAAACGTTCTCTTTCACGTAACCGGAGTCGACGACGTAGACAATTCCGTCGATCGTGACGGACGTCTCGGCAATGTTGGTGGCGAGGACGACTTTCCTTGCGCCCTTGGGCGTAGGCTCGAAGATCTTTGCCTGCAGTTCTGAGGGCATGTTGGCGTAGATGGGAGCTACGATTAGCTCGCGCACTTTTGAACCCAATTTTCGCCTGACTTCTGTGATCCTCTCTGCTGCGCCGTCGATTTCCTCCTGGCCAGTTAAAAAGACGAGAATGTCGCCCTCTCCTTGACTGATGTGGATTTGGAAGACTGTGACGATAGCAGCCTCTAGGTAGTTCGCTTCCGGTGATGGTGTGTAGTAGATATCGACTGGGAACTTTCTTCCCGGGATGTTGAAGATGGGCGCATCGTCGAAGTACCCAGAGAACTTCTGCGCGTCCATAGTAGCCGACGAGATGATAATCTTCATTTCCGGCCGCGCCCTCGCCAAGTCCTTGATCAGCGCAAGCAGGATATCCGTCGAGACAGTCCGCTCGTGCGCCTCGTCGATCATGATAGCCGAGTACCCTTCCAGCTGCGGGCTCGTCACGAACTCGCGCAGCAACATGCCGTCGGTCATGTACTTCAATATCGTCTTGTCGCTCGTGCAGTCCTCGAACCGGATCGAGTAACCGACTTCCCTTCCAACTTTGACACCCATCTCATCCGCCACACGAGCGGCCACACTCATGGCGGCCACACGTCTCGGCTGCGTACACGCAACTTTCTGCCCACCCTCGGTGTACCCTGCCTCGTGGAGGTACTGCGGTAGCTGCGTCGTCTTTCCTGAACCCGTCTCACCCACCACAATCAGCACCTGGTAGTCCTTTATCGCATCGAGAAACTGCTGGCGATACTGGTACGTCGGCAAACTCCTCCTGACTTCTTGTATGCTCTTCTGCGCTCGCTCAGCAGCGTCTATCCTCTCCCTCAGCGCCCTCTGCTCCTTATCCATCCCATCGGCATTTTGCGCGGCATACTTCGCCGCCTCTCGCACGAAAGTGATCGCATCTTCGTCCAGTAAGAAGTCGTACTCCCCCTCATTCTCCCGCTCGCTCCGTTGGATCTGCGACTTTGCCTTCGTCGCCTGCTCGCGCTCCCACTCCTCGTATTCTGTGACGTGCTTCTCGTTGCCGAACTCGTCTTTCTCGACATGTCGGCTGTACAGCGCGTCGTGCTTCTTCTTGCTGTCCAGCTTCCCGCTCTCGGTGAGGTATTGATCTGGCAACCTGTATCCGTCCTGGTAATCGTCGATCTTCGCCCTCTCCTCCGCCAACCTCAGGATCTCCCTGTTTTTGGCAAACTCCGCCTTTTCTTTCTCGGACAACCGCACGCCGGACCGTAGCTCGGCTGTCTCCTCGGCGACCTGCTTGCGCAAGAGGGCGAGCTTCTCGGCCTCGCGCTTGGCGAGGTATTCTTGCCGCGAGCGGAGGCGGATGTCATCTAAGGCTGGGTTGGGCGCTTGCGCGTGCTTGTTCTTGGGAGCGAGGGAGTCGTCGTCATCGGGGCGCTTCTTGTGTCGGCGTGGGGAGCGAGACCGCGAGCGTCGCCTCTTCTTTTCCGGTTTGGAGGATGCTGGGGGCTCGGGATCGTCCATGGGGACGAAGGCGTAGCGTTTTGACGCCATGTTTGATACCGCTTCCCTGACAGTGACCGAGTTTGTGTACTGCCCACCTCAGATATAGGATATGTCGTAAGGGATGGACGAGGGCGAGGACGTTGAGGTTAGCCACTCTCCATTGTCGCCCTCGCAAGATTTCCCACCATGAGCATCGCAGCTCGCTTAAATGCATATCTTATCGACCCCTCGATAGCTGTTAGCGTCAACCTTAAACTCTGCCAAGCGGGCCGCTTCCACCAATCATGTCAGTCGGCAGAAGACACAGCGGCAAGGATCCTGATTCCGTCACTTTAACACGCTGTCAATTGGCAATTGTTCGTCTGTCGAGAGCTTCTTTATCCCGTGTAAGTCAAGACTTGTCCTTTTCCACCGCTCCACGTCCCAACAAGTCACTGTTTGGGACAACACCCTCTCTCGTCGCTCCTTCATGCATATATTGCAAAAACCTCAAACAGTGATCAACGTCGCATGGTGCACTGGATCTGAGCAATTCATCCCAGACGTAACACCAACATCTATCTCGAGCCTCGGCGCATAGGATCACGATGTGGCTGCGCGCGGCAGCCCTGCTGCTGCTCCTCGCCTTTGCGCAACTAGCCCTCTGCGCGGAGGATTACTACAAGGTATGCGTACCTTTCTCCCCTCACAGCAATCACCTTTCCTAACCCCAGTCCAGCTCCTCGGCGTCACCAAAGATGCAACCGATAAGCAGATAAAATCCGCCTACAAGCAGCTCTCCAAGAAGTATCACCCCGACAAGAACCCTGGCGACCCGACCGCGCAGGAGAAGTTCGTCAACGTGGCTGAAGCCTACGAGGCCCTCTCCGACCCCGAGCTGCGGCGTATCTACGACCAGTACGGACACGACGGCGTAAAGCAGAAGAAGCAGGGCGGTGGCTTCCAACAACACGATCCCTTCGACCTATTCAGTCGCTTCTTCGGAGGCGGCGGCCACTACGGGCAGAGGAAGGGCCAGAACGCCGAGATCAAACTCGGCATTAGTCTCCGCGACTTTTACACCGGCAAGACAGTCGAGTTCCAGTGGGAGAAGCAGCAGATCTGCGAGGAGTGCGACGGAACGGGCAGTGAAGACGGGCACGTGGACACGTGCGACACCTGCAAGGGACACGGCGTGGTGATCCAGCGACAGATGCTGGCGCCGGGGATGTACCAACAGGTGCAGATGCGGTGCCACGCCTGCGACGGCCGGGGCAAGACGATTGCGCATAAGTGCCCCGTTTGCTCGGGCAACAGGGTCGTGCGCAAGCCGACGACGGTCAGCGTCACGATTGAGCGGGGCGCGCCGAATAATGCCCGCGTGGTGTACGAGAACGAGGCGGACGCGAGCCCGGACTATACGGCTGGTGACTTGATCGTTACGCTTACGCAGAAGGATCCTGATTTGGAGGGAGATAACCCCGATCGGGTTGACGGGATATTCTTCAGGAGGAGAGGGGATGATTTGTTCTGGACGGAGGTGTTGAGTGTACGGGAAGCGTGGATGGGTGATTGGACAAGGAACTTGACACATCTGGACGGGCATGTTGTGCGGCTGGGACGGAAGAGGGGCGAGGTCGTCCAGCCCGATCACACAGAGACGGTGAAGGGCGAGGGCATGCCCAAGTGGCATGAGGACGGGGATAGTGTGTACCACACTACCGAGTTCGGCGACCTGTATGTCACTTACAAGGTGATATTGCCTGACCAGATGGAGAAGGGCATGGAGAAGGACTTCCACGCGCTATTCGAGAAGTGGAGGAAGAAGAGCGGCGTTGATCTCCACGCCGACAGCGGGAGGCCGGATAAGGTGGTGCTCGGGGATGACAATCTACACGACGAGTTATAGGGGTAGTAGATATCATGTTTCGATAGGCTTGGGAGCTTTCCTAGATACTATAGACGAAAGATCCAGAGTGGTTGAAAGGTTCCATCCCGCTCATTCTATTGGGTGGTTACAACGAATACGCCCCAGATATGGAATCAACAGATCTCACCACCAGTCAAATCGAGGTCCTCGTAAACGCGGCTCGACACCACACATTATCCAAAACCACCCATCCAACATCAAATCCCACCCAAACTCATTCCTCTTTAAAACCCATCATCAACAATCCCCTTCTCCCTCTCAGCCCTCTTCCTCTCATTATTTATTTCCACCCACCAGCCGTGCGTCACGTCCGTACCCGTAAACTCGCCCTTCTCATCAACCTCGTCCCATGGCTTGGGAGTCAGGATGTAATGGACGTTTTTGACCCTGTCGTCCCGCCAGATAGGCGCGTGCACGTCCTCCCACCGCAGCGTCTTGAGCGCGTTGTACACGTAAGGGAGCGGCACCCACCTCTCCCTGAACAGGCCCGACAGCAGGCTCTGATCGGCGAAGTCCATCGCCTCGGCGTCGGTCTCCATGTGCTTCACGATCTGGGCGAAGATCTCCCGGCTGGGGTTGACGACCTGCAGGCCGCCGTTCATGAAGCCCAGCGGTCCGACGGCCGGGTCGGCGCCGACGGCCTGCGCCGTCTCCGGGTCCGAGTGCTGGGAGGTGAAGGCGCAGTTCTGGGGGATCCAGTCGGCCGGGTAGTGCTTCTTCTTGAGGGGGTTGCAGACGCACGCGTGCCCCGCGGCGAAGACGCGCTTGCTGACGGATTTGTCGCCCGATGCGGCGAGCTCGGGGGGGTCGAGGGGCAGGGTCATGAGCTCGTCCATGTTGTGCAAGACCAGCATGTCGCTGTCGAGCTGGACGACGCGGGAATATTCCGTCAGGGAGAAGGGGGTGAGCTTGGACCAGCAGTCGTAGAAGCGCGGGTCATTGCTGTAGTCCTTCCCCTTGGTGGGGAGGAGGTACTCGATGCGCTGCTTGGGGATGCCGCGGCAGTCCAGAGCGGCGTGGCCTTCTGGCGGGAAGGTGTCGGTGTACAGGGCTACGAGGGGGTAGGCGGACTTGGAGCGCTTGAGGGAGTAGTCTAGGGTTAGGAGGCCGGAGAGGTAGGCTGTGTTTGTGATGAGGGTTGTCCAGACTGGGAGAGGGTGTTAGTCTGGTGAGAGAGAGAGAGTGTGATGTGGTGAGTGAGTTTCATACCTTTGTCCGATCCGGTTGCCCGTTCGTGAGAACTCATGGCGAAAAGGGGGTATGAGGTATTAGATATGTGTGTTTCTTAGTGATATTCTCTCATATGAGGTACTTTTAAGAAATGACAGGTATGGTAGTATGAAGTTGCGGAGTGAGTCCGTCTCATGAGAAAAGGTATGACGGAGAGTCAAGACACGAGACAGAGTTGTACAAATTATGTCGACTTGTTCAAACACTGCTCACAACACTCACGAGACGGAATGGGAAATCTGAAAGCAGCCGTCGGAGGATTGAGAAACGGATCCAGCCAAGCCCAGCCGAGCTGAGTCGGTCGCCGGAGATGTGCTGAGCGCCGGCGATGGCGCGAGCATGGCGTCTCCTCAGTGATCGCTAAAATGTCTTTAATGGACCCCTTCTAAAGAGCCAGAAAGATGACGCTAATAAGTTCCATTTATAGTGGCGGTACCAGTCAGTCAACTCATTGAACCCCCCACGAGACCAGGACCTGGGCAGCCCAGATCTGGCGCTAATAAATGTTTCCGCATGTACTTTCCGCATTTGTATCCAGGAGGAACCTTAACTGGACGTGGGCATCTGCTAAGATACTCCTTATCCCAGATCGTTTCTGACAAAATGGTATGGGACTGACACCGCAGCAATAGAAGCTCACTACCTATGAATCAATTCTGTGAAGCCTCAAATGCTAAAGTTCTTCCTGTCGGGGGTGGGGGGGGGGTGGGACTTACACTTCTAGTTCTAGGAGGTGGAAGGTACGTACCAGACGGGCGGGTCTGTATCGAGGCGTCTGGGATCCACCATTGACTTCATGGCCGTGGTTTCCTCTCACGCAGCGACATGAGCCGTGACTGAACCTCAACTCGTACATGTAACTTTCCATTGTTTACACTTAACCGTTTCGTCCCACGATATCCGATTATACTCCCGACATTCTTTGGAGTTTCTTTATTGATCCGTTGCAACAGACCTCACTGGCTACTGTCACTGGTTCCTGACTTGCCGATACGTCATTCCCCGTCTCCTTCTGCTTTGCCCACTCGTTACGACCGGCGGCCAACTTCCTGAGCCACCAACCGATATAAGTACCCGGGGGCTAGATATCTGAGGAGTTTGCTTCATCCACTCGTTTATTGATATTCTTCCGTTGCACCACCAGCTACACTGCTTCGACGGTGACGTACTATCACTTGCGCAATCCGGCTTCTTATTGAGGAATTCACTCCGCTGCCTTTGTTGGTCCCTGCTCAGCCTCCTTCTCGCCGACGCCTGCCCTTTGTACCGCCGTTTCTTCATCTACGGTCGTCATGGACGCCCTAGATGCTATGAACGCGGTCCTCCGCAACTTTAAGAACATACCATGTCCATCTGGAGACGCTTGCAGTACACCCAACTGTCAATGGAAGCATCCGTGGGAGAACTCAGTGCCGCCCGCAGCACAAAAGTCTAAGACGGCAACACCAGAGAGCGACACGGATACGGACGCGGAAGGGCCAAGGAAACGCCAGAGAGTGGACGAGGCGGGGCGAGGTCATCCCAAGTCTCGTCTGAACAGCGAGGTTGAGGTCACCACCGCCACCAAATCAGTCTCGCCCCCGCCTTTGAAGCGCAAGGCTCCGAGCCAGTTGGCCAGCACGCCAGTGAAACGCCCGCAGCCTGCTGCTGACAACACCGTGTCATCGTCAACACCGGCGAAGCCTACTATTCACGCCAAGGGAGCAGCGTCAGTGCCGGCCACTGCACGCACCCCAATATCAGCCCCATCCAAGGTGAATCCCTCTCCAGCTGCCCAAACTCCAAAGAAGGCTCCGCGCAAGCCCGAGCCTCTCAACCCACGCCATCTCAAGTCCAGTCCAGCAACACACGAGTTCCGCTACAAGGCTCTCCGCATGCTGCACGAACAACTCGTGCGTCTCAATACCGAGCTAAAGAAGGACGCCAATGACGAGGAAGAGAAGCTAGTCATGAGCGACCAGGAGCTGATATGGTTGGCACTCGACATCGAGCAACATGCCGCCGTGGACAAACCGTCCATCTACAGCAACATCATCAAAAACCGTATCACGAGCTACAAGCGCATGACGGTGGCCGTATGGAAGGATGAGCGCCTCGCTGAGCAGAAGAAGGAGGCGGCAGCAGCCACTCCTATGAACACTCCCAGGGGTCCTGTCCTGGGTCCACCCCGGATCATCGACACCGGACTAACCCCTGAGCAAGAGGTCGCTTTCCTCCAGAAACTGATAACACCAATCGCGAGCCTGGCGTCGCACAAGTACGTCCCTGTTGCACCAACCAAAGAAGCCATCGAGAAGGCCCGTCGAGGGGAGGAGGACTCGAAGGGCTGGGAAGTGTGCGACCGCTGCAGCACTCGCTTCCAGGTATTCCCTGGTCGACGAGAAGAAGACGGCGCCCTCACGAGCGGCGGCAAATGCACCTACCACTCCGGGAGGAAATACAGGCCCCCGAGGACGGCAGTCGACATCAAAGACGGCACGAGACATCCGGAGAAATGGCTGTGCTGTCATGGAGAGGTTGGGACTTCGGCTGGCTGTACACAGGCCAACACGCATGTGTTCAAGACCACCGACCCTCCGCGCCTGTCACTGGTCATGCCCTACATGGAGACACCGCCCAACCCATCAGCCCCCGCCGACAGGGCAGTCTGCTTCGACTGCGAGATGGGCTATACCGTCCGGGGCTTCGAGCTCATACGGCTGACAGCCACGAGTTGGCCAGACGGCAGGGTGATCCTGGACGTCCTGGTCAAGCCCGTCGGCGAAATCCTCGACTTCAACAGCAGGTACTCCGGCGTCTTCCCCGAAGACTTCGCCAATGCACCCCTCTACGTCCCAGAGCATGAACCATCGGCGAGCTCACCTCAAGACGAAGCCCTTAAAGAGGGCGAAGTCGACGAGACGCCCGTCGCTCCAAAACAGCTCAAGATCCCACCTACAGCTCCTCTACAAAAAGTCTCCTCCCCTTTTATTGCCCGTGACTTGCTCTTCAGCCTCATCTCACCTACTACACCACTAATCGGGCACGCGATCGAGAACGACCTGGGCGCAGTGCGCATCATCCATCCAACGGTGATCGACACTGTGCTACTGTTCCCACACAGCAGGGGACCTTTGCCAATGCGGAACGGACTGAAGATGTTGATGCGCCAGCACCTGAACCGGGATATCCAGGTGGAGACGGCTGAACAGAGGGGCCATGACAGCGCTGAGGATGCGAGGGCGGCTGGAGAACTCGTGAGATTAAGGGTTATGACTGAGTGGCAGGATCTGAAGAATAAGGGTTGGAAGGCCGACGGGACTCGGTTCCTGCGGCCAGGAGAGAAGGGAGAGACGGAGGCGCTTATTGACGGCAAGAAGGACTAGAGGTCGACCGAAACTGTGAAGAAGGGTTTCGAGGAGGTGGTCGAGGAAATTCTAAGGGGGATCATCCGGCAGGTAGAGCGGGAAGAGCAGGGCGAATGGGAGAGGGGTAATGATAGCCCTGGCAGAATGCAAGACGGCTGGGAACTCTCGGCGCAGCAGGACAGTGGCTCAACTGAACCATGGGGCAGGGCTGCTACAATATTAACCACGAGCGAGAGGGACGAACCAGACGTGCCGTACAGAGTGATGATGCCTGGGCAGGAAATGTCTGGAAGGCGAATCGATCTCACTTTACCAGCCAAACTCAAAACAATGTGGGTCACTGCCCGGTCACGCGCATACGGACGCCGCTCTGGTGATGGCCATGAGATGGTCGATATGCCTGGCATAGTCGAGACGAACGGCGGGATGGAGTATCTTGCCTGGCCTCCAATACCTGCGGTACCGTTAATAGTATGGCTGCCTCCAATGAACGGAAGTTGACATACGGAAGGAGGACACCATAAGCGTGGACCTGGCATTTGTTTTGTGGCCAAGATGGGTTTACCAGCGAACGAAGTTTACCAGGCATCTCTTACTAGGTAGATATCGTGGTGTCGCCTCAGATGGCAATACAATCGCAATCACTTACGCCACTCTTGAACGTATCCGTGATAGGCTTGATAACAGACGACCAACTACACGATCAAACAAGGACGACTATACACGGTTAAGACACTTGAGAAGACGAGCTGACGCTCACTTGAATTCATACCTCTAACATGCATACTGCTACCGCAGGCACCGCCGAGTAGAATCATGATTAACAATCCCATTAAAAGAGGAGAAGATACAGCAGTCATTAGCTAGTAATACACAACACCCGTTTGGGTCTCTTTCCTCAGACCTTCTCCTTTCTTCCACATCCTAACAGATCAGCCCTCCTCTACCGCCCAACATTCAGCAGCAGATTCGTCCCCTGCTTCCCGCCGGGCAAGTACGCCACATTGGGGTTACTCGCCAGCGTGGCGGCGATCTCGCGGCTCGCCTCGATCTTCCTGATCTGGATCAGCCCGTTCCCGCTCTTCGCGATGGCCCTCGAGATGGTGTCGGCGGACTCGGCCTCGCCCTCGGCGCGGATGACGTTGGCCTGCCTCTCCTGCTCGGCGCGCTCGACGATGAAGCGCGCGCGCTCGGCGTCCTGCTGCGCGATCTGCTTCTGCTCGACGGCCTTGGTGAACTCCTTGCCGAAGGTCATGTGCGTGATGGAGACGTCCTCGAGGGCGATGTTGAACTCGGAGGCGCGCTTGGTGAGGTCGGACCGGATGCGCTGGGAGACGGCCTCGCGCTGGGTGATGAGCTCGGCGGCGTCGAACTGGGCGACTATCGCCTTGAGGACCTCGTTGCCGATGGAGGGGAGGACGCGCTCGTCGTAGTCTTGGCCGAGGTTCTGTAATCACACAGTTAGAGGATGATATGGACGGGACGGAGGACCGGGAGAACGAGCCTGGTAGATCTTGGGCAACGCCTTGACATCCGGACGGTGCAGGACCCTCAGCGTGAGGCTGACCATCTGCAGGTCCTTGGATCCGGTGGTGGTAGCGATGTTTCTGGGCTTGGTACGGACGTCGAAGACGATGGCCCGCTGCAGCCAGGGAACCAAGAAGTGGGTGCCCTCGTTGACGACCTGCTCCTTGACTCCCGACAGGCGGTCGAAGATGACGGCGCGGCTGCCGCCCTTGACGTCGTAGATGCTGGACTGGAAGGCGGCGAAGCCCAGGGCCGCGGGCACGGCGGCGCGGTAGACGAAGTTGAGACCGTTGGCGGCCATTTTGCAGGTGGTTGAGGGATTGGCCTGAAAGGCGGGGTTTGGGTGCAGACTGGGACGGTTGAAGACGTCGAGATAAGGCAGACAGACAGGCTTGAGTTTGAGCTTGAGGTTGACGAAGCTCTTCGATATCGATGAAGCTTAGACAGCAGTTGCCCGCCTTGCAAAAAGTGGAGAACGCCAAGTCGTAACGGAGTTTCGGCCTTGACTTTTTCGGGTTATGTAAGGCTCTGAAGCTGCGCTAGCACGCATCGGGATAGGTCGGCTCGGGATCTCTCGCCATTGATTTCGACTTCAACATTTGAAGCGATCCGTGACCTCACCGACTTACCTTTTTGCGACCTTGCGACTCTACTTCACAATTGGTTCTCACCCTCCGAGTTTCGAACAACCACGGACACAATGCGTCCTTCTCCTATCCTCCGCGCCGGTGGCGAAGCCCCTCTGGGCAAGTTTAACAAGTGAGTGTCTCTGCGGCTTTCGGAGTGGTGGTGCGGGTTTTCTGGTGGTGGTGATGGTGCTGGGCACTTGGATCTGGGATGGCGTGTTGAGTGAAGAATGGCTTTGCTAACTGATGTTGCCAATAGGTACCTCGGTGGCTGGGGCAACCTTGGTGAGTTCACTTGATACAACTGAATCCGATCTGGCCGAGGTGTCCGCGTCGCGACGAGAGACTACGATGTCAACACCGGCGACACTATTGCTGGAACCCGACGGCTACGACACGGATACCGAGCTTGCCAGACACGTTGTAGAGAGAAAGATCCTAACACGTCACAGGTGGTCTCCCCCAGAAGGGCATCGTGAGCTACGGCGTCTCGCTCAACCGCCAGAACCCCTTCGCCGGCGCCGCCCACGACGCCGTCTTCAACACATTCCGCCGCGTCAGCTCGCAGATCCTCTACTGGGCTCCCCCCATGGTGGCCGGCTACTACATCATGGAGTGGGCCATCGAGCGGTATTTACTCCCCTGTCCCATTTTACTCAACCTCCGCCCGAGGATGAACAGAGTGGTGGCTGACAGGCTACAAAACAGGAACCACTACCTCAACTCCAAGCCCGGCCGTATCGAGTTTGGCACAGAGACCGAGGAGTAAAGAACGGGATAAGATGGTTGTTGGAAGCGAGGAGTTGCACTTGGCTGGTATCCCGTGTGTCAGTAGTACCTAGATGGGGCGTGTGTATCAACTAGACCGGGGAGAGAATGGCAGAGCAATTGGACATATCTTGCTGTTCTTTCTGTTCTATACCTCCAAGAGGCTATTGCTTGTGACCAGACGATGTTTGGTAGTGGTGCTAATGACTGGCTACAAAGCCGAGGGACTCTTACCGGAAGTGTTGGGGTATTTAATCATGCCGAGCAGGTGCTGAGAGAACCTGGGTCCAACATCGACTGAACCTAATGTCTCGTTGCTTGTGAGGGCCCAGCAGATATGGCTCGGATGGTAGCCCCTGATCATTTTACAGCAACAGCAGTGAGCCACAGGTTCCAGATGGGCATCATAGACTTCTGCATCCGGCGTTGGCTCTTCTCCAGGTACTGGTGGTGTATCGGTCACGGCTTACAATGGAAGTCAGACAGGAAATAAGTCTAATAGACGTGAGCATACATGCACACTGCTCCATGTATTGGTTCGCCAACAGAGCCACGGAGATACCCTACACAGGCTGTCACAGGCTTGTGGTCTCATTAATAGATAGGTATCTACCTTATCTAGGATACATAGGCTGCCCTTGTCTGTCATCATCTCAGAAGCCGCCTGCAGAACTCATAGTCACACGAAGATAAACCCCCTGAGTAAGAAGGTAAGAGCTCAGCGTCCAAAGACAACGGGATCCGTCATATCTCCATCTGTTGTTGGTGACGGCAAGCGCGAGATCGTCTCCAAATCCTTATTATTTCCCCGCCAAATAAGTCAGTCGGCAGCTGCACGTGGTCAGAATTTAGCGGCATAATGTTTGTTGAGTCCCACTGAATCCAACGCCCGAGCCCCCTGTAGACTAGCGCGGTTTTCCGTTCTGCTGTTGCGTGGAGCTGACGGCAGTGCATCGCTTCACTCACGGCTGTCATCCGTTTTCCTTTCTGTTGATGGTGGCTTGCTGAAGTGTCTCGTAAATATACACAAGAGGGACAACAACAGCACCCCTTTCTCCTTCTCGACTGTACATCTAGATACCTTACCTGACCAAGAACCTCTGCTTGTCGCTCTTGTCTGTTCCTTCACTCCTGGGCGGATCAACTCGTTTATTTTGGTGGATGCCGAGGCTGACGACATTGTCATTGCTATCTGAAAGAGCCCGTCTCCCGTTGTCACCCGTACTTCCGGCTCTCCGACCAACTTCGCTCGTTTTCTCTTGATCAGGCCCCTACATACCACAGCACATCACCACCAATTCGATATATCGCGCACTGCCGTAGTCGACACTGCTCTTTATCGACAGAAATACTAGCTCGCCGTGGCCACTCTCCTTCATGGCGTTCTTGGCGCTGGCTGGAAGATGAACTCCCTCAACATTATCAGCGCCCGAGTCTCGCCCTCCTCCAGTCCAGTCCCCTCACGGACAAACTCCCTCGGGTCTCTAGGTCTGGCTGTCAAGCAGGCCACCGAACGCGACCAAGATGGCGACAGCGCACCGCCCGTGAGCGACACGGACACTCTGGTCGCCGAGCCCGATGACAGCTTCCCCGTCGAAAACCCCCATGCCGATGACGACGAGAAGCACCGGCGCGAGATAGACGAGCACACCCCGCTGCTCAATCACGCAGTCACCGGCTTCAAGAACCCCGACAGCAAGGCGACGGGGTGGCTCTCAGTGCCCAAGCGCATTGCGACGAGCTTCATTAATTCGATACGATGGGTTCTCTCCGCCCTGGCTGCCCCAGGCGTGTACCTGATCGCCTGCCTGTACGATGATGCTGGCAACTTTGCGCCGTTATTGCGCCTGACGCGGTCCTTTGGCGGAAGGCGAAAAGGACAGACCTACGGCGACGTGGTGGACGAGAAGGCCAGGGAGCTTACCAGGCCAGCAACAAGGAATATAAGTGGGCGGCCAACGTCTGTATATTCCTCCTCCTCCGGCGTGTCCTCCGAATCCGAATCCGACCGCGACGCAAGCAAAAACCGAACCACCGCCCAGACAAGCAGTAGCAGTAGAGGACAACACTCCCGCTCCAAATCCCTCCAACCCACCGAGGAGATCGCGCCGTCGCGCCGCTCGATAAGAATCAAGCTACACTCAGAGGACTCCCTCCGGCAGCGCAAACACAAAAAGTCCCAATCCTCCTCCGGCTCGAGCAGCCACGGCGGGCCCAACGACATATCCGCCCAGCTCAAATCCCCGACCTCCCCCGTGGGCGCCCTGACCAAGTACCCCCGCACTCCCGCACCGCCTCGACCCTTGATACCGCGCCGGCAGCCGAGCTACGTGAACGCCGAGACTGCGGACCTGCGGCACCAGAAGACGCTGATTCTGGACCTGGACGAGACGCTGATTCACAGCATGAGCAAGGGCGGGAGGATGAGCACGGGACACATGGTTGAGGTGCGGCTGGCTACGACGTACGTGGGTGTGGGAGGGCAGGCGAGCATTGGGCCGCAGCATCCCATCTTGTACTATGTGCACAAGAGGCCGCATTGCGATGATTTTCTGAGAAGGGTATGGTTTACTCCCCCGGCCCCCCTTTTCACTAAGATGAGGATGTGTTTGCTGACTAGTGGGAATCAAGGTATGCAAGTGGTACAACCTCGTCATCTTCACGGCCAGCGTACAGGAGTACGCTGACCCGGTGATCGACTGGCTCGAGTCGGAGAGGAAGTTCTTTAGCGCCCGGTACTACCGGCAGCACTGTACCTTCCGGCACGGGGCGTTCATCAAGGACCTGAGCTCCGTGGAGCCGGACCTGAGCAAGGTCATGATCCTGGATAACAGTCCGCTGAGCTACATGTTTCACCAGGGTATGTTTTATGTTTTCTTCTTCCGCCAATATGATGGCGAACATCGGAAAGCGGCAGGTTTGCTAACGGGACACGGTAGACAACGCCATCCCAATCCAAGGCTGGATCAACGACCCTACCGACAACGACCTGTTGCACTTGGTGCCCATGCTCGAGGGGCTGCAGTACGTATCCGACGTGCGTGCGCTGCTGGCGTTGAGGGGAGGGGAGGACGGGCAACACATGGCATGACAGGACGGGACTGGGCTGATAAGGCTACGGATTCAACGTCCACGGCGAAAGGGGAACATGGGGAATAGGGGTGTGGACCTGGAAGGCACCTTTATGGAGTTCTAATGGGAAGTGTATTACTGTGCTTCTGCCTTTTTTGGTTGTAGACTGGGCGGCTCTCGTGATGTTGATAGCGGAGGCAATGATATGGTTTGAGCCTCATTCGTATCATTACTTGGGCGTGATATTGAACTTGGGAACTCCGGGGTGAGGTCTGGATTCAGGGACCGGACAGGGCAGGCAACATTGATCTACGCCGGACAACCCGGAAGAACCCGCTCGGTGTAACGCGAGAGGACTGTTGTACCGTTCCTGGACCAGCGGCCATTATGGAGCGTAATTTGAGACATCAGCTTACTCCTTACACTGAAGCAGACGGCACTCTTCCCTGGCTACTTTCTACGTGGTGCCAAGAGGTCACATTCAAGGGAAAACGTTTGCCAGGTATCGCGCTCACCAGACATCCCTTAGGTCTGTCTACACGCATCCCCAGTAGAGCTCTCCGAACTCCGGTGATCAGGACATGAGCTTCAATGACCTTCCCTGCCTTCACATCTGAAAGTGGATAGGTAGCCAGGAGATGCCACTGTAGCGTTCCAGCGATTCCATGAATTTCCTTGCTCGCTGTAACAGGAGAAAGTGGCTCAGGTTCAGCAAAAGCCACCGCTTGCTCCAGCAAGAGCCCCCGCTTACAGAATTGAAAGAAGCAGTTTCAGCCAATATCGAGCTCCCGTTGGACCTTTAAGTGGACCTGCGCCATAGCTCGCAATCATGACATCATCGTGCAGGTGACGAAAGAATGCCTGGGGAAGGGGAGCTATGACGACTAGTAGAGGTAAACCTGGGCAGCTCGGAGTGGTGCAGTGGGTGGGTGGCTTGCCCACTGTCCGGCTACTTCCAAGCTTCCTCGTGACGTGAGCTGCCGCCTCCCCCCTCACATAAAACCCTCTGCAGCCGCTGAAACCACGAGTTCCTGATTCCTTCATCATTCTCACTCACCACTGCTACTTCCTCCCTCTCACACAACCCAATTGCAACCATAACTTCATCAACTCTCAACCCATAACCCATCAACCTCACGAACCACATTCAAGATGTCTCTTCACTGTAAGTTTCGCTCTACCTCCCAATCGCGGAAGCAATAATGTCACTCAAGTGAGGCATTGAGCTGGTCAGACCATCTCACTCCTCCTTCGGAAGATGAGCGTCTCAGTCCATCCAATGCCTCGTCCGACGTTTCCCCAACCGGATCTGCCAAATACTAACTACCCATCTACAGACCTTCCCCCCGTCAAGCCTTCGGCCATCGCCCTCGGCACCATCTTCAACCACGGCATTGAGCTCGCCATCCTCAGCCCCGTCTTCGGCGCCACCTACCAGCGCGCCAAGGCCGCCAACTCGAAGGAGGAGTTCGCCCGCTCTAAGGAGGCCTCGTCCGCCGCCGTCGCCTGGGGCTCTTCGCTCGTCGGCTCCGCTCTTCAGTCATATGGTATCGGTGCCCTGATCAATGCCACCGGCACCCTCAGCTACAAGGGAGCCGCCTACCTCGGTGCCCTCATCTTCGCTGCCACCTCTGCTCCTGGAGTATGTCCCCCCCACTTAGCACCTTGATGATGGACAAGCATCAGGTACTAATATGTTGTTCAGTTCCTCACCCAGCTCGTCACCGAGAAGCGGCCACTCGAGACTGTCGGCCTGAACGTCCTCGCCAAGCTCTTCGAGACCGTCGGCCTTTCCGTCTTCCTTACGTACTGGGGCACCCGCACCAACCCCTTCGACTAGGAAGTTCAACCCGAAACCCAACGTCCTTGGATTCAGAGGGACCGGATAGTGTGAACCCAGGACTAACTTTTCCTACAGCGCTAGCTCGAGCGGTGGCCGCCCCAACCTCAGCGGAAACGCTTTCCGGGCCGACTAAAGGGTGTCTTTAATCTTTGCCTTAGAGAGGACTGGTGTGTGAACTATGGGATGAATGGAACCGGAAGCAAGTCTTGAGTGGTGGTGATGAAGGACGAAACAACTCTGCTTTCCCTAGCCTGTAATTTTAGTACTGTATTGGGGAGTTGCATCACTTTTGCCAAGAGGGAGAAATAGAAGCCAGAAATTGGTCAACCCTTGGCTGTCCATGAACCGTGTGTTGTCGCCGTGTACAATACCCCGAAAGAGTGTCACTGTGCTGCTGTAGCACCCTGATGGACAGACTTGTAAGCATCCAGTAACAGAGTCGTCATTGTCAATCTGAACCAAAAGACCGATGGATCAACTCCAAACATCTTCATGCTCAGCACTGCCAGCAAGGCTTTTGATAAACTTCCATTTTTACAGAATAACCTCTGAACCATGCAAGCAAATTGATGCCCTCATTAAACGCCGTTTCCATTATACGCAGAACAGAGCCAGAAACCCGAAACCATTCCATCCAGACCACCAGCCAACAAGTTCAATCACGACCTCGTTTATACCACCCTCTCTCAGAACCAAAGCTCTTACCAAGAACGGGGAACCTTCCGAGCACGAGTGACCATCATCCATCCATCCACGCACGAACCAAACTCCCCCTTCCTCACGTACTCTCCAGCCTTACGCCGACCTCCCAGCAGCCAACTGCATGGGATGCGTTCCCTTCACCCACGGCTCGACCTGAACACCCCACTGCTTCTCAGCCAGCTTGACTAGATCCCTCCAGCTCTCGGCGTACTCCTCGGCGCTGACCTTCTCCTTCTCAGCATCCTCCATCTTCTCGTCCTCGCCCTTCTTCACACCAGCGGGTTTGCCCTCGGGCCGAAGCATAACAACGCTAGTGGCACGCTTGGTGCAGGCGGCGACGCCCAGGTCGGCGCGGGACCGGATGTAGATGTAGGGGACGCCGTGCTCCTCGCAAAGGATGGGGAAGTGCATTATCACGTCCATGGGGGAGATGTCGGCTGCGATGACGACGAGCCCGGGGGGGGAAGTGGAGGACTTGACGCCCGTCTTGGCGAGGGGGGTCTTCTTAATGGCCTTCTCGCATTCTTTTACGCCGCGGTGGATGGCCTTCAGCTTGGCGCCTGTGAGGGAGGGAAGATGTGTTAGCCATTGGTGATTTGCTGGAGGAGGGAACAGCCAGGAGAGGGAGAGGAAGGGAATGGGGTGGGAGAGGGACGTACCCTTCTTAATGAGCTTGTAGATCTTCTTGTGCGCCTTGTCGTCGGCCAGCGGCAGCGCAAACGGCACCAGCTCCTCGGCGGGCTGGATCATGTCCTCCGGGTCGACGTCCTTCATCTCCGTGGCGGCGTCATCCTTGGTGGCAGAGGCGGCGACGTCGGCCTGCAGGTGCGCATCGAGGGCGCGGGCGAGCTTGTCCTGCTTCGCCTTGTCCTTCTTCTTGTCCTTCTTCTCCTTCTTGATGCCGCCCTCGTCAGAGCGCTTCTTGTCCGACTTGCTGGACTTGTCCTTGGACTTCTTCTGTTTTACTTCGTCCGAGGCCATTGTGACGGTTGGTTCAAGTGTAGCGTGTGTGTAATTGGGTGGGGGTATCAATGTCGTAAGTGGGTGTATCGTGTTGGGTGGTTGTAGATACTATCACCACTATAAACCGTCGTCAGGGTCGTGTGCTGGACTCGAATCCTGAAGTTTTCAGACTCCCGCGAAATTTTGGCGGTGCAGGTTTATCCGCTCCGCTCTTCCTGGACTTGGCGCTGGTGATTGGCGCTTGGACCAATGGTAGCATGTCCCGCGAGGCGGTACGGAGGCACTTGTGAAGCTTATATGCCCCGCCAAAATTATTTCGGGGAGGACAATCACAGGTCCTCGCTTCACATTGACTCACAAAGGATATATCAGATATCAAAAGCGAACAGCGTTGACAGCTACACACTTCTTTTCCTCACCACAAGTATTTGCACTTTCGAGGGCATATTCGACAAGTCTTACAATTCTCCAGAAAACTCATAACAGCTGTGACGGGCTTACAAGGTCACCATGGCGCCAACACACGCTGGCTATGCGCCAAACCTGGAGACTTTCTTAAAGTCGCTCAAGGGGCAGGCTCTAGAGACGTCTGTAGAGAGCTTGGTCTTGTGAGTTTGACTCATGGAACATCCAGTATCACCGGAACTAACATCTTGTTAGCCTCCTCAAGCGAAGACAGATCAAGGGCGCAGAGCAATGTGCAACAGCCACCGCACGCCTCTTACTGCAGGTAGTGGCCAAGTCAAAGTGGACCGACGTTGACCAGCTGCTGGCCAACGTCCAGAAGCACGGTGCCACACTTACCCGAGCCGCACCCCGCGAGCTTGTTATTAGCAACATCGTCAAGCGAGTGCTGGGTCTGATCCGGGATGAGGCCAATGAGGACAGGAATGTCGACGGTAACGAGTACGGCATGGACTCCGTCTCAGATATGGGAGCTATAGAGTCACCACCACAGAAACAGCAACAGCAACCGACCAGCAGACCCGGCCCGACACCGGTCAAGCCTGGTCTGGCAACCCACCAATCCTTCATCTCCAAGTCCATGTTCAACCTTCTCTCAGTCGTCGAGCCCAGCGAGTCAACAGGCACAGGATCCCCCGTCACTGGCACATCAACACCAGTATACCAAGCCACTTCCAGCGCCACCGCACTGCGATCCGAAGTCATCGATGGTATAGAGGAGATTATGGATGAGCTCAGCCAGGCTGACGACCAGATCGCGGGGTTTGCCGAGGTTCAGATCCATCCAGGCGACTACGTGCTTGCCTACCAACCTTCACCCACGGTCGAGAAATTCCTCATTCGGGCAGCGTCTAAGAGGCCCTTCACAGCTTTGATCGCGAGCGGTCCGCCGAGGAGAGGGGTGCCGGAGGCGACGTACGCCTCGCTCAAGAAGAAGCTGGCTGCGGCAGGTGTCAAGACGATCCATGTCATGACTGGAAGCTTTGCGGCCTACATGCCTAGGGTGAGCAAGGTGGTCATGGGAGCTAGCGCAGTGCTGGCTAACGGCGCCATTGTGACGGATGGAGGTTCGGCGGTTGTTGCTCGGGCAGCCCACGAGTTCTCTAAACCCGTTATTGTGTTGAGCGGAGTGTACAAGCTCTGCCCGGAAAACTCGTCTGAGGTCGAGAACCCGGTTGAGCTGGGTGACTCCTCGATGTTTACCAGCTTCGCCGACGGTCCGCTTGTTGACGGAGTCGAGGTCGAGAATACCGTCTCGGAGGTTGTGCCGCCCGAGCTGATTGATATGTACATCACCAATCTGTAAGTTGGCTCCGTCTTTACACGACACTAACTGAGGAAACAACTGCTAACTCGCCACAGCGGCCCGCACACTCGGGACCACCTAGACGACATCCTGGCAGACCACTACAAAGTCGAGGACGTAGACTTTCCTCTCCAATGAAAGCCATCTTCAACTCATCTCTCAAATGGAAGAGTCACAACCAGAGACATGATTCCGCTTTGAGCTTGTACTCACAGTACAACCACATATAAGGCAGACAGACGCGAATGCACACATTCGCGTCCATGCATTGCTTTCTCGATATCGGACCACTCACAGCACTCGTCGCCCCGAGCAGTGCGTCAGGCCCTATATTGCCTGACCTGCCTGGCAGGGCCGCGTAAGCACGACGTTGGCGTGCGCCAGAACAAGCTCATTTCAGTGGGGTTGCCAAGCCACCCGGCCTGCCCAGCTCGGTAGCTCGCGCTCGCTATCGCATTCGCTCGTGGAACACGACGGAGGGACCTCCAGGACTGGCGGAAGTTTGGGTTGCCTCTTGAATTCGCCCCTCGAGTTTTCAGTCTGGTGCATTACGAGGAGGTAGGGCTGGAAGCTAATGATACCTACCTTGTAGCCATAGCTGGGAAATGGAATAACTGCATGAAGTGCAAGAGGGAACGTAGAAGTTCCACGTGGAATGACTCCAAGCAGTTGCGTGTACCCCGAAGTATTCCACCCACCCCACCATTATGATCCTACGTATGCGTGCATGCGCCGCACATGCAACCACCGAGCTCAGCTCGGCTTAAAGACCGTCCTGTCCTCACTTCCTAGCCTTTCGCTCCCTCCCTTCTTTTCCTTTCCAATCTCCATCCAACAACCCACGTAACCAATATAACTGTTACACATAACTCCCACTCCCACGTACACATCAACAACCAAAACACAATGCCATCACCAGCTCCCCAACCACCCGGAGCTCCCGGCCCGGCAACGGCCGACCCGCCACCACCGCCCTACACAGAAACAGATATCTTCTCCGTCTCCGGTGGCAGCCGTCCCGCCCGCTCCCACCGCGCCTCTACCTCCTCCGCCGCCTCAACCCACACCGCTGACGGGGACAACATAATCTACACGCCCCCGGAAACGCCCGTCTCCGTCTCCTACGCGCCTTACTTCTCCGGTCCTCCCCCAGCAGCCGATCTCGATAACCAGACCGTCTCCTCCGCGCAGGCGTACTTCGAGTCCCGCCCCGCCCCCCCGGCATTTGATCTCGAGGGCGAGGCGGCGTTGCAGGACAGCCTGATCCATTCCGTTGTGGTGAAGAGGGAGAGCAAGGCGGAGGATTTCCCCTACCAGTCGGGGTGGGAGGGACGGGAGGTGACGGAGACGGATTGGATGACGTTTGTGAATCACTTGATTCCGCACCACGTTGAGCGGAGGGCTGGGGAAAGCGCTGGGGAGAGGAAGATGAGGACGGAGGGAGGTGCTGTTCACCTGGAGGAGAAGGGCAAGGAGGTGGAGGTGGAGGAGGAGGATGAAGATGCTAGGTCGGCCACGATGGATTTCGAGCCGGAGGTGGGAACGGAGAAAGTGCCGGAGTGGAGGCAGAACGCGACCGATGCGGTGAGGGAGTGGAATGACGGGTTTTTTGCCCCGAGGGGGATTACGATCTTCTTGCAGCTTTCGCCTGCTGCTGCGGATAGCTTGCCTCGTGTGCCGGGGGCGTGGGACACGAGCTTTGATTCTGCTGCGGCTGGGGAGGGAGGGCGCAGGGGAAGGGGCGGGTGGTTTCAGGGGTTCGATCCTACTCGCTCGGCTGCCGGCGACAATAATAACAACAACGGACCGAGAAGAGGGTTCAGCTTCGGCGGGATCACGGTTGACGGCGACAACCACAGTGTGTCGGTGGGAAATATGGTCCATGTCGACCGCAACGGGGTGAGGGTGGGTGGTTTGCACATCCCCGCCGGTGGACCGCATAACCACTCATTCAGCGGGATGAGGGGGTTTGGTTGTCCGCCGCCGCCGCCGCCGGGGTTTGCGCCTTGGGGACCGTTTGGACGGGGTGGGTTTGGTGCTGGCAGGGGTAGGGGTGGTGATGAGTGCGGTGGGAGAGGCAGGGGACGGAGTCGTGGTCGTCATGGTGGCGGACGACATCGGTCTAGCTCAAGTAGCTCGAGTAGCTCGAGCTCCAGCTCGTCATCAAGCGACAGTGTCGAGAGCGTGGGCAGCCTGCCCGCCTACGAAGACCTGAAGGACAGCCAGCTGCCGGTCACGAAGGATATCCTCCAGAACTGGCTCAACCACCCGGATCAGCCCGTCACGAAGGACAGCGTCAGGGCTTTCAAGGCGCAGATCAAAGCCGCCAAGAACGATGCGAAGGACGCCGGACCGTCGAGTTTCGCGCCCTCGTTCGACAAGGTCACGCTGAGGCGGGAGGTGAAGGCCATGATGCAGGAGTGGAAGAACCTGAAGAAGCAGCAGCGCAAGATGGCGAGGCAGGTGAAGAAGGAGCGCCGCGCTGCGCGGAGGGCGGCTAAGAGGGAGAGGAGGGGTGAGGAAAGAGAGGCTAGGAAGGAGAGACGGGAGGCGAGAAGGCAGGGCAGACGGGGAGGGAGGCATAGGGATCGCGGGGAGGAGCAAGCACATGATCATCACGGTCACGGCCACGGTCACGGTCACGGATCGCATGGCGGACATGGCAGCCATGGGAGACACGGCCCGAACGTAGCTTTCCCCTGGGGACCGCCGCCGCCTGGTTTCCCGGCTATGCACGACCCGGCCAACCCCAACCCGATGGCGCCCAACCCCCTTTTCCCCACCCCGCCTGCGCCTGGGGCAATACCCTCACCACCGGGTGGATTCCCAACCGGTCCCTTCGGGCACCCGCTCGCGGGAGGACGTGGACCCTTCGGCGGTGGGCCACGCTCATCGGGACGCCGCGGCTTCGGCAGCAGGGGAGGTCCCCCAGGAGGAGGCGGCCCCTTCGGCGGACGCGGCGGGCTCTTCGGGCGGGGCGGCTTCTTCGACCTCCTCGGCGGATCAGGTCCGGGATTCCCTCCTTCCCGCGGCGGACCGCCGGGGTACAGCGGCCCGCCTGCGCCGGGTGCTTGGCCGGGACAGGACAACTTCGTCGGTGGTGACGATGACGAGGAGGAGGATGAAGTGCGTCACGGCACGCCGCGGCCTTCGGGCCCAGGACCGCATCGTGCTAGTAACGCCAAGTATGCCGCCGCTGAGGATTTGGCTGCTAAGATTGAGGAGAAGGAGAATGAGTTGGTGGGGTTGCATGAGGATATCGCGCGGGAGGATGAGGAGAAGAATGGTGGATGGGGAGGGCATGAGAAGGTGCTGAGTGCGAAGGCGCAGAAGGCTAGGGCCGTGGAGCAGACTATTGTGGAGTTGGGACAGCAGTTGGAGAGGGTAAGAATGGAGGCCGATGCTGAGTTTGCGAGGGAGTTGGCTGAGCTTGAGGTTACCAGGGGGTCGTGATGTGGTTGACGGCTTGGGTGCGTGTGGCTGGCGTTTGGGGAGGGGGCGTGATATTGTGCGTGTGTGTTATTGCTGTATACTTCTGTCTGCTGGTAGATAGCCTATAATATGAAGAAGTCAAAAACAAAGAACAAGTAACGACTACCCTTCCCTGAGTGTATATGTGCTACCCCATGAATTGGAATCAACATGTGAAGAATACTCTCCTTTGAGGTCCCATCTGTGCCCTTCGTCCCGCTGTTAACCTGGCGGCCACGTAGTTGAATAACACTCGCTCCCAGCAGCGGCGCGGTGAGAGAACAATAACAGCTGTTATGCGCAATAGCCACTCAAGAAACGGTATTGCTGGTTTCTTTCGAATGTTCGTCGGCGGCCCCTTGACGAGTCACGCCGTCGATCATCTGTACCACCGGGGAAAATTGTGATGTCAAAAGGCGGTCCAGATGTCGCATTCCTTGCTCGAGCTGGCGTACAACTTCGTGAAACTGCTGGTGATCCCCAAAGATAATCGCGTCCAAGCTTCTCACCGCAAGGGAAGGTATGCTGTACCTGTCGGAATTCCTAATTGGCCGCAGATACTGGATGAACTGCTCACATGAACGGTCACAGTCCCGGTATCTTTCGCATTGGGGATCCCAAAGTAGATTCCGCGTGATGCTGTACCCTTTATTTGGGTCCGCGCAGGTCCTGGCGTGTTCACGAAGCTGGCGGATGCAAGACGTGCTGGCAACCAGAAGATCTGCCCCTTCAAGAACAGTTTGCCAGCCAGGAGGCACTCGAGATGTCGGCCTTATGACTTGTCCCAGGCCAGTCGCAAATATGGTGTACACAGTGCCTTCATCACAGAGACGCCACCATGATGGCACATGGCCTGATGGGAGTCTCTTCTCATCGATTAGACTCTTTTTCCTCAAGATATCTGTGAACTCCCAGCCACGGAGCCCGGCAAGCTTGAGAAAAAGCCTCTTTGGTTTCTGCTGCAGCAATGAGGCGTTCCCTAGTGCTCTGACAGAGCGAAGAAAATCATCCACCACGTCTTGAAGCAGCTTGTATTCTGTGGTTGACGCCTTTCTCCACAGGGGAAGGTCGCCATGTTGGTAAATGAAATCCATGGCTGCTTGTCCGCCATCGCGTGATCCGGGCAGGTATTGAAGATCGGGGATCCTGTCCTGATAACGAGGCCTGGTTGCAGGTAGGTTCAAAAACAAGAGCACAAGGTGGAGGACGATGCTCAGTTCACTGACAAGCCAGCCGGTTCGGGTATTGGTGTCGTATAAAACCACGGATTGCATTTTTGAATCCGCGAGGAGGTCATGATGTTCCTTCTTATCGCTGAAGGCGACTTGCAAACTTTTCTGCAATAGAACCTTCCCTCCGACAGTACCGTTGATGATTCCTGGAATTGAGAAGCCGGTGGTGAATGTCATTTCGCGGGCTAGTTCCAACCTCTGGTTCGATCTGGGGAGGTTCGTCTCTCCGATGACTTGATTCCGGGTCTCATCCGTGCCCAGATGCACAGTAGCCCGTTCAAAATAGCCAAGGAAACACCGGAGTTTAGCAAGTTCCGCCACGGGCTTGTCCACGGCCATACTCCCTTCGAAGATGTTGTCTGTGTTCGACGTGATAAGTTTCTTGCTGCTGACGCAGTGCCATTGTACAGCGTCGCCATCCTCAAGTAGGGGCCCCGAAGGTACCACTACATTAGATGGCCCTACCAATGCCTGCCGTCCCTGAATTTCCGACACTGCCGAGACCCTCAACAGTGAAGCCATCAAGTCGAACGATATCTCGACGCCCCGGCCTTCGTTTCTTTGTCTGATTGGGAATCCAGTGGCGATAACAGCGGTCGGTATTGCTAGAGTCCAACAAGGAGTCACCGGATACAGGGGGTCTGGAAAGGGGGTTAACTCCTGGAGCAAGAGCTGATGTCCCTTGACCGAGTCAAGGGAAAGTCGGACGCTGGATTCGCAGATCGGTGACTGTGAGCTTGACGGTCGGAAAACACATGCCAACCACGCAAGCTGTTCTAGGACATCGGCAACGTCATGAAGGTCGCCGCTCAGAGTAATCATGGCCCTGTCAATACGTGCCTCTGACGACTTGTCTTGAACCATGTCGAGTGACAGGGTCCCTTCCTCGAAGTGACACAAGCCTTGTCTCACGCCTGGAAGGATGGCTCGTAGGATACGACTCCCTCGGCTGCCCCAAACCATATGCGTGTACTCCTCACATGATGCAGCCTGAGTGAATCCGCCAGCTGTACCCACCCCCATAATTTGCGTCAGGGTCAGGACGAGTGGAATATCTGATTCCAGACCTTCGTAATCAGGCAGTTCTCTGCTGCAAAATTCGGCGAGCGGCCAATCCGCATGAATACTTAGTTTGCAAGACCCAGCGCTATAAGACATGTTGACCAACGTCTTGAAATTGAGCGCGTCCCGAAAGCCTGAGTAAAATGTCAGGGCTTTCGTGCTGTTGCCGCGCCGATCGGGCGGGATAGCAGGAGTCGCAGACAACGGCGTGGACGAGATAGATGAGGAAGGGGAGAAATGGTCGGATCCATGGAAATTGGCAGAAACCGACTCAGACGTCGGAGGGGGCATCCTCTCAGCCGGTTGAGCTTGGGGAAGCGTTGGCACCGGGCCAGGCACGAGGACCTTCGCTAGCTGTCGAAACTGAACAGAAGGAGCAAGCGGTGGTCGAGCCATGTGCAAGGACATTTGATCGTGGGACTTGGAGAACGATACATGGCCTCCACTGCTCAAGCTGTCTGAGAGTCGCTCAGGTTGCGGGCCCGACTTAGGAGTCGAAGCCTTGGGTTCTTTCCTGCCATTATCTCGCCGTGAACTCTTCCAAGCAGGAGTATCCAGAGCACTCTCCTCGTTTGTTGAACTCATCTGGACGCTAAGAAGAGGTCTATCGTCGCAAAGTACCCCGTGCTGTCAAGACGGAATCATGGAGAGGACACCTCGGGTGGGAGGTGGGAGCCTGGGAGGTTGGCGGCGTTCTAGGTATATTCGTTTGGGTTGTGCCCACCATGAATCTCTTATGAAAGTGCAGGTTCTGGCCAACCGTGGCCACCGAGTGCGGCTGAGCACAGGTGTGCTGGGTCGCTCTGGTGCCCGCAGTGACGATCGCTTGCATATGGGCGAAGCTGCGCACCCGACAGGAAGAAAGGAACCATCACAGACCACATCAGGCTGCTCATCCAGTCAATGGAACCGTATGGCTGCCGTCGTCGTCAAAGGTTTCCATGAGGAGGAGGCTGTACCCCATTTGGTGGGTGTGGTGGGCTGCATTACACTGCGGGTTGTTCTGGTACTGAGGAACTCACGAACCACATACCTTAGAAGAAATGACAGTGATAATACACAAAATGTACGAGGTCGAAGCAAGAACTCAGAAGAGGACTTCTCATTACAGAACCTGTTTTGTCAGTAGGTTGATGACAACGAAGTGCGTTATAGAAGGAAGCTGAAAGAAGGAACCGCTGGCAGACGGCGAAAGATGTTTTGACTGGCGACCCACTTGTGTTACCGATCTCATTATTCTCATGAAGTAAAAAGGGAAACTGCAACCTTCAACATACTCCTGAATTATCATTCATCTCATAACCACAAAATCAAGATGGAAGACGACCCCTTCGAAGATGTCCTCAACCTAGAAGACCAGTTCTACCAAAATGGCTACAAGCAAGGCCAAGCAGACGGCGAAAAGGCAGGCCGGATAGAAGGCCGCTCACTCGGCTTGGAGAAGGGCTATCAGAAGTTCATGGAGAGCGGACGGCTGCACGGCAAAGCCATCGTCTGGGCGAACCGTTTACCTGGGTTGAAGTCAAGGACAAGTCCGCAGTCTGGAGAGTCTCAGCAACAAACCCTTCCCCCGCTGCCGAACAACCCGAGGCTGGAGAAGAACGTCACCACACTCTTTGCCCTGACTGAGCCTGACAGTTTGTCTACGGAAAATACGGATGAGGCGGTCAGTGATTTTGATGATCGTCTGAAGAGGGCAGAGGGAAAGGCGAAGGTTATTGAGAAGATGGTTGGGGAGGACCATAAGAAGGACCATGGTCAGAAGACGGCCAGCCCAGGAGGAGTGAAGAATGCTGGCTTGGACCTCTGAAACTGCCAACATACGACTTCGCGCATGCACCATGAGTACTGGGGAATTATCAACCCACCGGTGCTATGGGCTTTTGCATCCCGGAACAGATCGAAGACGGGCGGGACTCCATCTAGGAGGTGCAGAACTCCACATGACGACGCACCGCTTAACAAGATGAGCAGAGACACCAACTGCCCTGGACTCGGTCCTTGGCTCTAAGGGGGCGGCGCCGAGGGGAGCAACGTTACCAAACATTTGCCCACCGTTTGCCCGACTCACCACAAGCCGCGGACTTCTGCTAGACATCGCCGTCTTGTTGGACGAGCAGCTGAGAATGTCACTTTCAAAACGCCATGCCTACGCGTACCAGAACAGCGGGAGAAGACTGGGAAACCTGACAGTCAAATGGCATCCAGATCCTCAAAAGGAGACGAGCACCAGGCACATATATATCACATAATATGCACGCGAATGTTGCAGCCTCCGGCTTTTGCACAGAGGAAAATGCAAGGTCTTAGTTTGACAACCGTAAACGTGCTTGTAACAGTTGTATCACAGCCGCTCGTTATGTACAACCCACCAGTCTACCAGCCCAATCCTCATGAGAACGTCCTGCAGGGATATCTGGATGTTCTGTTAGCACATATGCCCGTCTTCGACCAGAAAATCTCAGCACTTACCCTTCACCATACGACTGCACCTCCTCAATCTTATACTGGTAAACCTCCCAATTCTCCCCCGCCTTCGCCAGGCTCTGCCCGCTCGGCAGCGGCGGCATGCCATCCTCCTTCAGCACGAGCTTGCCGACATCAGCGGCCTCCTTCTGCAAAAACGCCGCAAGGCCGGTCTTCTTGCCCTCCTCCTCGGCAGCGACAAGGGCCTTAGCACCAGCGTCACCAATGAGCTCGACGCGGGGAGCCGCGGCACTGCCGACTCCGAGCAGGGCGACCTGGTCGGCCTGGCCGATGACGCTGAGGCGCGGGTAGTTGCGGCGGGCGTCGCGCTTCCAGTAGGGGTTGTCGGCGATGTCGCCGGCAGGAACGGTGACGGGGTCGTCGTAGAGGGCCGGGTCGTTGCTGCCGGGGGCGGGATGGCGGTTGTAGGGGTTCAGGGGCACGCCGGTCGAGCGGTTGGGGTCGATGGCGAGGGATTTGTGGATGCGGGCCCAGATGCCGGTTGATTCGAGGGTGTATTTCTGGGAGAAGAGTTAGCTTCCGTGGTTGTGTAGTGTGGTATGGGATGTCGGGTCGTCGGAGAGCAGTATAATCAAGGGCAACGGAATGTTGTATGTAGGGTCACCGTGGTGAGGATGTTGGTTGCCGCGGTGCGATGCTAGGGTGACGCGAGTGAGGTACGCTGGAGGGGCCAATTACCTTTGACAAGCTGACAGCAGGGTTCAGAACCCTCGTCACAGCCTTGGTAGACATGTCGGCGGTGTTGAGGAACGGTGTGAGGTTGCGTAAACTCCTGCCCGAAATCGTGGAGAGCTTCAAGGTCGGGTCCAAGATCACGGACCGTTGCGTCGTTTATGCACGGACCACCAAAATATGGAATATGCCGAGTTTTAGCCGGCAATATCAGACATACCTCACGAACGCGCCTTCCCCAGCTTTTCACAGCTTTCGAGGTTCCCCGTTCCACACAATTTGACTTAAATCGAGCAGTGCTTCAAACTTGGTTCTTCATTTGAGCTTTTATTCACAATGGGAGCTCAAAAAACAACTGAAAATGGGGCTGGGTATCTTCCCTCCTCCTTCTGTCTCTCAAGCTAGCAACTACCTCGGACGGCCTGTCTCACCAGGCCAGACAGCCCGTACCACTTCAACATGCGCTTTCATACATTCAGCCATTACAAATCGGCTCCATCTTCCCCCAGAATGGAGCTCGGACTCATCAATGGTGTCATGCCGGTGATCCCTGCGATCCCCTTGAAGTCCATGAAGCTTAGCTCCGCGCGCATGCGTGATTGGTCGCGATTCAGCGACCTTGTCTCAACTTCCCGTCCCTGTTTATATACACCTCTCCCGCCATCGCCATCTCATTTTCTTCGCAAATACCATCTCCAAAACATCTCACTATCATAACTTCGTTCCTCCGTCGCTTTCAGTTCTTGCTCACAGTTTTTGCTTCATTTTACCCGTGCAATCAACGAGCATTCCTACTCTCAAGCGTCGCGTAAGCAACCGCACCACCATCCACAATGGCCCCCGAGCTCCGCAAGCGCAAGGCGGCCCCTCCGGCCCCGGAGCCCGTCGCAAAGAAGCCAGCCAAGTCCAAGGTGGCCAAGACCGTCGAGAAGGTCAAGGAGACCGTCACCAGCAAGAAGGCCGCTGCTGCTCCCAAGACCACTAAGGCGGCCAATGGCTCTGCCGCCGTACCCCCCGCGCCAGTAGATGCGCCTTCGCCTGCCGCCGCCAGTGCCGGTGGAAAGCCCGTCGTGGGCGAGGTCATCAACCTCGAGGGTTTCGGAGGCGAGATCGAGACCAACGATGGCACCAAGACGACGCTCAAGGCGCTTGTTGAGGAGAGCAAGGCTGGTGTTGTGCTGTTTACGTACCCCAAGGCGTCAACTCCTGGCTGTAAGTGACTGCTGTCCTTCCGGCTGCTCATCTCTCATCTTCGAACCCAAGTTGCTCCTCCAAGTGGCTACTCTTGAGTTCAGCGCCCCTGTTTCACATCTGGCAGCCTCGGGCCATATATTCCCCCCTTCGTGCCTTCGCACAGCTAACAACCCCAGGCACGAACCAAGCCTGCCTCTTCCGCGACTCCTACGAGCCCCTCACGGCCGGCGGCCTCTCCATCTACGGCCTCTCGACCGACTCGCCCAAGGCCAACACGACCTTCAAGGAGAAGCAGTCGCTCCCCTACCCGCTCCTCTGCGACCCGGCCGCGACGCTGATCGGCGCCATCGGGCTCAAGAAGTCGCCCAAGGGCACCCAGCGCGGCGTCTTCGTCGTCGACAAGGCCGGCAAGGTCGTCCTCGCCGAGCCGGGTAGTCCCGCGGGCACGGTCGATGCCGTCAAGAAGGTTGTTGCTGCCCTGTCCGCGGCGGGTGACGGGGAGGCTGCTTCGAAGGTGGAGGAGAAGGTTGAGGAGGAGGTTGCTAAGGACTAGATGAGACCTGTGGAATGGGGGCTAGGCGTTATGGGACTGTTGAGCGAAGGGTAGCCGGTTTTACGTTATTGTAGGTGCTCTGGGATATGTTGTACTCGAGTTGATGACCGCAAGTTTCGCAGTTGGAAAAGCTACCTTTTCAGATGCAAGACGTCCAAACAATCTTCGATAGTAAGCCCATATAACCTAGGGGCTGGACAAGTGCTTATCCTCACCCTGTTACATGCGTCCGGAAATCGAGGATCGTGGAGAATGAAGTCAACAGCAGTCTCATCTCCGGCTTGGCATGCAAGTGTGAGATCTTGTCAGAGATCTACTCGACAAGTCCGGCGGGATTCGGCATACGAGGGAATCGCAGTCGAGGGAATCGCAGTCGAGGGTTATGACCGGATTTGGATATACCACCGTCTCTGTGATTTTCAGGCCGGCCCTTCTGTATCGTACCGACATCACCGTTAAGCGCTGGCACCTATCATTGAGAAAGATACACAGAAGGATATCATTTTCATTTCAACCCATGATCCTCTTACCCAACCAGCAGCTACTCTCCTCCCCACTAATGCAACATCAACATACCCCCATTAGCACAAACAACCTGCCCCGTACACCACGCCGCATCCTCACTGCACAACATCCCCACCACCCCGGCCACCTCAGGCGTATAAGCCGGCCTGCCGCCCCCCTCCTCAGCATCCCTCACCACCTCGTCGCTATCCACCCCTTCCCTCGCCTTCATAAGCGGCGTGTGCATAATCCACCCTTTGATTCCGGCCAAGAAGTCGGGCGTGTTGGTCTTGTACATCGGTCCCTCGACAGGGCCGGGGTTGACGGCGTTCACCGTCGCCCTCTCCGCCAGCTCGCGCGACCACGTGCGCGTCATGGCCTCGATGGCGGCCTTGGAGCCGCCGTAGACGGTCTGGGTGACGAAGCCCGTCGAGCTCGAGACGGAGGATAAGTTGACGATGCGGCCGGAGCGGTTAGTGGGTAAGTAGGGGGCGACGGCCTGGGTTATGAGGAGGGGGCCGAGGACGTTGACGCGATAGGTCTCTTCGAATTCTTGGACGGTGACGGCGGGGAGGAGGTTGTTCATTGCTACGCCGGCGTTGTTGATTAGGATGTCGATTTGGAAGGGTTTGGTTAAGTTTGAGGAGAAGAAGGACTTGGTGGAATCGACGACGTGTGCTGCGCCGGCAGGGGTGCCGATGTCGGCTTGGACTGTGTGGACGGTGATGTTGTAGGCGGAGGAGAGCTTGGAGGCGAGGTCTTGGGCGAGGACGGCGGAGGAGGAGGATGTGTAATTTAGCACCAGGTTGGCGCCTTTGGAGGCGAGGTTTTCTGCTATTGCTGCGCCGATGCCTGGAGGGATTGTTAGATGGGATGAACATGGGAGACAGGGGAGGGAGGGTAGACGTTACCTCTTGAGCCACCGGTTACGATGGCGAGTTTGCCTTCTAGGGTGCGTGCCATTTTGAGTGTGGGCGTGAGTTAGCTGGTTGGGAAAGGGTTGAGTTGTGCAGATCAGACTGGTGTAAGTCACTGTTCTTGAATGTCGGAGAGGAGGAAACGCAAAGGGGAGGAAGAGACAGATCGTAGGTATGTATTTTCAACACCGCGGCTAAGCTGCCAGTGTCAATCGGACGGGAGGAACCCTATATACTTCTCAATTGGCTCCCTTCAGAACAAGGGCGAGGCTGTCCCGCTGTCCCGCAGCGTTGACGTTGCACGATATGCGCGCATGTGTGTTGCGGCAGAAACAAAGAGCTCCGCGATATTGGGGGTCGTGGCGGGGTAGCTCCGTCCAGTGGGGGCAGTCGCTCGGCGGAAAGCAATCCGATATAGCCAGCTCATAACCGGTCCAATGACCACCGCGGCGGAACGACCCGCCGTTTGGCAGCTTGGCCGGCTTCGGACGCAGCGGTACTTCGTACCTTCCAGGTTGTTCACGGAAGTTGCCAAGTGTCTGTATCAACAACAAACTCACAGACAACACTTTGAAGCTGCTTGGTTGTCACTTCCGTAAAGTGCGTTATCAAACCTCTATTAGGTTGTGCTTCATCCTCCGTACACCGTCATACACGTCAATTCCTCACGTCATTGAACTCGGTTATCATCCATCAGACTTCACTCATTCAATGCTCGACCCGGGGCCCTCTTTCCTCTTTTCATCTCATCCTCAACTTTCAAGATCGGTCACTGAATTTAAGATGAAGTCATCTTAGCACTTTCCGTCTCGTCTTTCCTACGTCCTGCAAAGTCGCTAAACAATAGAATTCCGAAGCTCTTCTTCCTGTTTTTATATATTGGTATTTTCAGTAAATTCAAGGTTTGTTCCTTCCTTCGGCCACGGGCATATCTTATGCTTCAATATCGACCGCCTCCTTCACCGAGGGAAGACATGAAGCACCCGCCATCAACATAACCCGCACAATCTGGCCGTCAACTCGCCAGAAACTGGAGCTCGGAATTGCATCGATCAAGTGGTCTCTTCATCATGGACCAGCTCCGGGCTTACGCAATTCTCGACCGCCGCCGTCGCGAGAGGTGTGGTGTTCCTCCCATCCCATCGGACAACGACGATGAAGATAACGATGACGACGATTACTGCGTAGATGAAGAGGAGGAAGAGAAGGATTCTGACTATTACGAGTTTCTACTCTACTATCAACGCCGGAGACGGTTCGCTTCCTACAGCGAACCTGCCGGTATCGCATCCTCGCTGGCAGAGCCAAAGCTCCAGGTCAACCGACAATCTGAAGCTGCCACCACAGAGACGTACGCTTTACCACGCTTTACTCGATAAACCTGAGTACGTCGGAACTACCGTCGGCCAGTCGCCCGGTCAGACAATGGCCGTCGTCAAGAGTGAGCAGCAGGATATCCTCGCTGCCATTGGCACGTTGCTTCGTCATGGACGAGGATGAATTCGGTCTATGGGCCGGCCTCTACGGGAACCTGGACTCGAAGCGCTACGAAAGGGAAGCGCATTGGGATGTCAAGCACCCAGCCAAGGCACGGCACATTCTCGAGACTTGTAAGTCGTTTTCCATTGTGTTTCTCCAATCGACTGGATGGATGGCTCAGAGTATTTTAAGGGTGCAGAGGAAGCGCTTGATGTACTCAGATGTTTGTGACGCGGACCTGCGACACCATGAAAGGGAGGAGCTTGGACGGGCGAAGGAGTCAATCTACCTCGCTGAGATAGACGCGGTGGGCCGTATCACATCCCTCGACAACTGACATGACGAATCTGACATCCTATCAAGTACGACACATACCATGCAAGGTGCGTCGTGAGCGGGGATAACAGTACAGACGTCTTCCCTCTCTTTCCAGACTTCCTCGACGCTGGCGCAATCGAGGCACTCTGGGATGACCTTTCGTGGTTCTGGCCCTCGAACTGTGTTCAAGACTGGAGGGTGGCCGCAACTGCATCACTCCACACAACAACCAACCTCGTGCCTATATACCTCAGCTTACTCCCTGCCTGGGCACATGCCGAAATCGCCTTTCGTCCACTTAGCGATGATGGGCGCCGCGACATGTACCTACAGTTCTACGACCTGAGCCCCCAAGGGTCAGAGGATGAAATACTGGAATACAACTTACGTCCGACTGTGGTAAGGGTTCTTTTCGATTATCGCAAAGAGGACCCTATCAACCAACCCGTCAGAAGCGGCGATATCGTACACCTTCACACCAATGATAAGGACCGGTATCCGCTGCCGGACTTCCGTCTGTTCAAGCTGCAATGGCACCTGAACCGCGCATGGTGCGCCGCAGTGAGCCCCAGGCTGCTGAGGATTCTTTTTGACGACAACGGATATAATGACAGCGCTGAGAGGGACGGCTACAGGTCGGCGACCGCGAAGTACGACCCCTGTCCTAGTCATACCCCTTGGTTCACCCACCTCCTCATCGACTGTGCTGTCGAAGAGAACATTTTCAGCAGCAAGGATGTGCCTGTCTGGAAGGCCAGACTGGATCCGGACGGGGGGATACGCGACGGAGGGCCTGGGTGGATTCACTTTGACTTCGGAGAGTGGAAATATCTCGCCGATCCTTCTAGCTTCACTGAGTGGGAGTACGTCGAAGGGTACGACGACCACGGCAATCGTGTCAGTCAACAGCAAAGGGGGCACTCGGGCGAGGAAGCGGAATAGGGGCTGGGCCTGACCACATCTCCCTTTCGAGAGAAGCTCATGTCGACGGCTACTCCTTTTTCTTTCTCGGCAGTGGACCACATCGTCCACCTCGTTGGACAGAGTCATATCCTCCTTGATGGTCAGTTTAACTTCTTTTCATCCTGTCCATACACACGACAGCTACCAACCCATCCGTCAATGGTCGATAACCCTCACATTTCTCTGTACCCCACCCATTCGAATCCGCCCACTCAGGGTCAGGCAACGCAGACGCAAGAATCTTCAGACGGAACCCACTTTCGCAGGGCAACAAACTTTTCTTTTGTCTTTCCGCACTCGGCCAATTACTTGCGCCAACCTCATGAAGCGCAACACCGCCTCCGTCCTCCATCAATCCCACAACAAGTCTCTGTGAAGCCCGGTTAGCTCAATCGGTAGAGCGTGAGACTCTTAATCTCAAGGTTGCGGGTTCGACCCCCGCATCGGGCTCAATTCCCGGTGTTCGTCCTTCAAAGGGCATCATCCTCTCTTTTTTAGGCTGGTTTTCTTTCTGTTTTTGCTATGCGTGCCGGATGGATGGCTCATTCGGTATGTGATTTCTTTTTGCACACTAGCAGTGCTCTCCATGATGGGCGGACGATTGCACGACAGGGCGACAGGGCGACGAGGCGACCACCAGACGAGAGTACTATAATACATTTGGCTGGAAGCGATAGTACGCACATATAGCCCATGTAACTGTACGGTATTGACCACTGCCTACCGCAGCTGTACGTTCGCTTTATGTTTCCTTCCTCAATCATCTAATCGAAGAAGCTCATGGAAACCGCTTTGTGTCTCGATGCTACCGCGACATGTGCTGTCGTGATCAGGGCATTTAGCATACCAATTCCTGTTACGATGTTGTCTGACACGCCGAGTAGAGGGCAGTCCATCGGCATCAGACATTCGCACATGGCTAGGATTGCAGTCGTAAGACTTGAATGCTGTCACGAACTGCGAACTACTTCTGCAATGCTACGCACCACGCAGACAACAGCCAGGATGCCCCAAGTTTCTCCTCAAGCCACATCTCCCTACTGACCCTAGAGCGTGTTCCTGTTCCTGGCTGCACCGCAGCGGTAGCAAATCCGCCGACAAGTTCATGTCCCCATACAAGAGTGATTGGTGTGACAGGGCTCAGGGTTGTGGATGTCAGTTCCTTTGCGCTGTTGACGCCTGGTCATCCGCAGAGTACGGTTTACGCTTTTGTTGAGAAAACTGCTGGGGAGGTTCGGAGGGGGTTGTGATATATGATATATGCGAGCACTGGTGAATGAATTTGGCGGAAGAATGTGTGTGATGGTGAAAGGATTGCTTTCATCAAGCGTAATGGTGTTGATCGACTCGTGATAGCGACCAGAACGCTGTTACGAAAACATTGCTCAACTCTATATCCTTTGGGCGCCAAAAATGTGGAAGACAGACGTCAAAGACCAAGTACCCGGACTAGTGACCGTCTTCCACGGTGCAGTCATTACTCACTCACATGGGGGAAAAAGATGAAACCATAAATACAATGGCCAAAAAGGCCAAAAAGAAACTGGTCCCAGAGAGGCTTGAACTCTCGACCTTCGCATTTACTTAATCCTAACCGTCCGAGGGACGGAAAGTATTAGTACGACGCTCTAAACCAACTGAGCTATGGGACCGATGTTAACGACTCATGCTATTTAGGTTTATCAACTGGGGAGGTGCTCCGTGGAGTTGGACTGTGGCTCTTTCCTCGGAAAGAACGAGTCAGTCTATTGATGTATATGCTGCGGCAGGCGCGGATGTGGATGGTTTGGTGTGGACAAAGCGAGAACGAAGATCCGCGGGGACGACAAGATGTATCCTCGCAAGGTGGGAGCTGGGGAGATAGATTAAAAAAGTGTTGCTCACTGTCACCTGGGCTTTGGATAACCCCCTAAGCATCTAGTCCCTTACTAACAAGTCTCGTCTTCCCCACCTCGGCAACCATCATGTTAGCCCTACAATCCTCGAGCGACCTGACAACCACATCTCTTCCCCTCTCGACTACTTCCTTCTCATATATACCTAATGCGTCCGGTAGCGGCTGTGCGCCTTGCTTCACCCCATCCATCAGCGCCACGAACCTCCCCACATCCTCCAGCGCGTTCATGCCCTGCCCACGCGCAGGCAACATCGCGTGCGCGGCGTCGCCTGCCAGCGTGACCCGGGAGCAGCGGTTATCCCACTGTTTGGTGACCCAGTAGCGCAGCTGGGTGGCGAAGAAGTTGCTCCGCGTGGGCGGTATCCAGTCGATGGCGGAGCGGAATGGCTCGCTTATGGTGTGGGACATGGATTTTAGTCGCTCAATGACGACGTCTCCGGTCAAGGAGGTGGTTAGCTGGTGGTAGGCGAAGCGGAGGATGTTGAAGGACCATGTCTCTGGGGCGTCCGGGTTGGGGACGTTTTGGACTGGGTGACAAGTTCGTGTTAGCAATAGTACCCTCCAGAAGGCCTTGAGACAAGGAAGCAAACTCACTCCCGCAGAAAGCAAGTCCCTGCTCCGTAAACGCGAGGGTACAAAGCGGATGCGGCTCCCGGACAAACCGCGCCTTCTCCGCATCGCCATAGCAGACAACGCCATTGTACATGCACCACTCCGACGCCGTAGCCACGCCATCTTCCTCGCCAATCAGCAGCCGTCTGACCTTGGAGTTTGTACCGTCCGCTCCAATGACAAGGTCAGCTTCCACCGGCTCCTCGTCGCCTTCAAACCGAAGCGTCACCGGCCCGTCATCCTTCTCGTCAAAGCTCATGCCGACCAACTTCTTCCCCAACCGCACATCCAGTCCCCTCGCACAAAGCTCCCTGAACCGAGCCCTCGACAGACGGCGGAGATTCGGTGCCGGGACGCGATGCAAGACTTGACCAGTTATCCCGTTGTAAAACGGGATGGGCGGCTGGTCGTTGTCGTAAGACCGCGACTGGTCGGTATAAGCTAGATGGATGTCCGCTAGTATATCCTCGGGCAGGATCCTCCGGAGGCTGGGAAGGGACCAGTGGATGGACATAGTCCAGTCCCTGTCCCGCTGGTTGAGATGGGCGTCTCGCTCGTACGCTCTGACTTGGTATCCGTTCTGGAGTGGGTGGTGTCAGTGATCTGGCGGGCGAGGTGGCATTTGGCGAGTTACGGAGCTAAGAACCTTCTGCAAACCCTGGGCGAGGAGGAGCCCCGTGATGCCGCCGCCTACGACGACCACGCGGAGAGGGTGAATGCCGTTTGCTGTCATCTTGCAGTCAAGAGAGTCATCGACTGCGAGGATGGTTGCATGATGGGAGGAGGAGGTCCTAGGGAATAACTCAGGGAACAGGCGCCTTTATGATGCCGGGCAGTGTGCTTTGGAGCACCGGGACAAGAAGTACCTCGCCATCTGCAGACTGAGTGAGACTACTCGTCTGCCCGTCCGTTTTTGGTCCGGACGACGGACATAGCCAGTCTCGACAGAAGCAACAATACACCGACAGAAGCCACAATACACCGGCATTACCACTCCAGCCAACCACAGACGTGGCAAACCGTGCGTACACTAACGGCGCGGGCCATTGTTCTCATGGTCCGCAAGCCGCCGCTAGGCATTGCGTATCACCAATAGCACCACACCAGTGACCCTTCCCCGCGGTTCTCGTCACACCCTGTGCGACACCAGCGGCACACATCGTGCAATTAGGCGAGGGCTAGCTGTCACGGTCAGCTCCAAAGGTTCCGGTCACTATGCAGCCTCGGGACGGAAAAGTGGTAGATCTACCTGAAGTGGCAGTGTTCTTGCTTTTGTGCACAGCCTACATACATGTTTTTGTTGTAAGGGCGCGCGAGTGTGTGTGGTGTAAGAGTACATAGCTCAGTCTGCCTGTTAAGCGACGCCCATGTGGTTGGCAAGTTCCAGATCCTAGTAGATCACACTTGCGGCAGACGTAGGCTCTTTGAGATCACAAACATAGCGGTACTTTTCTCAACACAATATGGTAAAGTCGTGGTGGTACCACACTGGAAGGCCTCGAGCGTGGTGGTGCGGCTAGTCCTCTCAAATTTTCCATAATAGCAAGGAATATCGCCGAAGCCCCATATCACGAGCGATAAGCGTCATCCGCCGTTAAAACAAGTGCTCCTCACAGATGGAACACCTCGTCCGCCGTGGTGAGATAATGACCGGCCGCCGAGTATGGGAGTTGGGCGCTCCCGTTCCACGCCATAACCTCTAGTTGCCCCTTGCTTGTTCTCACGTCAGAAATTCTCTCGTAGCGGCATAGTGTCGGGTCTTCAAGGCAACAGTTACGAAGAAGAAGGGGGTACTGACAACAGATCGAACCCTTCGACGTCATCCTCCTCACCGCCTTGGGAGTCCAAGCTGTCTCCAGGCGACGCTGCGGGCAGCTTCTCTCCCTCCCCGCCCTTGACCAGCACTCCATCTGCCATGACCGTCCAGGGCGTGCGGCTCGCCCGGACGTATTCAACTGCCATGTGCCATGCCTCCCTGTCCGCTGCGTCGCCGCTCTCGAAGACCTTCAGGGTGTTCCAACCGTTATCGGGGTTGATGTTCTCGTCGTCGAAACCGATACCCATCTCTGCGCCGAACAGTGCCCGCATCACTAGGCTGTAGCACGTGTTGCGCTCCATCCAGAGGTCGCCGACTTGAATGTTCCGCATCTCCTCCTTATCGTCGAGGATGCTGTTCCTCGGCACCAGTTGGACGTAGAGGTTGTCGATCTTTGGAAGGTGGTTGACGAGGCTGTTGAAGTGGGACGATAGGGGGAAGATGGCGATGTACGAGAAGGAGCGGACAGAGGGCGGAATTAGCGGCTCGTCGTTGGGAGCTTCCTCGCAGCCGAGGAGAGAACCAAGGATGGATGGCGGACGCTTGAGGAAGAACTCGTAGGTCTTGTAAACCCGATGTGATGATCCCTCATTCAGCAGAACCGATTTCCATGGTCGAATGGTGAAGAGAACCGTTTTGATGGGCTTGGTGGGATCGCCCCATGGCTCTGACGAACTAGGAGGCGTTGTCGTTTCATTCTCGACGGGTGTCTCTCGCGAGCTGGATGGAGGCGGTGCAGGCTTCCACCTCTCCAGTGATTCGGGCGTTCGTCGGTCCAGCGACAGAATATGGTACTGATCCCTGAAGGTCCAGGCGTCGCCGAGGAATATCATGCGGGAGAGCAGACTTGCAAGCATTCGAGGCAGGGCGATGATGGTGATGCGCTTCGGATCCATCTCCTTGAATAACAGCTTCCATAGCCAGTTTGTGTCCTCGCTGCGGGCCGAATGTTGTCTCCAGCGCGAGGTCCAGCCTGCTTTTGTGCTCGCCAAGTCCTCATCCTCGGGACGAGGGAAGGTCGCTCGCGAAGGATGTATCGTTCCGTAGTTGGTCACACTCGTTTCATCGGCTTCATCTTGGGAGCTGTCTTCCCTCGAGACAGCGTAAGAGGGCTTAGGAGGTGCCGCTCCGCTGCTTGCAGCATTACCAGGAGCTGCGAGGCGGTACTGGCCGCTCACCGCCAGGGTAATGCTCTGGACGCACCAGCCGAGACCATTTTCGCGAATGAAGGAAAGTAGCGGCAAGTCGATGAAGTTGCCAGCGGCATCGAACTCGAAGCCGGGTTTCGGGCCAGGATAAACCAAGTCCCAGCGGTCAAATGGCCAGATGATGTGGCGAAAGAGGAGGGGCGAGACAATGGCTCGAAATCGCTTGCTGACACGCGAGACGGACTTGAGATGCGTGTCGGATGGAGACGAGAGTGCCGACGGGTTCGGCTGCTCGCGGAGTTGAAGTTCCGATGGTGCTGGGCTGTCTAGGAAGGAGAAGATGTGAGATACCAACTCCGGAGGGAGGGCGTCGAAGGTTGTGGCTGGTGCATCAGCCATGGGTGGCAATGTTGAACTGGGTGGGTTTATTGCAGGTATGCCTTGTTTCGGGACGAGGGCATTCCAGGTTGTCTTGTTCAGAGCCCAACAAGTCCAAAGGAACATAAGGACCTGAGTTTGTGCAAGATGGAGGTTGAGATGGAGGCGGGGTTCAGCTTCCATTTAATGTCGTCAGCATTTGGCTTTGGCCGCTTTGGCTGGGGTTAAAGCCAGGGGTGGTGCCTGTTCAGCTGACAACAGACGTGTTAGTCAGCCAGTGAAGTGCCGATGTGCATCGATAGCTCCAAGCTTAATCCAACCACAGACTTCGGATTCAACCAAGAACCTTTACTTTGTTTTTCCACTTCGGTTATTCACAGTCGCCTCTGGCCATCAATCCATTGTCGTAAGGCATCCGATTCCAGTTCGTGATTACCACAGTGAAAGCGAGCCTTGGTCGTTTGCTGACACATGCCCTACAATAGGGTTAGGGTTATCCCCTGATCTTATGCATTTCAAGCTACCCTATACGAACAAGGTGTTCAAGAGTACGGATAGCCACTCGACATCTGTGCCATGATACAAGCTGTATCTCGACCCCCATTGGAGTTTCCGAAATCATATTGTTTCCAATGTCCATTTACGCACCATCTGTCTGTCATCAATGCGCCAATGTGGAGAGACCTCCCGTCCAACCGGATTCAACACGAGAAGCCTCTTGTCAGTCCATGACGCTGGTATTCCCTCCCTCTTTTGCTCAAATTAAGTTCTTCTCATGATCAAGTTAGCTGCCCGATCTCGATTACCTCTCTTCACAACCGCTGCTCCGCTACGACACCATCCACCAGGGACTGGGGCAGTGCGAGACCTTCATGGCGGACAATAGTGGCCAACAACGCTCCCCTTTTCTAACGGATACATGCGGTGGTTCACACCAGGGAAAGTGACACTAATATACCGGGGAGACCCAGGTACGTGTTGAGGGAGATCACGTTTACTTCGGACTGCTCTCAGTGCTGTTCTCGGGCAATGGCCGCCCCAGAGGACTGTCGTGCCTTTGGTGCTGAGGGAGCCTAGGCAATAGAGAGATGAGGAAGACGATTTGGGAGCCTACAGCGGAGGATTCTTGCCGGGAAACAATTTCGTTGAGGTTCTAGTCGCTTTTTGCGTTGTTTGAAGCGGAGGACGGGGATACAACACCTAGGATCGGCATGATTTTAGTGTTTTGGACAAGGGAACGGCGTGGAGGATACAGTGCATTGGAATATTGACATCGGACTCACCTATCAGCCAGCGGAGAACTGCATAACAAGCGCATAGACTACTCGCCCGCCCTTCCTACACATCAAACGTGTTCCGTAGTCGGGGGCATCTCCAAGTTCAGGCATATGAATCGTAGCCAAGAATCACAACCTTGTCTAGCTGGAAATCCTATCCAAACTCATCAAAATCACCACCAATGCGCCTTCTTCTCGAGCAGTAACCATCCCCGGCGATATCAAATCCGCCAAGAACATTCTACTCCTACGGTGTGGGCGGCAATGTCTATCACATCCCCATGGATAGATCAAGAATCAACAGCAAGAGTGACGCCAAGAATTGACCAGCCAACAACACCTAGATTGCCCGCCCCCATGTAACATTGCCGAATCCTCACACAAGAGCATCGCCTAAACACTAAATGTGCTACTACGGTAAGCTTATTCGACCTGCCCGATCAAGGCGCATTGGTCCGCGACCCTCTACGATCCTTTAGCTCTTGGCTACCCGAATAGTTAGGTGTTACCGGCATCCGAGTCCGAGTAATAATACTCTGACATTCATTCGCGAGAGAGGCAAAGAACAATGCCTACACCGCTGCAGGAGATTCCAGGTATATTGACCTCTACAGGAAAAGAGCGCCGGTGGGTACATAAAGGCCGCAGTCGGCCATCTGTAATCGATGAACCTCTACACGTAGCTTGAACCCTCTACCACCCAATCCTTCCCTTTTCAACGCCAAGATCCACTTTCAAACACCCAACATGAAGTCCTCCTTCATCATCGCCTTCGTCATGGCCGCCGTGGCCAGCGCGGCCGCTGTCGCCGAGTTCGATCGCATGCCTCGCGCGTTCGTGAGTGCATACCTCCAGACTCTCATACTTCTGGACCTTGCTGACATATTACCGTCGCCTAGATCGAAGCCAGGTGTCACTGTGACGGACACTGCTGCGGTGGATCGTGGTGCGACGACAACGGCTCCGGACAGTGCTGCGGCGACGTCCATTGCTGAGGGGCTGGCACATATTTTCCGTCCGTTTGTTGTTGGGACAGGCGGGTGAGGCATATATCTCAATAGCCCTCCCATTATAATGCAAACCGAAACCCATTCTTCTTTCCATCCCTATAACGAATCCTCATCATGACCGGGCCAGACGATCTCCCGTCTATACACAGCTCTTATACTCCTAAAGCAGACAAACACCCACATCGCAACAAGTAGTATCGTCGTAATCGTCCCCATCCACAGCACCCCGTTACTATTAAGCGCCGCCCCCATGCGGAAAGACAAGATGGCGAACCCCACGTTGGGGAAGACGAAGCTGAACCAGCTGAGATGAAACTTCCTGTCCGGCATTCCCGACAGCGTGGCGGCTACCGCGGACGCGAAGAACCAGAAGCTCAGGCCCCAGAGGAAGATGGCGGCGTTGAGAGCCAGGAGCTGCGTGCCGGCCGCTAGAGTCGCCCTGTCGCCGAGCGAGACAAAGGGGAAGAGCTTTGACGCGCTCGCCTCCTCGAAAATGCGCGGCACGTCGGCTGCCATGGTCACGAGGGCGGCGCCGGTGAAGCTCGGCGGGCCGACGGCGATGAACATACCCGGCCGCTGGAAGGGGAGGCCGAAGGTCATTAGGCGGGAGAGGTAGGTCGAGTACATGAAGATCGAGACGAGGATGCCGAGCCCCTGTGCGGCGAGGCCGGCGGCGAGGATGGCGATGGCTTCGTCGGCGGGCTGAGTCTTGGAGACGAGGGCGGCGAGGGTGCCCGCCAGCATGACGGGGAAGATAGGCAGGATCCAGGTGGGCGTGATGGAGTTGACCGTCAGGCGGCGCTCTTCCTTGACCGTGGCGAGGAGGTGGTACTGGAAGACGGAGACGAGGAAGGTCACGGCCAGGTAGACCCAGAATGCGCCCCCGGAGAAGCGGTGCAGGCCGGCGAGGGGTTTGCCGAGCAGGAAGATGTCGCCGTAGGTCTCGATGCTTGAGAGTATGGCTGCGATGGACAGGAAGAAGGTTGGGATGAAGAGCGCCTCCATCGGATGGGTGAGGGCTTTGCGGAATGTGCGGCGGTGGAGGATGAAGCGGAGGGTGATGGCGACGGTGATGAAGAGGAAGAAGACGAGGTCCAATAGGAATATTACGAGGCCGATGACGTCTAGCCCCCGGAAGCGGTGCGGTGTCAGGGCCAGCACCAGGGCGATGCCGCTCGTTGACATTCTGCCATGCCAGTCAGTTCGGAGAGCATATTGGTTATAAGGCATCGGTGAGGGATTCTTACGAGACGGTGTACCATGCGAATGTGAAGTGATGCAGCCTTTCTCGAAAGGGCATGCGAGGCTGGAGATATGTGGGAACCCTCTCCATTGTAGCGCCAGGTGAGTCGAGCGCTTGTTCGACATCTCGTCTCATGAGTTTGTCGTCGTCGTCGTCAGATGTGGTGTTGCTGTTGTTGTGGAGGGCTTGGAGCGCTTCTACGCTGGTAGAACACTTTTCATTAGAATGTTGGTCCATGCCGAAGGAGGCAAACGATCATTGTGCTGGAGCGAATTGGCGAACAAGAAAGAGACAAGCGCTTAGTGAGACAGCACACACAGTAGTATGTATTTAAATTTTGGCCCCGTGGCGTGATCACTGTGTACTGTGCTCGTCCTCCTGCTTCTTCTAGACTTGGAGACATTTCCCAGTAACGTGGATCCCAAATGCGTCTCCCAGGAGACGCACCGACACTCGGTGTAATAGGAAGGAATGGAAAGGGATAGATAGGTGAAATGCCATTTTACGAGGGCAGAGTTTTCAAAAGGAACCTGACAATAGGATCATTCCAGAGGCCATTTCTCGTGGTGGTAAGGATTAAGAGAGAGGCTCATCACATCAGCCCACAATGATAACGATCCAGGAGGAAGCTCCTTTCTGGGTCTGGGCCCCTTCCCGGCCCCTTCCCGGGAATTGCCCCTTGCCGGGAATTGAAGCTGACGGGAAGAGCCGTGAGACACGTGACTCCATTAACGGCCCCACTCGCCGGAGAGATTCCCGCTCGACGCTCGCTCTTCCTGACTTGGCATCTGCTTGGTTGGCGAACTTATGACGGCACCACAACCCACAACTACGTTACTCCTCGTACGGCCGCCCCCTTTCAACTCCACCAAAACATAGGTCGTTCAAGACTCTTTCGATGACAGCTCCGCATAATGGGCAGCTCGGTGGCACCGCCGTCAGCTCAGCTTGTTCGCTTCTGCCGCCAATACCTGCAACTCGAGCGTCCCCTGCAATTTCCGGACGACGCCCTTCTTCGAGAGGACCATGCACAAGCATTTGCGTATGAGAGGCTGTTCAAGCCTGGTGCCGTGACTCATCCTCCACCTATACGATATCAAGTGAGAGTCATCAAGGAGCTTGTGTCCCGTATCGAGAACAGCATTGACGACTGGGAAGCATTTGTGAGTTCAAGGCTTGACAATCATCCGACCATGGATACCTAACAGTTACCTGTCCGGTCACACCGTCACTCCAGGCCTCTGATTCAAAGAACAATAGGGCATATCTGAAGACCTCGTGACAGCCCTGGCTGAACTGCTGTCTGTACCACTCCCCTCGGAACTTACAGCTGCCCAACAAAAGTGCCATGTGACGTATCACCAGTCATTGCTGGGTCCCGGGTCGGGCCCGTCAGGCGAGGATCCGCACATCACCCTTCTGGAATCGCGATTCCTGCTCTCAGCCGCCGGGATAACAGGGTTCAGGACCTGGGAGGCGTCCCTGCATCTCGGCCAGTACCTCTGCGCGAACCCGGCAATCGCTCGTGGCAGACGCATCCTAGATCTCGGCGCAGGCACCGGATACTTGTCCATCTTATGCGCCAAGTATCTAGGTGCAGAGCACGTTGTAGCCTCTGACGGCTCCGAAGACGTCATCAACAACCTGCCCGACAGCCTGTTCTTAAATGGACTACAAAGCTCGGATAAGGTCTTGCCAATGGGGCTGAAATGGGGACACGCCCTCGTCGGGACCGAGGAAAGAGATTGGAATGGCGGCCGTCGAGTCGACGTCATCCTCGGAGCAGACGTCACTTATGACCCGGACTGGCACCCAGCGCTGATCGCGACGCTCCAGGAGCTGTCAGATCTCTATCCCAATGCCGAGATTATCATGGCGGCGACCAACAGGAATCAGAAGACCTTTGAGGGCTTCATCGAGAAGTGCCAGCGCGCCGGATACAAGGTCAATGACATTGACTTCCCGACTGCTAGGGCTGAGGACCAGATGGGGCCCTTCTACGCCGACTGGCCGCCTATACACCTATCCAGGCTTGTCCGCAGGACACTGTCGGAACGGGAAGAGGCCCATCCTCAGTCTCGGCCTGGGTAATGATGCCTTTCCCGTCATGACTACCTGTGGCATGGGCTGTCACAGACCACTTGTTGTGCTCGACTCTATGGGGGATGAGAGGTCCCGTGTCAGTCCTCCGTCTAACAAAATCTCTGCATGGCAAGTCGAAGAGATCGTGGGCCTATGTCGATGACGGGAATGAATTATTAGGTGGCTATTGTGGTCAATTGTGAAATACTCACCTATCGGGCCCAATTGCTCAAGAAGCACCTGAATAAGAGCCATGTTGCGAGTGCATCCATAGACACAAGATCCTGGCTGTCAGGTGAAAGCCCCGATGAGACCGGTGAGATCAGTGACCGGGCGTGTAACACAAACGGTACAACTCAATGACTTGAACCGTTTCGACACTGCCATCCATCTTTAAAATGCCGTCAGCATGGCATCGGTTTGGGGCTAACATGCCTCGCATTTCAGCATCAAGTGGTCCTGAAGGAGCCTGACCAACTGTACTGCCAACTCATTATCCGGCCAACACATGCAATCGATCGGGAAGCCGAAAAACTGCACGCCACCCCTCCCCCCATCCTATTTGAACCGGACAGAGATGCTACTGGTCGACGACTGCGTTTGTGCCTGACCAAATGGCTTTTGAACAATTGCAAATGTCCCAATTTTCCAAAGCTGTCCCGCGAGCCCAACTATGTATGTTGTCGTGGTCCTAGGAAAAAGCAATGCTCAGTTCTTTGCAGGAGCTGGACCGGCTGCGCTGGCTGTTGCTACCCGCGCCAACGACCCAATGCCGTCCGTCTAAGTGGCCGAGGCGGATGGTCATCGAATACATCGATGGGACCCAAGGTCACGGAAGATAATATTGGACATCAATCCCTCCTGTCCAAGCAAGCTCTCGCAAGGCCGTCATGACTCCTACGCCAGCCAGGTACTGCCCAGAGCTGGGCCTCTTTATATACGAAATGTCTTCAATGCCGCCTCAGTCCCGGGCGTCGCGGCGGATTACATTGCAGATACCATCAAGATCATCACTCTCAATTCCCTAAAGCAAAGCCGGGCGCTACTCCTTCACTCCTTCGAGACACATCCAAAGTCAACCACCACTTCACCACCAACAGAAGCAGATCAGGCCACCCCCTACACCAAACAAAGATGTCCTCGCACGAGGCAAGCAGTTCATGGGACGCAAGCAGCTCATGGGACACAAGCAGCGCATGGGACACGGGCAGCTTCACCATGAGCCCAATGACAGAGGCGGACTACAGCCACGCCAACTCGTCCTTCTACTCCCGCAGCCCCACCTACGAGACGAATGGGGGCTACGACACGACCACGAGCTACGACGCCAACGGCGTGCCCAACGACGGGCGGCTGTACGTCTGCCTCGCTCCAGGTTGCCAGCACTCACCGTTCAAGCGCGTGACGGACCTGGACCGGCACTACAAGTCGGTGCACGTGAGCGACGAGGATAAAGAAAAGTTCTACTGCGACTACAAGAAGTGCCCGCGCAACCAGGAGCCGTTCTTCCGCCCGGAGAGGCTGCGCAACCACCTCAGGGACTACCACAAGGAGGATCTGCCCAAGAAGGGCACCAAGAGCTCCGCCGAGTGGCTGCGCGAGCGCAACGTGCAGCCCAAGTGGTGGCGGTGCTACACGTGCCTCGTGCGCGTCGAGATCCGCGAGCACGGGTTCATGTGCTCCCACTGCCACCAGGTGTGCGAGAGCGACCGCCAGAGTCTGAGGGAGGGAGGCGGGAGCAAGTCGAAGCGGTGACTTGGGTTGGAGAAGCTTGATGCGGACGGCTCCGAAGCTGGTGCTTGTTTGTATGATTTGGCGGGCTGGAAGGGAAGGCCGGACAGGGACAGTTGCCATGGGTTGTACGGAGAAAAGCAGAGATTCCTATTGATGTTTATTGTTCGGTATATGTACTGTATGGCGACCTGGGGCACTTCCCAGACTTGTCGGGTTACAGACTTGGAGGACGGTCGCCCAGGCGGATTGCTTTCGACGGAGTTTGTATGTTATACGGTTCTTCTTCTCATTCTTGACGGACTATTCGACAGATCATCCCCCCAGGGCTCGTCCCGGGTTCAGACAGAACCGGTATGAGGGGCGATTAGATACAGGGACAACAGGACATTTATATCTCATGATGGCCGTTCTTCGAGTCGTGCTTTGCGTGTCAATGTGGGCGGATATCCCGCATGCCCACCTTCATATTTCAGGCATGAAGACGAAAGTGAAACAAGACCGACGGTTGGGCTAAGACGAGGCGGACTGACGAGCACGTGCCTGAAGCGGGACAGAACCAAACATGGAACATAGGCACGTGATCTCGCTAAGAATTTGATGCCCTGCCCCACCTTCTCCCACAGAAAGGTTTTAGGGCACGCCAATCGAGGAAGCAAGTGGGCAGACTAGCAAATCAGCTTCGTCAAAAGATCCACCCACCGTTGGCGCCGCCAAAAAAACACTTTACAAGAAAATCGACGACCTTCCACCGCCCAACTCCGCGCCGCCCTCACCGTCAACTAACCGATCCTCAGCATCACCACAGTCGCAAAGATGGCGGACGTCGATACCCCCGTGACACTGCGCACGCGCAAGTTCATCCGCAACCCTCTTCTGGGACGCAAGCAGATGGTTGTGTGAGTAACCCTCGCTCTTCCTGCCAGCAAAAGCATCTCGACTCCCACTTGATCCACGGCTGGTTCCTCGACGAAATGGCTGCCGACAAGGGACTTCACCCTCTACGCCATTCTTCTGAAACACCCATGGATCAAGGACTGGAGTCGAGATGGAACGAAGCGGGCTATCTACGGAGAGTCGAGTACTGACTTTTCCTCTCCCACAGTGACATCCTCCACCCCGGTCGTGCCAACATCTCCAAGGAGGAGCTCCGCGAGAAGCTCTCCACCATGTACAAGGCCGGCAAGGAGCAGGTTTCCGTCTTCGGCCTCCGCACCCAGTTCGGCGGCGGCAAGACCACCGGCTTCGCCCTCGTCTACGACTCCCCCGAGGCCATGAAAAAGTTCGAGCCGCACTACAGGCTCGTCCGCGTCGGACTCGCCACCAAGATCGAGAAGGCCTCCAGGCAGCAGCGTGAGTGGCTTCATCCTTCCTTCGTCCAGTATAATAAACACGAGCCGGTGACAGAATCCGCGGCTCCTCGAGCTGCGGATTCTGTATGGCAGAGGATCACATTGCTGACTATACTACCCCCGCAACAGGCAAGCAGCGCAAGAACCGCCAGAAGACCCTCCGCGGAACCGCGAAGGTCAAGGGCGCCAAGCCCAAGAAGGAGAAATAGATGTGACGCGCCACATCGAGGGGGTTCCTTTTGTCGTCATGTCCTTTCACCGGTTTATCATCTCGGGGCGTTTCTTCTTCCTACGACTGGTGGATATGGCTTCGGCTCTGTTGTTCATTACCTTACGACAATGCGACTCTGGATTGGGCACGAAGTGCTTGAGATCTGGGATTCATCATTGATCATCGGCTCGAGGGGCGTGACGGCTGGGTTCTGGCTTCGTAGCATACAATACAGAAGTACGCTTTTTGAGGCCAACACATATAATGTCCCACTGACTGGACGTGACTGGAACGATATGGCACACTGTGAGCTACAACGTGGTACATGGATTAACGTGAGAACACCGTGCTATGTATTACTGCTGATATGACCATTCTAGTTTTCTTCAACTCCATTACCCAAACTCAATTACCAAAAGCAAATTCACCCGACGCGGACCGGCCACATCTTCCCCGTCTCCTCAAAATTTCGCCATATCCCCATCCTGCCTTAGCCCTACAACCCAACCACCACCCCAACAGCCATCCCAACCGCCACCACCACCGCCGTCCCCCTCCCCCTCCCTGTCCCTGTCCGTCCCGCCGCATTGGGCATACTAGCATCAACAACAGGCCTATGCCACCCGCAGTGCGCCGTCGCGACCCCGGGCTGCTGCACGCACGACCAGTACGTCGTCAGCCTGAGGCGGGCGGCCGCGTCGTCTTCTTCTAGGTTTGCGTCTGATGGGTTGGGGGAGGCTGTGACCTCTGCCTCGGGGTGGCTTGTTGCTGTAGTGGCATGGAGGCCGGGGACGTTGACTGTTGCGGTGGGGAGGGTGAAGGTTGTTGTTGTTGTGGTTATTGTGTGGTGAGGGGATGTGGTGGTAAGACCGAGGGGGTTGGCCAGGCTTGGGTTGAGGAATAGTAGGGAGAGGGATAGGAGGAGGAGGGAGGTGATGATGTTCATCTTGTTAGTGGTGATGGTGTTGGTTGAGGTATGTCTGGTGGATGGGTACTGTATTCGGGCAGTAGGTGATGTCGATAGTGTGATGTTGTGTAAGTGGCTGACACAAGATATCGATGGAGATAGATAGAAACAGGAAAGATCACAGTCTACGGCGTACTGAACTTACATATATGCGATGTGGTTGCCTCCATGGTGTTTGCCTTGCAAGCCCCTGACAAAGGTGTTGTCCTCAAGTGCTTGTTAGCGAGATAAAGGCTATCTTGTCAAGCCGATGCATCTTTTATGACTTCAGATGCCAGAGTAACTGTTCAACGGCCGAGAGATGATTTGTCTTAATCAGATGGACGAAGATGCTGTGTGGTGGGATGGTGGTGTAAGTTGTGAGAATGATTGGATCTCCTGCATTATGACGATCAGTGTGGTGTTTCAAGCTCGAGCAACCCATTGAAATGCCGTTAGCTGTGGCTTCACTGGAACCGATCGATGCATAACGTCGTCAAGGAACAGTGCCAGTGGTAATCAAGAGTATTCATGACTTTTATCATTAAGATGCACAAGCCTACCAAGGCTTGCCTGAATGGACAGATGCTGTGATGTAAATACCCCTAGACGCCAACACCGCCAAAAACAATGATGTACAGCCGCCTTCAGTCTGACCAGTCATCAAAACTTAGCAGAAGCCTTCCTCCTGCCCCGTCCAGGCTTCACAGGTAGTATTATCGCCGACGAACTGGAGCGCTTCCCGCCAGCCGCATTCTCCCGACTCGCAGGCAAGGCAGAGAGACTCACTCCCCTCTTTCTCACAGCCTCATCGCTCCCCTTCTTTTTGTTCTTCTCCCTTCCCTTCCCAAAAACAGCCTTCCTAACCCACCCGCTCCCATCGGGTAAGTCCGAGTCCGCTGCCTCGGATCCCTCGTACGTAGAATCAATGCTGTCCTCGGCATAGTGCTCCTCCACCTCCGGCTCCGGACTACTAGTCAGCAGCGTCACCACCTGGCTGCCCTCGGGTATGCTAAACTTTGCGGGCGGGGCCGTGGTGCGGCGCTTTCTGGGCTGGGAGAGGGGTTGCGACTGTGAGGAAGGGTACTCTTGCTTCATGACTTTAATGGATTTAGCCTGTGATGTTGTGGGAGGGGATACGGCTTTTCGGAAGGAAGCCAGTTTCGTGAGGCTGGCTTTCTTGTGCTTGGCGTCGGCGACAGATTGACTGTACCGCTCTTGCTTGATGCGGCCTAGCTTCTCGTCCCAGTCAACGGAGCTGCTGGGCGGCTGGTAGCCGACGAGGTCTTTCAAGACTTGTGCTTGGTCGTCTTCCCAGCCTAGCTCTGAGTCGTCGATGCGCCGCATCATTTCCTCGTATTCTAGGTCGCGTTTGGCGCCGGGCTTGCGGGATTTGAGGGCGGCCGAGCGACGGGTCATCACGGGGCTTTGAGTTGATCGAGCTTGGGATGCTGTGCTGAATATCTCTTCTAGGGTGGGCAGTGGGGATGAGGCGAAGGGGTCAGGGCTGCTTGCGTGTGTGTCCTGCGCAGGTGCATTGGGCTTTGTGGGTGTGGCGTCGTTAATAGTGGTGTCGATGTGCGAGTCGTCCACTCGAGGCAGATCTTCGCCGAGATCCTCCGAACGCTGCATGAGGTCGTCGTCATCTCCCCAGTTCATGCTCATGTCGTTGTCTGGTTGTCGTCCACTGCGGACGCTACTGGCGGACGAGGGAAGGACTGGGAGTTGAGGATACGTGACAGTGGGCGTGGTCTCTCTTGCTGTTTCTGCCCGAGGCGTGTCATGCTCTTTTGCGGGCGAGGAGGGCTCATTAGCAGGGCCATCGGATGAAGGAATTGCTACCTCGCGAGATGAAATTGGAGAAGTCGCAGGGTGTGCTTGGGCCGGAGACTCCGACCGTTTCTGCGAAGCATTGGCAGCCGCAGCCGCAGCCGCAGCCGCAGCGGCTGCAGACATCTGTTCCGAAAGCTGCCTTGACGGGCTACTCAAGTCCTCGATACTGAAACGTGCCTCTTTTGTAATTGATGGGGTTAGATCAGAACGAAACCCAGCCTCGTGAATCATGGCACTTATGTCGTGCTGCCGCTCATCCGTAATTGAGACATCCGCAGGTTCGTTCTCCAAGTTCTCCATTGTGGCATCCGCGGGCTCCTCGATCCCCGGGTCGGGGACGTTGGGGACGGAATCAGGGATCACACTTCCATACGATTCATCGTCTGGTCCATCATGCTGGTGTCCGATGTTTGCTTCAGTATGCTCCTCGTTATTGTCCCTTGAAGAATCCTGGTGGTTGCTCAGAGTCGTACTATCCTCAGCAGAGTCGGTAGGCGCCTCCTTGCTTAGAGCGTCGCCGGCCAGCCTGTCAGAATCTGTCATAACCACGTCAGCCTGGTTCTGTGATTCGACAATCATAGGTAGCGCCGTGTTTTCAAGCGAGGGGAGGGGTTGCTGTACGATTCGGGGGTCCGTCATGTCGGAGTATTGGATTGTGCGGTAGCCTTCGGTGTTGCCTTCATCCGTATCTTCGTCCTCGTCATCATCCGGTGCGTCGAACCTGTCGTACACGCGATTGCCCTCTTCGTCATAGACCTTCTCCTTGCCATCCAGATCCCTGTCGCGCCTGGCGAGGACGACCCGGAGTTCTTCAGAAGCCGCATCGATGCTCACGATCACAGCTGTGAGGTCCAGAACCTGCGGGGCCCAGTTGGTAGCCTTGGAGAAAACCATCTGTTTCCAGGTGATAGCCATGCCGGGCTTTGCCCCATCGAGTGTCAAAGGTGACAGTCTCGTAAGGTCTTTGGGTATAGAGGGCAAGTCGTCCATATCGGTCATCTGGCTCGGTTGCTCGGCCGCAGCTTTGTTGGGCACCAATTCAGGAATGTCGTCGTAGTTGAGCTCAGTCTCCTCGTGCCGTGTTCCGTTTGTCTCCGGAGCAAACGAGTCGTCCGGGGCAAAGGACTCATCAGCAAAAGAATCATCTTGATCAACATGATTGACCCGTTGCTTCTTGGCGCTCGGCAGAGTACTGTCGTCCTCGTAAAACTCGGTCTGGTTGCGCTGCTTCCTCTTCCCCTTGCCGCCGCGCCTGTCCCGCCAGGCATTTTGCTGCTGAGGGTCCCAGCGCTGGACGAACGGGAAGGGCGGCTCGCTCAGCTCGATACCTTCCTGGACGCACTCGACCGCCCGGTAGCTGATCCTGCTCCTCCACGCTTCAGCATCTTCCTCTTCCTCTTCTGGCTCCGCCGGTGCGTGCTCCGCCTCGGGAGTATTACCATTCTCGGCAGCGGGCGTCTCAGTGATGCGGTGATTGACCAGAGGTCGGACACCCTTCATCAGGTCTCCTCGAATCTTGTCTTCGTCGGCCTTGGTTTTGGGGTTGCGCAGGCCAAGCGAAGCGAATAACATTCGTCGACCGGCACCGACGTCTAGTCTGGACCGACGTTGCGAGGAAGTCTCGGTGGCGCCATCTGTGGTCAATAGCTGCTCAGGTGTTGCTTGTGCGCTTGCGGCCTCCGTGCCATTCATGATGGTGTCTACTTGCAGAGTGGTCGACTGGTCGTTGGGCTCTGATGAAGCTGGTTCCCCGTTGTTGTTCGCAAGTTTCTCGAGAAGTGCCTGCTTCCTCTTCAAAAACTCGCTATCGTCCGCCTGGACCGTCTCCGTCGTCACTCCCCCGACTGAGGCGGTGGCAGCAGGCGACGCATTCGTTCCTGCCGCTGCCGCTGCCGCAGCCTTTTTTGCCCTCAGGGCAAGTTTCCTGCGAGCGTTCCGCAGCTTGGTCTTGGACAGCCCTTCGCCTGGAGCGGACCTCTTTGCGGCTGCAACGGATTCTTGTTGAGGTTGTTTGCTAGTTAGGGTTGGCGGCAGAGGCGCCAACTTCGCTGGTGCTTTCGTGGAGCTTGGCGTGGGAAGCTGCTTGGAAGCTACATCTGAGGACTCGTCACTGCTGCTTCCGTCGCTTTCTGAAGAGCTGTCCGAGGAGTCATCCGAAGACTCGTCGCTGCTTGTCGCCTCCTGGTCAACGGCGTCTTGAGCGCCTGGTCCCCTTTTGCGCTTCTTGGACGGGCTGGACTCAGCTGCGAGTTCCCTCTGATCAGCACCCTGCGAGGCCGGAGATTTCCTAGTGCCTTTGGTAGACAGTACCTCAGGGCCGCTATCCTTGTCAGAATCTTCAGACTCGTCAGAATCATCGGAAGCATCGGAGTCGTCAGAGCTGTCCTCCTCACTGCTGTCGCTATCCGAGTCACTGTCGCTTTCGCTGTCGTCGTCTTCTTGACTAGCCTCTCTATAACTTTGCTCGTCCGAGTCGCTATCTGACGACTCCGAACTATCGCTTTCCACCTGCAACCTGCCTGACGCAACCCCCTTGGCCTTCTTTTTGTCCAGGGAACGCTCCTCCGCACCATCGTCGTCGAACCTTACATACACAGGGGACTTGACCGCATGACCAGCCTTTCGGAGCGCTTCGGCAGCGACACGAGAGGCAGAGCCGTCGAGGATAGAACCGGACGGGAATCCATGCTGGTCATACCGCTTCACCAGCGAGCTGGTCGACTCCGCATCGCTCTCAACCCCCTGATCTTCTGCCCCAGCGTCGAAGTTGTTGCTGGAAGGCAGCACAGGACATGAGAAAGACGCCAGGAGAGCCTTCATCTGATCCAGCGTCATACTGGCTTCGTAATCCTTCTGTAACTCCTTGTACGCCTTCTCCTCGCTCAAGCTGTGGCGGCGGAGGACCTCCTCGTAGATGTGGCAGTCGACGGCAGGAAAGGTGCGGCGTAAGGCGGTGATCTTGTTCAGACGAGCTAGATCGGAATCAGTCGTAGGTTCGGAAGACTCTGGCCGTGCAGGTGCCGCCTCATGTTCCTGGTTAAGACTTTGGTCGCCCAGTAGCTCGTTGTCCATCTGAATGTCGCGGAGTTCGGCCATGAGTTCGGCTTCGTCTATTTCCTCCTCCTCATCTTCCTCTTCTTCGGCGTCGTCGAGCTCTTCTTCGTCTAATTGGTCGTCCTCGCCCGCCTCTGCATCCCCATCTTGGCCAGTATCAGCATCGTCAAAGACAGCCGCGAGCCTCACCGCGCCCGGGTCCTCCATATCCTCATCTTCTCCAAACTGTGTAAGTCTCAAAGGCTCATCCTCCTCCTCTTCTCCCTCCTGATATTCCACATCATCCTCATCCTCATCCTCATCCAACCCATCCCCCTCCTCATCCTCAAACATTATCCTCCTCCTCTTCAATGGCGGAATCTCAACCGGCGGCCTACCCCTCGGCGCCCTAAGCCTAGGCCTCCCAAACGGCACCCCATCAACAAGGTGCCTCCCATCGCTCGAAATTTGCTCCCGCCCGCTCAACAGCCTCTTCTTCCGATCGACCGTAAACAGCGGCCTTATAACAACCTCGTCATCTTTCTCAAGTATCGTGTCCACGGCCTGGAAGTGCAGGCACTCGAAGGCGCGGCCGTTGTGTGGGTCTTCGATCTCGACCGCGTAGTCGTCGAGCCCCCAGTCCGGGCTCTCGAGGGGCACGGTGTCGTTGACTTGCTCCAGAAGGTTGGCGATGGTCGGCTCCTCGCGCAGGGAGATGCTGAAGAGCACGCGCACCTCGGGGAGGTTGTGCCGCCGCACTACGAGGCGGAGGCGGAGGTTTTGGGGCGACTTCATCGTTTGTGCTTTTTCACCGGCGGTTTTGGCGGGGTGGAGGTGCCGTCATATGTCTCTGATTATTTTTCGGGCGTCGAGTTGGGGGAAAGGTTCAGGGATTGGGGGATTTGCTTGTGGTAAAAAGGACAACTGGATTATCGGCAAAGAAGAGAAAAAGAGATATGGGACAAGAAAAAAGGTTAGACATGCAAAGCAAGTTAGTTGTTGGTGGTTCAACCAGAAACTGGTCTGGCTTCTCGAGATGAGAACGCGTCAGGTTTGGAGAATCAGGTAGGATTTACGCGATCCTGAACTTCACCGACAATGTGGATCCAACCTGTCAGCACACCGAGAGCTCTTATCGGTATCGTGAATTCGTGAATTCTAGTTGGCTTCACACCCTGTTTTCTTAACAAGGTATGGATGTCTCTTCTTCCATCTGGTCATTGACCGTCCAATGTCATCAGATATTGATCCGGGATTGGATAGCCGGCAGACAGATCACCAGTTCAAGAAAGTGGTCATGGCCACAAGCACAACTGATCCTCCATTTGCACCATCGCAGTTTGACGATGGTCGTTTATACCTCTCAATCCACAGGTATGTGAAACCCAATAGTGTATACAGAGGAAGCCAGTGATCAAAGCCTCGTACGCTCCAAACATCAAACGCGCCCCCCCCAATGTTGTGCAACTCTAACTCTCAGACGACCTCCGCCCACTCTCCATCCTTATCATCTATCTCATGAAGGCAGTGACGCCATATCCAACATATGTCCCATTTTCTCGATCTGTCGCATCCAAGTTAGCATCAAGCACCACCACATGAGGACAACACTTGATTATCACATACCTTAGTCTTCAAATACCCCTCCACCTCAGGCGCCCTAAACCCTCCCTTCCCCTTCCAAGAGAGCGGCACCATCGCCACCCTTTCCCTAACAACGACCTCCCGATTCGGCCCCTCCACAGCCCGGATTTTGTCCGGGTTATTCGTCAACAGCCTAATTTCCTGCTGACGCAAGTCCAGCAACATGGCAGTCGCGAGTCCGTAGCTCCTCGCATCGGCCGGGTGGCGCAGCCACAAGTTCGCTTCCACGGTGTCGTTCCCCAGGTCTTGGAGGTTATACGCCTTCAACTTCTCGCCCAGTCCTATCCCGCGGCCTTCTTGCCGGAGGTAGATAATTATACCGCCCGCTTTATTTCCCGGCAGCGACATGAGCCGCGCCGCCTCGTCGAGCTGCTCCCCGCAGTCGCAGCGCGCAGACCAGACCGTTTCGCCCGTGTAGCATTCGCTGTGTATGCGGACCAGCGGCGGCGTCAGCTTCTCCTCCTCCTGCGCGCCGCCCTGGCTGGCTTGGGACGCAGTGTCGTCGGACCCGGGTATCCGACTCGTCGTCCGGCCGGGGTACAGCCTTCCGGTGTATGCCCCCCGCACTAGCCGATCCATCTCCGTCTCGCCCGGCCGCGGCGCGTCGAGCGACTTGCTCCGGATGTTGTTCCCGAAGACGATGGCCAGGTGCTCCTTGCTGTCGACGTTGTTGGTGTACAGATGGAGGAACATCTCGGCCCCCCCGGTGGTGGGGATGCGCGCGCGCACGATGCATTCTACCTCCGGCAGGGTCTCGAGGAGTTTCGGCTTGGTACTACCGCACCCGCCGCTGGGGTCGGAGCTATCGACCGGGACGCCGCGGGGTTCGTGCTGAGTTGCCGGTGTTGAAGTGCCGGGGGTCGCGGGCGGGGTGAAGGCGGGGGAGAGGAGGGATGGTGGCGGGGGTGCTTGGGAGATAGATAGGGGAGAGGAGAAGGATTTTAGGGCGGTGCTGTCATTGTCGTTATCCAGTTGTTGTTGGCTTGTTGGCGCTGAAGTCGAGGAGAGGCGTAGGTCTGAGATGTGCTCTTGGCTGTTGTCGCCGACGTCGGCCGCGGCTTCGGTGGGAGGGGAGTAGAAGGAGGGTAGTTGCGTGCTCTCGGAGGGCAATTGGCTTGAAGTGTTCGTCTTATGCATTTCGGCGTCGTACCCGGTATAGCAACCGGCAACTTCGGACTGGAGAGGCGGACTGAAGGTCGGGTGGTATCGTGGCTTCGGGGGGCGACTGCGACGGGACGATGGCGGGGTCAAGAAGTTGCCAAACAGTCGGATAGACAGGAGTAACAGGAGAGATGCGGTTTGTGGCCTGGAGAGTCAATCAAGGAGCGTGTTGGTAAGATCGGGGTATAATATGCGCTCCGCCAACAAATTGTCGCAAAGAGAATGGTTGCTGTAAATGTGTATGTATATGAAAAGAGTTAATTGTGATCTCGATGCGGTTCGTTCGAATGCATGCGAGCGGATTACCGATGACAGCCAGAGATGCAGGGCAGCGGTCCGGCCAGTGTGGGCTTGGCAAATCATTAGTCAGAAAACCCTGTAAGTATGCCCAATTATTCGCCGAGGTTCTGCTGTAGCGAGAATGCAAGGGTTTTGCGGGGTTGGTTCCGGTGCAACCCTCCGGATCCACAGCGTCACAATTCATTGCATTCACTTTACAACTTCTCACAACTCTCGAGGTGTTTTATGAAGACAAACATTGCAATATTCTTCTGATGTAAAGACTGTCAAAACTCCTCCGGGGAGCTTTCCACAATACGAGCAGGCCTTAACCCTGATTTGCGCAGACCCAAAGGACAGGACGCGCTAGCCCCTGAGCATATGTCTTCATGGAGACGACCATATCCGCTATGCATACCCGTCACAAGGTCGTTTACTTGCCCTTGCATGCCTGCCACTGCAAGTAGTGGACCTGGGTGAACTTCAGATCGGTCGAATCAACCTAGCATCGGTGTCAGTCACTAATGATAAACATCTCTTGTAGACAAGTCAATCTTACCGTGAGCAGCGCATTCTTCGTGGCATCAGGAGGGCTCAGCCGGACCTCCGAGTTGATGTTCAGCAGCCCCTCCACGCCGCAAGGCGACCACACAGTGCTCTCAACACCGAACTTGTCCGTCTTGATATAGTTATCGTCGAACGGCCCCTTGATGACGGTCGTCGACGAGATCTGTCGCGAGTCTCCGCTGAAGTAGTACGTGGCCTTGCACGTGCCCGTGTCCCCCGAGGGGATCTGGGCGTAGCCGCGGTAGTCGGCCTTAAAGACGGAGAACTGCCACCCCGAAGGGTACTTAAGCTTGATGTTGAGCTGGCAGTTCTTGCGGTACTGGCTGGCGGGGATGTTCTTGCCCGCCTGGGCGACGAAGCTGTCGTACAGGAGGGTCACGGTGGTGAGGTCGCTCGACAGCTGGCCCGCGACAGACCCGGCTGGGCAGCCGGACCCCGCGAAGGCGATGCCCTCGATGGTCACCTCGTGGCCGGAGGGGCCGCCGCTCTGGGGGGAGGGGAGGGCGAAGGCGAGGCCGGCGAGGGCGAGGATGTTGGTGAAGTGCATGTTGCTGGTGGCTTGGTGTTGGGGTTGGTGTTTGGGTGTAATTGGTGTTGTGATTGTGAAGGTGGTGATGGTGATGGTGTTATCGTCTCTGTTTCCCGGATTCTGGGGGCGATCTGCACCATCTTATAGTCGAGAAAGAGGTAACGGTAAGTCTCCTTCTGGTCCAAGTTAACAGGTGCTCTCTGCGAGCAATCTATTTCTGCTCTCCATTTTCCAGCTCGTGTATCGAGCACCAAGCCCGACGTCGGAATTCGGTGCGTCGGAGCGTCGGAGCTGGCAACGACTGGCGTGTAGAGCCCAGCGTCATGTTGGCGCCCCCTTTCACAGCCTCCGTTGAGCCCAAACCCGACGTCGCTTGTCGGGCTCCTTTCCCTCATGAGAGCGATTTATATGAATTATGTCTTGTGATGCCATGTTTGCTGGAAGGCTGGACCCTGCGAGAGTGATGCTGAGCGCCGGACATGGCTGACGGGGTTGTGTAATGGTCCGACACGAGGTGCTTGGCGACGTTCGAAGAGAGAGGTCAATATACGCAGCAGTCTTCTCCTCCCCTTCTGAGTATGGTGTGAGAAGCCAGAGATGCAATGAAGACATGCAAATGTCAAGCGAGTTCAAGTTGTTGATATTGAATGCGCCATTTTGTCCTATCAGCCGTCACACAGACCCTGTTGCCCAGGGCAAGCAATATAAACATGCCTCCAGCAAATGGTGTGACAATGTGTTCTACATGCCAAGCAGTCAGTCGAGGAAAGTTTGTCAAAGACAATGGAACCACGTGCAAAAGCGCCTTAGACCGAGAGAAGCAAGTGGTTAGGTAAAGTGGTAAGGTGAGGTGCTCAACTTTCGGCCGTCGACCCTGCGGCTGACAGTACTGTAGGAGAGGCGAAGTGTTTTATATTGCCCCCAGATTCTATTTTTACCCTCCCGCCTATACCGGGCTGGCATTTGATCATCACACCATCACCGAAATGCTGCAGAGTGTCCAGGTTTTGGTTGTCGGATTGTCGTTACGTGGAGTCGGTAGAGTTCAGGTATTCGGCGAGGTGTAACGTAGTGGGTGGATTGAACTTGGGCCTGATTGCTACCGTCGCTAGGAGTATGGACTTCCCCTCGATCAGAAGGGACTAGATTGTTTGCGTATCTCAGGATGATGGAGGGAAAAGTCACTCAGTAACTTGTGGTAGGAACACGCATGCTGGTAAACACGTACAAGTGGGTGTTGCATGACGACAACAGGATGGACGAGGTTATGGTGATCGCGTAAAGGCGTCCTACAAAGAGGTAGACGAACACTCTGTTCTCGGACCATGGTGCTTCATGTCACATCACGTTGGAAGCTCTCATAGTAATCATAATCATCAGTTCTGTCAACTAGAAATCCTATCCAGTCTGTCATGTCCCCCCTAATTAAACACTCTAATACCACTAACAAATCAATCCTATGATCACTGTTCCAGTCACAAACTAGACACAGCGTTCCTACCACGATTCGTCCATCCGATCCGGATCCTCAAATTCGTCGGGCTTCAGAATCTCTCCAGCCAGCAGCCTGCCCCAGTGCGTCTTTCCGATAGCCCTCCCATCCCGCCGGATGGTCGCCATCAGAACCTGGAGGAACTTGGTGGGGCTCTTCCTAAACCTGCAGTCTGCGTCCGAGGTTCCAGGGACGATAAACCCATCCGGCTCGATCACCGTGTTCCCGTCCATCAAGCGCCAAGCCAAGCCGAGAAACTCGCAAGCCCTCTTGTACTCCTCGTACGAGCGGAAGTACAGTTGCCCAGCGAACAGGTTGAGCTGCAAGACAAGGCCGGTCGGCGCGCTCCAGCCGTCGGGCAATGTCGGCACGGTGTAGAGCTTGAGGTCGTCGAGCGGCTGGAAGGCGAGGTTGGAACGCGGAGCATAGAGATGCAGGAAGACGGCGTTGGATGCTTTGATGTCGGCCATCAGTCCCTGCGCCTCGACAGGGCTGATGATCACCATTCGGACGTGCTCTTTGGGGGCTCGCGTCGTCACGACCCACTGCACAGATCGCTGGTAAGCGTCGCTCTGGGATTTCTTCCCGACGAGCTTGACAGTGCGCGCGAAGTCGGCTGTGACCAGGAGGTCAGTGGGGAACTGGCTGACATCGTAGCGGGCGGCCGCGCTGATCTTCGAGAGTGCCTTGAAGGCGGGCTTGAATGCTGGGTGAACTGAAACGATTTTGCCCGTGGTGATGAATGTGCGGACATCGCCTGTGGATCGTGTGAGGTTCGGCCTTCGCAGCCTCAGGCCTCTCCACTTGGCGCTCAGCCTCGACTTCGGGGGAGAGCTCGCGCTCTTGCTCTTCTTGCAGAGCAGCTGCGGTGAACTTTATGCTGTCGAACAGCTGGCAGCGCTCGCGGATCTCGGCGGCGCGGGGCATGTTTGCCGAGTCTTTGAAGAGCTCCTCTGCCTCAGTGTTGTCGTCGCGTGGCTTGTATCGCTCCTCTAAGCTGAGCGCTTCCTGTTCGAGAAACTTCTCGGCCTTCTCGGTTGACAGAGTGATACCATCGGTGCCGATGCTCTTGGCCCATATGAGCGATTGCCTCTCGTACCTCATCCCCTGAGCAGCCCAGAGCGGCATGCACTTTCTCAGGTCAGAGTATGTCTCGTGAATAGACCACATGAGCACATCAGAAACTTCAATGTCAGAGTTCTCCGGCTTTCCTGTGACGCCCAGGATCTTCATTCGAATCTCCTCAGGAACACAAAACACCACAGACTGCCCCTTGCCGAGCTTCCTCATGCGCATGCAGGCTGCCAATGGTTAGTCAAACTCTAGAGCGGTTAATGATAGGATTCTTACCCTGGACAAGTCGATCTTTCGTGAGACCGGCACCGAGCGTCGCAACTGCACGATAGTCCTGCGGGAGCTTCAAGTCCGTGCCTCTTGTATGAGCCTCATCGAGGAATACGTAGCAGAGATCAAGCTGCTTCGCATATGGCGATGTCTGAAAGGCTTCGACATGTCCTGCGCGATCGCGAACCATGATGTTGTCTGCATCGTCGAAAAAGACGACGGCTTGCTTTGCGGGAGTTGAAGCCGTCATCTTTAGCCACTCCGCAGCTACCTCGATGTTGCTCAGCTCGATCACCTGTGCTCCGACGTCAAGAATGACTTGTGCCTCATCTTCCAAGCCTACCACCAGCCGCAGGAGGCGGACGGCGTCAGAGCACTCGGAATCTGAGGATGGCGGCATAGTTTCGACTTTGTTCTCCGGTTGCAGAAGATGCAGGAGCACGAGCGCATTGGTGTGGCGTTGTTCCTCGAGGTCAAGATGACGCACCGTCAATGGCAGGAGGTGCTTCGAGTCATTCGTTCCGCTGAATCCCGTCGTAGGGTTCGGTTTCACCTGCCCAATGTCCCAACCAGATGCGGACAGCTTGTCTGGAACTCCTTCATGTGCTTAGGGAACACGATCCGAGCCAGGAAAAAGTCGATGACTGCCTGGGACTGCCGAAGATGAGGAAAGACGTCGCGAATGCACTGATAGCGATCCTTGAGGTTAATGCCGACGAGATTCCGGAAGGATACTGGAAGCGTAGGTGCGTCGCGAACCCATTCCTCGTACTCGTTGTCCGCTTGGTCAGACTTGATGACATGCTCGAATGCAGTGAAGAGGTCTTTATCCTTAAGCCCACCACAGTAGTAGCTGAGACAGGTCAGTACAATTACCACATCTGGATGACTGAACTCGGATCTCGCCGCAGGGCTGTCCTTCGCTCGGTAGGGAACGGCCAATCGCGTCTCGGGGCGCCTTGTTGGAGTTAGGCCATAATTGACCCTCCAACGCTTTTGGCTAAAAGCGAAAGCAAGCACGCCTCCCGCAATGAGGCCTCTCAAGAGGAGTAATGGCTGCTTGATGGCATCGGTCCAGAAGCTGGGCCTGCCCTCAACAGCTGATACCTCATCCACGGTCAGATCCGGCTTGGTGATGTACGCGAGCACTGCCTCGCGCAATGCTGTGGACTGTCGGGCAATAGGGCAGTCCGGGACGCCAGACTCGCAGATCTCCTTGGCCAGGCGCTGGCAGAGAAGTTCTTGTGCATCATGACGCAACAACCTCGCGCGTGGAAAGGAACCAGCAGGACCCTGCTCCAGTTCGATAGACGAGGGTAGCTGCTTTTGAATGTCCGGGATGACCTTCCTGATCATGAATAGGATTGTCTGGATCAGATGCCACCGGCCAGGGCTGAAGTCAATTGGCCTTTGGGTGCCCATCGTATACACCAACTCGAACTTGACGCTGAAGTTCTCGTCGCTCTCGTCGACGATGTCACGCGAGTGCATGTTGAAGAAATGCTGTGTGCGAAGGAGCGATTCCGAGACCTTCTGTTTGTCAGCTTGACCGGAGAGGTTGGTCTCAACTCCCATGAGCTGGAATGAGAGAATATGCGCTGGTTGAACCAAGAGAATACCACCGGTCTCCATGCACTTTCGGTATGTCTCAGCAATGGTGTTCACTTCGGTCGGACCAAGAACCAGCGACCTCGAAAACGGCATGTGGTAAACCTGTCGGTCGCATAGGCCTCCCAGCTTCGATACAAGCATCTGGAACATCTGCTTGGACTGTGGCTTGGCCACGACGACACGGACCAGTCGAGAGCCATTTGCCAGAGCGGCGGCGGTAATGGGCACGATAACGGATGATTTCCCCTCGCCCATATTGAGCTGCATCACCGCATTTTCGTCGTCAACAGGGTGCTTCATCTGCTGTGCAATTTCCGCTTGCACCTTTCGCACGAAGATGCCGCTTTCAATCTCGATTAAGAGAGACTCGGGGTCGTCGTGAGGACTCCAGTTCTCGTGGCCTGGGTTGAGCAACTCCTTGATCAAGTCGGACTTGTTATGATCCCGCAGTCTCCAAGCGCGTTGCAACGTGGTGATCGCAACGCCGTACGCAACCACAGCATCTTTCCACGACTGTGGAAGCCTCGCCCATCGCTTTCGAGCAAGCTGTTTCAGGAAGAATGTGGGAGTTACTCGGGGCGAGTTGTGCTTAGCTGCGGTCCCTCCCACTGACATGCGCGTCGTATAGCTGAGACCGTCGACGAGTGAAGTGTAGACGTTGCTGACATGCTCTTCACAGCTCTTGACATTCTGGTCGAGAAGACAACCTCATCAGGCGACGTGAGGACTGACCGAGAACTCTGAGCGTGGAGCCCTGTGCAGCTCTCTTGTAGACCTTGGACATAGTCCTTTTCGTGTCTCAAGTTAGCCTGACCCTCAAGTCTAGAGATCATACCCAGAAGGCGTTGCGTGACGGCGACGTCACCTTCGACAGACCGACTGAGTTCAGGGAGCTTTGGAGCCTGTTTTGTCTGGCACGGTGCTTGTTGCGCAAACAGTTCATTCTCCGAAAGCCAGGCCCGGCCGCTGTCCACACCAGGAGATGGGACAAGAATCGAGGTCAACATCGAGCCGGGTAATGAATGTATCTGTTGTTGTTGGACGCCTTTCTCTATGACGCGCAGGTACTCGTAGAAACGGTGGCAGTCCCAGTGCAATCCAACAGACTCCTTGACTTGGCTCAGGACGGAATTGATGTTGATGTAGGTGTCAATGTCAGAAATCGACGGTCTCTGCAGAACCTCGCATGGCCATTGTCGGTCAACAAAATCATTGACAAGCCGGTAAATCAAGCACTCCGTTCTGCGCCTGTAGTCTTGGGTGCGCCGGTCCCACATCTCATTGTGTGTCTCAGATGGAAGTGGCGCAGATGTATACTCCGGGCACTTGTGAAACGGCTTTAGATGAGCCTGTAATGCGGTCCTCAGCTGCTGCGGGACAACATGGCGCCCTATACGGAGGTCGAACTTGACCGCCACGGGGATAGTGATTTTCCTGAGATGCGGAACCTTGGACATTGCCACGAGAACCTCGATGGCTTCAGAGTCGACAGTGTGAGCGTATGCGAGAGTAGCGAGGAACATCATGATTCTGAACTTGTTGTGTTGGCCATCCGATAAAGCGCGATGTATCTGGCACCACCTCAAGCCCACGAATGCCCTCCAGTCATGGAGCCGCTCCGCGTCATAGGCCACAAGATTGGCCGGCAGAGACACTGAACGACCATCCATCTCATTAAGAGGGTTCAAGGACACCGTACGCAGGTCATCTACGCCAGCACGAAGTAGCTTCCATAGGTGCTCAGCTAGGTTTCTGGGAATCTGTGACTGCCTGCTCTGAAGCCCATGGTATACTCTGGACGCGGCCCGGAACGCTGATTCGTATCGGGAGGAACGTTCGCCCTTGCCTTGAGCCCTAGAGAGCCTCTTGCCTTTCCAAGGTTCAGCTGTTCCAGAGCTCGGGTTTCTCTCAGAGTCCGTATCATCAACGGTGGAAAAATGAGGTACCGAGTCGTAGACGTTGTCATGCTTGGCGGTATGGTCCTCCGCTCCGAACCCGGAACTTCTGAAGACGGATGAGCGGATCAGATCCCGTTCGAGGAGAAAGCCGCTTCCACGGTCCAAGTCCTTCCTCTTCAGAGCTTCTCCCGGATGGAAAAAGGCCAGCGATTCTGTCTGTGACAGAAGGCGGGCGACAGCCTTATAGAACTGCCCGTGCTGGGATAGAGGGCGCAGTCCGCGGACCCATTGAATATTCTGCATGACTCGCATCTTCGGAGGGTAGTACTCTCGACATGGTGCCAGGTTGGCAATAGCATGGAGTGCTGTGATGTTCTCTTCGCTGAACTTGTCAAAAGACCGGACCGACGCGGAATTCAGGATCTCAAGCGCCCGCTCCGTGCCCGTCTTCCCGGTAAGTTGATCTGGGAGACAGAATGCTGTAAGAGCGTGCAAGTAGCACAACGATAGCTTGCTCTCGAGTGTACCGTTATCCATAATCCTTCCCAAAAGAGTGTCAAGCTCGAAAGGGTAAACTTTCGTTGACGAACCATGTTTGATCACGACCTCGATATGGCGCTTGGTGCCCTTCCAGTCGACTTTGCCATCCGGAACCAGCGCGAGACGGTCACCCTTATCGTTCCTCAACACGGTTTTGCTCTTGAGCCCGACCAGAGTTCCAATATGCTGATTCGAGTCCAGGTACATGCCCCTGAATTGTCGCGATGAGAGCCGCGAGGAGCCCTTGGTAAGAACGAAGTCGAGCTTCAGCCTGGGAAGCTCGACAACCAACTGCCATTGGGATGGGTGGAAGATCAAGTGTACGTGTTTTGGAGACTCGATGGAACTGAGAAGAGTCGACATATCCTTTCCTGTTGGGCTTGCCATGCTGGTTAGGAAAGCATCGTTGCCTTTGGTCATGACCCACCCATCACAGCCCAGTGAAAGCTTCCAATGATCCGCTGATGTCCTCCACGGGTCTTGTTTCGGACGCAAGTCGACGGTATGACTGTCATAGTCGTACCAGTGGACATAGTCGTCAACAAAGTGGTCTGGAAGATTGTCCCTGAAGATCCTTGGGGGTAGCAGATCATATCTCTGTTGGCCGTCCATGCAGGTCAGCATCAAGTCCTGCCCTGCGAGAGCGGGATTTCTTCCTCCCTCGAATCTCTGCAGCGCGAAGTGGGTTTCGTAGCCTCGGAACAGGTTCATTGCGGAGAACTCCTTCCCCGTCATCGTGGTGCGCATGACCTCGATGGTAGAGCGATCAAACAAGACCTTGTACATCGCGTGGCCTTCAAAAGTCGATGGCAGCCGTGAAAGAGGCAACCCGTCCACACGAAGTTCGCCAGACAGCAGGTTGTATTGAACAATCTGGGAAGCCGCCCCCGTATATTGTGCGGTTGTCGTGGTCACCCAATGCCGACTGGGTTTCGTCTCCGACTGCCAGGCACATTCTGCACGATATCCTGACCAGCAGTTTCCGATTGCAAGATCGAGATATGGGTTGCCAGCCTTCATTTCGGCAAGCAGATGAGGGAGAGCTCGGCAAGAGAGATGGGACCATCTCTGAGTGGAGATACGTAGTATCGGGTCGCTGCGGTCGAGAGCAGCGTGGCTGGTTTCGTGGATTCTGACCGAGCACTCGATGAGGATGGCGGCCTCGGATGGAAGACTCAGCTCGGATCTGAGGTGCCACTCGTCGACTTCAAATGTGCTCGTACAAACCAAAGCATTCTCGAAAGTTCGACGCAATAGCTCGTCCTTCTCGGCCTGCGTTGCGGCCTCCCTCGCCATCGTGCGGACTTTCCATGTCCACCCTAGGGCAACTTGCCGACATAGGCGAAGATATCTTCGGCAGCTTTCACTCACCTCCTCTGAGCCACAGAGGGAAAGAAGCCTCGTTGAGATGGCGATGAAACTCTCAAGGGCGTGGCGAGACTCCCAATTCTCCTTGATGCGTTCCAGTCCGGCAAATAGTGCACGTCCAAGTTGGCGGCCGAATATCTCATCCTCCAGGTCGACGTGGCCGTCTCTTGCAATACCATTGACAGAGTTTGGACCTGCTTGATGGATTACTTGCAGTATGACCAAGGTCGTGTCCATCTGCTTGAAGTCGACCGAGGGGAGTGACATCTGTACCAATATGTTCGACCACTGGAGGCGGACACCAAGTGGGAGTGTACCAAGAGACTTGAATTTTTCCAATGACATCTCCGAGGGGCAAGAGTGCTGCTCTGCAATAACATGATTCGGCATGGGCCCGTGCGGTCGGGATGGAGGGCGGCAGATGAAGCCTTGAAGTGATTTGTAGTCCCGCAAGCTGTATGTGCACATCTTAGGGATGTCCTCAGTCGTAGTGACATCGCTGGCAAAGCAATTCCTCGTCTTGTCATAATACTGGTAGATGAGACCGTTGTTGACGCATATATTGACCACTGATGCATCCGAGACTAGCATACTTCGACGGTGAGTGACGACGTGTGGCTTCGACGTTGACACGAGCCGGAGCCTTTGCGGGGATGTTCGGACGAACTTCGAGAGGCAGTAGCTAGGACCATAGTCGTGAGCCGAGTCTCGGGCGTCAGTGTATTTGGATTGCAGTACGCCCATAATGAGGAACAATGTGGCATCTCGCCAGGCGTTGAAAGACATGGGGCAATCCAGTTCGAAGACAGTGGCCTGCGCTTGCATATCTCCTTGCGGCAGCGGCCACTCATCGAGGTTGATCTTCATATTCTTAGCCTTTTCGCGTTGGACACAGCGATTGCAGGATGATTCCACGTGGACATTTTTCTTTGTGAAGTTGTAACTTGAGTCGTAGACATCGCGATACTCGCATTTCAAACTGTCATGCAGGTTGATCAACCGAGCGTACTCGGCTTTCTTCTGAGCCAGCTCCTTCAACTTGATCTCCCGCTTGTCGCTAGCCCATTCCTCGATTGAGACTCGAAGATCCTGGAGAGCCTTAGACGACGCATAATGACGCACGGCGAAGCTGTTCCGGACTCCGAATTTCGAGAGTGGCGACGGATAGCCGCTTTTGGCGCGGCCTTCTCGCTCAGCAAGATAATCTTCGAGACGCGAAAGCCTCTGGAGCTGAGCTTTCAGTGGCAGAAGCAGCGACCGGAGCAGTGTTGAAGGGATCCCAGGGCTGTAGTCCAACAGCAGTGGATGTTGATGGATGGCTGATTTGTCGCATGCAACCCACAATTCCAGACAGGTTAGCAGCATGATCGAGATGCTCTCCGGGTTTCCCTTGTACTCTCCTGACGCCGCGTCGTGATATTGCCGAAGAGGGCGTAAGAGACGGGCACACATGGCAGGGTCCGATATATTCGTATTGAGCCAGTCAGCTAGGTGGGAGGGGACCCAGTGTTCAAAAGCGGCCAGCACATAGATAGAGACTTCCTCGCCAGAAGTGGGGATGACCGGCAGGATGTCAGTAGGAAACTTAGTCGTCAATTTCGGGGGTGAGAACGTGTGGCGCAACATCTCCGATGAGGCCGATTCCCTCACAAACTGGGTGTAGTCGTCCAATCCTTCCATTTGAAGTACCGAATCTTTTGCGAATTCCAAAGCCTGAAGGTCTTCCGTCGGCAGATCCGGTTCAGAAGCAATCACCGTGTCCCAGGCAGCCTGGATGGCTCGAGTGGCCCGGTCGAGAGTGCCTTGAATCTGCTGTAGCCAAGTGAGGCTGACATCCTCGCCAAGCTTCGACAGACGTTTCGAGATCTTCGAGATCAAGCAGTGAAGAATCTCGCATGGAGTGCCGTTGACTAGTGTAGCAGCCAATAGATCAGTCAGAAAAATAACGATAAGTTGTTTGTAGACGGTCCCGGACCCCGACAGGCGATGTGAAGTCGTTTGAAGCGCCACGCGTGTGAGAAGCCAGACCGGTGATCGTCTCCATGGAAGTAATGTGTTTGACCACAGGACCTCCTCACGCGTATTCTTCCAGATTCTCTGGACAGACACAGGCTGTCCCACGGATTCCAGAAAGCTCATCAAGAAGTCCGTAATGAGTTCCGGACTATTGGTGTCCCGTATCTCGATGTGGGACTGGCCGGCCTTTTTGGCTGTCGCCTTCATCTCTGTGGCGTCTTGGAAACTCATTTTGGCGAGCGTTTCAGCCACCGTGGTCTGAAATCCGGGTTCGTTGAACGCAGTAACTGGAACACCAATTGCTGGGCCCGGAAAGCAGCGTTTGAGTCTGCCCTTCGTGGACATGACCGCGTGGTTCGAAGGAGCGAGTTCGAAGGCTTCGAAGATAATCCTATCTCCTTCCTTGCGAACAATCAGAGCCGCTTTCTGAGCCTGAATGTAGATTGGAATGATGCCACCTGGTTTCAAACGTCAGAGAAGAAGCGGTGTCATAGAGCGAAGAGATGAAGCTTACCTTGAGTGGGTAACTCTGCAAACGCCTTGAGCAGCGGTTTCTGGAGAAGCCGACCATTCTCGTCTGTCAGGAGGATCATTTGCTCGATCATCCGGTGTAGTATGGTCTGAAGACTGCTATCCTGTTTGGTACTAGAGGACTCGGTGGAAGAGATGCCTGGGAGCGCCGCCAAGAGACTCTGGAGCAGAACGCGGTCGGTGTTGGCGAACTGCTCGGTATCACTGGTGCCGGGAAGCTTGGGGGGGAGGACGACATGGTTGATCATGTACATGAGCGAATCATTCGTGTCGGTCACGTTGGTTGTCGCAGCGGCAGCCATCCTGATGCCACTCTTCGCGGCAGAGCCGCTGAAGGGTTTCAAGGGTAAGGTCCCGCGTCCTTCGGTTCTGGACTGCGGTATGTTGAGAGGCAAGATAAATGATGAGGGTTGACAGAAGGCAAGCTCCAAAATAGGGGGAAAGCCAGAGCTTGCAAATGAGTTGAGAGAGTGGGAGACGAGCAAAAGGGAGCGAGGCGGGAGTTGTAGGAATTTAAGAGATAACTTTTGGGTTCGAAGGAAGATGACGCGACTTTGTGGGTCGAGAGAGATGTTCAGGACTCAAAGTAGATCAGACCAGTTCTCTCTTTGGACTGGTGAATTAGTAACTAAAGACGAGGTGAGAAAGAGGGGACTGTCTTTGGTTCGTTAGCTGGAGCGGAAAGAAATATTGGACTGTGGGTACCCGGTTTAGGTACCTGGCACAGAGCGGCGAACCGAAACTCAGGTGATAAAACCAAACGAAGGCGGCGGGCGAAGCAAATGTGTTCAAGTGGTGGCGTGAACCCTTGCTTGCCCTGTCTCGTCTGACCTTTCATGCCGCAGCCACGCTGATGCATAGACCGTCCCCTCACCAAGGTTTCCAATGACAGGGCAAAAGTCAGGACTTGGAGGAAACGCTAGCGTATATTTGAGTTCAGGTCCTCCTTCGGTGATACAAAATCTGCGGTCTTTGGTTTGCTCAGAGGACTCTAGACATCTCGGACTGGCAGTGGGCCTCCCACATGTTCTGTCGATGTATGTGCGCCGGTTAGAACTTGTACTTCGCATCGTTCCATGGGCAGTGACATACCAGGTGGGTGGTAGCCACTGTCAAGGGCGGTTATAGCCCCTCTAAGCTTCCAACGCAGATGGGAAGCAGCGATATTTGATTCGAAGTGTCGTGACAAACGGTCGATAGAGCCCCGGCTGGAGAATCGCGACTTTGTCGGCTTCCTGCAAACCACACAAATGAACGTCGAGAAGCACTGAATACGGTGTGAAAGACCCTTCATTTTCACGCTCACATAATGGCCAAGCATCAGCCTCAAGCATTCCCGGCTGGGTCCTTCGCAGAACCCTCCTCCTCCTCCTCGGCCTGTCTGGCCGCCTCAACAATGGCACGATGCGTCTCCTCATCATCAGAATCCTCCTCCGCCTCTTTTGCCTCTTCTCCCTCCTTCCCCTCATCCTTCTTCCCCGCTTTCTTATCACCACCAAGCTTAAACCACGGACCATGAGCGGCACCAACGCCTGACCCAACAAGCACGCCCGGCACAGCCGTCACACCGCTCAGCAGCACACCGACAAGATTCCCCAGTCCCATGCCCACTGCACTGGCAATACCAACCCCCGCTGCGGCACCCTGGCCCCATCCGCTCGCCATGGCACGCGCCTTCTTGCTCTGCCCATGAGCCTGCACTTCCTTCTCGTAGGCGGCACGAATGAGCCGCTCGCGCTCAGCTGGGTCTCTGATGAGAGATGCCTGCTTCTTCAAGGTATCGGCCGTATCCTGGAGACGCTTGGCGGCCTTTGCGGCCTCGATTGCGGGGGCGAAGCCATCTGGAGGTTTCTGGTTGTCTTTCTGGTCCGTGGCAGGGGCAGGGGCATCTTTCTGTTCTTCAGGTGGAGGAGTGTCTGGCATTGTTGCTAGTTCTAGGGCACGAGATAGTGTAGATACAAATACAAGTGGTGTAAATCACTGGTAGAACGAGAGAGAGCAGACATAGCGGGCAAAGCTGTGGTGGTGTGTTCGCTTTCTTTTATGTCGTCGAAATAAAGTGAAGTACCTAAGCGATGATGACGCTGTGGGGTTTCGCGACCAAATCCTGTTTTGGCGTTAGCGGCGGGAGCTTGCTCCACCTCCACCCGATTTGCTGAGCTACCCTGCTCCTTCCTCGACAGTGCGACACCACTCAGAGGACCAAATGCCAGTGCCACTGGCACTGCAGTGGTAGCATCAGAGCGAGACACGGAATGATCCTGGAAGTTGCTCTCTCCTTGCGTAACGTGCCTTCCTTTCCCCGTTATATCTGAGGAGCGTCTGAGTCACCGGGAATAAAATACTCAGGCTTGCAGTAGGTTGTCGCTCCTAACCCTGGCACGTTGCCCAATGTGCCTTATGTCACTCATCATAGCGAACAGATTAATCGTCTGGAGGTCAGATATCTTTCCGTTAGATCATAGCCATCTCTTCCGCTGCCATCCAGTTGGGTTTTCTTGACGGTGCGGTTATCCCTCCAAGCTGGGCAAGACAAAAGCAACACTAGGTCTATGGCCACAGATCATCTACACTATAGGGACTTCGTACATGTTGTACGCAGGGAGATAAGAGTCGATCAACATCTTGCGGTTGCGTCGTCTCTTTTGCCTTATACTGGCCGTGGCTAAGATGGAATACAGAACCGCGCGGCTTCTTTCACAGCTTGTCCCTCTTTCGCCTCGACCATTGCCCGAGCAGCACCTAATCCGGACGGCCTTCGACCGACAGAAGCCGCACAATGCGACTCAAACTCCACGTAGTAGAATCCATCAGGTACTAATGAAGGTATATGAAACGCACATCAGTCTTGGCATCCATACAGTTCAAGGTTCTAGTTTCTCTTTGGACAACACGCTTGAGTCTCTGGGCGCGAGGTCCGACAGTATGTTACACGTTGTTACCCCATCGATCCCTCCAAACCATCCAGACCTTCCAGAACGAGCACAAGAGGATTGTCCGAAGCTGATAGGGTCGCATTGAACGACGCCCAATCCTTTCATTGACGTCACAGTCCCACGGCGGTTCGGGCACGGTGACTTGAACGGACGAGTGTAGCCGAGGACTTCACATATAAAGCCCGTCTCATCGCATCGAGTATTCAGTCTCAACCTTCAAGCAGACCATCCACATCCCCAGACCTCCATATCGCACAAAAGCCCACTCAATCCAACCAACCCCAACACCCACCATGAAGCTCACCCTCCTCATCGCCTCCCTCCTTGCCCTCCTCCACGCCGCCGCGGCCTGGAGGATGACCTTCTGCACAGCGGACGACAGCTGTGAAGGCGAAACCTGCCAGACCATCAACGGCACCGCCACGACCGAAGACTGCTTCCAGACGCCCGTCAAGGACGCCAAGTCCTTCTACAGCGAACTGGAAGGGTGCACCGAGTTGGCCACCTTCTCCGACACGGTCTGCGACCACAACAGCCTCAATATCGCGTACGACGCCATCGCCGTCGACAAGTTCTGCATGGCGGGCACGGAGTATGTGACCAACTCGTTCGGCTTTGTGTGCTAGTTTTGTTTTGGAGATGACCCAGAACGGAGTGGAGGGGGAAGTGGTCCCCTCAGGATACTGGATAGGCAGCAATCAGTGGGTGGGGAAGACGTGTGCTTTGAACTATCGACAGCGGTGATAGGGTCTTCTAGACAAACTACTGTACACGTTAGAAAGGAAGCTTGAAGGGGGTTAGGTAGTGAGCGAGATATTCGAAGTGCGGCAAACCATTCCCCTACTGTACCCTTGTGTTGTGAGGATGTGGTGTCACCTACCTTGCCTAGCTGAGATCGTCGCACGAATAATCCTCAAACACCCAGTGCGGCTTTCCATGCCATTTTCCCGCTAAGATCCCGTCGATTTCCTTCAGCCACGGTATTTCGTCTCGCTTGATCGACGGCCCAGGCATTTTGCCCCAGTGGTGGATCCGACGAGGAGCCGAGATTCTCCCTCCCGCAAGCCTTAGACTTCGTGACCCGTGCCCGTCGTCGTCTCTCCAGCCCATCATGTACCTCGTCTCTCCGGCCCCTCACGTACCTCGGCAGGCAGCTTGACAACCAGCCTCGCCACGGCTTCCTAGTTGTCAAGCCAATATTCAGCCACGGCGCTGAGCAGCTCTCTCTGTGCGTTTCTCCTCCAGGCCACGGTACTTCTCGAGCCAGCCCCGCCGAGCGTTCTCCGCAAGGAACCTTTCACCGCCGAGCGCGTGGAGTCTCGCACCTTTCTTGCCTTCAGACCAATCCCAATACAAGACTAGGAACTTGAGATTGTCGTAGCCTGGAAACCTGTCAAAGTGCGAGTCCTCATAGTAATTCCAGTCATCTCCGTAGTGTCGGCAGGAGATCTCTGGGACACAGCGCCGGGACAGAATGGCCATCTCCCTCTCGCACGATGCCCGGGAGGTCAGCCGGAGTATGCATCGCCACCAGAGATAGCGGTGGACGATGTTGATCAGGGGCTCCCACTTGACCAACAGTCGGCGGCATACGAAGTCGATAGTGAGCTCCTCTCCTGTGCTGAGTGGGGATATCTGGGGTTTGGGGTCACTACCTACCTAGACCGGGGTTGGGATTTGCAGGAGGAGAGCCAGGAAAGAGCTGAGAGGATGTAGACTTCACCGACACCATCTGGCGGTCGAAAGGACACCAAGGTTCATACGACGACATGAGAGAATTAACTCTGAGGACCGCTAGGTTGACAAGTGGGCCCTAGCAATACACAACGGGAGATCCGGACGCGGCGACGATGTGTATCGAGAAGCTGCTCCTAAGGACGATAGGGTTCAGACACCGAGAAACCCAGCGGTAGCCATGACGACCATCGACCTCCTAAGCGCAGTGCGTGGCCAAGGGGAAACAAACAGAGCAGAGGAGCAGTTGAAAGAGGATTTATCCCGTTGTGTAAGCGTTGGGTTGGGAGAGAGTGGTGATTTCTTTCTTGATCCACGAGAATGGAATCAGACGAGAACATGAAGTCCATGTCGAAACCCTAACCCTTACGGTCGCTTACATAACGTAAACTTGTCAAAAAGCACATGCCAAAATCCCCAAAAGCCCCAACAAGCCGAGCGCCAAGCGAGACTTAGGCCGTGTTAGTGACCGTCAAGCACCGAAATTCCGGCGAGACACACGAACGGGGCCGGCGTTGCGGGCTGGGTTGGCGCAAATCTCACCTCACCATCTTTCTCTCTTTGCCGGACGTTCCGTCCACTTCCTCTCCTTCTTGTCTGTCTGCTTCACTCTGGATGCCCTCGTTATCCCCGTTTACATCCCAGTCTCTCCTCTCCAAGTGCGCCCCAGCACCCTGACCTGTTGCTCCCTGCGCACCGTCCACCTCTGGCTCTTCGCCCTCGTCGCGATCCTGATCGGTGCAAGCTATCGCCGCGTCGCAAACACCCTCCGTCAGCCCAGCCAACCAGCCAGCCAAAGAAGGCTTGAAAACCGCAACAATGGCCTCCGTCGGCACCCTCTCCCTCTTCTTCCCCGTCTTCGTGCCCGCCAGCGGACTCGCGGCCGCCTACCTCGGCCACCGCGCGACGAAGGTCGACTGGCGCGTCAAGCTGCGGCACTTCCTCACCGGTCCGGGCCGGGTGTACCGCATTCTGCTCGTCTTCTTCATCCTGACGAACTGGAAGTCTCTTCCTTTTGTCTGGACTGTACGTTTTCATCCCCCTCCGGCTCCGCCTCCGCCTCCGCCTCCCCCTTTTCTCAGCACAGTTACTAACTCCCTCTCTCTGCGCCAACCAGACCCGCATCTTCCACTCTCTCCTCTACCACCTCTCCTTCCACAAACGCCCCGCCCTCCCAAAGCGCGCCCTATTCCACTACTCCATCACCACAACACGCAACAGTCTCCTCGACTCGGACTACAACTTCCACAAGTCCAACTCGACCTACTTCTCCGACCTCGACGTGTCGCGGTCCCACCTCGTGACCCACCTCCTGGGCCCGGGGATGGCCCCCATCAGCAAGAACGCCAAGACCCGCGTCGTGCTGGACAAGGACGGGTTCGCCGTCCGCGGGGGGTTCGGCATCGGGCTTGGTGCCGTGTTTTGCAGCTTCAAGAAGGAGGTCAACATCGGCCAGAGCTACGAGACGTGGAGCCGGATACTGAGCTGGGATCGGAAGTGGTTGTACATCATTACGCATTTTGTGGTGAAGGGTAAGGTCAAGCCTACCGGTTGGGACGGGAGGTCGAGGGGCCCGGTGAGGCCGAAGAATGTGAAGGTCGAGGGAAAAGAAGAGGTCAAAGAGGAGGAGTTCGGGAAGTACGTTATTGCTACGGCGTTGAGTAAGTACGTTTTCAAGCTGGGTAGGTTTACGGTGCACCCGACGTATATGATTGGCGAGAGCGGGTTTCTGCCCGAGCGGCCGGGTGGTTGGAGGGGAGGGGAGGATGGCGCTGGCGGAGATGATGACCTGGGGGATGTGGAGGAGAGCGGGGAGTGGGATTGGAGGAGGGTCGAGAGCGAGAGGAGGAAGGGGATGGAGGTGGCGAGGCATTTTGCTGCGTTGGATGGGTCGAATGCGCTGTTTACTGGGGGTGAGGATGGGGCGTTGGGACATTTTGCTTTGGGATAGAGAAGACGAGTGAGGGGAGAAGGGGGTTTGTAGATCTAGATCTAGATGCTGTACTTCGTGTACATGGCGTATATGCTGTATATAGACATAGATGTATGAGAGCAATTCGCACTCATCCCACCAACCCCTTCATACCCAGACACCAGGTCAAGGTACCGCATCCTCAAAGCACCAGCCCAACAAGCACCGCCACACCCACCCCGAAACCTCCCTCCACCCTTCCAACAGCGTTACTCGCCCTCGCACTACCGCCGGCAGTCAACAACCCACCCGTTCGCGACCACCCGGGGCCAATCGTCTTCGTCCCCGAGAAGCTTACAGTAGCGGTGATAGTCCGCGTGCTCGTCCCCTTCGCCGCTGCCTCACTCCCCGAAGACGTCGTCATGTCCGCCAGTGTACTCGTCGGCAAAGGGGCGGTAATCAACGTCTCCGCCCCGTCCACAACCGAGTAGGCCGCTACGTCAGTCGACTCGATGGCTGTGGGGTAGCCCTCACTCCGACTCCCGCCCCTGACTCCATCGAGAGTGCCATACCCGATCACCGAGCACATCTGCTTTTGTAGCTGTGCCAGCCCTGTTTCCATAAGGTAGGTTCTCATTAACTCTGACACCAGCTTCAGGAAGTGGAAAGAGCTGTAACACATACGGAACATCTCATCGGCCGTGCAGACGTTGCTGATCATGATACACGCCTTGACCGTGCTGTCAATGGGCACCCAGTTGCGGCAGACGCAGTCGCTGTCGCCTATCACGCAGCCGGCGAGGTAGACGGCTTGGGAGAGGCAGGTTGTCGCGCATTTGGGGAATGTGCTGGGTGAAGACGGGAAAGGATCGGACTGGGCTGAGGTTGGGGGGCTGAGGGTGAGGAGGGTTAGTAACAGGGTGAGAGGGACGGATGGCATTTTGTTGGTTGTGTGTGCCTTTGTGATGGCGTTGATATCTGACTGCGAGAAGTTGAAGTGGGAGACGAGAGCGAGAGGAAGAGGAAAATGTCGACATTGTCCTTTGCAGAGGATATGGACGGTGGCAAAGATATATAATGCTCTGTGAAAGCAAAATGTCGAACCAACATGTAACACGTTGCGACCAAAAGACTGGCGATACCGTTTCTTTGTTTGCGCATCGCCGCGGCACGGCCAACGGTTCGCAGTTGGGTTTGCACTACGACTCAATGGCGGACACAGCAATTGACATCACGAGACAAAGACATATTGGTTCCGTGAAGGCGGTTCCGTGTTGATCCCTATAAAGTCCTAACTACAGGGGAAAAGCTTGCTGTCATCTCCGACGGATATCAAATTCCTCCTTTTGTGACCACATGGCCGCAACAGTCGAAATATCCTTGAGATCAACCAATCTCAGCAAGCATCATGTACGGGACGCCAAAATCCTGTCCTCCATGCAATGGTTGATACCTCAAAACTCCCCGCTCACAGTATAAAACTGCAAGTCCAAACCATCTGTGATAACCTTGAGAATGCCCATAAAGCAAAGATCGTCATTCGTATCTCGTAGGTCAGGTGAACCAGTTTACCAAGCAGAGTTGACATCAACCGTGGAGGCGGGCTCCTCAGGCCAAGAGCTACCACCCTCCTCGTCAGCAGGGGCAGCATCGGCGCTACCGCCGTTGTCGAAGCCACGATCGCCAGCATCGTCCTCGGAGACGAGGGGCTTCTTGCAGCGGACCTTGGTGTGGCCCATCTCCTGGCAGTTTTGGCATTTGACGCGGGAGTCTGGTTCCATGTTAGCTGCCAGTGAACAAAACATTGATTGAAACTTGATAACTCACAGTCACGGGGCTTGGGGCAGTCGCGGCTGCCGTGACCGTACTCGTCACAGTTGCGGCATTGAACCTTGGACATGTCCTTGGGCTCCGTGCAGTCGGCAGCCTTGTGGCCCTCCTGACCACAGTTGCGGCAGCCGCCACCGCCACCCTGAGGGCAGTCCTTGGAGAAGTGGCCGGCTAAGGCTTGTCAGTTGATGTCATTGTAGGTTCAGAATGGGTCCGACTTACTCTCACCACACTTGCGGCACTCGACACCCTCGGCAGAGCGGGGCTCAGGACACTCCTTGACGACGTGGCCACCCTTACCGCAGTTCTTGCAGGCGAAGCGGTCGACGCGAGGGATGGGACCTGAACTGATTAGCAATGCGAGTCGAATGAGAGAAGGATAGGTGTGACATACAGTCGCGAACACGGTGACCCTCGCCGTCGCAGTTGAAGCACTTGACAGTGCGCACGGTCCCCGATTCCTGCTTCTCCTCGGGGCAGGCGCGGCTGCTGTGGCCCAGCTCGTTGCAGTTGCTGCACTTCATGATGCCACGGTCGACAACCTCGCCAGCATCGGCAAGACGCTCCAAGTTCTGCTCGGGGGTCTCGGGCCACGAGTGACGCTCACGAGGACGAGTAGGCTTGGCATTGAAGCGATACGTGACCGTATACTTCTTATCCATGTTACCCTGGAGGTCCATGTTGGTGAGAGTGGGGGCCATGTAAGGCTTCTCAATAGCGATGAGGAAGACACCGACGTCCTGGCTGCGGAAAGCCTCCTCGAGCTGAATGTAGGTGGTTTCGGGGTTGGCCTTGAGGTAAATCTGGACCCCATCCTTGACGTCGTCGAGCTCGTGGGCCTTGGCGGAGTTGACGATGATGGCCCAAGCATCCTCAGTGGACATGTCCGGGAAGTGGCTCCGGTCGACCTTGCGGGCCGACTTGCAAGCGGAAGCACCATGTCCTTTTTCCAGTGAGTTAGCTCTGGTAATACACAATTGACGGTAGTAGAATATGAACTCACCCTCTTCACCGCAGTTCTTGCAGATCTCCGGGTGGGGACACTCCTTGACGTGGTGGCCCTCTTCACCGCAGCGACGGCACCGCTGAGGGGGGCCATCGGGGCAGTCCTTGACAACATGGCCCTCTTGGTTGCAGTGACGGCACATCATCGGACCCTTATCGGGGCAGTCCTTGGCCATGTGTCCCTCCTTGTTGCAGGCACGGCAGGTCATGCCCTCCATTGAGCGAGGCTTGGGACAGTCGGCCTTGTTGTGACTGTCGAACAGATACACGTTAGCATACGAAGATACTGTGAGTTGTGACATTGGGATTTGAAACTTACCCATCCTCACCGCAGTTGAAGCAGCCACCGCCGCCACCACCGCCCTCGCGACGCTCGCCATTGGCAGGACCACCGAAGGAGTCATCGCCGCCGGCATCACTGGCAGCGTCAGTAGCGCCACCGCCCCAGGCACCACCGCCAGAACCAGAAGCGGTCATCGGCTCGCCCCAAGCGGAGTCGACCTTGGTGGAAGGGGTAGGAGTAACCCAGTCCGACATTGTGAACTGATGAGATTGGATGTCAGTACAATTGGACGGGACGGAAGACGAAGAGCGACGGCGCGCTCAGTGAGAGAGATGAGATGCAATAGATGAGATGGGGGGGGATAAAAGGTGAAGAGAATGAAGCGAAAGAGGATACAAGATGTCTGGAAGACCAGAAAATCAAAGAAGTGGAGGATCAATCAAAGTGGAAGAGGGAAGTGGGAGGCAAGACTTGGAAGTCAGGCAAAACGAGGCAGTGTTTGCTCAACCGGGGAAGGTGGAAGTGCAAGGCGAGATGGAGGTGGGAGAAAAGAGGTTGGTTATGAAGAATGGAACAAGGCTGAACGTCTTGCTCAACTGGGGAAGGTGCGAATACAAGATGAGAGGCGAGGGCCGCGAGATACCAGACCTTGGGGAAACGGTGTGGAAAGGTTCGAAATGGATGTGAGAAGCGTGCCTACCTGGTAGATTGGTGATGTTGGTTATGGGTTGGGTTGGTTGGTCTGTCGCTGTGGAAGTCCACGTCAGTAAATGAGGTAACCAAACCGCGCGAGATAGTTGCGCGTAGTAAAATGAGAAGAACCAGAAGACGTCGATGACTTACGATGACTGAAGAAGATGATTGATCTTCTTGAATGATGGTGGTTGAGAGAAAACTTGGTTGTGTTGTGCCAAGTTCAAAATGGTGGTTGTTGAAGGTTGGGGGAGATGGTTTGGTTTCTGGAGGAGGGCGTTTTAAAATTAGGAGGGGAATTTACCAGGTAAATAAAGGCAGGAGCCACTTCAGCGGTGTTCAGGTTCGTCTGGCGTGGGCCCTGCTGGTAGTCCGTGCAAGGCTTCAGGGCTTAGGGCCTCAGGCTGTGCTTGCCCTGTTCGACGAGGTAATCGACGACATAAGCGACGAGGTAAGCGCCAGATAAGGAGGTTGACGATGTCATTGATAGAAGGCCCCGGAACAGTTCACGTAGCGAGACCTCCAAGTGCGAGCGGCAACGGGCACGCACCTGGGACTCGCCATGACTTGGCCGGCCTGCTCTTTCCTGACACACTGTAGGCAGGAACCACCTTCCCCATTATCCTGCAGCCCTGGAGCATCACCGAAACAGACAGGAGCACCTCCATTCCTAGGAGAAGGAGTGCTTTCCCTTGTGCCATTGCTGCTGCTCCAGCACTCGAATAAGACCGGGAGTTGTCAGCCTTGGGAGCACTTAGAGAGCTCCTTCAGTGTCTTCCTCGGCAGAGGTACGGCATCTCCTCGCCTGCTCTCAAAGACAGACTTCATCCAACCCCCGCTCTCCTCAAGCAACTGCTGGGTCCATAGCACAGCCAGTCATAGCCAACGTGTGTTTCTCCCTCTTTCATGACCCCTTCCACCCCAGCTTGATTCGACTGTAGGTCCCAGCTCCCCGGACAACGCGGCACATTTCTCTGAATTAACATATAAACCTGCAGACGAACAATGATGGCTAACTGTAGCCAAGCGGTCTCAGACAAGAAAAATCAGCAATAGGCCGGGCTCATAGCATCGACCAGATATTGAGAAAAAGAACCTTGCACTCGCAAAGGAACGGGCACTGGACATATGAGAACCTTTCCAAAATGCCAGGCAAACGAACAGCCCTCCGCCATGAAGAAAGACATGCATGAAAGGACACTTTGCTTCTGCACTTGCAGGAGAACAAACGAACGAAAATGGGGAGAGAGTCTCAAACACCAGCTCAGCGTCGGACATGCCTGGCTCAAATGAGACGGCTGGAATGCGGTCGACGTGGCATAACTTGATACCACATCGTTAAAGTTCGAGGAACGGGGCTGAGAAAAGGGGGTTGGAAGTCTGGTTACTGTTGAAGTTCGACGGCGGTGGCCCGCTCGACGTACATGTATGTTGACAGACGGAAAAGGGGGTGCTTGGCGTCCGGACCGTTTGCCCGTTGTCCCGTCGATGCCAAGACGTGTAACTCGTCCCAGCAACTTCACTGCCGGAAAGCTTGGCAGGGGAACCCGCACGGCATTATCAGCACCGGTCCGGCCTTCTCTCCATCGGCGGCCATCCGGAGGAAAAGAAGATAGATATCCGACGCAACACGCAACACGCAGCTTGCAATTGGCCAGAGGCAGTGACCCGCGCGGGGCTGCTGAAATGCAGGCGTCGAATACGATGTGGCCGGTCGGGTTTTAGCCGGCCGGCGTGACTCCGACAACCGGGTTTTCGAGAGGGAATGGTGTCGTTTTGTCAGCAACGGTGTGCCCACTGCCTCCAAACCCAGCAGTTCGGGAAGTGTGTTCGCCGAAGAGATATGCAGCCACGATAGGTGGGATCGTTGCACGTGTAGTTGGCAACCCCGCATGAGGAACCGGGGAGGTTACTAACACGGTACAGCTTGGTGGGCTATAAAGCCTTGCAGCGACGCACTTGCGGATGGAAAGCAGAGATGCCGATTTGACCTCTTGATCCTCCAGTCTTGAAAGCAAACAGAACCACCTGTCCCCTGACTCCACACCTACAGTTTGAGAGCGCCCTCGTTCTCTTGCCATCATACAAGATGTCGAAGCCAGAAGGACTTCCGGAGATGGAGTACCGATTCCTCGGCCGATCTGGGCTCAAGGTCTCGGCGATATCGTTGGGTGGATGGCTCACGTATGGTGGTCATGTTGACCGAGGTGAGTTACCCGAGCCACGATGTTACTCATGCAAAAGATGCTGACAGCTCCCTCACACAGAGGGCACCTTCGCCTGTATGGAAGCGGCCTATAACAGTGGCGTAAATTTCTTTGACTGTGCCGAGGGATATGCGGAGGGCGAATCAGAGAAGGTCATGGGCGAGGCCATAAAAAAGTATGGCTGGAAACGGAATGACATTGTCATCTCCACCAAGGTGTGTACTGGCCACTCTCTCCGCGCATGTGATCGAAATGACTGACAGGGTGTTCGTAGCTCTACTGGGGAAGTGCATTTGGCAACAACAAGGTCAACAACATCGGCCTCTCCAGGAAGCACATCATCGAGGGCATGGACGCATCATTGGAGCGTCTGCAGCTCAGCTATGTCGACCTCATCTATGCCCACCGACCCGACCGTCACACCCCAATGGAGGAGACAGTGCGCGCCTTCAACCATCTCATCAACACCGGCAAAGCGCTGTACTGGGGCACCTCGGAGTGGAACGCAGACGAGATAGCCCAAGCCTGGAGGTACGCCGACAAGCTCGGCCTCATCGGACCCGTCATGGAGCAGCCCAACTACAACATGCTCGACCGCACCAAGGTCGAGAGCGAGTTCGCGCACCTCTACCGCGAAGTTGGCTTGGGGCTCACCGTCTTCTCCCCGCTCAAGCAGGGCATCCTGTCCGGCAAGTACAAGGATGGAATCCCCGACGACTCACGATTTGCGCAGACGCAGGTGGATTTCATCAACGGCTACTGGAAGCGGACGGGCAAGGAGCAGTGGCAGCAGATTATCGAGAAGGTCAACAAGCTGGAGCCGATCGCGCAGAAGGTTGGTGTCAAGCAGAGCGTGCTGGCGCTTGCGTGGGTGCTCAGCAACCCCAATGTGAGCTCGGCTATCACAGGGGCGAGCAGTCCGGCGCAGGTGTACGAGAATGTGCAGGCTGTTGCGGCTTACAAGAAGTTGACGCCTGAGATTCTGAAGGAGATTGATGAGGTGCTAAATAACAAGCCGCCTGGTGTGACGTACAGGTTTGACTAGATATGTCGAGAAATACATATAGACGATGAAATCAAAGCTTGCATGTGATTGATCCAGGTGGATAAGGTAGAGAGAATGTGATGTTTTGTCGGACGCTTTTGCCCAGAGATGGCAGCATTTCTCGAAGCACAAGAAACTGGACCCCTGTCAGATCTGGACCTTACCCCTGAAACTTTTGGCTGGAGCATGTCCAAGCTTCGGCCAATGATTGGACGGTGCCTGATCAACCCCGCTAAAACTTCCCAGTCCCGCCACAATCAAAGATCGGGAATGCGCGTCTCCGACAGGCGACTTTTAAACAGCAAAGTGTTGAGCTGGACCTTCAACCCTCTTTCAAGAGACCCCTTCACCTACCTATCCCCCACGTTCATCTCGACAACCACGCAGCATACAGCCTGGCCAGTCGTCAGTATGGCTCCCTCGGCTACCACAGTTACCAACACTACGACGAGGAGGAAAGATGTCGCAGTCAATGGCAAGGAACACATCGTGTCGCCCGCAGAGCAGGAAGCCGTTGAGACGGAATATCGCGATTTCTTCTGGACCTATACTGAGGAGCCACACCGGACGAGACGGCTTGCAATCATAAAGGCGCATCCAGAGGTCAGTACATGCTGAATATCTACCCAAAAGGTTCAAACAACTAACCTGTCTCTGTCACAGGTCACCAAGCTCTGCGGTCCCGAACCCCTGACAAAATATGTCGTCCTCGGCGTCGTCTCCCTCCAGATCCTCCTCGCCTACCTCCTACGAGACACTCCCTTCTTCTCCCTAAAGTTCTGGGCAGTAGCATACATCATCGGCGCAACAGCGAACCAGAACCTATTCCTCTCCATCCACGAGATCTCCCACAACCTAGCATTCAAGTCCGGCCTCGCCAACCGGCTCTTTGCCATATTCGCGAACCTGCCCATTGGCGTCCCTTACAGCGCCTCCTTCAGGGTATGTACACACCCCCTTTCCCCTAGCCAACCCCCCCAAGCTAACCACTCTCCCAGCCCTACCACCTAACCCACCACAAATCCCTCGGCGTAGACGGCCTTGACACGGACCTCCCCACAGCCTTCGAAGCCATCTTCCTCGACTCTATCCTGGGCAAGGCCTTCTTCTGCACCTTCCAGATCTTCTTCTACGCCCTGCGTCCCATGATGGTCTACCGCATCCCCATGACCTGGGTGCACGCCCTCAACGTCGCCGTGCAAGTGGCGTTCGACTACGCCGTCGTCCGCTTCTCCTCCGGCAACTCGCTGCTATACCTCCTCCTCTCCTCCTTCCTAGCCGGATCCCTGCACCCGCTGGCGGGTCACTTCATCGCGGAGCACTACGTGTACGAGCATATCGCCCCCGAGGCCAAGGACCCGTCGAACGGGATCCCCGTGCCCGAGACTTTCAGCTACTACGGTCCGTTGAATCTGCTGACGTATAATGTCGGCCTGCACAACGAGCACCACGACTTCCCCGCCGTGCCGTGGACGAGGCTGCCGCGGTTGCACGAGATTGCCAAGGAGTTCTATGCGGATTTGCCGCGACACGAGAGCTGGACGTATGCGATCTGGAGGTTCATCTTTGATGAGGAGGTGGGCATGAGGTGTCGGGTGAAGAGGAAGAGTGGTGGACGGGTGGTCGGTGGTGGGACCGCGAAGGCGGCCAAGGTGGCGGAGTGGAAGGAGGATGAGATTGAGGCGTGAGTGTGTGGCATATAGAGGGTGTTAGAAGCATAGAGACGGGTTCTCGACGGTTACGATAATACAGCATGCGATGCATATTTTATGACAGATGGTCTGTGTTGTACGGTATGTGCTTATGTGATCCTCGAGCTGCCGTTGCTGATACGTGGGTTGCGTCAGCAAAAATACGGCCTTGAGGGCGTAGCAGGTCTCTTCGGAGAGCAGGGAGACTACTGACCTTGGCACGGCTGACGAGGATGGAGTGCCAAAAGCACCCCCCTGGGAGACTTCCAGAAGTCCAATGAGGACCAAACTCGCAATCACGTTGCGTCGGATCAGGAGCATCGACGCCTTCCGAATTACACTGTCTAGTCGCGGCCTACATCTATGTGAGACACCACGAGTGATGGCAGAGCCGCGGAGAAGACCACTTGTGTAGCGCATGCCCGGTGATATGAGTAGCCAGCTCCGCCCAACATCGGCGGCTTCGATACGGGTCTGTAACTCGTAGAGTAACGTAACTCCGCAACAACCTCATACAATAACTGACTTGAGACAGCGGGGTGAAAGGTCAATGAGATGACGTCCATGCGACATCTAGGACGTATATCGCCTGACATCGGCATGCATTCGGACGACCCAAGCCAGGAATCCGTACCCAGCAGCTGCAGCCTGCACGGCAGAGGGGGAACTGACTCGGCAGAAGCCATGCACTCTAACTTACCTCCACTACCCCTTCCCGTTGATATACCTGAATAGCATGAGTCATCAACATCGGTCCCATAGCTCAGTTGGTTTAGAGCGTCGTACTAATACTTTCAGTCCCTGGACGGTTAGCATTGAGTAAATGCGAAGGTCGAGAGTTCAAGCCTCTCTGGGACCAGCTCTTTTTTTCGTCTTTTTGGCATGAGGGTGGTGGTGTTTGATGGCTTCTCTTTTTGCAGGCTGGAAATGGAGCAGATTTGCTGGTTGGCAATGACGCTGAGAAACTGTGAGGACCGGTGACTTGGAGTGACAACGACGATTAATATCAGTGCCGTGCAGCTGGTGCCATATCCAGACGCTCCTGCCGGCTTCTATGTGTATATGTAAATCAAACCCCCAAACTCCGTCAAGCCGCGGCTCTGAGCCAGAAAGGCATCTATGCACTGTGCACATCCGACACCCAAAGTGTAAATTGGCCGCACCCTGCCAAACATAGTATCTGGTGCATATATCGTGACTCCAACGTCTATGCAGCTGAGGCGACGTGGTGCCTAGCTATCCGTCGACGGCAACCCCTCTAGACCCCCAGTCTAACAACGCCATCCGTCAACCCGTCAATTGGTATCTTTATCACTCTCCTCATCATCCTGTGACATATCCACCTCCCTCTTCCGGCTGTCCTCAACCATCTCGCGCCAGGTACTCCAGCTCAACATCGCAAAAGCACCAATGATCAGACACCCGCCAACGACAGCGGCCGCGCTCAAGGCCTGGCCAGTCAACATCCAGTCCACGATGGCCACGAGGAAGATTGTCAGAAGGGCCGCGACGCTGCTGAGCACGGGGCTCGTCAGACTGATCAGCACTAGGAAACAGCCCGCAAACGTAGCGTTCATGACCACGCTCCAAAACAACATCCACGCCGTATGCCCCGTCGGCAACTCAAACGTCTCCCAGCCAAGCCAATGCAAGATGGGCAGCGGTATCCACAGCACAAACAGCGTGAACGCGCCTATCAGACTCCCGAAAGCATTCGCAAAGATCATGCCTCGTCCCGCCGAAGTCCCCTCCGGCGGGCAGGCGTACCGCTTGTACAGCACCTCGTACAGCCCGTACAGCACCGACCCAGCGCCTATGATCAAATTGCCGAGGAACCGCGTCCCGGGATCAATCTGCCGCCCCGAGACCCCATCATGCTCACCAGGCGGCGGCGGCGCACCCTTCGCTCCCCCATCACCATACGCAACGATCAACACGCCCGCAATGGCAATCGCCACCGCAACGCTCTTGTCCAGCCTCAACCTCTCCTTCAAAAGCGGCACGCTGAACGCATACGCAAAGAACGCAGAGCAATTGTATATAGCCGTCAAATCGCTCGGCGTAGTCATGTTCACAGCGACGTACCAACCCAGCCCCGCCACGGTGAGCGCAGTCGTCACCCCGGCCGTGGTACGAATCATGTACGGCCAGGGACTGCCCGCGACGCCCCGCCGCGAATCGAGCGTCTGGTACTCGACCATCTGCGCCGTCGTGCGCAGGATCCAGACGTGCCTCCTCCAAAACGTGGGCCAGGGCATGTCCCACTTCTGCAAGCGCAAGACACAGAGTTGTATGGGCCAGAGGAAAATCCAGCTGCCGTGCGTGAGGTACAGCATGCAGTACGCCTTGTCCCAGCCGAGGTCGTGCTGCACGTAGGCCGCCAGCTCGGTCTGCACCGTGAAGGCGACGAGGCTGACGGCCAGGAAGACGGCGGCGTAGGTGTACTTCTGGCGGGCGGCGAGGCGGGCGGCGTTGTTGTTGGGCGAGCGGCTGCCCATCGTGCTGCGGCGGGAGAAGGCCGGTCGCGCGGGATCGGCTGGGGTTGTGGGGGAAAAGGGGGGGAGGGGAGTGCGCGGTCGGTAGCCTAGGCGGCCGCGCTCCTCGTCGTCGAGGCCGGCGTGCTCGGCGAGGAGGGGGGTGCCGGAGCGGAGGTCCGAGGCGCGGAACATGGTGTTAGCTGAAGGGGGGTAGGCGAGGGGAACGATCTGAGAGGAGGTCTGGACCTGGCCGCATCGGGTCCCGAGTGGGATATTTATGATAGAGGGATGAATGACACTGGTAGAAGGGGACTTGGTCAAAAAAGAGTGACGCCGGTAATATAGCCAGAGAAAGAAGGGGGAAATAATTCAAGAACAGCGTTGTATTAACGGCGAAACCATTTCGTTGCACGTAACAACTCCAGCAATCTTGGGCTGTTATACACGAAGTAGAACTGGCCAGATAGGGCGCGATATTCTCGATCAAGCTGGGATGAAGCCGGTTTGATGTCGATTGTTGTCAGATGGCCTGAATCACAAGTCCCGGGCAGGTGTTCGGACGAAGGTTCAGGGTCCAGGGCTTGGCGCTGTCGTGTTCGGATCCACCACCGCTATTATCATAGCCGGTTAGCCGCAGCTTAGTTATCTCAGGTGACTGGGCAGGACCAAAAGAGGTGTCGAGTGGACGTCGTTAAATGACGGGATTCAAACTCATGATCAGAGAGAGGGTTGGGTCAATCTTATTAAAAAAAACTATATAAAAAAAAAAGAGAAAGAGAAAAAAAAAGACATACGACTGAAGGGAGATAGAAGGTGCAAAATGCAAAAGAGATAACGACAAGGGCAGGATTTGAACCTACGCGGCCGAAGCCATATGATTTCTAGTCATACCCATTAACCACTCTGGCACCTTGCCTGTTAGAATTATACCTTACGTAAACATTAATGGCTTATATCTCAGCTCTGGACGGGGGAGCCCACATGTGTCGCCTGGTTCCAATTCCAAACTTCCCCATTCCGAGTTCTTCCTCAACAACGAACGTCTGCGCTGATGTGGGAACCTCTCAAATTATTGAGAACAAATCGGTCGATTACCGGTACTGCTACTACTACAGCTCTCCTTTTCCCTCGCATGACCCTCAAGTCGACTCTCTCCCTTCTGTGTTCTCAGCAGTTGCGATGGTTCCCATATCGGTCCCGTTCCCTTCCACATCAACAACGCGCTGCTTCTTTGGGCAAGGACCAAGACTCTCTATTCGCAGTTCACATCAGCACAAGCCAACTTTTCCAACAGTGCAGAACTCGTACCTTGCTCGTGTAAAATGCTTCCTCTCTTGACCTCCTCTGCCCCGGTTACAATACCGTACAGGACATGGACGAGCTGGCCGGCGGATAGGATGAAAGGCACAAGTTGGCCTACGGAATCCAGGCGGTCAAGACCGTGGACGTGATTCCACTTGATCAGCAACTCCATCGGCGTGACTGTTATGGTAAGTGATAGCCCTGCAAGGAACAGAGCGCCAATGCACTTGAGTGTCTTGTGCAACCCGGGATGCTTCGTGCGAAGTTCGGAGGACCAGGTGTCCTGTTTCTCCAGATGAGCTGTCGCCGACGCGCGGGCTGGAGCCTTTCCTGGCGTCTGAATTCGGGCGCGTACATCTTCTTCGGCTCTTGAACTTCTCTCGCGAATTCTGCGCCTTATTGACACAACACCCATGACAGCAGCTTCGGGAATCGTCAGCAAGAGTACCTTCGGTTGGGAACAATGTGGCTCACCGATCAAAAGCAAGAGACCCCCGATTATGCCCCAGATTGACACGATCGCGATGGCCATGGTCCAGATAACCTTGTTCAATGTCCGGTACCACCCTCGGACATTGACCTTGGTCCAGAAGAAGCCGTACTCGCCGCAGGCGCCCTCAGGGAGCGTGTCGATACCGACATACCAATACCAGACCATGTATCCCACGAACGGGGGGAAGATGAAGAACGCAAGTACCATTCTTACGGCGCTGGATACTGTCAGGTGCTTGGTTAACGTGCTGGAGACTCCGATGACCTGGTAAATGATCAGCCACGCGACGAGGGCCACCTCGGTCGCATGCAGTGTCTTCGCGACGGTCTCGCGTATGAGGGCGATGAATATTGCGAGGAGAAAGACGAAAGCTGAGCCTTGCAGATATGCCGACTCTCTTGGGAGGAAGACGCCCGCCAGGACGAAGGAGATCATCTGGATGTAGATGCCGACTCGAACTCCCAGGCCGAACAGGTCTGGGTTCCCGTCGAAGCCGCACACCACATCTTGCTTGGAGTCAGCCATGCCGAGAGATATCGACACACAAGAGGAACGGACTTCTACATCGAGGGCTTGAAGCGGACCAGCAGACTTTAAAGCCTCGTCTTCCACACGCCAGAACACCACCGTGCCGTGTCACGATCGAGGCAACCGAGCGGCTGTGAAAGTCTTGGCATGTTCGAACTATCGCATTCGTGCTTTCAGCTACACCAAAGGGGCCAATCCCATGCCAAGAAAGGAGAAACCCATGTCAAACTGCAATATTATCTCAAGGGGCTTGACCGAAAATGGCGTTCTATGCGCAGATGACGGATGGCATTCCGCCTCGTCAATGCGACACAGAGCCTTTGTTAACTTATTTAGCCAGGAGACCATCTCCGCTTCGGATCAGCATCGACGTTCTCGTCTTCATCTGGCAACTGCTCCATCTCGTCAACATCAACCAAAATGGACGCAGCAAGCTGCCAAGTCGAAGGCAACAAAGACCTCTACGGCCTCGGCATCCGCCTCGGTTTCTACGCGCAGTGGATATCGACCCTCCTCATCACGCTCTTCAAGCACGAAGACGAGCCGCTCTACCGCGTCGTCAACCTCATCCTCCAGCTCGCCGTCTTCGTCAGCGTTCTCTTCCTGACCGTCCGCAACACCATCTACGCCTTCGAGACCATAATCGCATTCTGGCTCCTGTTCGGGGCCCTGTCCAGCCTCACCGGCGACGGCATCAGCCCCCTCGGTACGCTCTCCGGCCTCGCACGCATCCTCATCTATGCGGCCGTGTCCGGATACGGCGTCTGGTTCTGGTTTCTCGGAGGACTTGACTCGCTGCCTGCCACTCCCTGCGCACCTGTCGTCTTCCTTGGGCGAGTGTCGCCTTACGGCGGATTCCGGACCTTTGGGAAAGCTGTCACGGTTATATGCCTCGTTGTCTGTGGAGGGTTGCTGCTCTGGACTGCCGTCATATCGGCGAAGCGCGTCTTTCGAGCAATATCAGCACGGTCAGGACACAACAACCAGGCGGCGACGGCGACACGATCAGCCATGCGGCGGCGGCAAAAGACAGAATTCTCGCTTCTCGGCCTTTCGATCTTCATCATCGTGTTCTCAATCGTCTCGATCGAGAACCTCATCAAGGACAACAGTGTCGACGACGTGCATGAAGCCTTCGAGGCAGGGCAACTGATACCCCTTCTTGTGGGAGTGATAGGACTGTTTACCACTCTGATATCGATACTCGTCAGGATGTCGGTGTTCAAGCCGAGATGCTGGGTTATATTTGGGTATCATCTCACATGAATGTATGAAGGCCGCTTTATTCTGCGCTGCGCTGGGAAGCGAGCGCAGACTGGGGGGCGCCAACAAGTCTCATATTGCCGTTTCTTCCGGTACCCTTAGCACGACATATGCAATTGGTGTTCACATGCCAATTAAACCGAAGCCAAGGGACACGAACCGATGGGTATGTTGTCAATCGGCACAAGAATGACGCCTCAACCTCGAAGTCCAGTGTCAGCGTGTCGAGGTGGTGCAAGATGACGCGATCTTCGTCGCGTCCAGCGTGTCCGGACACCTCTGACAGGAACGCGACCTCTGAACAGAAACGGAAAACGGCCGATAACCGATGGACCAATCACTTTGATGGCAATAGATTGAAGTCGTGATGCATAGATATACATGTGGATGTGCCCGATGCTTCGACGCTTCGACACCACGAGGTCCGGTACTCAACGGTTGACGTCCCCCTTTCCGAGCCCTCTATCTGCGGAACGTCATACTAAGAACTTGCACGGGAGGCCCCGTGGCATGATAAGTCCTACTCCTGACAACATCGCCATCGTCAAACGCTCGATGCATGGACCGTTGCGCAAAGAGCGAAGGATCGCACACCATCCCACAGAGGAATCGAACCTGTGATCTCGGCTATAGACAGGACCACAATGGGTGAGAGCAAGGGTCTCGATTATAAATCTGGACGATTCCTTCCAACAGTCACTATCTTATCCTCGAACTTCAGCAAAACTAGACCACCACATCCAGTATACCTTTCTCTATCAGACGCGAGCAACCTCAGAACAACATGGCTCCTCCAGCAGCGGACGTCGACCTCCAGACTCAAGCTCCTGCCTTCAATGTCCCTTCCAAAGGCACCCAGAGCTCCACCACGGCCTCGCGTCTGTCCGGACCCCTGACGTACCCGGGCTCTCTGGACTCATACGACCACTTCGATGTCACCAACGTCATCGGCCGCGAGTTTCCAAAGCTGCAGCTCAGCGAGATCCTCCACGACGATAGCAAGGTCCGCGACTTAGCCATCCTCGGTTCGTGACACCTTCTCCCCTTGTTACCCAAGCTTCACCCCACTAACATCACCCCCAGTCTCCCAGCGCGGAGTTCTCTTCTTCCGCAACCAAGACCTCAACATCGACGACCAGAAGCTCCTAGGCCAGCGCCTAGGCGAGCTGACGGGCAAACCCGAGTCCTCCAAGCTGCACCGACACGCCCTGTCCAATAGCAAGCGCGGCATCGCCGTCGACGAGAACGGCAAGCTCGACGACGAGGTGTCGGTCATCTCGTCGGAGCAGAACAGGAAGTTCTACGAGGACCGCTTCAGCCACAGGTCCAAACGCCTCGCCAGCGGGGGGTGGCACGCCGACATCACGTTCGAGCGCATCCCGTCCGATTATGCGATCCTCAAGATCATCCAGCCGCCTGAGGACGCTGGTGGCGACACGCTCTGGGCGTCGGGGTATGAGGCGTACGACAGACTGTCGCCTACATTCCAGAAGCTTGCTGAGGGTTTGACGGCTACGCATTACCAGCCTAACTTTGTGAAGGTCAAGGATACCTTTGGCGAGGATTTGATTGACGACTACCGCGGCTCGCCGGAGAATACGGGGCTCGACTTCAAAGCAGAGCATCCTGTTGTCCGCACAAATCCGGTGACGGGGTGGAAGTCGCTGTTCGGGGCTGCGGGCCAGGTTGCCGCGGGGTGGTACAACGGCATCACGGAGCGCGAGAGCGATATCCTGAAGGCGTACTTCAACCAGGTCATAGCCGAAAACCACGACCTCCAGGTGCGGTTCCGGTGGGGCAAGAATGACCTGGCCATCTGGGACAACCGCTCGGTGTTCCACACGGCGACGAATGACTATGCTGGGAAGCGTCAGGGGAACCGCGTTGTGTCGCTGGGCGAGAAGCCGTATTTTGATCCGCAGTCGAAGTCGAGGCGTGAGGCACTGGGGCAGTAGGGGGGCATCCACATCCCCAAAGCCAGAGAACAGCACACTGGAACGAGCCATGTCAAATAACCAGAATGAACCACCAAGAATCACCATTTCCGCATGCTCTATCTTCACTTCGCCCCCTCCCCAAACAGCACCTCCCTCGTATCATACCCATACTTCAAATCCAAATGCCAATAATTCACCGTATCCGCCTTGCTCACCTTCCACGCCTCCTCAATAGCCTGTACCACCTCCTCCGGCAGCGGGCCCTTCTCCAGGTTCGTCAAGTTATCCTCCAGCTGCGCCGCACTACTAACGCCAATAATAATCCCGTCATTCCCATCCTTCACCTTCAGCGCGGAGTGATGCACAGTCCACCTCAGCGCCGTCTCAATCAAGCTCAACCCCGCGCCATCCACCGCCTTCTCAATAATCTGCAGCGCCCTAAACGTGCTCTCCTTAAAATACCGGTTGCGGTACATCTTTCCCGTGCCGGCCGTGTCGCTGAACCTGCCCTCGGCGGGGACCATGTCGGCGGACTTGATCTTGCCGCTGAAAAGCCCGCCGGCAATGGGGTTGTAGACGACGATGTCGAGCCCGTAGCGGCGGCAGGCGGGGACGAGCTCGGCTTCGATGGATCTGGTGATGCAGTTGTACATGCCCTGATAGACGGTCGGGCGCACCCAGCCGTTGTACTTGCAGGTCAGGACGATCTCGGCTACCTCGTAGGCCGTGAAGTTGGAGAGGCCGAGCTGGACGAACTTGCCGGCTTTGTGCAGCTTGTCGAGGGCGGAGAGGGTTTCGGCGAAGGGGGTTGCGCGGTCCTGTGAGACAGAGACTGGGGTTAGTTGAGGTGATGGTGAGGGGAAGAAGGGGAGGAAGTACGGCTGCGTGGAGGTAGACAAGGTCGACGACGTCGGTGCCGAGCTCCTTGAGACTCGTCTCGAAGGACTCGATGACCTTGTCGTGCTGGTTGAGACCGGGCTGGTTGGGGTACTGGATCTTGGTGGCCAGGGTGAGGCCCCTGTCCTTCCACCTCGCCTCGCGCGTGAAGGCCTCCTGCTTCTTGCCGATGTAGACGCGCGCCGTGTCGACCTCGTTGTAGCCGCGGGACTGGAAGATGTCGAGCACCTTGTTGAACTCGTTGATGTCCGTCACGCGGGCGCCGTCGGCTTCGCTGGGTCCGAAGGTCATGAGACCCAGGATGATCCTGTCGGTCGGGCGGGTGGCGATGAGAGGCATTGTGTCGGTTGTTTGTTTCTTGTTGTTCGGGCCAAAGATTCAAGCAAGAGGGGGAGAAGTCGAGAGAGGTACCTAGTTGTTGGGAGTAAACAACAGGAGGGGTTTGAGGTGGATGAGGCTATTATAGCTTCCGGCTTGGTTATCGCCGATCGGACTCGGATGCCGCCCGTCGCCGTTTACGGAGAGGTTTCCGAGTCCCGTCAAACTGCCCGAGGTGGGATCAACAGTTATCCCATCAATGAGCGCAATGAGGGGTACGAGGAGTCCCGCCCCTATCGTGCCTTATCTGGACGACGAAATGTGGGGTGAAATGGTGAGGTCATCACGGAATGCTTGCAGGCCATAACGCAATCAACCCCTGCAGCCCGGCTCACCGGGTCATCAAAGCGGAGCGGATCCGGTCCGACTTAGTCAGCACAGGGCCGGGTGACTTACAACATCACCAATCATGTAGATGAAAGCGATATCATGGCCAGCTTCGACAATACTTCCCTGCACAATGGAGGCCTCCTACAAAGCCTGCCACAGAAAGGCGGTCCGGAAAGCAGCCATATGGCCATTTCCCAGTTAGACGTGTGGCTGGCATCCATTAGTTCAGAAGAGCGCTCGCCATATCAAGTCCATCGAATCAACCTCTGCATCCCTTTTGGGCTTCTGGTTGACCTGGACTCGATAATCGACCTATGCTCAGACGCAGCTTATCTGACACTACTTCTCCATGGTAGCGACTTGGATTTCGCCCTTGATACCCGTGGCATTCCAGCGGTATCCCAGTGTTCACAATAGACTGCCGCTCGTGTATGGACATCGATGATGAGCTGTCTACGCAACCCCGAGGCTCTTGGGTTCTCGAGCTCAGCCTCTATGGACGTTTGCGGAGGACCGGCGTATATCCGATAGGCTACTGTGAGGCAGCTACATGCCGTTGGCAAAGGACAGCCCTGGCCAATGTCACTGTTGCGCTTCTTCGGTGAAGCGCCGGAGGGCACTCGAGGGTAGGCAAACATATCACCCTGCTGTGAGATTGTCTATGTTGGCGTCGCACCTTCGGAAACACGGGGCAGGACTATACAAGAGCCCGTCTCACGGACTTGTTGCTGCCAGACAGCTTCCGCGGAATGCGAAGGCCGCCCCAATGGCTGCAATGCGACATGCATATCCCGTTGGGTGTCCGCAAGTAACAAGTCCGGGAACAGTTTCCATGCACCTTGTATCACGACTAGCTCCGGGCGCAACCTCACACCCTCCCTGATTGCCGCCCAACTCGGCAATGGCGTCTAATCCAAGTCTGTCCACAGCCTTGCGAAGTAGGGCTGCCTCTTGTGCCGCCCTGGCATCTTGCCCGGCTCGTTTCATACGCGGAAGACTTGTAACAGCGTCACATCCGCACACCCAAATACGCCAACTCAACCAATATGCGACGAGATATCCGATAGTCGCATCCATTTGCTCAGATATGGCGACACAAGATAAATGTATGTAGAAACGCGTACAGAGATTCCCGGAGATCATTACATCCCTTCGAGATCATGATTTGACCCGACAAAGTTTGGGTTACACCCGGCTGCCCAAGAAAAACGCCCAAGAATAACGCCCAAGTGTAACTCGGCAGTGGGTTTTTGGCTGACGTGTACCTACTCAGGCACGAAGGTATGAAAAGCTACAGCAAACATTGTAACGGGTGCAACAGCAAGCCTCTGCAGTTACGAGGAGAGTCGTGACTGTCCCTTGAGAGAGGACGTAGGGACTTGGCCAAATGAACGATGCAAACCGCCATCTGGACCCAAACGGGTCTATATTTGGAGAGAACCAACAGACCTATTCTTTATTTGGCAAACTGATAGTGCTGTGTGCAACCTACCTATAGGGGATACTTATACTCCGACAGCAAGCAGACAAATGCGCAATCCTTTTATGCTACGATGCATTCCTTTCGGTTTCAATAGTTCGCCGTATCTCAACTGTGAGCTCGAGATTGCCTATCTTTCCCCCTACCTACTGGGTTGACCATCTCGGGGACTACCTGCTGTCTCGGCTGCGAGGTTGCTTGAGGTGACTGCCGCGGACAACCCAGGCATGAATGGCTTGGCTTGCATCGCGAACTGTCTGCGGATATATTAGCTTGGCGACGGGGTCTCGTATCTCAAGAACACCTCGACTGGCATGTCCATACCAGAGTCTGCTGAAGTGCCATAAACAAATATAGCACCGGCTGCGAACCCCAGACAAGGAACACCATGGAAACCCCTCCCATCTTTAACGTGGCTGGGGGAGAGCATGTCCAAAATGGTCGTGCCTCGGAGGCCGATAAGGCGGACATACATCCCGTCACATCCACAGCTGATATGGTGCCTCGGCTCATGCCTGAGATCGATGGTACATCCACCACATCTGAGGCCGAGACAGCACAAGTCAGCGCACGCGATGCGACAGACACATCATCCAAGATCCTGGCCATCATATACGACTACGCGCTGGACAAGTCCGACGACACGGAGTCCAAGCACGCCGCCGGGACTCCCAAATTCCTCTCCGTGATCGACAAGTACGTCACAACCGGGCGGCAGGTGAAGATGTGCCTCCCCGCTTTTCCCTTCAAGTCTGCCAACAAGGTGCACAAGGTCTTCGGCGCCCTGCCGGACAAGGCGGAAGAGCTGGCTCTCGACCGTCTGAACACCATGTGCGCTCGCATCGCGGGCGTATACAGCCCCGGCGCAAAGTGCACCATCATCTCCGACGGCCTGCTCTACAATGGTATGTCACGCCTCGCCCAGCACGACCAGCCTGCTACTCGCTAACTTCATACCCCAAACCTACTCTGCATACCAGACCGGGAAGTCTGGGCCTACGGCGAATCCCTGCGCGCCATGGCCCTCCAAAAGGGGTTCCTCAACATCGACTTTGCGCGTCTGAGGGATCTGGTAGACTTCCCCTTCCCCCTCCCAGAAAGGTTGGACGAAGTGACCTACGTCGCGAACGCGACCAACTTCCGGCGCTGCGTCCTGAACACCTTCGGCAAGGACGACCTCGACATCGGGCGGGAAATCGCCACGAACCAGGACACGCTGATGACCTACTGCGGGTACTGCCGCTTCCTCGGTTCGGATTTGCAGTATGTTTTCCCGTCTGCGAGCGGCAAGATGTACAGGAAGACGGTGAAGTATATGGCTAGGCAGATGTTGATACGGGGATATGTGAGTGTGACATTGTGCGAGGAGAAGGGGGATGTGAAAGGCTAACTGGGGCAGGCATTTACCGGGGCGTTGAAACCGAGATATCCGGACCATTTGAGGCTGTCTATCCATCAGTCCACCGGGGAACATAAGGTATCGCTCAGCTTGCTAAATACCGAGACGGGCTACACGACGCCGTGGCATTGCGGTGTTGCCTTGATGGCTGACGGCGAGTGGCTGAGCGGGCCGGTGGGTGACTTCAAGGAGAACCCGCGGCTGGATGTCGTGTATGAGGATGGAAGGCCTAGCTACTTCCGGGAGAGGACGACTGAGCCCGCTGGGGCAAGGTCGGTGACTGCATCCTCCAACTTGGACAGCGCGTCATCGGACCACTTGGTGTCAATGTCGCCAGCTGAGGCCGGAAAATATTGGTAACATGACCCTCCTCCACCGTCAATCTCACCCCCTCCAGCAACTCTGCTCCGACACAACCAGCATCGCCGCCATCGCCCTCCTCCTCCGCGAGACAGCCGCGCAAGCAAAGCCGCAGCAGCTGTTCCGCGACGCGGCGATGGAATACCTGCACTGCCGCCTCGCCTACCCGGACAGTGGGTGCTTAAACATGTGCATCAGCAACCTGATGCTGTTCTCCACCGACGCGCTGGTGTTCGGCGGGGAGTTCTTCGACAACGGAGGTGTGGCTGGGGCGCTGGGGCTTATGCTGGAGGGTTTCAACCGGTTTGCCAGGCTGGCTCTGGTACTGCCTATGCGTCCTGATGGGGGGTTGGAGGTGGTGATTGGGACTTCTCCCGAGGAGGTGGAGATGCTGCGGAGGGATGAGGAGTGGGGGAGGTATACTTTGTGTGTGGCTTGGTGAGGTTGTGTCGGGCGACGGGATGCGTCTTGATGCTTCTGGACTGGGACAATTACCTCATGTGAATAAGGTAGTGTAGCTTAGTCGTTTGGCCGCTCATTGAACGAACCATTGAACCAACCATAGAACGAAAGGCCGTTTTTTTTTTTTACGAAGGGGAAGAATCTGGGGAAGAAGAGTTATGTAAGCTGTGCAGTTTGGCGGGCCGCTCCATGTCCCCTGTGCAATCAGATGGGCCCTCTCGTATTTAGCGCTTATGTCATCCAGACGTGGAAGCTTCAACTTCCACTGATCCGCTCTCACCGCTGGTCATCAACATACTCATCGCGAGTCGCGATAAGTGGCAACTCAATAACTTCATTTGGGGAACAGTAGCTGCGTAGGCTGACCAAAGTAGAGCACAGGCAACCTGGAAGTGTCTAGAGTGCCTATAAAGCGGCCAGGTCTACCACTATCAGCTTCCCCAGTCAACTATCACACCACAGTAACAACGTCAACCATGGAGTCCACAAAGATAACACTGGCCTCCAAGCCCAACGCCCAACTGACCATCAACACCTACAAGCCCATGGACCCTCACAGGCTTCCCTACCCGCTAGACAAGACCCTCCTCGTCTTCCTCAACGGCCTCGCCGCCCCCCAGAGCTCGTGGGAACCCACCATCAACCTCCTCCTAGAGAAAGACGACATTAACCCGGTGCCGGCGCTGGTAACCTACGACCGCTACGGCCAAGGCGCCTCGGACCCGGACCCTTCCGACCAGCCAGACACGCCCTACGGCCACGACGCCGCGGCAGTGATCAACGACCTGTACCACCTCCTGATGCGCGTCATCCCCGACATCGTCCACATGGACGCGCCGGGCCAGTGTCGGTCCACGCGCATCGTCTTCGTGTGCAACTCCATCGGCTGTCCCCTGGCGCGGCTGTACGCCGCCGCGAACCCGGGGACGGTGGCGGGGTTCCTGTTCCTCGACTCCATGATGGCGAACACCGACTTTGTGTCTGTCCAACCCGACCCCGATGCCGCTGACTTCGATCCGGCGGCGGTACCGAAGGGGATATCGGTTGATGACCTCAGGTATGCCAGGGAGCAGTACAGGAAGTTCTTCCACCCGACGGTGCCGAACGGGGAGAAGTTTGACAGGCGAGACATGCCGCAGCGGTTGCCGTTCGCAGATAAGCCGCTGTTGCCGCCTGGTCCGGATGGGAAGCCTCCCGTGGTGTTTGTGGCTGGTCACGACTTTGATCGTTTTGCGCAGGATGGACTAGAGGTCAGTCAAAGCCCAGTGTTTTGTCCTCTGCGGAAACAGTTGGGCGAGACAGAAGGTCTCGAGTGTGATATACTAACGGCCCTCCCAGGGCTTCATGCATATACCGAAGGCCGTGACAAACGCCTATATGAACCCGGCGTGGCATGAGTATAACAAGGGACTGACTAAACTTACGACGAGAGATAACTCGCCCAAGGAGCCGGTCATTGCGGAGGGCTGCGGGCATGTGATCCAGCTGGGCTCGCCGGGCTTCGTTGCCGAACAGGTCACGAAGTTGTTGAGCAAGCTCCGCGAGGGTTAGTCAACTGTGTGAGCTGTGTCTCACGTTGTCAGGGGTCTCACGTTTGGACAGAGGGTTCCCCCTGGCTTATCTGTCTATGAAGACTTGCAAGATGAAGTCATTAGTCATGACTAGTTCTGATTGTGGTGCTCGAAATGACTATTCGACCCTTCGCCGCGGCCCTGTGCGATCGTCGTGTTCTGCGATCAGATACAACTCTTGTTATGAGTGAACTTCGCCGTCTTCTGATTTGCGAATCTCAGTCTAGCAGTAGAAAGCGGACTCCGAAGCGGAGTACAGTGGCATCTCGGAAAAGATAGTCGCGTCGCATACAATGAAGGTGGGCGTTCACGGCGTACACACTTTAACAACCACCGGTCAAATGCTGACAAAGCTTCGTCTATTCGGCCCAAAAAGGAATCGAGGTACACTTTCGCCGAGGAGTCCGGTATGTACGGGGCTATGTCAGCCGGTTGTAGCGGAATAGAACCGCATTTCTCAGGGGGCAGTTAGCTCGATCCTTTTCAGCTTGTTACTGAAACGTGAGCTAAACGAGCTGAGGCAGCTGTTGTTGCGTATACCTTAGAAAAAGACATAAATACGACTACATCCTTCGCTCGACTCTCAGAGAGGCCAGTATCCAAGCCAAGCGCACGCCAACATCTCAGACAAGATGACGTCCCTCTACGCGCAATCAATCCCGGTCATGACCAAGTACTTGCGTAACCTATCCCACCTCCTAAACAAAGGGAAAGCCTTCGCAGACCAGAAAGGCATGAACCACAAGGACATGCTCGAATTCCGTCTTATCAGCGACATGCGCGGGTAAGTAACCCTTCCCTCCTCCCCCTCCTCTTCCCCATCCACCTTTTCCTCATACCAAACTAACGTCTACCCCCCCCCCCCCAAGCATCCCCTACCAAGTCCAATCCTGCTGCAACACAGCCAAATTCCTCGTCGAGCGCGTAGGCGGCATCCCACAACCGAAAGTGGAAGACACCGAGGCGACCTTCGACGAACTGCAGGCGCGCATCTCCAGCACAATCGACATCCTCGAGGCCGCGGACGCAAAGGCGTTCGCGGGTAAGGAGGACCGGGAGGTCATCATGGAGAGCAAGATGGGGGACTTCCGTTTCACGGGGCAGAGATATGTTTCCGAGTACGCGATTCCGAATTTCCATTTTCACTTGACGTCGGCGTATTGTATCTTGCGGCACTTGGGCGTGCCGATTGGTGCTTTTGATTATTTGAGGGATGTTTTTGAGAAGGTCGAGCCCGTGTGTTAGAGGGGAAATCTCTGGTGCTTGGGAGGCCTTTTCATGTTGTAAGGTCACCATGTCAGATGTTGGTCGAGGTTGGAGGCTTGGTAGATGTTGCCGGGCATTTTCTAAGCTGTCGTGCTATGCATACAGGTCTGAGGAATAGACTCGGCAGCTAAAATTAAAGTAGTCTGCCTGATTTGTTCAATATCCCCGGGGTTGGTGGGCAAATGTTAGGTCAGATATGTCGGAAGTCTGTTGTGGCTTGGAATATGTCTCTTCGAAAATCCGAAGTCCAGCACAGGGTTGTAGGTCTTGAAGTATGAGGTGCGGTTTGAATACTGCATAGACGGCAATCGTACCATATATTCAGTACTCCATGAGACACCAGCCGCTCTGAAACTGGCGAGGTATTCTGTTCTCTCTTGTAATTGTTTCTTCACGCCCTTAGAATCGATACAATCTGCGAATGGTTGTTACTCTTGGCTGGATCTTTCCTATGTCAAATGTCAGTTTCGCCCTGTGCTCGAGGACATGGTGCGGGCAGGTGAAGAAGCTTGTCGATGGCAAATCATTTCTTCATTTCAAGCATCAGACACCCAGTGTCCCCGTAATGAGTAAGCTGAGACCAGTTGCTGCGTCTCCTGGTACAGTATGCAATGGGACGCAATTCCATAACCTAACGTCAACCTGCGCCCACACACGTGGACTGTTGAGCGTAAGGGTTGAGTAACCACTTTGGACACTCTGTCAGCTCAACTAACCGCCAATATTGCCTGTGAGATGGACCACTCAGGGTTATTGTGAGCCAGTCAAGTCTAGCACATCACCACCTCAATCATGGGGCAAAAAGAACTGACAGTCCGTGCCAAAATGGTGATTATTCGTTGCTGATACAGGTCGGCGTGGAGGTGACCAGCCAGTATGTATTTGCCCTTACCCTTTTGCTCATCCCTCCAGCAGCCAGGGGGCTGTCTGATTCTTCATTGAGGCATATATCCGGACGCATGACCACGAGAGGAGGGGAGCTGCGCACTGCACAGCAGCCAGCAACTTGCAAGGTCATGGATGAGGCCTTTGTTGCGAGCATTGACGGGTGGCTCGCTGTCTGGTAGCCTGGAATAGCCGATAGCCAATAACTCCGGGAACCGTTGGTCACAGAACACTCGGCTTGCGGTTTACCATCTCGTCAAACGTCAGGAGACCAGATAACTCATGCTACCGGGATAGTCCTTGGGCAGGCATCTTCAGCTCACCGAGCAACATACTATTGGCTTCTTGGTGACAAGAAGTGGGACAATCCTTCGTTCAAGAGGGTGTCTTCATGTGTGAACCAAGGAAAAAATGGCAAGCACAGCACAAGAGAAGCGGTGAGAGGAGATGGATGGTCAGAAGACAGGAGTCGGAGTTTTAAAGTGAGGCAAAATATACAAAGGACAGCTCTCGAACAATAGAACCATTCCTCCCATGTTGCGACTTTGTTCAAGATGACCTTACCAGCGTCTAGTAACAGCCGTGTGAAGTACATCCGTTTTGCCTCCCCCCTCCTTTCCCGTAATGTTTATGCCACCCCCCAACAGCCGTGCTACAAAATACTGCTTCTCCATCGCCCGCTTTTGCGCGCGGAGATGCCCCAGAGATGCAGACAACGACCGACATATTTTCCCTGGTAGGCGCAGAAGATACAAACCCAGAAAAAATACAAGAAGCCCGAAGCAGAGAAGGATTTCCAGACGACAATGATGAACAGCAATTTTGACCCCTTTTAGACACATGTCCCGATAAGGCCGGGACCCCTAAGCAAATCCCCTCTTGTGCCCAGTGGCGCAGTTCTGTATGGGCTCTGGTTTTCGTGAGCTATTCCGAGACCTTGTATGATGATAATGACGAGCCGACGGGGGAGATGAAGAGGAGAGTATTAGTGTGTTCTTGGTGTTTTTCGAGCATACGGATGATTAGGACAGGGAGTGTGAGTGACGAAAGACCAAAACGCCATGTCCGGTAATCCGACACAAGTTAACAAGATGACGAGGAAAATCAAGTCGACAACGGCCCAGACCTTCCCTCGTTGTCCCTGGTGACGTAGGCTGAAACGATGATGAAAATTGTGGCGCTCGTGAAGAAATGTGAAGTCCGAGAGGACTCTGCGTGTCTCTGATGACGCGATCGACCGAAGTTGCTTCCATTGGAGATAAGAGCAGAACACGAACCCGGTCGATGAAGGAAACCCGTAGACCCGGTGGCCCGGTTTTCGTCATTGAGGCTTGAGCCAATGGTGCCTGAGAGGGAGTGACGGCAGACGGTGACTGGTCGAGAGAGCCGTGACTGTGAGTTTCCGAAAATCTGTTCAACTGTTCGCATGAAGAAGAAAATAAAAAGCAGCGTGGGAGGTTACAAAGGAGTGAATGGGATGGTTGGTCGAGACCGTACCGGGAGTGCCGCCATGTTGGGGAGGAAAGTGTTATTTCGGTCGGTCGGGTCGCGAAGGGGTGGTACAGACAGACAGTTGGTTGGGGGGGGGGCCGGGGGCGTCATTGGCTTCCGCGCTAGAACCTCTCCCGAGGACCGAAAAGCAGGAACGGACAAGTGTGTTGGGCTGGAACTCGTGAAGAGAATGTCGGAACTAGTTTCAGAGTTATTGTGGCTGGTACCCGAACACTAAGTCTTCATTTGTGATTCGACCAATGCCCCGGAAATGCCATCAGGCAAGGTGCGTTAGGTTCCCGGATACATGCGTTAGACCCCGACAGATCAGCCCTTCCGAGGAAAATGTCGGTAAAAGAGGTGGAGGTCGGGTGTGGGTGAGTGACGGAGGGAGGGAAGTGCGCGAGTCAATCAAAAGACAAGAAAACACCAATATGAAGGAGAGAGAGCTGGAAGGAGACCTTGGGTCAACCAGCTCCTCATAACTGGGGCCGGTCGATCCACTCCGACCCAGATGTATCTAGCAACGTGCGTCGGTCTGCTTGCAATGCACGACGAGGGAAATGATGAGATGAAGCCAATCACGACCAACCTCGAGTTCCCGTGCCGCCAGGTAGCACAACATGCGGAATCAAGGTTGCACAGCATCTTTATAACCATGCAGGCCACAGAACCCCAGGAATAGAACCGGGGTCGGGGTGCCTCAACGACGTCCACCCACAGCGGCTCGCCGGGTATCCCCATGCACCCTGCCGTTACAGATGGTGGCAGTTGCGTGGCCGCCAGTGGCCGAGGGGGACTTGGCCAGATAAGATGCTGTGGCGGTGCCACCAGACACGGCAGCGGCGGCGGCGGCGGCGAGGGGTACGTGGTGGTGCTGGTGGTGGTGTGGATTGGAAGCCGAGTCGTGGATGGGGCCCATGGCCATGTAACTGTGGTGGTTGTGGCTACCGGTGACGACACCACCGCTGCTGCTATTACCGCTGCCGCTGGTAGTGCCTGTACTGCCTTTGCCGCTGGTGCCGGTGCTGCTGTTCACCACGTGGTTGCCGGTCGCCGCTGCGGGGCCACCAGAGGCTGCAGCCGAGCCACGTCGGAGAGAGCTGCCTCCCAACTCTGCAGCGCCGTAGGTGTAGGCGTGCAGATCGACGGCCGAGCCTTGGGACCGGAGGCTGTGCTCGTGCTCCGTGAAGATGGAGTCCGCGTGGGGCGAGTAAGCTTCGGAGTTCGTCCGCGAACCCTGGGTGGTCTGGGTCTGGAGAGTGGTGGTAGAGGAATTGTAGGGGAGAACTGTGTCGAAACTGCCGCCGTAGCTGCTCGAGGGCATATCGGCGAGTACTGCTGCCGCGTCGACGAGCGACGGATCAGCGCCTCCGGCTGGAGGCAGAGCCTTGTAGGACTGCGAGCTCGCCAACGACATGCTGCGACTGCTCGGAACTGGGAGGAGGCGATCAGAACCACTCCCCGGGAGGTGAGCGGCCATGTTGGAAAGAGAAAAGTTCGTAGAGTCCACGCCGACAGAGGGTGCTGGTCGATGCACGAGACTGGTCGTAGTGCCTCCGTAGCCGTAATCGCCGCGGGAGGTCCAGGACGGGTAGGAAACCATGTCTTGACCCAAAACAGGCTGGGAGGAGTAGTCAGATAGCTCTTCCACGTAGCCCATCGAGTAGGCCGGGACTCCGGAATAGAAGGATTTGGTGTTTGCGTAACCGTACGCCGATCCCCCGCGATAGGGGCTCATTATCTCTTCGGTCCCAACCGACGGGAGACCGTGAGTAGGGGTGTAAGAAGAAAGACCGTGAGATACGGAACCATGCCTGTTGTAGACCTGGCTCCTGCCATCCTGGATGTTGTAGGAGTATTCATTGGGATCGTTTCGGAACGTTGCCTCGCTGGATGACACCTGCAGCATCACTGTCAGAACAGGCCGCGGCTAACAACAGATGGTGCAACTGAGGATCTTGGACGACTTCTTCTTACCCTTAGAAAGAGGCAGGGCTCGCTCCCAGCATTCTTGCAGGTGGTGCATGGCTGACCACCGCCAGGATCGCCACTGCACCGGATCTTGCGCTTACGACATCTTCCGCACTACCGAAGCGTCAGACAGGGTACGATTTTCTTTACTACACGACCTCGAAAAACTGGAGTGGAAGCTCCGAGTGGGAATGAGGTCAAGGTCTAGTCGGACTTACAGCAACTGAGATGCGCTTTCTCTGCTGAGAGGGGTCACTCTCGACCTCAGAGTCCGTCATGGTCATGACGCGGTTGTCGTGGGGGTGAAGTTGAAACCGTCTGTCGGGCATATAGCTGTACGGGGCGTGATAGGATCGAGGGTACCTTCTTCCGTCGCTGGAGGCGTAAACACTAAGGGTCCGAGATACCATGGTCTATCGGTGCCTCTTTGTATGTTTCCTGGGTCTTGGTATGGTGACCTGTGGATGGGGCACTTCTCGAGACCAAGGTGTAATCGAGGGCTGGGAGCTGGGCTGGATCTGGGGGTGGCGGCGAATCTGGAAGTTGGTTTTGCAGAAGGCGCACCTTCGCTTGCGGTCTGGGGATAGATCGGAGCTGAATCAACAAGGCAAATTAGCAGGGGGAAACGCGGAATTGCTGTGTTTCTTCCTCGTACCCCGGACCGACTCAAACTTGTTGGACGCCACCACGTATCGACCCAAGACCACGTACACTTTGGTTAGATCACGCTGGGCAGCTGGTTCATATGTCCCTAGGGGGTGGATGGATGTCGACAGTGAACTCCACAAGTCTGCAGAGACACTGGTTCAAACAGCAAGCTTGACAGGCGGAGAGGCGTGTCAGGCTTCAAGGTTTCTCCGAGTTTCGACGTTTGTTCTTATGATCAGCAGGGTTATTACTGTTCAGGATGTCTTATTCTTGTAAGACCCAGGAGAGGTCGATATTTGCTGAGGCAGACTTGACTCAAGAGTCAACATGCAAATTGGGCGCAAGAGAACTGGTTGCCGGACCTGATATATGTTTCACCATCTGCGTATCAGTCGACAGAGGGTGGAACATCAAGGGTGGATATAGTTGAGCCCCGGAGTGTTAATAGGGCCTCGTGTGACGCCACCACCTAGTACACTAGGCTTCTTGTGTTTGCAGAGCAGGCTTTGACAGGCACGCCGTCCTTCTCTCGCGTCGACAAAGTGACAGAGTCCCCTGCCACTCATAGGCGTTTGACTTTGTAATAATGTAATCTCAAATGCCCACAAATGTGCGCAGGCCCTGTACGATGATACACGGCAGCAGAGACGGGGAATAGATAACTGGGTAGTCTCTGACAGCCGGGGTGGCGGGCGTCTGCAGATGACCGAGTACTTGAGGATGATCCTCAGATGCCCGAGCTTCGGCAAAGAGACTGGGGTCGCAACAGATCCATGCATAGATTTGACGAGATCTCAGTATGAGGTCTTCTCGGCGGTCGCCTCTTAGCCTCCGCCCGAACACAGTGAGGTAGGATTGGAGAGAGGACATGCTGGGGAGACTGAACATGTACGGTGAGGAGGGTCTCAGAGAGCAAACCAAATTAGCTCGGTGGAACAGCTGTGCTGAGACAGTTCGAGACATCAGTAGTGGAAGACACGACCCCCAATCGAAGAAACGAGAGGTTGTCCCACCTTCATGGTAAAGAGCCAGGACACAGTAGGTCGGCCAAGATTGCCCACTCTCGTCCGGGGTTGAAGTCAGCCCATGGGGTGTCCTGCCCAAGACCATCGTGTCAGGGATCCTCACAACAGTAAAACGTTGTTGAAGCAGTTCCCTCTGGACCACGCCGCCATCATCCGGGGTCCAACGAGTACCTGAGATTCGTCCTTCTGCGATGACAAGCTAGCGTAGGCTAAACTAGGATGGTATGTAGCACCTCTCCGTTTGCATCCTGTACGTCCGGAGTAGTCTTGCCAGCTCGGCAAGCAGATTGACGCAAGACTTTGGTCAATATCCAAGCGAGAGACCGGATCTCAGGAGAGAAAGGTGAATGATAAATGACAGAACCCATATTGATTGGGTCATGTGCAAACATGATATCATCTCCCACGCGCCGTGTGTATCTCCGGTCGGCCGGGACAAACGCGCAGATGAGCATCTCGCTGCGTCTAGGACAGTAGAGACAAGCAGGGAAGACATGTCGAGATGTTTGGACAAGGCGGGTGGAGCCGATCCAAGATGGTCGCATGTACGGACAGGGAAACAAGGTGTAGAGAGTACGTGCACGGGGCAGCGGGCGTATCAGGTAATACGTTTTCTGTATGTGCGCCGGACAGCAAGAGTTGTGCCAAGACCCTCTCTGTGCAACACCTCTAAGCGGGAGATGATGATGCTTGTTCTGCAAGACAGATGCAAAGGGAACGCGTTGCCGGCAGGAGGATTTGTTGCCAAACATTGAGATGGGGAGGTACTGTGCTGGCCGTGGCAGCGTGGAAACATGACAGCCACGAGCTGTCAATTTGACAGAACTGCGAGGTTGATATACAGTTGACCCCGGATCCCAGCCACAAGTGACAGAAAACGGGACTAGTCTGCGGGCGCCGCGGGATGTTGAGGGCCGCCTATAGGGATCAGGGCTGAGCTGAGGCAAACCTCTCCACAGAGTCTGGCCCAATGCGGACATGGGCTTAAATGGGGTCCAAAATCCAAACAAGCATGTTGTCGTTTGTTTGTTTGTCCTAACTCCGGATATCGGTTTCGGTCCTTGTTCGCCGCAGTGTCGGACGACTGGCAAAGATTCGCCTTGAAGCAAGGCACTGTAGCCCCCGGGGCTGAGGCCACAGTCGTCAGCCAGAGTGATGTCGCACTTCGAGTGTTGCAGACATAAAGCTTGTCGTCGGCTACACCTGCCTATGACGGAGGTCGGTTTAGCAAGCTAAAGGCACGTCCTGTACGTCGGGGTTACCTCGCGGCTGCCAGTACTGCAGAGTCAAGAGCTTTGTGAAGCTTCCAATGAAGTAGTGCAAGTACAAAATGGATTGGTCGTCGAGCACAGAGGTGAGCTGTCCACGGCCACCAATGCGGCCGGTTCATGTTGAGATTGGGGGCTTCCCGGTTGAAAAACTGCAAACGTAACAGACGGCGATGTTGTCATTTTCCCATATGGCCTTGACCCTGCAACAGAGCCTGAGAAACTGATCAATCGCCTGGTTGGCTGTTCCCAGCGCTGATGGGGTGCAGTAGTATAATCTGCATGTTGCTTTTCTAGACTTCGCTGCTGCGGTGTTTGCGGAGGTAACCTCGAGACCCATAGTGGTTAGGGGAAACCGGCCTGTTGCTTCAATGACAAAGGACTTCGGCATAAGTGCCACTCCGTTCACAGAACAGCTCTTCGAATTCTCGATGCAAGTCTGCGGTACTGATTCGCCGGCTCTCTGCTCGGACCGAACACTCCACACCCAAAGACAGCAACCACCAAAAAGACAAGTATTGCAAAGTCTGGACTCGCAGACGTGGTTTGTAGACTGTGACTGAGTATGCAAACAGAAGGAGGTGACGCAACTCTTGGCCGATGAGTGCTCGTGTAAAGCGAATGGTAAGTTGTAGCGGAAAGGCAAAGCAGCAGCAGATGAGCATCCCCTCTCGCAGACTTTCGGGCTATCGTCATTGGGTGGCTATGAAGCATCACGATTCATTCAATCGACGTGCCCCTTCTGGGACGGTCCGTGTTTCAGCATGTGAGGCCGGCTGCTTGTATGGCTTGCTTCATACCATCTTCGAAGGGTAGATCGTGTGGATGGGCGTTAGGGTAGCTACGCATCTGGCACGGGCTTCCCAATCTCTGGGAGACTGCTTATCAGTCCGGGATGGTGGGCGTTGGGGCACGCTGACAGGCCATGCTGGGGCAAAACCACAAGACACATGGTGCCGTGGTACCAAGGAGAGTTTCTGTTGCACTGACGGCTAGCTGCATATACGGACGGGTGGCTGTCAAAGGAGCCCTGGGGCCTCGTTAGGCGGCACCAGGACATGGGGGCCCGTCCACTTGTTCATTCGGGCATGTCTGAAGCGGCCAATGGCTAGCTGGGGAGGGTACTGTGGTACTCAGGAGCTGCCCAACCCCCAAGACACCACGAGTTCGGCAACTACACGGCGAATTCCTTGCCGTGATGGGCAACGTCGTTCCGAAGCTGTCCTTGCCGCACTAGGTCTGGCAGCCAGTTGCGGCTGTTACCAAGGCACTGGGGAAACATTTAGCCCAGTGGCGTTTGAGGATCCACGTGCGCCTTGAGAAGAGGTACGAGAAGCCAGAAATGCGCCCAGGTGTAGGCATGCTATTCTGCAGACCAGTTCTCTAACGCCGGAAGACTGCCACAAGATGAGCGTAGCTGCAGACTTCATGCGCCGGGAAGGTGGACCAGTGGCTCAGAATGTTGAGAGCGATCACCGGCTCAACTTGGGCGGCGATGCCTCATGCCTCAGGTCGCGACTTGTCTCGGACACTCGGGCCGAGCTTGCCATCGCGATCTCCACCGGCACAGACGCCGAGCTCAAGGTATTGCGGCCTTCTATGCGACCAGTCCTGAGAATTCGTCGAAGCGAATTCAGATGACATCGCCAGAGTTTCTGCAGTCAACCAGCATGCCAGTAACCCCGGTAATACCAGCATCACACAAAACCAAACTGGGATCGCAACCATCTTCTCTCCGCTGCGACCGTCTGCAAGGCAGTAAATTACCGTCTTCTGCCTCAAGTCATGTCCCAGCCCTTGTGCAACATTTGTCTGCAATTCGGTTTCTCAGCTCCGAGCTCGGCACAGGGAAGAGTAAGCGAGACCAGGCTCCAGGAAAAGAAGCCGACACGTGCGAGCTCTCGAGGGGCCGGCTACCAGGTAGAGTGGGAGGGTCTATCCATGCGCCATGATACAGTGTCGCATTCGATCGCTTCTGCCTTTGGGGCTTGCAGGACCGGAAGTAGCTTGCCGGCTGCGTGCTAGGTGAGGGTGTGACTTATCACCGACAACAAGCTTCGGATAGGCGCTGCGTTTCATATGCGCGCGCAAGTCATTCCCGAGCCGAGCTCCCCGGAGGGCTGGGCAAGGCTGTATAAGCACTGTGTTGAGCGCGGGCCAATAAGGCATTGGCCATTGCAGTGCCGAGTCGAGGAGAAGATGGAAAACCCCTCCCGAGCCTGAACTGTCACCATGAGTGGAATCGAGGACAGGAGATCGGAAACAGAAGCTTTCAGAGTGTTTGCACGGCAAGTGAAGCTAGGTCCACCGCCTGAAGTGGTGGCCTTGCAATAAGGGCACTGTCAGGCGCCGTTGCCGATATCTGAGGCCGGAGACGGAGTCAGATTCCGGGACGGAGAGTATGTACATGGGGGGCGCCCCGATGCTTTCGGGTTAATGCTTCGCTTTCTGATAGCCGGAAGCGGAAGAGGGGGACACATTCCGGCTCAGACAGTCTGCCAACCTGGATAACGTTGCCGGGCTGCCATGCTTCCATACTGAGAAGAACGGAGAGTAAAGCTGAAGTGGGAATGTCGACCACGTCGGGCTGAAAATATGGCTATCGACCTTCATATATTGCGGGATGGTCGCGCTTGAATTGCTACCAGTAAAACGCCAGCCGGAGGAAGTAGGTCGACTTAGGTGAGGGCTGGAACCATAGTGTCGGCAGCTATGGTTGCCATTCCGGTGGGTTAGTCCGAATGTTTTGGCATCGCCAGCCACAATGAGCCATATCGTTGAGCAGGGATAACGATGTGCTCGCGAATTCGGATTTGTTGGAGGTAGATGCCCATACAATGCCGATGGCGGTCAATTTGATGAATCAAATGCCCGTTCTGTGTTCATAAGACATTCGACGAGGCGAAACTGCTGACGGCGCGACGGCCACATGGTGGGTTGAAGAGGTATGGGCCGTCACTGAGGTACTGGTTTGGCGATGTTGTTTGTCGGACTGACAAGCCTCTGTCCAATTGTTGAAACTGACGAGGTAGTACGACATTCACCTCCTCAAATCCCCATCGCGCCGCCTATCCCTGTCCCTATCCCTGGGTCGATCGTGCCGATCCCCGTGTCCCCGGTCCCGGCGATCATCGCGCCGAGAGTCCTGGTACCTGTCCCGCCTCGGACTTCTGCTCCGGCTTCTCCTCCGATCGGCATCCCGCCTGCCTCCACGCTCGTAATGTCCCCTCCCAGCAGGCTTATAATTGTCGTCCCTCCTACGGTCCGGCTCCGGTTCTCTCACAGGCACGGCCACAGCGGGGGCCTCCTCCCTCTTCGCGCCTCCCTCCCTCTCAACCTTCCCCCTCAACTCATTGGCATCGTGAACCATCTGATACCCATCCCCAATTTCCCTCTCGTCCCCGTCCGGCTCGTTCCTGTACTTCCTCCACTTCTCCAACTCATTAACACCACCCCACCCACCTCTTCTGCCTCCCGCCGCCCCCTTCCGTTTCTGATTCGTCTCGCTGCGCCAGACATCGCTCAGCTTGCTCACGCTCTGGCTGAAATCAACGTGTATCCGCCGGTCATCAATCAGAACACCGTCCATCTTGGTGTACGCCGCCTCGCAGCTTTCTGTATTGTCGAACTCGATGAAGGCGTACTGCAGACTATCCCCCGTCTTGCGGTCGCGGATCACCTCGCAACTCAAAATCTTGCCGAACCGGCTGAAGATGAGCTCCAGGTCCTCGTCCGTCGTCACCGGGTTAAGCTTGCACACGAAGAGGACGTTTTCCGGCGGCTTGACCTCCGCAAACGGCAGGTCACCCATCATCTCTAGCGTTAAAGCTTGGGCGGCAGCTTCGCGCTCGCGCCGCCGCTTCTCCGCCGCCTGCGCGGCCTCCTCGTCGTCCGAGTCGTCGCCCAGCTCTTCGCCCTCCGCTATGCGCACGGTAGCGAGCTGCGCCTTGGTCGGCGCGGGCGACGCGCCCGGCTCGCGGAGCCCTGCCGGGTCCGGGTAAGGGTCGTCCAGCACGACGGTGTGTTTTATCCTGATGTCCACGAGCGGGTGGCCCTTCTCGTCGACGATGGCGTCGTTGATCTTTTCGAGCACGTCGAAGCCCTCCACCACCTTGCCGAATATCGCGGCCCGTCCGTCGAGGTAGTCTGTATTGTCGCCCAGCGTAACGATAAACTGCGACCCGGCCAGCCGTATCTCCGGGTCGGAGGGGTGTGGTGCGGTGGCCATGCTGACGGTGCCGCGCTCGAGGTGCTTGAGTTTCGGGTGGAAGAAGGCCGGGAAGGTCTTGTCGCCTGCTGAGCCGGAGAGGAGGCCCCAGATCGAAGTGCCGCCGTCGGAGTCGGGCGCCATGGGGCCTAGGGGGTCGCCCGTTTGGAAGGAGAAGGATTTCTGGATCGAGTGGATGGGGGAGAAGTTGTAGTATTTCACTTTGCAGAGCTTGAGGAAGCTGTGCCAAGGTTGCGGTTAGTTAACTGAGTATACTTTGTGATTATGGAGCGCGAGAAGGACAGGAGGACTTACTTCTCGCACATCTTGGGCGCATAGTCGACGAGCAGGTCGATGACGATGTCGCCCGCGCTGGTCTCGAGGAGGACCGACATCTTGGAGGGATTCGCGCAGGCAGACTAAATTGAATTGTAAAAGCAATCTCTGTAGCGACTGTACAAACCAGGTCGGTGGTCAAGTGCTGTGGGTGGACGTAAGATTCGGGGTTGTTCTCTGGCAAGTTGTCCTGGACTCTTGAGAAAGTTAAGAAGACGCGACGTCAATCGCGGAGAGTTGAGCTTTCGAAGAAAACGCTAAGCCAGACTTGGCTAGCTTTGTCTCCTACCCGGCGCTAATTATTTACAGCTAGATTTCGGCCTTCCCGCTCTTTCCCGCTCGCCGATTGTAGCCGGATCCCGCCGGACTTGGCTCCGTGAGAACCCAAACCCGCCTTCCGTTGGGCCGTAACACCTCGAAGAGTGGCTACGGTAGGATGTGTTCACGAATGATAAGGCACATGACAAAGTGAGGCTCTCCAGAGAGATGTGGGGTTGTCAGGTAATCCTGATATAATTACAAGCGAGTAAGTTAGGTTCGGTGCCAAAGTACTTTTGGTAAGAAAACAGAATAGAAGCAGAGACGGGCCTCAGAATGTCTTGATGAGGCTCTCAAGCCCGACAAGCTCCTCCGAAGGGTACAGGGGAACAAAACTAGCCGCCCACAGCCTTGCCCTTCTTGTTCTTCCCATGGTTCGGGACAAAACAAGGTTTGAAGTCCTACCCGCAGCCTACACAGGTCGGACGCTTCGTTGAAAATGCCATATGTACTCCCCAACGCCAAACATTCCATGCAGTGAAATGGAAAAAAATGAAGCATTAAGAGTTTCGTAGAGGTGCGTGGCGAGGCCTCAAACAGCCAAGCAAGGCTCCGGTGCGCTCCTCCTCCTCCTGCCGGTCCGCAGCTCCTTCTCGGTGTCCATGAGGCGGCACTGCACCCAGGTCCTCAGAGCCCGGTCCTCCCGCACGGCTTCACAGTTTAGAAGCTCTGTGAGGACCCGTTTGATGGTCTCGTTGACGTGGCAGAGCCTGGCTTCCTCAGCGGCCACTTCGGCGATGGTCGACTCATCCATGACGGTCTCCAGACAGCTCGGGGCGGCGATGCATGAAGCCGGACGCGGCAGAGAGGAGCGACGGCTGGCTTGGCCGTGGACGCGGGATAGCGAAGGGCTGCGAGACTGGTAGGGCGTGGTTTGTGTGGAGGAGGCAGACGACGGGTAGGTAGCCACTGTCGGCGGGATGGGTGGGCTGTTGTTCACGGTATTACGGAATGGTGTCGAAGTATGTACCGAGTCGAGATACTTGCGGAGGTGGTCGTGTTCATCTTGGAGGAGGAGGTACTTTTGCAGGGCGAGATCGCGGTTGTGGTGGACTCGTCCCGCGCCCTTGGGAGGTTCGGGCATGGATGTCGCCATGGTGCCCATTACTGATACAGGTCGTGAAGGTATTCGTAGATTGACAGTAAACCTCGCGTTGAGGACTAACGGCGAGCTCATCGCAGGAGCCGCTCCGAGCAGTGTCGAGGTGAATATTATCGTCTGATGTAGCCTGGTGCGGGCGTATGGTCTTCACAATGGTCTGCTAACCGGCTTCCGGGTGTGGATGGTTTTCCGGGCTTTCCAATGCGATAGGCGCAAGGCAATATATATCACCTGTGTCGAAGTGTTGCAGATATCAACGCTGTCACGTAATTGCGTGCTGCAGAGGTGCGGAGTAGGGTCTGATTCGCGAGGCTCATCGAATTGAACGGGCAGGATGGCTAATCTGAGGTAACACGAGCGAATCCAGGTGGTGTTCAGCTGTTGCTGGTGGTGTCGATAGTCGTGGCTTTTTATCTTGGCTGTTGCTCTGTTGCCGGTGTGGGAAAATATGAAAGGGGGACTCAGGCCGGCGTTACGGAACTTGGACGTGGTTTTCGTTGAAGTCAATGCCGGACTGACAATGACAATATGCTGGAGGTCTGGTGGTGATGGAATCTTGCATAACGTGGCACGTAATAGATGTAATAGGTCTTCGTGTCATGGACGGCAACATTGAAAGAGAAGAAGGAGGGAGACGCAGAAAGGAGATACGGACCTCAGGTGCTTTTAATCAAGTCAGCCCTTTTTCTTGGATTGAGTGATTGAGCAGGGAAGTTATCCTTTTTGACATTGTCATTACCACAGTAGCTTCTGCCAGCCAGCAGGTCAGCCACAGTACAATTGCGAGAACCCCTGGCCGGAGAAGGGAAGGTGCGATTGTGAACCAATCTCCACCACTGGACCCCTGCAATGGCGTAACAAAGTGGGTCTCCCGTGTCTCCTCACCGCTGTGGTTCTCGATTTCAGTTTTCCAGCGTCAGATGGAAGTAACGACGGCCAACGTTTTTGAACTTGCCCAACTTCGGATAGAGTTCGTATCTTTTCCACAAATCATCACATGTTCCTTCTCGTCTTTCACCCTAGTTTCCAAATGCAGCAAGTCAACGTTTGTCTATTTCCGGCCTGGACAGATAGTCCTATCTCTGAGCACACCTCTCAAGTTTTCAACTCAGCTCGTCAACTCCGTCAGGTTTCTCCGAACGGAAAAAGCACACCGTCATCCTGCAATGTGCATCCTCTTCCTGCGGCCCTATCTTTAGTGTGTATGACAGCGTATCGCCCCGCAGATCGCTGGCATGGCGGGGAGGTTCTGAGGGCCCAGGCCGTTGAGGAATGGTGCCCAACATGATCATTGGACCCGTCCAACTTCACGTCAACTTCACCCAAAGAAACGAACGCATCCCGGCTTTGTTCTCGCGGGAAATTTGTGGTTTGTGATATCAAAGGTGTCGACTCTCGGTTGTACGAGGTGCTACAACATCGGCAATCATGAAAAGCACGCCGTCATTTGACAAAAGAGTATTCAAGGCATCGTTCCATCATCTTATGATGTCGAAGCTTGCCGGTGAGGGGACACTGGGGAAGCATGAGGGGACGAGCGGGGACACGGATCAACGTTCTTGGCAACACGGCCCCGGTAGTTGTGCGCCGGACTGACCTCCGGGACCACCTCCCGAACATCTCATCGATAACTGATCGGGATTCATCCCCATGATCGGCCATATTCTGTTCATCATGATGGCTGTGGCATGTGTACCTGCAGCACAAACACAGCTCCAGCTTGATTTTAGCTGTCGATCCATCATCCAGACCATTGGACTTATTGCATCTAGACTCTACCTTTCAGGCCTCCACCTGATGTTGAAGTGCATGGAGAGAAGATTATTGGATGTTGCCATCGTTTCCGAATTGTGTCGTCATCCGACTGAAGGTTATTGCCTTTCCGGCTCAGCTTCATCCCTTTGATAGCCAGAAACGACAGTTCACACCACTCTGTCTGCTGTCATTCCATGGACTACCAGATCCTCCAGTGTCGCTGCGTTTGGCGTTACGTAAGGTCGCCAATTAGCCTGTTGCTTGGTACTTCCAAACTGTGGCTGGAGACGTCATTGTTGCTCCGCCTGACCTTCTCCGCATGCAGGAAGACCAACAGCCACAGGTGCGAGACGCGGCACGGATAGCGACCTACCGATGGGCAAGCCACATCTCGATCTTCTGCACATTTCTAGGGCAGCAGCTTGGGCAGCTGGTATTCTGACGAGGGTCTGCGCAGCTCCGGGCTCTAGACATAGATCTCTTGGTCCGAGCTACTGGAGCAAGGCATGCCAACTTTCTATCCTCTCGAAGGTATGACCTGGATGGCTGAATCTATCGACGAATACCAGCAATATCCCTACGGGAGGTCAGCTACAGCTACCCCTTACTAACAATGACATAGTACGAACGAGATCACGATCGGTCATCTAGACGCACAGGCTCAACTGGTTGAGCGGCTTCTTTGATCTTGACTCCGAGTTCAAGACCTATCATAACGACAATCACAGAGGCGTTGTTTAGTCTTTGTCCCCCTTGAGGACAATGCTGAAGATCAGCTCACAATGGAGTTGTTCAAGTTTTGGGTTCCCTTCCAGACAAAGCCGGGGATGCGATGTAGACCTATCTCATGTATATCCCCCTTTTCATCTTCAGGAGAACGAAATCATCTCATCACACGCAAAACATACATCATGCCCCCAACTACCGGCCTCTACATATAAAAACACTCACCAAGTTTCACGTATCCCAATAAACACCAACAACCTCGGCAGCCATGTCTAGTTTGATCAAGAGGGCGCCACCGCTTCGCAAACCCGAGGTGAAGCCTCCTCCCTCGCTAACCTTCGGTCTAGAGATCGAGATGCTCGTCGCCGGAGCCATGCAACACCACGATTTCGATTTCAACCTGCTGAAGCCATGGGATGACCCCCACCCCAGCGACCGCCGCTGGGTTGCCAAGCAGCCGAGACACGACGAGAGGCAAGAGGCAAGTCAGGAGGCCGTCAAGCGCTGCCTGGAGCTCGCAGGCATACCCAACGTCGTCCGCCGTGAGTACAACCCCAAGACGATGGCACAGGTTTCCAAAGAGGCCCGCAGGAGCCAGAAGTCGCTTCCCCTGGTGGACATGAAGTACCACCACTGGCGTGTGATGAGGGACGGTTCCCTCGAGTGCGAGCAGTGGGTAGATGAAGACGAGATCCTGCAGAACTACCTCTGGTCCGACGTTGAAGTTGCTTCGGCTGTCTTCAAGTGCGCGACGCCAGCTGCGGATAGCTGGATTGAGGTCAGTCTTGACCAGAAGGTCCAGCTGGAAAAGGTATGTAAGATACTGACGGAGACCTTGCGCATTCGCATCTCGAGCGCGTGCGGTCTTCACGTTCACGTCGGTCTCGGCGGCGAGCCCATCCCGCCCGATACCGTCCGCCGCTTCATGACGGCCATGTGGCTGATTGAGGACGCCGTGCTGACGCTGTGCGCCCCGTGGCGCGAGGGTAATCGCGTTGTTGCCCCCATCACACAGGGGTCGCTGCTGGCGTCGGACGGCGGGCTCGAGTTCTTAAAGGAATGGTGCGCCGAGGTCCCCCCTCCGCACCTGCGGAACATGGACATACACCACAAACTGTGGGATAGGATGTCGACGCACGACCAGAGGCGGGTGTGGGTGATCTGGACACTCCCCGTCGGTCAATTGAGGTTGGCTACTTCCACGCCTTTCTTCACCCGAGGCAGCGTGGCCATCCGCATCCCTGACGATGCTGAGGGGGACAAGGCCACCACCATCGAGATCCGGTACGCGAGCAGCACGCTCGACGCGAAGGAGCTGACGTCGTGGACTAACATCTTCCTGCGCCTGTTCCAGCTGTGCCACTTCTACGACTGGGCGCACTCGGCGAAGCTGATGAACTTGATCGAAGGAGTTACCGATGCGCTGCTGCTGTCGAAGGTCAACAAAAAGGGTTTCCCCACCGGCGACGCGCATGCCGGCCACGAACTCCTGAACCTGCTCGACCTGGGCAACGACATACCGGTGTGGGAGAACGCTCAGAAGCGCTGGGCTCGGGAGGATAACCACCACCATGTAAGGTGCACACCCTTTGTCCATCGTCAAAGCTGACTTTACTAACCTCATTTTCCAGGTATGGTTATGGTGAGTCCCGGGACCCGCGGGATACACGGTGCGGGCCAGGTAGGTGTTCCCACCGAATTGTGTCTTCAAACAGAACGCATAGGGGTACAAGGGAGGATGCATTCGGTAAGCAAAGGTCAGTATAGGAAAAATACTGCATTAATGAAGGTAAGAGTAATATTTCGAACCCGCGGACTCCGATAGGCCGCGAATCAAGACCAAGTGAAGTCTAGCTTAGCCATCCTGCAAACAAAATAGAACCGAAAACTGATTACAAAAGAGACTGGAAGCTGAAGCCGAAAAGCCAAAAGCCAAGCTCCGAGAGTTGGTGAAACAGCAGAAAAGGTCACGACATAACTGTAAGCGACCAAGACCTGTAAGTGAGCTAAGCCCTGGCCGCTGGCAAGTATCATACCCGTCCGTGTCTTTAAACCAACGACCACCCATTAGAACCCATTCAGCAGTGCTCACTATGTTTCCTTCCCGCAACTTCGAGTCCTCAATCTCACCTCCTACCCGACCCAAAGCCTACACCAACCTCCCTTCCTCCCCACCACACCTCCTCCCATCTACTTAACCCGCAACTCCCTCACCATCTCAACCTCCTTCTTACTCAGTTCCCCCTTATCCGCCGCAATCCTCAACACCGTCTCCTCCGCCAGTCCCCTCCGACTCCCATGTCCGCAAAGCCTCCACTGCGCGCTACTCGGCACCCCGAACCACACCGCATTCAGCACCCCCAGCGCCCTAATCGGGTTTCCCTTGAAGCACCCAGCAAACAACCTTCCAAAACTCGGGTCCGCCCCCAGCGGCTTGAGTAGGCTGTCGCAGTACTCCACGCACTCCCACGTCAACACGTGCCTCTCGCTCTCGACGTACTTCTTCTTTTGTTGTGCGCGTACGTCCCTGATGGAGCGGAACATCTCCTCTTTCGTAGGTTGTGGGACCAACCCGGTCAGTAGAGCGGCGACGTATCGGCTCTGCGCCTCGGCGGCCGGCATCAGCGGGCCGAAGAGCTCGGTGTACCCCACGAAGAACAAATTGTCGTAGTGCGGCGTGGCCAAAAAGCGGTAAAGATCCACCCCTCCCGTGGGAGTATCCTTGCCGCGCACGGGGTCGAAGGAGAGGTAGGGGAAGTGGAACTGGTCGTACCCCGTGGCCGCGATAACGACATCTACTTCTAGGGTCTTACCGTTGGAGAGGAGGAGACCGGTAGGGGTAAACGAGGAGACGGAGGCGCGGTGGGGGGTGATGATGCGCGTCGCGACTTTTTCGGAGAAGTCCCCCCTGAGGGTGGGGTTTTGGGCCAGGATGCGGTGGTCGGGCCGGAGCTCGGGAGGGGGCAGGATGTCGACTAGGTGGAGGAGTTTGGTTTGGATGTATTGTGCTATTGTGGGGTTGATCCAGAGTTGGGTTGCGCGGTCTTGGGGGCGGTTACCGCCGTCAGTACATGATGAGACAGACCGTGAGGGGAGAGCCAAGGGATACTATTACTCACTGTCAAAGGCCTCGGCCGGCTTGCCCAGCACGAAGCGCGGGAGAACCCACCCTCCCCGACGGGTGATGAGGTGGCACTCGGCCGTCTGGGGCGCGAGCTCGCACGCGATGTCCACAGCGGAACTACCCATGCCGATGACGGCCACCTTCTTCCCGGCATACGGACCGGGCCGGCGGTAGTAGTGGCTGTGGAGGAACTCGCCCTGGAACAGCTCGCGGCCCTCGAAGTCCGTGATCTTCGGCTTCGACAGGTGTCCCGTCGCGGCCATGACGGCGGTGAAGTGCAGCTCGTCGGCCGGCTTTCCCGCCGGCTGGACAGTGACGTCCCAGCCGTCCTTACCGCTGCCGTTGAGGGGCACGCAGTTCAGCACCTTGGTGTTGAGGCGGATGTGCTCCAACAGGCCGAAGTGCTCGGCGTACTCGCGCAGGTACCGCGCCATCTGGCGGTGGGTGAAGTAGTGCCCGTAGCGGGCCGGGTCGATGGGGAAGTCGGTGAAGGAGCTCGTGTCGCGGCACGAGTTGAGCATGGTGCCGTCGTACATGGAGGACGTCACCTCGGACGGGTCCGTGTCTGGATCGACGGGTTGGTAGGCCCAGGCGCCGCCTATGATGTCCCGGGTCTCGAAGACGGTGGCGTCGATGCCGGCCGCGAGGCATTCTTTCAGGGCGACTAGGCCGGAGACGCCTTGGGTGAGGTTGTCAGTACGAGCCTCAGATGGATGGATGGATGCGCGATGGTGCCGCCCCTGATGCAGATGGAATGGGACGCTGCTTGGCTGGCTACTCGCACTCAAGTTACTCACCTGCGCCGATGATGGCCACGCGGACCTGCGGTTGTTGATGGGAGCCCATTGTCCCGTCTCTGGATTCCAGCTCTACGAATTGGCGGGATCGTTTCTTCCTGCTTGGCATTGATGGTCGACCGTTTCCCTTCGGTGTTTTCTCGATTCAATGAGACTCTTCAATGTCGATGAGTTCTGGCCCAACAAAGAGACATTTATCGTTGAGACTAGTTCGTGAGATATCAAACCACACCACTCCTTTGCACTCCTTCACAATCACTGACAATCAAAAATTAGCAGGATCCGGGCACAATCCCTCTCTCGCACGCGGTTTCTTCTCGCATGCAGCACCCTGACTCTACACGTGTAGGTTAGGTTGTAACGTGAGCAACAATGGCTGCTGCGGAATACGCTCGGCCGCGTGTCAGCCCTAATGAAAGTGATGGACGTAAGCCGCTGCAAGGGTAGGCGCACTCATTTACCGATGTTGAGGTATGACATTTGCTCCGAAAAGACATCCTCAATCGCCGAGTCGCATGATTGAGGAACCGCCACAGAAAACAGCCCCCAAACACCGTCGACAGAGATTGGGTTCTGGGCCCTGGATGTTTTCTAACAGGAGAAACCAAGAAGCACTGACAAGCAATGGCAAGCATCTGATGACCGATAAGATACTCGGGAGCCAAGGCACTTGGGGGCGGTACGCTTACCCAGTTCATCAGACGAGCATCTGACGGGTTCCATGTCCTGATACGATACTCGTACACCTAGAATATGTCCCCTGCACATACCCATTTGGGAGACAAGTTGATGAATTTATGCCACAAAATATATACAACATATTCTCCCCCTCACTTGCTCCAGTAGATCTTCACTTCCTCACAAGCGACTCCTCAACCCCCCACAGCAGCAACAGGGCATCTATCACGTATCAGGCCGACCACCTCCTCCTCCTCTCCTTCTTCTCATAAAACTCACCCACCCACTCCTGCATATTCGCCACCTCCTCGTCAACAATCGCCTTAAGCTCGGCGTTGACCCCCCAGTTCTGTCCATACAAATCAGAACAATGCGTGCCGTGCGGGATGACGCGCACGGGCAGCTCGGGCGTGCTCTCCTTCGGCCCACCGGGGCGGAACTTAGACGACAGCGTCGCGTCCCTCCAGGGATCCCACTCGCCGTTGGTCATCATCAGCCTCGTCGTGTTGGCGGCGTCGACGAACCAACCCGAAGTGTAGGCGTTGACCTCTTCCGCCGTGCGCCCGCGGGCGAGGCCGTAGCCGCCCTCGGACTCGGGGAACCAGAAGGGGCACTGTGCGCGCCAGTAGTCCGGGTTGATGAGGCGGGAGACGAAGGACGGGCGGTCGGCGGGCGTGGCGTCTTGCCACCATTCGAACCTGGGCAAGAACGGAGTTAGTGTCAAAGATTGATGGGTGTACAGAGGGGAGGTGCGACTTACGGCTCGTTGCAGAGCATCCAGTTCCACTGGCGGTTGCCGGCGTTGCCCAGCGACAGGTCGTGGTAGATGGGGTTGGAGGCGTTCAGCATCTTGAAGCACTCGGTGTTGAGCTCGCCCTGGAACTCGTCGTATCCGTAACCCTCGCAAGCTGGTTTTCCGCGCGTCAGCATCCGTCCCCGAGTCCCGAGCACAGGTTGACTAAATCACTTACTGCCTGGTAGCTCGACCTCCGTGAACCACTTGGCGTATCCCTCGAGCGCCTTGCACTGGCCGACGCCCTCGGGACCGGGTACCTCGTTGGTGGAGTTGGGCCACACGTTCTGGGAGACAGGTCAGCATCTTATTTCGTCGCACAACTCGCGAGTGGGATGGAGGTAACTTACCTCGATGTAATCGCAGAACTGATAGAAGGGGGTGTATCCCAGAGTGCCCTCGGTGTAGAACTGACCCGACTGCCAAGTCCAGGGACCATACTCAAGAGCACTATTCACGGTCACTGATCAGCTTCTGCTCGTCATTCACTTGTCGACGCCAGAACTTACTTCGCGAAATCCGCATCCTCCACATCCTCAAGCTTAAACTTGGCCTTGAGTTTCTGCTTCTGCTTGTCCGTCCCGTGCAGCAGGATCTGATCGACATAGTCAATCACCTCCGTCAGGTCCTTCGTACAGTTCGCGGGGGCTGCCTCCATAACAGGGACGAAGTACTGCCAGAAGTCACTAATAACCTCGACAACGCCGCTCGTCCCGTGGTAAGCCCAGAACGTGCCGGGGTCCTTGACCGCGATCCAGGCCGCCAGCGCGCCGGGGTAGCTGCCCCCCGAGAACACCCACGGCGCGTTGTCCGGGCTGCTGCCGTCGGTGGTGTTGTCGAACGGCGCTTTGAAGTTCCGCGCGAAGTAGCTGTGGTCCTTGATCGCGTTGTCCAGCGTCAGATACTGCAGGTTGCTCACGGTCAGCTCCTCGAACGGCGCCGACTCGCCCCAGTACCGGTGTTCGAGGACAACGACGGCTCCCCCCATCGTCTTGGCGAAAAGGCCGGCCAGGCGCTGGGTGGTGGTGTAGGTCCTGTTGAACCCGTCGGCGGCCTGCTCGCCCGGGTCGACGAGGAAGATGGGGCTGCCGGGGCCTTTCCAGAACTCGGACCCGTACCAGAACCGCTGCTTGAAGGTTCCCAAGCTAGGGTTGGAGTGGTCGATGAGCTGGTCGAAGGTGCCCCAGCCGTTGGTACCGTTGATTGTCAAGTCGGCAGCGGCGAGGGCCGAGATCTCCGGGTCAATGGGGCCGATTTGCATGCCCGGCACATGGCGCACGGCGGAAACGGCGGTGGCGGTGGCTAGGAGCCCCGTGGTGAAGGCGGAGAACTTCATCTTCGTGAGCTGGAGGACCGAGGGCACGACGAGTTCCGGTAAGGAAACAGAACAGAGGGAACGTGTCGCGTCAGAGACACAGACCGGAATTGGGGGCGAACAACGTTTTTATTGCGTGCCCTCAGCTGCAACCCTGTCATTGTTCTCCGACGGTCTGATCCCGCCGTCGCACCGGTGGCACAAGGCTCGACATCCTTCCTGCGGGCAGCGATACACCCGCAAGGTGCAAATGCCAGGGCAAAATGCAGAACGGCGCCGATCATCAGTACTATCGGGAGGCGGTGTTGCTGGGTCTGGGCAATTTCATGCCGTCCACCATGTCCACCTTCCTGGTTGGTTCATGTCTTCCGCGTCGAATGCCACCATGCTACCCACACACAGTTGGGGTAACAGATTGAGTTGGGGGCGATGGCGGGCAGAGATGCAACAGCATCGCGTTCTGTGATGGAGAGACCAGACACAATTGGGCAGGTCGTGACTCCCCGGATCGCTGAACCTTGGGGAGCTTCCCTTTGGTGTCGCGGACCTCCTCACTTCTCCTGCACCCTTCTGCAGGGTGCAAAAGAGCTTCCTGTCTGTCGGATCGCGGCGAGTCCCATGCCCTGTCTGTAACAAAGTGTTGACGTCGATGCAATGCAGGTTCAACGATGAATCCAATCAACTCGGTGCATTTCCCATCTTAATCTCGCTCGCACGTTCACCTTCCCAAAGGAGCAAGTCATTCAAGGGTTAGGGTTCTTAACGCCGGTTCAACATCTCGCCAAGCAATTCTTGCCGGCAGGAGCCGCAGCACCATCGAAGTTTTGAAGTCTTGATTTGTCGGCCAACCGACGGATAAGATAAGCCGTGTCACGTGCCCAGCGTAACCCGATTTGGCATGGGGGCCGTTCGCGAACGGTCGGTGGCACAACACGCCGGTCACCAGTCTCGTGCCGAAGACCGAAGCTCCGACATGCCGGCGCCAACACGGTCAACACCCACCAAAAGCACACTACTAGCGCTGGATTGGCAGAACTGGGCATCACCAACCCAAACAGATCGGTGGGTTCGTCATGGCGCGCCTGGCCTGGGCCTCTCGCGATCCGTCCCTGGTCCGGGCTGAACGTCCGGCGGAGTTAGAGGGATTGCTGCTTGAGGACACTGGGCTGGGGACGGAGGAACCATCATGTTATTTCTCTCGCCTTTCCTTACCTGATATTTTATGATTCCGCCGTCTCGCTCCAGTCTACCCTGTTCGTAATTACGAACATTCCTTTTCTTCTCGACTACTGTCTACTATTCCTATTGCACCCTGTGATCCTTCGAGAATCTACAGGTGCGATATATAGACGGCTAGCCTTTTCCCTATATCTCCTGATTTTGACTATATCCTCCCTCCATGCTCGACATGTCTGAGATCTGCAGAGATTAGTGATCGCCAGAGTTCGCAGAAGGAGTAAAACATATTTCCTACATCTTATACCCATCTCTTCTGGACATATCTCCAATATATTCTCAAGATGTCCTCCCCGGCCGCACAGGTAAGTCTCCCAATCCCCCCATCACCCTCCTCTCGTCCAACCCTCACTAACACCCCCAAAAGCCTCACGGCTCAGGCCCCTACCCCCCCTCAACCCAACCCATAGGCGGCACGCCCACCCCCTCGGTAGACGACCCCATAGCCGCCGTGCTGATCCTCCTCTTCCTCCTCGTCGGCGCCTTCCACCTCACCTGGCGCGTGAAGCAGCACACCTCCCACCGCAGCCGGCTCGGCTTCCTCCTCTTCATCTTCTCCTTCGTGCGCACCGTCGCCCTCGTGCTGCGGATAGCGTGGGCGTCGGTCCCCAAAAACGTCAACATGGCCATCGCGGCCAACGTCTTCACCGCCGCGGGCGTGGTGATCTTGTTCATCGTCAACCTCATCTTTGTGCGGCGGGTGATGAATGACTACGCCCGGTTCGGACGGCACAGGAGTCTGGACTGGGCGTTGAAGTTTTTGATCTTCTGCATTGCGGCGTCCATCATCATGTTGGTGGTCGCGACGGTGTACAGCTTTTTCACACTCAACCCGGCCACGCGGCTCATCTGCCGGAAGATCCAGCTGTTTGGGGCCACGTACCTGACCTTGCTGGCCTTCCTACCCATACCCGCCACGCTCCTCACACTCGCCCTACCGAACGACATGGCGCGCGACGACCCCCAGGCCCGTCGCCGGTTCCACGCAAAAGCGCAGCTCCTGCTGCTGACGGCTTCGCTGCTGACGCTGGGCGCGGGTTTCCGATGCGGCACGAACTTCGACGCCAGGCCGCTGGGACATCCGACGTGGTTCCACCAAAAGGCGGCGTTTTACTGCTTCAACTTTGTCCTTGAGGTGGTGGTGCTGTACATCTTTGCCGCGGCGAGGTTTGACTTTAGGTTGAGGATGAGGCAGCCGTTAGAGGCTGTTGATACTGGAGGAGGCGGCGGGGGTGGTGATGGCGGGGACTTGAGCGGGAGTTCAGAGACGAAGGTGGTGCCGAGGCAGGGGAGGTGCCATACGAGGTTGATTCATGATCGGGAGATGTTTGGTGGCGGGGATTGGTAGGAGTAAAGATTGTGAACGGGGAAGAAGTGTTGGATTAGTTGTTGGACTTGGGTTCCGTGGGAAAAGGTTGCATATAAGCAGGCGGTCTGGATATGGTGGTGCCGCCCCATGTGTGTTGGCTCTAATGCCGGATACCCTGTGGTACGTCTCACGACGGTTATGTGGAGGAGCACAGCATATGTCACAGATAATATCATTTAGATTTAGCGGCAACGGAGAATCTTCACTCGTGTCCCTCGGTCGCAGTACTGATGTCGTCGTCTTATCCACACGATGCGCCTCCACAGCTCGCCCCGTCCCGAGAGTCAGCACTATTGTCTGTCATGGCGGGTCTGGCGTCGTTGGTCATGACGGCGTGCCTACGGATCGCCGTCTGACATGGAAATGACTGGCGGCAACATTTCAAGGAAGTTGACAGTGTAGTCAGCAGCTTCCAGGTGTAGAATTGATAGTGACATCTGTGACGCCTCGCGAACTATTTCACGGGTGGCGGAGAGTTCTAGGGTAAGGCGGACAAGACACAAATGTAGCTGTGATACCGCTCGCTGGGAGATAAAGACAGCACTGCATACCTCTCTGAATACAGGAATAAATGGCATATAGACCGAAGACGTCTAGTATAGATGAAGTTTTATGGACCTGACGCCCTCAAAAATACTAAGGAGAAAGGCTTCTTTCACTGTTCGTTGGGGATATCCGGAAGCTGGAGAGGACCGTCTTGTCCAGGTTCGGATCAGCTTCAAAGACGACGAACTGCACATACTGCATTCTTTTCCGCCGTGTCGGACGTGAACAAAGGCTGGAAATCCACACTTAAAGGACCAGCCCTGGCTTCCAGGTTGTTGGTATCTTAAGTGGTTGTTGAAGTTCAGAAGAGGAAAGTTCACAGCTCCGGGAAACCGCCAAGACGGAGTAACCTCCAGGCCCACTTTAATTACGGCGGCGTCTTCAAGATCCGTGACGCGACACCGAGCTTCATCTCCAAGTCAACAAAACAACTTCCCCAACTCCAACCAACATCACCTCGCACAACAACCACAATGTCGCGCCGCCCTCCGAAAGGAGAGTACATCGAGACCGTAAGCACTTACCTCCGCACTCCCCTTTTGCCCCCTTGTCTGCCAGCATCTAACCTCACCGCCGCGCAGGACACAGGCAACAAAGTCGCCCGCAAAGCGAACCTGGTCGGCACCCAGAACATAATGTTAGGCGGCAAGACCGTCATCCAGCCGGAAGCTATGATCCGAGGTGACCTCACCCGCACCCAGGTCGCCACCTCTTCTTCCTCCGGCGCCCCAGCTGCTCCCGGTAGCAACACGGCCGTCTCGATCGGGCGGTACTGCTTCTTGGACAAGGGGTGCTGTCTGCGGCCGCCTAGTCGGATGTATAAGGGGTTCGTCCCCCTACACTCCCGATCAATTCACCGTCCCATGGCATACTGATGTTGTGTCCACAGGCAATTCACCTACCTCCCCCTCCGAATGGGCGACCACGTCTACGTCGGGCCTGGCTCCGTGATACAAGCCGCCAGCATAGGCAGCCACGTGCACATCGGTAAAGGCGTGGTGATAGGCGAGATGGCGATTATAAAGGACTACAGCCGGATACTGGACGACACGGTGGTGCCGCCGCACATGGTCATACCTAGCTTCAGCATTGTTGCTGGACGGCCAGCGCGGGTCATCGGTGAGGTCCCCGAGGGTGGCCACGAGGCGTTCGAGCTCAGGGAACTGTACAAGACGGTGGGGAATAATCCGCAGAGGGCGCCGGTTTGAGAGGAGGAGTTGCGAACAACAACGACAACAACAACAACAACTGACCAAGCAGCTGCTCGTTGGCGTGCTGTTGGGATCGAGGCGGACATATCACATTCGCATACCTGCACGAAGAGGTCTGAGGCTGTGTCCAGCTTCCTTTGGTCTGGAGAGTAAGGCCGTTAATAGCACTCCATCCCGGACGGAAGGGCAATGGCAGAGTGACCAAGGCGATGACACCGGCGGAAGAGAAGAACAAGCAGGTGTGTCGTTTAGGACTCACCGGCGAGCATCTTACACCGCAAAAGGTAACTCGCCTATCCAGCTCACAGCCCTTTTGTTTACCGTCAGGAGGTCAGTTGTGGAATTGGGTCTTTCAGCACCGTTCGTGGGCCGTGCCCACAGCATTTCAACAACCGGGCCTCGCCAACATTTCCATGTTCGCGGAGAGGACTGCCCGTTACACACACGGTCGGAGTCAAACACGGACCAGTTATGCGAAGGATCGACGCGAAGAGCTTGGGAACCTGAAGCACCGTTCCACTGGATGTCAATATGAATGCTAAGATGGTGGCAGGGGCGCGTCTTTGGGATGACGTACAGCATCAACTGAGCTTCACGATTAGCATTTCGGCACGAATTTGGAACACGCCCCCAATGAGCGCGATACACATGCTACAAAGGTCCGGCACGTCAACATGTGCGACATCGGTCTTGAATTGTACATCAGGTACCAGGGACACAGCTCAAGGCACCTTTTGTCTCATTTCACCGAGGCAACAAAGGTAGCCGAACAGTCTACGATCTTCGGTTGAGCGCAGACAAGCCTCGCTTGAGCAAAGCAAATTCCCTCAAACAGATCTGCATGTCAATTCTACCAGATATTCTTCAGCCTCCATGGGCTCGCCAGCGTTTATATATAAACTCGCAACATGCGCCGCATTTCTTGAGTCCGAAGCTGTCTGGTGTGGGACCGTCAGAGCGATGAGATCCGCCCGAACCGTCCCATAACCCCGCCATGCACATAACCCGAACTAACACCATCCACCTACATCAGCCCGTTTGGCGCAGTGGTAGTCGCGTGTCACTTGTATCAACTTATCGTGCAAGATCATGACAAGGTCGTTCGTTCAATCCGGGCAACGGGCAGATGCTTCCTTTTTGACACTTCTTTCCTCCTCTATCGTCAGTTTTTCACTTTTGCCATCTGATAATAGTATGGAGGCTAGGCTCCTTAAGTTCTGGGGATTCCAATCGTTATCCTCGTTGCTGTGTCGATGTGTGAAGCGAGAGAGAGAGGCATGGCCGTCTAGAGACGGAGCTGGACGGCATTCGCGATTTCAAGCGGCAGCGGTGTTCCTCAAACAGAGCAATCAAATGGTAAAAGGGAATTACACAAAAGTTTCCACACCACCCAAAAGGTACGATGAATGTGACTTTGGTAGGGACGTGTCGCGAGTTTCCAGTCAGCACATGCAGCAGCATACACATGAGGACAATCTAACGAGCAGTTAACAACAGATTTGCGTGGGCAGAGAGGAAAAGCGACAACCACGTGATTTTGAACGGTTTACGTACCAAGAGACGACCATTACCCCATCTTTGCTCGAGAACCAACAAGACTATCATCTCAAACCTGACTGACAAGTCAAAAAAGAGGTCCCTCAACAGTGTTTTCCACTTAAGTTTAAGAATAGAAGAAGCTATAGGGTAGCCACGCCATCCCCTGGATAGGTTTCTCGTCGCTCACTATCCGATATCAACTGCAGATACACGTGGGGATTGTTCAACACAGAGACAGAGAAGTGACATTCGTCCAAACCATGGCAAAACGAAAGTGCCGGGTATCCATGATAACATACCAATGGAATCTATACAGAACAGAGAAAGAGCCGAACCCCCAGTACGCAACCCATTCATCCAAACATCCAGCACGGGGGCGAGGGAGGGGGAAGTGAAGAAGGGTGTCATACATACATCGTAAACCCTCTTCCCACCTACCCAATGCTCTCCGTCTCTCTAATCATTACCACCAAACCCACCTCACTCACAATCCACAACCCCCCAACCCTCCACAGCCCTGCTCCTAAGGCGCGTCCCTACTCCCTAATAACATCCCCCCCAAACTCCCCACCCTCCTTCTTCCCGCCCGCACTACCACCCCCCCAAGCCCATCCAATCCAGCTAGCCCGCTTGTTCTCCTTCTCCGGCTGGGTGCTGTTCTCCTGCACCAGCCTCAAGGGGCGGGGTTTATTCCCCGCGAACGTCGCGCCCCCGCCGTCCCGCCTGTCGCTCTTCTCCTTCTCCGATCTCGGGGGAGAGTTCATGCTCGACGGCGGCGGGCTGGCTTCGCCCGTTGCGGACTGGTTATCGTCGGAGATGGTCGAGGAGGTCTCGCCGGGGAAGTTACCGCTGCTGGCTTGCGTGTGGGGGTGGGGGTGGGTCGAGGTGGAGGAGGAGGAGGGGATGCGTTGCCCCGAGAAGAAGGTTTGCGCGCGGGAGAGGGTGGGAGAGAATTGAGAAGCGTCGGAGGGGCCTTTGTAGAGGGAGTTCACGACGTTGGCGCCGGTGTATTGCTCGCTTTGGGGTCGGTTGCGGCGCACCGAGGTGGAGCGGGTTAGGTTGTTTATGGGCGCGATGGGGATGCTGGGCGCTGTGTCGGGATTTGTGACGGAGGGGTGGGAGGACGTGGTGTTGGTGGAGGAGGGCATGAAGGACATTGGTCGTGGGCGGGGCTTGCCTGGGCCGACTGCTATTGATTTTGCCCGTTGGAGGAGGGAGGGACCCGTCGCGGCCGGAGGGGCCTTGCTGCCGGGTGGAGGCGGTAGGTCTTTGTTCACGTCCGGTGAGGTGGTGGACTTGGGCCCGTCGCTGGATTGGTCGAGGATGTGCTCGAATTCCTTGTGCTGCAGCAGGCGCTCGATGATGCGGTTGATGTAGAGTGTGAGAGCCTTGTTCTGGTCCTTGGCGGTGCGCAGTTCGGCTTCGAGGCGGCGGACGTCGGGAGATTCGGTGTCGCTGTCTGCGCCGGCGCCGGAGAGCTCGTCTGCTAGGCTTGTGCCGGGACCACCTGCTGCGTCGTTGCCGGCGCTCCCTGTCCTGCCTTCGAGCGCCGCCAGCGCGTCTTGGTTGGACGTTGATGCACCTCGGTCACCTCCGCGTCGGGGGCTGGCGCCGTAGGTGAAGTCCGAGGTGGCGAAGTCGCCCTTGAGCGTGCGCTCTTGCAGGAGCAGCTGGTAGCTCTCGTTGTCCTCCATAAGGCGCGCGTTGGCCATGCGGGCTTCCATCAGGAGACGCTCGACCTCATGGAGACGCCCACCGCCTTGGTTCTCGGATTCGACGAGCTTGATCTGCGCTTCGGCGAGCTCGAGACGGAGGGACTCGATGAGCTTGTCTTTTTGTAGGAGCAGCTTCGAGTTGTTCCGCGAGTCGCTGCGGTTAAGAGACGACGGAGGCGCAAAGCTGCCGCTGTCGATGCTTGGGGAGTTGTTTTGCGCTGGAGCACGAGAGTCGGCTATTAGAACGGTATTGATGCTGTACGGTTTGGTAGACTTACAGTGCCTTGACGGGCGGAGCTCGTCGTCCCCATTCGAGTTCCTCTGCGCAAGACTATCCTTCAACCGCTGTATAATCATCTGCATCTCCTCCTCACGGTTCGCCATGTCCTCCTTCTCCTTCATCATGCTGCTTCGCTCGGCCTCGTAGATCGTCTCCATCTCGCGCATCTGCCTCGCCGCCTCCCGGCGCTCGTTCTGCAAGCTCTCGACCTGCTCCTCGTACTCGTGGCACTTCTCCTCGAGCCGGGCCTGCTCGGCCTGCGCCTCGTCCAGCCGCACCTGCAGCACGTCGGCCGTCTTCTTGTAGCTCTCGGACGCGCCCTCGGCCTTGGCCAGGCGCTCCTTCAGGTCGTCCAGCAGGGCGATGGTCTCAGCCCGGGCCGCCTCTTCGCGATCGCGGTCGGAGTCGGAGGGGGTGCTGCCGTTGCTCAGCGGGGAGTCCCGTCGCTGCTGGGCGGCCGCGCGAGCTGAGACTGGGGTGCCGGCGCGGATGGAGCGGGTGCGGGTGTGGCCGTTGACGGCTGTGCCTGTTGCTGCTGACGAGGGAGTTGTGGCTCGAGGCGCTCGCGACGGGGAGGTGGTCGAGGTGCCGGCTGCTGGGTCACGGCCAGCTGCTGGCGGTTTCTTTGTTGCGGAGGACATGGCTTTGGTCGTTGTCCTCTCACGCCTGGAATGTCTTGGATCCTCGCGTCTCGTCTATTATTTCCGAGGAGTAATGCTCAAGTGTGTGCCCGTTTGACGTTGATAGGAAGCCGAAGAACTCAGCTGATCGCAGTAAGAAGCGACCTTGGCTAAGGTATTGGTGTGTTCGTGGAAGTTCAGGTGAGAAAGGGGCTCTGGGCAAAGATGAGACTGTTGGGTATGTTGGTAGTAGAAATAGCTTTGTACACATGGAGCGTTGACGGTTGCCGATAATGGTTGCTGGGAGAAGTTTTTGGGTAACATGTGGCACTTGTGCTGTGCTTGTGAATGTTGTCGATCTCAGCCCTCGGTGTCTCGGTCTTGGTTGTGCAACACGCAACATGTACGAAACCGACACGAACTTCTGGAAGGACAGAACAGAACAAACGCGAATTAAAGGGGATTGGCTCCGAGGTGGATCTCACTGCCCCAGGGCCCAGGAGGCTGTTCGCCGGAGGTTTGGACCACTAAAGTGACGCGCTAAGATCTCAAGACAAGGGGCGGCCCTTGCGAGTTTAGACGGTTGGTGGAGACGACTTCCGAAACTCACTTCACCTTGTCGAGATGTTGAAATGCAGAAGAAATGGTGAAGAGTACAAGCACACGAAGACTGGTGCAGGAAGTGAGGTCATGATCATATCAAGTCTGGTTCTGTCACTGTATCATTCTTCCTGTCGCGTCACTCGCGTGTCTCTTATGCATTGTTTCGATTGCTGAAACGCGGATCTCCTTCCGTCGATGCATTAATGATTGACGCACATCACGGACATGATGCCAGGTAAATCACGAGCCAGATCTTCTTCGGGCATGCCAACATGCCACCACGGAGATGTCAGCAAACTGTAGCTCAAGAGGCGATCTCTGTACCTATTGGTTGTGTCTTCATGGTGGCATCGACGTTGGACAACAAGTCCATCGGAGAGCTGTTAGATTATGCCAATCTGTCCGTCAATGCACAGCCGGACTCTAGGCCACTCGGGTCAGTTGCTCCGGATATTGCGCACCAGCTGCTCTTACTGTGTATGTCTAAAACGATGCCGGAAGGGAAGACCATAAGCAGACCATGGTTCGATAACACGGAGACGCAGTCACAGGCCAGCAAATCTGCCCCAGAGACAGTCACGCGTGAGATAAAACAGACACCGGGTATAATTGGTAGGATGTGGTGCCAGTGTTACATCTCGTCGTCTAAACTACGACTGAACGCAGAAGTCGGCTCAAAGCTGGAACTCCTGGGTACGGGCAAACATGCGCCATCATTTTCGACTAAAGCCATGATTCCCTTTTCCCAGCCATCCGTGAACCTGAACGCCGTTACATGCCGTCAAACGCCACACGTTTAAGCGGTCTGGTCGGACAGGATATCGGAGTCACCGGCATCAATGATGGCCATGGTGGAGCTGTGGCAAAGAGTTAGCATTTGCAAGCAAGAAACGAGTCACAGTGGGTTATGACTTACCAACGGAAGAGCTTTCCAAGAGCAGTGCCAAGCTCGATCTGTGCAGATATACTGGTAAGTAACAAGGACGGTTACCCTCCAAAGTCTGCTAAGACTTCTTCTCTGGGCGGGCCAGAAGACACCACGTGCGATGTCCTCTGACCAAGACACACAAGAATCATTCTCCTAACAGCCTTCGTCTTCAAGGGGGGCGAAAACTTACGTTGTTGCCGTTGAAGTGGTGGACGGAGGTCTTGGCCAACATGGAGTAGTCTGAAGAGAAGTGTCAGCACATCGTGTCTTTACGAGATGGTATGGCGAAAGAGGGCAATGATTGATCCAGCGGTGACAGAGTCCGAGACCTTCCAGGAGGAGAGCAGCCCTCGGAGCAATGTCAGGCCGCATGGACATCCACCACCGCGTCTTCTCGAAGATGCCAGTATGTGCGAAAGAGCGAGGGCGAGGAAAACGTACACTCAAGCTCGGACTTGCGGAGAGGAGGGGTGTTGCCGGCGATGAGAATGAGCTTCGCCTTGCCGGAGCGGAGGGACTTGAGGGTCGACTTGTAACCGAGCACGACCTTGCCAGACTTCATCACAAGCGCGAGCTTGCTGTTGATGGAGTGAGCATCGCCCTTGGACCTTGAGGCGCGCGAGGGTTAGTGATTGCTCCAGCTGTGATCTAAAGTGCTGCCGCCTGAGCGCAATTGACACTCTCTCGAGGTCAAAAGCAGCGCACAATGAAGGTGGAAGTGTAGACATACTTCTTGGGAGCCATTTTGAAGTTAGTAACGGACGATCGAGGCCGGCGTGTTTGGCTGAGTTATGGTATTGGGGGTTGTCGAGAAGTCGTCGAGAAAAGAAAGAGAGCGCAAAAGTCCGTCTGGAATTTCGAATGTCGATTTGCAAAACCCGCCAGTCGTAGCCAAGAATTGCTCCAGAAAAGGTTCCTGATTTCCAATTGGTCCGGCCAGTGAGTCACGAACCCTAACGGTCCCACCTGAGTCATCCGGCTCGGCAGAACTCAACGCCACCGCTTTTGGGCGCAGATTCGCCGTGCTTTGAAATCAAGGGCGAAAGACCAAAACTATTTGTTAGTGAGGCCGGCCTCTTTACCCAGGATTCCTGCCCACTTTTGACCTCCCCATCCAACATCACCAACACCTCTTTTTCGACGTCAACACTCGGAAATCAGTCAAGATGGCTCGTCGTCCGGCTCGGTGCTACCGCTACTGCAAGAACAAGGTGAGCAATTACTCTCGGATGAGAGGATTCCAGCGGAAACGGTTGTCCGAGAGCATTTGAGAAGAGGAGGATCGACGAACCGACGAGGGAATGAAGTCGACGATTTTTAACTCCTCACGACAACACGGCAACCCGACAACAAGGACAGCGACGGCAGATATACGATACTACTACGAAAAAGGAGAGATGGATGGATATCGCTGCTGGAAACGTCACCTTCGACTTGGATATGGATCATGGACATGCTCTTGGACGGCCCTTTCCCACTGGAAACCTCGCAACTTCAACGGCACACAGGCAAAAGACGAGACGATGCTAACTTCACCCACAGCCCTACCCCAAGTCCCGGTTCAACCGTGGTGTCCCCGACCCCAAGATCAGGATCTTCGATCTTGGTCGCAAGCGCGCCACCGTCGATGATTTCCCTCTCTGCATCCACATGGTGTCCAACGAGTACGAGCAGCTGAGCTCCGAGGCTCTCGAGGCCGCCCGTATTTGCGCCAACAAGTACCTCGTCAAGGTTGCCGGAAAGGAAGGATTCCATCTCCGCATCCGCGTCCACCCCTTCCACGTCGTCCGCATCAACAAGATGTTGTCGTGCGCTGGTGCCGATAGACTGCAGACCGGTATGCGTGGTGCCTGGGGCAAGCCCAACGGCTCCGTTGCCCGTGTCAACATCGGCCAGATCATCATGTCTGTCCGCACTCGCGACTCCAGTACGTTCCTCCGAGCTCCCAACGACCTACTACCTTACAATTCGTACAAATGCTAACGCGTCAAATAGACAAGGCCACCGCTCTCGAGGCCTTCCGCCGCGCCCAGTACAAGTTCCCCGGCAGGCAAAAGATCATCATCTCCAAGAACTGGGGCTTCACCCCCCTCCGCCGCGAGGAGTACCTGGCGAAGAAGGCTTCCGGCGCCATCCTGATCGACGGTGCCTACGTCCAGTTCCTCAGCAACAAGGGCAAGCTCGAGCGCAACATGAAGCGCTTCCCCGATGCCTTCGCCCAGGAGGCTTAAGCGTTGGGTGTCGTCGTTTCGTCGGGTTATGCTGCATGATCATGGGTTCTTATTTGGCTTTTGGTTGGCGTAAACCGGTTCTCTGTCGGGACTGTGGTCAAGGACATGTTGTTTGTAGACATGGTCCGTATTTCGCACAGTCAATACCAACCTGTTGATCCCAAACGGTTGACTTTACCCTTGCTGCTCTGTGACCTCTCCAGAAATGTTTTGTGTGACCTTGACTCTTGCGATGATGTCTTACCACTGGCCGAGTATGTTTATTGATATGCCTGACGTGCTTACTCGATTCCCTCGTGCGCCTACGACATTTCCCCACGACCTCCATGTCATCATAAAAGGAGGATATACTTTACCCAGCACTGCACTCGGTGGCTATTCGGGCACACGTACTTACGACATCCTACGCGTCCGGTCAGCGCTGGCTGATCTTTCTTCCCTTCTCCTCGGACATGAATCTCTTTTAAAACCATATAACGTGAGATTCACGACGAATACAGCTTCACCTAGGGAGAGTCGGTCCGGTCAGCGGTGAAACACTCGGCCCTGGGCGCTCCTAGTCTAGTCTATGATCAAGACTCTCACCCCACTAACAGATCCGGTGGTGGGGATTGCTTATCGGTGGCAGATGTGAATGCGAGCATCACCGTCATTGCGAGATCATGATCCCTCATCGGCAAAGAACGCAAGATGGGACTGGTTACAGTTTAGACCTTCCGAGAAGGAAGTTAAAATCTAACTGGGATATCAAATTATTCCGGACAAACAGGGCCAAATAGGCGAGCGTTCACAGACCGGGAGTGATTACCTACAACATATTACATAGGATCGCTGACTGTAAGAAGTGTGAATAAGGGAACCTGGAAGGATGGCAAGCTGACCGCTGTCTCGTGGCCTCGATGTCTGGATTGGCCGGAAGGCACGCTGGGCAGATCTTAAGCTTTTTGTGGCACACGATCGCCTGCCAGCTGGTCACTCCCGGTCCATGTTTCCTCTGTCGCAAACGGGCAGGTACAACAAGCAGGCACGCCTATGCGGCGGTACTTCCCACCCCTCCTTCCCGCTGGGCCCTGGCCGTACACCTTCCCATCCCGCCCAACAAACACCCGACACTTCAAGTTCCCACAAGCCGGACTCTCCTTTTGCAGGATTTCTACATATCATCAATCATCCCACTGGCATCTTCAGTGTCTGCACGATAGTTCGACTCCCTTCTCTTCCCAGCATTTGCATCGAGTGTTCTCATACAGTTAGGATCCATGACGACGACCTGAGTGCTTAACCTTATCGCCGCTATCTTATCTTAATCAGCGACATCACCCCTCGGACGACCCAACGCCATCACCTTTCCCCGAGCCGACAACCCAAGATGCAGACGTCTTTTGAATGACAGAGTCATCAACTGCATTCCCTCCTCACTCATAGAAGCGTTACGAAGCACTATTGACGAGACCATTCTCCCACGTGTGGTGACGACGAACAACCCGACACAACCAGCTGTAATTGTGTCATTGCTGGCATCGGCCCAATTGCGACGCGGAGGCAGCGCTGTTGGGCGGACCTCAACATTACCCCAGTGACAGCGTGACTCGAAGAGTACACGCTCTCTGTCTTTACGGGACACCTTCTATACCGACTAACGACTACCACCATCAGTTGCTCTTTTGGGCTTGCAGTTGGACGTTGAAACCGTGACCTATCTATCCTTTACCGCCTCCAGCGACATCCCCAACAAAATGGCCTTCCACCAACCCACGCGGCCGGCCCTACAAAGAGTGCCCCGTATCGACACATCCGCAAGAGACGCCCAAGACATCTCACCGCATGTCTACCGGGACATCGAAGCGTCACAAACGTGGGTCCTCTTCTCGCCTCCCACCGAGGCGGGCACGACAGCGTCGTACCTCAGTTCCGCCGTCGACTCACAACCAACTCCGGGACGGTCCAGGCTCAGCGATGTCGGAAGCCACAACACCGCCGCTCGATCGGATTTCACATCGGGACAATACCACCTGGGCGCGCACTCCGTGTTCGAGGACAGCATAGCAGAGGAAGATGCTGAGCTGGACAGCCTGGACAGCCATTTACCCGACTTTCGATCCTTACCTAGTCCGTACAGCCAGCTATCGAACCAGCAGCAGGCGCTGTCACATACCATACCCGTACTGCCTGGACATGACGGACTTGGTTCCTTCAGGATAGACACGCAGGCTGTCTCGCCTGACGTACAAGAACAGCTGTATGCATTCGAGCGCTTCAACCCCAGACGCGTGAAGCGAAGACGAGAGAGTCTCGATCTGGCCCAAGTGGCTCTCGAGCAAGAGGATGCGCAAGAGGCAGACCGCAACAGGAGAATCGAGGCCTGGCGGTTGGAGCACAGCCAGTTCCTGCTCGATGAGATAAGAAAGGAAACCAGGCGGAGAAGACAATCCGAAGCATCAGTGCACAAGCTGCGCTCGGAAAGGAATATGGCCGAAGACATCGCAACTATGAGCACAGTCAGTGGCTCTCCGCAAGATATCAAAGCAGCCGGTAGCTCTTGGCATGATCACGACATCACAGACGAAGAACCTGGGCTGTGGTCTCGTCTCACACGCAAGGTGATCCGAGACCTAATGGGCATAGACGACCGCCTTCTGTCCGTGCTCTTTGGCGAAACAATCCCCGACGAAGCAGACCTCTCGTCGACGCCTAAGGCATCAGCCATATCCGGCACCCCCGCAGCAGCAGCGTCACCTGATGACTCGACATGGCAGGTGCACCTCCTCGAGCGCGTGGCTCGCGAACTTGGCCTGCTAGTGAACCACCTCTCCCACCACCATCCAGGCGCCTTCTCGACCTACCTGCAGATGCAGCAGATGCCCCTCCCCTACGCGGGACTACCCGTCATCCCGGAGACTCTACCAACTGAAGTAAACGAGGCTGCTGCCGCCGGGGCGGAAAAGAAGGCTGACGAAAGCGTCCCCTTCATGCCGCAATTCCAACCTACGGTTTTCCGAGCTGCACAACCAATCGCCATCCCAGGCGCAGCCTCATCCCTCCCCACCGACCCCATCCAATCCATCCTAGGCGACAACACCCCTACCCAAACCTTCACCCAGCAAGAATGGGAAGCCGACCTAGACATCCGGCTCGTCTTCCGCTATCTCCGCGGCCGCTTCACATCCTCCCGCTCCTCCTCTGCCCCCTTCACATCAGGTACCGCTCACCTCGCCACATCCAGCACGCAAGACGCAGCCGCCAAAGCAGCGCGCGTGAGACAGCACCATCCTCTCATGTCGTCGCACGCGCATACACATCAGCATCAGCGGAACAAGGCGGAGAGAAGGACGTTCAAGGCGACTGTTCCAAGCAGTCCGGTGGCGATGAGACATGGGACCGGGAGCTGTGCGAGCCAGAGTACGAGGCGGTCGACTGCGAGGAGGAGTAGTATCTCCAGCAGGCATTCGAGTCGGCATTACTGGGATATTGGCGGGTCGATGGGGACGGGGAGTATAATTGCTAGTACGGGCGGGCCGATGGGGACTTGGGGGGAGGTGTAAGCCCGCGACACGAGTCTCATGTCTTTGTACGATACGACCGATGGTGCATCTTGGGGGTTCACATATGGCATGGCATGGCCTAGCACCTGAGGATGGGTTATGCACAAGTATGCATATGGGATATTTGGGTTTACGGTTCGGACACACTCATCACATTTACGCTCATGATTTATGCATCACATCATACACGTCGAATCTACGATACGCCTTTCTCATATACAACGTGTTCGCCTCGCCTTCCCGCTGACTGGGTATCAATGGTTCCGTTATGGGCTTCCTGTCCTGTTCCGCAACAGCCTCACTGGCATCTCCTCGGCCGGATTGTTGGAAGTTCAACATGCAGTCATCCGCAAAAGTGCCGCCCTAGATATATATCGAAGTTGCGCCGAAACATTCCCGGCTCAATTCCCGGCTCGGCGCTTTTTGCTCAGCTGCGACGAGGAACCTCATCACAGTACACTGCGGCTGATATGAAGTCCTACAAAGGTACATCAAAGATACTTTGTATTTCCGGGGAAGACACATCCAGTTCACCGGGAACGCAAAACACCCGCCAAGGCCTCGTCGCGGTCACGTCGACAGGGATCTTAAGTGCTTTCTCCTCCAATGGCATGACGAGGGGAGTGAAACAGACAGGGATGTCGTGTGCGGCAATGCGGGAATCTGACGGCACCGGCCAGTAACCACGCGTTATGCCCGTTTAGGGAGTTGTTGATCTTCCCAGAGGCAGAGGACAGCGTGGACAACAGGTATGCAGGCCTGCCTGAGGAAGCAAGTTCATGGCGTCCGTCATACCAGGGAAAGGCGTCTTTTGGAAAGGGAATATCACACCCCTGCCTGCCCGCCACGGAGTGGCTTTCACGGAGTGGAAGCGGCTGCAGCGTCGAGTCATCGCCAGTTTGTTTCAATTCTGGTTCCGCACTTTGTGTTCGGCATCAGCCCGATTGATCCTGTCTTCGAGCGTGAAGATATCTGCAGAAGAACTGCAACACTCCAGACTCATACCGCCGCGATACTCCCACACCACCAACCACACTCCCCACCTTCCGGCTTCCCGCTCCTTCGTTGGAACTTGGCGTTGAACTCTACAGGGGTCGAGTGGTACGAAACGAGCATCGGTTCCCCCTCACACAGAGAACAGTGCCTTTCCCACCCACGCTCTCAGGTCAGAGCCGGCTACGCCTCACTTTTTTGCCTGGTGCTGCTGCACGACGGTCCGTTCCCAACTTCACCTCACATCTACACTTTCACGCCCTGCTGCCGGTCGCCTTTCCTGTCCAATCTGTCGTGACCGAGTTTGTCATACTGGATCGAGCTTGCGCAAGCCTCAATTACCGGTTCGTACAGCTTTCTATATATATATGGCGTCTCCCCCCGGCGGGTGCTCCCCGCGTTCTTGTGCACTTCGTCCGTTTGGTCGCTATATGCTGTCGCATGTGTCTGCCTCAGGTTTCCCTACATCGTCGCAAGCTGCTGTCGCGGCGCCCACTATGGAAGAGTTTAACTAAACATATAACAGCAGCAGCATGTACTAGAACAATGGCGCGCTCCTGAAGCGGACCTGGTTCGCCTGCCCGGGTTGCCTTGCCATCGCATGCTGCCGCCCGGACAATCCTCGAGATATAAAAGCTGGACGACCTCCCCGTCGTCGCAATTTCACTTCGCGCACGATTCCCTCCCCGATGTGAACTGCCATTGTAATCATCAATGGCCACCCCATTCGACCCTGCGCTCCCGAGCAACTCCTTCCTCTTCGATATATACGCAGACCATGGCCAGGCCCCCGCGCCAGCGTCGGTTCAACCGCAGCCGAGGATACCAAGCGGGCCATGCAACTTCGCCGATACCACGCCCGGTGCCGCTGGCGCCAAGTGCGGCTGCCGTCGCTTCTGGAGCAGGCACGGCGGCAACCTTGGGAATAATATCCATTCGGACAAGATAGGGTGGTGCATGTGCTCGCACCACGCCTGCTATCACGATGACTTCCCGTCAGGACAAGGACAGATGCCGTTATCCACGGCGATGGATGTATTCGCCGGACAGGAGAACGAGAGGCCCAGGACAAACAGGGAACCGCTGAGTCCCGTGCAGGACATGTCATCCTTCCAGGTGCCCACCATCGCGGCGTCGATGGACATGAATCTCCTGGACATCCCGGCTTCGTTTCAATATCAAAACCATGAACTGGCCGTTCCGCAGGCGGCTGTTAGCCACGGACAGGATAGCTCGATGCCTGATACGTTGAACTGGGCAACATTTCTCAACTCGCAACCCGGACAGGATGGAAGTTTCCCACCCATACCGCCTCAGTGCTTAATGCCATCGCGGCCGCCGTCTACCGCCTCGTCCAGTCAGGCTAGGTATCTCCGCCCATTTGCGGGAAAGGGGTTGCAGACACTTAGTGGTGCTTCTGCGGCCAAGACGCGCGAGCCGTTGCTGGATCGCATAACGGAGACTTCTGTCCCGCCCGAGGCTGCCGTTGGAGTACCCGGATCCAATACTGCTCATGACGAGCATGCAAAATCATCAGCCACCATGACAGGACCGAGCAGAGATGCCTTCCAGCATATATCGAAGACTGTCCAAGGCCACGAGCAGCGTCTGGAAAGGCTGGAGAACACCTCCTTCTCCGTCGCCGGCCACGAGGAATGTCAGGAGAAACACGACCACACGGACCTCCGTGTGACGGAGCTGGAATCCCGCGTCGACGAAGTGGAGAAGATCCTGAACAATGACGGGAGCAGCATCGGCAGCGGCGGCCGTCGCGGGCTAATGGATGACGCCACGGCCAGTGTCGCGTCTTTCTCGACCACCACCGCCGGAGCGTCGGAGATGTACAGCCAGCTGCAGGCGCTGCAGGCGCAGGTCAGCCAGTTGCAGAATGCCTCCGCGCCGTCGTACAATAACCCTTGGGAACTGGAGGTTGTGTTTCTTCCCTTTCCGCTGAAGGGGATATGGATGGAAGCACGTGACATACAGGGCCGGACGAGCGATGAGTGGACGCAGATGCCCGCCACGGGGAGCAGGGCTACACCAGGGCCTTTGTCGCCTACCACTGGCCCGGCATACGGTGACTTCCATGGCCCGGACTGGTTGCTCCCACGCGCGTGTGCACCTGGCGGGATGGTGGACAAACGCCTCCGCAGCCGGGGCCTGATGAAGACGATCGCCGTACGGGGACCAGACGCCCGCAGCGTGCAGCTTGCTATCAACATTGCCTTCGCCGACGTCTTGCGGGTGGGCGGCTCATCGGACATGGGGTCGCGGGCGCTGGTCCATCGCGCCGCTCACCACGTGGAACCACCACCGTTGGGACTACAACAGGCCTGGGTGCCGCTGCGGAAGATACACAAGGACTCCCGTCTGCGGTTTCTCGCGCCGGCGGAGCTCGTCACGCCCAGCTTGTGGGATTACGCCTTCCTCACGTCCAGCGTCGTCATGCGCGCCAGCGGCATGCAGCGTCTGTACATCACCCAGCGCGAGGCGTACCTCCAGGACCATCCGCTGGGCTACCAAGCCGTCGAGTTCATCTGGACGTGGCAGAAACTGCGCACCTTGACGCGCGTCTACCCCGACTCGCAGAGCAGCAGCGGCGAAATCCCCGAAGCCGACGCGCTAGAAGCATGCTGGACGTGGAATGACCGACTCGACGAGCCTCCTTCTTCCACAGACCTTCGTGCGGCTCAACCAACCCGCTCCTGGGGCAGGAGATCATCCACCTCCCCATCACAGCAGTACTTCACGGGCCAACAGTCTCCCATCCTCTCCCACAGCCCAGCCGCTCTCCGCGCCCAATCCCCCATTCTCACACTCAAAGACCGCCGCCCCAACCACCCCTCTCACATCCGCACCAACTCCCTCCCCGCAACCGTCGCCATCACCTCCTCTCCCAAGCTACCCAAACGCCGCCCCTCCCGCACCACAAACCCCTACTCCCGGCACCCATCCCCTCTCATCCAACGTTCCAGCCCGCGCCCCCTCACCTCCCACCCCCATCCCACAGCCACAGCCACAGCCACAGCCACCACCTCCATCAAACGCCGCAGCACCCGCTCCCCCAGCGTGCTCCACCCGCAGCGCACAACCCCTCGCTGGTCTCAGGCCCGCCTCTCGCGCTCCCCGTCCCTCGCCCCACCCTTCGCACAGGTCTTCGACGACCGCTCCGCGGAGCGAAGGACGACGCCCTTCTGCTACGCGACGCCGTACAGCAACGCCCCCGCTTCGGCGCGGGCTACCAGTCGGCCGCCGTTGACTCATGCCAACCAAGGGTATTACGCCGACGACGGCGACGACGAGGGGGTGGAAGACGAAGACATGCACGACGACCACTCCCACGGTAGCGAGACAGATCCCTACGACAGCGAAGCCACGAACGCCATGTCGCCCCAGGAGATCTTCGCCCGTCGTAGGTACGCGTATAACAACAACAACAACAACAACAACAGAGGAGAAACGGACGACGACGGGGACGTGGACGTCGATATCGATGTCTATGAAGACGAGCTGGGTGATTTGGATACAGATGTTAACTCCTCCCAAGAAGAAGAGGGGGGACATACCAACAACAGCCGGTGGGGGCGTAGCAACACCGTCACGAGGAACTTGGTGCTTCAGGACCACGCGCACGGCCAGGTCGTGCCGGGCGGTGGTGGTGGTGTAGCGCCCGAGGACGAGCCGTGGCCTGGGATAGAGGATGATGAGAATGTTGATCCTATGGCTGAGAGTGATGGTCAGGAGGACAGCGACGGGGGTGAAGAACAAGGGGCTGAGGGACAAGAGAGAGCGTATGGGAGGGATGTGAGCATGGGATTGGGGATTGGAGGCGGAGGTGATGAGGATAGACAGAGGCAGAGACAGAGGGAGGGAAGCAGCCAGCCTAGCGAGTATCCAAGTACCCAGCGCGGGTGGGGGGTGGAGGAGGATGAGGCTAGGCTGGAGCCGGGGGGCGGGCAGGTGGATAGTGGTGTTGGGTTTAGGATTCACGAGGATTTTGAGGATGCGGGTGAGGCGGCGGTGAGGTGGGTTTAGGTTATTGGTAACTGGGAGTTTGAACGGGGTGTATGAGCTATGGGATGTCATGGATGATGCTCGGTACGGATCTCCTTTGTTGATTGTTACTACGCATATACCATATGGGAAGCGGGCGTTGGGGGTTGTGTGGTTTGAAGATGCAGAGCAGAGCTACATAGACAGACGGGCTCGTGTTGCGTCGTGTGGGAGATAGTGAGACACAATCTACTCATCACTCTAGTTGTGTACCTCGGGCCCTTGTTTTCCTGATCAACTCCTTCGAATTGAAAGCAGACGTAGGTGTCCCGGATTGGGAGATTTTTACGGAGTAAGGTCTAGGTGAGTCTGCTTATTGCCAGAGGATGGAAGAAACTGGGTTTGAGGAGAGACGATGCAGTAGAGATGGCAACCTAGGAGAAACGTGGTGTGGCATTCGGAGCAGGCCGTGTAGACACGGTGTTTTGGACGGGTCATCATCATGGTTGGGAGATTGAAAAGTTAGTAGAGTAATTCACTTTGTGAAGGTCAACCTGCTCGTCGGTCACTTGCTCCCGCTCTGGTCGGCATACCCCTTTTCGGAAACTGCCTCCGTTCACTGACCCTCCCGTTCACTCTCCGTTCTTCACCCAATGCGCCGCTTGGGAAAAACTCGGGGCCGTTCATCTCGAGTTTTGCTTTGCCTCTTCAGCTCTCGACGATTTCTACAACCAAACGTCTGCGACGCGAACCATCATCAGGTCTCTCCCTTGGGTAAGTAAACAAACGCCTGATTGGCATCCAATTGCAGACTTCCGACACGGTCGCTGACATCTGATGGGTTTAGCTCAACGACATGCCGAACCGCCGAGAGATGGCCTCCTCTTCCCCGTCAGGCGGCGAGCCACCCTCGCTCGACACAACGTCTTCCGATCCTACGACCTCAGCAGATCCCAATGACCGGCAGCCCTGTCATCTTCTCCGCCTTCCGGTCGAGCTGCTCCTCGATATCTGCGACTTGGTCCCATTCCCAGACCATGACAACTTCTCCCGGACATGCCGCCACCTCGCGCCGGAGCTTCAGAAGCACCTCTACCGGAGAGCCGCCGCCCGTGGATACCATTCGCTCCTGTATGCGTTCCGCGAAAGCAGGCTCGACATCATCCAGCGGTCTCTGGACTACGGGTTCCCCCCTTCCGTCGACGATCCGATCTTTGAGCCCAGGGCAATCTTCTACTACTTCCATGTTCGATCCAACCTCTTCGGCTTCCCAACCAAGAAGTGCACGTTACTGGGCGCCGCGATTAAAGCACGCAGTGTCCCGGCGACTAAGTCTCTCCTCTCTCGCGGAGCATGCTTGCTCGAGTCTGGCAGCACCTGCACTCCATTGGTTCTGGCTGTCCGAGAAAGCTGCGGCGTGGTCCAGGCCATCCTGGAGCACGGCGCGGATCCCAACCAAGTGGCTGTCGAAGGAGACAAAGATTCCGAATCGACCAGCCGCACGCCCCTCACCGAAGCTCTTAGGGGGATACATGACGTTCTGCAAAGCAGTGGGCGTCCGGTCGTGCTTGACGCGGTATGGAAGCCGTTATTCAACCATCTTCTCAACAGTGGCGCAGATCCGAGCCTGCCGGACGGCGACGGGGTGACGCCACTAGCGATTGCCAGAAGAATCGCTGTCGGATTCCAACACAGCCATAACCCGGGCTTTGCGGAGGCCCTACTCGAGCGAGGTGCCGACCCTAATCAACCCATCGGACCCGGGGGTCCGGCGGCGTTCCTGCTGGTCATCATGGATGACGGTTTTCGTCAGCCCGCAGATCGAATACGTCTGATTGAGAAAATGATCGAGGCTGGAGCTGACGTGAACGCAGGGTATGGCGACAACAAAGCCCCGCCACTTATCACTGCAATGATATATTGCTTGTTGCTGGAGACGAGGCGGGTGGCGGAGGAGGAGCCGGATGACGAGGCGTACAAGTGGTTCAGCGCGACGCGGGACTTCCATCGACTGCTTGACCTATATAACGTGAAAAAGAAGAAGCCTGGGTTTGCAGAGATCGATGAGTACGAAGAGATCGACCTCGTCGACGTCCTCGGTGGCCATTCGCCTGCCGTTGGGGACCCCTGCGTGGCACTTCTGCTGAAGGCCGGGGCCAAGATCAGTCGGGCGCACTTGGACACTCTCGGCAGTATTATGGCGAAGATGATGGGGAAGATTAAACCTTGAACTCAGCCATGGGAGACAGCTTCGACACCTTCCGCAATCTGGCGAGGGTCGTACCGGCAATCGTGGGGGGGATGAGACATGCGGTAGGACCTCCTAGGGTACCTCAGCCACAAAGGGGAAGAAGGAAATGGAAGGATGCATGTTCCTTTTGTTGGACTGGGCTGGGAACGAAAAAACGCCATGACAAAGGAACCGCGGTTCGCATGAATCTGCTTTATGGGCTACGGTACTCATGGACCTGGCGTGGGCGACTGGGGACCCTTTGACTATATGTAAGAAACATTATGACCGGGGATTGTCACAAGGAGACGAAGAGCATTCAATAGTATGAGCAAGCTCTGGGAAGGCAAGAAAATAGCAGTCTTGTCTAGCTGATAGATGTTGCCAATGCTTAGGAGCAAAGACGGGCCACCCCGGGACCTTGAGATAGGTTGAGACGGGCACATCAAAGTAGCACATAATTTTCTTAAATACAACTATGACCATACAAATCCTAGTGACCCAGAACGTCAATACAGGGGAATTGCCAGGTTAATCGCACGTCAAGATATTGAACAGTTGGGTACCGACGAAGGCGCCTCATGTTTGTGCCATCACCATGGTCACAACTCAGCGACTTTGAGCCTCTGTAACTGCGACATTGCATCTCCCTCCATAAAGAATTAGACACTACCGCATATCAAATCTTACTGACGCCGGGACGGGAGAAACAGAGCCTTCTGCGTCTAGCTGAAGTCACTTGTCGCCAGTGGCACTGATTAAGGGGACTGGTGTGATCAACAACATCCCGGCGTCGGTCGTTCATGCTTCTGAAGAGTGCGTTACGCATGAGCAAGGTATGGGCGTGGCCTGGGCCGTCTTCGAAAGCTCCCAGGGATGCATAGGGCCGCCCGGCCCGCCCCGGCTGCCGGAAGATCTCCCAATGAACTCGCAAGCCTTTGTACCTAACGTCCCTGAAACTTCTCCGGAAGGCCACTTTCGCGCGAAAGACCGTGCCCTCCTGCTCCAGCTCTCTATTCCGGCTCCTCAGGAACTCCAACTCAGCGTCATGATTCTCAGGCCGGGTCGTGACCTTCTCTGCCTTCGCCCACATGCTCTTTATCTGCCATGCCAGCTCATGATTGCGTGCCCTCAGGAACTTGACATCAGTCCCTTAGGCCTTATTCTACACTTTGACCTTCTCCAGCTCATAATTGTCCCCTGTTGCGGCATAAGAAGGGTGACTGCATGCCGTCAACGGCAGGCTGACGGGAGCGCCGCAGCTATATGCTTGTTCCTATTCAGCTAGCTGGGGTGTGCCGCTGAGCCCGAGGGTGAACACCACCTACCCTAGTGCATAAGGTCCTGCACATTCGAAACGCCAGGTAGCCGATTGTGTTCGACTGTTTTGAGATTCCTTTGACAACACCTCGAGATTTCAGGTTACGAACCGTTGGAACTCGACTCTTCCATTCGCCATCGATGTCTCCGCGGTGTCATGGCCACCAGGTCTCTCTCCTACCGAAAAGTCTCCGAGTCTGGGGAGTTGTTAGGCTAGGAAAATCGTCCGGCTTACGGTTGAAGCGGCCGTCTCGCCATTCATCGCTGTACTTCGTGCTCCGTGGCGGTTTATGAGCTATGACAACTACCAAACATTGTCTTGGTGACTTTGAACACCTCTTCCTCAGGAGCTAGGATAGTCATCAGGGGCTAGGATAATCCCGATCTCTCCGCTTCGGACGCCGCAGCAAACTTGACAAGTTGATGTAAGCATTAGCCTAGATGAAGGCGTCGACCGTTTCTTTGTAGTAAATCATACTGTAGTTCATACTTCATATGTGCTCCCTACGCTACCATAGGCCCACAGGAGTTTGTTTCCCCTTACCGAAATGGGCCACAAGAGTGTTGCTTCGACTTTCCTGCATCATTGGCCAGATGGCATCCGGTCTTGGGTTCGCAATCTCTACTGGACGAAGGGCCAGTTCTAAGAGATGCTCCGGCTTCCACACTCCAACGAGTTAAGCACGTGTTACTGGATGAGGTATTGCACAACGGCGAGAAAGGGAGGGGGGGGGGGGAGAGGGCTTGTTCCGATCGGCAAGCTGTCCCCCGTGTCTCCTCTATCGACTCGAGCCATTCGGGAACCAAGGTGTAGATATATATCGCGCGATCTTCAATCTAGCCGTTCATAACGACAAAGATGTCGAGATGCGGCAGAGCTCGTTATCTTTGCAGCACTGAAATAGGTATGTTGCAAAAGCTTTGAGCGGCAACTAAGAGTTTGTCTGGATGGCCGGAATACCGAAACAGACTGATGCTGATGAGTTGTAGACGATAAAATAGTGTGGTCAAAGTCTGTGGTTGATTGTTGCTGAAGAGAGGTCTACGTGAGGCTGGTAAACTGATAAGATAGGGGCCTGTTGTATGGATACTCGTCCGCCGAACAGGGACGCTGGTCCCAGGACCGTCTACTCGACACCTCGCATTCTTGCCCAGAGGTTGTATTGTCTCTGTTCTCACGCCATACATAGCAGGTCGGGTTCGTGCCTGGAATTCGTTTGCCACTGGATGCTGAAGACGACCTGCTGAATCAAGATTTGTTGAGGCTAGATCCGGGTTGGTGCATCTAGGCACATTGTCAAACGTCTTGTGGGCGGCGTACCACAGTAGCTCATGGCAGCTACAACCGCAGACAATAAAGTCTCATTCGATACGAAGAGTCGTGTGGGGACTGGGGAGTTCATGGGGATGACTGACGTTAGGACTGGGGTGACGGTGGAGTTGAAGGTCGTTGAAGTTCCAGAATGTCCAAGCGAGCTAGTACCGTATGCCGGTGGCCAAACGCAGGACGGCACCCAAAGGATGAAAGATACCGACAAATGAATTCTAGTGGTCATTGATATATCCCTTGATGGCCCAGTAGTCGACATGTTTCAGGAACCACTGCCAGCGCACCATTTCCATGAGTGACTTCGCGGCACCTAAGAAGTTGTCCGTCACTGTGGACTGGTTCATAGCATCTTGCTAAACCCCTTGGGCAATCTCTCGCAGTCATAGCCATTCCCTCCGTTGAGTTGGCATTTGCACTTTGGCACTCCGCCTACCATAACCTGAGGTCCCGCGTCCGTCTGTAGCAAGAGCAGCATTACAGCAAGAGAGGCTTTACCAATCCTGCATGTGATGGGTAGCAAGGCGCGGATTAGCACAAGCAGTTGGATAGTTCTGGGGAGCTATGAATTCGTAAATAGTCATATCGTACGGCGGTAATACGTGTCTGTTGATGCAAGCGGAAGATAATCCATGTCTTGGTGGATGACTGGAAGAAGCCGGTTGTTCTAGGCGGCATAACGACGGACATCACCACCTGATGGCAAGACAGCCATCCCATGTTACCCGATATGGTCTTAGCATGTAGTCTCCGGCTTCGAACTCTTGACCACGCTAGAAGACGTAGAGCGCTGTGGCTGGGGACCAATATAGTAGTCGCCATAGCAGTTTGACCTACCTGTACCTTAAAAATACCGGCCAGCAGCATTGATAAAACAGGGAGCAGTCTTTCTTGCCTGAGTATAACGGCACGGCTCTGTTGTACGGACAAGCTCCCAGGAGAAGAGAATCGCCTCCTCGAGCATACATCTCCCACTTCGTTCTTTCGGCTGCCTCTGCTACTTGCTGGAGAGATCCCGGAATCTCGATAGACTGCTTCAAACTTGATCAAAGGGGTTGGCGGTCGCAGTAGTCCCATGCGCTGTTGGAGCAATGTCGTAGCCGAATGTCAATCTTCTCTGCCAGTGCCTCAGCATCTTGAACTTGGGTTGTATGCCATCCTTTCACATACACACACACACTCTTTACCACAGGCCTAGGGTTGTAGTTCTCCTCAGCAGAGATATTCATAACTTGCCCAAGAAGGTCAGCCGCCTCTTGCGCTGTTGCCTCGCGTTTCCGGATGACGTCTCGGGTACCGCGTAACCTGTTAGCCAGTTGTCTCTGCACCAGCCCTTAGGGCCAATAGCCTTCAAGATGGCGGATATGGTATGATAGTTCAGCCATCCATCGAACTCCAGCCCGGTGTAATTTATGACTATGGGCCTCTTGCGGGTGGATCCCTCTCCTTCCTACCCCATCTGAAGGCCGTTTGGCAGGCGGCTCGACCGACGACTTGTTCTCCAGCTCCGACAGATCATCTTGGTAGCGTCGGGCTGGAAGCCAAAGAACACAACGTCTCTTACGAGTTCAGCACCTCGGGAATCTCGAATACCTCATGATGGTCGGACCCTAACGAGCTCGAGGAATACGACGCGCGGGAAATCGCCGAGAACCCACACTTCGGAGGAGGGCCGAGGAGCTTCGGTAGGTTGCGATCGTTTGGAGTATCCGTGATAGATGGGCCGACGTATAGCGGCACGGGGTTGTCTGTGACGATGCCCGTCCATCCTACTGTCCCTGTGTGCAATGGGCCCAGGTTGGCCTCTGCAGTACTCGCGCGCGTCTCCGCCGCCTTTTTGGTTTCATGGCCTAATGCTCAAGACTAGGGAGATGATGTTGTACCGCGGACTGGATCGGTTGCATCCTGCGTACGCGCTTCGTTCTGTTGAACACACCACCTAAAGTCTGAAGAGATACGTGAAGCTAGCTTCAGCTGCAATGAAGAACGCTCACCGGACAGATACATAGGTACGCAGCGGATGGGCTCCAGTGTACTCCTTCTCAGGCACTGTCAGTGTTGCCCGCTCCTCCCCGTCATAGCTGGAATGCCTAGATCCTTGGCCCCTGGATTCAATAGTGAAGCAATAATCTTGGACGAGTCGCTGTGACTCCGGATCCTCGAAGGAAGGGGCGGGGCGGGGCGGAAAGTCATCGTTCCTCTTTCGTTGCTGATAAGAAGACAACGACAACTGCCCAAGTGCCTTGGAAAGGGCGAGGTGTTGCGGTTAGAGACATTTCGATGGCGATGACGGGGTGCTATGCTGTCCCGCCGTGCGCTTGTTAAGACTACCTGGGTGCTGATACGGATATGGGTTGTGGCGACCATTCCCGCTTCGATGCGCCTAGCCCACTGGCCGAAGTCATTGAAGATCGCCACGTCCGACAGCGCAGGCTCGCTCAGGTTGTCGTGGTACTTTGCTCTTATCTGGGACCATGTGGACAGACAACGTACGAGCTACAGTAGGAAGGCAGGTCTGAAGGACTTTCCCTTCTGTCCATCTTGACGGTAAAGCCGAAGACAGCCACGGGCAGCAGGCCGCCGAAGTCCAAGACCAAAGGTGCGCGGCTCGGCCTTCAAAGTTCCCGCCGCCTTGAACTTGTCGTAGAAGTACTGCTTCATTGCAGCCACGTGGAACTCGGTCGGCGTTGGCGCCTCCTTTCCGTCGTCTCGACATCGCTGCGATCTGCCAGAGTCTGTCTGCGAGCTCGACAGGTGCAACCTTCGGATGGGGACGCGCGTTTGGTAGCGCAGAGATGGCATCGCCATCTCCCCCAGTCAATATAATCTCACTCCTTACGCATGCACGGTGAGAAGTCTGGACAGGTGAGGCTTCCGAGTAATCGTCGGAAATGTCTGCGCCTGTCGAGATCAATTCTCGCAGCTCATCGACGCTACCACAGGTCTTCCGGCTCTTGTGGATGGTCCAATCGGTAGCTTTTCTCGGGCTCTTCCTTGACGGGCATCCCCTCCAGCGCCGGCTCCCTAGCAGAGGTGCGCTCTCCAATCGCCAAGACACAAGCAATGCACTCCTTAACCTCGGTGTCGACGCGGACGGCCTCTTCTTGGTACTGTCTCCGGCTTGTCGGTATCTCCACACAGTCACCCATCTTGACGCGGAGGGCGAGTCGGCTGGTTGCTTCGTTCAACACAACTTCCGCCTACACGGTACGAATAGCAGGTCCGCAACTGAGATAATCACTCTAGATAATGATTATGGCCTGTCTGTGAGTTAGCGACTTGCACACTCTAAGTCTAGAGACGATAAGGAGGCTTGGGGGGGACTTGGGGCGACATACGGAGGTTGACTCTTTGAGCAGACTTGACAACCAACGACGCCAGCTCGTCCACATGAGGAAGCCCGGATGTCCAAATCCAGTCTCCTCCGATTAGCACTGAACATAGAGCTATGAAAGATAGCTATGGTAGCTGACATAGCCTACTTACCCTTAGCTCCAAACCAGAGAATGAACGCCTGGATGCCGAAACCGACATACCTTCCGATAAAGCTGGGTTGCTAAGTCTTGGTTTGTTCGACTTCTGTGCGCAGCGAATACGAATCGGTCGCGCGGCGCTGGCAGAACTACTCTAGCTCGCCATCCCGTTCAAGTGAGGCGAGCACTCTGTTGGCAGATCTCGCACGTGACGACGAATTGACGGATGTCCTCTGAGCGTTTGGCCAGTGATATCGACCGCGGAGGTACTGATAAGTGATAATGTCTGAGTATTGCCCATAGCCCATGGGCCATACTAACACTATCGGTACCTCGCTCTGGACAATGCAAAGGGCCACCGCGCCGTCTACTTCCGAGTAATACAAGCGGTTGTCGACAAATCTGAATTTCAGAGACCGCCGGATAGTTTCTCTAATCCGGTTCCGCGACCGTAGCTTGATATCCGTCCGCCTCGTCCTTATCGGACGACCGTGACTATGTCCTTATGCCATACACTCGACTGGTAAAATTCTAGTGACCTTCTCGTCGTATCCAGCCTCGTCATTAACGGCGGTATCCACGTTGACCTCCTCATATCCAGGTACTATTACCCCCTCTTCCTCGAGATATTGTTCGTACGCTCCCCCGTTGACATGATGCCACCTACCAGCAGCTGCGACATTGACATTCGGAGGGGGTCATAATTCAATCCACAATCGAACTCGCTTAGGATATGTCGCAGTACAAACAAATCGCAGTCGATTTGGATCTTGCTGCTGGGTCCATCGATGTGCCCAATGTACAGTCGGTCAGGCTGTAGTCTTCGGCCGACGAACAACTTTCAAAAAGATCCAGACGCCGATGACAAGTGCAGAAGGGCGTTCGTCCGCAGTCAGTATGAGTACTACGACCTCCCAATTTTGAGAGCGGTGGAAGACTCGCCTGCTAGTCAGCGACTGTTGACGATGTCCCTAGTCAGTCAACGGTGTACATTCCCATACCAGTGTCATGCCTCGCCCCCGAGCCAGGAGTAAAGCCACAATAACCCGCCGTCGGAATCCGTTCTGCTCCTTCTCACCAGGGGTCCGCTTCTGGAGGATTCCCTGGAGCCACTCCCGAAGGGCGCTGAACTGCCACAGAGCCATGGTGTGACAGCGTCGGGGTGGTAGGTCAAAAACAACTGGAGATCGACAAAAAAGAAGTGGTAGGGTTCCTTGGCTCGATACAGCGGATTATTTTGAAGAACAGGCGATGATGCTCGAAAAATTAGCGTGAGCATCTCTGGGCAGGAAGGTCTAAGATGGTCAGATAGAGCCTGAGACACCCGTGGAACCGTACGGCGCCATACGTGCGCGGATTTCCATCGGGTTGGTGAAGCACTTGTGCTCCTTGCTATAGGGGAAGTGGCAGTCGGTCTAGACGGTGGCATCCAAGACGAGCTTGCCGTCTTCCTCGTAGCCGTTAATAATGTAGATGTAATATCCTCGCGGGTTCTTGAACCACTTGACGTCCTCCGGCTTCGCCCCGCGACGCGGGATAACGCCTAGTAACTGGTAGTCGAGGTTCTTTTCGTAGTAGAAGTGCCTGCAGCCATTCTCCATCTATTCCAGGCTGGCTTTTAGCCCGTTGATAGGGAAGATGACGTAGTTATCCGTCACCTTGAGCTCATTTTCGGATACTACAAGCGTGGCGATACCCTTATCTTGTGCCACCGCCTCATAGATACGGTGCAGGATATCCAATTCCTCACTATCCACGGAGCTCTAATTGTCGCCTTTGGAGTCCAGGAGGATACCGCGACTCATCAGAATAATATCGGCAGCCCGGGCGCGGATCAGTGCGACGCAAATCCGATTGTGGTTAGTCGTGAAGCCGGGTCGAAACGTCCGAACAAAGTCGACAATCACTAGGTCCGGCGAATAGCACTACGCACCGTCGATCGTACGTACGCTGATTATGGCACGTTCCCGTCATCTTGGGCCAGTTCTCCATTGAGAACCATGGCATCCAGCTGCTTCTGATACTGGTAGACCTGAGCGCTGTACATAGCGATGACCCAGAAGTCGTGGATCATACAGGCCCGGTGAAGACGCAGCGGCCAGATGCTCGGCGTTAATCGCCTTCATCGCGGCGCCGAGGTTCCGTGCTGTGGGCTCTGGCACAGCCTCTCTGTTCCCTCCTATCACCAGTACCAGACCTCTCACCGCGGTCGCTAGCTGTCGCGTTGATATTCGCCACCGAGTTTGTCCTTCAGAGTCTCGAGAGGGAGTTCGGCGTGAAGATACTGCAGGACGGCATCGGGTCCGACGGTCTCAATCGCCCACACTGGAAAGTCCTGGGGGAACTTTGTATCCGAGTAGGTCCGGATGAGTGCGCGCCAGGCTTTTCAGACGCCGAGAGCTAGTGGCGGCCCGGGTTGCAATTCTGTTGAGTTCCTCGACAGTATCAGCAACGTAATATGCGCTGAGGTTGTTGGCAGGGTTAGGAAAAGAGTGTTATTGGAGTTTTGTCGCACCGCGACCAAGTTGTAACATGTAGATGAGGATCTGCCATCGTCTAGAGGGGAAGGAGAATATCGTGCTCGTCCATCAGGTATGTAGGGATGCCAAATCTCCGACGGTACTGAGAAGACTTCAGTCTTCAAGCGGTAGAAATTATTCCGCAAACAATCCTATATGAAGGAGCTCTCCAGAGCGAAGAGACAACTGATTGTCAGGTTTTGTCGGAAGCTCGTTATTGAATGATTCCCATGGGATGGATAAGTCTTGTTGGCTTGTTGTGTGATGATGTTTTCGATCTCGATACGCTCGTGGTCCGTATGGATTCAACAAGCTATGCTACATTAATGACTGGGGGAAGGGCAGTCCAGGTGAGGTCTCGGTCCCTGATGTCATCCCTTAGCCATCCGGTGTCGCTCCTGAGGCATGTCGCGTCCATATCGTTCGATGAGTTTCCGACATTGCCGATGTTCGGCTTTTCCTTTCTGTAAAGGCTCCCAACTACGCTTTCGGGGAGTTTACCAGCACTGTAGACGCAGGTTGTGTGGCGAAACCCGGAGAGATCGCCTGCTTGGAAATAGAGAGACGAGAATGGCGAGAATCCTTATCGAAGATCCTGGTGGTAGGTGCTGCGGTCCTGGGAGTCGTGTCTTGCGTGAAAATGGAGAAGGTAGCGTTGGAAACTCAGTTCTAAAAACGCTATCGGGTCCTCCGAGTCGTCCGCCTGGTCCTCATTAGTAGTCGGTGAGAGGTTCCCGGGGGACTCCAAAGTAGTAGCCAGTGCCGACATAACGCCCTCAGCCTACGCGTCATAGAACTCGTCGGCATCTTCCCGGCGGCTACTGTTGCTCCCAATAGGTGGCCGTCCATCTTTCGCAGTCAGCAGGGCTCCGCTGGCATGGTCACTAGAGAAGAGGCTCGCATGTCTCCTCTCAGACCACCATGAGCTCATCATGACGCTTCCAATTGAACTCACTCAGACTCCGTCCAATCCAGCCTCTAGGTTCCGAGAAAGCTTTATTGTTCTCTTCTTGCCGGGAGCTGGACTTTCCTGTCTGTAGGGTCTTCGACTTGACCTGCTCGGAGGAATTTAAATGTCAAATGACGTGACGGTCAACATGTGCCCGAAGGCAGCACGCAGGTACATCACCTGCTCGTGCACGTCTGTGAAGCCCCAGATGAACCACGCGGCGAAGTTCCTGCGGTGCCCTTGTTGTGCCATGGAATCCTTGTTCTCGATGATCGCAATATGGTACTGGTGGCGGAGATTCTCGAGCCACGCGTGGCCTTCGCGGTGAAGGAGAGTCTTCAAGTTGGGCCCAATATGCGCATCCGTGCTTCAGTCCGGGCAAGGTGTGTCTTCCAGGATCGTACTGGTTTCTGAAGAGGTCCAGCGCGGCCTTTGGGATGTTGTTTGTCCACTGAGGCGGGTGACCTGGCCCCGCAGCTTGTACCATTGCCTCGTGTAGGGCTCCGCCTGGTTTGTACAGGGTTTTCAAAGATACACCCTTCCCGAGGGCCAGCTTCGTCACATTGTTTGGATAAAAGTGTGCGTTTCAGTGCAGGGCTGTCCGTTCTGCCTTCACAAAATAGCGGTCGGGTGGAAGCCATTTCTCCTTCCTCAAGGCCGCATCGAGATTGGCAACGAATGTTCGGTCTTGGGTAAGAGTCCTGCAATTTCTGTTCCTACTGAGACGTTCTAGTGGGTGTCCCGGAGAGCAGTCCACTTCTCGAGCACGTTTGGCTTGTGGGTCGACTTGATGAGGTGCACGGCTGGGTAGAGATCCCAGATCTGGTCGTTGTACTGGGCCGTGATGGAGTAGTGTAGCTTGGCTGTTGGGGTCCGGTATCTTGAAGGTAAACAGGCAATCGTTGCTGTGTATGGGCTATAAGAGACGAGGGCTTCGTGTCGAGGTGCTCGAAGAAGATGCAAAAGATGGCAATCACTGAGGCCAGCTCCCAATTGGAGACTGTCGATTTTGGGACGGTTAGAATGAAGAGGCATAATGTATATATAAGTTTGAAATTGGATAGGTATAGTGATAGTGATAGTGATAGTGATAGGGATAGGGGATAGGTGGACGTCAACCAGTATGAAGTTGTAAAGCCGGTCTTGATACTGGCAGGCTTGAGTTGTAATGTGTAGTGGAAAGAAAAGAAGCAGAGGTCGGAACTGGAATAGGGGGATCTTATAGTTCTAGTTCTGAGGTCCCTAACTCACTAGACGCTAGGTATACTAGTGGCGTCTGCTGCTTTTGAGCCATTCAAATCTCTCTGGGCGCAGCTTGGAAGGAGCAACAGAACAAGGAAGGGAATGCGAGGGGAAGGAACCTCTGGAGATAGGACTCGGAGATGGTTGGTGCGCTTAAATCAAGGTAAGTGCTTTGGTGCCTGCTAGTCTTTAGCAACCTAACCCGGACCTCAGTCCCTAGGTTGCTTGAAAGAAGGACCCTCGCGGGTAGGAGCAATACGGAATATTCAGAGATTGTGTTTTTGTTTACTTGGGAAAGGGGCTTCGAGATGCGGGATCAAGTCGTCGTTAAATGCCAAGACCTGTTTCTGCAGGTCTCCACATTTACGGCCCGGCGCCGGGGCGGAGCCCCACCTTTCTCCAAATCCACAGCTTTGAGCTTGTCTGCAGCTCGACGTCGATGAATTGACAAAAGACTCGACAAAGCTGATCAGCACAATTCACCAACAACCACTTCACAAACGTCGCAACCCTCCACACTCCGCCTTAAGGACCCTGCGCACACCGCTCACCTGTCACACATCCTGCGACAGTTCACCACAACACACACAGACCGCCCACCATGGACATCCGCCTCCTCCGCCCCTCGGACATCCCGCTAATCCAGCACGCGAACCTGGAGAACCTGCCCGAGAACTACTTCCTCAAATACTACCTCTACCACGCACTCTCATGGCCGCAGCTGAGCTACGTCGCCGTCGACGTCTCGCGCCCGAAGAAGACGGAGTACGACTACCCCAAGATCGTGGGCTATGTCCTGGCCAAGATGGAGGAGGAGCCCGCGGACGGGATCCAGCACGGGCACATCACCAGTCTGTCGGTGATGAGGACGCATAGGAGGCTGGGAATTGCGGAGAAGTTGATGAGGCAGAGCCGTTAGTTTTTGGCCCCTGTTTCCGGGTACTGGGTTGAATGCTTTGGGAGTGGAAGAGTGCTAATCGAAAATGCGAAAACACAGAACAAGCAATGGTCGAGACCTTCCACGCGCAGTACGTCTCCCTCCACGTCCGCGTTTCCAACCAGGCCGCCATCCACCTCTACTCCACCACCCTCAGCTTCAAGACGGAGAAGACGGAGCAGAAGTACTACGCCGACGGCGAGGACGCGTTCTGCATGAAGCTCGACCTCGGCTTCATCCGGGAGCAGCTTGAGGAGGCGGACGAGGAGGAGGCCAGCAGCAGCACACCGGAGAAGGACGGCGAGGCGGCATTAGACGAGGGCGAGGCGGTGGGCGACGTGGGCAAGGACCCGGAGAGCAAGAAGAAGAAGGCCGCTGCTGAGGAGAGAGAGAAGAAGAGGAAAGTCAAGGTCGGACGGGGGTTGGGCGTGGGCGAGCTGGTGGAGCGGGTAGAGAGTAAACATTCGAGTTAGGAGTTTGGATGGCACTCTATTTGTGGGTGAGTCGATTGGGACTAGCATGCATACCTTAGGGATGGCTAGTTGGAGCAAAAAGGCGGCATAGATTTCGGGCGGCAAAAAGCAGCGGATATGGCAATGCTAGATGGTTGGCGTCTATCTTGTCGGTTGAGGGAAAAGGTAGCTGGGGATAATGTTCGCATTTCTATGAAGCGAAGCAGTAACCACAGCAGATGTATATGGATCTCACTCAGCTGGTAGCCAAACTCAAGCAGAAATAGCGCCGACGCCCCGTTCCTCGCAGTACTTCCTCACCTCCTTCTCCAAGGTATCCTTCTGCCGACTCACAACCTCCATGATATCACCGACCTCCTCCCCGAGCCCCTCCTTCCCACTACTTTCTCCAGCCCACTTCTCGTACAACCCGTCCATCTCCCCAAGCACGGCCTGCAGCTGATTCGGCAGCCACGTCACGATGGGACTGCCGCCCGTAGCTGTCGGATGGCTCGTGCGCTTGAGGATGTACTCCCGCGCAAAACACCAGTGGCGCCACCGGAAGTCCCTGACCTGGTTGAGGATCCCCAGCCAGAGCTTCCTCGTCTCGTCGACTTCCTTCTTCATCTCCTCTCCCATCTCTGTGTCTTCATCCTCACCTTCACCAAGTGCCCACCCCCTAAGCCCCAACCCCCGACTCCTCTCGCTAACCCAGCCCAAAAACTCCCGGTGGTTAGACGGGCGGTACTGCCTGAAATCCTTCAGTATCTCCGTAAGCGGCGTGTCCGGCATGGCGATCTGGAGCAGATTGTCCATCAGCGGGATCATGCTGTCGTTCGCCCCCGACTCGCCCCTGAAAGACAGCGGCTTGTCGCCCTTCTCGCCTACGCCTTCGTACACCACGCCGTCGGGGAACATGCTCTGGCTGGTAATGCCGAAGATGAACGTGCGGAACTGGGTGTAGCTCGCGGGCTTGGACTTGGCCCACATGGTCTCCATGACCGAGTTGATCTTTTTCAGACTCGCCAGAATAGTGGCGAGACCGGAGTTGAGGGCCTGGCGGTGGGGGAGTTGGGAGGCAGAGTCAGGGGGAGAAGTGTGGGCGGCAGCGCAGGCGTCGAGGCAGGCCAGGGTGCCGGACACCAGGGGGCCGGAGTTCCGCACCATGTCTACATGCACGAGGACGAAGCCCGCTTCCGAGGAGGAAGGGTCGAGGCCGTGCTCGAAGGCGCGGATGAGGCGGAGGTTGGGGTAGGTTAAGCCCAGGGTGGGGTCGGCGAGGCGGTAGTTGAAGAGGGCGTAGGAGCCCGCGTACTCCATGAAGGGTTTGAAACCGCAGCTAGGGGGTGGTGTAAGTCACTTGTGATGGATAGGGAAGAGGAATGGAGAGGGTGGAGAAAGACAGGGTGTTAGGGGAATGGGGAAGGGCAAAAGAAAAGAAGGACAGATGAGAGGGGGAACATACATCTCAGCACACCGAGCAATAGGTCTCGCAACATTAGCCGGTAACACACTACGTCCCAACCCGTAGCTCTCGCCCTTGATGAACCGCTGGTGACATGGCTCGAGGAGATAAGCGGACGCCAGGAAGGAGTAGTCCCTGTACAAGGCGTTGATGAGGGGCAGGTTGGTCTTGTACTTGTCCACCTTGTCGGTGAGGTCCGGTAGCTCTTGAGTAACAACATCCCCCAGCTTGCCCTCGGCAAGGAGGCCGGGCGCCCCTGACGCCGTCTTGACGGGCATCCGCTGGAGGATGGACTCGAGGACGTCAAAGTCCGAGGGTAGCGTGACGATGGGGTCCATACGGGGGAGGAAGCCCCGCGTCTTGGACACCATGAAGGCCGGGAGGGAGGTGTCCTCTGGCTTGGTATCGTCTAGGACGTGGAAGGATGCCCCGATGGAACCCATGCTGACGGTGATGAGGTGAGAAATAGATAGTAGTCTTAGGGACGAAGAAATGTTGTAAGTTGAGTGGCTTCCAGGTGACTTCTCGATTGTTGATGTGTTTGGTGAGAGGAGGATTTGAGGCCGAGATGGCTGACGCGAGCCGCCTATATACAGCGTGGCCGGAATGGATTCCGGCCTCTTGCATCACCAAGTCTGCCGGTCGGTGCCCCTCATGACCACGGTCCGAGGTTTTCCTTTGTCATTGTAAGCATGAAAAGGGGTAAACCGCTCGATGCCGAAGACATCCATTCAGTTCCCCTGCCATCGTTTAAAGACGTTAACTGCCAAAGAGGTTGACATCGCGGTTCCCTGAATATCCGGCGCATCTTCACACCACTTTGGGAGCCGTACTTCTACCATTTTGTCTGGATTTCGTTAATTTCTAGAGCGCTGAGTAAACTTCGACCCATTGGTAGGTACCATACCTATGACATCGTCTTATAATAATGATTTGATACAAATCGAGCGCGACTTCTTTCTCTCGAACTGCGAGGTGCGCGGTCCGTGATGGTGTAGAGTTAAGTAATGGGAACTGCGCGACTCCACATTTCTCCGGCCCTGGCCGTAGGAGGCCGGAAAGATTCCGGCCTCCGTTCTCGGCCGCCACCCCGCAGTCCGGATTTGCTCATGTGACCGCTGTGGCCTCTCAGCTGCTAGGCCCGTTTCTCTCTGGTTGATTGTCCAAGGACTGAATGCCATGGACGCTCGACAGGACGGCCACTTTGGCTTGGTGTGGAGGGGATAAGAAATTGCTTATATTGTGGTGCTGTCTTCGGAGATCCGTTGAGGAACCAGGAGAGGGCCGGGTTGGAGAATGGGATTTTGTATTGTGCCTCTGTGTATGTGGCAGACCAGGCGATTAGCGCACACAACCCGCGAGCCACGACTTCGCCCGTAACATAACCCTCAGAAGATGTTGCTAATCGGAGAAAAGTAGATGACCCCATTACTCGCTCCTTGATTGCCGGCGCGAGTGCAGTTCCCAACGTGAAGCCGTTCCGGAGGGTCCGTATAGCCATATACTACCACGCCCAGCTGTTTCGCCTTCCCTGTGGCCGGCCCAGAGGGTTTTTGAATCACTGCGCTTGCGACACGCGACACGCAACCGCCTAGACGCCCTGCCTTCTGCACGTTCAGTGCCGGTTCCCGAACATGACCTCGCCAAATCCTGGGCACCTTATCCATTCTAAAGTGCTTCCTGTGAGGGGACCGCGTGCACAGCGTCGCGCCAGGCACTGTAACGCGCTTCGGGGAAGTCCTCGCAGCGATGTCTTTGTCCAGCTTGAAGTTGTCAAGGGCCTCATATCTCCCTGCCGTGCTGTGTTGTTGGCCATCTTCGATGACCAAGGGCAGTATCTTTGTGATCTGCCGGCAAATATTATTGCTCGGGTTAGAGGGAGGAAGCACTTGCTCTTGTGTTGATGGTAGCTATGCAAATGCCAAACCGGCGAGTTCGCTGTTCTCCGTTGCACATACCATGATCAATGGTCTCTTAGGATTGACGGCCGGCGGCCGGCCGTCAACCGCATCGTTCGCGTTCATCATGCGAAACGCGTTGAAATGACCATGCTGGTAACGGATGTTGCCTGTCGTCGGTAGACTCGATAGAAAGAAAACGGTACACGGCTGGATCACTTGATCAAACCCATAAATGCCTCCTGCAAGCTTAGCTAGAGGGCTCACTAGATACCGGCAGAGATGATTCCAACCATGAGTAAGTGTACGCGGGAGAAGTCGCTCGCAGCCTGACCGCATTACCCGGCTTTTCTTTTGGGTGGCGGAGGCTGCATCACGGATACGCAAGCTATCGCCGGCTGACGATGGGCGATGACATGTCCGCATCGAGGCATTTTGGAGAGGATGCGCGTGGCTTATCTCAGGTGATGATATGTTGTCCTTTCCCCAATTTCTTCTGATGGAACCTGGCGGCTGGGTGACTTGGATAATGAATGCCAAGTCCGTGTCAACTCTGTCTCGAATATCTCCGGCATCCCAGTCAAACAAAGCTGCTGGAAGTCAGGGCGTCACACAAGACTCAGTCCGAGAGAGTGGCGGGTTGTTTGTTGGACTCAGAATTCGGATTGGCGGAAACGGCGGATGTCTGGTTGGTTCAGAAGGTGGAGAGACAGGCTGGCAGCTGTGTGAGAGGAGCAGCAGCCTGTGAGGCATGATTTAATATTTCTCTCTGGATTTAGCTTCGGCGAAGTCGAATTTGGTGGATGAGCGTTCCCGGAATGTGGCTACAGTTTCTGGCTGCCAAGATTACGAGTAAGGAGGTGAGATCATCTGGCACTCCAAACACAAGTTGTTAACGACGAGAAAGACGGGGAGGGAAGCTTCCAAATAGACAGTCAATGGGTTAAATTAAGAAGAGATGGATTTCGAAAAGTATTTGACTCCTAAATTAAGTCTTGATCTTGTGAAGGCATCACAGAAGAAGACAAAAGGAAGGCGCGATGTTCGCAGAGTGGATCTCAACTGACAGGATGGCACGGACCATCTCAGCTTCCGGCCCGTCAGCATCCTTGAAATCCTTTTTGCCTGAGGCAGCCGCAAATAACATCCCGAGAGAGGGAGCTGCCGGGGCTGGGCCTTCAACCCCAAAAATTCACCCTCGCTTCTGGAGTGTGTGGACTGGAACGGGCGCGCGCTGTGTCGAAGCTCGATCTTCTTTCAGCATGATAGCACCAAGCACACACTCACACGCCGCCCGCCTCGTGCAGGACCAACGATGGCCCCAAACTTTTACCCTGAGAATGATTCCCCCATAATAATAAAACCATCACATTCCCCTTCCCACACGACATTCACTTGATCATCTTGTGTATTACTACTTCACTACTTCACATTCCCACATCACCACATCACCAAGAATAACAAACTTGGTACCACACTACTTGCTGATTATACCAATCCACCACCCCCTTTTTTGCCTTCCAGCACTCAGGTGGATCATCACACTCTCTCTCTTCCCAATAGAGAAGACAATCAACAGCCTGGAGCTGGGTGGAATTGCCCGGATTGCCCCCAAAGCAACCAAAACGTCACCAAGAATTCCCTCCTTCACCCGAAAGAGGCAACGGACAATAGCGAAAATCTGTCTATTGTAACGCGTCCACCTACACCACCAAGACAAAAACCACATCCTGGCCTGACTACTTAATCAAACCTCTTCCTCTGCCTCTCGTCATCAACACCATCACCACTACGGCTTTCCAACCTGCACGTCGACCAACCAACCTGTCACTAATTTTCCACACATCGAGCTATGGCCTCAGGAAGCAAGACAGCAACCATGACGAAGGACAGGCGCAAGTCTGCTAACAACGGGACCAAGAGCACACCCATCCGCAGCAGCACGACACCAGAGAAGACGGCAGCAACATCGCGCATTGTCACACTTAAGGTCACTCCTCCAAAGCTGCGCGCTATCGTCGCGCCGGAGACGTTGAAGAAGGAAGACACACCCGCCAAGGAAGACGTTAAGGAGTCACCAGCCACCTCTACCACCATCCCAGCGCCCGAGAATGCATCAGACTCCAACCCAGCGACACCAGCCGCCAGCGGTACGCCCGCACCACAACCTATGGGCCCTCCCGTCGAAGGTCCAAAGAAGAAGGGCGTCAAGCGGAGTGCTGCTGCTGCCAACGGCGAGCCCAAGGCACGAGGCAGGCCAGGGCCGAAGAAGAAGCAGAGACTGTACGTTGTACACTGCAAACCTGCCCCCCTCCCTCTCCCTTCCCATTCACCACTCATTTGCATACTGACACCCTCACCCAGTGACGACGGAACCCTAGTCGAAGGCGGCAAAGCCAACGGCGCCGGAGCAGCCCACAAGCTCGGACCCAAAGCCAATCAAGGCGCCATCAACGCCGGCCTCCGCGCGCTCGACCGCTCCGGCAAGCCCTGCCGCAAGTGGACCAAGGGTGGCTTCACACTGAAATCCTTCACCGGCACCGTCTGGGATGTTTCCCGGTGGACCGCCCCGCCCAAGCCCAAGCCCGAAGGCGCGTCCACCGAAGACTCGGCCACCGTCTCGGCCGAGGGCGACAGCAGCAAGGAGAACAACAACAAGGAGAACGGAAACGGTGGGGTGGAGAAGATGAATACGCCCAACGGCAGCAACCACGGCGGCGGGGGCGACGTCGAGATGCGGAGCGCGCCGGCCAGTGTTGGGGCCGCTAATTCCCCGGCGCCGGGACCGTTTGCCATTGCTGCTGCTTAGGATAGTGCGGCTCAAGACGGCACCCCTTTGTTCGTGCTTTGACATAAAGGGCTTTGCAAAGACCACAAAGATGGTGTGGTTCTACATAACACAACAAGACAAAAGGGAGATTGGTCTTCCTTTTCAAGGGATAGTACGGAGTTCAGGGTTGGCTTGCCTCAGGTGAGGGGTTTCTTTTGCCAAAACAGGACTTTATCACTGCTGCTGCCTCTTCTCATGGCCGGCATAGCGACACATCGGCGTCACGGATGGTATCTTTTGCAAAGGGATTGTAGCCTCACAGCTGCAGGTTTAACGGAATATATTGGCATTTGGTTTGGGGGCATCTGTACATTAATCTGGGAGTTAGAGGGAAGGGAAAGATAGTGCGCTGCATTGTCCGTTATAGAAGCATCACTTGCTGTCCTCCTCCATCTCTCGTCTGCAATGATCTCGTACAGGTACTACAACCTGACATGCATTGCCTCATAAGCCTACCTATCATAAGACACAGGTAAGGCGAAATTTCTTCAGCGGTCATGATCACGATCACTGATCACCTCGGTCAACATCATATGGAAGAGCGCAAGGAGGTGCCTCCTCTAATGTACCTTACCTACCTAGGTACGAAAGCAAACTTTACCGTCCAGTGCCTTCTCACTGCAACAGTTCAGTCCAGTTTGATCCAATGTCTTCCTTCTTCACTCATTCTCGTGTATCCAGCGTCCCAGTGCTCCTTCCTGGTCGGGGAACTGTCAATGAAGCACTCCTCGCACATACTGACGGCAGTCACGATGCACGCGCTGCGCAACTTACGCCTGCATCCCCCTAGACCGCTTTAGACATTACAGATCCCCACTGCAAACCCCGCTATGGCAACTCGCAGCCCCGGGCCACTTTAGTGACACAACGTAGCAGGGATCAGGCGAGTGGCTGCCCTGTCGATTACGAAGTACACCACTCCAGACAACACCGACCACTTCTACTTGTCCCAGTGACCATCATCTGCTATCTCCAATCCGACCAGCCCCGACAGATACCGGCAGTACTTCTTCGTTTTGGGGGGAGGGGCAAATCTCGCATCTCATCATCTACCACCCGAATCACTCAATCATTTGTTTATACGGACAAGAAACGACATACCTTAGAAATAGGAAGACGTCACCGAGAGACAGCTTGACGCCTGGTCTGGTACCTTTCTTTGTACTGGAAGACAACTTGCTTGTGTTACGCCCTTGTGTGACGGAGCTGCTGCATTCGAGGAGCAGCAGAGCTAGTGCATTTCACTTGCTGCGGGCGGTGTTGTCGATGTCATCTCGCTGAAGCGCCGGAACGACTGAGCTTGTTTTTCCTCTCCTCACCTCCGAACCACGATTACTCTCGACTTGTCACCCCGACGAACCCATCGAGCCGATACTGTCTTGTACAGCAACCAGACTACGATCTTGGGCGTCATTCTTTAATCAGACGACCGAGAAGGCAACCCTCCGACAGCTCAGCTCTCGCCTCTTCCCAATCTCCGCCCGACACACAACAACCCCCGATAAACCAAACCCTCTCGGGTCCTCCCACCACACACGACAAACCCCTTCATGTACAGCCCAGGCCTCTCGCCAAACGGCCAAGGGAACGGAGACGACTCCTCCACCTCCTCCCCCTTCCCCCCCTCACAACCGGGCGGTGTCTCTGGCTCCCGCCGCCGCTCCTCCTACGCCAGCGTAGCAGCCGCCTCCCGCGTCCGCGCCGCCTCGCAGCGCGCGGCGGCAGCAGGCGTGTCCGTCTCGTACCTCCTCAACCCGTCGTCTCCGGGCGGCGACTCCCGCACCTCCCCGACGGACTACTACTACTCTCCCTCCTCTTTCGAACCTGCCTCCTCCGACACGATGCACCGCGGCCACTTCTACTCCTCGGTGGGCGACTACGAGCGGAACATGCTCGCCCGCGGCATCGATTCCGCTGCTCGAGAACGACGGACCTCGTCGTCGCTGCATCTGAGAGATGAGGCGGACATGGAGTTGTGGCAGCCCCAGAAGGCGGGCAGCGGCGGCGGCGGCGGCGGCGGCGGTGGTGGGGGAGGGCTAGCCTGGCACTCGAGGGCGTACGACTTCCTCCTGACGCCGGACAGCTGGCTGCACGACGAGGTCGGCGCCGAGGGGCATTATACCCGGGGCACCAAGTTCTTGACGCCTAGCTACTTGAAGGGCACGGTGTACATGACGAAACTCGAGGAGCAGCATCGGAGGCGGTTGGAGGCGTATCAAGAGCAGGGACGAGGGCTGCACGGGTATATACACGGCAACAACAACAACAACGTCGGGTCGTCAATCAGCAGCAGTTTACACAGTGTCAAGCACAACCACCCGCCAGCTTCGCACAGGGGCATAACGCTAGACGTGGTGGAGAAGGCGCCCAAGTTCATGACAGGAGACGACAACGAGGAGGGTCTGAGTCCGCTGCCATCGAGGTGGAACAGGGACGACAAACACGGTGCGTTGGATGTCGTGGGAGAGGGGTACGATGTGAAATACATCGGCCCCAAGAGCAGCAGCGAAAAGGACCATGAGGCCTGTGCTATAAGGGCGGACCACTGTATCCCCGGCCGGTGCGGGGTGTACTACTTCGAGGCTACGGTTATGGCGAGGAAGCATGCTGAGTATGTTTACCTATCCTCCCCCCGTATCTACCTACCCTACCAACGTGATGTGGAAGTGCTAACAAGAAGTGACCAAGTACCACGGTGGTGATCGGCTTCTCATCCAAGAACGTCTCACTATCCAGGGCACCGGGTTGGGAACCGGAAAGCTGGGGCTACCACGGCGACGACGGACACGTCTTCGCCGCCCAGAGCGTGGGCAAGGCGTACGGTCCCAAGTACGGCCTCCGGGACACGGTGGGCTGCCTGGTGAACTTCCGGACGGGGACTGTGAACTTCACGAGGAACGGGGTGGATCATGGTGAGTTACTTACTCCCCCCGTCAATATCTCTTTTCAGCAGGTGCTTGTTTGGGTGTGGTTTTTGTTTGGGAGTCTGGTCTTTCCGGAAGGTTCTTGTTGCTACGCTTGTTTTTGGCAGTAGTGTTACTTGCCCTCGACGAGACTCATCCTCGCAGTCTTACTCTTTCTGCATTTCTAGCCATTTATTGTTCCTCGTGAGGGAAGGCGAGAAGAAAGACAACTGACTCGAAGCAGGCATCGCCTTCAGAGACAACACGATCCGGGAAGGCAAGACGCAGTTCTACCCTACCATCGGTCTGAAGAAGCCGGGCGACCACGTCTCTGCAAACTTTGGGCAGAATCCCTTCGTGTTTGACATTGACGGCTACGTCAAGGTATTTATTTTCATACAATTCCCTGTCATTCCCAGTCACCCAATCACTACAATCATTTCCCCATCATTGATTCAGTGGTATCACTTCCACACACTCCCGTTATTATTCCTGAACTATTCCCTCGCTGGCCACGACTACTTCCACTTCCCGTTCGATCATTTCGATCTGTGGCCATTATGTGCGGCGACATCACTTCAACTCCAGTGCCATAATTGGTGGCGACGATGATCCGCACGACCCGAACCAATACTAACAAGAAGGGCCTACAGATGGAGAAACAGAAGATCTGGGAGAAGATCAGGCAGGCTGAGTATGTTTTCCCCCACCTCGTTCAGCATTTGACGTCTGATGCTGACAATTCGGCAGTACCTCCAATCTCGTCCCCGACCTGAGCGAAACGGAGCTCATCCAACAGCTGGTGCTCCAACACCTCCAACATGATGGCTACGTCGAGACGGCCCGCGCCTTCGCCGAGGAGATCGTACAGGAGAAGGAGCGTCTCCACCTCGACGACTCTGAGCCGGTACCGCAGATCAACGTTAAAGATGACGAGGATGCGCGGCAACGGCAACGTAAGCTTCTCCTCTCCACCACCTCTCTTTTCTCTTTCTACCTTTCCCCCATTCCTCCACCCTAAGCCTTTTCCCCCTTGCCCCTTGCCCCTCCCTTGCTGACTGTCGTTTCCAGAAATCCGCAAGGCAATCCTGGATGGTAACATCGACCTCGCCCTTGAGCACACCAACACGCACTACCCCAATGTCCTGGAATCCTCCCCACAAGTCTACTTCCGCCTCCGCTGCCGCAAGTTCATCGAGATGATCCGCCGCGACGCGGAGGAGAACCTCAAGCGCGACAAGACCTCCTCCTCTTCCCACCCCCTGGTGTCCAACCCCACGCCCGCATCCCAAACCCAATCCTTCGACTCCAGCACGGAAATGGAGCTCGACGAGCCCGAACCCATGGAGGAGACGGAGACAGAGACAGAAGCTCCAGCGGTGGGGCAATTGTTACAGCAGGCACTGGAGTACGGCCAGCAGCTGAGGAAGGAGTTCGCATCCTCCACTTCGGAGGAGGATGACGTGAACAGGGGCAAGGAGCTGGACGACATATTCGTGCTCATGGCGTACGACAACCCGCTTAAGGAGGAGAGGGTCAGGGGCCTTGTGGACAAGAGCGGTAGGATGGCTGTGGCGGAGGAGCTCAATAGTGCTATTTTATGTGAGCCCTCCCCCCTCCTTACGTCCTCATTTTCTGGACATGACATACTGACAAAAGAGCACAGTATCCCTGGGTAAATCCTCCCGCTCGGCCCTCGAGACAGTGTACGCCCAGACGGTGGTACTCCTCGAGGAGCTCCGCGAGGACGGCGGCGGCGGGGACGGCGCACTAGTCGCGATCCAGGACATCATGGACCGGGTCACGGCGCCGTAGGATGGTTCCTAGTCGGACCCGAAAGCAGTGCCGGCGGCGGGGGTGACGTCTGCTCCGGCTGTTGGTGGTGATGGAGGGGATGAGGCGGAAGAGGTCGAGGCGGAAGAGGTCGAGGCGGGAGGGGAGGAGGCGGAGGAGGATGAGGCGGAAGAGGTCGAGGCGGGAAGGGATGGGGCGGGAGGGCATGAGGCGGGAGGTAGTCATGCATGGCCCCCAGAGGGTCACACGGAGTATGAGGAGGGGGAACGCCAATGCTATGATAAAGCAGTCAAACTAGCCAGGGAGGGGGAGATGGAGGGAGAAGCGGCGGCCCGGGCAGGAGCGATATTACTAGACGCGCTCACTCTCCAGCACGAGCATCCGGATTTTTTAGCCTTGGCTAGAGAGGGCCTCCGCGGCGTTCGGTTGTGCCGAGGCTCCCTCATCAACCTCCGCCAGGCCATTTTGGGCGAGGACCATCACAACAGGATGTACCCAGAACCGGGTTCGCCCCTGGCACGCATGGAGATCCGACCACTCTTCTACGAGCCCGACGCCGAGATCGGAAAGGCCATCCTCGACTGCATCTCCCGGGGGCGCGGCGCGGGCGCGGAAGGCATCCACCCTGTCGTGCGGGTCGTGGCTGGCCTCGGGGCCTGGGGCGTGTGCCGGCTGCAGTCGCGGCTGCGGCAGCTGAGGTACGCGTACAACGCGGCGCAGCCATTGCGGGAGTTGGTGTACATGCATGCGCCCGTGTGGCCTGCGAACACGCTGGTCGGGGTCCAGCGGTGGCGTACCCTGAGTGCCGCGCGGGAGGAGGATGTGCTGGTGAGGGCGAGGTTGGCCCAGGCCGGGTTCGAGGCTGTCGGTCCTGTTCTCGATGAGCGGCTGAGGCAGCAGATTGAGCAGAGACGGCAGGCTCAGCAGAATCAACAGGACCAGCAGGATCAGGACCAGCAGAATCAGGACCAGCAGAATTCGCAGAATGGTCACACGCCAGTGCAGAACGGACACGCGCCGGTGCAGAACGGTCACACGACGGTCTAGAACGGCGACGGACACGCACATTTGGCCGAGAGTGGTGACGACGAGTGATTTCGTCCGGCAACATTCACTGGTTCTCTTTTCCTTCCTTTTTTTCTCTTTTCCTTTTTCTCTCTGGCAGGGGCGTTTCAAGAGGGCTTGTTTGCTTCGAGTTCCCTTTTCTTTCTCACTATATCGGGTTGGTCTTGATCTCGCATACTACACCGCTCATCTCTTTGTTCGTTTTCATACCAGCGGAATTATGGCCAGGACTATACTGGAGGAGGCAGCGAAGGTTGTACTTATTGAGTGGGCGGCAGTACTAGACCGGGTTGTTGGGGCTGTAACCACCTGGGAGCGTTAATATTTGTCTATAGCCAGGTAGCAATAGATGGCTGTATACTGTTAATGTGGTTTCCTGAGTTTTCGTGCGATGGTGATGTAATATGTCCACCATTCAATATGTATTTCGTGTGAGCACACAAGAGAGTTATCTATCTTGGTGGACATATCAGACATACCTGACCCATCTGACAGAACATCATGATGCTGTTGCCCGAGTTTGATGTGTGTTCGTCCTGTCATGCTGGAACGGACGATCTGTCTTATTGTACATACGGGCACCGATACACCTGAGAGGAATATCTCTATCCTCTGGATATCACCCCAGATCCATTTACCACGGCATCATCTACTGTTATACAGATCATAACCTACACTGTCTCCCCTCTCGTCTCCTAGGTCTTCTCCCCCCTACATCACCCTTCACCCCAACCAGCCTCCCAAACCCTCTCCCGATGCGCAACCAACTCCCCGTTACCAGCCCTCCTGACTAATCCATCCAACCTCCCACCATCCCTCCACTTCAATCCCCTTCCTCCCTCGACTTCCACAACCTCAACCAGGTACGTATAAGCAAACACCGCCGCGTCAAAAACCCCGGGCTTCTCCACCCCGAAAAACCACCCCGTCTCGCTTTCCCTTAGTAGCAGCGCGAGACTGTCAAACGCCTTTTCCGCTTCCTTATAGACTTCCTGGGGGTCGATCACCGCAGGATGCGGTGCTGCTGCTCCGGGTCCGAACTCGAGGTAGCTGTTTATGCTCAGCTTCCAACCCCCCGTACCTGTGGTGGGCGTTATGATGCGTAGGACTTCTGCTTCCGCTGCGGAGCGGAGTTGGCGGAGTAAGGCGGCGCGGACGAAGGGGGAGGTGGAGGCGGGGGTTATGTACAGGGATTCGAGGAGGGGGGTGTTGGAGGGGTCGAGGTAGAGGGCTGTGAGCCAGGCCGCGCGGATGGGGGAGGTTAGGAGGGAGAGGTAGGGGTCTTGGCGCAGGGCGGTGGTGGCGGGGAGGGATGGGGTTGGTGTTATGAGGAGCGAGGAGGAGGGGGAGGAGGTGAGGATGTAGGATTCTAGACGGGTGGAGGGTATGGGCCGTGGGGGGAGAGTTGGGGAGGTTGAGGTTGAGGTTGAGGTTGACGGTATGGGCGGGAGGAGGAAGGGGAGGCTGCCGGTGGGCGAGGCGTGGTTTGTTGAGGGTTGGAGGAGGTGGGGGGTTTGGGAGAGGCGGAGGAGGGTCTAGATAGACAGGAGGTTAGTTTGGGAAGGGCGGACACAGAAAGGAAGAGGGGAGGGAGGAAGGGGGGAGGACGGACCTGCCACTTTAGACACGACGGGTTGAAGCTCGGTCTACCGGCCGCGGCATCTTCTTCCGAGGCGAAGACGTAGAGCGTCGGGAGGGAACTGGGACGGGGTGATCGCGCTGGGAGGTCGTTGGGAGGGTAGGTCTTGAGGGGGAAGTGGTCGAAGAGACGTTGCAGGGGCGCTGGTATGGGCGGCATCCATGATCTTGTGCGTGGTTCCGTCATGGTGCTGGCCGGTGGGTAATGGTCGTGGTGTGGCCTTCGGATTTGTCGCCGGGGCCAGTGACGAAGTGAAGCTTGAAGGTTCCGGGCGCCGAATCTGATGTGCTCCACTCGGTTCCGGGTGGGTCTACTAGCGTCCGAGCGTTGGAGACGCGACATCACGTGATATACTTAGATTGTTTCGTTCTGAAGAAGGAAGCTGCCATTGATTGTGCATTCAACATGGCCCTTTGTTAGTAGAATACAACTTGATATTTCCCCTCGCATCCCGATGTTTCTACCTTCGCCCCATCGACAACTTTCTTCTCGTCCCAAAATCCTCAATTGCATCAACACCGGTCGACAATTGCAACGCCGGTCAGTGAGGCTAAACGGGCCTAAGCTTTCAACCGACCACTTTACGCGTCTTTAACCAGTCAAGCGCAGGATGAGCCAAGCTTCCCGTTGCCTTTCACATGCATCCACATTCTCACCGTGAGTCTCACTCTCACCTCGATTAATTAACCCTTTGGTTGCATACCCGGGTTGTATCAATCAGCCTGAGCCTGGAAGCAGTGCTCCCGTCCACTTATGCAATGGAACATATCTGGTCCTGTGGGAAGTGTCCCGGGAGTTGCACAGCCTTATCTGCTCCTGTTCGAGGCTCAAATGGGCAGACAAGGGATATTCTCGCCTTACGGTTGAAGTCAACCTCGATATTATAAGGTTATGTCACAGTGCATCAGGGCCGCTCTCTTCTCACAAGTCTGCTATGGCTCGCAGCCGCGTCTAGCCTTTTGAGGATGTATCTGTCCTCCACCGGCCGCTTCGGATCGACTACTAGACTCTAGGGCTTAATGTCCCGACGGCGGCGATAGTCTGTCAGTTATTCAAGAGGCCATCACGAAGAACGCATCTCGCCTCCTCTGGCCTGCGAACTTACTTACTTGCCGGACGTCTGCCGAGTTATCCCCTTGAGCAAGTTGACGGATACCCGGAGAGCCATCAGCAAAACGCAGTGGATCGTCGAGAACTTCTTTTCTTCGTTTGCGCCCAGCCTTTTTCCAGGCCCAGCAAGTCTTGGAGAGTGGGATCTGTGGAAGACTTTTCTGTTCCGGCCTCACCCGTCGGTTCTAATCTTCCGTGTCAGACGGCCCGCCTTGGTGATGATTTCACCGGGTGCGGTTTCGCTTGTCTTGCTGACGATAGAGGAACAGCAGAGGGCTGACTTCAGGTCAGAAAAGTGAAAACGGCGGTCTTGGCTATTCACACGTGAAAGTGCAAGATATCCTCCGGACGAATGACAGCATAGTGAGGCGAGCGGCTCGCAGTTGCGGTGCCTGACTGAGTTGTCTGCACTGCTGCATGGAAGCGGCAAGCCCTTCCCGAAGCATCCACTCATGTCGTCGTTGTGTCCCACAGCCCTTATTGAACGGCGGCATGCTTCGTAGTGGTTCTGCTTAATACGAATACTCGAGCAGCGAGAGGCAGCGTTAGGCCGCGGCCGTACAACACGGAGCATGGCGCCATCATGGTCAGATTACTGTCTCTCACCGCTACAGCCAGAATGCTTCAGTAGCATCATCGGCTACAAGTCCGGTTGCTTCTCGGGCAGAATAATCCAGTAGCGCTCTACTTCTTGATGGCCGGCTACAGCCAAGAATGTGGGGGAGCGGCCATCATGGCATTGTTCGATGTCTCCAACTCTATGCCCCACCCCCAGCCGGCCCGGCTCTTTTGAGAGGTACAGTACCTGGACGGTACGCGGACGGACCACCTCCAGGCTGCTTGGCTTGCTCCTGCAGTGGTGGCGAACCGGTTGAACGGGACAACTCCCGCATGTAGCTCGACCGTAGCCTTGTCTCTTTCTCCCTGTCTTTCTTCTGTTGCTATCGCGCGAGAGGGGGGTCGATGACGCCAAACAGTCAGCGTGCTGAGATAGCCCGAGAGCATAGGCAGTTGCTGGCATCCATCGATGATCAGGCACGAGTGTCGTAGCACTGATTAGGTAGGATCCAAGACAAGGGCAGTTGGCATATGGTCGTAACCGTGTGTCCATCATTCATCCATCCCATCTCCTCTATTCCGTCTTCTTCGTCTGATTCCTTTCTTTTCACATCTCAACTTCCCCATCTTCCCCCTCCGCATCTCGAAAAAGTCTACCAAAGCGGTACCTTATCCAGTTCGCATTATCACGACCTAGGTTGCCGCGGCTCCTCGTGAATCCGTCACACTTTCTCCATAATCCCGTGCCCAGCGGAACGTTGATCTCCAAGACAAACTATATTCAAGCCTTCCTCTCCCGGGTCATTCTGACTCGTGGTCCTCCCAACCCTCCGTCAAACTTAATACACTCCATTCCCGTCCTCCTGACTTTTTCTTCCACCTGATCGTCCATATTCCTGCTGCTATACCTGATCAACATACATACCTACAACATCCCTCTCATCACACTGCACTCTCTCAACTGGAACGTATAATTTCGTCACCCGCTCCACGGACGATATACAAAGAAAGCCCACGAGCCAAGAACAAGGACAAGGAACAACCGACTACATCACGTCCCGTGCCTCTCGGTCAGAAACAATAAACGAAGAAACCCTATATTTGATCTACAACACCCCATTTAACCGACGAAGAGGCCAGCAAGGACCTCTATCGGCGGCTTATATCAGCTTGCCTTCAACCTTCACCTCCGAACTACACCGTCCATACCAACAAAAACACCACCACCCTCCCTCTCTGTCTCCCTAGTTCGAACACAAACCCAAAAATGAACGCCCCAATCTCCTCACCAACAATGTCAACCAACCAGCCCTCCTTCGCCTCGACGCGGCAACCGAGCACGGACAAGATCACCCCTCCCGCCCCGAGGCAAGCGCAAGGCCACCACGCAGCACATTCGACTTCCACAACCGACCCGTTCCTCAGGGACTTTACGCTCGTCGCCGAGGCGGCGAAACGGGCGCAGATGGCGGTGCTGGTTCGGGATTTGCAGGACATCGGGTTTTAGACGTGGATGCTTGAGATCGCTTCTGGGAATGGAGGGACAATCGGAAGGGGATATAATGGTGGCACGTAAATGGCCGAAATATCGGCGGGAATGATGTCTGGCAGGGTTTGGGAACACTTCGGACCACTTTATCGACGGAGATGGTGTCGTCGCAACGCTCGTTATACGCACAGCCAGCAAGGCTATGGTAACCCGAGCGGCTTTCGGTTCCCTCGACCACCACAGGCGCTGCTATCTTGCAGCAGTTTGTTTGTGCACGGCAAAATAATGCGGGCATGGCATGGCATGGGCTAGCAAGACTCGTATGACACTGCTCAGTCACCACAACACTCGGCTGGACAGAAGAGCCCATCCGTCCACTCACTACACCATTTCGCTCTGGGAAGACCGCAGGAGGGACAGACGCAAAGAACGGTGACTGCGCAGACGGGACAACAGTATTTTCTCATTACTGGACGGGCGGGCGCAACGGTATGCATTTTGGGATAGGATTATTTGGTTGGGACAGGGCGGAGCCAGGAATCAGGCAAACGGAGTTTTTTTTCATTACGTCGCACACGGTGTCGGGCTTTTTCCTCTCAGTTCTTTCTCGATATAAACGGACATGGGCATACCCAGTGGTTATTTGTTTTCTGTTATCTCTCTCCTTTCCGCCTCGAGGGCTCTTCAGGTCAGGATAGAACTTCGCAGACTGCATAGGATGGATTGGTCGGGTTATGGCGGCCTCCTTCTCAGGGTGTCATCTCGTGACAGAGAGGCACAGATCATATTTGAAATTATAATACTATTACCCTACGCAGGACGTTGCGCATCCTTCTACACGGTTGAAGCGATCTCGTTTGTCTAGGTGCCACGACTCACGGGCGTCAATGCTTAAATCTCCGGGTTGGCTGGGGGGAAAAGTGAGGACTATTCATTAAGACTACTATTTACTTCGTTATACTTTCGTCATTTACCGTTCGTGCCCCCCTCCCATCCCCATCCTCTCTTATGGAACTCCCTACTTCCTCACCCCCCTAAACCCCCCTCCTAAACCTCCCCTTCCCACAACCACCACCCGTAGGCGCAGTGTTACTCCACCCCTGCGGCGCCGTCCCCTGTCCCAACGGCTGCGCGCTCTGCGGGATCCCCTTGTCCGTAGTAAACGGCTCGGTACTGCTCAGACTCCCCACCCGGCCCAACAGAAACTCGAGGTGCCGGTACGCCGCGCTGGGCGCGTACTGCGGCACCATGTGGCCGCTCAAATCGACGCCCACGTACGTCAGGCCGCGCTCGGTGTGCGCCGTGCCGAAGACGCCGGCGGCAGCTACTGTAGAGAGAGATTCATCCTCGTGGTAGGGCACGTAGAAGGGCTCGGTGGGGCGGCGCTGGAAGCCCGTCTGGTTGTGCCAGGTCATGTTCTGGATGCCGAGGAGCGTGCCGTTGGCGAGGAGGATCATGTCCAGCGCGCCGTGGCCTATGATGACGTTATTCGTGCGCTCGATGACGCCGGGCAAGACGGTTATGGAGGACGGGAGGGAGGAGTCGCCGCCGCCGACGAAGACGTCGTCGGAACTGCACTCCTCCCACGTGATGTTGGGCGCGTGGATGGCGGCTTTCACGTCGGCGCGGTCGAAGTAGACCTCCGCTCCCTCGGGGAGGTACGGCAACGAACCCGGGAAACCTAAGACGTCCCAGAGGATGGGGCAGGTGGTGGCCACCTGGTAGATGTCGAAGCACGGGTTGAGCAGGAGGATGGCGTCGAAGATGTCGTCGTAGATGCTGCTGCACTCGCGAAGGGTGCGGCCGGTGGTCGCGTTCGTGCCCGGTAGGGGCATGGGGATGTGACCCCTTGGGGGGTAGGCGAGGTACTCGTCGACGAAGGCGGAGTAGCCGCACTTGGTGTCGCGGGCGTGGATGTCGGCGCGGAAGGTGTCGTTGAAGGGGAACAGGCTGGACCAGTAGTCGACGAAGGGGACGACAGTTATGGCGGCCTGGATGTCGTCCCAGGTGATGACGGGGTCGTAGATGAGGATGCCGGACTGGTCGAAGTAGGTCTCGTCTTCTTCGTCGAGGAAGGATGAGGCAATATAGGGAACGTAGGCCCCCGCGTAGGACTCGCCGGCTATGTAGACCTTGTAGCCCTGCAGGGCGAAGACGTCGACGAAGTTCTTCCAGAAGCCCTTGAATTGGGAGGCGATGTCTTCTTCCGACGTGGCGGTGGGGGTGCCCTGGGAGAAGCCGGTGCCGACGGGCTGCTCGACCCAGATCACGTTTGTGAGCCGGTTCCAGGCCCAGGGGTTGGAGACGGGCTTGTAGGTGCCGTATTGCCAGAGGAAGGGGCCGTTTTCTTGGAGGAGGCCCTCAAAGGAGGAACAGCCCGGCTGAAAAGGAGGCGGTGTGTTAGTGAGGGCTAGTGTGCAGGGAAGAGGGGTGTGAGGGGTGGACTTACACCGCCGTTGAGCCAGATGAGGATCTCCTTCTCGGCGGCTGGGTTGGTGGACGGGAAGAACCACCAAAAGAGCTGGTTCGGGTCGTTGGGGTCGCTGGTGATGGGTAGGGAGCCGGCGTAGGACTCGCCGACATCGAAGTCGACATCCGGGATGCCGGTACCGTTCACGGCGAACTCTTGAGCCGCGTAAGTAAGTGTGCTACCCAGAGGTAAGGAAGGAAGAGTGAGAAGCCACTTACTTGTCGTGTTCGCGTTCAGGAACTTGGGGGCAGACGCCTGACGCTCCATGAACTGGCTGTGCGCCTGGTGCCCCTCTGTCCGCACATGTTTGGCCGCGATCTCCTCCAGGCGCTTGCTGCTACCACCATGCTTCAGGCTGCGACCGGCCGAGACGGCGGTCACAGAGAGCAGCGCGGTCGATATGTAGGTAGTCAAACGCATCTTGACGGCCTTTTTGAAGGCAATTGACCGTTTACCACAAACCACGAGTTGCAGAAAGCTGAGAGAGAGCTTCAACACAAGAAGTAGGCCGCGTCTACTGGGACCCAACCAACTGGATAGTACCAACCGTCTCTATTTAAAGTGATTCACGGCATCCCCAGGTTCCCCCAACGGGATGCTGCCGTGTTACTGACATACCTTACCCTTACGGTACCACTCTACCGAGATCACAACCCTTGTCTAATCGTCAATACCAACCCCATCACTTGATGATAAGGGAGGATATAACGACGTAACGACCGCCAAGACGCCCAATGAGAGCCCGAGAGTGAGGATGGGTGATCGGCGGCCGCGAGGGTCATGGCGGAGAGTTACCACAGCAGTGAAAAGAGAATCGCACTTGCAGAGAATCAGAGACACCACCTGCCTCTCCGGGAAGCTGGGGTGTGATTTCGGCGATAGCCTTCCAGGTTATCTGGGAGCTAGCCACGCACCAACTGGCTTCAAGACTGCATGCAGTTCATCATCATCATCGAAGAGAGCGACAGTGAACGACTGGCGTTGGGACGGGGGAGAGAGGGTGGCATTGATGAAACGCCCGACGGCTCAGACATAGCGATAGGCAGGTCTTGAGTAGAGAGTCCTGTACGAAGTACGAAGTACGACAGGAATAAGGCAACTCGTAATGCTTCATGTTGGACGAAGTAAGGTAAGGACTGTGTCCAGCACCGATTCAAGCGTGCTGTTGGTCATGTCAGTCCGGCCGCATACATGCACGCCTTATCGTTGCGCCGCGAGCGCACGCCGGCATTAACAAAACACAAGCTTTCTGGCGAGTGATTCATGCCCCGAAATGGGAGCTTCAATCTTCCACTTTGAAAAGCGGTGACGATCGCAACTTCCCCTGGTGTCGTCGATAAATGACCGTTGATTGTGGCTTGAGTGGCTTGATGCGGGAATGAGATCGCGCCTTCCCAATTGACGTTAGCGGTGAATCTCGTTCCCTTTGCTGACATAATGCGCCTTGAACGGCCAAGTCCGCTTGTGAGTCGGTGACGTGGGTGTACGAATACCCCAATGCCGACGGTAAACGGGCCTCGGTTCGGCAATGATTCCTCACCTGGACACCTGGATGCGCGCTCACGGCATCGCCAACCTCAGCTCGAGATGCCGTTGCTCACCTTTCAAAACACAAACGGCTTTGGATGAAATCAATAACCACCTGGACTGACTGATCAGACACTTGTCACAATGGATACCAACTCCCTCTTTAACGTTAAGGTAAAGTTGCTCTGGCAAAAGCATCCATCCCCCCATTACCTAGCCGGCCCCCTGTCAGTCTCGTCCCCTTCAGCAATCATCTTGCTAACTCGTTTTCCATGTTCCAGGGCAAAGTCGTCCTCATAACCGGCGGAGGAAAGGGCATCGGCCGCATGATATCGGAAGGCTTCGTCTCCTCGGGCTGCAGGGTGTACATCTCCTCCCGCTCCGCCGCGGACTGCGACGCCGCCGCCGCCGCCCTGAACGCCCTCGCCTCCTCCCTCTCCTCGGGCGGTAGCGCTGTCTCCATCCCCGCCGACCTGTCCCAGGAGTCCGAATGCAAGCGCCTTGCCGCAGAGCTCGCGAAAAAGGAAGACAAGCTGCACGTCCTCGTCCACAACTCGGGCGCCGCCTGGGGGGAATCCTTCGACAGCTACCCCGACAGCGGCTGGTCGAAGGTCCTGACGCTGAACCTGCAGCGCGTGTTCACGCTGTCGCAGGCGCTGATGCCGCTTCTCGAGGCCGCCGCAGTGAAGGAAAAGGGCGGGGTGGTGACGGACCCGGCGAGGATCATCCACATCGGCTCCATCGACGCCCTGCGGGTGCCGGTGCTGAACAACTTCGCCTACTCGGCCGCCAAGGCGGGGCTGCATCACCTGAGCAGGCATCTGGCGACCGTGCTGGGGCCGAGGGGGGTGACGAGCAACACGGTCGCGTGCGGCCCGTTCCCGAGCAAGATGATGAAGGCTACGCTGGAGAGTTTTGGAGATGAGATCACGGGGAATAACCCGCTGGGTAGGATCGGGACGCCGGAGGACGCAGCGGGCGTTTGTCTGTTCTTGGCGAGTCGGGCGGGGAGTTTTGTCAATGGGGCGACGATTGCTGTTGACGGCGGGGTGAGTTTGTTGGCGAAGATGTAAGGGGTGAGATGGGGACTGGAGAGGGTTTGTTGGTGAGGGATTGTGATTGTCTTTGTGTTGGTGCTGGTGTGTTGGGAGGTGAGATGAGCCGGGACGGTGACAAACTGACGAGGCATGTATTTTAAACGTTTTGCTTGAATTCGCTACAGGTATCTGGCCAAAGCCAGTCTGTGTACTTCCTACGGTCTGATGATACAAGGGGAAGCGCAACGATGAACGCCAGCCAGCCTTCGTCTCTTCCAGACCGTTTCAGTTTTCCCTGATTCCATCACTTCGCCACTACCATACAAGATAAAAAGCAGCCGCCTAAGCTTAAGTAATGCGCCATCCAACCGAACCAACGCCTTGCTGGGGTAAATCAAAAGTAGTGATACAATGAACGGTGCCAACGTCCTGGGCAGGTGTTGCTTTCTGCCCTTCCAGCGGATTTGAACCGAGAGTGGAGTGGGGTTGAAGCAGCAAATCTGCAGTGCCAGTAACAGCGTAAGACCGGATAGTCGGTCAGCATGCTGAAGAGCTGTCGAGATGATGACCTCAATGGGTATAGTGTGTCGAGTAACCGCCGAGCGATCGTCATGGAAGACTGAGGAGGTGGTCGTTCATGGTGCTAGGAGCAGCAGTCAAGAGGGAGTTGCCAAAGTAGTCCAGCCGAGAGAGTTTCTCCAAAGGACAGGTGAGTGCTCGCCAGGAGAATGCAATCACGCATTCTCCAGCTGCCTCTCCCTCGCCCGCCTCACAACCTCGAGCACTCCCATGACACCATTCTGCCGCAGCCGCTCGAGGATGATCCCCATCCCCTCCCTGCTCTTGCCGAGCTGATCGACAGTCTTGCTAGACGCCAGACTCTCAATGCTCCTCTGTATGCCCCTAGCGCCCAGCCTGGCGAAGAAGCCGCCTCCACTGGCACCCTCCTCCGGCTGTGCAGGCGCAGCTCCCAGCCTTCCACGGATCTTGTCGCCAAGCCTCGACCGGAAGACAACCGTAGTCTCCACATCCGTCGTGGCATTCGATGTCTCCTCAGATTTGGGGACAGTATACACCTGCTTCTCGACCACGCTCAACACGCCAACAAAGTTGAGGTTGCGAGACTCGGTGCTCATCCAGCCCTCCCGCATGTCAACCACGCTCGTCTCGAGGATATACGAGGCCTTGTTGGCCTCATTGCCGCCGGTGATGGAGGTGGGGAGGAGCTTGAAGACCGCGGGCGGGAGGCGAGACTTCTTGAGGTGGATGCGGGTCGTGTGCAGGCGGCCGGTGTCCGAGTCGATGTGGCTGGAGATGGTGTCGGTCGAGAGCACGTGCTTGGCGAAGGGGTTGAGGTGAGGCGAAGCGTAGCGGAGGAAGTAGGCCAGGGTCACCGTCGGGAAGGGGTGGGTGTAGGTATGGTTGGTCGTGTGGGTGAGGACCATTTTCGCGAAAGTTCAGGGTTTCGAGAATACCTCGGGGCTGTCTCGGGTATGTGGCGAGAGTGTATTGTATTGTAGGTATCGTTCGAAGTCGAGTAAAGGTTTGAGTATATCAATGGACCGTAGCAAAGCTGTAAGCTGAGAGCTCACGATCCTGCAAAGTCGGGTGGCGAATTGTACATCGAGTGTCGGTTTTAGGCTGGTTCAAGCAAATTCGATGGGGAATTTTGCTTCAAGTAACAGAGGACTCGACGGGAGCGTATTTGATTGCGAATTTAAAAAAGCATGGTATTTGTATGGTCTGAAATGGTGAAATGGCAAGTTAAAGTTCAAGAAGCGGGGGAAGGTGACGGCGGCCTGCTTAAAGACGGCCTGATGTTGGCTTCACGATGCGTCGCAATGGTAGCTGTCGTGGGACGACCAGCTGCAGCAAAAAAGACAAGAAACTCGCCCGGTCGAATCTTTGAGTGGACGGTTCCTTCTAGAAACTGGGGCCACCCTCATTCGATCGTCACCGGCGCTTCCGCTTCCCCCATTGGCTGTGATTGGCTTCACACAAAGTCACGTGCTGCGGGGAAGCTAGCCACGGACCCACCATTTCAAATCAGCCGCGCTTTGCTGCCTGGAAGATAAGGTTGCATTATCTATCGCAAAGCCTTGACGTGTTCAGCCACTTCCGATTCTCGCTGGATCTGACTCTTCTTCCTTCACTTCTTCATCATCTTACCATCAACGACATCGACTCTATCTCGACACTGCGCCATAACGACACTCATCTGCGGGTTCGAGAATCAAAGTTGTACATCGACAGCTATTCGGATCGCCCACTTTTCGGTACGCGCGACGACGGGATCGCACGGTCCTGAAGGGGCAGCGTTTGTTGGTCATCTTGCGTCGAGAAACCGTGAAGAAGGGAGAGCGAACGAACATTACCGCGACCATACAATAAGCAGCATTCACCTGGAGTTTTGACTAACTGACTGGAGCGGGTGTGGTTTGCGAACGGCTATTGAAGCGGCCTCGATTTCTGGCGTGGTGAAGTGGAAGTCAGTCATTTGCGTTGTTCGAGGGGAAAGTGAAGAGAGGAGGCTATTCAAGAGAGACGTTCTAGTTCTATTGAATAGGCAGCCTGTGTCTTTGTATTTTCCTTTTCTATTTTCAGAAGACTCTACACTGGACACAACCCCCTTCATAAACCTATTGTTCTCACAGAGAGAGAGAGAGAGGTACAATCTGAATTGATTTCTCCATCTATTGCACCTTGAGGCAAACAAAAAGAGAACTTCAACTCGCGAAAGGCGATCAAGAACAAAGGAGGCGGAAAAGAAGAAGAAGAGACCAGACATTCCTCTATCAACTACTTCACCCGCTACACTTGTGTGCAAAGCAAACCATCATCCTTGCTTGCATCAAAGGTTGCCTTGACTCTAACCACAGCATCATCATCATCATCCCCCCTGGTATCTGTTTGGCCTTCCGGACAAACATCGCGCAACACAACACCACCAATCACCCAACCAGATTCGTAACACAGCAACAACTTACGACACACCGAAGAAATGGCGTCTTCGGTTTTCTTCAAGTTCAAGTCTCAGAAGGAGCCGACGCGAGTCGAGTTCGACGGCACTGGCATCTCTGTCTTCGAGCTGAAGCGTGACATTATCATCAAGAGCGGCCTCGGCGATGGCACAGACTTCGACCTGGCCATCTACACCGACGATGGCGAAGAGGGTAGGTCCATCCATGTAAATTCAAACACGTCCAGGATAATCCATTCTAACATTGATGCGATAGAATACGACGATGACACAACCATCATTCCGCGATCGACCACGGTCATCGCTCGCCGCCTGCCTCCTATGAAGCCAGGTGCTGGCAGGGCTGCCCGATATGTATCCGGCAAGATGCCCGTGAATGCTAAGAACCAGGCGCGCAAGGAGCAGGCGTCCAAGGCTGCCACCACCAAAGCCGTTTCAAACGGCCTGGCCGAGATGAGCAGCGCGCAAACGGAAGAGGAGAAGATGGCGGCTATGTTCCAGGCACAGACAGCGCAGTGGTCTGCACAGCAAGAAGAGATGGCTCAGTATGTTCCCTCTTTTATAGTTCATACAATCAAGTATCACTTACTAACCAATCAACAGTCAACAACCAGTCTTCAAGCCTGGCATGGGCAAGAAGCCGCAGAACGTGCCTGACCACGACCCTCCCCAGGGCTACATCTGCTACCGTTGCGGTGAGAAGGGCCACTGGATCCAGCTCTGCCCGACGAACGACAACCCCGAATTCGACAACCGGCCACGCGTGAAGCGCACAACCGGCATTCCTCGGTCATTCCTCAAGACAGTCGACAAGGCAACAGCCCTCGCCCAGCACGGTGACGGCGGCGACGACTCCAAGACACCCTCAGGCATCATGGTCAACGCAGAAGGCGAGTTCGTCATCGCCGAGCCAGACAAGGCGTCGTGGGAGCAGTTCCAGGCCAAGGCCAAGTCAGGGGCCAAGAAGGCGGCCCCGGAGGAAGGGAACAAGGAGGTGCGGGAGCTCGGGCTCGAGTGCCCCATCGACAAGCGGATGTTCATAGACCCAATGAAGACGCCCTGTTGTGAGAAGACGTACTGTAACGACTGCATTACCAACGCGCTGATCGAGAGCGACTTTATCTGCCCGGCGTGCTCGACGGAGGGGGTGCTGATTGACGACCTCAAGCCGGACGACGAGGCAGCCAGCAAGATCAAGGATTACCTCTCCGAGAAGGAGAATAAAGGCAAGGAAGGGTCGAAGAGCCCTGCTACTAAGGCTGCTGCTACGCCCAAGTCGCCCGTTAAGGGTGAGGACCAGGACAAAGAGGACCAAACAAAGGAGAAGGCCGGGTCTAAGTCACCGCGAGCCGCAGCCGCCACAACAGGCCCATCCCCGAAGTCTCCCAAGTCCGACACCGTACAGACCGGTGGCTCTCCCCAATCAAAGCCCAGCGCATCAGCCACTCCCGCTACCGAAGCTTCCTCCGTCGTCGCTGCCACCAACCCCAAGAAGCGGCCCGCGGAGGAAACAGCCGAGAACCCCAAGATCCCCAAGGCTCCCAAGGCAATGCAGCAGCAGAAGGTCCAGCAGCAGAACATGATGGACAACATGATGGGGATGCCCGGTATGCCGGGAATGAACATGCCCGGAATGCCCATGATGCCCGGCTTCATGCCAGGTATGCCGGGTATGCCCGGCATGGGCGGCATGCCCAACATGCCGATGGGCATTATGAACCCGATGATGAACATGATGGGCCCCGGATTCATGCCCGGCATGGGGATGGGGATGAACGGCATGCCCAACTTCAACGGCATGAACGGCATGCCCCCGATGGGTATGGGGATGAACGGCATGCACAACGGCCCGATGAACGGCGGCATGCCCGGCGGCCCGAACATGCAGGGGATGAACGGTGGTATGAACGGCCCAATGAACGGAGGACAGATGAACGGCCCAGGCGGATACGGCAACCAAGCCCGGAATCACAATCAGAACCAGTTCCAGCACCAACAACACCAGCAACAGCAGCACCAACAGCAGCAGCAGCAGCTACACGGGCCGGGATACAGGAACTTCTCCCACCAGCCGGCCGACGACGGCGAGGACGCGTACTTCCGGAAGCCCGTCAACCCACACCGACACCAGAACAAGATGAGGAGGGCAAGGCCTAGTGATTATCGCGAGCTCTAGTGGTAGGGCGATAAGGGGCTTTGTTGACTTCTCATGGTGACTCTGGCAGGGAAGACAGAGGAGGGGTTAGGAATGAAGATGACCCGGGAGATGGGGTTGGTTTGCGTTGGGCCCAAGAAACACAAGCGGTGGATATATCACGGAGTCGAGCAAAAGGGAAGGCGGCATGGAGTGAGAGAGTCTGGAGTTCAGGAGAGGACAGTTTCCCAAGAGGAAGGGATTGTGTCATGAGTTGTGGTCCAGAGAAGACCGCGAGGCAGGCATCTGGCATTCTATGGCGTTTACGGGTTTGAGGGGTGACTATGGCTTTAGCATCATTTCCGCCCTGTCACTGCCACGGGCGAAGCGACTGGAGTTTGGTTGGCCTTCTTTCTTTTGGGGTTTAACTCAATCATGCTGGACGGCCTAATAGGGGTTCTCTTTTCACGTTAATACTCTATGACCTGGTGTAGTCAATTGATATGATCATTGAACCTTTGTATGTGCGCTGTGACTATTGTGACATGTGTGAAGCTATCGTGACTTGAAAGGGAGGGAGGCAACGGTGTCGTAAACGCCGAAGAAGTCCAGAACAAGTCGGCCAAGGTTCTGACGACTCGGGAGATCAACAGTGACATCAAAATCGTGTCGTGCTCTTCCAAAATGAAGATCTTCGGCTTCCCGATACTCTGGGACGGTGGATACATGCAACTCATCACTGGAATGCTTCGCTAGTGATCTTTCCTTAGTCTGGACCTTCGACATGTGGCGGTTTTATATCTATTCTAGGTACCTATGTCTTAGATGCGCAGTGTCTCGAATCTTGAACGATGTCATTGTGTTATACAGGAATCTCTGGCGGAAGCTTATTTCTGGGCTGCAGACGCAGCTGCTGTCGTTGGACGGATCTTGTGCCAGGGGATCTCGCATTAGTATCCGGGTTCAAGTGCACAACTGCTGTTGCGGAACGTCAACCAACATCCTCTCAACAAACTTCAACCACCGTCCGCCCGCCCGCACCAACGTCTGCAGCGTCGAATGTTCCTCACTTCCAATGCATAAAGGTCCCATTCCCACCTGCCTAGGTTAGGGTAGCAGCGAACAACCAACGGACATGGCAATCTGCACATTCTGCAGAATACGATGGATGGCCTCATTTGCTTGCGCCGCAGAGTCGCATTGTGTCCGCTTTGGAACAGCGTAGTCGGACATTTTCCCCATCGTTCGTGCTAGGCGGCACTAACACTCGATGGCTTCGACCGGGGCGCCACTTTAGGCTCGCCAGGTCCTTTCAGCGGATCATCACGACCATCAGCTCCTTTCACTTGGACACTGGACCATGCATGGGATCTTTCAGTTAATATACGGCTGACGTCGCTTCAAAGAACAAGCTCACGGTTAAAGAAGCAGTCAGCCTTATTTTCATGCGGCATGGTCAACATGACCCGGATCTACAAATGGCGCGTGGAACCGAGACTTGTCATCGCAGCCTAGGCCGGGGCCGCTTTAGAAAGGCAGCAAATGGAAGCTAGGAGGACGGCCAAGAGATTCGATATCTTCCTGCTAGTACAAAGTATTCCTGCGCGGATCCTTCTGCTGACCTGCGTTCCCCTGGCGGCGGCCGCTTGCTCGAGTTGTCAACAAGTCAATGAGCATGACTGGAGTGAAGACCGTTGGCTGTTGGCGTCAAAAAACTGCACATTCGGATATCATCACGGAAATTCTGGATGTTGTCGAACCCCGACCAATTACAAAGCAGTCTTTTCACACTGCGCCGTCCGCAATTTCGACCGTACCTGCATTAGCACGAAGGCCAGCGGAGCCCGTGTTACCAAAAATCGAGTCACACAAGAGGCACAGTAAACAGCCCCCGCTGCTTCGACCCCTGCCAAGAACCATCCGTTCCACCCCTTGTCTTCACCGCGGGATTCGGCCCCCAAGTAGCGTGGAATACGAACCGTTATCCTGACAATACCGGCCATGCTACAGCACCTTTGCCCTCGAGAGTCTTATGGAGAAGAGGAAGAGGAGGAATCAGCAACAGAGCGAGAAGCAAGATATCAAGTGATATGCTGTTTCTCTCGTGACGTCGAGGTCCGCCGGCTCCGAAGCGACGATCCGGGTACATCCGACTTGACAGTTGTCGATTGGACATGGCGCGTCTGGCGAATGACAGCACCAATCACACCCCCTATTCCCAATAGAGTTTAATTTGACCTGCCCGAAATATCTCGGCCCCCGACCCCCAAGCCCAACCTGGTCGGGATGTTACCACAACCTAGCCGGCTACTATTGCTTGTGCTTTTAATGAGCCCTGCAAACTGAGCGTCCCCGTCCAATGAGGCACCACGGCGCCGCACGCCATCGTGTTTGTGTCCACCCCACGATGCCTCTTCGGGGCTCGCTCAGGCTCGCTCAGAGCGAGACCTGGCAGCCCGGCCGCGGTGGGAGCGCAGCCCTCAAAACTGGCGATAGAGCCACCTTCACAAGCGTGGACGGCCTTCCTTCCCTTCTCTTCCTACCTCTCTTCCCGTCCGACTAGACCACCAAGCTGTCTCTACAGCCTCAACCTTGAGCAATATCTTGCTCGTCCTCTGACGTATCGCACGTCTAGCCACTCGTTATACCCCATATACCTTCACTCTAGTCATTCGTTATATAAAAGGAGAGAGAAAAGCAGCCAATATGACCCGCTCACTCTACGTTCTGGGCGCCGCCGCCCTGGCCTTCAGCGGCAAGGCCGTGGCCGCCAAGACGTACCAGATCTCGGAGAGCTACAATGCCACCGACTTCTTCAGCCACTTTGACTTCTTCGAGAGTCGGTACGGCACCGGCAACAACAACGACGTTGACCCGACTAGCGGCTTCGTCAGGTACCGCAGCCAGGCCGATGCCAAGGACCTGGGTCTGATCGCTACCCAGGGCTCCGAGGTCTACATCGGAGTCGACCACGCCACGGTGCCGACCGGCGGCAAGGGGAGGGACAGTGTCCGGATCGAGAGCAAGAAGTCGTTCGAGTCCGGTCTCTTCGTCGCCTCCTTCACCCACCTGCCTAAGCCCGTGTGCGGCTCGTGGCCGGCGTTCTGGATGTACGGCAACAACTGGCCGCACAACGGCGAGATCGACATCTACGAGAACTGGAACCTCCCCGCCACCAACCTCATCACCGCTCACAGCGATGCCGAGTCGGACGTCGGTTCGTGCAAGCTGTCCCCGTCCGGCATGACTGGTTCCATCGTTACGTCCAACTGTGACAACTTCTATCACAACGATGTCACGCAGTGGCAGAACCAGGGGTGCGGAGTCGCCGAGACCAACGGACTCTGGGGAAGCCAGAGCGGAGGTGTCTGTAAGTTATCTCTCTTTCCCTGAGCCTTGATGTCCGAACACTTGTTCTTGTTATGATCCGACCGTCTCCCCGTAACGGTATGAGTGTCTGTATCTCACTTGACATACGTGACACTCGCTGCTCTACACTTGTGACTTTAGGGACACACAGATGAAGAAAAGCACAAGCTGACGCATCTCACAGACGCCACCGAGTGGACCGACGATGCCATCAAGGTCTGGAGCTGGCCCGCCGGACAAGCGCCGGCCAACATCAACACCAACCCGGACCCGTCCACCTTCGGCACGCCCAAGTTCATCCTGAAGGGCTCCGAGTGCAACATCAAGAAGGCCTTCAACAGCCAGAAGCTCGTGCTCAACATCGACTTCTGCGGCGTCGCCGGCCAGGACGGCATCTGGCCCGGCGCGACGTGCGGCGGCAAGGGCACCTGCCACGACTACGTCGCCAACCACCCGGACGCCTTCAACGACGTGTTCTGGAAGATCCAGTCCATCAACGTCTTCCAGCTCGCCGACCCCGTGGTCAGCACCACCACCACCACCACGACGAGCAGCAGCACCTCGACCACGTCCACTTCGACGACGACTACTACGACTGAGTCGAGCACCACGACCACGTCGTCTACCACTACTGCTAGCCCCACGACCTCGAGCGAGTCTTCCACGTCCACTGAGTCGTCGACCTCTACCACTGAGTCGTCCACCGAGACGGCCACCGCGACGTCCACCGACGCAACCACCACCACCGGAACTGAGAGCGCAACTGAGACTACCACCGACGTCTCGACCACAACCGACGTTTCCACCACCACCGATGCCTCTGCCACTGAGACCTCCGCCGATGCCTCAGCCACTGAGACCTCCACCGATGCCTCTGCCACTGAGACCTCCACCGACTCAGCCACCGAGACCTCCACCGACTCAGCCACCGAGACCTCAGCCGACCCAACCACCAGCGTCCCCCTCACAACCGGCTCTTCCACCGCCACCAGCACCTCGGGCCCCTACAGCAACAGCACCATCACCTCCGGCCCCGGGTCCTCCCCCACCGGAGGCTCCGGCTCGGGCGACCTCACTACCAGCACAATCTATACCACCACCCTGTCAACCATAACCTCGTGCCCTCCCGCCGTGACGAACTGCCCCTACGGCTCGGTAGTAACCAAGACGATCGCAATCGGCACCACAATCTGCCCCGTCTCCGCCCTTCCCACCCCTACCACGACCACCAAGTCCCCCTCCTCCCTCCCCGAGGGCTGGACAACCTCGACAGTCTACACCACCACCATCAGCACCATAACCGCCTGCCCTCCCGCCGTCACGAACTGCCCCCTAGGCAGCGTCACGACAAAAGTAATACCCGCTTACACGACCGTCTGCCCGGTCGGTAGCAAACCCACTCCTCCTGGGGGCGCGAACAACGTCGCCGTCCCCGGTGAGGGAGAGGGTGCGGGGGTGAAGTTCACGACCAAGTACACGACCGTGCAGGCCACAGCCACCACGACCAAGGCGACTGCGCCCGTGGTGGATGTTACTGCGACCGTGGTGCCCAAGCCGAGCAGCAGCACGGCGCCGTACGGCGGGCCGGGGAAGAACGGTACCGCTCCTGCCGGTACGGCGGGTGCTGGTGGTGCGGCTGCCCCTAGCGCCGGGGCGCCGGGCGGGAACAAGCCGCCGGTTGTTGTCAGCGGTGGTTTCAAGGCGGGGGTGAGTGCGGCGATGGTGTTGGCGGGCTTGGCTGTGTTCGCGTTGTAGTTTTCTTATGTCATGATGTTGTTGGGGGGTGGGTGATTTGAAGAGGAGAGGATGGAGTGGAGGAGAAGGACGATGTTGATGTTGAGAGTGTATGTGAGAAAGTGATAATTTGAGAGAGAGACGTTGATACGGAGGAGAGAATATCTGATCTAATACAAAGAAGCGAGGTCTGCCCTTTTTGGATATAAACGTTATGTTTGTTTGCTTCAGAACGTTGTAGATAGCGAAGGTGTTGGGGGGATTCTAATTCTTGACCTCATATATACGGGCGGCCTTGCATCTAGATTTAGACGGGAACTGGCTCAAATGTACTCCGGACAATTCCATCCATTAATCTACGAGAGACAAGGGCGGCTGCTAAAATGGGGATGATTGATACCTTTTGTTTACATCGGAGGGGAAGAACTTGATTGTATCACTGATAAGGAGGTCTGATGTTGTGTTCCTGACGGCACCGGTGGACGGACGGGAAGAAGCATGATGTTACCTCCTATCCGCATCAGTCAACCTACCGCAGTTATACTGTTAAGCCAAGGCAGTACGTGTTCCACGTTGCTATTCAACATGAACTTACCGCAGTGTTACCATAAGAGTGAGTTGCCAAGTACCAAGTATCACAGGATGTCAACTGCATATGTTTAACAAAGTAAAATTTGCATTGGCTCGCGAGGGAGGGTATCTCAGCTCGCTGCCAGTAGTGACGATACATAAAATCTCAAAATCCCCCAAAACGCCCCAGTGAATGCTGTCCTATGCAACCGGCTCTTCAAGCATTCAGCCGATTATCAAGCCGTGCCTGTCCATGCGGTATCTATATACCCAGCCAGCCCCCTATCCAGGCCCATCGTTGTATGTATCCCTCCCTGTATCCACCCCGTGTTATACAGTACTGGACAACCCTACACCTTATCCCCAACAACGACCCTCGCGGCGTAAGGCCAGCCGAGCATGACTGCCATGGCGGGGAAGAAGATGATGGCCTGACCCCCGGCCCTCCTGGCCAGCTTCCCCCAGTCGGCGGCGGCGGACTTCTGCGTGACGGGCAGCCGCTCGAAGGGCGTGCCGTGCTCGAAGCTGCGGCCCAGCTGGCGCAGCGACGTCATGAGGGAGAATGATCTGCTCCTCGAGGCCATGCGGAGGCCGGCCTGGGCTGTGGTGCGGGCGATGATTGGTGACATTTTTGTTTGGTTTGGGTGGTGTTGTTGAGTAGAGAGGAGTATATGTGTGAAGTCGAGTGGTGACTTTTTGTATGTGGAGAGAAGATTGAGTTGCGTTTTGTCCCGAAGGAGATTGAGTAGAAGATTGATTGGAGAGTTGTCTATTAGACAGTGTTGTAGATGTAGATGCTTGATGATGATACAGAAAGAGAGGAAACAACAACCACAACTGGTGGTTGCACAGCCATCTTATACCACCAGGAAAGCAAATGCAAGATGCCCCTTACCTACCCGCCATCAATCGATCTGACAGATTGCAGCATCCAGACTCATCATAATGGTCAGACGCACGATATCGTCCCTCCGCTCCGGTCCAAGCTCGTGCAATCGTCCCAGATGTGAGTAAAGGATCATCGGGAATCCGGGTCGCCGCGCAGCGGGCGTGGCTATTTGTTGCGGACAACGAACGTTTACCGGCGGAGAATCATGCCACGGGCCTCGAGAAACGCCAGATGCGGTGCTCTCAGCCTTGCCAAGGGACCAATAGCTGGACCCCTTCCCGAACGTTCTTGCATGTGGCCGTGGGAAATCGTTGATGGGAGAGTTGGAACGGAGGCAAGGCCCGACCGATGGAGCCACTTTGACTGGGTGTCTGCTGCTTTTGGGAAGCAAGTGGGATGATCGGGGGGTGCCGAGCGGGCTGTGATTGGTCAGAAATTGAAGGACAGGGGTCTTGCTGAGCCAGATCAGTCGATTTGGAGATAGATCTTTTTTTGGCCAATGGGAAGGCGATCCTTTCGTTCGGGATCGAGACTGGTCTCTCTTCTTGTAGAGTCGAGGGCTTACTTTATCCCGGGTTACCACTTCACGTGCAAAGGCCCCGGTTTCTATCATTGTTTCGGCGCCATGTTGTCTACCACTTTCGGCCCTCTCCGCTCCGCCCCGGGCTTAATGCCCGTGAGCTCATTGCGGCATCACGAGAGGTTCCATCCCGGATTCCACTCGTCCCCTTGCGTTCCGTCACGACGTGCGGCCGCGTCCGGATATGTGGAATATGCATGGCCAAGAGTCGCGAATTTCCTCACTTCCATGGCCCATACCAATCGTAGTCTACACCCGTCCTGGTCACACCTCATGCCCTCGTAACAGTTGTCCCCTCAGCGGGCTCAAGCAACTTCCACCCGCATTCGATCCCCTGCCTCTTGAACCTGCCCATGATGTTCTCCGCGATCTCCTCGAAATTGCTCGTCGCGAGCGCCAGTATCGTCGGTCCCGCACCACTGAGGCAAACGCCCAGCAGTCCTGGTTGCGTGGCGGGCGTCATGCTCTCCACGATCTCGCTCAGGCCGGGGATCAGCGTCTGCCTGTACGGCTGGTGCAGCTTGTCCTGCATCGCCAGGTAGATGAGGTCCGGGTCGGGGGGCGACTGGCCCAGTGCCACCGGCAAGAGCGCTATTCTTTGCAGGTTGAAGGTCTTGTTTATATCGTCAGCATCATGAGATTCTGCAGAATTAGGGTGGACAGAGAGAACATACCACATCCCCCCGGCTGTACTCGGCAGGCAACACCTCCCGCGCCTTGTGCGTCGGCACCTCGAACTGCGGGATGATGGCCACGGCCTTGATCTCGGGCGCCCAGGGGAACTTGATGTGGTGGCCTATCCCCAGGGGAGGGCTGGGCGGCACCTCGCCCGTGTCGACGCCGCCTGCCGGTGCGGGCAGCACCTCGCTGAGCGGGATTTCCGTGCGCGCCACGTCCTCCGGCTTGAGGGGGTTGAGGTAGGTGCCCACGAACCCGCCGTAGAGGGCCGCGCCCACGTTGTCCGGGTGGCGTTCTGTAGTTTTTGTTAGTATCATAGCACGAGGTAGAAAGGGGGGGGGGAGTGAGAAAAAACAATACCAATCATGAGACAAAAGTCAAACAACCTATCATTATCCAAATGAGTCAACCCGCCGCACTCCTTGCCCAGCATGACGCCCGCCACCACCGCCGCTCCGGAGCTCCCGAGCCCGCGGCCCAGCGGGATGGGGTTCTTGATGTGCACGTGCGTCTCGGCGGGGAAGGACCGCTGGCCGTGGCACCGCAGGACATAGAGGGCCACGCGAGTGATGAGGTTCACCTCCGGGTCCAGCGGGATGTCCCCCTCGCCGTCGCCTTCGTAAGATATCACGCAGTTGAGGGGCGCCGAGGAGGTCTTGGACCTGTCTATCGTCACGGATAGCTCGAGGTACATGGAAAGGGCGAGGCCGATGACGTCGAACCCGGGGCCGATGTTGGCGGACGAGCAGGGGGTGCGGATGAGGAATGAGTCCGTCATTTTGGCGGCTTTTGTGAAGGAGTTTGTTGGTGAGATTTTGTGATGTAGTGTGGTGTTGTGATGACCGATGAGGTCCAATGCTCGAAGTGCGAGATACCTCGAGAATGGAGACTGAGTATATGCCCTCAGACGGTCGGTTTGTGAATATCTAGAGGTTGGGGACTCTTTTCACTGTCATGATTCAATATTTACGTGAAGTTTGTGAGTCTCAGTCCACAGAGGTACTCGATGCCAAGATTCACAACTGCCTCCGCTTTCGGTGCCCCGCGATCCCGGTCCTAAAAGCCCCACGTGATGACCCCTGAGACAACCGTTGAATAGTGACATATGAGGACAGGAAGCAGTTTAGACATAGGACTAGCATGAAACAGTCGAAACTCATTTTCAGTAGAACCACAGACTTGGTAAAGCGACCGAGAGTCATTCATCACATATATCATCTCAAGAGACAGCTCATGCCGAATCACCAGAGACTCAACCATCTCTATTTATCTAAACGTTGCCTGCTAGTTTTTGTCTACCGCATTTTCAGAAAGCCTTTTCAGAACCATAACGCCGGAGAAAGTCGCAGAGATCGTTCCTCGTCTCACACCTTCCCCCAAAAGTCCGATTTAAGAAGCATACTCGGCAGGCAGCGTCGCCACCTTCTCCTTGTACAGCTTCTCGGCACCCGCCCAGACGGGGTCGCTCCTCCAGTCCTTGAGCGTGAGCAGGAACGGCAGCAGGTCGTTGCTGAACGTGTCCGAGGCCTCGCGGGGCAGCAGGCTGGGGAGGTGGTCGATGCTGATGACGCTGACGGGGGGCTCAACGCCCTTGACGGCGACGGTGGGGTCCTTGAAGGTGGTGGTGATGTCGTAGACGGGGACTATAGACAACCATTAGCAAAACACTTCACCAAGCGTGAATACGCATAAGTCAAGACATACCAGGCGTAAGCGGGTTCGTGCTATCAGCAGACACATCGCAGATGACGCTCAACTTGCGCTCGGGGTTCTTGAGCGTGTCAATGGTCACGAAGGGAGCGATCTTGCTGCTCAGGTAGATGCAGTTGATGAAGATGTCGCTCTCGACGACCTCCTTGAAGGGGCCCCCCGGTGCCGTCTCGGCCATGTCCCACTTGAGGATGTTGGACTCGGGGATGCCGGCCTTGACGCACATGTCCACCGCGCCCTTGCCGCAGCGACCCAGGGCGCCGATGACGATGACGCGCGGCTCGCGGCCGGCGCGCTCCTTGCCCGTCGCGAAGGACTTCTTGACGTTCGTCACGACGGCGTCCTCGTTGGGGTACGACTCGACGCTCGGGAAGGGCTGGCCCGGGTGGTTGAGCTGGTGGGACCAGTTCTCGATGGCGAGGGCGGCGCCGGCGAAACCGGCCCAGTAGCCGAAGGCGGCCACGCGACGGCCGTTCTTCTCGAGAAACTCGAGATCGAGTAGCGTGCCGCCTCCCCTGCTGTAGCGGCTCAGGACCTTCTCCCAGCCGTGCTGGCCCTTGAAGCAGTGGGCGCTGTGTCACACTGTTAGCTCACCGCCACTTAACCAATCATCGCTTAGTAGCGGCATTGACATACAATTGCACGTGAGTATGCTTAAGGACAACTAAAACCCCAGTCAGTATCATGTCTCATTTAGTGAGCTGTATATAAACAAGTAAGTGACTCACAGTCCTTCTCCTCCAGCTCCTTCAGGCCGACAATGATGTGCTCCTTGGGCGCATCAATCCAGCTGCCTGTGGGCACCAGCTTGGCGCCGACGGCCTCGAACTCCTCATCGTCAAAGATGCGCTGCTCGTCCCGCTCGACGTTGACGGTGTACCCGGCCTCGATGAGGGCCTTGGTGGTCGAGGGAGTGAGAGCGCTGCGGTGCTCGAGGGGCTTCGTCTCGGCCCGGAGGTGGAGGACGTTTGTCGGTGCTGATGAGCTCATCTTGTATGTGCCTGTGTCTGAACTTATCAATTGAGGAATTCTGTGTTGCTTGAGGGTTGTGAGTAGTCGGGACTGCGTCAATTGAGTCACTCTTGGCGATGTTGATATGGGTCGGACCGTGGTCCGGGTGGCGGGATGATTCACACTCTTCACCGCCTTGGGCGAATGCGTCAGGGTAAAATTTCTGGCCGCGGAAGAAGTGGCGCCGCTATCGGAATGCGCACCAACGCCACCACCGGGCAATGCTGCAGCCAATGCAGGTACCCTTCTTCTAATCGACAACCTGAGGAGGCCTGCAGTGACCGGAGTGGTCATTACATATACCTGGTTACTGGGGAGACAAAGATGAACAAACTGGGTATTAGACTAGCCGACTTATCCTCTCATATTGGTTCGATCCTCCAGTCCGGAATACGTTCCTGCTGGCCTGTTATGTACAGGATTACTCTCCTCTTCCTCCACGTACGACCATAGACATCTGAAAACTCGGGATCCCGTCCGCTCTCCCATAGATAAGCAGGTGATCGCCAAACTAGTACTCAGGTGGGTGACCACTGGGGAATCCTTGGTGTTGTACGTTTTTTGCTGTTTTTTGATCCATCTTTTTTTGCTCCATTTTCTCCATTCTGGAGCGCTTGGAGCACAGCAGTGTGAGCTCGGTGTTTAAATTTATCGGTGTACTGGCGGTTGAGGTCCGGATAAGTGGGGCCGGTCCCTGAAAGCTTGGACCACCTGCATTAGGGGTTCGCGACGCGGTCCGAACGTTTGGACATAGGTTTTGGCGATTGCATTTCCCTCTGGAGGACAATGAGCTGTGCCAAACAACAGAACGGACCAACGACCACCTAACTTGCGTCTCTCCTTCACCTTGTCTCTTGTTGTCTGCAGCCAGTTTGCTATCAGCTATAATAGCTCGACTCGTCTGCCTCGAGAGTCAACAACCACCATCATCGGGCAGCTGCGGTACCTTAAACTATAGGCAGCGTGTTAAGGAGCTATCTGCAGCCCAGAAAACGACCGCCATTCAGAGCTATCCCCCGCCGGAGGAGGGCCAGTACCGCGGGAGGAGTCCCAACTAGAGCCTTGCTAACGACTTAAGCCGCCTGAGCTGTGTGAGCAACGCTGAGAGCCACTTACATACAGCTCTCGCAACCACGTCGCCAACCGACTATCTACCTGCCGCAACCACGACCACCCTCATGCCCCTCCACGTCCTCCCACCGCCAAAATGACAGACACCCTCCACAACGCGCCCATAGTGCTCGACAACGGCAGCGGCACCATACGGGCGGGCTTCGCCGGCGACGACCTGCCGAAGTGCTACTTCCCGTCCTTCGTCGGCAGACCAAAGCACCTGCGCGTGCTGGCGGGCGCGCTCGAGGGCGAGGTCTTCATCGGCCAGCGGGCGGCGACGGAGCTCCGGGGCCTGCTGAAGATCCGGTACCCGCTCGAGCACGGCATCGTCACGGACTGGGACGACATGGAGAAGATATGGTCGTATGTGTACGACGAGGGGCTGAAGACGCTCAGCGAGGAGGTACGATCTCCCCTCCTTTTCAACGGATTGATAGGGTATGGGATGAAGGGGATGGATGTGAGCTAACAGAGTGGGAAACAGCACCCCGTCCTCCTAACCGAACCCCCCCTCAACCCGCGGTCGAACCGGGACACCGCCGCCCAGATCCTCTTCGAGACCTTCAACGTGCCCGCGCTCTACACGTCCATCCAGGCCGTCCTCTCCCTCTACGCCTCGGGCAGGACGACGGGCGTCGTCCTCGACTCCGGCGACGGCGTGTCCCACAGCGTGCCCGTGTACCAGGGGTTCACCGTGCCGAACAGCATACGGCGGATCGACGTCGCGGGCCGGGACGTGACGGAGTACTTACAGACTCTGCTGCGGAAGAGCGGGTACGTCTTTCACACGAGCGCGGAGAAGGAGGTGGTCAGGTTGATCAAGGAGAGCGTCACGTACGTCGCGCACGACCCCCGGAAGGAGGAGAAGGAGTGGGCGGCGGCCAAGATGGATGCTGGGAGGATGGCGGAGTATACGCTGCCTGATGGGAATAAGCTGAAGGTCTGTTCACTCCTGTCCCCCTCTTTTCTGATCGACAGTGGTATTGACGATGTAACAGATAGGAGCAGAGCGCTTCCGCGCGCCCGAGATCCTCTTCGACCCGGAGATTATAGGACTAGAATACCCGGGCGTGCACCAGATCGTCGTGGACAGCATCTCCCGCACCGACCTCGACCTGCGGAAGGACCTGTACATGAACATCGTCCTGTCGGGGGGCAGCACGCTCACCAAGGGTTTCGGGGACAGGTTGCTGCACGAGGTGCAGAAGCTGGCGGTCAAGGACATGCGGATCAAGATCTTTGCGCCGCCCGAGAGGAAGTACTCGACCTGGATCGGGGGTAGTATCCTCGCCGGTCTGAGTACGTTTCGGAAGGTATGTTATTATTATTTTGTCCACTCCGTGATGTGTTAGATGTGGCTGGTTGGGGTGGTGAGAGGACTGTTTACTGACGACGCGTACAGATGTGGGTTAGTATCGACGACTGGCACGAGAATCCGGATATCATCCACACGAAGTTTACGTGATTGAGGTGGTGATGAGCCGGGGAAGCCAGGTCAGGGACGGACTACGACGACGGGGGCGATGGAAGGTTGCCCCGGGGCGACAGACCAAGGGTGTGGCTGGGACTGCCAGTGGATGGAGCGTGTTGAGCTCAGTTTGTAGTACCGAGGACACGGAGAGTGAATGGTGTCGAGCCTGCACGCGTTTATCAGGGTGTCTATAATACGGTATAGATCCGTGAGGATGATGACTCCCCAGATCAGGGGCTGCGGCGAGAGCGTCAAGATGGTGTAAGATGGTTTAGCGTACTTGTTTGGGAGAAGCATTATACCCCAAGGAAATTGATGGCTTTGTTTGAGAAGTCAGTTAATCATCCTTCTACTGTATTGACATTGCTATGTTGTCTTGGTCTATGCTGGAAGGAGTCGCGGTCTGATATCACCTTTGAGGACAAAATGGCATGAGTCTGCATGATTGTTTATGTATAAATCGAAACCGAAGTCTATGACTGGCAGATACTATATACAAAAAGTTCGCTCTCCTTCATTCCTTGCTTGATTGGGGGGTATCTTGATTACACTCAAAATCCGCACTTGATTCACCAGAAACAAACGCCACTATGCTATGGTTCCCTCGAAATATTTCCCTCTTGGGGTAAATGAAGGGCCAACCTGGAATCTGCCAGCCAGGTGATGCTTTTTTTCCCTTCCTGATTTCCCAAGCCCGAAAATTTATCCAAGTAACTTTTTTGTGTTTGCTCTGAGGCCCCCCTTCCTTGACACATACATCGTGATAGAATAAAACAGAAACGCCGAAAGTTGAAAATGCCCGCTGTGCTTTTAGTTTCCTGTTCCCCCCGAAGTTCCCCCAGTTGTTTGAATCATGTTTGAACATTGTTGATGAATGCGATATGTTCCGAAACGCCGTTTGAGAGAGAAGATGCTTTGTTGTTGCCGTTCGCTTTTGCTGAACGTAATGGGTGATAATGCTGTTGCTTGGTGTTGTGTTGGTGTATTAAAACATGGCGAGTCCAGGACTAACTCACTCGGCCCTGAGAGCAGAGTGTGGCGGTGATGCCGGGTATCTTCGACCGCAAGAAGACAGAAAAAGAGCAGCATGCTAAATGGAAAAGAAAGATCGCAAGAAAGTGTGCCATCCGTCAATCCAAATCTAGCTGCTCTGTCGTCCCAAGTGGCTGCTGATGCGCTGGAGGAATCCAGACCTAGCACTGCCCGACGAGCTGGTGCTGTCCCGCCTGTTGCTCGCGTCGCTGGCGATGCTCATCTTGCGGTCCTTCTTCTCCGGCTGGACGCCGCCGCCGAAGAAGTTGCCGGCGCCCCCGCGGCCGACGTGGGCGAAGAGGTGCGTCTTCTCGCGCGCCTCGGTGATGGCGTATTCCTCGTCGAGGGAGAGGACGGGCCGCACGGAGGAGGACTGGATGTTACCCGCTCCGCCGCGGCCGGAGTAGAAGCGCCCCTGGACGGCCGGTTGGGTGGGAGTCTGGTTGAGCTCGGTGGGGACACCCTCGGCCGGCGTGGTCTGGGGCGCGCGGAATAGGTTGCCTGCTCCGCCGCGGCCGGCGTGGATGTAGGTGTTTTGCACCACGGTTGGGTGAGGTTCTGTGACGACGTAGCGAGGCATGGCGGTTGTGGTTGTGGTGGTGGTGGTGTTTTTGTGGTGTTTATGTGGAGAGGTGATTGTCACGGTGGTGTACACAGTATAGCTCGTGTATGAGCTTGTGGTGGTGTTGATGGGTATAGGGTATATCAAGTCGGACTTGACAGGTTATAGTGAACTCTTCCTCGGTTTGATGAGCTTGATGGAGATGTGTAGATGAAGATCTTGGAACTAAGGTGACTAAACTTGTAGCTTTTCTGGCTTCTCTTGAGAAGATGGGGAAGGACAGGGCGGGTAGATCTAATATAGCAAAGAGTGTGTCATGTCAACCCATGACAGTCAAATGCCATCGCTCGCCCCTCTTCGTTCCTGGGGAAAACGACTCCTGGATCCGTCCGCCTGGGCACGCAATGGAGGTGCCCCTCAGGCACATTCCATGTTGGCAACAGGGCCACACATCCACGTCTAGCAAGTCCACATCGTGTACCTTGAGAGACAAATGTGATGAGGAAACACGTCAGTGTGACAATGGCAAATACCTGGTACTTGGTACGTAACGCCACCGCTGGGCGGCGCAGTGATGAGTGACAGAGAAAACAATTTTTACCCTTTGCCCGAACAATGCATCACCAATGAGTTGCTGCACGAGGGAAGCTTCCAGCGCAGTTGGCAGGGCGGATTTAGTGAGCGAGACTGGTTAAACTGTCCAGAACGGCGCTTAGCAGCGAGGGGTTAAGCTTCGAGGACCTCTTCGACCCGCGTGATGCCGGATTACGTCTGAGAAATCATCACGAGGCTCGGCTCGAGGTTTCTATGGGGTAAGATTTAGCTGATGAATTGCCCTCGACTCCAGTCGTTGTGCCACTTACAAGGGTCTTGGCACTTGGCACAGTACTTTCCACACTTAAATCTGCTGGGTGCAGTACTTGTCTCTTGGCAGCTGTGGTACTTCTGAAAATCTCAGTTTTGCTCCAAAAAAATTCAAGTTTTCCTGGGCCAGGGACGAGCCGCTGCCATCCGCAGCACCACACAAATTCAGGTTCACATCACGCCTTCAACAACAAATGCTGCCCGGCAGGCCAGGAACAATGTCTCCTGTACCTTCCGCCATCGATGATGTGTTTTTCCGCGTCATGTCCTGGCCGATGGCGTCATTATCGAGTATCCCTTGCGTTCCTGAGCGCCGTGGTTGAAGCTGTGGCTTCACATTGAAAGAATATTCTCCTTCACCACGGCGACGAGATACAACATGTGCTAGACCGAAGCTATCCCCGCCCCTAAATCATAAAATCGATCTACTGTGGGAGGCTCCATCGCTAGCTCCGACGGGAGAGCTCCCTTCTGGAGCCTCAAGTGGACCGCTTGCGAGCAAACATCCCGTCGTTGGCTAGCGCATTGTCGGCTCTGAGATCTGAAGCCAGAAAGCGACCGTCGATCTCGGCAACCAAAAACCGCCAGCCAACCGGACCCCGCGCAATGAAGAGCCGGCCTCATCTTCTCCTTTGTTCCTTTCAACTTCCCCGCAAACACTTTCTACATACCCCTGAGGACAAAGACCACGAGTTGGTTGTCATGTGAGCTGTTACACAACCAGGACAGGTGGTGTTGACCGCCGGAGTCTCCCTCTGCCGTTTGCCCAGCTGATCAATGAAATATACGGCTGGCGCGCCCTTCAACCTCCCGGTAACAGAGGCGATCATGAGTTCGGTGACACGGGCGAGGCGACAGGGAGAGAGGGGCTCTCTCAGCTTCTGGCGGCTATGCCGTGCACCTGCTGACCAGGCCCTGCGTGCTGGCTGAGCCACTAGTTATGGGTTGTTGTTTTTGGCATTTTGTCGTCTCTAGCATGATGGCTTCACTCGTTCACTTCAGCTCACAAAGTTCATCACACCTCGTCAGCTGACCTCTCCCCCTCCCCATCGCCAACCAAGACAGAACTCTCGAGCGAACGTTTCTCCTCTTGTCTCCAACTCTCCACGTCTCCTCCGCGCCAACCTTTGCCATCCATCGCACCATCGCATCCTCCCTTCCGGCCGCGTCTCATTACGTACACTTTTGCCTTCTTCCCCGCCCCTGACCGGCCAGTGTCTTTCTGCCCTACATGTGGAGAGTAGGTCTAGTTGGTGAGGTCGTACCGCCACAAACGCCATCGACCTTGCATGTTGGACGGTGGCCCTGGATTTAGGTAATGGTAACGCCATGGCACTGGATGTCGAGTATGTTTGGGGAAATGCCGTCTTTTTGAGCAACGTGGTACACCTCATATAAGCGGACTCTGGCAAGGAGGAAAACGAATGTCCGGATGTTGGATCTCAGGTCGTTTGGTTCCACCACATACTCCTTCGAGTCTCACTACATACACCAGTATGCGTTCACTGTCGTACTGGGAAAAGCTTCTCCTCGGCCTCTCCCTCTTTACATGTCGGAGCTGGTGAGGCAGGAGAAGGCAGGACGAGCCTCAGATGTTTTCTCAGATGTTTTTCAGCCCCGAGGCTTCAGCAGCAACCACCTGTTCTACGAATTCTGTCCGCAGACCAAGTGGAATCGCCAAAGTTTCGGTGTGGTACGAGTAAATAGTATGTGCGACGGGGCAAAATCCACCTGCTAAACATGTTTGCGGGTAGACTCCGCGCGGTGCAGCGCCCACACAGTTTATGTTCTCTCAACGTCTCATGGCCGCCCGCTCTGTAGGACCCTCGGAGTAAGCAACAAGGAGCGAGGCACGAATGTCGCGGACTCATACAGGCAGGCCAACGACAGTCGACATACTGATGATACCAGGACCGAAGAGCTGGGTGACAAAAGATGGCGCGATACCAGTCTGAAATTCCACCGTGGTCTAGGTTACAGAAAGAGACCCCCCAGAGACTTGGGCAATGTATCTATTTGCATGGCTCGACCACGTTCGGCTCGTTGAATACTGGTTTTACATTGCCCGCTGCGCCAGAGCATTTCGGAATGCTGGGGAAAGGTCAGGTAGGTGGTGGATATTGTGTAGTCTCGCGTTCGCCCAAGCTGCTGAGCGGATGATTATTCCAGGACTGAGAGGGCATCGTGTTTGGATGTTCGCTGTGGAAGCATGGATCGTATAATCACGCTCCTTTTCTTGGAGCATCCTAAGGGTTTTGTTTACGAGGAAGACATGAAAGCGTAGGCTACCGGCTTCTACGTGCCAGCTGAGGTACTTCTTGTTATCTAAACCTCGTGATATAAATGCAAAAAATCTGCACTTGTAGGAACCGTCTCATCAGGTCCATGACCAACAGACTCTAAAGAGGTTGACCATGTACATTTGGACAAATATTCCCGAACTGACTCAACCCTGGTCCTCAGCAAGCCTACCCTATAGGCAATAGCAAGTCCAAAGGGACCAGAACCCTCAGACATCCGGCACAGCACAGCACACCAGAACACCACAGTCAAGCCAAAGCAAGACGTGAACGTTTTGAAGAGAGAATCATCTCGGGTATTATTTCATAACAAAAATTGAAAATAGAAGAAGCGATGGTAAACTCGCAACGTAAAGACTCCCTGCCGTCCAGAAACACTTGGGATATCTCAAGCCAAGAAAACATTCCTGAACATCAAGTCCAGAAAACTCCGTGCTTCCATCCAACACCAGGCTGCTCAACTTGCTCCCCTGTCGCGTTGCATCCTCCCCTATACCCCGACTCCCCTTATCCCAATTCCTAGCCGTCTAAACCCCCCCCGTCCGCTCCCTTAGGATCACTTAGCTCATCCAACTCCCACCTACGAGGTCGTCGTTTACACACCCCTAAACATCCTAACGACCAAAAACCAACACGTCCCCAAGAACTTGAACCCGCTCAGCACCGCCACGCTCCACAGCACCACAGACAGATAAATGCTACTCCGGTGCGTCTCGCTCTCCTCCGCCGTCTTCCCGTTCTGCGGCGTAATCTTATCCAGGCCCGCGGTACTCAAAACGAGCGCGCAGAGCGCAAAGTTCATAATCATCCACACGAGCACCACCACCGTCCTCACACCTCGATAATAATCCATCTGCGCCTCCGCCTTCTGCGCCTCCGAGGGCGCTTTCACTTCCTTGACGGGCTTGCGCGAGAAGACCTGCAGCTCGCGCTCGTACTGCGCGTTCAGATCGCCTTCGTCGGGCAGGTCCGTCTTGCCCTGGCCGTCCTTAGTGTTGACGCTGGGTAGCTTGTCGGGCTTGTCGTCGCCCTTGGTGCCCCAGGATATGTCGTGGGTGTTGCAGAAGGCGTAGACGTTGAGGACGTTGGTGTAGGTCGGGGACAGGAGCATGTACTGCGCCAGAGAGGTGAACATGTGCCAGGGGTCGAACATGAGCAGCGAGGCGACGAGCCAGATGCCGTAGGTCGACATGACGGATACGATGAGGGTGTAGAAGACGGGGTTCTTGAAGAGCTCGGTGATGGAGAAGCCGGTTGTGTTGACGTCTGTTTGGATGGCGATGACGGAGATATAGATTGCGCAGAACATTAGGTAGCTGAGAAGAGAGGTCAGTGATGGGTGCGGGTAAGGGGGAGGAGAGAAACGGGGACGTACACGAAGATGATGGCCCAGAAGATGACCATGGCCATGTAGTACGGCCCGGAACCAGCAGGTCGGTTGCCCATGGACAGCACGAAGCAGGTAATCAGCGATACACCATAGAGCCACTCGAACACGATGCCCAAAATCTCGCCGACCTTGCCCAGCAGCTGCTCGCTTCCCAAGCTCGACGTCAGGATCTTGAAGACCAGGAAAAAGTTGCCAATAGCAAACCACGCGAAGATCATGTTGACCGTGTTGAAGATGAACTCGATGAAGAAGGCGAACTTGCGGAACACGCTGTGGTCGGACCGGAAGAACTGGTGGAAATGTACAATGGCGTAGATGGCGGCGAAGAAGGAACCGTTCAACCAGCGACGACGCTGGAGGATGAGCTCCGTCACCGTGTCCGGCACGTCGGTCTCGCCGGTAGCCGACTTGACGTACTGCAGGATCCAGTGGCAGTTGCGCTTTGTAACCAGCTCGAAACAGAGAATACGATCCTCGGCGAGGTACATGTTGGCTGTAAAGATGCCTGCGTCACCGCCGTGCAGCTTCTCGCCAGCAAAGTACTTCTCCAGTGGACCCAGGCCGTTCTTGTCGTTTTGCAGAGCGACATAGCGGTAGGCTGAGAAAGCACCGGGCAACACGGAAATGAAGCCAAAGGCGGACTCGAGGGGCTTATCGAGAATGTTGGACATCTTGTACTCAAAGTTCTGGGTGGCTACAAGCGGGTTGAGGAGATGTTTTCCGCCAGTTCCCAGCATAGCTTTGATCTCTCCGCAGGCACCGGCGCACATGGGCTCCAGGTCAAAGGCCTTCCACAGGTGGTAGATGGAGTTGCCGCCGGGGCGGGTACCAGCGTCGATCAGTACGCAGATGTTGGGGTCCAACACACGCCCGAAAGCCTGGAAGAACCAGCGATGCGAGTTGATCTTTTTCTGGTTCTTCTCCTTCAGGCAGAACAGCATCTGCACCGGCTGCTGCTTCGGAATGAGCTGCACAACGTCGTTCTTGATCGCCATGCCGACCTGGGACGTGTACTCGTAGATATGCGCCGTGACGTCCTTGTTATTGACCTGTTGTTTCGCAATACCCTCCTGGTAAACACCCATACCGGCGAGTAGAGCCTTGGTGCGCGGGTTAATCTTGGCACGACCATCGCTCACGACGCACACCACGATCTTCTTCCAGGCGTCCTTGCCCCACGTCTTGCTCTCGTTGCGCTTGCACATGTACTCGATGTTCTTGAAGACACCGATCATGGTGCGCGCGAACAAAATTTCGTCCTCGTTGTACATGGTCACCACGATGAAGAGCTCTGTATGCCTAGGCTTGCTGAAGAGCTTTTGGCGGAGTGTGAAGTTCTCCTCGTAGAAGCCGGACGGGTCGCAGGTCGCGGCCGTGTAGCGCATGTGGGTGAACTCGTCGCGCTCGCCGTGGGGAAGCTGGTTCAGGAGCTTGGGGGGCACGGGGCAGTCAAGCACCAAGTTGCCCCTATACAGCAGCACCTGCTTCACCGTCTTCCACCTCTTAATGCCCCCGGCTGGGGCTTGTGGTGTTTGAGCGGCATCTTGGTACGGGTCTGTCGCACCGACTTGCGAATCGTTATGCGCCAGCATTGGCCTCCTGTCATCGTAGTCGTAGCCTGCACCGAGGTCGTTGGCGTCGGCCGGATGCGGCTCGTAGGGCTGGGTGAAGTAGGTGTCGTGGTGCTGCTCGGGGTTGACGGCGTAGTCTGCGCCGTGGTAGTTTGGGTCGTAGCCGGCGCCCCCGAGGTTCTCGACCGAGTGCTGTTGGGAGACAAGTCAGTATGCGCCTGGTAATATCTCGGACATCTGCGCTCAACCTACAGCAGTCTGCATCTGCAATGAGTCGCCCGGACTGTATCTACCCGGCCCCATAGGGATATCGAGGTGCGGGTTCGGCATATCGATATGGGGGTTCGGCGGTGCGCCATAAGGGTTGTCGTCCAGCTGGTATCCATGCTGGAGAGGGTGGCCCGGGGACGGCGTCCGGTGCGGCGGAGGCCTGTTCTCCATTGGGTGACTTTCGTAGTAGTCGTCGTCTGTAGATTGTGATATGTTAGATTAAGGTGTGGCCAGAAGAAGTGAAATCGGATTCCGGATCGCGAGAAGTAAATAGCAGATCTTGATCAACAAGCTCGCTGCGCAGAAAGTTCGGTTGGTGAAATGACCGTGAACGATGAATGATAGACAACGTTTCGTGTTTCTCGCAGAGACACACCGTTGCGCAAGGGCAAACTTTGTGAAGCGCCAGCAAACAAGATGGCTAGAGCGCAGGGTGAATCAAGAGAAGAACAGACGATTGTACACCAGAGTCACGACTGGCGAAGCTGACAATTGGTACAAAGGGGGAAAGAGACCTGAGACTTGCCTAATCGATTATACGACATGGTTCAAGTGGTATCGGCGACACACACTAGAAAAATAAGGGGTAGGGGTCCGTAGACCAGAGGTGTGTGGTTGTGTGTTGAGATGGAAGGATGGGATTGTCTCTACGGCAGTGTGCGCGATGCGTCTACCGTCTAGTGTGTCGTTCCCGTCTATCTGCGGCCGTTGTGTTTCTTTGGCTTGGTCTGCGCTCTGCAGGAACCGGCTTGGGATGTCTCCGTCCAGTGTTTCTACTCGCTCCGCGATGTCGAAACCGTCCGTGTGCCGAGGTGGCAGATCTGACCAGAGAAAACGAGGCTATCAACGGGGTTCGAATGTTGACCCCTTTTCTGGCGCTTGTGGTCGCCCAAACAAAAAAGATAACGTCGTAGCGAGTCGCCCGAAAGCACAAAGAGAAAGCTTGCCCTGAAATTCCTACCAACTCTTCACGAATTGGGTACAACAGTAGAAGAAAAGAAGGGATATCCCTCTCGTAGCAAGGTAATTCGCGGCAAGGACCTGTCAAGGAAACCTGAGACTCGGTTTCAAGCTGATGATTTTCGTAGCAGGTCAACGCAGCTTAATGGATCTGAACAGGGGTTGCCGGGGGACTGAGGTGTGGCTGGGCGCCGGGCGAGCTCGACCAACCACAAGCCGTAGGTCGTGTGGGTCAGGCATTGGTCTCCACTCAGCTCGCTTCGTTTCAGATGCTGAGCATGGGCGCAGTCGCCAAAAGTGACGTCGCGCTAAATGCCAGGGGTTGTTGATTGGTTCCTGCCCCGCCAGTTGATGCTTTTGTCAATGTTCAAAATCAGGACTCGAGTCTCTCTTTTGCGATATTCCAAGCCCAGAAAAATGGTAAAGACATTCCTCCAAAATCAAGATACATCTCTTCAGCTCAAGTTCATGTTTCCTTCTTTCTTGAGTTGGGAGCATGTGCCAAGTCAATAACAAAGGTTGATCAGCCAGCCAACGACGGTCCAACACCTCTGCATTCCAATGCCGAGTCGGCTCGAGTGCCGCCTTGCCGGATCGATATCGATAAATGGCCGATCCGAAAATAGCACAAACATTCAAAAGTGGCCAAGGCATGTGGCGCGAGGGTGTGGCTTGAAAGCTTGCCTTCGACAGACGGAACGAGGTCGTTAAACCTGTGATCCCGACTCGAATACACTTGTTGCTCAGCCTCACGAGCATACGTCTGCAAGAGTATAAGCGTGAAAACCAATGGCGTTACTACTGGCGGCCAGGCAAGGCATACTAGAGTCTACTGGGTCGGAGCAGTCAGCTGAGTGCCTCCGTTGGCGAGAAGGTGTGAGGCCTCGTTCGCATATATCACGTGCCTTCATGTTAGTGAGTCTTGGCACAGTCGAGTTCATGAGGTTGATCGCAGAGGAGCTCATGTATGAGCATATCGTATCTGATGAAGGATTAGACCTGCAAATGCTCTTTCAGGAGAGCCCATCATCTGTCAAGTCTATTCTATTGAAAATACCTGTTGAACCCAAAACGCCGTCCCTTCCATTTTCATTAACCCATTGAAGTGAAGTTCATGTAATCCCAGGCCTCTTGTAGGGAAACCAAAACTCATTCCCCTAAGCCTCCGTAGGCTCAACATCATACTCAACCTCCGTCCGAATGACATACTTCGCCCCCTTCCTAACCCCCGTGCCCTCATGCAGAACCGCCAGCTTCGGGTCCCCATGCGGAAACACCGCAACGGCACCCATAACCGGCCTAACCGGGTAAGCATTCAACACCCCCTCCCTCGCCGCGGGCAAGAAAAACGTCGTCTCGCCCCCCTCAAACTCATCGTTCAGATAAATTAAAAAGGTAAACAGACTGCTCTGCTTCCTCCCCTCGGGGCTCGCATCGTAGACGTACGTGTCGTCGTCCGCCCGTATCCCGCTGGGCGGCCACGCGCCGTCGATGTGGGCCCTGTACTCCGCCCCCGGAACGTAGCGGTAGACGCGGAAGCGCCGGTTCAGACCGCGCACGAGCCGCCCGTCGACGGATCGGGGCACGAAGGGGGAGATGCGCGACCAGAGGGCGTCGTGGAAGGGCTGGTCGACGACCCAGTAGAAGTTGTGGGCTAGGATGGACACGTCGCCGTCTTCGCGGAGGGGCGCGTCGGGGACGAAGGAGACGGATTCGCCGGCTGCTATTATGGCGCGGCATTCTCGCGGGGTGAGAACGGAGGTTGCGAGGCCGAGGCCGGGGACGGTGGGGTGGGTGTGGAATTCGACTGGTGGCTCGTCTTCGGAGAGAGGGATGGTGTTAGGGGTTGAGGTGTAGAGGATTGCGTCGTGATGGTTGGGAGGTTTGCGCTGAGGTCCGGGGGTGGTCTCGATTATGCGGAGAGAGGAGGAGAGGTTCGACGGGGCGGAGGTGAAGATGGATTTGTCTGAGACGGAAGCGTAGACTTGTTCTGGCGGTGTGTCTGCCGGCCGTAAATCCCAGATCGACTGGAGGGCGATTGGACAGTCGGGATAGGATATGGGGGCCGGGTTGTTGTCGTAGTGCCCGGCTGTCCGTAGCACGGCGTCAATGGCGGTTATGAGCTCCTTCTGGTGCGCTGTGCGCTCTACGACGGGTGCGCCCTGAGACTCTGGGACTGTCGACAGGCCGCTGATGACGTCGAGGTCTCGTACCCAACGGCAGAGAGCGCCGAGCTTGGGTTGCTGTCCCCGGATGCGCATCTCGGCGAGCTTGATACGTGCTTCGGTGTATTTCCCGTCCGTCAGGGCGCCCGTGACTTGGCCCGTGAGGTTCCCGTCGGTGGCATTAGCCAGCCCGGTGGCAGAGGCCTGGCGGAAGTCGTAGACGGCTGCGCGGAGATCTTTGCAGGCTTTCGACTTGATCAGGCTGGGGTTCTGCGCGAGCGTCGCCAGTGTCTCGACTGTGACCTCGAGTTCCTCGTCCGACACGAAGGTGGCGAGACTCTTGGGCGCGGCATTGTCGGTGTCGGGGGGAGGCGTCAAGGTGCCATTTGTCTTCGCGAGCTTGACGCTCTTGTTGGGAAGGTCAGCTTGCGCTGCTTGCTTCCGCTTCCGGCCCTTGGTCCTGGACATGGTTACAGCTTAGGTGTGGTGATGCTGTAACGAGAAGATGCCCGTTTGTTGAAGGCGCAAGGAAGGTGGGGGAGGAATGTGCGCCTGCCGAGCATTTTCAAGCTTTGGTGGGCCCCCCACTCTTAAACTGGGGTAGGGCTCGGCAGGTGCGTACCTATAGGGTAGCCCAGCATTGAAATGGTATCATCACTTACACAAGACGTTAGCATACGGTCTTGCGTAGGAGACATGGAGACACATTTAGAAGAATTGGACGTGGAGAGTATGCATCAAGTCTTGCTGAGGATTTCGCAACACTAAATTCTCTTAATGGACCAACCGTCGTCGTTCCTCAGCTAACTGGCCGCCATTATTTCTATGTCAGTATCTTGCAGAATGTCCAACCCGATAACTCAGTGTCCTTATTCACCAACCGCACAGTCATCCCTCTCCTCATCCATCACATACCCAACGCCTTTCTCACAACCTCCTCCGGCCCCTCCTCCCTAACCCCCAACAACTCACTATCCGTCTCCTCCCTCCCGTCCGCAACCCGTCCCCTTCCCTCCTCCTCCTGGAAGAGCTGCGTAACCACCAGCTCCAGAACCCACCCGGGTTGACCCTCCCTATACTTGCTCCTCCCGCTCTCCAGCAGCCGTTCCGTGCCGTCCCTCCGAATCTCCCACTTCTGCCCGGTAACCTCCTCAAAGGCGGCCAGCAGCTCGTTTTGGCTGGTCTTGATGCTCATCACCCTGACGAAGCGGTTCTTCGTCTCCTCCGGGCGCTGCAGGACGCCGACGACGGACTGCCCGATGCCCTCTAGCGTTGTGCCCGAGAAGTACTCCGTCCCCGAGTCGTAGATGATTGCTGAGCGGGCGGGGAGGTTGAAGCCCATCAGGGGGAACTTGTTCAATGCCTGTTCTGGTGAGTTAGTGACCGTTCCATCATGGCCCCTTTACAGCCAGCGCCTTTCGCAACACCTTTCGTAATACTCCTTCATCGCACCATTCACATCTCACAGTCCAAAGTGAAGAAGCACGTACCCAATCAACCGGATTCCCGATACTAATCCCCGTCCACGTAAACCCCCCCTCACTCCCCTCCGCCCTCTCCCTCGCCCTCTCCCACCCCTCAACCCTGAGTCTATGCACCCCCGCAAACTCCTCGAAACTATTCCTCGCCATGCCCCACCCAAAGTCGTCAACCACGAACCTCCTCACCCCGGCCGCAACCGCAGCGTCAACCATCATGCCTTGCAAGCTCACACCTCCCGGTCCGACCACGCAGACGACGGCATCTTGACCCTTCAGAGTGGCTGTAATCTCATCGAGGGCGTATTCGGTGCGTAAGAGGGTGAAGTTTGGGTTGGAGGTGAGGGAAACAGGAAAGGGTGAGGTGGATGTGGCGCGGGATATGGCTGTTACGGTAAACCCGGAGGAGAGGAGCGAGGTTGTGATGGGGAGGCCGAAGTTACCGCTCGCCTGGGGAGGTGTTTGTCAGAGAATCGTGTATATATAAGGTAGGGTGAGAAACTTACGCCAAGGACTGCTACCTTCTGGAAGGACATGATGGTGCTGAGTCCTTATGTAAATGCGTTCTTGGTTTATTTGATTTCGTGATGATACGGTTGAGACTTGGCACAAACATGTTGGAAGGAGTTGAAAGGGTGTTTAAATAACATACCACCGAAATGCGCATAGCTGCATTTGTTAGTTGGCGGAAGACCGCCAGATCTCCGCAGCTGTGCCGCAAACTGAGTATATGTACGGCCAAGGCAAAGCTATAGGTTACACACTGACTTAAAGAGCATATAAACAATGCATGACAGGTTGTTGGACGTGAGCCATATTCAATAGGCACAGATGAGATTATTGGAAGCTTATAATAGAGTCATGACGAGGACTGTGTAAGGTACCTTTTGGATCGCCGTTTTCTAGACATCGTGACTACGAGTCAAACACCCCGCCGGCAAGAAGGTCTTCGTTTTCATTCTGCAAATGAGGACTACATATCTCCGCAGCTTAAGCCACCTCCCTCCCCAACCGCTCCAGCTCCTCCCGAATGAATTCCCCGGCATTAACCATCTCCGTGCTGCCATACACCACCCTTCTCCTCGCCCTATCACCAGCAGTCGTTCGCGCAACCCACTCCTGCAGGTTCCCATACTCATCCATACTCCCTCCACCAACGGTAAACACAACCGCCTCCGCAAACCCCTGCCTCCTCTGCCCAAAGCTAGCCGCCATGCCCGCACCGCCCACGCCTGGTAGTCCGCCCGGCGCGCTGGCACCGCCATGACCAGCCCTCACAGCAGACGGAGGCGGCATCGTGCCCCTCGCGTTGGCCGAGCGCGGGTCGAAGTAGAGGTAGTGCTCCGTCTTGGCGATGGCCGAAGAAGACGCGGCGGAAGGGTCCATGACCGACTCGACGATCTTGGTGATGGTCAGGTCCTTGTTGGCGGGGAGGAAGTTCTTGATGCCGCCGATGAGGGAGTCGAAGTTGGCCGTCAGGGCGGTGGTAGGCACGCCCGTCTCCTTCAGGCGGTCGGTGAGGCGGGAGGAGATGGCGGAGAAGCGGTGGAAGAGGTCGGAGGAGCCGGACTGGGCTTGGGCGGACATGGTGGAAGAGGTGTTTACTGTGGTGAGTTGGGTCATTTTTGTGGTTGCCCGGACTCTGTTGATGTTGTTAGTGAAGTCTTTTTATGGAGGGAGTGGAGTGGTGGAAGGGGCTTACTGTCTGACGTATGATAGACTTGCACCGTCCACACCGGCCGCCTGCAGAGCTTCTTCGAACTGGGTCCAGTCTGCTCGACTGACCTCCTGCTCTGTGCTGATGTACCAGATGATGAACAGTCGTAGCTTGTCAATTGGCTCCTTGCCCTTGTCGGCATCCTTGATGAGTTCGAGCATTTGCGCCTTCGTCTGCTTCGTGACATTCTCCTCCATCTGGAAGTAGCTGTCGAGCTGCCTGTTCTTGATGCCGTTCAGTAGCGCGGCCAGAATGTTCATGTGCATATCCAAGGTCGCTTTCCGCTCACGCAGCTCCGGTAGCAGTGTTATGGCAGCCTTCAGATGTTGTGCACTGGCGCTTGTGTCGTTCTGCAAGTCATCCAGGTCCGTTACGCCCGTCTTCTTCGTTATGGCGGCAACATCCTCCTTATACCGGGTCAACTCGGCGTCGATATCCTCAGCAACCTGGGGAAACGGAACGCCGGCATTCTTCGCCCAGAAGAAGTCGTTGGCTGTGAGATCGTACGTCTTCTTTGTAACGCCCTTGGCCGGATTTGTTTCATCTATAGGTGTCTCGATGGTGATCCGGTTCAGCTTCATGTTCAGCACGTCATGTACCAAGGATTGGTATGTCCAAGAATGGGAAAGCATGGGTATCAGATCCACGTTACGGTCGAGTATTACGAGAACTGGCCGCGATGTCGGTGTGCCACCAGTCGACGAGGTCGGCCGCGCAGTTGAAAACAGGTTGTCCTTGGAGTTCAGAATATGGTCGCGTAGCTTGCGGTCTAGCTTGGCCGAGATCATTTCCGCCGCAGCGCCTTTAGGGCATCGGATGATAGGGATGACGCCTGGAAAGTGTCAGTTCTCTCCTATTCAATTTCAATTGCAATGCTCAAACTCACCCATGGTCACGATGACACTGAACAGTCCGCTGACGATTCTGTCAATGACTAGGTCTAGCTCCTCGTCTTGGGTCTTCGCACTGTTTAACGCCCAGTAGGTGTGCTCCTTCTGCATACCCAAGCTGAAGAGATCGGGTTCTGATACGATAAAGTTGAGATATTGGTCGTACACCTGGGCTATTTGCTCTGATGTTCCGGCGGTTATTGTCTGGGAGGCAAAGTCCTCAAGAAGCGGCCGTGGTATAGAGGAGGTGAAGTTGATGTATGCGGGCGAGTAGAGACCTTTCTGGAGATCGTTTGTTATGCTTTGGAGGTTCTGTGCGGTCGGTTCGAGGAGGTAGATGACGGGGACGTCGGGAATCGGATGCCGGGAGGATGATATGTGCCTTCGCGACCGTCAGTAAGCGTGCGTCCGAACGGTCATGTCTGCCCGCCTCGGAGGCAGCCAGTGCAACTCACATATGCATGGTTATCCCCATAGACCGCAGGTCGCTGACCCGCAGAACACTGCTGATGACATCGCGGCCGAGGTCGTCGAAGACCAGCACCTTCCAGATGGGTTCGCCCTCGGCAGTCAGGATAGGGGCTGTGGTGGCCAAGGTGCCGTTCGCATGTGGCTCGTCATTGTCGTTCGCATCGACGGCTTCGTTCAAGTTGAGTATCTTCTTGATCGATGCTTCAAGGAGGGGAGTCAGTGTTGGCCCGTCAAGCCGCCTTGCTCGGTCGTGGAAACGTACCGATCTGCCTGTCGCGCAGACTGTTGCCCTTCGACGCCATAGTCAAGGCCGATGGTACTGCTCGACTGGGAGCTGCAGTTTCCCGTTTGGAAGTCTGCCCTAGCTGCTACACCAATCTACGCCTCCGGGCGCATGCGAGTCGGTGGAAGTCGGTATTGGTGGGGAGCTCTGTAGTTGTGGAGGGTGAATGCAGCAGTAGCTGGATCGATTTGTGGTCGAGGGAGCCCGAACTGTGTGAAATATGCTGTGGGCGGTTTCGTGTTGACCAAAACTCTGGCTTTCGTTCGTTGGGGTCGGAGTTCTGGACGGATAGTTGTGTTGCTCTGTGAGATCCAGTGTCAATATCTGGTATCGAGGCCAGCATGCATGTGTTTCCTCAAGAGGTACGTACCTCAAACGTCCAAGTAGAAGTGGAGCCAATCAGAGTTCTTGCAAGGACACTCAGGGAGCCGGAATCCCGCTGCCAGTGGTCCGTGCTCGCCAGCTGGAACACTCTTTCTCAGCCCTTTTCTGGTTCTAGACGGTTGTTGACAGGGCGAAACAAACTCGCGGCAACGAATGACGAGCCCCAGCTTTTCTCCCTTCTCGCCAACTTTGATTTCTTCCTTCTCTCCATCCAACAACAACAAATGCCAACTTGAACGGCAGTTTCATCAACCAGGAGGTCACTGATCCTGCTATCATTGACAGTCACGCTGTCAACTTGAACACGACGCCTTGTACTTAATAAACTGGACTGTTCTTTCAGCTGGACGGGTTTCTGATCGTTGCCGGACTCGCATCTTCTTTTGGCTCCTTATTGTCAACTACACCCATCTGTCCTCCTTCTCCATTCAACCGGTCCCTGTCCAAGAAAGCTCGTCTCCCTAACTACTCGCAACGATGCTATAACGAATTCGACGATTACCGACAAGCGTGACGGATGCCATGAAGTCTGCTTCAAGCGGAATAGGAGGGATAATAAGCGCTGTGGGATACAACAAGGCTTGACTGAAAGGGTATGCATGCAAAACCACCCGCCCTTCCCCTTCCCTAAAATCACACAATCTGCAGCACTCAGCGTATTGTTTATACCGTCTGTCTCCTTGTCAATCATCCTGTCTGGTACAACTCCCGCACATCTAATTGTGGGATTGATGACTCCTGATTGTACAAGTTGGCGATGGCGTCTAAGCCCGTGAATGGCGACCCCCAAGGGGTAAACACTTTACACCTGTTCCAGGATTACGCATGTTAGCGCGATACCAGAACAGACGATGGGACAATCTCACGATTAGCCGATAACACGACGATTGGCATGTTATCGCACTAACATGCGAAATCCTGCCGCGGGTGTAAGTGCCTCTTTGTGAGGAAGAGCAGAGCGTGATTAGTTCAACCGTGGAGAGCAACACAGCGATTGTTCGCGTGCCCAGGGCGTGTCTTGACAGAGAGAAGCACATGGTCCCACCAAGAGCACCCAAGAGTGTTCTCTGAATTTGCAGCAATGGCCAGCAAAAGGACAGCTGCATCCTCTTGTTTGCATCATATACAACAACCTGCTGTTACCCTAAAATATCCCCTGGATTTCGACCATAGAAAGCTCAGAGTGGACAGGAAGCACAGCCAACGGGTGTGGGCAGCGAAAAGCTGGCAAATGTCCGGGTTCTTCAGGTTGTGTTGCGGAGAAGCTCAGACGGGAAGCCCTCCTGCTGCTCTCCTCCCCCTCCATGCTGGGACAGCGCTGTACCTCCAGCATGGTACGCCATTCTTTGAACAGCTCAACTTCAACAATCGGCCGAACAACACTGGCTGGGGTATACGTTGTTGTTGCCGCCATTAAGGGGTGGCCGTCTGTGAAAGAAGATCAACTTTCATCAACAAAAACTCCATTTGGCCGCATTCAGAGTTCAGCGACGAACTTAACCGATCTTCAATGGCGGCATCAACGGACGACCATCCAAACTCATGGGGCCAGCCTTCCGATACAAGACAAAGAGCCACGGAAACCCTTGTTGCTCCCTGTCAGCAACTTGTTAGTTGTTGCACAACCCTTCCAAATTCCTTCCTGGATAAGAACTCACGACCTGTTGTGTGCTCGCACACCTACAAACGCACATTCGCATGCTCCGAGTCACAAGACGTTGGTCCCGTCGTCGTCGAATATCGCTGTTGTTGCTCTCCTTGGGACCGTTTCAGGGGCTCGTCGTCTGCTGTTCTGCTGTTATGCACATCGAAGTTGCTTGTGGAGTCTTGGAAGCTGATCTGTTTCGATTTAGACTTAGGCACTAAGCCCCTCTGGGAATTAGCACCATCCTGCGTTTCAGCTCTGTGGAATCCATCCAAGTTTCCTTGTGATCCACAAGAACCACACCCCGTTTTCTCAATAATTACCTTATTCATCTTTCCGTTTTATCTCGCCGTTTTCACCGCCTTCGACAACACCTACATCTTCCAGCCTCAAGAAGGGAACACGACCTGATCTGGTTGGTGATTGAAGTAATTTGTCTGATCCAAGATCGGTGAATAACTTCAGTACTCTTCCGTTTTCCATCAACGAAAGGGAATCACTGTGGTGTGCAGCTTTGTCGGGACTGCCGACACACTTGTATGTGCACCGCATCCCGTTATCGTTGTAAGCCGAAACGCTAACCCCACACGTCAGTATCCGTCACGTGATACCCCTTTTGTGTTCCTGCCTTTGAAGGCAATCAACGTATTATGGACCATTCGCAGGGCAATGGTTCCAATGCGTTCCCCTATGATCAGTCTGCTTGGGGGCAGACCATGAATATTGACCAGACCGAGCCGGACTTCTTTTTCGGCGGCGGTGGTTCTGTCCCAGTTGGCCAACAAGGTTATGACATCCCTTCCCAGTCTTCCACAGCATATGGTCAACCCCAAACCCATATCGATGCTTATGACCAAGGCTATCACCAGCCTCAAACTGGCTATAACCAGTATCATCACTTCCCCCAAGGTGGCAACAGTATCCAACACAATGCCACTCTCCAACGCAATCATCACGTGCCGGGCACCGCGGTTTCAAACGGCTATCCTCAGAGGTTTGATACCGGACACAGCGTCTCGCCATCACCTCAGATAGGCTATGCAGCACCTCGTGTTGCCTCGCCGTATGCACAACAGCCTGCTGTTAGCCACGGCATTGATGACTATCAAGCTCCACCCTTGGTAAACAATGGGTACCCTCAGCAGAACCCTCAGCAGAACGCTGTTACACAGCATTCGACTGGTCTCCAGCAGAGTCAACCGACCCAGTTCTTCAATCTGCAACATGCTCAGCAACAGGCTGTTCCAGTACAACAACAGCAGCAGCAGCAACACCAGCAACACCAGCAACAACAGCGAATTTCTATCCCACAGCAGCATATACCCAGTCAAATGCTGTATGCACAAGCTCAGCAACAGCAACAAAAGCAGCAGCAGCAGATCCGGCCTCAAACTCAGCATGTACAAGCACAACAGCACCAGGCTCAGCACCTACAGCTACAGCAGCCTCATGCGCAGCAGCAGCAGCAGCAGCGTGCCCCAGTTCAGCAGCCGCTTGCCCCTGCTCAGTTTTATCAGTCTCAGCCAGTCGTACGACAACAACAGCCCACGAGCATTCAGCAGCAACCATTCCGACAGCACCAGCCCCCTCAGTCGGCACCTCAACCTTCCGTGCCACGCCATGTCCCGGTCAATACCCCAAACGCAGCGCCCCAGTTTGCTGCCTTCTCCCCCCAGCCTTCCCAGCCTTCCCAGCTAGGCTTGGGCGTCCCGGATATAAAGCTTCGACCGATTCCCACTCCTGTTGCACCGACTGGCTCCAACTCCGAGAAGTGGACTGGAATGCAAAATTCCTTTATCATCTCTGACGCTCCAGAGAAACCGTCAGAAAAGCTTGCAAAAGAAAGGCTGCTGCCAGTGTTTGCACGGACAGAGCGCCGGCGACTGTTCAGCGAGCGGCCTCTCCTTATCCCCGCGGAAGCGCTAGGCAGATACATGGATAGTCTGAAGCATATCGCGAGCACTGACCCCAAGGCCGGGATCAAGCATAGGACCCGGCGGATAGCATTGGAGTATGATCTTCGACGTGTTGGTGCTCTTGACCCGGATTTACTTGAAAGTTATGACAAAGTCCCGAAGGCTGGCCCGAGCAAGTTCCAAGCGGAGGCGAGGAAGAGAGGATTCGAATACCCACCCTTAGCGCCGGAAGAGTCGGTTTCGGAACTGGACTTGCTGGAGATGAGAAGCGAGGCTATACTTGATCTTCCAAAGACATGGGCGCCAAGCTCTGTCTTGATACAGCAGGTGGCAGCCGATTTCGCCGAACAGCTAGTGCAGACTGTGAGCGACTTGAGGGCAATTCCTGAATACAAGGACCTTACCAATCTCATCAAGGCGAGCAAGACCAAAACTGGGCTGTCCGCCCAGGAAGAAGCCCGGAGCAAAAAGCTGAGGGTCGCTGTTGACAAGGGCCGCGAGAGGGTCCGTCGGGTGATTGCAACCGCTCTGCGAGTGGCTGACGATCGTGTCTTTGCCAACTTGCCTCCGGGCCGCATGTTCCAAACCTTCCAGATCGTCATCAACCTGACCAACACGGGTGACATCAATGCGCCTCTGAATAAAGCACTGCTAGATTTCGCATGCAGGTTGCCGTTTCTGGACGAGTCGCTTGTTGAGGGGTTCAAGTGGTCGAAGCTCCTACCCAAACTTGAAGGGAGTGGGGATGACGATGTGAAGAACGCGGTTGTCAAGATCAAGGCCCTTGTGAAGAGCAACGAAGGGAAGCCACCGTCATTGTCGAAGGCGGCGAGTACTTCAGCTGCGAACGGTGAAGCTTCATCGAAAATACCTACGGCGAAACCCAACACAACAAATGGTACTGCTAAGGGTTCCACTGCGACTGGTGCATCTTCCTCGAAACGGCCCCGCGAGGAGGACGGTGAAGGAAGGGTGAATAAGAAGCCAGCCACTGAACAGCGAGCTTCAAGTTCGCAGCCCGTTACCTCGCAAGACACCCCCGCGTCTTCCCAAAAGACTACCACCACGCCAGGCCCGGCAAAACTTCCTTCGGCGTCAATTCTCAGCGCTTTGAAGGGCCGCAATACCACTACAACTAGTGTTTTGCCCGGAAAATCGCGGCCGGCCACGAAGATACTTTCAGGCCCCAAGTCAGAAACAGTGAAATCTGAGAACAAACAGACCGGCTCTGCCCAACCCAAACCAAGCGGCACCTCGAAATCGGAGCCGTCCAAACCATCTACCAACAACCCCAGCAAGACTTCATCGAGCGAAGCCGGTAAAATGGCGTCTAAGGCAGAGAACGTCAAGCCAGAGGCTCCTCGCGCCAGTTCCAGCAGCGGCTTTGCTGCCCTGATGTCCGAGATTGAGAAGCCAAAGGTCGCGAAGCGACCTGTCGCAGTGACACCCGACAAGATTGAAGCGCCTATTGACGAGACTGATGACGAGCGTGAGCGTCGTCTTCGTAAGGAGAAGCGCCGCCGCCTTCACCTTCGCGTCTCCTTCAAGTCCGAGCCCGAGCTCACCGCAGTCCGCATCTTCCACAAGGAGGAGGCCGAGGACGAGGAGCGTGACGACAACATGGTCCGTGACGCCAACGATGACAAGGCCGAGGGACGACTCCTCAAGGCCAGTCGTTCCAGCCAGATCGACTCGGACCGCGAGTGGGAGGAGCCCACCCTCGTCGACTTCACGACCATTCCCGAGGAGCAGCGCCAGAAGACGTTCGAGAGCCGCGGTGGTCTCATCAAGGTCGAGACGGAGGAGCAGAAGGTCGTTGCCGAGATGGAGATGACCGAGCTTATGGTGATATATACGGAAGATGCCGATATTCCGCCCTCCGCCGCTTCACCTCGCCACGACACCGAGGCTGATGATATGGGCCCAGCTGGAGTCGAGATAGCTAGCGATCCGAACTTGGCCTCCCGAGCCGCCTTATTTATGGCATGTGGCCCTCGTGGTGGTCTCGATCTGCTCCTGCGTCGCAAGACGGCTGCTGCGACTTCTACAGCCGCCATGCTCGTCAACAAGGTGCAGGCCGCTCAGCCTTACCTCAACTTTGACGACCCTCAGGTCCGTCAGGCAAAGGACGAGCAAGTCCTCAAGGCTCTGACCAGTGCCACTGCGCGCAACTACGTCGATCCCGAGCCCGTCCATCCGCAGATGAGCAAGATCCGTCGCGACTACGCCGACCCGGCTGTGCAGGCTGCTTCCAGGTCCCTTGAGGCCATTGTTGCGACCCTCGCCGGTCTGCCAGTCCCTGCTCATGAGCCGCCCAAGTGGCAGCAGGACCCGGTTCGCCGCGAAGAGTGGATGACAGGCTACAACAACGACAAGCGCGCAGAGGAAGCAACCCGTCAGGCCGCCATGCTGGCTCAGCAGCAGGCCAACCCCTACGCACAGTATTACGCCCAACTCCAGGCCCAGGGTGCCGCCCAGCAGCAACAGCAGCCGGCCGCCGACCCTCTGGCCACGACGCTTGCCGCTCTGTCGTCCGCCACCGGCGCTCAGCCCCCCCATGCTCAGGCTCAGGCCGCCAACCCCCTGCAAGCCCTGATGGCCGCCTTCGGCAACCCGGCCGCCGCCCAGCAGCAAGCTCCCCCAGCCGTCGACCCCACCCAAGCCCTCCAGCTCGCAATGTGGGCTGCCGCTAGCGGCGCGCAGCAACAGCAGCAACAGCAGCCGCCTCCTCAAGCTCCACCTCATACCCAGCAGTACGACACCAAGCAATACGGCGGCGGCGGCCGTGGCGGGGACGTGCAGCTGAACTACGACGACGATTACGAGCCAGCAGCCGAGCAGCAGCGCAACCGAGACCGCGACCGCGGCGGAAGGCGTGGCGGGAAGGGTGGTGACCGTGGTGGTGGTGGTGACGAGGATCACCTCAAGGGCATCAACCGCTCGCTGATCGGGACCAAGCCCTGCACCTTCTGGGCGAGGGGTAACTGCAACCGCGGGGATAAGTGTACTTTCCGCCATGGTTAGGTGTTTGCCTACAGTGCGATGGTCTGTCTATGGATTTAAGGAAGGCAGGGACCTTTGCTTGATTAACCTTCGGGATTGTGGAGGAAGTGCTTTTTTCTTGTACGAGTATCATGCATTGCTAGGGCGTTGAGGTCGTAAGGGGAATCAGGGACAGGCGGCAGTGAGCGAGGGGATACTGTGCCCTGAGGAAGGGGTTGTTATTAATGAGGACTAAACCTGAAGAAAAAAAGGTGCATAGTTTATCCGTCCGATGTATTTACTAGTCATCAGAGCATGAGAGGTGTATGCTCATGCAGTGAGAGCCTAGCTCTTGAAATTCAGACAGAGATTCATTCATTTATCTATTTCTTATGGTCTCTTGTGCCTGATTCGAACTTCCTCGATCATAGCGGTTTCAGGAACTGTTGCCGTCAGCATATTTCTCCATTATCACCATACAGTCACGGCTATATCTTCGCCTTTGGCTTAGCCTTAAGCTCAACAGGCACCTTCGGATGACTTCCCTCCAGCTTCAACCCCGTAACCCTCTCCAGCTCCTCAACCGCCTCATACGCCCTACCCAGATTAACCTTGAAAGTCCTGAACCCACCGTTCTTTCCTGCCTTCAGATTCTCCCCAATATCGTCCAGAAATAGCACCTCGTCCGCCTTCACTCCGTTGCCCCAACCATTCTGCCTTCCCCTTTCCGTATCTGCGTTCTTCCTCGCGAACTCATCCACCTTCTCCAGCGCCATGGCGTATATCCTCGGGTCCGGTTTCCTCAACCCAACATGCGCCGAGCTCACAAACACATCAAACAACGACCTCACCGGATCATCGAGAAACTCTTTCTGGGAGTAAGGATGCTCAGGCGGGAAGATAACAGTATTACTCAACGCCGCGAGGATGAACCTCCCATCCGCCTTTAACTTCTTCAGGGCCGGATACATCCACGGATCCGGCGCCTGGCTCGCGGCCATCATGTCGAAGAAGAGGAACTCGCCGTCTATCTTTGGTAATGGCGGAATCTCCTTGGGCAGCTTAGGGTTCTTGGCTTGCTGAGCGGTGTAGAAAGCCTTCCACCGCCCTTCGTCGTGCAGGTCGGCGTTGAAGCCGGCGAAGTAGTGCTTGTCCATAGGGATCTGGCCCGTCTCCAGCTTGTGCCAGAAGCCGTTAGGGGCGGTGCGGGAGATGGAGTAGTTGATCCAGCCTGGCGGGATGGAGTGGGCGATTTCGTAATCGAGGATTGACTGGAAGGGGGAGACGACCTGGAGCGTGTTAGTGGAGACTTCAAGTATAGGAGAGATCGTTTGTATGCAATTTCCCCAGTCATATAAAGACACGCCATGAGAGGAATCATCGTATATTCCAGGTCCGACGATGTCAAGCAAGCCGAGTCGAAGTGTCACTTACACAGACGCCCCCTATATCAAAGAGCAGCACTTTGGGTTGTGATGATGGTGCCATGATGTAGTTGATTGTGTCTAGTATGTTCTCTACTGGGTGTTCTTCAGACATTCTCGCCCAGTGTCAGATATGAAGCAGCTGTGAAGTTCATATATGAGATCTTGCGCTTCTCCCCCCGCGTCTGGGATGTTGCCGGAGTCAACACCGGGAGCCGGGATCCACATCTTGAACCTCGGCACCCACCACTGGATTCTTGGCAAATTCTGATCTGAAAAGGACTTAGTCAGCCACGTGACTTGGTGCAGCTCGTCGCCAAACCACGGTGGCCCGTGCTCGTCCCCGACCCTTGTTGACCTTTTTTGGTGGGCTCCGACGATTGATTTTAGGGCTGCGGGGCATTTTCCAGCGCACGATTTCACAAAATTTTGGCCAGCTTCCGTTCAACCTCTCGACTCCATCACCACCACCACCAACAACTTCTAGACGTCGTGTGCTGTGCCGATCGCCCAGCAAATCCGTCACGATGGTAAGTTACGAATAACAAATCTCCTTCTGGTCGCCTCCAGTGGCGCACCTTTGGGTTCTGAGGCTTCCTCAGGTCCTGTCCGCACGAGAGTCAATGCAAGATGCTTCGGACAGCGGACAAAAATGTCTGAAGCGATAATTGCTGACTCGGGGTTTTCTTAAAACGCAGGTTTCCCACAAGTTGGTGAAGAACAGCGCGTACTACAGGTGAGTTAATACTGCAATCCACGAGACTCTTCGTTGTCAAGCTGCTGACCTTCGTTTTCTTCTCGCTCGCAGCCGCTTCCAGACCAAGTACAAGAGGAGACAGTCCGGCAAGACCGACTACTATGCTCGCAAGAGGCTCATCACCCAGGCCAAGAACAAGTACAATGCGCCCAAGTACAGGCTCGTCGTCCGCTTCACCAACCGCGACATCATCATGCAGATTGTGACCTCGGAGATCACCGGCGACAAGGTCTTGTGCTCTGCCTACGCCCACGAGCTCAAGGCCTATGGCATCGAGCACGGCCTCACCAACTGGGCCGCTGCTTACTCCACCGGTCTCCTGATCGCCCGTCGTGTCCTGTCCAAGCTCGGACTTGACAAGGACTTCACCGGAGTCGAGGAGGCTGATGGCGAGTTTACCCTCACCGAGGCCGCCGAGACCGACGATGGCGAGCGCCGCCCCTTCAAGGCCAACCTCGATGTTGGTCTTGCCCGTACCTCGACCGGTGCCCGCGTCTTCGGCGCCATGAAGGGTGCTTCCGACGGCGGTATCCTCATCCCCCACTCCGAGAACCGCTTCCCCGGTTACGACATTGAGGGCAAGGAGCTCGACGCCGAGACTCTCAAGAAGTACATCTTCGGTGGCCACATCGCTGAGTACATGGAGACCCTCGCCGACGACGACGAGGAGCGCTACAAGTCCCAGTTCGGCAAGTACGTCGAGGACGATATCGAGGCTGACGGTCTTGAGGATGTCTACGCCGAGGCCCACAAGGCCATCCGCGAGGACCCCTTCAAGAAGGTCGAGTCTGAGGGTCCCAAGAAGACCAAGGAGGAGTGGAAGGCGGAGTCCCTGAAGTACAGGACCAAGAAGCTTACTCTTGCCGAGCGCAAGGAGAAGGTCAAGGCCAGGATTGCCGAGCTTCGCGCCGAGTAAATCATGGGTTGACCTTCAGGGAATTTGGTCGGATTGCACAACAACTCGGGTTCACGACTTTCATGTCTCTTCAGGAGTTATCGTGGGCATAGGGAAGGATGGTAGATGACCAGGGCTCACCAAAAGAAAGCAATCGATGATTATTCAACGCACATACCCTCGTCGCCAGCCTGTTTTACGCACTTGGGATGTACAGTACTAGCCAGCAACTGCCGCCATGGCCGCATCACGCAAGCCGCGTCAAACTGAGGGGTTTGTGGTCGTGGAAGTAATACATGAGATCGGAGGCTGATCTGATCATTCGCAACAACTGCATGAAAAAGATGAGATGTGTGTAGCATGTTCCAACACGGCAGTGTACGTTGTGTGCTTGTTGATGTGATTGATCTTGGCAAAGCGTATCCCCTTCCAGCTCATCCGTCCAGTGGAAGGCTCGGATGTTAGTCTGCCACTGAATGATTGCTAGTCCAATGCGAATATGAGATCATTCCGCGTTTTCCTCCGTCCGGAAAACGAGACCCTCGCCAGGTCTGGCGGGCAGCAGAACTAGCGCCGTTTGACTCAGTGGACAACGTCGACGGCAGTTCTTTCAGATATTCCATGGCGAGTTCATAATCCCATGCTCTCGCTCCCTTGCCATCACCAGCTGCCGGAAGCACAGCATCATTAACCTCGAACCTTAGTAAGGACTCTGTTGACTATACCACAGTAGCTATGTCTCAGTGATTACACTCGGGTATGATGGGACATGGCGGTATATCGAGTCAAGACAGACTCCAGAATGTGGACACCCGAACCCGCAAAACACATCTGGGGCAAAAAAAGAAGGATGGCGTAATACTTGATGCGCGGCGCTAACCCCGACTCTCCCCGTGGTTTCCCCTTCTCGCTGGAGCGGTTGGAGTTGCTAGTCTGCCTAGTAATGATGCAGACGCCGCTGGTCGCGTGGCAGGTGATTGGCGAGAGGACTGCCATGGAACCTGACAAGAGAGTGTCTGGATGTGACACTCCCGCACTTTCACAGGCCAGTCTAGAACATGACATGTCCCCTTTGCTCAACTTTCCAAATGGAGGACGGGGCAGTGTGACGTCTTCTTGCTGGTGGTCGGAGGGGAAGGTGGGAGGCCAGTGGAAGGAAGAGGATTTATAAGTCGCTCTAAACTAATAAAAGTTGAGCTAGACTAGATGCCGTGGGGAGGAGGCAGTTCGGCGATCGGCGGGTTTGATGGTGAAAGATCAACGGGTCCTAATGCCCTCCAGCTTTTGCGTTAATAAAGTTAGGTAGGAACCCACCCGGTCCCTTCCCTTTTAATAAGCGGCGTCGGAATGATGCTTCCAGCTGTCGAGCAGTTGTACTCTACTCAACTTCCTAAATATTCCATACGAATAACAACACATCGTTTGTCAACCCTCGGAAGCCTCGAAATCTTTTTGAATTAATTCAGGGTCCTCCTGTCAAGTGTCAACACCTTTTGCCCCAATTCAATTAAACACGAGCCGCCCTATCGTCTCACTGCTGATTAGGCTCACCTCAGCACCGTAGCCGGAGTCTACTGTTTATACTTACAAAGCTACACTACATCGCTGCAACGCTTATCCTTACCTCCTCCTGGTCTCCGTCTCCCACGATTACCGCCCGCAGCCATACGCTGTGCGTCCATCCAATCTCGGTCGTAACAGCCGTCCCTCGAAGGCTTACCACAGAGCTAAGGCTGCTAAGGTGCAGAAGAACCGAAGATCTGGGATCTGCCTGCCCCTGGGGCTGACTGAGATTCCCAAGTCCACTGCTTCTTCCCCGGCCATACTTTTTCTCACCTAGAACATTCACCACAGTCTCACACCTTCCCTGACGGCCACAACATTATAAATCAACACTTCACGGCTTGTCCCTTTCACACTTCCACTGCGTCCTCTTGTTTGCTGGTCTCCTTCACCAAGCATTATGGCTGCAAGCAACAACAGCGCCTGGCGCCACCAACAATAACAGAACCCCGCCATTCAACTGCCACTGTAATAGTTGCCACTGTAATAGTTCAGCTATCATCTGACAAGCCGCATCTCACACCAACACACTCCTGTACCTGGACTTTTGATACCCCTGGTGTTCTTCCGATTCTAGGCAGATCCTTTTGAAGCTTCGCTTGCTGGGAAGCAAGTAGAACGGGAGGAAAGATGGAGCATGTCCATGGCATCGATGTGAGCTGGATGACCCACGGAAATGGCAAAGGTACGCAACTACCCCGATCATTCCCCGGACTATCGCCACACAAGGGCTGAACGTACGATGCGACCTTGTTTTGGACTTAAAAGTTGCGACCAAACAATTGTCCACAACCTACAAGAAAGTAAATAGGGGCTAATACAAAATGACCTGGCATTTAGACAAAGGTACCAAGACGGCAACGACTCGACAACGTTCCTTGTCGCAACAGCCTCGCGATGCACCACCAAGCCTGGGGACTTCTCCGACCGTAACGACCGTACCGACAACAAATGGCAACAATGCCCCGGCGCCTTCACCTACGACGCCATCGACTGCGCCGAAACAGATACCGTCCCGACCTGGGTTTACAAGGAGTAATTCCGCCAGTGAGAAGACGGGTACATCGCCGGGGGCATCACCCGGCCGGAGAGGCTCCTGGTTCTCGAATATCTCCTCCAAGTTCTCCTCGGGCAACGCCGCCGCCCAAAGTCCACCGCAGACGAACAACACACCACCCAAGCAGGGCGAGTTTTCCGCGCCGAAAGCGAACCCCGCCAAGAATGCGGTCCTGCAGCACGCGGCCAAATACGAAGGCGACGGCCCGTACATACCAGCACCACCAAGGTCGGGACAGGCAGGGATATTACATGTCTTCAGGCGTTTGTCTTCGTCGAACGGGAGCCTCCAACCAGCGCTGAAGAGCAATGCGCACGGGCTCGTGGAGAGGAAGGTGCTCAACGTTGACCGCCACCGAGAACGATGTCCGATAACGGAGCTCAAGCAGTCGAAGTTGCGCAGGGTAGCGTTCTGCGTCGACGTTGAGATTGCGCCCATGCCAAAGTACTCGGACGGGACGAAGGCTAATGGCGTCTGCGCTTCGGGCGATAAGACGCAGAAGCGCAAGATCACAGAAAAGGGTGAAGGGATGGCACTCAAGAACCCTACTGCAGTCGAGAATCAAAAAGAACACGACGGAGAGATAAGAGCCACGGGCGAAGGACTGCCCAAGGAACCGAAGTTCGAAGGGTCGGATATTGGACCCGCAGCTGTACGGATAGACTCGAAGGAGGCGACTCCTGCACCAGAAAAGGCTTCGTCCTCTGCGGACACCAAAAAGAAAGAGAAGAAAAAGAAGAGCGAAGAGGAAAGAAAAGCAAGAAAAGAGAAGAAGCGAAAACTGGCCGAGGCGAACGGCACGATACCCATGGAGATATACTACGACAGCGACTCGTCGAGCGGATCGACGCACACGGCCGACCGGCCTAAGTCGCCGCAGGTCATGCCGACGACGAACCCGGTCAGGATATACCGTCGGTGCTGCCAGCTAAGAGAGACACCAATTCTGAAGAAGCTGACCGAGCAGCTGGCCGATCCGGCGAACTGCTCTAGCGAGCCGGGGCTGGTTGAGAAACTTGACCTCACGGGATACTGGATGCAGCTGGCTGATCTGGTGACGCTGGGTGATTACCTGGCCGTCGTACCCGTAAAGGAGGTCATTCTCGAGAACTGCGGTTTGACGGATGAAGGGTTGCGGGTTATCCTGGCCGGTCTGCTGGCTGCGAGGAAACCGGACCACAGGAGGAGGAAACATATCACCACGCCCGACGGACTGGTGGCTTGCCAGGGCGGTGTGGTAGAGCGTCTGGTGCTTAAGAACAACAAGCTCGGTCCGGAAGGATGGAAGCATCTGTGTCTCTTCATTTACCTGTGCCGGTCGCTCAAGTTCCTGGATATCTCCAACATACCATTCCCGAACTCTGTCTCGAAAAAGGAGAACGGTAATGCGAATGGCGCTCCGGCACGGTTCGACGTCTCCCGCCTGCTTGCGCAGTCAATAGGTGACCGGTTAGGCGGCTCGAGCCTCAGCCTGCTTAACCTCGGCGAGACGGGCATAACCACTCAACAAATTGGGGCTATCGTAGATGGTGTGATCAAATGCGGCGTCAAGAGGGTTGGGCTGGCGCACAACGACATCGATACAGAGGGTCTCAAGCATATCGCGAGGTACATCAGCAGCGGGAAGTGCGACGGCATCGACCTCGGCGGCAACGATTTGAGGGATCATCTCGAGGTCTTGGTCGACTCCATGAACGAGAGCTGTCCGCTCTGGGCGCTGAGTTTGGCTGAGTGCAACCTCAAGCCGGCTTCGCTGTGCAAGTTGCTACCGAGGCTTATCAAGCTGCCTGCTTTCCGGTTCATCGACCTGTCGCATAACCATGAGCTGTTTAGCTCGAACCCTAGTGCTATTTCGGTGTTGAGGAGGTACGTTACCCGTGGTCTCGTCTCTTTTGTGAATTTGATACTGACTGTTGGACAGATATCTGCCAAAGATGAGGTCACTCAAGCGCATACACTTCGCCGACTGCGCTATGTCCTCGGAACAAGCCATCGCACTTGCGGAGATCATCCCAGAAATACCAGGCCTAGCACATATCAGCTTCATGGAGAACCCCGAGATCGTCCGTTTGACCGACACCACCACCGAAGAAGGCCAAGAAGAAGCCTGCGCCCTCTTCGCCTCCCTCCTAGCAGCGACCCGCGTCTCAACCAGCCTGGTCTGCGTCGACATCGAGGTCCCAACCGAGAAGTCAAGCGACCTTGTCAAGGCCCTAGCAAAGCAAGTAGTAGCCTACTGTCTCGCCAACCTGGAACGCCTCCCCGTGTCCGAGCTCGCTGCCACAGCCGGCCTGGCACAGGGTGAGATAATCCCTCCCAGGAATGAGCCTGAGTACCCGGACGTGATCCAGCATCTCGTAGGCCGCGACGTGGACATCCCCGACGATCCGGACAGCGACATCGACACTGCGCCAGACGAGGACTACGTCATCGGCGGCACGGGCGTGGTCAAGGCCCTGGCCTGCTGTCTCAACAACCGCGGCGACGAGTCGAGACGCCAGTCGGGCGAATTCATCCGGGACGTGGAGAGCGGGATATCCACGCCCGCCAGGACGGACATGCCTGCGGGCAAGGCGAAGGATATGTCCAAGCATCTCTTGCTCAGTGCGAGGAAGATCCGTCTCCGGCTGCAGCCTGCTATCACCAAGGCTCGAGCGGCCAGGGACGATACGCATGCTTATCGTATGTTCCTCCTCCGTTCCTGTTCCCTTTCCTTCCTTGTATACTAATCCCCTCCCTCGTAGACCGCCTCCTCTTCCTAGACAACACCCTGAAGGGCATAATCAAGCGCTTCGAGGACGAGTTCCCCGACACCCGCGAGCACCCCATGACCACCACCTCCACCTCGTCCCAACCCTTATCCTCTTCGCCCTTGGACCCCGACCTCTGTCCACCAACCAACACATCCGACATAGAAGACGACTTCGAGCCCGAGTCCTCCATCTCCATCAAACCGCCCCTCTCCCGCTCCAACTCCATCGTTAGCATGTCCTCCCGCGCGCTGGCGGAGGAAGAAGGCCGCGTCCTCCGCGCAGGCCACAAGTTCCGGAGCGGCATCTTCAAGCCGGAGCACTACCTGCTGTTTAGCGGCGTCCAGGACGTGGGCGACGACCCCAACCACGTGCGGCTCCTGCACGAGATGCTCGAGGAGCTGGACGACGAGGTCCTGAAGCAGAAGGCGGACGATATCGGCGTCGTGCGGGTCTTTCAGGAGGAAAGAGGACGGGTGCTGGAGAAGATGAAGGAGTCGGACCCCGAGCACTGGGAACGGTTTGCCGAGAGCCAGATCATGGCTAGTAAGAATCGAATGGAGGGTGGGAAGCTACTACTGACTCAAGGGGATGGGCAGGTGGTGAAGGGTGGTGGCGATGAGCCCGGGAATGCGGGGGTTGATGAGGCTGTTGTTGTTGACTGAGGATGAAGAGGTTGTACGACTACCGAGAGAGTTTTGGAGCCTTCGTTGCTTTCTTATTTTATGATTGATGGAACTCGACAACGGCATTTGTCTCAATGGAAAGGAAATATTCGATACCCTCCTGTCTTATGCTAAGGGAGCCCTTTTACTGTGGTCGTTATTGTGCTACCTTGCGGCGTTTTCTGTTTACTATATACACCTTTTGAGTTCTCAAAAATATCAATTGCGCTCACTTCTGACGCGCCCCGAGAATAGATGACAAGGCTTGAGATATTCACAGTTGATTTCGCAGTCGGTCAGTGGTTCAGGTCGTGACTAACATGAAGACAGTCGACTCACACAGCCAGCAGGTGCGATGTGGTATATGTCTGTAACAAAATGCCCCCGTTAACGACTTACGCGCATGTCATGCATCTAAACGAACCTTCTTTTGTACCAGTCCCAGACTTAACTCCCAAGCCTCAACAAACAGTACAAGGCAAGGCTTACTCATTTTTTACTTCCGTACTCCTCCGCGAGACTCTACTCACTATTGTTTAGTAACTGCCGATATCCACAGACTCTTCTGTCCCTCATGAACTGTTTCTCCCACCCGCACATTTGCTTATTATCGTCGCGTACAATGGTATCACACTACAGCTTCCGCTCAGCGCCGCCCTGAGACGTGGTCCAGAACTGTTGGATGCCGGGATTGCACCAGGCGGGGGAGTGTGAAGCACGCCACACAGTCCTCCTTCATCGACTTGATGAGGGACCCGGCCCTCCACTAACGACCTCATCGAAGCCTTGAACTCGGTTGTCGAGTCGATGTCTCGCGTCTTCGTGCTTGTTGACGCATTGGATGAATACGACGACAGACGATCCAGGTTTCTGGAATCATTGTACAGCCTCCAAGGGAAGCATGGGATCAACCTGTTTGCGACGTCGAGGGATATCCGTCCTATCGTGAAGCAATTCGAGAACTTCCCGCAGGTGGAAATCCGCGCCACCGACCAGGACGTCAGGGCCCATCTCGAAGGCTGCCTTGAGTCTCATGATGGAGAACTTCCGACGTTCATCCAGAGAAGCCAACAACACAAGCAAGCCATCGTCGATACCATCACGGAAGCTGCAGATAGAATGTGAGTATCTTTGCAATGCCATGACGTGGAGGTCGATGACTAATCGTTCAGGTTCCTTCTCGGGTATCTAGACCATATGTTATCTCCATCAAGGACAAAATGACGCCCTAGAGCCTGAAACTGGCACTGGCAGACTTCAGCAGATCCGACCCCCGCAAGGAACACGAATCCTCTACGAAGACGGCAAAGACAAACTCTTGGCCGCAGCCTACGACAAAGCAATGCAGAGCATTGAGGCCCAAGGACCTGAACGGAGCTCACTCGCAATCAGGGCCCTGTTCTTGGGCATACCACGCAGGTGAAGCCCCTCTCGGAGGCCCAACTGCAGCACGCCTTTACAGCGATGGATACGGTCGAATGCGGCGACCCGGAGCCCCAATATGATATGTTCGCCGATGGATATGTCCCCGACATGGACGGCGTTGTAGGTATCTGTGCTAGCTTGCTCACGGTTGATAAGGAGAGCCGGACCGTCGGTCTGGTTCATTACACGACCCAGGAGTACTTCGAAACATATCAAAGTCGATGGTTCCCGAACGCCTCAGGTATACTTGCTCGCACTTGTATCATCTATCTGTCGGTCGATCATGTGGATCATCACCAGCTTCGAGTGCGGTACGAAAAGTGGCAGCAAGACCCTCGTTCTGGGTCAGAAACACCAACATTTCTCAAGTCACGCCCATTGTATGATTGTGCATTCAGTCTTTGGGAACGTTGCCTTTCCGGTGATACTCCTGACATAGTCGAGGAAATTGTCAGATGTTCTCGACTGGGGCAACAGGTGGTCGACATTGGGCGGTTCCGGAGGGGCGCACACTTTATCCTAGAGGGTCGTACAGTCACTCTACTACATCTGGTGGTAAGCGCCAGGGCCGTAGGAGTGATGAGAATGTCTGGCGAACAACTCCAGTCGTTGGATGCTGTAGACATCGATGGCGATGGGCGCACACCGTTGATGTACCTTTTTATGGACTGTATCGTACCACAAACACCCGACGATGATCAAGATTCATCGCACAGGAGAGCTATGCTTCAAGTTCTCTTGGAGAGCAAAATGGCCTGGGCTCACAGTCAATGGCTCGAGCGGTCGAACAGCCCTAGCATATGCAGCGCAGTGCGAAGACAACTACATCTTTGGCATGGTGTACGATGCATACCGACCCGACAACGCCGCAACCTCGGTCCTCGATGCAGAAGACAAAAGTGGCCGGACACCCCTCTCCTTTGCCGCCGAGGCAGGAAATGCAGATACGGTTCGGCTCTTGATGAAATCGGGGCGAGTAAATCCCAACTCAAAGGATGGATCTGGACGTACTCCCTTGTGGTATACTGCAGTAAGGAAACATCCTCTCGTGGTAAAGCTCTTGATTGACTCTGGTCAAGTAGCTGTGGATCACCGAGACGTCGATGGCAAGTCACCACTCCTTCTTGCCCTCACAGGCAGTGCGTATCTTATAGCTGCTTGGGCCGAGGTCGTTGCCAACATCTTGATCGACACCGGAGAAGTAGATTTGGACATCAAAGACTCCTTCGGTCGGACCCCGCTGTTCCATGCTGCACTTGGTAACTGCAGAAGCATTGTTCAGCGACTTCTGGCCAGCGGTCGAGTTGATGCCGGTCGCAGAGACACTGATGGTCGAACGCCTTTGTTCTTCGCTATCAACAACTTTGAGATAGGCACGGCGCGGCAGACCTTACCTTCGGCCATCCAGCAGCTTTTGGCACATGATCATGTGGATGTAAATGCAACAGATCGCTACGGCTGTACGCCTCTAATAAGAGCAGTGGCCCGCTCGGCTCCCCACGCACTCGAGCTGTTGCTCAAGCGACCAGATCTACATTTCGGCCGGGGGGATGAGGACGGGAGCACTGCTTTTGCGATTGCGCTGCGGGAGGGCAACCACGATGTTATCCGATTGCTGAGGGAGAAGTATGCTGAGGTGGGAAAGCAAGTTCCAGACATGGCAGAGGTTCGACAGCAGGATGATATGGAAGAAGGCCAGGAAACGGGCCCCTAGCAGGTCGTTGTCGCTGCCCGTGGGGATTTCGCCGTCAGTAGTACGGACAAGCTGCGGGACTTCGAGTTCATTCAGTTGTCACTGTTCCCTGATCCCAACGCCCGCTCCGAGGGCATGCATTACAATGCTGGAGGGCGACAACGTGGGACAGATCTTGAAGGTCAACTCCCTAAACCAACGCTCTCATGTGGCAGACAAAGCTCGTTGTCGAGTACTTGTTCGAAGACGAGCTTTTCCGCGGATTCACCCAACGAGAGGCAACAGCTCCCAGAGTTTATAATCGTTTGGCGATAGTTGTTGGCTTTGAACTCAGTCTTCAAGGCTTGAAGGTCGGAAAGAAAGGCTGTTGTTGGCCAGGGAAAGCTCTATCTGTGTTTCGGTTTCGGCTGAATAGCCATCCAAATAAGGAGACGACCGTTTGACGTGGATTGCGGTTCAACCACAAGGCGACCGGGCCAGACAAACCATGATTTACACAGCATTCCAGGTTGACTGACAGATACCGTTTGCATAAAAGACGATCAGTCGAGGAAAGCACGAGAGTTGTCCTGGTTCTGGGGTGTCCCTTCCTGACGTGAAACGCCGTGATCCACCAACATCAGGCAAAGTCGAGTGGATTTCGGCGCATGAATGATCCCCTTCGCAATCCAAACTGCCAACACCACTGTTTCTACTCAGTACGACCTCAGCACTTCAGCATGTCTTTGTCGCAGGGTTTCGAACAGACGTCTGTCGTTGCGTCGCTCCATCTGAAGATCCAATGTACGATGTTGCTAAAGATGAGACATAAGGCCTAGAAATCACCGATTGGACTCGCTTGTTGCTCGCATCAGCCTGCAGCAGCTCTTTGACGTTCTAAAGATACTTCTGTACATCGGCGGTTGGAACTTCTCGCTTCCGCTGCAATGACGGCAGAGGCACTCTATTTTGGTCTGAAACGGCTTATCTCTGCCGGCACTTCGCAATAGCAAAGATTGTCTTGCACGTCGCTCTCAGTCCTCGTCATCGCGGCGAAAAGGACAAGATGGCATCACTTCTGAATGACAGCGATGACGGCGATGACGACCTCGTTCCTCTTTGCCAGCAGCGCTCACGCGTGGCGGAGGCCGATCTTATAACGGGGTCGAAGGTGATGTTTCATCTTTTGACGGTAATGCAAAACCAGCGAAACAGAATCGGTACCACACCATCGGCCATCTCTTTATCGACAAATGCCTGGTCCAGGATGCCCTTCGCCACGTTGGCGAGCTCCGTCATTGGTGAAGATGATCGCCGTGCATAGAGTGGAATAATTATAGCCCAAGGATGGCCATGTCAGCCATTGAACAAGTCACTACCGCTCAGCGACTCTCCCCCGGCACCACTACCGAGCAGGGGTCATGGTCTCCATACTCCAACCACAACGTCACAAACTGGGTGGTAGCTGGCCGGGTTTACCTGCCCCTTTGTGGGTTTGTGAGCGTGTGTGAGGTTCGGGAGATCCTCCACCAGATCCATGATCCTCTCAGGGCTCCCCCTTCCTCTACCGGGCTTGGATTTATGGCTTGGGGCTGGGGCTGACCAGGTGTTGTACAGGTGTACAAAACCACAGCTTCCCCCCGAACCCCGGTTCTTGATCACCCTCCTTGGTCCTGTACTGTAATTCTCCGTTCAGTTAGTAGAGTTCATCTGGAAGTAAACGGCATCTTGATGATTCTATTAGACCGCCATCCTGGAACCTCTCATGTCTTTCCCCCTTCACTGACACTGAGCACGCATTATCCTCTGGAATGGAGATAGTCATCCCGCCGCGGGATCACGGAGCGTCTACATACAAATACACCTGGGACGAGAATGGAGATGTCATGCAGGTGACAAGGTACGTGTTACTCTCCAACACAGTTGCTGTACTCCTGCTAACAGGAAGAAGGGTGAACGGCGAACCGCACCAGCCAGGCCCAACGCACCGCGCGCGAGGCCGACAGACCGTGCAATGGCCCTTTCAGAGTATAGCAACCGTTGAAACATCGCTCTTGTCGCAGTTAGCGGAACAGCCGTTTCCATTCCGTCCCACGTCTAACCCTCGAGAACGTCGGGCAACATGGGAACCAAAACGGCTTTTACCACGGAGCAAGAGATCGGAGGAGGAAATGGACGCGCGGGAACTGGTGCCGGACTATGTTATCAACTTCATCCGTGGCGAGACACCCGAGACCGTGGCACGGCGGAAACAAAATGGCGGGAAGTTGGGCGAGCGAGCGGTGGACGTCGTTACGCCTAGGGGCCACAGACCTCACCAGAGCCGAGCAGCGGAGTTTGAGGGATTCTTCGACGATGCTAGTACACATCATAATGCGGAGCGATCGCATAGTCCGGGTGATGGCGACGAGGAGCATATGTTAGCCGGTAGTTGGGAGAAAAAGCCAAGGAGGACCAGGGGCTGGAAGAAGGTATTGGCTGGATGGAAGGGAGGCATCGCACTGAACGTGCTGTTGGGCCTCATGATACTTGTGGCAGGGTTCGTCTGTCTCATCTATGCGGCCGGCAAGGTGTCGCTTTCAACGAACGAGTCGGTCATCTTCAGCGGCTCGTGTACGACGGCGAAGAGCATCAACACTGGAGTCCACGCCCTCATTAATGTGTTCGTGGTGGTGCTGGTTGCGGGCGGAAACTACGTCTTCCAAGTGCTCAGCAGCCCGACGAGGGACGAGGTCGACGCGGCACATGCGAAGAAGAAGTGGTTGGATATCGGTATACCGTCCTTCAGGAACCTGGCTCGTATTTCGAGGGGACGGGCATTTCTGGCCATCCTGATGTTGCTCGTGGCCGTCGCCACGCAAATAATGTGAGCAGCCCCTTTCCCCACCGCATATGCTGCTCCTAACGCAAGGCAGGTATAATGCAGTAATCTTCACCTCGCAGACAGCGATGGACTACAACATCTTACTCGTTACCCCGTCGTTCCTCAGGGGCGCACCTTTCAGCAATGCCACATCCAACAACGAAGGCCGGATGAGCAGACTCGACGTCCTGTCACTTCAAGATCTAGCAAGCCGCAACCGCCTTGTCAACTTGACAACCCCGGACTGTCTTATACAGCTTGGCGCACCATATCATTCGGACTTTAAGTCCATTCTCTTAGTCACCAATACCGACTCGACAACCAGCTCGCTCGTCCAGACGGCATCAGCGAGCTCCTCTACCAACCATCTCTCCCTCTTCGACCAGGCACCAGTCAGATTCTGCCTGGCTCAAACATTCGATGCAGCGCATACATGCAACGTCAACCTCAACGGCACCCTCCTCGGTGTGGCCGTGTTCCTCAACCTCGCCGCCGTCGTTATCTTTGTGACAGTCCTCTTCCGCCGCTCCTTCAAACCACTAGTATCCCTCGGCGATGCATTATCGTCCTTTCTCCAACACCCGGATCCTACAACAAGCGGAGCTTGCCTGATAACCAAGCCCGACGTTCGCCAGGAACGCTGGGGACTTCGGGAGGCCAAGTTCTGGGTACCGCGCAACCACTTCTGGTTCCGCACACCCTCGATATCTCGATGGTGCCTAGCGGCTTTCTTTTGGGTTACCCCTGTGGCACTTACAGCCAGCGCATTGGCACTTGCTCTCCGCGACAGCCCGTCAGGCAGCGGCCTCTCAACCTTTGGCGAAGCCTCGACTCGCTCATTATACATGCTTTCCTCCTCGATCCCGGCATCAGCTGCGACGCTCATTTCGACACTCCCACAACTCCTCCTCGCAGCTCTCTATCTCGCAACGAACAGCTTGATGACGGCCTACTACCTCTCCCACGAATCGACTCTTTTCGCGCTCGAGAAGCCGCGGGCTCTGCGAGTCACATCCGGCCGAGCAGGCTCCCAGACTACATCACTATTTCTAACACTACCGCGACCATGGTCCTGGTTTCTCGTCATACTCTTTACCGCTATGGCGTTCACACTCAGCCAGAGCGCCTTTATCGTCTCCGTCCGACTTCTACCCACTACCTCCTCTTCGACCACCGCATCAGCTTTAACAGCCATCGGCCTCAGCGGCACGGGTCTCCTCATCCTCCTCGCCCTACTAGTCATCCTCGCAGCAACTATCGTCGGCCTCGGTTTCCGCCGCGCCCCAGCCTCCGTCTTGGGCAACGGCCAAGCGCTCGGCAACCCTCTAGCCTTGGAAGGGGGCTCCTGCAGCGCCGTCCTCAGCGCACGGTGTCATGCTGCACAACAGGAGAGGGACATGGAGCTGTGGAAGAGGCCGCTCACCTGGGGCGTTGTCGAAGGCGGAGGGCCGGTTAACGTAGCGCATTGCACTTTCACAGCTGGCCGGGCCGGAGACGTGGATTTGGGGAGGAGTTATGCTTGATTTGGGTTTTTATTTGGTTTGCATAGGCGTTGGGTGGAATGGTTTTGGGTGGGAGGAAACATATGGCTTGCATTTACGGGCGGTTGGATATTGGACATCTTGGTCAAAAAGGGGCTCGCGGATCTGGGATTCAGGGACATTGCATTTTGTTGGCTGGGAAGGCAATCAAAAGGGGCAGGTACTCTCACTCATATACCCAATTTACTTTACGTCTACTTTTACTCGGGATCAATGGCTACTGTTGTTGGTGACTTTACTCGAGGTGTTCTTACGGAGCTTAGTGACGCAGTTGTTTGTTCTATCGTTCAACAGAAGGAGTACCAATGGTCTCTGTGAATGAGACCAGTGGAAAGTTCGTCACTTTCGAACAGTCGAAATGGATGGCGTCCTACTCATATTCACACTCCGTCCTCACGAGGACTATATAACGAGTCTCTGCTAACCCCCCCTGAATACAACCCCAATCAGAAACACAACGTAACATACAGCTTTGAAGACATCTTACTTCAGACTCTACCATCATTACACCACCAACGTATCAACATCAAGACCCTAGCAAGACAACTAACATGTCTTCAAACGCTTCCAGGACAAGCTCGAGCAGTGGCTCAGGCTCAAGCAGCGGTTCGGGCTCCAGCACCAGCAGCTCAAGGTCGGGCCGTGGTTCCGGCTCGGGTAGTGGCTATGGCTCCGGCTCCACCGCCGGCTATGACGGCGGTTCGTCCTCCAGCGGCTCGTCCTCCCGGTCAAGTTCCACGAGCCAGCAACCTCTCACTGCCTGAGACCACCACATCATGTCCGAGGCGGTCAAGCTCGCCGCGTCTAGGATGAGGAATAACCGTTAAGCCTGGAGGTAAAAGGATTTACTTCGCAAATAGCTAAGGACCCCTGAAGATAGTCCTTGCCTTCCCACAGAGGTAGACTCGTAGGATAGACAATCTTGCCCAACACCGTTTCACTCAGCTCTTCCTCGGCCTAAACGTGATATCATTACCCTGCCTAACCTTCACCCATCCCTCCTCGCAAAGAAGACCTAATTCCCCTCCACATCCTCCACCCTCCCATCCCCATCCCCCTCCGCCAACCTCGCGAACTCCTCCCTCCACACCTCCCTAACCTTATTCACCCCCCTCCCACCCCCGAACAGCGTCACTAACAACCTCCATACGAACAACATACTCAAACTGCGCGTCCGCATCTTCCCGTGCGTCGTAAAACGTCTCCCGGACACCCTCGACCTTGTCCAACTCCGTCGCCCATTCAACTTTATACCCCTCCGCCTCCAACAAGTTCCTGAACCTATCTACCCCACCGAACCACGACTTCGTAGGATCCAGCGGCGTCCCCAAGCGGTTCGCAACGGACGCCGCGAGAAACCCCGAGCGTACGCTCACGGTCGTGCAGGATGTCGACGACCAGCAGTCCGCCTTCCGGGCGTAGGTAGCCACGCCAGTGACGCAGGACTTGCGCCGGGTTGGGCAGGAGGGGAAAGGCGTTGGAGCAGATTATTATGTCGAAGCCTTGCGGTGGTACCACCAGTCGTTCTTCCCGCTGTGCACGCTTTTCCCGGAGTTGCTATGCCCCCATCTTCCTCCTTGCCCTGCCACCGTGTCTCCTCCCGCCCATCCGCTTCCCCTACCTCCTCAGGCCAGCCCAGCACCCCACCAAGCCGTGTAACATCCCCCCCTAACAAGCACCACCTCCCCGGCACCGCCCTCCCCCTCCTCACCCCCGCCTCATCTATCTTAACCCCCCTCTCCCTCACCCTCTCCCTTGCAACATCAAGCATATCCCAACAAATATCCACCCCAACCACCATTCCCCTTTCCCCCACCCTCCTAGCGACGGGTAAAAGCTCCAGCCCGGTCCCTCAGCACAGGGACAGGATCTCGTCGCCATTCTTTGAATAAATAAGGTCCGTCAGGCGGCGGGAGTAGGAGGGGTGCCAGCTTTGGGAGTACTGGGACGCGCGGGAGGAGTAGAGGGCTCTTGGGGGGAGATATAGAGGGTTGGGTAGGGGGTGGTGGAGGTTGTGGGAGACATGGTGGACGGGGGAGAGGGAGGTTTTTTTTTTTTTTGGACGGACGGGGTTGGGAGGTTGGGAGAGAGACGCGAGGTGTAAGCAAGGTGGACGAAGAACGGAGGGAACAGTTCCAGAGTCGTGGCTATGAGGAAGAGGAGTCACATGTTATCAACTCGACGGACGGTGATGGGATCAACTTGATGTTCTTGAGTGCTGGACGTGATGGCATTCCATGGGCAAGTGGCTGGGTGAGTCACAACTACTTACAACGTTGCTACTAGCAGTACCGAAGCCGAATGTGGTGTGTTACCTCTGAAGAAGCAACTCAGGACCTTGGTTGGCTGTTGGCCTACCGACGAGGCATGCCCTGATGCCTACCCATGAAGGAGCAGAGGCGCTCCCGAGACTGCGTGTGTAAGTCCTTGGAATTATGCACTGCAATCTGAAGCGCTGACGAGGGTCGGCGGTGTGGCTGAGCCGGGAGGTAACCAAACTCACATAGTAGTATATAATACCTGTTTGCTGCACTGCATTTTCTACCTCCGGCGCGGGCGCGGGAGCTCGCGTTCTTCCTTGCCGCCTTCATGTGTCGTCTACGACACCTTCCAGTCAGCGGCATAACCTCCGAAAACACAAATCAGAACAGTGAGAACGGCGCTCAGATGTAAAAAGACCTCAAGTACATCCCAGAAAGGTATTATTACAAGCCAGCTATCGAACCCTATCAATTCCCCCTTTCTCTCCTTCCCATCTTCCATCCCCTACCCTAAACCCCTCTCCCAAGTCCGTAGCTCCCTTTCAGTCCATCAGTCCGAAGCAAAGTAAAAAGAAGTAGTAGGGTATGGTGGTATCAGGCCAAAGCAAAACCGCAAAGCTAGTTTACGTCATTGGTCATAATCATCATGATACGTGAGTTTGCGACAACACCGTCGTCTTTCCTTTCGTGCCTGCCTTTTTCGCACCCTCGATATCTCCAAACTTGTCCATGTGCGGTGCGGTGCGGTGGAGGAGGGCAAGTCATTAACCGCTGCGGACCTTTTTCGTCTTCGCTTCCTTTTCCCTGCTCTTCGGAAAAAAGGGACACGCTGTCCGATCCTTGGACGAGAAACTACCAGTAGCCCCTCACACAAACGCATCTCTCCCCTTCGTCACCGAGCCAGACTGCCGACTGGACATCGCCCTCTCCCCCTTCGGCGTAGGCCCGCGCTCAGCCCATTCCGTAACTTCCCTCTAGAAAGTATCCGTGTCCTGGCTCGCAATGGTGCCGAAAGTATCTGTAAAAATCTTTTAGTTTCTCGCTTCCCATCTCAATCTCTTTATCTCCCATCAGGGCAACATACCTCTCTTCCTCCTCCTCTCCTCTTTCCCATCCGTGGCCCCCTCCCCACTCCTCGCACTCAGACTCCCCGCGCTCCTAGCCGGACTCCCGGTCTTGGGCGTCATGGCCCTCGGCCCACTCGGCCTGCGTGCCGGCACACCCAGCGCCCCGCTGAGGTTGCGGTTCTCCAGCTTCGGGCTCGGCTGGCTGTCGCGGCTGTGCGTGTGGCCGTGGGAGATGTAGCTCGCCGTGGGCGCTCCGTGAGTCATGGTCCCGTACCCCGACTCGACGCTGTGGTAAGGGAGGGGAGGACTGTTGGGGTTGGCTTTCTGGAGCTTGCTTATCCTCTTGGATTGTGGTGGCGTGCCGCGCGTATTGTCGAGGGGTTCCTTGGGCGGGCGGGGTGGACCGGCTGTGGTTGTTATACCAGCGGTGGCTGGTGAGGATGTCCAGTATTGTTGTTGCTGCTGGGCGGACTGGTCCGCTACCGAGCCGTAGCTGTCGCGGTTCGCGTTGCGGGGGAGACGGTGCAGGCTTGTAGCGGAGCCGGCCCATTCTGCCGATCTGGGGGACATGGGGGAGTCGAATTCCTGCGCTTGAGACTCGAGGGTTGCTTTGAAGAGCTCCGTTTGACCTGGGCGAGGTTGGGGGTGTTGGAGGTTTAGCGAGTCGCGGTGGGCCTTGTACTTGGGGTCTTCGGGCGTCATGCGGTAGTGCGCGGCGGCTGGGATGGCGGCAGGTGGTTGTAGGTCGTCCAGGCCCGGAGATCGCTGGATGGACCCGGCATCATCCTCGTGTGGGAGGTCTTGCTGTGAGAATCCGCTGTGAAGCTTGTCTTCACCGTAGGGATCGGTGTACTGCTCGTCGTATTGCGCAAGATCGGACCCGGACCGAGATGGCGGGCTCTGGAAGTTGCCGTCCTCGTCATTCTTCTTGCTCCGCTTGAAAGCTTGAGCTACACTGGAAGTCGTTGTCTCAGACCAGCGCGAGATCTTCGGAATGCCAAACCAGCCCGTGGAACTCGTCGACTTGTGCTTCTTGCCCTTGTCCGTGCGCGGCGTGTTCTCGTTGCTCATCGAAGCTTGTTGGGTGACAGCCGTCCGTGGCGGGGTGGCAAGAGGGACAGAGCCTCCGCGTGTCTCGATGGCAGGTGTCATGAGCATATCCGGATTGCTGTTATGGACATGGTCGTCCGCGGGTTGGTAGTCATAGTCATCCTCGTTGTCTTCGGGCACTGTACTGATGCGGTGATCCGAGAACTTTCTGTCGTAGCCTAGCTTGGCCGACGCCCCTCGTGATTGCGGGATAGACAGGTGCCCAGATTGGCTGGCATGGCTAGCAGTGGAAGTACCAGCATTGCCCTCGGGTTCATAGCCACGATCCTGTTCATAGGCACCCTCTGGTTGGAGCTCGTCGTACGACTGCTCGCCGTGGTTGCTTCCACTTGTGTTCCCAGGGACAGTCTGCGCCTTGAGCACATCCACTTCGGTCAAAAGCTGGTTCAACATGCCTTCGATTCTACCAAGGTCGTCGACCCCCTTGCCACTCAGTCCCTTCAACGCCCGCCTGAAGATGTTCCGCTTCTTGGCCGGAAGGTCATCGACTGTCATTGTACCGGACTGGAGAGACCTCGCGCCGCTTCCAGGGAACGGCCGTGGACCGTTGATAGCTCTCTGGACGGTCTTGTCCGTGTTCTCCTTGACCTCAGTGATAATGACGTCCTCGGTGTCGGCAAGCATTCTCTTGATGTCGTCGAAAGAGTTGCGCATCTCTGCAGCGGCTCGCACGAGAGTGACAAGGATCTCGGTATCCCGTGCACTCCGCTGGGCATCCCTGACCATCAAGTGTTGCATCAAAGCGATGATATCCTTCGATTCAATCCTGTCGATTCCAGCACCGGTAGCTGCATCATAGAACGGTGTCTCCATCCCGTGAGACATGCCACTCATATGTCTCAAGTGCTTGCTATTAGCAAGGAACGGGTCGTCTACCTGTGCTTGCTGAGGCGCGAAGTCGATACCCTTGCCCTTCAGACTTTGAACATCAGGCGTCTTGTTTGGTCCCTGAGATATGTAACCTTCGTCCGGGTTGTGGCCTGCCGGGCTTCTGATCGAGTACTGGTCGTGATAACCAGCATTGTCGAAGCTTTGCTGACCAGGCATAATGTCGTTAAGACCGGGGATATTAACGATGGGGCTCGCACCCTCGTAAGGGTTCGTAACGAGGGTGTCCCGTTTCCGGTCGTCGGATGTCCGGTGCCATTCCTCATCTTGCTCCTGGCTATTCTGCCGGCTGTGGTTTCCGGTGGTAGCCATACCAGCAACGGCGCCAATTGCCGCGGCGGCAGCGACTTCAGGAAGGCCAAGGCCATGGCTGCTTCCTTTCCCATGAACACTATTATCGGGAGTGTGCACACCTTCCTGGTGTTCCTGCTGCTGCAGGTTCCGAGCCACTGGTGTCTGCTGGCGTGGCGTGGCATTACCACTCCATGCCTGCCTAGGAGTCTGCCTACCAGCGTCGTCAATAGACTCCCCGTCATCCCAGTGTCCGATTTCCGGGATGTGGTCATCGTAGTTAGGGATGGCCCGGAAATCCATCTTCGGCTGGTCATACTGATCGACAGCATGGCGAGTGGCTGGGCTCAACGGTCCATCGCCGTTCATGGCACGCTCCTTGAAAGACTTATTCCGCTGCACACCGGCACCGTCAAACTGCTCGACATGTTCATCGGCAGCAGGTCCTTTGCCACGGCTCTGCGCGGCCTTCATAGCGGCAGCCGCAGCAGTAAGTGCCGGCAAGGTTATTGCAGCCTCGGATGCCGTGGGTGACTGTCGGTACTTCGATGTGGGTACCTTACGCCCGTATTCGTCAACATCGTACTCTTGAGCAAATTCGCGAGACCGTTGACTGCCAGAGCCCGAGGTACCATTCCGTTCGTCAACCAAGTCCCGTCGGCTTTGCTGGCTCTGTTGGGTGTGGTAGCTCTCCACGGACCTCTTCGAGGGGCTAGCATGACCATGAGACCGCTCCTCTTCCAACGTCGCCATAGACTGGCGAGGGCTGTATCCTGCATTTTGCCCATACTGTCCGGACTCGTTTGTCAGAACCGACCCGTCGAGCATGGAACCATCGACCAAGGATGCCACATTCGACTCGAGAGACTCGATGGCAATGTGTGGGTGCACAATCTGGGGGTTGGCACCAACCGCCCGAACAGCCTGGCCGGACGCGGCGTGGCTGATTTCGCTGTCATCGTAGCCGGCATGACCATAGTCCATGCCTGAGCTCCTGACGCTACGGTCGTCCTCTTCAAAACCACGGCTCATCACATTGCTTGGTGCAGATGTAGGCGAGTCCAGTGCGCGGTCGTGGCCTATCTTTTCCGGGGAGGACATTGAGCCACTGGTAGCTGTGACCCGAGAGTCACGATTCGGCGCCTCGCTGCCTCCCTCGGTGTATCCGGAGACACTCGGAATCGGACTGAGGCCGCGACGCTCTGGCTGATATGGCACATACTTCAGTGGAGGAGGCACGTCCTGGGTGTTGTAGTAGTCGAAGCTGCCGGCCTGCATGAAACCGGGGGCCTCGTGACCCTCTTCGTACACTTCCTCCTCATACTCGTGATGCGCAGGGACATGGACATCCCTCTCAGCCGAGTTGGATTCGTATTCCTCCTCTTCAAAAGTTCCCGTGCCTTTGCGTGGCAGAGCCCTCAGATCTCCATGTGAGATGTTAGCGTGTTGGGTGCCGAGACCGTTCTGCAACAGACGGCTCGTCCTTGTCGGTGTTGGTGTACTTGATTCCGACAGCACACCGCGGGAGACCTCCTGGACCGGTGTGAGCTCTTCCGAAGCAGATTGCGACCTGTCAGTTTCCGCCGATAAGATAGACGTCCTTGTCATGCCGGACATGGTAGTTCCAACCTCGCTCGCCATCAATGGCATCGGCGGATCCGGCACCGAGAGCTCCGAGTCCTCATAATCATCCTGCGGCAAGGATTCGGATGTTCGTGATCGTAGTTCCGCTCGCCGGCGACGCCTAGTCCTCTTGTCGTCAGAATTTGAGGTTTCGTGCATTACAGCAGCGGTTGCCAGAGCCCCTGCTGCTGCACCTAGGGCGGCAGCTGGGAGCCTGTCACTGCTTCTCTTGGGTGCCTGCTCGAAGTCACGGGTTACTTCCTCCGAAATATGGCTTACGCCGCTTTGCGAAGGACTGTAGTCAAAATCATGACGAGCCTCCCTATCCCGTCGCTCTTTCCTGATGCTGTCACGAGGGGTCTCGATGTGCTTTTCGGTGCCGGAAGACCGCCGTCTATCGCTCGCGTATTCGTCTCTGGACGCCGTTGTAGCGCTGGACGTGGTCGAATCGCGTCGGCTCTTATGCTTGCTCTGTTCCCGCTTCAGTGCATTTAGCTCGGGGAGGATGAGCCGTCTGATTGCATCCTCAACCGTTTCGAGAAGCTTGGGGTTGTTGATGGACGAAACCTTAGACGTCCCCGAGCGCACGGAATGCTGGTCATAAGAGCGATGGCTTGCAGACATGTTCGAGGACAGGATACTGGTATCAGCGCCAGAGACGAGGGAGTCCTGGGCATGTTTATCGCTGGACCGTTTTCGTGGCGTTTTCGTCCGTTCGGAGTGCTTATCTTTCTCGCTGACGCTGCTCGACCTGCTCTTGCTTGACTTTCTGCGATCCTTGTCCTTGGATTTCGACTCCTCGTCCCGTTTCTTGCTGCGGAGTTTGTCGACCACGATACCGGCAGTTGCCCCAGCCGCCGCGGCCCCGATCACATCCCTGGTACGGGACGGGCTCTTGCTCCTGACCTTTGACTCGGACATCCTGTATGACGATGATGTCGGCCCAGAACCGTCGAGAAAGCTGTCGGTAGGTATGGCAGAAATATCACTCAAAGCAGCCTGGTTTTGGTATGTGGCTGCGTTGCTGTCCGCAGCAGGAATGAGTGGGCTAGCCGGGCGGCGGCGACGGACGTTGCCTGACCGATCGATCTCGATGTCAATGGGATTGCGACTGACGTTGGATTCTTCGGTTGCGGAAGCATATGAGCTCAAGCTCTTCGCATCCTCGAGATCGTTGCTCAGTGTCGAAACGGCTTCGCGGTCGAGCCGCGCAGCACCAAGAGGGCTTGTCGTCCTCCTCCGACTGAGGCTTGCCTTCCGCGTCTTGGTCTCAGTAATCTGGATGTGGTCCCGGTCGGAACCGCTCTTGCGACTGCCCTTGCTAGGAGTCAGGCGCACGCGGACACTAGGTTTCCTCTGGTCGCTGGTACCTCCACCACTGCCGCTCTTGCCTCCTTCAAAGTATTCTATAAGAAGCGACGTCTGAGACTTCTGATGCTTGTGGCCGCGGGTTTTGATGGTGACTGGCGTGCCGTCCTCTGGAAGTGAGTAGGAGGACTTGGTCTCGGGGGGCTTCGACAGATCGATAGCCAATTCGGTGGCAGTTGGTGTCGTACTCTCAACAGTCGACTCGCTCTCTGTCGGTGCGGGCAGAGGAGGCACGGCAGAGTGCTTCTTGCTTTCAACGCCCATGGTCGAGGGAAAGGCAGTCGCGCTTTGATCTTGACCCGAACAGCCGCCTTCCGGAATTGAAAGTCTCCCGTCCCTGATTTGTTCCCTTCCCCCACGAATGTTGAGGGAAAAGAGGGCAGGACGGGTCGGCGCAAGTATTTGGGTGTTGTTGTTTATGTCTCAAGACATGAGGTGCAGGAGAACTGTAGTGGCGGCAGAAGAAAGTGTAAGCAAGGGAACGTCACCCAAACATTGGCAGCCAAACAACTTCAACGAGAGAAATGCGCAGCCCAGGTCTTGGGCGGGCGCAGCAGTGAAAGAGAGACCAATACGAAGCGACTCTGGCGAAATACTTACGGAGCTCGTGCTGCAAACGATAGGAGGTGGTTGGTGGTGCGATTTGGCCACTCGAACCAGTGAGGTCGTCGGCCGGCTGTCCAAGCAACAGCGGTCTGTCGGCTTCTTCAACAGCACCAGGTCAACTGGCTTGGAGTTGCAGCCAGAGATGCAGGAGTAAGTCGGAAGAGGTTTGGTAAGCGATCGCAGTTATGCTTTGGAGACGCCTGCGACCCGCAGAGCTACGAATGTGAGAGGTTGAACGCAACGACGAGGGCCGGTGTCGAGTGGGAGAGCTTGCGATTAACCGGAAGAATTGCGAGGACCGACTGGCGATGCGACGGGTGCAGAAGGCGCGGAAGATGCAGTACTTCCGTCTAACCAGCCACTGTGGTGAATCCTCACTTCGAAACTTGGAACTGAGCGGCCTCTGAGCGACAATAGGCTTATGAGGCTTGTTATTGTGCAGAAGTGGCTGGGATGGGCCTGATGAGTTGGCTCTGCCGATGGGATGGACCAATTGGACGGCCGGACAGGGGTGCGTTGAACGAGTGGGCTGCAGCAGCGCTCTGCAGGCCAGGCCAACAGAGGTGCGGGAGCGGCGAGAGGACGGACTTCTGGTAGAGAAGAAGATGGCAGCGCCGATGAGGCGGGATATGCGGGAGGTGTGGAGAGAGTGAAGTCGAGAGGGATGGGAGGGCGAGATATGGTCTGGTCTGAGTTCGAAACAGTCGAGTTCCGTGTCTGGTTCTGGAAGCTCTTTTACGGGTTGCTTGTCATCCTGACTGGAATGTTGATGTGAATTAAGGTATTGTAAGGTGGAGGAAGAAGATGGGATGCCAGCGACGAGCTGAAAAGCGGGATAGTGTCCAGATTATTGTCTCGGAATGACAATCCTCGTGGCCCTTCACCAGCTCAAGTCGGCGCTGGTAGGTATTCGTTTTTGTTTGTTTCGCAAGGAGATGGAGAAAGGAATCACAAGAAGAGAATCGGAGCTTCAGCCGCGGGGAGACAGGGGGACAGCAGTCACTGATGATTTCTGGGGACTTTCTCTTTTGTTGACATTGGCAACCGAAGAAGTGGGAACTGGAAACCGCTGCCTCCCACTAGGTAAGCTTCAGCCTTCCGTGACCAGGAACCCCTGCGGTTGGCTCGTGCTGATCCGCTGCGCTAAAACCAATCCACTTCGGCGTCCCGAAGAAACCAATGAATGGTCTGAAGAAAAACGTCACCGCTTCTCCAGTTCTCGCCAGTCTTTGACAGCTCCTTCGACTCCCCCACGCCGTTCCCTACCCAACTACTAGGCTAGGTAGGCTTGACTCGAACTCACTGGTCTGGGAGGCTTGTCACCTCGACACTGGATGTCATCTGTCCTCTGCAGCCGTCCTCGAAGTAGGCGGTTTGAGGTTGAGACAAGTCTATCTCCTCCCCGTCCGTCACGGAGCACCGAGACCCCGTGCGCGCACTCGGTGGCACGGGCAAAAAGAGAAGCTGGGCTGTTTGTCTTCACTGCTGCCGGTAACCTCTGCAGCATGACTTACTCCTTGGACCTGCACCGTCTGTTTGTCTCCCCGGTGTCCCTAATTATGAGGTGTCTAAACTCCATCAGCTCACAGTCATAGCTAAACTGCCCTAGCGTCATGAGTTCCGTGGAGTTATCTAAGATGGCACTCACCACGTCAGACAGAAAACTATGCGGGAGTCCCGTTCGGATCGCGCCGTAGCTCCAGTTCCATTCCAGGGCTCAACAAGCTACCGACTCCACCACACCACATTCCATTCACCTCAGCTCTGAAGGAGGCCTTGGTACGCGACCCAAGCTTCAGATTCCAACTGAGACCTTTCGCCCCTTAGACTTCGGGGGTTGTCTCTACGCCCTGACTCCCCCCAGCTAGACCCGACCGGCAAACCTGCACACCTTCAGGGGAAGTGGAAAGGTAATTGACGAGCAAACGGATGCGGCTCGGGAAAAAAGGGGAGAACGTTACCACCAGCGCCTCACGGCTCAACCTGGATGGTAGGTTGCTGCGGAACGGGGGGAGACACTGTGCAGAAAATGCAATGCAGGAGACCGACCGCACTCCTGCAGTAGCACCGTCGCAGCTGCGAGTATGTGTGGATTTTGAATGCATGTGCTTCCCGAGGTTCGATTGACCGCGAGATTTTCACCGAAAAGAGCGAGAGTGCAGGTCTGATCACAGATACGGTTGGTAGTGGTTAGGAGAGAGTACAGTATTCACGCCGAACGACATGCCATTTTCTAATTTCTTATGATATCTGATATGGTATGGTTTCTCGATTCTCGCTGCCCCTCAAAATGGGTTGAATGCCTCTTCAAGCCACTGTAAGAATGGAAAGGCTCTGCCCGAATACCAACGCCATGATAACAAAAACAGAGTGGTTATAACCATGTATCCAAGGACTAAAACACCTCCGTCGCTCTCGTCGCCTTCCTCCCCTTCTTCGCATGGCCGTCATCAACATCCCTCTTTTTGTACTTCCGATCCACCGCACTGGCAAGCTGCTCCACCTCCGCGTCCGCCAGGATCTCCTCGAGCAGAGGGTTGTCCATGAAATGGATAGGAAACCCTCCCGCGAGCAGCGCCTTTATCCCCTCTACCCGGGCCTGCAGCGACCACGAGTCTATGACCATCAGCTGATCGTGCACCCGTAGCTTCTCCCTATACCCGAACTCCTGATGGTGCAGTTCTCCGTCGGGGTCTGCCGTCGCATCCTTGCGGGCGGTCGAGTACCCGGGTCCCTTGCCCCGCTCCAGAGAGGTGACGATGCTCGTGAAGCTCGACCGCAGGTGTCTTCTGTCCCGCTTGGAGATGGCCTTGGAGGACTCCCTCACGATCTCTGCCATCCGGGTCATGATCCGGTGTTGATTGTACTGCATGTCGAACTTCTCGCCCGTCTCCTCCTCGCGCTGGCGTGCAGCCTCAAAGAGCTGCGCGATGTTGGATCCGGCGCCCGTCTGGACATCGGCATCCGTGCTGTCGAGTTGCTCCATGAAGGCGTCCATCGCCTGGTCGGCTTGATCGAGCAGATCAGGGACGTAGCTCGCGACCAGGCCCCATGCTTGTAGCGCGGCAGTGACTACCGCTCCGTTATCCTGGGCCTCAACTGACCCACCGTCGCTTTCGATGATCTCAACCAGGAACTGGAGGACTTCATCGTAAGCGCCCGGGCCGCCTCCGCCGTAGAGTGCCGAGGCACTGAGTGATTGTATGGCAGCCACCTTGACCTCCTCCTCTTCGTTGTCCTCGCAGACTCCCTTGAGTGTCTGGAAGACGCGGTCGTACACGTTGTTGGATGGACACGTGAGAACGGTGACGCTGAGTGCCCGCATAGCCAGCGTGCGCTCGTCGGCGCTGTCACCACTCCGGATGCTCCTCACCAGAGAGGTCATGATGTCCGCAAAAGACACATCGACGATACTCTTGGCGTAGTGGTGCCGCAGGAGGTGCAGATAAGCTTTGAGCGCCGCCTCACGACCCTGAACACTGCTACGCTTGAGATTCGTCATCTCGGCGATGCGGTCTCGCAGCCTGTCGGGCCAGGCGGCCACGGTGCCAGCCGCTTCACCATCGTGGTCTTCGCCGAGCGAGTTGGTGCTCACGGTCATGACGTCATCGTAGTCGTCGGAACCGCTGTAGTCTTCGTCTTCGGACGCATATCGAGACCCAGCTGTCGAGTGGCCGGGAGAGGTGGTCGGAGTGTGAACAGCAGAGGAACGGCCCGACTCTGGCCTTGCGCGGGCCTTGCGAGAGACCGTCTTGCCGCTCTCGAGCAGGATCTTCTTGCGGAGATCGTGCATTTTGACTGGAGTTTTGCGTGTGAGGCGCGATTAGAGGTGTCGAAAGTATACTAGGTCTCAGCTTCTAGCTTGAGTGGTGATTGTTGTTATCTTCGGGGAGCAATCTGCTGTTTAAATAAGTTTCCAGACAGAAGGTATAAGTTCGGGTTGTTGTGTTAGGTACTGGGTGGCGAAAAGGCTGAGCAGTGGTGGAGTTCGATTATGACATAAAGTGAGCCGAGAGTGTTGAGCAGAAAATCCATTAGGTAGAAAAGTCGAAGTCGAGGGAATGCCCAGCTTTTATCGCTCTTGGTAGGTGAATATTTTGCAAACGATTTTGTCTCCTGTCCGACTTATTAGTGCGAGGTTCTGTTAGCAATGTCGAAGAACATGGGAGGTTCGTCTGATAAATAGTTCCTTGTGAAGGTGCAGGGCCGTGCATTAGGTTCAGAAGAGAGGAAAGTGTGCGGAGGATCGCTCAAAACGACACCACATCCCGTGACGCGCGCCCGTGCCAACGGCGAGTTTGCTCCGTTTTAACCTCTCAGCTTCTTGAACACACGTGTCAGGTTTAGCAAGCCACATTAGCCAGATTTTAACACTGGCCCAACAGGTGACTCAGACAGTGTGAACTTCATCTGGGCAACTGCCCAGGTGCTGAGAATCGTTGGAATGACTGTTGCATGATTGCCTGTGACGCTGCCCAGTGGGCGCAGGGATGCCAATGTGGACCGGCGGGGGACCTTCACCGCTAAAACCGGCAAACCCACAGTTTTGGTCCGGGGTAGAAGTGCTTGCAGGAAGCTACGGTAGGCGTTAAGCCCAAAGTGGTAGCTTCACGATAAAAGATAAGGATAAGATAAGAACTGACGTCGCGTCATTGTCCAGGTTCCTCTGCCTTAACAGCATCGACAAACATTCAGCTTCATTCTCATCCTAAAAATACCTTGGAGGTATAGAGGCTTCGAGGTGGTAATTGAGGGTATTTTTGTTCCGCTGGCTCGGGAAGCTCTCAGCAACCGAAGCGAGGGGAAGGTGACGTGGTGCGATGCACACCAGCTGATCACCTGCTTGCCATTCCATCACACGCCATGCCCCGGAAGCGTCAAGGCTAAGGTACCCGATTTTAAGAATAGCATGGGAGTTAAGGTAGAACTTTCGGAAACTAAGGTAGCAGAGAACAAGTGAGCCAGGAACTGACTCTTCAGCGGGCTCTGGCCGTGATTAGAAAAGCGTCGAGAGCTCCTTGTGGCTCCAGCTGAAGCATGACGGCGGGGTGTCGTTGCCCCGTTTGTGTGTGTTTCACACAACGGGAGTGAGCATTTATCACCAATAACAGGTCGATATGCAGAGGCAGGTGCCGGGTAAGGGAGCGGTGATTAAGATGGTATTTGCGAATAGAGCTAAGGTAGGTAGGTAAGGTAGGTAACTTACTGGTGCTCAGATTGCGGATGGTCCAGCCTGAGGCAGGTGTAGTGGCCCGGAGTAGCAACTTCCCCTCTGCAGGCAATCAGAGTTATACCTTCTTCACTCCTTCCGCACTTTGAAGGTGCATCCTGAGGTATCCGTCCGAGGAGCTTATCAGCAAACGAAGAGCTGCCGCCTGCCTGCCCCTCCTTACCCCTCCAACCAACCACAAAGCAAAGCGGCAACCCGTTTGGCGAGCTGGAAGCCTTCCATCTCACCACTTCAACCCACTCCCGTACTTTCGAGTAACCTTCGTGGTTATCCCCTTCACCTTTCCGCAAACCCTGACACTTTCCGTGCTCCAAATCTTGTCCGGTGCGAGACTGAATTGCAGAGACATACATTCACTTGTATGCTCCTGTCCTTCGAGGCGAGGAACAAGTGAGACGGATCCTATCAACGATAAAAGGCGTCCTTCATTCACACCTTATTTGCACCTTATCGTTCAACACCCCGCCCTCGTCTGCCTGATCCGAACCTCCGTCCTACTTACAGCTCACCTCTCAAACAACTTGCCCCGCCCTGGACCTCGACCTCGACCTCAACCTCCCTCCGGCACCTTACTTCGACCTTACTTCGACCGATCTTCGCATCTGATCGTCTTCTTTTTAAACTTCGTGTGTCCATTATCTATTGCCTCCGACCTTGATCTTAAGGCTCGTGTTCGCTCAACGTAATCCTGCGAAGTGTCATCAATCTGTTTTCCGGTGCCACTCCGTCGGCAAACACCCTGATAGCAACGGGTCGTCTTGCCAATATCGGACAGCATGGCGCAGCCCGAAGACAGCGGTGACAGCGGTACGTTGCATCTGGTCTCTCCCACTGCCCTGCATTCGTCAAACCAACTTCCTGGATGTCGAAATAGCTAACTTGTGTTCCTACTGACCACAGTCACCATCAAGCTCTTTGCAGACGAGAACATCAAAGAGCTCCGCCGGAGGATCATCACTCTAACTCGTACCAACGACACGGTCAAAATTGGCCGGTCCAGCAAGGTTCCTACCAAAGGCTTCGTCCCAGCTTCTGGTAACGCTTGGTTCGATTCCCCAGTCATGTCGCGCAACCACGCAGAGATCGTTGCCGACATCGACAACCAGGTATCGCCCAATAACTTCCTCCCTTCTGATTCTCGTTTACTGACTGTTTCCCCCTCTCTGCAGTCTGTCTACCTCCGGGACACCGGCTCCCTCCACGGCACCTTTGTGAAGGGCGAGCAGCTTACCACAGGCCGCCTGACCCAGATAGCCGACGGTAGCAAGATCAGGTTCGGACTACCAATAACCCGCAACTTGGAGTGTTTCGCTCCCGCAACGATCGAGGTGGGTATCACTCATTACAGGTGCCCACCTGTGCACCGGAATCAGACAGCGGGTTCAACATTTGCCCTGCCAGAGTACGTCGATGACGAGTCATCTTCTAGCGACGGAGATGCTCAAGAGCAGGAGGCGGACAACATTGTCTCGGACATCCAAGGTACAAGCAAGCCGACGGCCATTGTGGACCTTACCGAAGCCCAACAACAGGTTGATATGGTCGACTTGACAGACGAGGATTTGTCTGCCAGCCCGGCTCCCGAGTCCGAGCACTTGATCGACCTGACTTCCCCACTACGGGCTGCCAGCCCGGACATGGAAGCAGAGGAGGAGGAGGATGACATGGTCGAGGAGGACGTCCGGGTCTTGAACGTTACATCCATGACTCTCGACAACCTCATGGACAACTCCGACAAATATATCTCGGATGTTGAGAGCCGCTGCTCGGAGGATTCGGATGACAGCGATCAGTCAATCAACCTTGGCGGCGAGGAGATAGACTCCACCAACAGCGAGGCGAGCGACGAGATTATCGACGACGTCGACCACAACCGCAGTGATGACGATGAAGGCAGTAACAGCGAGTCCGAGAATGCGGATTGGGATGCTGAGTATGATTCAGATGACGATGTCCTGGACCACGGTAAGCCCGGAAGCCGTGGATATTTTGCTAGGTATTCGTACGGTTTACTGACTTGCGGTAATAGATGATCCAGATACAGCTGGTTGGACGCTCCCGGACCGACAAAACCCGCCAGTTGGTGTTGACGATGACCGCATCTACCAAGCCCCGAGCAACATGGCACAGGGAGGTGACATGGCTGTCACTCGTGATATGCCTCCCACCAACAACCATCGTATTGACCATCCGTGCGCATTCGGAGGCCCATACATGACGCCCTATTATCCTGTGGCCGAGAACTCTGCCCCCATGTACCCGCCGCCACCCGTGAGACTGCCATCGCTCGCGAACCTGCATCGCCGACAGGTCAGCCCCTCTGATGCAGCATTGCCGAAGCGCTACATGCACTTCACCGCCGAATCGCTTGGCGGCAGCTCGAGTGGTCAGGCGCTCGGTGCGATGACTGGGAAGCAAGAGTTCTTTGCCGCTCGTGAGGTCAACAAGGCGAGGGCCTATGCGCCTTTCGGCCACTCGCCTGTTCTACCAACGAGTGACGATTGGCCGCCACGATTTGCGAGCAACCCTCTGATGTCCGCAACCTGGGATGAGAATCAAGTTGTTGCCGACAACAATAGGGGGTTTGAACACCGCACAGTCGAGAAGCCAGCAGTCTTTGAGACGGCTATAGTTTCCAAGGAGTCCACCCGTATCATGGAGCCCGCGGTCGTCAACGAACCCGCCGTTGTTGAGGAGGTGGTTGCGGAGAACCCCACTGACGTCGAGAAAACCACCACCCTCGATAATGTGGCGGGTCCGGCAGATGAGCCTATGGCCACAGGCCATGGGATTCCCGAGACGGACAACCTGCTCAAGCATCCGATGTTCGCCGATGACGAGCACGGTGACTGTGACACTGACGAGTCCATTGCTGGAGATTTCCAGTCACCAGCCAAGGCGGCGCAAACCACTAGCCCTTTCTCATTTGCCGCCGGCAAGGCGGTAGCAGTCACGCCGCTGTTGCAGACAGGAGATGAGTTCCTGTCCGGCCCTAAGTCTTTTGTCGATCTCGAGCTCCCTACATATCCTTGCGACGACACCGACCATGAGCCCAGGACTGCTTATGAGCTGTATAAGCTCAAGAAGTCTACTCATCGCGAGGTCGACCGTCGTACCCACGTCGGCATCTCTGATATTGTCCACGTTCCTTCCGCTTCGAAGCCTGAGACGGAGGAGCAGGCATCTGAGGTGCTCGGTGTCTTCAACGACCAGCACCCTGGGAAGGGGAAACGGAAGGCTGACGAGATGGAGGAGCTCACAGTTCCCGAGCGGCTGTGGGAGGCTGGTGAGTCCACCCTCATGAGTCACCTTCTCAAGGCCAATGCTGAGATGTTGCACCCTGTCACAGGCGCCCACGCCGACACAGCTTCCGACAACGGCACGACCGTCAACACAGGTACACCCGTCAACGCCAACACGGCCGCCAACTCTGACACGGCAGTCAACGCCGACACGGGCGTCAAAGCGCAGACAGCTGTCAATACTGACAATGCCGATGCAACGCGCCGTTCTATGCTGAGCACTTGGTCGGCTCGGGCGCGCCAGGTCGATCTCATGACGCATATTGAACCCAGGAGCGACGAACGTGCCGCGAAGCGACTTCGCATAGGAAAGACCGCAGGGCGCCTGGGTTATTTTGCCCTGGGTGGCCTAACCGCCGGTGCTGGCTTGGTTAGCATGCTCATCTACACGGCCCCGACTTTCACCTGAAAGGACAGATCAGGCCGCCAAACAGTCAGACTCTCCCCCCCGTTAAGAGCTTCAAGATTTCTCCTGCTTTTTAATTCGGAATTTGTGCTTTCCCCCCGAGTTCATGACGGACATTTATGCATTGTTTTATTCAGTATCCCGGTTTTCCCCAGGACGGTCTCACGGTCGGCGTTGCGGTTGCATAGGCAAGAAGGAGGATATGGGTTTTTTGTCGACCCCGCGAGAGCTTGTTGTCATGGCAGGGAAGACATTTCATGTTAGTCAACAACTCAGGTTCATTTCCGTCCTTGCCAGTTCGAGGCCGTCGAGTGATGGAGTTTGCTAGCATCTCTTCGGGAGTCAACCCGTCACGGTTATATTGCTTTAAGGATGGGCTTTCCTTGACTCCATTTCATGAGGTCGTATTGTGACACACGAGGGATAGGTAACAGCAGTTCAGTTGTGTCGATGGGAAGAGGAAGATCAGTAGCTACATAAATGCAACGAATTACATGTTTTCCATGACAAAGTTCCCTTTCCTTCGTCCTAAGACAAAAACCCACACGATGTTATATCATGGCCATTTCCGGTAACGATGTGTCACTCCCGTAGTAACCTCGCCTATATCCGCACCTCGGCTCCCCAATGAAGAGGGACGTAAAACGCTATCACACCCACGTCCACGCGATAAAACACGGCGCCTCCTCCGATTCTCGGCGACCACTCCGGCTCATTGTTCGTTCTCTCCAACGGCTCCGCTTGCCAGTCAATCGCGGGGATATAGGGGGATATTGGGGCGGATAGGCTGCTAGTCTGCTGCCGATGAGGGGTAGCTCCGGGAATGAAGCCTAGACATATGCAGCCTTCCGACTCTGCGCCTGGGGTCCTCGTCGACTGTACTGACGTGGGATGTGGTTGTTTTCCCTTATAATAATCGCTCAATTGCGCCCCTTAACGGGTAGATAAAGTCTAGGTGTTCCTTGGTCTCCCTGGATCCTGAGCTTACTCTTGTGTCGACACCTCCACGTCAACAAAAGCCATCATGCCTCTCTCAACCGCCTCCCTCTTCCCGCCTCCGTCGACGACGGAGTACATGAAATGGCCCAGCCGGCGCAGCGTGGTGCACAGCACCAAGGGTATCGTAGCCTGCACCCAGCCACTGGCAGCGAAATGTGGTATCGACATCCTCAACAAGGGCGGTAACGCAGCCGTAAGTTTGTCCCTTGCCTTTTGTTTACCCACCTCCTTTTCGCTAAACGCCGAGACACAACCCACAAGTGCTGACATACTCCCCGCCCCCACCAACAGGACGCGGCCGTGGCCGTAGCAGCGGGCCTGAACATAACGGAGCCGTGCTCGACGGGGATAGGCGGCGACATGTTCGTGCTCTACTACGACGCAAAGACGAAGAAGGTGAGCGCCATGAACGGATCCGGGCGGGCGGGCGCGAAGCTCAGCCTCGAGCGGCTGCGGAAGGACCTGGGAATCCCCGAGGAGCAGCGGGAGGGTAAGATCCCCATGATGAACGTGCATTCTGTGACCGTGCCCGGTGCGGCTGCGGGTTGGGTAGATACGGTGGAGAGGTTTGGTAGCGGGAAGGTGACGCTGGAGGAGGTCATGGCGCCCGCTGTGGAGCTGGGCGAGAAGGGGTTCCCTGTTAGTGAGATGACTGCTGCTTGGGTATGCTTTTCTCCCCTCCTGGTTCTGTTTAGACACGACAAGGGACTGACAAGAAGCAGTGGAACCGCTCCGAAAACATCATCCGGAACGCCTCCCCCAACTTCAGGGAGATGCTCAAGTCCGACCCCTCCGCAAAAGACGGCGTCCGCGCCCCCCGTGCAGGCGAGATAATGAAGAACCCTGCCCTGGCCAAGACCTTCCGCACCCTGGGCGCCGAGGGCAAGAAGGGGTTCTACTCGGGCCGCATCGCGGAGGAGATTATAAAGGTGACCGAGTCCCTCGGCGGCCTCCTCGAGCTCGATGACCTGCGGCACCACCTCGACCTCGGCTCCGAGCCGGTAGAGCCCATCTCCCTCAAGTTCTCCGCCCAGGGCGCGGAGGAGCACGCCTCCGGCGGCGGCGTGGAGGTGTGGGAGCACCCGCCCAACGGGCAGGGGATCGTCGCCCTCATGGCGCTGGGGATCATCCAGGAGCTCGAGAAGCAAGGGAAAATCCCCGTGTTCAAGGCGGAGGACCACAACACGGCCGCCTACCTGCACGTCATCATCGAGGCGCTGCGCATCGCCTTCGCGGACGGGACGTGGTTCGTCACGGACCCCAACGTCGTCAAGGTCCCCAGCGCCGAGCTGCTGTCCGAATCCTACCTGAAGGAGCGCGCGGCGCTGTTCAACGCGGAAAAGGCGGCCTCGGACCTGGTGGCGCGCGGCTCGCCGGCGCTGAGCAGCAGCGACACGGTCTACTTCTCCGTCTCGGACGGCGAGGGCAACGCGGCGAGCTTGATCAACTCCAACTACTCCGGGTTCGGCACGGGCATCATCCCCCAGGGTTGCGGCTTCACCCTGCAGAACCGGGCGGCCAACTTCTCGCTCGACCGGAACCACCCCAACGTGTTTGCCCCGCGGAAGAGGCCGTATCACACCATCATCCCGGGACTGGTGACGAACGTCTCGGACGGGAGCCTGCACTCCGTCTTTGGCGTCATGGGCGCGTTCATGCAGCCACAGGGCCATGTGCAGGTGCTGCTGGGACAGATCGTTGGTGGGTTGAGCCCGCAGCAGGCGCTGGATGCGCCGAGGATTTGTATAGGCCAGGGACAGCCGGATGATGGCGCGGGCAATGACATGCTTGTTAACGTCGAGGATGGGATGCCGGAGGAGACGGTAGAGGGGCTGCGGAAGCTGGGACACAGGGTTGAGGTTGTGAAGGGGATGGACAGGGCTATGTTTGGACGGGGGCAGATTATCAGGTGGTCTGTCGACCCGGTTGAGGGGACGGGGCTGTGGAGTGCTGGCAGTGACCTTAGGGGGGATGGTGGTGCGTATCCTGCGTGAGGGGAAGCGTATTCGGGTGATGATATACATGAGTGAGGAAGAGAAGATGCGCCATATCGGTAACAGGCAAATATCAAGCAAGCACTAAGACTATGGTCTAGTCGGCTGTAAAAAGCGGCTTTAGTCATCTCCGATGATGGAAGGATGGGTACAGATGCGAGTGCAAAGTCCAAGACAGGCGACGAGATGCTCGGGTATCAAGCAATATGCAGATCGCCGTGAACAAAACAACCGCTCATTATGTACACCGAACCTCTTTACCGTAGCTCTGTATGCGCCCCCGTACAACCATGTATTCGTCGCAGCTAATCATACACTCCCATCCCCGACCCATATCTACCTCCCACTATCCCTCTCAACATTCGTCATGCTCTCCTCCGTCGCCAGCTCAGCAACCTCCTTCTCGTCAACCTCAGAGGCAGCAGCAGCAGCAGCGAGCACCTTCTTCTCCTCCAACAGCTTCGCCAGCTCCCCGTTCTGGTGCATCGAGACGAGGATGTCGCACCCGCCCACGAACTCCTTGTCGACGTACAGCTGCGGGATGGTGGGCCAGTCGCTGTACTCCTTGATGCCGTTCCGCAGCTCCGGGTCCTCGAGCACGTTGAAGGCGGCGAACTTGGCCGGGTCGACCCCTTGCAGGCCCAGTATCTGGATGGAGGCGCGCGAGAAGCCGCACTGCGGCGTCTCCGGCGTGCCCTTCATGAAGAGCACCACGGGCGCGGAGGACACGGCCTTGTCGATCGCCTGGCGGGTCTGGTCGGAGAGGAGCCGGAGCTGCTGCTGGCGACCGAGGGTGAGGGATATCGGGGAGGGGGTGGTGGCGAGTCGGAAGGCGGAGAGGGAGGAGGGCGCGGCGGATTGCCGGAGTTGCTGCGGTGGAAGTGTTAGCTTGCTGAGGAGAGAGGTGCTGGTGGAATGGATGTAGCGTACCCTTGATAGCATCGTTCTTGCAAACATCTTGTCTGAGTTGTGTGGTCCTTATTTGGAGGAGAGGATGTGATGAGCACGGTAAGATTTCTAATCGCGCTGTTGTTGGAAACTTTGGCGGTTCGTCTCGGGTGTCCAACAAAACGAATGATGTAACCAAAATTTCGGATGACACATCCGCTGGCTGGACCCTAACCCTGGCATGCATCTCGACTATAAGTCTCCAAGGTAAGCAGACATGAAAGCCACTCGACAACCAACTGGATTTATTATAACCTATGATTGTCTTATCATCCCCTCAACTTGAGCGAATGGAATGGGCTGGATCTTTACTCTAAATAGAGGAGATCCCAGGACTTTCTGTGACATAACCACCGCGCCTTTTTCATACCACATACGAAGCACCTTCCATATCATTTGCTCTAATATATATCTGGCATCGTTCCCGGCGGCGCCGGCGAACGACGGGCGACAGGGACGAACCGCGGACTGGATGGGGAGGCGAGAGATCCGGGGCATGGGCCGAAGCGTGGTGCAACGAGCTCGAGACTAGAGATGCTCTCCGACGGGACTGGGAGACGCGATGGAACCTGGAACTCGCTAGGGCGACGACGAGACGACCGGGACGCACAACGCAGCCGGCTGACAGCCCGGACTTCGACGGCGCGCTCCGGAAGCATAGAACGCTGCGGAAGCACGAGAGCTCGCTCCTGGTCCAGATACGGACCGGGAAGGTAGGCCTACGGGCGTTCCTCTTCGAGCGACGGGTTCCGGACGTATGGACGCCGCTCTGCCAGTGCGGCCAAGCGAGGGAGACGCCTCTCCATCTGACGGTGTTCTGTGGCGAGCTACGGAACGAGAGACGCGCACTAGAGCGAGCCGTAAGCCCTAGGGCACTCCGCACGAGCAGAGACTTCGCGGCGCTAACGGCGGGCCCGGCCACGGCAGGGGCCGTCGTCAAGTGGCTCCTCAGCCTCCGGAGGTTCCCGGAGTTCAGGCTCGCAGAAGAGATCGCGAGGGAGGACGAGATGGCCCAGGAGGGGGCGGCGGGGTAGGAGCGCCGGGTGTACAGGGGTGGATGGTGTTTGGGGGTTGGCCATGGGATCACTAAGCTGGCGGTGGTGAGACCCCAGTATAGCAAGGCCGAGAACGTGCAGTCGCCGCAGATTGCGGCCAGAGCGTTGTACGTAGGTTTTAGTCCAACTTCGGTAAGGTTTCCTATGTAAATAGACAGGTAGAGGTACCGAATGCCCTCCGGGCACATCGGCGTATAAGTAATAATAATAATAATATATCTGGCTGTTTCCCCACAAGCGCAAAGGTACCACCGTATGCCCATGAGACCCCTGAAAGTTCCAGTTGTCCTCCTCTACATGGTCTTATCGCCACGCAGCGCAATCTCGGTGGACGTAAGCTTATGGTGTCTCTCCAGGCGTTGCTTTTGTCACTCCTCGCCGTTGTTCAGAGATGAGCATCCATTGTCCTAGCCTTGAAAGAGGCATAGCCCAGGACATAATCAGGAAGCTTTTGGCTAATCGGACCAATATCCATGGCTGGACGAAGCTCGGCGACGACCCTTCTTGAACTTCCCCAACCAGAATTGGGACAGATACCCTTCCTGGGGCGAGGGATCACCAGATTCAACCTGTGCGGCTCGCGATTCGATATCGTACTCTGCGACAAGACGTAGCCGCTCGAACTTGTCTATCGCTGACACGGACGTTTCAGCCGGCCAATCATCCTGGCTTGTTGAGTTCTCCTCTCGGTCTGACCGTTGAAGACCGTCCGCAACGGTACTAACCATGCTTGTGACACCCTCAGTGGCACCGCACGGTCCCTCCTCACAGCCTCTTCCAGCAGCAAAAGCTCTTCCAGCAGCAAAAGCTCTTCCAGCAGCAAAAGCTCTTCCAGCAGCAAAGTGCGAATCTCTTCGACTTCAGCTGTCTCGAGCGGGGTCAGGCCATCGTTGTCTTTGCTGTCCAGATCAGCCCCGTGTGCCAAGAGTGTCCTGGCCGCACTCTCATCACCATAGATTGCTGCGTTGGCTAGCGGTGTCCGGCCTGACCCCTCCTTGAGGTTGAGGTCGAAGCCATTATCGAGGAGAATCCGTATCCTTTCGCGGGACCCTAGAGTCCAGCACGTTGACACGTCGTTCTCAATCACAGACCGATCGGCACCGTTCTCAACCAGGATCTTGACACACTCGGCCTGGCAGTGTAGTACCGCATACCACAGGGCTGTTTTGCCATTTCTACCTCCGATATTCGCATCGGCCCCGTGCGCGAGAAGGAGCTGGATCATCGTAAGTATGTTTTTCGGGTCCATGTTGGTCATGGCGGTTACAAGTGGCGTCCGGCCGGCCTTATCGATGTGGTTGGGGTTCGCGCCATGGCTCAGAAGTAGCTTGACGATCTGCTCCTTTCCCCCATAGACCGCTTCATTAAGTGGGCTGACATCTGTCCCCATATCCGGATTGATGCCCTGCTCAAGCAGCATTTCTAGGGTCGAAATATGTCCCGTTTCGATTGCCCTGTTCAGCAAAGGGGCATGCATTTCGCTCCCGGGGACAGCCCCGTTCGTGATGAGGATCTTGACAATGGTAGGCTGACTTTTGTCTACTGCTATCCACAAGGGATCTCCATCACGGCTGGGTGGGTCGAGAGGCCTCAACTCCTCGTCATCAACGCGATAGTCCAAGCCAAACTTGTTGGCTCCCTTGGTGAGCAGTGTCCTTACGACCGCCTCATGGCCATTGCAAGCTGCCCAGCACAGAGGCGTCCACTTTCGGTTGTCCCTGGCCTCCAGGTTGGCGCCGCCTGCGATGGGCGCTTCGATGGTGGTGTCGAACCCGCGCCCAGCCGCAAAGCAAAGCGCTGTTCTGCCGTCGCGGTCTTTGTACTCCAGATTTGCTCCGCGTTCGGCGAGCGCCTCTATGATCTTATCGCGGCCGTTAGCTGCTGCCTCAAATAGTAACGTGGACCTCTGCAACGTATCGAGGGTCTTGATGTCTGCGCTGTTGTCGAGGCACAGCTTTAGCACTTCCGGATGACCATATTGTGCTGCCCAGGACAGAAGCTGTGCTCGTTCGTCGTCTGTTGTACTCGAGGAACTGAGTACCCTGCTGACGAGTTTGAGAAGCATTTTGTATGTGGACGACCTGTCTTCCGTCATGTGCCAGACATGCTTCAGCCAGTATTTCTTGGCATACGCGTAGAACTTGAATCTTTCGTGGGCAGGCCCGTCATTGCGTTTCATGGCCTCGGAGACCACCTTACCAATGTCGACTGAGGAATGGCGCCGAGCCCTGAGCAACTTGAGTGCGAGCGTTCGACTGGTACTGGCGTTGTCCATAGAGCGGATAATCTTGTAGGGTGTTCCATGAACGGGTATCGCTGGAACAACAGTGGTGGACAGCTGTGTATCGAACACACCGTAGTTCAGATAGGTGAGTACAGTCGCGCACATCCTTCTGTTGGCGTCCGCAAAGTAACTCTGGTCCTGGGTCGGGCATCGAGTAGTGAACAAGAACTGCTTGACGCTGTGGTGTATCAATCTGACCGTCAGGTTCTCTTCATCTACCATGATCAAGCTTCCACAGGAGGCCAATGCCCCGTAAACGTTGTTGAGTTGTTGTGCTGAGTCCCATGTATCGTCTCCCGGGATGACGCTCAAGGCTTCGCGTAGTTCATCTGTAGTCAGGGGCCGTTGAGCGGCGATGACAAGCTGGAATGTTTGTCTCTGATATGACCTCCCGGTCTCATGTATGTTGGCCCTCTTCAGTATGCGGGAGAACGTCACGTTAAGGGTCGTTGAGAGTTCAGCGAGGGCGCAGCGGATGCCCGCATCGGTCGTCTCTGCACATAAAGCCTCGATTTGCAGGGCGACCCAGAGAAACATGCCCTAAGCACCTGCTAGTAAAGCGTCCGCGATCTCGAGACTGAGCTGAGGATCTCCAAGTACCAGTTTCCCGGATTCGACCCTGTCGTACAGTTCAGCGTCAATAAAACGTTTGATCTCCGGGTTTTCCTCCGGCAGAGCTAGGAGGGTGCTTTCGGCTAAGGACTCGATCAGTGTGGTTGGAAGGTTGTCAATATCAGACCTGCAGGCAACGCATATGCGTAAGTTGAACGCATTTTGGAGTTTGCGTAGCTGGGCTACCAGTCCACGACGCTCCTGGTCGTTACACTCATCCAAGCCGTCCAGGACGAAGTAGGCTTGGAAAGTCCCGGGTAGGTCGAGCAGTATTGAGAGCACCAGGTCAGAGTCGACGAATGGATCATTCCTCTTGAAGCGCCGGTCTACCGATGACAAGTCCGGGACGGAACGCAATATTTGCCGTCTTAGAGACCGAATGATTGTGCTGCAGAGGAGACTGTCGACTACGTCGTGCCGACAGAAGAAGTATGCCACAGCACAGTTGTGCGTCTGCTTATCGAGAACGAGGTCGCCGACGATGTTGGCCATCATGACGGATTTGCCAGAGCCTAGTTTTCCAGCACAGGTCAAGGTAGCAGGGTCTTGACTGGCTTTCCACTCTTGGTATGTAGTTGACTGCCTGAACCAGCTTGTCTCTCCTTGTTTTCGGGTTTCCTTCCATGTTGTCTCGTAGTCGTATGTAGAGCAGGTACTGAGTACGCGGATGTGGGTGTCTTGCCTTTGTAGGTGAGCATCGGCCTCGGTAGACCGTAGAATGGTCGAAAGTCGCGAATTTTGCTCCCTGACTTCCTGGCCCGTGAGCAGCGATACCTCGTCTTTGATGTGCGCAGAGATGCTCTTAAGATCGGACTCATGGACCTTCATGTCCGCGTCGCTCGGGAACCACACTAACTGTCCAAACGCTGACTTCTTGGTCATCTTCAAGAGCTGGTGGCAGACCCGCACAAATGACAATGAAGTACTCAGACAGCTGTGATTGCAGGGCTTTCGACTGAGGGTAAAGTTGATGAAGCCTTTCGTAACGTGGAGCCGAACGGCCGACGTCCATCAAGAGAGATGACAACTTGTCGAGATATGAGGAAAAGTTCACAACTGTGAGCAATGTCATCCTGACGAGCGACCAGACGCCGCATGCTATAATGTTCTGGGTGCCGCCAACGATGACATCTCCGAGCGCGGCAAACTGCAGGATGGCGTGCTTTAAAATGTTGGTAAACCGGGTACCGAAGCATCGTCGACTCTTGAGCAATTTGGCAGCATCGCGGTCGATCTCTTCCGTGAGTCGCATGACATCTTCGAAGTTTGGAGGGCTCCGGACTGATTTGTCTCTGGTGCTGCAGAATGCTGCTTTCTGTTCAGCCGACAAGTCCTTCTGGAACTCAGAGATCGCTTGGGCCAGACGGAGCTCGGCCTTCAGCGTCGATGCCCTGGATAGAACGAGAGACATTATAGCCACATGCCCTTCGAACAGGGGAAAAAGCAGTCAAGAGTAACAAACTTGACAGAACGTTCACCGGAGAACTGGAGATGGTTTGTCCCGTGCAATGAGACGGCTGCGACATGCATAGCCACATAGCGGCACGGCAGGCCTCCGAGCTGGCATCGGGGGGGTGTACTGCCTTATTGGATGCTTCCAGACCACATCGTGACAGAGCTACAGGTTGCACAAGTTCGAACCTATCAAGGTTGCGGAAGCGTCAACGTACCTAGCATGTCAGGATGGAAAGGAAAACATGTTGAAGTGGGTTAGTTTCTAGGTATACCATGAGTGATAAAGGGCTTGAAAAGAAAAACGATAAAAAAAAAGCAAAAACAAAAACGAGAGACTATCGAAAACAAATGTGTTGATTAAAAAGGATCGGTAAACAGGACGGGAGTGTTGAAATAAACTTGCTCCAATAACAGTTGCTCAGTTTGGGTCTCGTACAGTGCTCCCCCGGTTTATTTGTTAGTATTCATTAGCGCGACCAGTGTAAACAACAGGCCAAAACAAGGTTGTGTCCAATCAAAGCCTACATACAGCTTTGGCGGTTTCAAACCGGGGGAGCACTGTAGTAACCACAGTATATCTGGCTGGTACGAAGTATCCGACAAATGTTAACATTAAGGTAGTAATATAAGCATGCTAGCTTCAACCCCTCCTAGCTCAAGTAACTAATTAAGCCAGAATCTATGTAAGCAACTAGCTACACTTCCTCCTCATCCATAACAATAACTCCGAAGCGCCGACCTCCGTCCCATAACACCGATACTCCCCGTCTACCCTATTCCGTATCATCTAACTAGCACTGCCATCTCCTGATCACAAACTCATCCCATCTTCAACCTCTTCACATCGGGGCCTGAGATCCCCATCGCCACACCGCCATTACCACCGCCAACATTGTTCGACACATCCGCCAGCGGCGCCCGTCCACCAGCGGCACCCCCATCCAGCGGGCGTTTATTCACGATCGTAGGCGGGCGGTACTGGCCCCTATTCGCCAGCGGACTGCCCGGTCCGCCGGGGGCACCGATACGTCTGGCAGCGTCGAACTGCGGGTTGACCATGTTGCCGGGTCTCTGCTGTTGCTGCGGGACCGGCCTGGAGGCGGCTCCGGCAGCGGTTCCGAATGCGGGTGCTGCACTAGATCCCGCTGCGGCTGCCGCTGCTACTGCCTTCTCCTGAGTGGATGGAGGGGCGACGTGCTGCCCGTTGCGGGCGAGGGGTTTGGACTTGGTGTGGTCTATGCCTGGCGTTTTGCGAATGGAGGGAGATTCAGCGCGAGGGTTGAAGACTTGTCCTGCTTGGGGCGCTAGGGTTGAGCCGGTTGATAGGGCATCCTCGGGTATCTCTTTCACTGCGCGGGCGGAGAAGAAGCCTACGCCGCCTGATGGAGGCGCTTGTGGTGTTTGGGGTTGTTGAGGTGTCTGGTGGGACGATCCATTCGACATGGTTGTTGTGCTGCTGCTATTGGAGGCGTTACTTGGATGACTGTTAGAGTTGTTGTTGTTGTTAGAGTGCTGCTGCTGTGGCCTGTTCTGGTTGTACTGTTGTGCCGGACGCTGTCCTTGGTGGTTGCCTTGGTTCTGTGCTCCGTTGAACTGATTCGGACGAGGGTTCTGGTGCTGGTTCGGCGTTTGCGGTCCACGGTTGTTGAATGTGCTCCCACCGGAGCCCGTCCTCGTCATGGGGCGTGACGGCGGTTGCATAGGCGCCGTGGTAACCGCAGACTGATTCTGGGTCTTCTCGTCCGAGGTGCTGGACTGTACCGTGCTCGCAAGCATGACTTCGTCCGGATGGATGACATCCTCCTCCGCAGCAAAGTCCACATCGTCGAATTCTGCGCATACGTTAGCGTTCTACCGTTAGTCTCCAAGTCAGCCGCGCATCAACATACCCGACAAGATATCGTCAAACGTGTCCAAAGCTATCAGCCTGTTAGCACATCTTCCCCAAGCAAACGGCCATCCAACATACCCTGAGCAGCCTGCGTCTCAGCAACAGCCTTCTTCTTCGCATCCTCCTTATCCGCCGCCTCCTTCTTGATAAAGTCCTGGTGCCTATGCAACCCGCCCTCGTCAAACTTCGTCGGCTCGACCTTCATCTTCGTCACCTTAGCCAGGTAACTCTTATCATAAATGCAATTCCCCAGCACATTCCCAAAACTCCTCAGCGCCCGCTTCAACGCATCCGTCGTCCCTTCCTTCTTAGCCTTCTCGAAAGCCGCCGCTTTGCCCTTGCAGTTCTCGATGTGGCCGTACCCGATATCCTCGTGGAACGTCCCGTCTCTGAGGGTAACGCGCACGATGACCGACAACCCCAAGCTGATCTTGAGCGTCTGCGGGTGCTCCTCGACGAAGTCGACCTGGATGTTCTGGATGCTCGACGACCACCCGTTGAAGCCGAACACCTCGTTCGCGAGGGCGATGCACTTCTCGGCCGAGACGTAGTGGACCTTCTGCCCCCCGGGCCCCGCGCGGGACGAGATGTACTCCGGCCCCAGCTGCTTCTCGAGGCGGGACTGGAGGGTGGCGATCTCCTGGGCCGTGTACTCGGATATGCGCTGCGGGGCCTCCTCGAAGGGGTTGATTATGCCGGCGTTGTGCTGCTTGCCGGGACTGGAAGGCGAGAGAAACGCAGGTTAGCAAGGAGACGATGGGAAAACGGCGATGACGACGCGATTTTGTTGACGTGCACGGAAACTTACGCGGGCATCTTGAATCTAGGTCACCTCAACCTGTCAAGGACAGGAGGGAATGGCGGGGTAGGAAATCAGACAGAGAGATGTAAAAGAGCTCAAAACACAAAGCGTGCTAGTTGCTCGATGCTCGAGATTGAATCGTCGCCTACCTAGGTAGACTAGTAATGTCACAGTCGCGGTTGGTGGGACGCGTCTGGAAAACATCCCCACACCAAGTGCTGGCGCGGTCACGTGCGCTGGCTTCAGGCAGGCAACCCCACCCGCTACGTCACACTTGACGGTTCACGATGCCTCGGCCTAAACCGAAGGACATGACAGAAATACGATGAACACACCTTGAAGCACACTGTTTCAACGTTCGATCGCCATGCTCACCTCCATCTTAATTCATCCGAGCCTACCAAAAACGTCTGCGCTGGCTAATGTCAAAAATAGAAATGGTTCCAAGAAGCTGCGCTTACTGGGCGTGAGATATGTGGTGTACGGCCGCGGCGATCACGCTTTAGTATTTCTCGGTTGAAGTTGGCGATCAGGGAGAGCCAGACAGCTGGGACTTCACCTCCGTGTAACTTGTAAGCAGTGCGGAAGGCAGGTGACGGGCACAAGTGTGTAGGTCATCGTTCATACAAAACAGAGCTACTCCAAATTCTGGTCTGTGACGAATGTAGTACTCAACGATAGCTGAACGCCAGAGGAAAGAAGCTGTATACAAAGTCAAGAACCCGATCTAGTACGACCGCTGTGAAAGGGTTTGATGGACAAATCCACCATGCTGCACTATCTACGTAACAACCATCCCTGCCAAAACAGAGAGACCACCCCATGCAGGCTCACCAGAGGCCAAGGGCCTTCGCTGTCTCCTCTTTGGTATCCTCGCCCCGACAGACAAACATAAGGAAAGGAAAGGAAAGGTATAAGGGATAACGAGGGTGACGAGGTGTAAAGTCAGGATATCAACGACAGAATTGTTTGCTACTAGAAAACCCAGAAAAAAGGAATTGAACGCCGTGATGCCATGTAGCCGAAATTCCAAGTCTATGCCGCCGTCCCATGCCCTTGAGAAGGTCGAAAAGGAGAAATAGGCCGTTACTGCGTTGGATATGTGCAAGTTTGTTTTTGTCGGGGTTTCGTCCTTGATGTACTCTACCAGGGTCCCACGCTGACGGGAGCACCGTATGTGCCATTCCTGAGCTGATTGATGATCGAATTCGGGTCTCCGGATCCGTGCCCTGATGAGTTGGAGGATGTCCATCCGGCGTTGACCATGGCGTTCATGGCCGCCTCCAGTCGTCCTCCGGATTGTTGGTTGTGCTTTGTCAACGTCTGATCCCATCCACCGGTGTGCAGTGCGAAGCCACCTCCACGCTTGGAAGCTTCCGAGATGACCAGTGCCCATGCTCTCGATATCTCGTCGTAGGCGTTGTCCTTGTGATGGCGGTACCCCTGGCTGTCGAAATCGGGCAGCTCATGGATAACCTTGGTGGCACCATTGAGATATTGTAAAGAGGTGTTTGCCTGGGTTTCTATCGGAGGGAGGTACTGGGCTGTGAAGTCGGAGATGGCGTCGACGAGTGCTATTAGCGGCTGTTTGACCCGGTAGTATGTGTAGTCGGAGCTGGTCTGGCCGTAGGGGAGTGCCGCGCGGAGCTTGTCTTGATAGTCCTTCAGCACCTCCAGTGCCGACTCAAACGAGGGACGTGGAGCACCGGTGGCTACTTCGTGGCCGATATCCGGGTGCTGCTCGCATATTTTCTGCAGGACCATCCGCAGCTGTGCTGTGTCGAGTGTCTCAAGAAGTCTCGGGAGGGGAAGCGGTCGGCCGGCGAGGTCGTTTGCTTGCCGGTTCCTCTTCGCAGGTCTCGCCAGTTGTCTCGTGGTAGCTGCCGGGGAGCTGCGGGGAGAGACGGACATCTCATCGTTCTCCTCGTCCGCTTTTCGTTTCCGGGACGACATGTTGAATGGTGATTCTGCCAGGGCTGGGTTAGAGGGAATGCTAGAGGTATTTAAGGAGATTGATTTCGACTTACGAGATCGAGGAGATGAAAGGCGGCTGCCTTCGTGAGGGTGGGGGAACAAAGGCAAGGTCGGCTGCGGTGAGAGGAGAACGTTCATATTGACGCTAGAATGGCGTCGTTGGGCGTCGATGTGGTGATGGGGTGTTGAAAGCCGACGAGGCGAAGATGGAAGAAGATATTGAGCACAGTCGAGTCGATGCTGCTGGTTGGGTTTGGTTTGCCTTGTCCCGACAAAGCGGTATTGAGGTGTCGAGTGGTTCGGCGGATGGATTGATTGATCGGTCGGTGGGAATTTGCAGTGCACCTCCTTAGTGGCAGGTCACTGGATCTGGATTCGCCTGGAAGGCAAGCTGCGGGTTGCCTGCAATATAAGCAAAAGCACGACAACCTGGCCACAGCAACAAACAAAACAAGAGCGGTCAAGGCGAGTTGAATGAATCCGACAAGGGCCAGACTGCAGCAGCTCAGGGTATTGAGTGCGCGACAGCAGGCCTGACTTGCCGAGTTGTTGTTGTGTGTGGGGATGACTGATGAGAAAGGGAAAAGGGACAAACAGTTGGTGGAGAGGCGGCGTCAAGAGAAGAGTTAGCTTCTCTGGTCCTCCAAAGCAACAGGGCCGCCGGCCAACCAGATTGCGAGTTGCAATTCCCAGACCAACGGTTTCTGGAGCCCAACCTTGTGTGGACCTCGTGACGGTCCAACTGCTCCTCACCTTAACTGTGTACACGTGCCAGATGGTACCTTGACTGACGACGTGAAGATAACACAATTAGGCGAGATATGAGCAGAGTTAATCTACAGCTTCTGGCAGATACCACTCCAAGGACGGTTCACTCCATGTTTCTTGTGGGACATTGAAAGCTGCTCGCCAATAAGGTAGCACTGTACGAATATCTCAGCTCGTCTCCGTACAGTGTTATGTAATTCTGGAAGCTGCGGGGTCGGTTTCTTCCAGCCGAAACACACAGTGACTGCCAACTCATACGGACTTGAAATGACCGGCTTCTTCATGAGACGTGGAAATTGATGTGTTACCAACTGCAAACAGTACCTGAGGTGCCTTATGTGCAAATGTCATCCAGAATCAACAACCGGGTGTTACAAAGATGATGTTCCACTTCCAGGTTCCATTGTTAGACCATCTTCAAACGGACGGAATTTCAAGGTTGAGCTGGAAAACGGAACGGTGGAGCCCATCAAATCTCGGCCCCGCACTTCCAAGCTTATCGTCTTATCGATTATCGAAAACGATAAACGAATGCCATTCTTATCAGAAAATTTCCCCGGTTGCACTTCGTCTACGAGGTCAACATTCAGCATCTACACCACACAGCCGAACCACACCACCACAGGCAACCATGACAGCCGACGACATAGAAATGGCCCCGGCCATAGAGACCACCGAGGCACCCTCCAGCCCGGTGGCCGTCGTGACAAACTCCAAAAAGCGCAAGACCTCTGTCCCGGAAATAGCAGTCGATCTCTCCCTCCCCGAACCACCCTCCAAAAAGGCCAAACGTCTGCTCAAGAAGGGCAAGACCCTGCCCCCCAAACCCGCCAGCGACGATGAAGGGGCCGACACCGACGACCCCGAGAGAGCAGCTGCCGCAGCTGAAGAGGCAAAGAAGAAGGCCGCCAAGAAGGAGCGCTCCCCCTACGGCGTGTGGATAGGCAACCTGCGCTTCCACGTCACGCGGCAGCAACTGCGGGAGTGGCTCGTCGCCAACTCGGGTGGGGTGATCACCGACGAGCTGATCACGAGAGTGCACATGCCCACCAACAAGCCGGAGAAGAAGGACAAAAAGAAGGAGAAGCGCGTCGGCGGGCGGAAGAAGGACGAAGAGGAGGAGGGAGAGGAAGAAGAGAAGAAGGGCGCGCAGAACAAAGGTTTCGCCTACGTCGACTTTGCCACCCTCGAGGCCAACGTCGCCGCCATCGCCCTCAGCGAAAACGACCTGGGCGGGAGGAAGGTGCTGATCAAGGACGCCAAGAGCTACGAGGGCCGGCCGGCGAAGGTCGAGCCCGAGCCCGTGGCCGCCGACCCCAATGCTGCTGCGGCAGACACGAGAGGCAAGAAGGCGGTGGACGAGAACGCGAGCACGATCACAAAGGTGTTCGTCGGCAACCTCAGCTTCAACACGACGGAAGACGAGCTTTGGGGGCACTTCGAGAAGTGTGGTCCCATCCGGTGGGTCAAGGTCGCCACCTTCGAGGACACGGGCAAGTGCAAGGGCTACGGCTGGGTCAACTTCCAGGAGCCCGAGGCGGCGCAGTGGGCGAGTAAAGGGTTCGTCAAGATCAAGGAGACGATCGAGACGATCGAGGACTTCATGGACGAGGAGAAGGAAGCGGCATCGGACGATGAGGACGCGGTGGGAGGAGAGGGCAAGACGCAACTCGTGAGGAGGGAGAAGATCCGCAAGTGGTGGGTCAACCAGCTCAACGGACGGCAGCTCAAGCTCGAGCTGGCCGAGGACGATCAGAGTCGCTACAAGAAGCGGTTCGGCAAGGACAGACCTGAGCGCAAGACGGGCGAGAAGGCGAGGCCGCAGAAGACGGAGCGCAAGGCCGAGAGGTCGTGGAAGGACAGGAGGGAGGAGGATAACGCGGCTGATCCGGGCCCGCTGGCGCCCGCTCCTGCTGTTGAGGCGGCGCCCAAGAAGGCTAAGGAGCCGACGATCAGCTATCACGATGATATCCAGGTTGCGAGGATGACGGGTGCGGCTGTCAAGCCGCAGGGAAAGAAGGTTACTTTCGACTAGATATAGGTATGGGGCTCGGTGGACGGAAGGGAGGATTATGAATTCTACGGTTTCTAATTGGGGCTTTACTGTCGTGTTTTGGGTATCGCCAGCAACTAGAAGCGTTATCATCCTATACAGTGCAGTCACAGCGTGCAAGAGATGATCAAGGAGACGTTCATTCCTAAACTGACGGCCACTAACTGATTACATGACGGACAAGGAGGGTGGAGAGGCGGCACCAGATTTTGTGCTTTTGTGACATTTGTGACCAGGCGCGGCACGCTGTTGAGGTGGCACCGAACAGGAGTTGCGTGGTGAGTTCGTACTCGAATGCAAGGAGATGGCAGTAGCCGCGACCGGAGACCGTGAAACGCACTGATAAGAACAAAGAAAGAGAACGACAAGCCAGTACCGAATTAGAAAAGCGACCGATTTGCTGTGAAAGGAAATCCCGAACCCTGGCGTAAACCCGCAGACTGTGCCTAATCGAAAATCCATTACGCCTTAAAACCCCCCTTGATCATGAGTTCCGTTTCCATTCACTTCTTGAGCTGCTTCTTCTGCTGCTCCTCGAGGAACTCCTCGTCAGAGGCGTCCAAGACGTCGTACTCCTCGTCAGTCAGGAACCCAGCGTCAGACCCATCCTCAGCCCACTCATCATGGGTGCTGAGCTCCTCGTACTCCTCCTCGTAAGCGGGTGGATCCTCGACCTCGACCTCGGCAGGGGCTTCCTGGTGGATGCTGGCCTCAGGCGACTCCTTCTCAAGCTTCGGGAAGATCATCTGGCTCTCGGCAGTGGTGACGGAAGAGTCCTCAGCGGGCTCGACCTTGGGAGGAGTGAGAGATGCAGGGGAGGTCTCCTTGGTAGTTTCCTTCTCCTCAACAGGCTCCTGCTGCTTGAACTTGGGGATCTGGACATTGATGTCGCACCAGAGACGGTGGCCGAACTTCATGCCGTCCTTGGTGGTGAGACGCCAGTACGAGATAATCTTGCCCTCGCGAGCAGGAGTGCGGAGGAGAACGGTGAACGGAACCTCTTCACCGGGAAGGACGGGAGTGGGGTAGACAGCCGACATGTTGGCATCGGCCAGCTCGTAAACATCAGCAGGATGCTTAGAGTCGACACGGCCCATGTAGTCGCCGCCAATGAACCTGACGGCACACTCAGCAGGCCATGGGACAGTACCCTCATTGCGGAGGTACCACGTCTGCGCGAACACGTGGTTGGGTGGGAGGACAGTGCCGTCGGTGAGAGTATCCCGCGTGTAGACGGCAATCAAGTCGTCTTCGGTGATGGGAGCAGGAGCCGGAGTGTCCACGACCTCCTCCTTGATCTCCTCCTTGACCTCCTCCTTGACTTCGGCATCCGGCTTGACATCGGCAACAGTCTGGACTTCAGTCTTGACAATGGCCTCCTTGGCCGCCTTGGTCTCGGTAGCACGCGAGCTCGTAGTGGAGCGGCTGGCGGCCGGCTGGTCGCCAAGCACAGGCATCCGCTGGCCACGCTGGCTGCCCGTTGTGGTGACGCTAACGTACTTGACAGGAGTCTTGAACTTGATCAAGGGGTGGGTCTTGTTGTGCGGGTTTGCAGGGCTAGCCTCACAGTTGGCACAGAAGTCGGTATCGTGGCACACAGCACACTTGTAGCGCTCGCCAACGATGTAGTCATTGGGACGGCTCTGGCAAAGAGGACCGTCGCAGCAGATGCCCACGTGGAAAGCGCGGCTGTAAGCACGCGAGCTAATGCTGTTCGCCGACTCAATCTGCTCGTAAACGGGGACGAAGCGATGATCCGGGTGCACGAAACCCGCATCGACGATGCAGCTGTTGCAGTAGTCCCAGTCGGGGCAGTCGAGGCACTTGTGGCGGACGCCGTAGATGTTCTTGTCGCAGCCATCGCAGATAGCAGCGTGCACGACGTTGCGGCCAGGAGCCAGGCGGCGGGCGATGTGGCCCTCGGGGACGGCGGCCTTGACAGCTGGAGAGAAAGAGTGCTTGGGGTGGTGACCGTGCTTGTCTTCGGTGAAGCAAATCTTGCAAAGGTCGAAGTCTTCGCAGTTGTCGCAGTGGACGAAGTCGCTCTCCGGGAGCTCCGAGACACAGCAGTTGCAAGTGCGGATGTTCTGGTACAGGAAGTTGGAAAGCACTGGCACAACCCTCTCTGCCTGCTGGACGACAGGCGCCGCAGGTGCTGGAGGCTCCCGGCGAACAGGAGTCTTGGTCTTAGGGGGAATGCGCTCAGTGGTGCTGTTGATAAAGGCACCGTCCTTGACGAAGCGCTTGATCAACCAGTGATCGGCGCCCTTGCAGGTCTCGCCCTGGTCGACGCAGTCCTGGCAGAGGTCGAAGTCGCCGTCGTCACATGTGGAGCAATGATAGTGAGCGCCGGGAATGGTCTTGTCGCAGATGTTGCAGCAGACAGCATATGTGCAAGTGGAGGCCGAAGCGGGACACCTGCTCAAGGGGCCCTGAGCACCGAACAAGCCTTGGCCAAGCGTAGGGAAGCGGCGGAGGTCACAGCCGTTACCGTACATTCCGGTGCGGTTCAAGCCGCTGAGGGCATTAACAGAAGCCTCGAGCATGTCGAGGTTGCGAGTGATCTTCTCGTGCTCCTTCTTCATGGCAGCGGTAGCCTCGTTCAGGCTCATGGTGGATTCCAGACGGTCAAGGGCTTCCTCTAGGTCTTGGAGGGGGCGAGCTTCTTGGGATGGACGAGCTGGGGAAGCGAGAGTGATGAGGGGCTCAGGGTCGACTTTGTTCTCGGGTGCCGGAGTCTCGGGTTTGAGGGGCGTCTGCACCTCGGGCTCTGGTGCATCTTCGACTGTGACGGGCTTGGGTCTAGCCGAGCTGCGCTGCGAGGTCCAGTCATCCGATTCGGTGTTGATGCGGAGCTTAAGCTTCTGCTTGGCCTTAGCAGCACGGTAGAGTTGCTTGTACACCGAAATGTTACTGCGGTCCAAGACAACATAGGCACCGGCGGAATCCGAGTATCGCTCAATCTTAGCCTCGACACCCTCGGGAATGTCGAGTTGCTCTCGGAGCTGGAGGAGAAACAAACAGGTTAGCAAACGATATTATACGCAGGTCTTGAGGATCACAGATGGGCCACGACGTACCTTGGCTTCGAGGCTGCCTATCAGGACATCACGAAGGCTGATCTTGAAGCGGCGAGGCTGGCCGTTGAAGGCGGCCTTGACGGTGATGGGGAGATCCCCGCCGGTGGCCACAACCGTGGAGGCCATGGTGATGGAGCTGCAAATGACAGCAGGTTCTGAGAGGTTGTTGATAGTTAGTTATCTGAATTCTCCAATATCCAGAGTTTGTAAGGTTTTCAGAATGATGGGATGATGCAGCATATGTAGGATGGTGGTGGTGGTAATGGTAATTAGAGTTGAAGGCGGAGTTGGGATCAGCGGCCGTCTCAGCATGCCAATGCAAGAGTCACAGCCCGCTCAACATGACGGTCCCAGCGAACAATGCTAGTGCTAAAGCGATAAGGATCTGGACTTACAGGGTTGACGATAAAAGGCGCTCAAAAGCAACGACAGTAAAATGCTGATGAGATGTAGCTATCTCTTGCTCTCGATAGCAGTTGCAGAAGGGAGGTTAATGTCAAAGGCAGAAAGGCTGCTGATTTGAAGAGGGAGAGGGGAAAGAGGTTCCAACAGAGGAAGGGGGAATGGACGACGCGGACAGTTGCCTTTTGGGGGCTCAAGCTCGCTGTGCAGTGAATGATGGGCGGGAACGATCGGTGACACGGAGTCTGGGGACAAAGGTAGGCTGTACTTAAATGTGATAAGACGCGGCTGTAGGCAGATAACTGGACTCGCAATACACACCAGAAGGCAAAAGGCGGAGAGGCGAGTTTCCAAGCCAGCGGGTGCCACTCACTAACGTGGGCCGGTAAGCGGTACTTGCCCCGCGATAGCTGAAGCTGGGCAACTGCGACCTCCACTAACACGCGGCAAGTTCTTGTGAATTCTTGTGAATCACACAGATTCACAAGCACCCAATCCACCATTCGTAACTGCACTTGCCGCCTGTCTCGGATCCGTCAGCAGCAAGAACAACCCGACCTCGATCGAACCTGCCATTCATTGCCTTTCCTTTGGATTCACTTGATCTTCTGAAAGTTGCCGTCATCAATAATCCGTTTGCTCATGCCAGCTGTTGCCAGAACCGGAAAGAAGTAAGGTGGAGGCGGCAAACTGCAGTGCTGAGCTGACGGACCGCCAGTGGGTTAGTGCTGCCTGTGCCTGCCTGGCCTCGCAACACCGGCTTGCTTCCAGTGGCCTCCTTCCCGACCACTGTTGCTACCCGCCAACAAGCCTCTGCTGCAACCGGCACCTCCATCCACATGAGTGCTTTAAATGACAGCAAGATCAAAAAGCCTATCTTGCACATCTGGAGCATGAATCTTCTTTCGAGTCTGATGTCTATTCTCTGTGCATGCAGCTACCTACAGCTCCTGTGATCGTAAGCTCCTGAAGAAGTACATGGCTGCTGTTAGTGGCCCAGTCCTGGTGAATCACGAAACACATCAGATGACGACAACACCTCCCCCAAAAAGAAATGCCCCTCACGTTGTACTACACAGTACGGTCCGGTTCATCCCTGTCCACTCGCTTCACAAGCTTCTCCACCTTCCTCCCCGGATGCATTGATCAGCTCCCATCCATTCCTTCTGGATTGGTCCAGTGTTTCTCTCTCTGTCTCGATGCATGTCCGTCGCTAGCGTGCCCGTGGTTGAAGGCGAGGCTTTCATTACGACTGCATTCGAACACCCACATGCCCGTTTGCCGCGAGTTCGGAGTTTGCAGCCGGGCCTACTGTGGTCCAAGAGACTGGACGATGCATGGTCGCATCTTACGGCAACTTCCATACCTCGCTTCTGGTTATGATGAGCGACGGACTTAACTTGCTCAGCTCCTAAGTCAGCTGGATCGGATATCGCCTTTCGGAAGCACCGGTCACCGATGTAAACCGATGTGTAATGTACCTCATAAGACGGGTATATCCCAAGTATTGCACACCACCGCTCAACGCCGTCGACGGATAACTGATGATATATTCATTCCGTCGCTTTCTCACAGCCAAACACAAACAACATTAAGAATCAATAATCCCCTCCAAAGCCCGCCTCAACTCCTCCTCCTCATACCTCAACTCCCCCCTCTTCCCCCTCCTCCCCTTCACCTCGACACACCTGATCCCCAACCCTTCCAGCTCCCCAGCATCAACCTCCGGCGTCCCCTCCCCCTCCCCCTCCTCAAGATACACCAAATGGCTCACATACCGCCTCAACATCCCCCCCGCCCTCCAACCCCCCTCAGGCACCCAACTCTCCGCCCCCGCCCTAGCAATGGCAGCTACGAAGTCCCTGGCCGTCATTTTATCCGCTCTCGGCCCCGTCTCCCTGTCGATTCTGCTGTTCAGTATCAACACCCTCTTCCTCACGCCCGGTGCGGCGATGGCAGCCCCTACCCCTCGTAAGATGACACTGGGCACGATGCTGGTGTACAGACTCCCTATGCTGTAAATAACCGTGTCGCTCGCGTTGATGGCCGCCAGGACCTTCGGGTTCGCGACGGGCCAGATCTCGTGCCCGTAGGGGTTGATGTACCACACCCGCTCTACCCTCGCCGGCAGGTCGTCGTTGTCGCTGTCCGCCTTGGAGAAGGCGATGTGCTGCCGACGCAGGGCGGGCAGGGAACCCGGTAAGTTGGCGTCCTCGATGCGGTCGTGGTCCGCATCCGACAGGGAGGGGGCGGAGAGCACGTCGTCCGGCAGCGAGGTGGGCGCCGACGGGTGGCTGATGGCCACCTGCCCCGTGATCTGCGAGCCGTCGGCGAGTCCCGCCGAGATGTGGTGCGTGAAGTTGCTGTTGATGGCGGGGAGGACGGAGACGGAGTCCGGGATGGAGCAGATCATGGAGAGGAGGTAGATTGCCGACTCGAACGAGCCGGAGAAGATGCGGGCGCTGGGCAGTATTTAGTTTAGTTGATAAGAGACAGGTGAGTGACACGGCAGTAGACGTACCCCGTGAGGAACAGATTCCCAATGCTCGCCTCGGCAAAGTTAAACGTTGACGTCGGTCTCGCCCGCTTGACGATCTCGAGGTTGAGCGTGTTGAGCACCGACCGGATGAGCTCGCGCTTGGGGCTCGAGATGAAGGTCCAGAGCAGGTGGCGCGCCTCGACGATGTCGAGCCACTCCGCCCTCGCCTTTAGCGGCTCGCTGCAGAGCCTGTATTCGAACAGCGTCTTGAGCGCCGTCCGTTCTTGATCTCCTTCGTGGTTGGGGATGAGGCGGACTAGACGACTTCGTATGTCGCCCACGCCTGGTGCGGCGTTAGTCGACTGGACTGAACAGGAGGAGCGGGGTGGAAGATGACGCACTTGGGCCGCCTACGAAGCGTATCAGCTCTGATGAACTGCCGCCGTTGTCGCTGATGGGGATGATGTAGTTCAGTTTGCACTTCCTCTTCTCGACTATCTTGTTGAAGACGTCGACGAGGCTGTTGGCCGCGGTTCCTATCGGGAGGCGTTGGTTAGACGCGCAGAGAAGGGGGTTGAGTTTTGATGCCAACATACCTCCTGAGAACACCGTGATACCCGTCCTCCGCGACGTCTCTGTGGTGCCGTCCATTTCCCCTTGATTGGCCTTGGTAGTATATGCAAAACGAGGGTCTGTAGTTGATTGTTGATGTTGAAGTTGAAGAATAAAACGAGTGTGTAGTATAGGGTTCAATGTCAAAAATGTGTTACGCTTATCCCGCTGACATGCTTTTAACTCAAACTACGAAAGACTCTCGACGACAGCTACGTGTCAACTTCGTATTCAGTTCATCTTGCAAGTTTCTTCTTCCGATTGTAGATGTCGTCGACATTTAGATGTCCTGTCGGAATGCCCAACTTGAGATTAGCTCCTCCAATTTAAGGAGCGACACCACACCTGTGGGAACTGGAATGGAAAGGGGGTGGATGTGAACAAGCCGTGGCGTTCAGGCCACGGCGCCTTCCATTTGAGGACAGTTCTTCTTCCTCTATTTATGCTGAGGTAGGTAGTCAGCCAACTGGCTAGGGACGGCGAATGTGTATAGTTTTTTTATGTGTTGCGGGGAAAACTGCTTTCACGATTTCAGGTGTAAAACCAGACAGTCACAGGCATGAACTTCTTCATATATGCGAACGCCATAAACCTGCCATTTAACTAACCTAACAGATGCTATCAGACTCCCCTAAACGCCTCGCAGAAATAGACCGACTCTTAACAGACTAAGCACTTACGCATACAGACGAGAAATCAGAACCGGACCAAAGCGCAAGGCGAGTGAGCGAGAAGCAAGGATGTTCGAGATGTTGAATGATGATGCTGGCAGAGCGTTATGACGGCGGTTGTGGGCGGTATCCAAGCTTCCATGGCGATAAGCGCGACCTCCCTCTTTTTCCAACGAGCGTGCTTTTCTCTTCCCCCTTCTCCTCCTCCTTCTCCTATTCCTTCTCCTATTCCCTCTTCCTCCTTGGTCTTGGGCGACCTCAACTCGCGCTCCGCCGTAGCAACCTCGTATCAATAGCACAATTCCACTTCACACACCTCCTTATAGATGCCGTCTCAACAGAGAGCCGGCAATAGAGCCTGCCCGTGACCGCCATAAAGCCAGCAATAACCTCTCAGAACCACGTCATATTCATCTCAACACGCACACGGGCTGACAACCCTCGCTCAGGCAGCAAAATACATGCCGTATATCATGCAACAGAGAAGGCCAAACACGCCATATCCTAGTCGTGACACAGCGCAGAAAGCCCGAAGCTTCCCATTAAAAAGCAGTAGGTTTGGATAAAGCGTAAAATCTCTTGAACAATAAACACCCGCCCGCCTAGCCTTGGAACGTCCGCAAAACGCAGACAGTCGCGATACGTGCCAGGCTCCGGAAGCCGCTCGTATCAAGATCGACATCTCAAGTGCCGGATCTCCCTCTCCCTCAACGCCTCAGTCGCCCAGGACAGATTATTCGCTTCCTACTGCGGGTAATAAACCATCCCGGCGGGTGCCGGAGGGTAATAGAAGCCTGCATCAGGGCTGGGCGTGACCATCCCGCCCATGTTCATCACTCCAGGGACGTAGGCCTGGGGAGGAGCATAGGCAGGGTAACTCGGAACAGCCGGGAGCTGAGTTGCGTCGTAGTAATACACCATCCCGTTGACCTCTTGAGCAACCAGGTTCGGAGCTGGGGCACCTTGGCCATTACCCTGGGTGCCGGAGGGGTCCTGCTGTTGCTGTTGTTGAGGATAACCGGCACTTTGCTGTGGTTGCGTGCCGGGAACGAAGGCTGGAGCACCGACATTAGGAGGGGAAGCTCCGGGGTAGGCTGTGGGATAGTAGTAGCCTTGCTGAGGGGGCATCATCTGCTGGTACGGCTGGTTGTAGTACGGTTGTTGCTGTTGTTGAAAGGCGTTGGGCTGGAACGGCGCCGCATGAATGGCACGTTCAGGGATTTGTGAGAGGGGCGTTCCAGTGGAATGTTGTGATGGGTACGAAGGATGGCGCATATGAGTCTCCAGACCGTAGCCATTAGACACTTGTACGGGGTACTGCTGGTGGAAAGCTTGCTGGTAGTGTTGCTGAACCGGTGACTCGATGTTCTCGACAGAAACAGTCTTTTGCGGACGAGGTTGGTGCATGGGGATGGAGTTAGGCCTGTTCTCGTGGAAAGCCGGTTTTTGTGGAAGAGGATGGGTTTGGGGTTGAGGAAGGTCATTGATAGATGACGACTCCGCTGGAGTGCCTCCCATGGAGCTGTCGTGCGGGTTTGCACCAACAGATGCTTCTGCGTAGCCAACAGAAACGGGTGCTGTCGGAGGCGGCTGGCCCATCATAGGCGGGAGGCGGACGACCGGTCTCAAGTTGTCCATCGGGAGTGGCGGGCGGGATATGGCTGAACCTGTTGGGGAAACAAGGAATTCCCGTCCAAGGTCAGGGGCGAGTGACGACCGCCGGCTCATAGCTACGCTCGGGCTGTAAGTGCTGCCGCCATAGTAGCTGCCAGCGCCACCGTAGTAGCTACCGCCAAAGACACTGGTCCGGCGAGACCAGCCTCCGATGGAACCAAGACCAGAGCGTGCTTTGCCTCGCATTTTTTGCTGGTTAGGCCTCAAGGCGCGAGGGATGAATATGAAAGACCTGTCGGTTGCGGGGTATATATATCGAGGCTCACAGCCCGGCAGGGATATCCTGACGGGTTTGTCCCGGCGAAGGGGCGGCCGATGATCAGGCAGTTTGGTGTACTGCTTGACTAGGAGGCCAGGGAGACTGATGGGAGTCTTCAGCGGGGGAAAGAAGACGCGAATCTGCACGGTTCCTAGAGGTTTCTCTGTGGCCATGATCCGATTGATATGGGTCTGGCTCGGCGGGCAAGTGGGAATGCCATGGGATGCGTTCGGCGGGCCATCGTGGAGTCGAGGGTACCGAGCAGGCCGGGGTGGTGGAGGGCTTGCAACCGCCTCATGCATATCATGAGACCATGTAGAGTTCGTGATCGGATCGGAGGGGTTGGAGTAGGACCTAATGAATTGTTAGTACACGCCACCATCAGCTGCATCAAAATATGGCAATTCAAACATACGGAACTTGGGGTTGGAACCCGGCCCAGAGACCACCTCGGCCTCGACCCCGGGTTCCCCCTCCTCCCCTTGGAAACGGCCGAAATCCGTTTGCAGCAGGCCCGGCATGTCGGTGATCGTGCATGAAGAAGGCCCCTCTGTTAGGAACAAAGGCCGGGTCTTCATCCCTCTTCTTCCTGTACTCTTCGTGTTCGCGCCGTCGTCGCTCAAACGGAGGTTGTTGTGATGCTGCAATGGAGCCGGAGCTCACGATAACAGGCCCGGTGGGCTTTGGCTGGGTTTCCCGGGCCTCCTCGCCAGTCTTTGCACCGTGGACCTCATCGAAGTCCATCTCTTGCACGGGCCCAGACTTGTCAGAGATGGACAAGCCGTTCAGCATGATGTCCGTGTCTGCAGTGAGCGGCTGATTGGGTATGACAGTCTCTGGCTTCCTCTGTGTCTGAGCCGGCTTACTGTGCCCCTTGGCCCCAACCTTCTTCACATTGGGTGATGTAGGTGAGCCATCATCGACGTTGCTCGTGTCACTATCGTCGGCAGGGTCGTGGTCATCACTACCAACGGAGCCCTCCGTCAGGGAATCATCGTCCAGCTCTAGGGTATCGTGGGCGGCATCGTCCTCGCCTTCATCTTCTACTCGACGACGGGCACCGATGAGCTTTCTGCGGAGGCGTCGAGGATCTTCAGCGGCCATTGCGGGGTGTGTCGTGGTGGTATTGAGGCTACGACGGAGAGTCGGTGGGGATGGAGAGCGGAGGGGGTGGTGGTGCAGACAGCTGCTTCACGACGGCGTCAAGCAGGGCATACGGGGAATGGTCGATGGCCGCAGATGCTTTCGTGCTGCCTTGTCTTTATCAGTCGTCGTCTTGTGTTTATAATGCGTCTCGGTGTTTGAGACGTCAGTCGGTATTTTCGTCGAGTGCCGGCAGAAACCAAAATATCCGTGACGTATAACCGCGCTGCGGGTGTTAAAGCAGGAATCCAACGGTCGTGTTCGAAATGGAAACAAAGTTTAACGGATTATTAAGACGAGACTCGTCTAAAGGGCCAGGGTCCAAAGCCGGTGACGAAGGGGGAGGCTGCAGATCTGCGTGGCGCTGAAAACGTTGAAGGGGGACAATGGCTTTGCAGCAAATATCGAAAGGATGGAACAAGTGTAAGAAGCAGGCGATGCTGGCTCGGAGACAAAGACGGGCGATGATGGACAACCAACAAGAGTCGTACGTACCTAGCTTGGTTGCTGCTCCGCGGCGTGGAGTCCGTGTCAAGGAAACAGCTCCAACCAATCTAGGGGGTGATGATGGGGCCTAAACGTGTATCGTTGGATGGTTTCCGTAAAAGCAGACAGTCTACCTTGGCCGAGGTGGTGCCAATGGGGGGGATAAAGAGAAGGGCGAGAAAGCTGTCGAGGAAAGAAGGAAGGCCAAAGTCTGACGGGGTGAAGTAATGATTGCCTTGTTGATTTTTTTTACCCGTCTGGCTTTCGACGATGCTCTGCTGCTGCTGGTCTGGCTGGGCAGCTGCTGGGGTTGCTTTGGCTGGCAACTGCTCCTCCTGCTCACTAACGCACAGACCAGGCGCCGCCATTTGGCTGGCAACTTGGCCCGTGAGGATGTGCGCTAAGGCGGGTTTGGGACTAGTGGCGACCGGGGCCCATTTCAATCCATGTACTGTCAGTAGTTCTACGGGCGCTGTCACCACACAACACATTTCCATCTTGATACGTCCACTTCGTCTTGCAACTCGGCAGCAAGGGCAGGCTTGCTTCCGCGCTACCACAGTTCTATAAGCTCTCAGCCATCAGCAAGTGCTGTTTGTAGCGCCAGGGGTGCGGGCGGGATGTCGAGGAATCAGATGTCAACCCAAGCAAGCACACCAAAAGCAAAGCAAAAGTCAGCGGCCAGCCAGCTCATCCGGCATGAACCTGCCTTGCTCGGCAACCAGCGAACCACGCACATATGCAGCGGCTCTCCGCAAAATCTGCTTTTCGTGCCGTCGTTAACATATGCCGTGTCATGATGGCCCAACCTGCGAGTTGCTGCACTCTGGTTCCAGTTGGCCAAACTGTTTGAGCAGTTTTTGGCCTTTGATATCGTTTCTGAGGCTTCGACACGCGGAACAGAGGATGATGTGGGTGTTTCTTATCAGGAGCTCATATTCACAGTACGCATCCCCTCACAGTTATCCCGATGCATGGCATTACTGTCCAAATCGACGCCAAGCAAGGCATGACAAGGAGATACCTATCCCACCCGTCTGGATATCCCGGAAGCTTCGAGCATGAGATTGTCAGATCTGAGATCACATCATGACATGCTGCCGGCTTCGCTCGGGTCAAGCAACATATTCCTACAGCCCTACCCTTACCTTGGTTGGAATGAATACGGCAGTACAGTACTGTACGCGGCCATTGCCTCAGCGGCCAAAATCATACTGCCAGTGCATGTCGGGTCACCACCACCTTTGACAAATGAAGGCCCGCTTAAGCTCTCGACTGGGAAGATGCTGGTTCTCCGAGGAGGAGCTCTCGAGCGGGTAAACTGAGGGGAAGATAGCCCAGATCGAGAACTCATGACTACCTGTACGAGATATGTTTGGATAAGGTACCTACTTGGTATTGAATCTCAAAGCACGAACGTCTCAGATGTTGTGATACTCGACATGTGATTGGCTCGCGCGACCACTGGACTTGTCTTTTTCCCTACACAAAAGGTAATGTTGGTCGTCCATGTTTCGAAGCATCGAGTGTTGCTTTGCTCCTATGGTTGACAGGGAGCCAAAAGAGGTACCGGCATGGTGGAGAGGCAGTCGATACGGGGTGACTGCCCCCACGTAAATCTCCCTGACGGTTACCCAAAACGACCCCTGTCACCAACGCTCTTCACTCTTTCAGCATGCAGGGTCACTCTTTCAGCATCATCATGGAAGAACTGTTGCAGGAGAATGTGAACTCTTATTGCTTGCCAAGTTACCAATTCCATAGGGATCCCATCGCCAAACATACGGAAGACCGTGATCATCTCGAAAATCAACGTTGTGTCAGGTTAAGCCAGCCAGAACAAAGAACCTCTTCCTCCTCACCGGGATATCGACCGCCGTCATCGATGGTTATGCCGTCATCTACTGACCACCAGTGCTCACCGGAGGATTGACGTTCTGCGTCTTCTCGATCTTGGAGACGCAACCAAAGCGGTTGTTGCCCTGGTCCCAGATCTGTGTAGCATGCATTGTTAGCACGACGGTCAGCAAGCCGTTGAGTATGAGGATCACTTACAGCATACACAGACTTGAGGAACGTGTCTCCCAGAATGTCAAAGGTCATGTCACCACGCGACTGAACACCACCATACCAATGACCCTCATCAGCCGGCGCAAACAGCAAGTCCTCCTTCTGGATGACAAACTGCTTGTCACCAATCGCGACGCTGAACTCAGGCAGGTCCTCAGCCGTCACGCTATTCGGCACAGTGTAGCCCTGCAGCTGGCTGGAGTACGTCGCGCCCTTGATGGCCTTGTACAGCGCGTCGCACACCTGGTCCGACACGAGCGCGAGCGTCGTACCCGTGTCGGCGATGGCCGTGTTGCCGGACTGGTTGATCGTTTCGCCGTTGACGATGGCCGAGGTGCTGGGGACCTGCCAGAACCCCTGCGAGTTGTCGATGTCGGTCCAGGCGATCTCCTCGCCCGAGGCTTTGACGAGGCCCTCGTCGATCCAGCCGAAGGTGTAGAAGCTCTTGGTGTCGTCGTCCCTCGAGCTGTAGAAGGCCGACGTGAAGAGCTCGGCCTCCTTGGGGATGTCTTCCTGGTTGATCATGTTGACGACGGGGGTCGGCTGCGGGTCGGCATTGCCGTGGCTGGCGATGGTGTTGATCTGCGGGAAGGCGAGGCCGAGGAGGCCGTCACCGGAGCTCTGGGCGAACTGGGCATCCAGCGTCTTGGCTAGCTCGACGGCTTGGCCTTCGATCTTGACGCCGCCGATGGAGACGACGTCTGTGCCGACGTCGCCTGAGGCGGAGCTGCCGTCGCCGTACTGGATCTTCCATGTCTTGCCTGATCCCTTCTTCCACGTGGAAGACTTGGACGGGTCGAACTTGGTGTGTCCCGAGGCATGTTGAGTCTCGGTCGAGAACACCTGGCACGGTTAGCAGAGCTCCCATCGTCTTTTCATGGGAGGTCATCATACCCAGAGATCAGAAGACCCGGTGTCAAAGTCGAGCTTCAGCGTCTGGGGAGGAGTGCCGATCTCCACTTCGCAGAGGTACATGGAGTCGTTCTGCTGGTCCTCGGCAGTGACCTCGCCGGTTTGCGTGTCGTCCTGGCCGGTCTTCTTGACCAGCTGGTTGTACATGCGGATGCGGCCTCCCTTGGGAACCAGACTGCCCGCTAGGCCGCGCTGCCCGATACGCTTCGCGTGGAAGTAGGGGCCCGGCTTCGTGGGGTTGAAGCCGAAACGGTTCATGAGGTAGACGTAGGACTTGGTGCCATGGCGCTGGTAGTTCTTGTTGGGGATGACCTTGATCTTGTGCAGGCCGAGATCACGCCTGAACTTGGCCTGGGCTTGGAAGATGGCCTCCATAGTTGCGAGAGGGTGGGATCGATGGAACGATGATTCGATTGAACGATGGAACAGTGGTTGAGAAAGTGGACGTCAAGAGGTATGTATTGCTGTTGTTAAAGTATGGTAACGGAGGCAGAAGATAAGCAGAGGTTGGGTAGGGGGAGGAATGTTTTGAAAGTTAATGAAGAGCGATGAGGTCGAGAACAGACAAGATGGGAGAAACTTTATAGTTCTTGGCTGGAGGAGAGACAACCTGGAATTGTCTCGACGAGCGTGAAAACAGGTTAGAGCGACCCTGTGATCTCGATCTCGTTCTACACCAGGAAGCGCTTTGCTTGCGCGGTCACCACTTCCTTGCCCTACTCAGGCGGTGTTGGCAGGTCCAATCAGTAGAAAAGGAAGCCTCGAGACTGACAACCGCCGCCCTACAGAGTACCTAGAATGGAGTCTTTTGCCCAATGAGGTAACTGGGTCGAAGCAGCCATGCGGGCAGGCGGGATGTGATGATCATGGATGTCTTGGAAGGTGTTGAGGGGTAGGTACTTCGAGGTTTGAAACTGTTCTGGCATGATGGGGGCTGGAGTTGCAATGATGAGATTAAGCTACTGGCCCCTTCCTACTATCCAACACATGTAGTATGAAATCGGGGAGCAACCGGGTTACGGACATATAGGGTCCAACTGCCGTAGCATCTAGAGACAACAAAGTGGCTACGATGTTGAAGGGTTCCAGGACCGAGTGACGAACCCTCACTGCGACCTCCCCTGCCATTGGTAACCGGTCAGTCCAGTCTGGCGTCATTGTCCCCCAGACCTGAGACAACTGCAACCCAGCGCCACGTAACCCCCGTCGGCAGAGCTACCTATCCAAGAACCCATAGGGTGACCCTGATAGCCAAGCCGGGATCTGCAGTTGTGCCCGCAGGACCCTGCCAAGTGGGGAGCCAAGCTTGGAGGTGCAGCTGCCGGAAGAGATCCACAGGGGTTGGGCAACTTCAGCATGGAAGCTACCACAGTAGAACTATATCCTTGTTTCGAGGAAGGTCGTTTCGTCCGATTAAAGCACTCACTCATTGCAGGTGGTGTGAACGGCGAGGAACTCTCCGGAGGTCCGACGAACCTGGAAGCTTCCAGGTTTGCATCCGACTTGATCTCCAGTACATGCTAAAGAAGTTGCACTGGAGTATGGTATCCCGTGCTGGCAGTCACAATTATTTGTGATAGAACCTATCTCAAGTGAGACCGCTCTTGCTCCGGAAAAGAAGCACAAACCAGGAAAGTTGCTTAATGCACAACGATATCAGTTCGTGGCCGATGATGTAAAGCCGCAGGACGCCCACATCTAATCACCGGCCAGAAGCGTAGGTAGGTATTTGCCAATTCTCTGGGCCTCAGAAGTAGTAGAGTAGATGGGGATATAGAATTGAAAACAGGTGTTTGCACTCGTAGTTGCGAAGAGATAAGAAGTATTGCTAAAGCTACAGTGGAAGATGTTGCCGTGTGGCAGAGATGTTGAGCTACCCTACAGCCAAGCGACAGGGGTAGCTACCTGCCAAGAACTCTCGGGAATCCATGTTTGATGCCCATTCCTTCTCTCCGCTGCATCTCTCACGTCACGTCTCCAGATTTGAACTCGCTTCCTATCGCTGGTCCTGATGGCTGACTTTACTCTCTTCACCTCTCTGCGGTATGACCCGAGCCTGAGAGAGGCTTGTGCGAAGCTCGATTATGCCGGCTGGAACTCCGATAACGAGTCATCGGTCTATATGCTCAACCTGCACCGCGACCGTGTGCTCAGAGCGGCTAGGCACTGGCAGTGGGACAAGGCGATCGAAGTATTGGAGGGTCATGCCGGCCTGGAGAGGCTGTCGGAAGCCGTCCTGAAGTTCGTGGGCCCCCGACAGAAGATACCGCAGCGGGTGAAGGTCACAGTCACAAAGGAAGGAGTCATAAGTTGTGAGGCCTCTGCCGTTCCTGCAACACGGCTCATGAACTTGTTTCCGAGACAGTTGCCCCAGCCGGGAGCGGATTCAGACGAGGCAAGCGGCCTACCCTCGAAGGGCGTTGTGTACGAGGTCTTCATCGACGATGCCAGGACTCATCGTTCCGAGTATACGCACTTCAAGACCTCCCAACGGGACCACTATGACGGAGCAAGACAGCGGGCGGGGATTAAGCTTGGCGAGGCGAAGGAAGTCCTCCTTGTGGAAGCTGATGGCGGTGTGATGGAAGGGAGCACCACGACCCCGTACTTCTTCAGAAAGGGCCGGTGGGTAACGCCGCCCGTACCGCCACGGTTCAGCAGACAGGACGGGAGCGGAGGGAACGATGGCACGACGAGGAGGTGGGCTCTGGAGAGGTGGGTTCCTGAATACGTACGGTCCCCTAGAGTTGCTAACAGTTCTCAGGGGTATCGCTGTTGAGGAAGCGGTCCAGGCGAGCTCGATCCAAGATGGAGAGGAGTGCTGGATGAGCAACGGTGTGAGAGGCTTCATGTTCGGGAGAGTAAGCTAGGCTCATAACGGGTCAAACAGGTTCCAAATGCTCCCTTAGTTGAACACCAGTTCATGCATGGGAGATACAGTTGCCCATATTCACAATACTCGTCACAAGGAGGGCACAAGTGTTAGGAGTGGCGGTATGAACCATGTCCAGGAACAGCAGCTTCATGTGCCACTTGTACCGGCTTTTAAAGCCATCATATTGACGGATCGCCGGCAGATCTCCGTTTGCACAGCACAGCCTCCCCGGCTACGCGGTGATTCCGGCATCCAAGCCGCCATATTCTCTACTAATCGCATTTTCGGCGATGCAGCAGGAGAAACTGGCAGCCGTTGTGGCTGACTGATGGCCCGGCGGTCATCAGCAGACGAAGGATTTTGCACTCCCACTGAAGGGACTTACACCATGATGGACAGCAGCATATTTGCCATAAGCATACATCCGGCCTTCATCCTCCTTCCTGTTCTCCGACTGCTGCCCAAAACTCAGGAACCATTCCGGGACCCTGGCTATCTCCTCTCCGGGCAATCCGCCGTGCGAACTGTCCCATCTTATTCGTCTTGTCGTAAATGGCATTTCATGAAGTTCCTAGGTCACGGACAATTCCCCACAGCATTGTACTGTACCCACCACGAAATTAAACTACAGCTAGACCCCTGTTCCACCAATAGCACCCCGCAGAAGAAAGGACGAATATCGCTCCATCCGGGCCATCTCAGCCTCTCCCTCCGCGCATTCCCAGAGGCGGGTAAGCTATCCCAATTTCTCACGTCAACGTCACCCTGTTCCGGTGTTTTCCCACACATCACAACCACAACCACCGATATACCAACACACCGTTCAATTGACAGCGACGCGCAACGACCATGTCTTACGGCGGCTACAAAGACCAGGGCAACCCGTACGGGAACCCGAGCCCATACAACTCGGCCTCCAACACCGAGGCCGGCTACGGCCAGGGCGGCCAGGAACAGCACGAGCTGCAGACATACCAGCCGGGCCAGTACGAGTCTTACGGCCAGCAGCAGCAACCCCAGCCCTACAACAACGCGCCCGCATCCAACACACAACAATATGGCGACTTCAGCGCGCCGCCCGCCGCCGCCGCGGAACCCCAGAGTTTTTTCCAGAGGAGGACCGACGTCGGCCGCCGGATCGAGGAGCTCGACCGCGAGATAGGCGAGATACGGTCGCTGCAGCACACGGCGCTCGGCAGCACGAACCCGGACCGCGAGCAGGCGCAGGTCGAGGAGCAGGTGCAGCGCTTCCGGCTGACGGCGCAGGACGTCCGCGCCCAGATCCAGGCGCTCAAGAACGAGGCCGGCGCGGACCAGACGAAGGTGCAGCACGTCAACCTCCTCATGAAGGACTTCCGGTCGAGGTACGACACGCTGCTGCAGCTCGAGAGCAACTTCAACCGCTCCCTCCGGGGCCAGATGGAGCGCCAGTACAGGGCGGTGAACCCCGACGCCTCGGAGGAGGAAATCCAGGCCGTTGTCCAGGGCCGGACCGCTGCCGACGGTGGCATCTTCCAGCAAGCTGTACGTTTCATCATTCCGTCCCCCTCCCCCTCCCCCGTACCCCTTCCCACACCCCAAGACTGGACAACTAACCCCAACCCCCTCTCCAGCTCCTCAACTCCCGCACGAACGAGGCCCGCTCCGTCCTCGGCAACGTGCAGGCGCGCCACAACGAGATCCAGCGCATCGAGCGCTCGATGCAGGAGCTCGCCGAGCTCTTCCAGGACCTCGACACCATGGTCGTGCAGCAGGAGGCCGTCGTCGCCAACGCCGAGCGCCAGACGGAGCAGACGACGGAGAACATCAACAAGGGCACCGAGGAGGTCGACAAGGGCATCGCGCACGCGCGCCGCACGAGGCGCAACAAGTGGATCTGCTTCTGGATCGTCGTGCTCATTATTCTGATTGCCATCGCCATCGGTGTCGCTGTCGGGCTGACGCAGAAGAACACGGGTAAGTAGTGAGGTTGTGAAAGATGGGAGACGGCAGAGGTTGTCGGAAGGGGGCAGGAGGCGTTTTTTACCAATGCTGTTGGGTACGAAAGCAGGAGAAACGATAATTTCACGCGGTGTGAGGCGGGCCGAACGGCGGCTTGTCCGAGGAGGAGGAAGACGACTGCCAACAAACGCAGCGGACGTTGGCAGTTCGCTGTCTCCTCGTTGCTGTTTGGAGATTATTTGCACGGATGGCAGTTATGTCATTGGGATACGGCGGGATTATAAGCTCCCTGGTGTTTGATTTCTTTGTTTATCATTCCTGTCAAGTACTTACGCCATAGCTAGTATGTTGTACCTAATTGTAGTAACGGGGGGCAAGAGTAGTCAGTCGTGTTGGAACTTCATGTTGGGTTGCGGGAGTTTTAGTATCATCGTTAGACCGAGCAGCACATTACGCTGAGAAACGAGCTTGTTATGTCTGAGAAGCTGGCATCTGTGAGTAACTTGCTCGACCAAAGGAACCGTAAGGTAACGGCCAGAATTTGGATACCCAAATACCCAGGTGTTGTTCAGAGACACGGCGAACGCGCAGTCGTACATTCACAGTTGGACTCGGGATGTATCACAATCTGGTAGATTCTTCAGCCTCCAATGCTGCATCGTTCCAGTGCCTAGCATAGTGTAGTATCGTCTGCTTCCTACAAGGTACACTGCCACTCCCACCTACTCATACAAAAAGAGCACCCGTCCCAATGAACCAAAAACGCTGACAGCCATCCCCAAGGATGCCAAATGATGAGAGTGAAGTATTATTAGTCTTACAGTTGCGGCGAACGTGTGCCCCGATTCATGGTCCGCAAAGACATCTCCAGTAGGCCCAGGCCGACCGGCTCCCTGCGAATGTGCGGCAAGCCAGCAAACAGAGGCAATACGTCCATGCAAAGATACCTGTTCAGACCGCGGCGGATACGGCGGACGCATTCCAGTTCGGCCAGGTATCCAAAGCCCAGACGAGCGAAGAGAGCTGAGCGTGCCTAGCGCATGGCGGCCATGCCGGACAGCTTAGATGCCAGTTGCGGGTACTTCTCCTGGACCTGAATCTGGGTACGCGTGGCCTCGGCGTAGGAAAGAGCGTTGACGAGCTCGCCTTCCGTCCTTGCGAGCTCGGCGGCGCGCTCGAAGTAGGTAAGGGCCTCAGTCACCTTGCCCTGTTGCAGAAGGAGCTGGGCCATGGTGGCGACGGCGATGTCACATTCGGGGTCGACTAGAAGTGGGTTAGCAAGGGCTAAACAGCAATGAGACAATAAGATACATACTGATAAGCGCCTTCTTGCACAGCTTCTCGGCCTCGGCGAAGTCGTGCTTCCACTGGAAGAGAGCAAGCGACTTGTTGATAAGGGGCAGCACGTTCATGCTCGTCGGCTTCGTCTGCTTCTCCATCTCGATGGCTGTGTCGAACTGCTCGACAGCGTCCTGGAACTTGCCCTGGTCAAGGAGCAACTCGCCGTAGTAATTGTACACATCCGGTGTCTTCTCAAAGTTCTTCTTGCAGCGGCGGAAGGTTGCCATTGACGATGCGAGAGAACCCATCTTATACTGTGTAACACCGAGCTGGATGTGGGAGAAGATGAAGTCCTTGTCCAGGTCGATCGACTTCTGGTAGTCCTTGGATGCCTCGGTGAACTCCTGCTTGATGAAGTGCAGCTGAGCGCGGTGATAGTAGATGTCGGGGTCGTTGGCGTCCTTCTCCAGTGCCGCCTTGAAGTCCTCCTCAGCCTTCTCGGGGTCGCCTGTTGCTCGTTAGATATACGGAAGAGATAAGCTGCTCGGGTCTGTCATGACTTACCTAGTTCAAGGTTCATACTAGCACGCTTGATGTAGCTCTGAGTGAGAGAGGGATCAAGCTCAATGCTCTTGGACAGGTCAGAGAGAGCCTCCTCGTGCTTGCCCTGGAGGCAGCGGAATGTGCCCCTCATGTTGTAGGCCAATGCCTCGAACTCGCCGAGGTCGCCAAGCTCCAGTGCCTTCTCAAAGGCCACAGCAGCGTCCTCATATCCCTCTCCAGTCTTCTTCTCCAGCGACTGGAAACCGTGCTGTAGTTGGCCCTTGCCGGTCTCCTCGGCTAACTCGACCGTGTCCTCCAGGCCGGCGGGACGAGGCTTCTCGCGGAAGCTCTGCAGGTAGTTGCCAACGAAGGTAGGGCTGGGCAGTCTCGCGGGCTTATCCTTGAGAATCTCCTTTGCCTTGGCCTCGGCGTACTTCTTCAGCAGCTTCTCGACGGCATCTGCGCTCTGAGGGTTCTTGAAGTTGTCGATGATGCAGCTGGCGGTGAAGTCCAGGAGTGCCTCACTGTACATGTGAAGGTGGTCGTAGGCATTAGCCCGCCTGTTGAGTGCCTTGATGTATTCGGGATCGAGGTTGACGGCAGCTGTGGTATCCTCGACAACCTTCTCCCAGTTGCCCATGGCATTGTAACAAGCAGCGCGGTTGGAGTAGTAGACCGGGTCCGGTTTGCAGAGGATGGCCTTGGAGTAGAGCCCGATGGCCTTGTCGAAGTCCTTGGCACCATAGGCCTTATTGCCGGCTTCTTTGAGCTTGGCAGCAAAAGTCTTGCGATCGTCCTCCGATAGTGTTTGAACAGTGATTTCGTCTATCTCGGGCAGTTCATCCGCGGTCTCGACGGTAGCAGCTTGTGGTTGAGGAGCTTTTGGCTCGGCTGTGGGCTCTTGAGGAGCTGCCTTTGCCTTTTCTTCGGCCTCGCGCTCGGCCTGCTTCCTTTTCCGCCGCTCCTTCTTGCTCGGTCGCGGCGCAGAGTCCTTCGGTTCGGAATTGTTCTTGATATAGTAGACAGCGCCTGCGGTGGTGACAACCACTGCTACACCGGCGATGGTATAGACAACCGCCTTGTTTTCGGATACCCAGGTCGATACGCGATCCCATAACGACGAGTCCGCCGGCACAGCAACTCTGGGCTGGCTGAGTGGCAGCGGCACTGATGGTGGTGGAATTGTAGGCGCCATGGTTCGTGACTCGTGATATAACGGATCCCAGTTGGTGTGTTAATTAGGTGTCTGTTGTTGCGAGGGCAGTATGCGAAGAATAATTGGAGCGTTTTCCTGCTTTTGTCGGGTTGATAAAATCGTCTGTTCGATGACGGCCGAGCTTTCCAAAAAAAATTGGCGCCGGGCCCAAGAGCTGAGCTTCGAAATGTCTTTCCCTTTCCTCAAGCTGACTAACCAATCGGCCTCAAGCGGTTCGTCATAAAAGTGGAATCCATATCTTTTAAGTTCCACAAAAGCACGTGAGGATAACTGGCCTCGTTCTACACAGCAAGGTACTTGTCCCGAAGTCGAGGTCTTAATCTGATATCTTGAAGTAAGGTACCTTAGTTTTTCATAGGCTCTTGCAGAAGTGAGCTAAGTAACACATGGTGTAACCCAAGTCCCCACGACCATCCTCCTCCTCCTCAGAAACCTGACAGGCAGAAGTCAGATGAACAACTCCGACTCCATCGCCAACATCGAGTACTCCTGGCCCGGCCTTTCATTTCTTTTCCTCCGCTGTGCACTCACATAACGTCCGTAGGTGGCAGCCTCACTGTCCGACACCTGAAGCTGGGGGCCAACCATCAGCAACGGTTCTCCGCCACCTGGTGTGCATATCCGACCAAGTACTAGACGTTCAGAGCCCAAAATAACGGATGCCATTGCCACAGCGGCGTGTTGTTTGCTGTAAAGATGGGATATCAGACCTGTCTATACCGGCTTTGCTCGGGACCGCGTACTCTTCCCAGTCGCAAACATCGTAGTCCCAGCTTGTTCCTCGCCCAGCACTACGTCAGGTGCGTCCATGCTGAGTGGAAGGTCATTACGCCTCAGTACACCCAACGCCAAAACACCATATAAGTTCTTCCCATCCAAATAAAAAATATACAGAACCATTACAGGTAGTTCTTCTTCCTGCTCGTCCGGGTATATTGGTTGAGGTGCCACTCCACGTCTCCGTCCTTGTTCTCCAGCGTGCCGCCCCGGATCTCGAACGGCTTCATCGTCATCCTCGGTCCGACCTCCGACAACTCGACACTCTGGAACGACGTCCTGACGAACACATGGTGCCGCACTTCAATGGCATCATCGTTGTTGACGAACGTGATGACCCTGTTGCCGACCTTGGTCTTCGATGTTATGGGGTCCCTTGGGGGAAACAGGTGCTGAATCACGCGCTGTATCCGCTTTCCGAGGTTGGTATTGAAGCCCTCGAATATCAAGTGAGGATACGATTCGCTCACTGTACCTCGGACACTCCCCGGGATGTCGTGCCTCAGGACGACGTTATGCAGCGAAAAAGAGACTGTCGGTCCGTGAGGCATATGGCTGATCGTCAAAGCCGTCGGCGTACCTCTGTGCTCGTGCAGTAGGAGGATGTCGGAGAGACCAGCTCCGCGGGAAGACCGGACGATTTCGGGCAGAATCAGGTTTCCGCGGTTCAGTCTGATGGAAGTAGGGAGCAGTAACCTCATTTCCTTCGAGAAGGCGGCGAGTCTGCTTGAGGGGTCGCGTGCGGTGGTAACTAGAACTCTTGGATCGACAATTCCCGAGAGAGCCTGGTATTCGTCGTCGAGGTCGATCTCGTCGAGGGAATCGGGCCTGGACTCATCGTAGGCTAGGTCTTTTCGTAGCTGCTTATCGTTCGCGATGGTGGGATCCAGAGGCTTTCCGGTTGCTAGGGAGGCCTTCAGCTTCGCTCGCTTCTCACTGATTTCGGCATCGCGCAGGAGAAGGGCACGGCGATAGAGATCTGCAAGGAACCGGGGTTAGCAATGCTCCTTTCGCGGTCAAGGAGGACAAGAGATCTGTCACTTACAGTCTCTTCTTTGGCGTGCTTGTTTGCGAATCATGGCTGCAACGATTGTATGATTATGAGGGGAAGAAGCGGGAAGAAGGGGAAGAAGGGGGCTAGAGGAAGCGGCGATGGTCAAGAGAAGCTTTGATGGTCGGTTTGATGGTCAATGAACGAACTTCCGCTTGCCCCACCAAAAAATAAAATCGGCAAGGGTCTGGGGCTTATCTTATCGTCATTTTCGGCTTTAGCGCTCCACAACGCCACTTCTTTGCCCACTGGCCGCTCTCCTCTCCTGCACTACGAAAGTACCTTGGCTCCATCTCCAAAGGGAAGCCTTCTCCATTCTCCGGATCGCAAAATTCACAGCAACACAAACAAAAGTTACCGATCAAGTCAAAGACAAATTCACCACTCCAACTGATCCGAGAGCTTACATCCGCCGCGCCACCGCGACACTCCAGTCGCCAGTCAACTTCGGAAGCGATGATGTGACACACTGTCTCTACGAATTTCTTTTACACATATTTCGTCCATTCCACTCGGAGCCTCACACGGGTCCCGAAAACAAACATTACTCCCAAATACAAGGCAAGCTTTACAGCCCAAGTTCGGGACTCACCTCCTGGGAGATAAATCTACCTGGTCGCCCTCTCTAACTTGGGACAAACGAGCAGTCAACACTACGATCCTCCACCCCCCCGGATACCTCACGATGGAGGGCGCATTCACCCACCTCGGCAACCACCTGATTTCCGACTCGGCAGCCGCCATCAAGGCCGGCGGACACGACGAGCTGTCCAACATCGATCCTGACGAGAGCCTGCTTGCTTATGGCGGCAGCTACGGAGGCCATGGTCCTCGCGGCCGGCTCGGCAATGCGAGACGTCGTCAGGACGACGATGACAACGAGACCGAAGTCTTTGAAGATGACGATGAAGAGAGCTTGGCTAGTATGCCAATTGATGGCATGAAGGCCCTCAAGCTGAATGCTCCTGAAGAAGAGAAGGACCTGCCCGCTCACGCCTGCGCGTACGTTTTCTCTCCGAACTGAACCGAAGCCGAGCCTCGAATAACTTCTAACATCCTCAACAGGTACTGCGGAATCCACTCGCCGAGCTGTGTCGTCAAATGCCTTGCCTGTAGCAAGTGGTTCTGCAGCGCCAAGGGCAACTCAACATCCTCGCATATTGTCAACCATCTTGTCCGCGCTCGTCACAAGGAGGTCCAGCTGCACCCTCAGTCCGCCCTTGGTGACACGGTTCTCGAATGCTACAACTGCGGCACCAAGAATGTCTTCCTTCTCGGATTCATCCCTGCCAAGTCCGACACTGTTGTCGTTCTGCTATGCCGCCAGCCGTGTGCCGCCAACACGAGCTCTAAGGACATGAGCTGGGATATCTCGAGATGGCAACCTCTGATCGAGGACCGCTCGTTTCTTACCTGGCTCGTGGCCACGCCTACCGACGCCGAGCAGCTCCGTGCCAGACATCTCACCCCTCCCATGATTGCCAAGCTCGAGGAGATGTGGAAGGAGGCGCCTAATGCCACAGTTGCGGATCTTGAGAAGGGAGCTGGCATCGACGACGACCCTCATCCGGTCCTGCTCAAGTACGATGATCCGTACCACTACCAGAACATTTTCGGCCCTCTTGTGAAGATGGAATCCGACTACGACAAGAAACTGAAGGAGGCCCAGTCCGAGGATGGGCTCCAGGTTCGGTGGGATTATGGCTTGAACAACAAGCATCTCGCAAGCTTCATCCTTCCCAAGATCGAGTCCGGCGATGTCAAACTGGCTGTCGGCGATGAGATGCGTCTCAAGTACAAGGGAGAGCTTCGGCCTACCTGGGAAGGCGTTGGCTACGTCATCAAAATCCCCAACAACCAGTCGGACGAGGTCACGCTCGAGCTGCGTAAGGCAGGCAACGACAAGTCTGTTCCGACTGAGTGCACCCACAACTTCTCCGCCGACTATGTCTGGAAGGCGACGTCCTACGATCGTATGCAGCTAGCTATGAAAACATTTGCAGTCGACGAACTGAGTGTCTCTGGGTACATCTTCCACAAGCTGCTTGGACACGAGGTCTCCTTCGCTCCTATGAAGACTCAGTTGCCGAAGAAGTTCACAGCGCCTGGCTTGCCTGAGCTCAACAGTAGCCAGATCGCTGCCATCAAGGCAGTGTTGTCCAACCCTCTCAGTCTTATTCAGGGCCCACCGGGTACCGGAAAGACTGTCACCTCGGCAACCATCATTTACCACTTGGCCAAGATTAGCCAGGTCCTTGTATGCGCTCCGTCCAATGTTGCTGTTGATCAGCTCTGCGAGCGCATCCACCGCACCGGGCTCAAGGTTGTCCGGCTGACTGCGAAGTCTCGCGAGGATGTCGAGTCTTCCGTCGGCTTCCTTGCTCTGCATGAGCAGGTTCGCATGAACGACACCAACGTCGAGCTTACGAAGCTCACGCAGCTCAAGGCTGAGCTCGGCGAACTTTCCAGTCAAGATGAGAAGAAATTCAAGCAGCTTACTAGAGCGGCTGAGCGTGAGATTCTGAATCACGCCGACGTGGTCTGCTGCACATGTGTTGGTGCAGGCGACCCCCGTCTCTCAAAGATGAAGTTCCGCAACGTCTTGATCGATGAGTCGACTCAGTCAGCGGAACCCGAGTGCATGATCCCTCTTGTTCTGGGCTGCAAACAGGTTGTCCTGGTCGGCGACCACAAGCAATTGGGCCCAGTCATCATGAACAAGAAGGCAGCAAAGGCAGGCCTCAACCAGTCTCTCTTTGAGCGCTTGGTGAAGCTGAGCTTTACACCGATTCGCCTCAACGTCCAGTACCGCATGCATCCTTGCCTTTCCGAGTTCCCCTCCAACATGTTCTACGAAGGATCGCTGCAGAACGGCGTCACGATTCAGGAGCGCCTTCGTAAGGACGTGGACTTCCCCTGGCCTGTCGCTGATACGCCCATGATGTTCTGGTCCAACCTTGGCAACGAGGAGATCTCAGCATCCGGAACGTCGTACCTTAACCGCACCGAAGCCTCTAATGTCGAGAAGATCGTCACTCGGTTCTTCAAGGCAGGCGTCAAAGCTGCGGACATAGGCGTCATCACTCCGTACGAGGGCCAGCGAAGCTACATTGTTAGCACCATGCAGAACACTGGCACCTTCAAGAAGGAAAGCTACAAAGAGGTGGAAGTCGCGTCAGTCGACGCTTTCCAGGGAAGAGAGAAGGATTTTATTGTCCTGTCCTGTGTCCGCTCCAACGAGAACCAAGGCATTGGTTTCCTGTCGGATCCTCGCCGTCTCAACGTGGCCCTTACTCGTGCCAAGTACGGTCTCGTCATCGTCGGAAACCCCAAGGTTCTCGCCAAGCATGAGCTCTGGCACCATCTCCTCGTTCACTTCAAGGAGCGCAAGTGCCTTGTTGAGGGTCCCCTCAGCAACCTGCAGATCTCGCTGCTCCAGTTCGGTCGCCCCAAGACAGCTTACCGTCCTCAGCGCTACTCGCAGCAGGCTCAGCTTGTAGCCAGCGGATATCCTAGCAGCCGCTATGGTGGCGGCATGAACGGATCAACTCGCGACTATGATACCGGATCCATGATGTCGTATATCCCCGACGATGTCTCGTCCATCCACGGCTCGGCCCTGGGTGGAGCTGGCCTAGGCTCTGCTTACCCCCAGATGTTCAACAACTTCAACCCCGACATGTGGCCGGGTCTTCCTGGTGGCGCTCATGGTGGTGGTCGTTCGGGAGCGAAGGGTCGTGGCCGTGCTTCCGAGAGCATCGCTGGTGAGAGCGTGGCTACCAGCGAATTCACTGATGCTACCTCCAGTGTCATTGGCGCGCGAGGTGTCGGCCAAGGCGGAGCTAGCCTCGGCGCTGGTCTCGGCGACTATGGCTCGTCTCGCCCGACGTCATTCAGCCAGAGCGATCGGCTTAAGCAATACATCGAGAACGGTGGTCGCATCCAGGGTAACGGATACGGCCGTCGATACGACGACGACGAGAAGAGCGTCGCCACTTCCTTCGCCAGCCAGATAGTCTATGACTGAACGCGAGAACCGACCGACCCAGGGATCTATGGGTCGAATTGCTATCTTACTTCCATCGCGCATTGAGCAACGAAGCCTGCCTACACCGCGGGGACACCGGCAGACCCTTTGCCACTATCCGACGGTTCTGGTCGAGTTACCACATCACGGTCGTGCGACCAGCGCTGGCAGCCTAGTCCTCACAGGGCCTGGTGAAAGCGAGGTATCACAGCCGTTTCTGGCGTTGAGCCTGCACTTCACAGCAGCGTCAACTTATCTGAGACCGTCAACACAAATACTCAGTTACCAGAGAGAGGTGAACCGTACTTGAGCGGGGACTGTTCACTCGATCTAATCCATCTGGACGGGAGTGAGAGCTGGTCAGCATCGAGTCGTTGCAGACGATAGAGGAGAGGAGAGCCGGCGCGGCTGTGGGAGGAATGATCAAAACGGTATTCATCTACCCTTTTTACATCCCGCCAGATAAGTGCGCAACTGGCCAGCGAATCTTTTTGGAGGAGGAGGAGCATCGAGGGTGATAAATTTTGGCCGATGAGAGGAATGCTCGTTGGAGCTGGTCGTTCATTTACTGCCCGCCTCATTGGGCCTTCTGCTTCTTGTTGTCGTCGGGTACAGGGGGTGCATCTTCTGTGCTCCAGGTACTCTTCGATCATTCTGACAACCCATGTCACTCGCTCTTTGGAACATCCAGATAGTCGTTGGTAGCCGAAAGTTACGTCCATTCCTTCACAACACAGTCGAGCGTACTCCAGCTCAATATCCCTGTGAGCCCTTGCTGTCATCGTTCTTGCTTGTTCATCTCCTGTCTCACTTCACTTTGTGTTACTCTGGGACGGTGATGGACCAGCTGAAACGGAGCTATTGAACGGTAAGTGTGCCAAGCCTCAGCTTGGGTGGGCCCGGAGCTTTGTGCGACTGGAAGCTTGTTGAAGTGCAGTGCTCAGGTGCTCAGACAGCCACCTTCCTCAGCGTTTCACATCAAGACAACAACAGCATCCGCCTTGGAGCAAACCTCCCTGTATTTCCACAAGTTCATTTGATAGATTATAAGTGTCTGGACTCCAGCAATGTCAAGAAACCTACCTATCTCATAACTCCAAGCTTCCTGCCCTACCAATCGAGAAACAAGACCAGGACACCAATAGAATGACCGTTTCCTCGGATCCTCCCGCAGTGGGCGAACCCGAGCACACCTCGGCGGTAGCAGCACAGGACGGATCGACCACCGCCGCCGCCGATCAACAACAACAGCAGCAGACGGCCAATGCGGTAGCTGCTCTGGCAGGGGGGCCACAGCTACCCAGCAAAACATCAGAGCAACAAGCCCAAAAGACAGAAGTCTCCAGCAGCATCCCCATCCCCACCACCCATGACGACAGCAACGGCGTCAACCCGCTCGACTTTGAGGGCGCCGTGACAAGCAACAACGAGCTGCCCCCGCCCGCGACGCTGCGCAAGATCGAGGACTACGTCGTCCTCGACCGCGACGGCAAGTCGCACCCGTTCAAGAGCCTGTACACGGGGAAGCATGTCGCGAGGCGGGTGCTGGTCATCTTTGTCCGGCACTTCTTTTGCGGTGTACGTTTTTTTGTTGCTGCCCTTTTTCCCCTCCCTCCCCACCCTGCTTTTACCACCACGCGTATACTGATATGGGGATATGTGCACCAGAACTGCCAAGAATACCTCCGCACCCTCTCCTCCGCCATAACCCCCGACTCCCTGCTGCGTCTCCCCATAAGCACCTTCATAGCGGTGGTCGGCTGCGGCGACCCGGGTCTGATAGACATGTACGCCGAGGCGACGGGGTGTCCCTTCCCCGTCTACGCCGACCCCACGCGCAAGCTGTACGCCGAGCTGGGCATGGTTAAAACCTTGGCCCTGGGCGAGAGGCCGGCGTACATGAAGAAGGGCATGTTGAGGAGCAGCATCGACTCTATCCTACAGGGGTTGAAGCAGATACCGAAGGGGCTGGCGATGAAGGCGGGCGATCAGAGGCAGATTGGCGGGGAGTTTTTGTTCGAGCCGGTTAGCTTGTTTACGCCCATGAGCTCGCCTTGGGGTGGGGGGGAGGAGAAGAGGCTTGGGGCTGGTCAGGGGAGTGAGGGGTCGTCGCTTGATGGGCTGCCGGGGAGTGAGGTAGGGGTTGGGGTGGGGGAGGGGGAGCCGAAAAGGGTGACTTGGTGTCACCGGATGACGACCACGAGGGACCACGCCGAGATTCCGGAGCTGATGGAGGTTCTGGGTTTGGAGGGACTGGATACGAGCAGGCCGCCGCGGGCGAGCGAGGGGGAACGGGAGGGGGAGAATAAGCGCTGGTCGAGGGCGTTGGAGACGAGGAAGGGGACCGGGGCGAGTATGGCGGGCCAGATGAGCGCAATGAAGGCTGAGGCTACTGTTGCTGCTCCTGCTCCTGCTCCTGCTCCTGCCCCTGCCCCTGCTCCTGCTCCTGCTCCTGCTCCTGCTCCTGCTCCTGCTCCTGCTCCTGCTCCTGCGCCTGCGACGATGGGGGCTTGAAAAGTTGGCATTGGGGATGGAGTTTTTGGTTTGAGTTTTAGGACGAGGACGTGTGATTTTCAGATGGTGGTGCTGGGTTTGATATGAAGATGTTGGCTTGTTGCCGGAGTTCGTTGAGCGAGTTACCCCCATGGCGCGGAGTTATTCACTTTATTCCGGCGTTTGAGAGCAAGCGAGGGACACTCGTCTTGGTTCTAGCCACATAGGGACAGTATTGTCCAGCAAATACTATGACAATGCATTTGCAGGGGACGTCGAAGTTGAGTGTGATGATATTCAATAAAGGTGTTCTTGAGCTAGGTGCTAACTATTAGGACTCAGGGGTCGCTCCGAGGTGGTTCCATTGACTACTACGCCCATCCTCAACCCGTTAAACCGTCAGTTCCTCAACGCTGGATGGCAGGCTGGACCTTGCTGGCGGTCATGTGCGCCGCATGCTCTCTCGCCTTGTAATCGTCCTCCTCGTGGGCCAAGGCATCCTCCTCCTCGAGGCTAACCACTTCATCGTCATCATCGGAAGCGTCTTCATCCTCCTCAGACAGCGTCTGTCCCATGACGCAATCCTCCTCAGAAAACGCCCCGCCAGCTCCTGGCGTGTGTCTGTGGCCATGGATATTCGGGTGGTGTGGCGTCCTCTCGCCAGATGTCGTCGTCGTTTCAGGTTGCTTCGGCGTTCCGCGGAAGCTACGCTGCAAGCTGCGCGAGCTGACGCTGCGGACGAGACCGGCGGCCTTCGCTCCGAACTCCTGCGCCTCCCCAACGACGTGGTCGCGGGCTGACTCGAGCGCTGCGCGGTTGAGGTGGTTGCTCTCGTCGATGAGCCGGTTCTTCTTGCGGATCTCCGTCCAGCGGGTCAGGTGGCCGAGCTCCAGGATGTTGACGCGCCTCTCCTTGCTCGAGGGGTTGCCGATGATGATAGGCCGCCACATCTCCTCTTCCGTCATGGGGGCTGCGTACGACAGTCTTGGCCCGCCCATGGCCATGGGAGCCACGGACCATCTCCGGATTCCGCTGACGGGAGCAGGCGCCACTGACCGCCTTCGGATGCTCTCCCGGCGAATGTTCGTCCATTTGTCCATCTCGGGTATTTTCACCTCCGGAATAATCTGGACGTTCTTGAAGCGTATGAGAGCAGCGAGCAGCAGGAGGGTTAGAACGAAGAGAATACCGGCGGCTACCCCCGTAGCAGCCTTCTGACCGATGTCTCGTGTAACCGTGCCACCAAGCGCTGTTGCGCCGGCTGCGAAGATGAACCCGAAGGAATGGCAACATGCGAGTCCAGCTGTTACCCGGGGAAACGAGGAGTAGTTGGTGCGTTTCTGCGACTTGCCCGACAGACCGCGAGGGCGTCCGGTCATGCCTGGTTGCAGATCGGAAGTGTCGAAGGTCTCCATTACCAGTCCGACACACTCTGCCATAGCAAGGCCGGAAAGGTGCCCAATAAGAGCAGCAAACACCACAGGGACCTCGACTGGGATTGGACGGCCACTGGACGACAAGGTATAAGCGAGACCAGCCAGAGGAAGCACGATACAGAAGATTGCTCGGCGGAGAAGATGCGACGTCCACGAAAACTGTTTATCCACCATCGTCAGCTCATTGGTCATGCCTTCATGGTGTCTGCCGCGCGAGAAGATGTTGGCCTTCTGGAAGGGTATGGCCATCAGAGCTCCGATCGATATGAAGGCGACACAAGTTCCGACCAGTGGTGAACGGAGGCGATAGGACCTGGACGCGAGAGACCCGAGCAGTACAATGATCAGGACGACCTGGGCATATATCCAGCCGGTGTACACCGCGATGATGGCGAAGCCAGGCTGGCGCAGCATCTCGAGCGACAATAAGATGCCATGATACACTTCCTGACCCCACCAGGTTGGACCGTCTTTGACACGGTGCATCTTGACTTCTCCGCGAGCGAGTCGGCGGGAGACCTCGGTGCCGTTCCTCACCTCGACCACGGATCGTCGGTAGGCGGATCTGCGTACCTCCGGGCAGGACACATTGAGAATGAGGACAACAACAATGATGATGATGCAGATGTAGAATCCCCACGACGGGTTCAGCGAGTTGATCACACTTGCTCCGATGAGGAAGCCGATTCCGAGTGAACCGACGAAGCACCAGGTCCAGATACCGAGCCAGGCACCCATTCCTCCACCGTGTCTCCGTACGTCGTGCTCGTCGACCACTTCCTGATGGGGATTGCCACTCATTAGGGATGCTCCGAAGAGATATGTCAGAATAGAGTGGAAGTTCATGCTCGCAAAACCAATTGCAAGCCCCATGAATCCACGCGATGCGAGGAGAGCCTATCTCCAGATGCTGGTATAGGGCGACCGTATTTGGCTCACCGCGATTGCCTGTGGGAACAAGAGTGGCATTGCGACCACCAAGCCAGACAGGATGTACGGCTTGCGACCGTGCAGCAGAGGGAGCGGCCAGAACACGAAGGAGGGGATGGCGAGGCCGAAGTAGAAGAGAACATTGCCGAGTATGGCGTAGTGGCTGAGGTCGACGATGTAGTACTGGATGGAAGGAACCAACCCAGCATATATACCAACGAGGATACCAATGAGCGCGGTGCTGAGGCATGCCACCGACGCAACGTACCTCTTCCGGGCATCTGACCAGTCTCGAGCAACGGGCTGCCGGGGATAGGAGCGAGCCAGGCTGAATCCTTGGCCGCCACGAAGGCTGAGATGTGACCTGCCGCGCAAGTCGAGCCCACCGGGTCGCTCACGGGCAGTGCCATTGCGGTCTTGAAGCTCAATGTCTTGGCCAGTGATGGGGTTGGTGTGCGTGTGCACAAGCCGGTGACCCACAGGCTTGGTATGAGTGTCTGCTGCCTGGACGAGGTTGTACTGGGTTGAGAAGTTGACAACGTCACTGGGAGTCCCATCGATGCTGTACCTCTCGGCATCCATGCAGCAGTTGTCAGGGGTTGACGCAGCCTTCGTGGGCCGCGGCACGTTCTCCTCTCCCAGGTCGAGAGCAAGCGGGGGCGTGGGTAACCTCCTGATCTTCTCGATGGAGTTAGCCGGCGAAGTCCTCTTGGATCTCCTGTCGATGATGTCGCCTAGCCTAAGCAAACTTGAGATGCGTTGGGGGACCGGCACCATGAGAGTACTGCCACTATTGTCCACATGGCGACGCTTACGCAGACTGGCAGCACCGGAAAGGTCAGAACCGGACCGTTGATGATGGTTTTGGTGGATACTCGCCCTACTGGAGACCTTGTCTGGCTTGAAGTAAAAATGTTCGACAGCTTCTTTGGCAAGCTTCACAGCGTCATCCAGGATGTTCTCCATATCGTGGAAAGTAGCTTTGTAGCGATGATCGACGCTGTGCCGCTTCACGGGCGGACTGGTAGACGAGTCGGTCTGGCGATAGCCCCATTGCACGTTTGAAGGCGTACTGACGGTGTTGCGCCGACCCTGAGTCTTGTCAGGGAGCCGCGTCAGATCGGACGAATAGGCAAGTGGCTGATGGACGATTGGCTGGTGGAGCAAGTCTTTGAGCCATCGTGCAGTCCTCTTCTGAAGCCAAGATTCGGAATCCGGGTCATTGGGCCGTTCAGTCGATTGGACTATAGTCAGATCCGGCAACTTGATTGCCTTGTCGTCCACAGATGGGACTGCGTCCGGGGTGCCCAGCCCGGGGGGACCGTACTCATCCGTAGGCTTCGGCGGGTTGACTATACCCGTAGCTGGAGTTTCATTATTACCAAGGGGCACCTCTTCCAGCTTGTCAGGCTTCGTCGTAAATCCCCAGTAGTTGCTGGGCTGATGTTTGACATCTGGCTTGCTATCGTCAACCAGATTGAAATGAAAGTTGTCGTCGACGAAAGGCCCGAGGTTCGAGACAGGAAGGCGTCGTCCATGATGTGTTGGCTTCTGAGGCGTAAGCTGAACACCTACAGCAGGCCGAACCTTGAGAATAGGTGCGTGTCCGGCGTGAAAGTGGCCAGAGACATCGACAGGTTCGACGCAGATGTCGCCGCCAGTCAAAGCCCGGTAGACGCGGCCTCGAGGATGGACCGGTGGGTTTGACAGCAGTTCTGGAGGATGTCCGTGGTCATCGTCCGCGGCGAGATCATGCCAGAAACGGTCCAGGAGTGTCTTCTGAGGAGTCTCGGTGTGGACTTCAGGGACGGCCTCAGCACCGGAATCACAGAAGTCTGCCAACGGCAAGAGGCCGGGGTGATGCACCTCCGAGTGGGACTGGTTTGGATGCATCTGAGGGTCGAGGCATATCCGGTTCTGTAGTCTGCTCGGTTGAGCATCCTGCTTCTGAGTGCCCGTGTCTGGCGCGATGCCTGTAGATGCAGAGCGCTTGGAGCCATTGGAGGAGTTCTCACGGTCCTTCCAGTCTGTCATGGGAGCTGGTCCGGCGCTGGAAGATCGTGCAAGGGACCGAGCGGCCAGACGTGCTTCAGAGAGGGCATCATTGGGATCGACCTCCTGCAACTTGACCGTTTCTGCCAAGGCAAGGTCTAGCTTGCTGACGTACTCAGTCGAGGTGATGGCAGGTGGAGTGGCAGCGGCTTTGAGGTCATTTGAGGAGCGAGAACCGGCCCGTCGACCAGGCCAAGTGGGAGGGAGCAAGATCCGGTGCTTCGAGGACATAGTGCAACAAAGAGGACGGTAGGGTTATGATTTGGGAAAGATGAGCAGAGAGTTAATGGAGCACAGAGGCTAGGGTAGAGATGCATGTATAGAGGAGGATCGGAGCGGAGCGGTATAGAGGAGTCCTATGGAGATTTGAAGGATTGATGGTGATGATGAGGGAGATGTTGCGAGAAGCAAAGAGAGGAAAGAAACTTGGAAGAAAGAGTATCTCAAGGACGTCAGATTGACGCAGCTTGTGGGAATGGCGTGGATCGAGCGGTATCGTGTAGCAGAGGAAGGTGCGTGCGAGACGGGAGGGGCTGCCTATCTCCGGGAGGCTCGACGGCTCGACTGGTAGGAGCCTCCCGCTGCTCGCTCTCTCTCCGTCAATCTGACAAACAAACAAGACCTACCGCCGGCTCCTCTTTTTGCAGTCGCAGCTGGGTGTCATTACTTCTATCAGTGTGCTCTCTGACAGTCACCGCGCTCTATCCCTCCTCTCACGGAACCTGGAAGTGACAATACCGTCAGAAGCTGCGTTTCCGACAATATCGCCAACTACATAACATCCTCCCTTAGTTATTCGTGGAGGGACACCGATGGATGCACCCGATCTCGTGAAAGTGTTGATAAGAATATGATCCTCAACACTTACCCCTGACCCCTAAAAAGGGTTTGTTTACTTATGCTTTTTTGGCATAAAAAGGAATGCAAACTTTGTTGAGCGCACCTATGGGTCGCTTCTTACGCCTATTGATTGATCGCTCCTGAAAGTCATACTACTGCCCAGTGTAGTCTTTGTCCTGTTTGCTAACATGAAGGCCTCTGCCAAGGCTGCACTGCAATTCCTGCCCGGCCGGCGAAGATGACCATTTCACGCTAGACCTCATACAGCTTAGCTCCCGCTCCGTCCAGACCCGGCCGTGTGGAACTAATGACATCTCACGCGCAGGGACGTTTTGGTCCGGTCAGGGGCAATCAACTGCGACCGGAGATCAACCACGCGATGAATGCACGCGTTGCTGCGTCGATACTGCCCAACCATGCCATCCTCACGCATGTCGCAAGAGACATCCAAATACTTCAGCAACAGCGCAGCCTCAACGCCATCCTCCTTGCCGCGCCGGTCGACGCGCTCCAGCCTCGCGCGCTTCGCATATACCACGACCCCCTCGGTCAAAGACGAAGAAGACGACTCCTCCTCCCTTTCCTCGCTATCCTTCGCGTCCGACATAGAAGACGCCATTATCAAGGCGCCAGCCTCTCCCCGTCGAAATGGCCCATCCACCACCACCACGACCCTCAAGCGCAAGCGCACCACCACCATCGTGACCTCGACGTCGTCCTCCTCAAAAATAAAACTCGAGTCCGACCTAGAACTAGACTTCACCACCACCGTCCCATCCCCCTCCCCCCGAAACAAGCCCACCACCCAGGCTCGCGTCCGCAAACCAGCCCGGACAATAACCTCCCCATCCACCGGCGCCACCACGACCCAGCCCCCCTCGGACTGGGAAGAAATCTACGACCTCGTCAAACAGATGCGCCTCTCCGGCGGTGCCGCCTCCAACGCGGCGGTCGACACGATGGGCTGCGAGCGGCTGGCGGGGAAGGACGCCAGCGTCAAAGACAAGAGGTTCCACACGCTCGTCGCGCTCATGCTGAGCAGCCAGACGAAGGACACGGTCACGGCCGAGGCGATGGGGCGGTTGATGAGGGAGATGCCCCCGGCTAAAGAGGGTTGCGAACCGGGGCTGAACCTGGAGAATATGATTGCCATCGAACCGGAAAAGCTGAATGAGATCATTGGGAAGGTTGGGTTTCATAATAATAAAACCAAGTACGTCTCTTTTTTTCTTTTTTTTTTCTGCAACTCGCTTTATACCGCCAACTGTTATGCTAATGGCGTGCGCCTTAAAGATATCTAAAGCAAACCGCCCTCCTCCTCCGCGACAAATTCGAAGGCGACATACCGCCCACCATCGAGGGCCTCGTCTCCCTACCGGGCGTGGGACCGAAGATGGCGCACCTCTGCATGTCCGCCACGGACGGCTGGAATCGAGTCGAGGGCATAGGCGTCGACGTGCACGTGCATCGCATCACGAACCTCTGGGGGTGGCAGAACCCGCCGTCCAAAAACCCGGAGGCGACGAGGATGGCGCTGCAGGCGTGGCTGCCTAGGGACAGGTGGAAGGAGATCAACTGGCTGCTTGTCGGGTTTGGGCAGACGGTTTGTCTGCCGGTTGGCAGGAGGTGTGGGGAGTGCGAGGTCGGACTGAGGGGGCTTTGTAAGAGTGCGGAGAGGAAGAAGGTTAATGAGGGGATTAGGAGGAGGGAGTTGAAAGTGGAAGTGAAGAGGGATGGGAAGGGGTATGAGAAGGTTGACAAGGTCGAGAAGGAGAAGGAGAGGACGGTGGTTAAGGAGGAGGTTGTTGACGAGGAGCTGCCGGAAGGGGTGAAGCTGGAGGATGTGAAGGAGGTTGGTGGAGGGGATGTTGAGGATGAGGTTAAGCTGGAGGTCAAGCAGGAGGTCAAACAGGAAGAGGAAGACTACAGTATGGGAGGAACACGGTCGTGGAGGAAGCAACGGGGAAGGTAGCGCTCCATGCTATAGAGTATCATTGCTGCCCGTTGGGCTGCAGATGAGATCTCCCAGGATTGGCAGTGTAGGATAAGATGATGGCCGTATGATAGCACGCACGTTATTGCAATGCATGTTGAGATAGATCGCGTACCGGCACGTAAGTGCCGGGCATCAACTTACATACAAACGCGACCGCACACCGAAAGCAAGTGGGGGCACTTAAACTTGGTAAAGTTGGGGTAAGAAAGATACGATATCGGACGCTCCGTATCGCCAATCTCGTAATCTGTCATCAGCATTGGATGTTCATTGTGGCATTGCCGCTCCTTATCACGCGAGTCAGCCCAGACCAATTCGTAATGCCAAACAGCAGGATGCACGATGAGACAATGTGCGGGTCATGGAAGCCTTGGAAGGCAGTGGATTAAGGATGGGGTGTGTGTTGTATGTGGATGTCAGGCAACTGGTTGAATAGTGACACATCACCGCTGCGTTTTTGACTGAATTGTATTTGATATGTTTGTTGATTCCGTCTAATACCAGAATTAGAGGCTCTTCTGAAATAGAACCCGGGCATCAAATGTGCCATGAAAATAAATAAACCCCCCTTCCTTCCCTAACGCCGAGCAGGTAATAGAAGTACAGGTGCGGCTCTCATGTGTTCCTAACCCGGAAGCACCACGCTTGGCCGTTGTCGCGAATAGAATCAACCCCGAAGACTCCTCCAATGGTATCTGTGAATGCAATGCGAAAGGGAATGGAGGAGTGCGGGTCGAGGACAGTCGTGGTTCGCGAGTTGCGATCATGCAGTGATGATCTCGCCGGCAGTCTCGGGGCGCAAGATGGGTGCAGTGGCTATTGGAAGAGAGTTGCTCGAAGCCATGGTGACGGTCTTCATCTTAGACGCCCCTGATAACCTGCGTCCTCTCCGAGATGAGGTGCGCCGCGTTCGCCTCGTGCGCCTCCTTCTTGCACTGTGTGGCAAAGAGAGAATGTCAGCAAGACCGTTGCTATCACTATCGCCGGCGGTAAGGCCAAAGAGGCCTACGCTCCACCAGTCTTGCTCGGGGACAGAACTTACGTCTTCCAGACCCTCGCACTTGTGATCCTCTAATAGGCGGTGCTTGCCGCAGTAGTGGCCGTTGCAGAACGCGCAGTCGCCAACGATCCTCTGTGCTGCGCCGGTGCACTCCTTGAAGGTGCACTTGATCTTCTTTGCCGGCATGTTTGTAGTTGTGTGGTGGTAGGTGTGGGTGTGTGGTGGTTCCGGGAGATGGTGGCGTCGAAACCGGAAACGGCGGTAGGACGGGGTGCGGTGTGTTGGGGAGATAAGGGGACTCGATGAGTTGTGTCGATGAGTTGTGTCGATGAGTTGTGTCGATGAGTTGTGTCGATGAGTTGTGTCGCAGGCGACGGGTGTTGTTGTTGTTGTTTTGGGAGGAAAGGAGACGGAGGTTGTCTTGCGGAATCGGTCAGTGGGAAGATGCAGAATAAGTAGGGAGGGAGGAAGCGAGAGTGAAGGAAAGAAAGGAGAGAAGGTGAAATGGCAGGGTCCAAAGTAAATGAATGAACGGGCAAGGCGTCACTCACATGATGGCCTCGCCCGGACCAACAGGCTAATCCTGGCAGGGATATCGGTGAATCACTCGACAATTGGCCCCCCGGCTGATGCTCGGAGTCGGCAAGCCCTGGAGATATCTGGAGTCGAAGGAAGCTGCTGGAAGCGGAACTCAGTGGACAGCGGGAACCAGAGCGGGCTATGCGGATACTCGGAGGCGGGAAGTCGTCGAGTGACTGAGGCGAAAGCGATGAATAATGAATGATGACTCTGAGCTTGAAGACGGGGGAAGGCAACAGTGGTGCTGGCGTGGCTGACCACTGACGACAGGGCTCCGCTTTCGGGACACGACCCAACTCCGGAGATAACTGGAAGGTGACGGAAGTAATGTCTTAGAACTAGTCAGTCTGGGCCAGTTGATGAGCCAGTGATCATCAGGTACTGTATCTTACTTGTTGGGAGATTGACGGCGTGACCTACAACGAACACGGTCACGATAGTTTAATCTCTCTTGAAAGAGGAAGAGAGAGGGATGAAACGAGACCAGTGTGTTGGGTTCCTGCCCTTGATATATGATATCGGCATGAATGACCTCGCCTCACTTTAGGAAGGAGCAGTTGGGCGCAGCAACAGCAACGCAAAGCAATGACAAGGAACATCCCGTGTGTTGCCCAAGAGACCACTTGGCTTGACCTGACTGTACAGTGAGTCGTAGGTGATTTGATATACCGTTGAGGTTGCTGAGTGGTCCAATTGACTTTGTCCGAACTTGCATCTCAACTTCCATGTTTGTCTCGGATTGCTGTAGCTGCATCCCTCCTGCACTTGCAACAGCCTGAAGCTAATTCAACTTTCTACAGATATAGAGGAAGGAACGATTCAGCCACGACCGACACAAGATCCTGGCAGGTACTGCTGATATGAACACCAACACATCAGATATCGCATCATAGCTGGTTGTGCCCCTGTCAATTCCCGCATCATCATCTTCCATTCTCCATTCTCAATCTTCCAACCCAACCACCTCCACCGCCAAGCCCTGTCCGAGGTGACTCGAGGCAGGTGATCGAAGATCCGTCCGACCTCATCAGCCAGTCCAACCCGCCCAGACCACGGCCAGGGGCATACGGGTGCGATATGCAGTGCCCCCAATTCATGCCTCAAAAGACTTGGTGTATCTGGAGTTTGCCCTTCACCGACATACCCAATATCACATGCGGAACGGACATCAACTTACTTACTCGTGTCCTACAGAGCAGTTTGACACGGCGAAACCAACGCTCGGTGACTGAAACACGTCAACAATCAGACAGGCGATACAGCCCGACGTTATGCGAACACGGTGTCTCGTCGTACAGTACACCAACATATGCCCTACGACCAGCAGGCCGTTCACCCTCCCGTACGGTATAACCTGTCTGTTCAACGTGGTACCAGCTTGGCGGACATGATTCGCCAATCGGTCCTCAACGCCCTTGGCCAACCTAATCATCAAGGGGTTACGATATCAAATATGGGAGTTTCCCAGTACGGCGGTGGTGTTCTGTTCCATGCCCGAATCGCACATATGGCATTGCATACTCCACCATATCTCTCTGCCTCTCTTTCCCTCATTGTCGTCCACCGATCTCCGGACATTCACGACTTCATTTATGCGAGCAACCCAGAAACCGGTCATCGGAGGCGTGCAGATCTGCGTTCAGCCAGGTACCTGTGCGACATATGGATACAACTCATCTCCCCTTTTAGTCAACCCAAACAAACAAGCCAACACGCTTATACCTTCCGCATATCGAGGACCGCCCTGATGCAGTCGCCCTGCTTCATGACCTCGAAGGCGTTGTTGATCTCGCCCAGCGTCTTGCGGTGGGTGATGAACTCGTCCACCTTGAGCTTGCCATCCAGGTAGTCCTGGACGAGCCCGGGCAGCTGCGAGCGACCCTTGACACCACCGAACGCACATCCCTTCCACTGGCGACCGGTGACGAGTTGGAATGCTGGAGAGACACACAAAGTTAATAGCTGCCAGTGGCTACTCTGATACGGGGGCAAACTTACGCCTTGTCGCAATCTCCTGTCCAGCAGCGGCGACACCAATGATGATGCTCTGACCCCATCCCTTGTGGCACGCCTCGAGAGCAGCCCTCATGACCTGCACGTTACCCGTGCAGTCAAAGGTATAATCGCACCCGCCATCCGTCATCTCAACCAGCTTGTCGACAATAGTCGTGCCCTCGGGCAGCTTGGTCGGGTTGACGAAGTCGGTGGCGCCGAACTTCCTGGACCACTCCTCCTTGCTGGGGTTGACGTCGACGACGATGATCTTGGCGGCGCCCTGCTCGACGGCTCCCTGGACGACGGACAGGCCGACGCAGCCGGCTCCGAAGATGGCGACGTTGCTGCCCTTCTCCACATTGGCGGTGATGCGGGCGGCGCCGTAGCCGGTGGTGATGCCGCAGCCGAGCAGACAGGTGCGGTCCATGGGGGCCTCGGGCTGGACGGCGACCACGGAGATGTCGGCGACGACGGTGTACTGGCTGAAGGTGGAGGTGCCCATGAAGTGCAGGATGTCCTTGCCCTTGCACTTGAAGCGCGAGGTGCCGTCGGGCATGACGCCCTTGCCCTGGGTGGCACGGATCTTGCCGCAGAGGTTGGTCTTGCCGGACTTGCAGAACTTGCACTCCTTGCACTCGGGGGTGCTAGCGTATGTTAGCATCTGGGCTATGGCTGGAGGCACAAACAAGGCATATAGTTGGAGGGAGGAGCTCGTACTAGAGAGCGACTACATGGTCGCCGGGCTTGACGTTGGTGACTCCCTCGCCGACGGACTCGACGATACCGGCGCCCTCGTGACCCAGGATGATGGGGAAGGCACCCTCGGGATCCTTGCCGGAGAGGGTGTAGGCGTCCGTGTGGCACACGCCGGTGTGGTAGATCTCGATGCGGACCTCATGGGCCCTGGGCGGGGCGACCTCGACGTCCTCGATGCTGAGCTCCTTGCCGGCCTCCCAGGCGACGGCCGCCTTGCAGGTGATGGTCTGTAGTAGGGATGTGAGCTTGAGAACCTCGATGGCTACATGGATGTGTGGGTGGTCGTGTCAGGTGCTTAGAGGGGCTGTTGTAGCTACAGATAGCTCCGATGCACGATGATGGTTGCTTACCTTTCCTACAGTTGAAGCCATTGTGTCTGATTTCTCGGTTTCTTCTTAAGTTTCTTAACGATATCAACAAGGGACTCCGAAGAAGTAAAGAGAGGAAACAGAGAAGTCTAAGAAGCCGCTCTTATTTTTAGGGGAGGGAACTCCGTCATCCATATCATCTTTCTTGGGAATTTCCCCTCACTAAGAAAGTACCCCGCCTCCACCCTTGGCTCACGATAATATCACTATGCACCATTACCTACAGGCTTCCCATGGGGCCTGAGACCACGGAATTTGTATCCACAGCTCCCAATCACCACCGGCAAATGTGCACTGCAGCCGCTGCTAAATTCCGTCTTCTTCACAGTGGTCGGTGATTTTCCGGCATCTTCTCCAACACATCCCATTTCGGCTCGGCAGTTCTTTTTGATCAACGTCCAAGATGTCCCGTTTGAGATGGATTGAAGATATATCTTGAAGGTGCGCCAATGATGGCTCACACTGGGCATTTCAATTCCTGTATTTTTCAACATCACCTGGCTCAAGCAAACGCATGGCAGGGCATTGGCAGCTTCATCGATGTCATTCACAGCTCCAAACCACGTGAAATGGGCGGACATGACTCGGGAAGTTAAGGGTCTTGGGCTACTTTAGCGGCCGCCGCAAGCACCCCGACCACAACAAGAAGCTCGGCGCCCAAATATTGCCTGCGACGGGATGCAACACAAGACAGCTCTCACAATATTGTACCATCTCGGACCGTCACAGTCATGGGTTGGTTGCTGGAACAAATAATTGACCCGGTCACCTTCCCTCCAGCTCCTTCACCTTCACCATGATGCTGTAGTGTAAGCACCACACACGACTATCGATACGGAACCCTTCTTCAACACGTACTCGCAGAATCACTGGACAACGGAAAGACTGGTCTTGATAAGCTCCAAGAAACCAAGCGCTCAGAAAACCTTCACAGTCACATCAAGATCCTCCTTCTCCGCAACTTGGCGTCAGCGAGAGGCATATGGCTGCTGAATGCGTCATCATGCGCTCTGCGAGTTCCCGAAGATAGTCCCTTAACATCTTCACAGTCCTCCTCCTCCAGTCCATGGCCCAGACAAAGTCTTGGATGCCATAACATCACCGAAGGATCCATACTACACGCTGCGGCCAAGGTGGAAGTTGGGATGAGGACTAGCACCCCGGTCTCTGGCTTCCATCACGGCCAGATACTACGGCTTCATAATCATGCCTCCGGGGAGGAAATGCTTGGAATGTCCCCCACTGCCGTCGGGTCAACTCGAGGAACCCCCTACCTCGGAAGCCCTGCCGATTCGAGCTAGCCGTAACTGGACTAGCGTTCCCGATCCGCGTGGTGAAACTCACGGTGAGGCTCTGCGCGTCTGACTCTTCCAAGTCCAACGACATGCGTTGCATTCATCATCGCAGTCTGATCTTTGACAGCCCGATTGAGCCTCATCTTACTTTAAGGTTATTTCGCTCAGGCGTACGATATTCGTCCAGGATGTCTATGGCATTGGCTTACACCTTGCGCCGGCCTCTTGAGAAGTGTCGATAGCCGGCCATGATGGACGTCCTTGAGGCGGATCATAGCCAAAGGACCGGCGATTGATGCTTTATGCTCACCATCAACCGCGTGCTTACGGCCCGTCATGCGTGACGATGACCTCGGAGGGAAGTACTTAAGGTAAAGATGTGTCTGTCGTATCCCGCTCCTCAACCACCACCCTCATCGTCGTCGATCTGTTTCCTCCGGACCTTTCTCTTCGTGTAGTCGTTCTTTACCATTTCAGTGAACTATTCCTGCCTTTCACAGCTTGAAGCTTCCATATCTTCATATACACTCTTTTACTTGCCATATCATCATCAAATCTCAATAAGATGAAGGCCCGAACCCTCAACCTCCGCAGCGCCCGCCCCGATCGAAACCGCCTGCCCAGCCACCGTCACCAGGACCTGCACCGTCATCACAACAACCATAACAACAACCTCCACCCCTCAAGCTTGTCTCGCCCCAACAACAGCCACCCAAACAATCACCGAGGGCACCACCACCACCACTCCCTCCGCCTCCGCCGCCGCAGCAGCAGCCGGCGTAAACATCCAACTCTTCACCGGCACCCTAGGCGGTCCCCCACCCCCCGTCATCTCCTCCTCGAGCAACAACAACAACAAACGCCCCTTCGCAGTAAAAGGCGACACCTTCGTCGGCTCCCTCGCCGCCCTGGGCCGCAGCTGCGACCAGCAGCACAACGCCTGCGCCGACGCGGCCAACTCCGGTTCCCTGTCGGGCGGCGTGGGCCAGTGCGACAGACAGAACGACGAGTGTCACTCCTTCATGTCCTCCTCCTCTGTTTCCGTTTCCGCCCGCAGGCACATCTCTGCTGCTAGGGCAGCACTGGACCTGGGCTCTTGCTCCGACACGACCATCCTCTTCCAAGACGGCCTGGACGGGCGCAAGGAGAAGGCCTTCATCGCCGCGAGCCAGGAGGACTTTGACCATGGGTCCGCGCTGAAGATCGGCGTGATCGCGGGGTTCGTGTGCCAGCGGCTCGAGAGCAGGTGTAAGGCCGGCCCCGAAGCGACGGCTGCTTGCGCGAGGGCTAGTGCCGCTGCTGTCGCGGCGACGCAGGGCCAGGAGGCGGCGGATGCGTTTAACGGGATCATGGCAGGGGCGGTGGTGGTGCAGACGAGTACGGCGAGAGGGGGGGGCTTGACTACTACCACGGCTTCTGCGGCTGTGAAGACGGGGGTTGTTGTGCAGACTATTACTTCTTGTGCTTGATTAGGTACCAGGGGGTTGGAAGGTGGACAGAGGTGGGAAATGTGTACGAAGGTGCTGTGGTGATATGATGGTGGTGGTGGATGTCGATGCTACGACGCCCTCCCTTTGTGCGGAAAAAAAAGGCGTTGTAAGGTCGAGATTGGTCTGTACCAGATAGGTACTGACCTACGAAGGGCACATTCCCCCAGTTGGTGGCCGAGTGATGGCAGAGTGTTGAAAGTCAACGACGGTATTCAGGGGTGTGTGGAGAAAGGCCAAGGATCATGGTAGAGCCTTGTTCAGGTGCTCGGGGCAGAACAATACTCAGTTGTCACTGCACTGAGAGCTCAGATGCTTGGACCTTTGCCCTCCCCCCGACGCCAGGCTTAGCCTTGTACATGAGGAATGGGTAGGAAGACCCACGTATTGTATGCCTTAAATTACTATATGATTAATAGATAGTTGAAAGCACTTTTAATCCTCCCCAAGAGACATTAAATCCTTTGTTCCCACAAGGCTGCTGCAAACCTCCCCAACAACGCCAGTCTAGTAAGTGTCGGTGCTGACCACAACAAGGGTATCCCAAAAACGCCTCGCCTTCCTTCGATAACTCCAAGCCCAATGTTATCTACCTTATCCCATACAAGAAACAAACGTCCCAGTATCATTCAACCGGCTTTCCAAGATCAGATCAGAAACTCCTCCTTGGCCCAGTGACCGAGCACGACCTCCCCCTCGGAGAAGGACTCCTTGTCCGACCTCACGACGATGGCGGCATGGCTGTGCCGCACCTTGTGGATCCAAACGGGGTACTTCCTCCAGCCCAGCCCGTCGAGCCCGTCGATCATCCCGAACTGCTCCTCCGTGAGCGCCAGCGTGGGCAAGTGGCGGGACGCCGACGAGGCGGCAGAGCTGCGCCTCCTGCGCATGCTCGGCTTCCGCTCTACCGTCGGCTGCTTCTGCTCCCTCTTGGGCTCTTTGTCGTCCTCCTCGTCTTCGGAGTCGGAGGGCACCTCCTGCGACGCGGGCAGGTAGTCCTGGTGCTGCCGGTTGTTGAGCTCCTCGTACGCGTCCTCGATCTGGTTCCGGATCTCCTTGATGATGAGCGGCACGCTGCGGTAATCGATCCCCGCCAGCCCCTTTTCGTGGAGCTCGATGCGCTTGCTGCTGCGCACGGTCTGGATGGCCGAGGTGATGAGGAAGGCCACCACGCCCATGGGCAGGAAGACGGACAGCGCCAGCACAAAGGGGAGGTTGGCGGCGTAGGCGCGCGCGCGCGTCTGGAAGTCCCGCTTGACCTCCTCGTGCGGCAGCTGGGTGACGGGGTTGGACGGGTCGAGGACGACGGGCTCGTAGCCGGGCAGGTAGTTGACTTTCACTCTTGTGAGGTCGGCGTAGGGGTCCCGCTTCGCGATGCCCGTCGTGTAGTGCACCGCCGTGCGGTCGTTGACGATGTTGGTGTAGAGCGTGCGGCGCTTGAACTTGGCGAGCCCCTGCATGAAGACGGACTTGGGGTCGGCCATGACGGCGAGGAGCGGGCGGCCCGTGTCGCGGAACTGGTCGATCGTGAAGAGCTGGTGGCCGGACTTGGAGAGCGTGCGCGCGCCGAGGACGTTGAAGAGCTGGTTGGCGAACCCGCGGAGGGGAGACCGGACGCCGAGGAAGGGGCTGGCGAAGGCGGTGAAGTTCTGGCACTCGAGCTCGTCGAGGACGCCCTTGGAGTAGAGCAGGCCGATGGCATACCGCGCGACTAGACCGCCCAGAGAATAGCCTGCTATGCTGAGCTTCTTTATGTTGCCTCCTTTGCTCTTGATCTCCTCCAGCTGGTCCTCAATCTCGCGGCACACCCGCTCGCCGCCCAGCTCGATGCCATCGTAGGTGAAGGACCCGGCGTTCTTCTTCGCGACGAGGATGTAGAGCTGGTCTTCGGGGTATTCGGCGCGTAATCGCCTCGCGACGTTCTTCATGTGCGCCGGGTTGCCCCATAGCTGTAAGAATGTAACCGCGTCAGCAAAACAAAGCGATTCGCGAATTGCTAGGGCGGGAATCCTGCGAAGGAGCTCCCGGGCCAATGGTGGCAGACGGACGGGGTGCTTACACCGTGGACTAACACGCAGAGGTGTTCTGCTTTTATCGAGCCTCCGGTATACTCGGCCATATCGCTTCTTCGAGTAATGATAGATACAGGTATTCGTAGGAGAGATGATGTGAGGAGTTCGGATCAGGTCTAGTGTAGTGCAGCTGGGCAGGAGATGGCAATTGTATCGTTGGGTAATCGATATACGATGTATTGGGTTCTAGGGACACGACAAGTGGACAAGACCAGTGGCTAACACGAGTTCTTTTGTAGAAGAAGACAATGCAGGTTGGGGGCCAATAGAACGGAAACTTGGACAACACCGATGCGTATGCTTCGCCGGCGATATGCGTGCTCATTCTAAACTCGCAGATATCGTGGAGTTATTGGACGCCTCTCCGCAGTGTGATCGCCTAGGGCGGTTTGGGGGGTTTTTGGCTTTAGCGGACTTAACACCCCTGAAGGAGCCCGATGGACTGGGTGTCTTGAAACTGCCAGAAGCGGCATCAGCGCACGCACCCGCGGCCGCCGGCAGAAGCAATTGGCCCGTCTCAATCCTGTCGCCGGCAGTCAATGACGACAGCATAGCCCCCTGTGTGGTGTGGTGTAGTAAGCCAGTGTCTTGAGCTTAAATCCATTTCCACCACTGTCCCGATATCGACATCGCACTCGCACTCGTTGGTTCGACTCATCGAGACTCATACTAGTATGCAGCCGGCATAGCCTCCAATGGCGTTATGTTGAAGTTAAGTTTGAGATGGGCTGGCCCAGGGCTTTTATCACCGCGAGTCTAGTTCAAACTTCGGATGCGCCGGCATCCACATCGCGACCCAAATGGATCAGCCTCTGCCCCTGAACATGACTCCATTTGTGTTTGCCAAAACGCAACTGCTTTCAACAGGGAGTCTGGCCGAGTGGTCTTAAGGCGCTGTGTTTAGGTTCTGATCACCGATCCGCAGTGGGGTAACCCGCGCAGGTTCGAATCCTGCGGCTCTCATATGTATTTCACTTTTTGCTCGATTGTGGTGTGTGTTGATTCATTTTGTCAGTCACCAGTCACCAGTCATAGTCCAGTAGATAGGAAATGCCGTTCCTCGCTGTTGTCGTGAATTGTGAAACCCTATCGTCCCTGTAACTAACGCCGCTCGCTCAAGCCGCCCTATTCCTATGCTCCAATCGCTATCATGAAATCGTAACGCTCGCCGTCCAGCGCGCCGCCGCTCCCAACGTCTTGCCCGCGTACGCCAACGTCTCCTAAGCCTTGGACGGCGCCTCCTTCCTCGACGACTTCTCAATCTGTCTCCTCCTGCTCCAGTGCATATACCAGAACAGCGGCCTGAACGGCACAATCATCAACCGCAGCAGCGCCGTCTTCACCCTCATGCCCACTGGCGTACTCATCACCCCGCCACCACTCTTCCACTCCTCGCACACGGCGAGGAACTTCTTCGGGTCATCTGTGATCACCCCGTCCACCCCCTTGCGAATACACCAGTGCATCCACCCCTCCTTGTTCACCGTCCACACGAACAAATTCCTCCCCTTCCGCCTCGCCTCCTCGATGAACCGGCCCCCGCTCGACCCGAGCAGCGTGAGCAGCAGCATGTTAAACCACACGCCCGACTCCTCCCTCAGCAGCCGGTTCGCCTCGGGGAGGTACACCCCTATGAGCGCGACGTTGAAGCCCGGCAGGTGGGCCCTGCACTTGTCGATGACGGAGCTGGACCACGCGCCGAGGACGATGCGCTCGCGCCACGGTTTGGTTGAGGGCGGTGCGACGGAGGATATCGCCGCCGCCGTCCGGCTGAGGAGCAGGTCCGGGTCGTCGTCGCGCTTGATGTCGAGGAGGAGCCAGACGGACTCGTTCCCCGGCTGGGCGAGGTAGGAGAGCAGGTCTGCGAGGCGGGGCATGTGCTGTTTTGGCGCGGCGAGGGTCTCGAGGGTGCTGAGGTAGTCCCAGTCGCACTGCGCGAGGGTTTTGGCGACGCCGAAGCAGCGTTTTAAGGAGAGGTCCTTGTTGGTCTGTTAGGTTTCAATTGGCTGCGGCACTTGGGTATAGGGTAGCTCACGTGAGAGAGCACAACAACATTGTCCTTCGACAGACGGATATCCGTCTCGATCGCATGCGCGCCCACGTCGACCGCCGCGGTGAACGCGGCGAGCGTGTTTTCCGGGAAGTCTGCGCTGTACCCCCTGTGCGCGATGGCCTGGGGCAGTTTGATGCTGTCATCGCTCCCGGACTTTTGGGTGGTGAGAGCGGTAGCGAACGATTCTGCCGATGTTTCTGTGGTTGCGACGGATGTCAGCACCTTAATCATTTTGGCGAGAGCGACGCTGGGACAGGGTTGGCGATCCTCCTCCAGGGTTCTGACAGTGACATGCAGACGGGCTGACGGAATCGTAGTTAAGGAAGAACCCCGTCTTGAGGGTCTAGAACACAGTAGGAAGTATCGTGTAGATTGACATCGCAAACTTACCGGACATGATGGTTTGTGGTGCTGGCTTTGAGTCCAGCAGGGGTGATCTCTCGGAGTCCATAACTGCGAGAGGAATGGAGAATACCAAAGTCGAACGTGGAGTTGAGGTTTAGAAAGTCCGGGGAGAATGTAGGAGGTGTGTGGTCGTGGTTTGACAAGTGACAATGTTGAATGGTGATAATTCAGTAGACCTCAACGGGAAGCGAGTGAACATTTACGTGTGGCAACCGAGCAGAACACCAGCTCATATATCACCAGGGAAAACTTTCGACTTTTGTAGTCGACTCCAGAGCTCCGAACGCTTCTACAAACTCCGGCCGGCAGACAGTTGAGTTATGATGGCGGTCACGACGGGAAACAGGACAGTTCCAAAGACCGGTCAAGGAAGAAGCAAGGCGGGGAGACTCGTGCAGCCGATAGCTTCCTCTCATCAGCCTCTCCAGATGGACTAGGCTCTCCTGCCTCTTCGCTTCATGGCAGCCACCTAGGGTATCTTGCAAGCGTCTTCGACAAATGGAAAGGATCGACGGCGCCACGATGCTTGCTGGTTGCTGCTGGCGGTCCCGAGTCGGGTACGTACAGTCCCTCCAACCACCTATGGAGCTTCCAGCTTGTCCCAAAGCGGATAATGGTGGGGTTAGCGGACTCTGCGGACGCTAGCGGGGACTTGAAGCGCCCGTCTGCCGATGCGATAACGGTGGAGTTTCCGTATCGCAACTCAGCACGGGACACAGTTTTGCACCAACAACCTGTGAGCGATTACCTTACCTTACTTTCCTTTGGCGAGCTATTCAACAATGGCTCATGTTCCATACGAGCTCGGCAACTTTCATGCATTACATTAGCATTGATCGAGGCTGTCAACGGACCCCATACCATCCCTTTCGTCCAGGGAATCAGAAGCGCACAACCCCACTGCCCCACTATATTAAGTCCACCTTCACGGCCCACCGTTTTTATCCACCCCGCTATCATCCCCCGTTGCTCAACGATTCATAAACGCAACTCTCCGCCCTCATTTCCATCGAACAAAGGCCTTATGGCGCAACGGCTAGCGCGTTCGCCTCCAGTTCCTTAAAAACGAACCGTGACAGCGAAAGGTTATCCGTTCAAATCGGGTTAGGGTCAGATTAGGAAGGAGCGACCGAGTGCGGTCCTTCCATTTTTTTCTCTTTTTGTTCCCCTCGAAGGGTGGTCTTCTGAAATGGGCACTCATCATGGTTCAAATCGGGTCAGGGTCATGATGATTTTCTTTAGTATTATGATCCTCTGTGTTTGGGGCGGGTTGGGGTCGCGGATGATACTTTTTACTGACTGTGTTCGGAGCGGTTTGGGGACATAGTAGTGATGTGACGATGAATGCTCGCCCCGCCAAGGCTCTTCTCTGAATAGGTAGTTGCCGCCGACGTGGGTGGGAGACGGACTGGTGAAGCCGGAGTGAGGTGCGTGATGAACTGAAGTCGACGATGCATCTCACTGTACCTCCCAGGCCACATCAACGCCATTTCTTCGAACAGCCAAGGGGTGTTCACTACATCGAGACCTTGGCCGGTATCGCCATCAGTCACGAGGATCAAAAGACATCACAACCTGATCAACCCGTGCCGAAGGTAAGCAGCAAAAGTAAGTCCTGATAGACAGCAGCCTCAGTAACAGCAAGTTTCTCCTCGACTATCAAACTGTAAAAAGTAACCCATATTCTTCCATGGACCCATATGATATTCCCCTGAACCTGCAACAAACTTGTTTGCTCCCGTGTTCGATATAAAAATGCCATAAACACCCAGCTTGTGAAAATCTTGTTTCTTTGGTATTGTGGTATTTGAGAAAGAGAAAACGGAAAAAGGAAAAACACCGAGAGCCAAGGCTTGTAGAAACGCAAGTACGTTTGTCGACCTCGCCATAACGCCTTGCACAATAGGAAAAAATGGGGGGGGGGGGGGGATCATAGAACCGAACTGTCCCTGAGAGCACAGCTCCAAACAAGAAAAAGGGGGATGTGAAAACCCAGCCCATTCATCAGGGCGCAAGGGAAACAGCCCATCGTTCGGAGACTAACGACTCGGCCCCTCAATAGGACTAGTAGGCACGCTGCTCCTACTCATCCCGAGATCCCCGCTCGCCGTCCTCCTCAGCGCCTGCGCCATGGTCTCGACGTTCAGCTCCCCCCCGCCCCCCGCCAGCGAGGAGGGCATGTTGCCGCCGTGGTGCGCGCTGCCGCTCTTCGGGCTGCCCAGCGGCTTCCGCGCCGGACTGCCCATCTCCAGCCCGTGCACGGAGCCGGACTTGCTCGTCGGCGGGCTCGGGCCGCCGGTCGCGGAGAAGGAGCTGACGGGCGACCGGATGGGGCTCGGCGAGCGGTTGCGGTTGCCACCCGCCAGGCCGGAAGACGGGAAGGAGGGGGAGGGCAGGCTGGTTAGGCCGGCGAGGTGCATGCTGTCGCGGTGGTTGGAGGAGGAGTTGCCGGGGGGACCTTGCTCGGCCTGCACCACGTCGGCGAAGGAGATGAAGGAGAGGCGGCGGACGTCGGCCGTGTTCTCCAGGCTGCCGTAGTTGGAGGCGTTGTCCGTCGTCGTCGCGCCGAGGCCGAGGCCGCTGCCGAAGTCGCGGTCCGAGAAGGAGCTGACGAGCTCTTCCGCCCAGGAACCGCCGCCGCCGCCGCCGAGGTGTTGGGAGGCGGCAGACATGGTTGGTTCGCCGTAGGGGGGCTGCTGGAGCGTGGATGCGGCGGTCTGGTGCTGCGTGTGGGTGATGATCTCGACCGAGTCCGGGTCGAGGTGGTCGTCCGTGATGGCCTCCGACGTGGCGTCGAGGGCGGGGGGGATGTAGTCCTCCGTCTTGATGTGGGAGGGGATGGCGGGGGAGTTGGGGAGGAGGACGGTCGACTCTTGCACGTCGCGCTCGAAGATCTGGCTGCCGGCCGGGGAGGCCATGCGCGGGGAGGAGGAGAAGTTGCGCCCTGGCGAGGAGGGGGGAAGCATGTGGGTTGCCTCGATGTTGATTGGGGATGCGGTTGTCCGTCTTGTTGGCGGGCCGGTCGACGGCGCTGAGGATGTGTTTGCTGTTGGTGTTGTCGCCGGTGCTTTTACTGTTGTTGTTGATGGCTCGTCTTTAGACGGCGATTTAGGTCCCTCTTCAGCCTTCTTCTTGCCAAAGCCAAATAATGAGCGCTTCTTCTTCTTGGGATCGGTGTTGTCGTCGGTGGCATCGGTGGCAGCGCTTGCGCGCGGGGTCACGTCGCCGCTGCCATTCCACTGTGCGTCGTCGACGAGAGGCTCAGCCAGTCTCGGGACCGGGGCAGCGCTCTGCAGCGGCGTCGACGTGGCTGCCAGACTCATTGTCTGAACCGCTTGCCACTCGGCTGACTTATTGTGATGTACGTGGTGTCGTTGTTTGCGACAGTTGCCTCGAGTTCGTGGAGCGTAAAATGAGAGCTAGTGTGTTCGAGTTCAAAGATCGAAGCAAAGACGTCGACAATCTGTAGCAATACCAAAACAATCGTAAGTCAGGTGTCAATGGTTCCGTCACAGAGCGAGTTTGAATCTGGGAAAATGGGCAGCTTTATGATCAAGCTGGAAGCTCCGAATCCAAGGCACGGCGGGGGAAGAAGATCATGGAAGGAAAAGAGAGTGTGTGCAGGCGCTTTATCGTGAGACTTCCAGGAGCAGCAACCGACAGCGAGAGAGAGAGAGAGAGAGAGAGAGAGAGGGACCGACAGGGGTTGCAGTGTGACACCTGACACAACGATCCGCGCGATTCCCCTCCAACAAAAACCTGCTACCCCGAATGCGGTTTATCTCAATATAAAGCTGGAAACTCGGCCCCCCCTCGGGCTGAAATGGCTGATAATCTGTTGGGAAAGACAGATAGATGTTCGGACTGATAGCGGGAAAGAGGACCAAACGAGATGGAGCTGCAGGGCATGACTATGCAGACGCAGACGCAGAGAAAAGCACAACTTACTTTGTGACATGTCCAGATCCTTGGTAAGAGAGCGAGCGAAACTTGGAGTTGACGACGGGAAGTGTCGTTGATCAAGGCAACCCTTGAGTCTTTAAGTTCCAAGGCGAAAGTCAACTAGCGGAGTTAGACGGCTAGGTCTAGGCTCTGGGGAAAACAATGTTTCAGGGTCTTTTGCGCCTTCTTAGCTGACGTACAAACGGCGATCCCGTTACAAGGAATGGCCTTGGACTTTGGATCTTCGTTTGTTTAGCCGCGATGATTTTCGGCTCCTGCTGGACAACTGATAGAGTTGTGTCTGATTTCTACCTTAGAGAGTCGTCTCGAGGAATGCGATGAGGATTGAGATAAGTTCAGGCAGGTGCTGAGTGATTCTCAGGGGTGGATCTTGATTGTTGCTCCAGCTTCAAGGACTACGACCTCCATCATGGCACAGCAATGCCGGGTAGCGTGTCAATGAGTGTCAAGGTCGGAGTGTCCTCGATTACTGTCCGATGACTTCGCGGACGCAGGGAAGGACAGCAGATCTGATTGGACCTGTGTACCTGATTGAGCAGCAGGCGATGGATGCGTCGCATGAATCAAGCTCGGAGCGCATGTCGAAAATAGCATCACGGCCATCCTCCTCGTCAGCCTGCCAGGCACACAGCCTTCCTCGGCCCTCCAGCAGCAGCAGGTTCCGGGTAATTATGCCCCTATAAGCTCAATCTCGAACATTGTTCATGCGGGAAAAAAAACAGCCCCCCGTGGGAAACCAACATCGACGGAGAAACATTCCACGTCAGTCCGGAGACGGATGGCATTCCATCTGGATCAGACATCAATCATCTCTTTCATATATGCGAAACACCCAACGCCAGGACAACTGAAACAACAAGTCGTTGGACCGTCAACCAGCCCAGCATTCTGCCTCACCATCCCCATCCTTGTGACTTTCTCTCTCCTGAGCTGAACAAAGTTGAACAAGACCCGGTGCTGCCGTTAGCCCCTAATGCAAGCAACCCGCCCTGCCCCTGGCCCGACATGCGCTGGCCCGGGTGGGCTGATGGGCCCAGATGTCGTCACCGAGCAGACGTGTCATTGTCAGCTGCAGCAGGGAGTTGGCGCCGCTTCTGGTTGTAGACTCGCAGCGCAAAGGAATCACGACTAGTTGCTGAGGCAGAGGGACACGTTAGCTGTTGGCACTTTACGTCTGGATGTGGCATTTCAGCCTAGGTTCGGAGTTCCTTTTGGGCGACGCGCCAGACATCTGAATCATGCTCTTTTATCCCGACAAGAACGCGAATGGTTGTGTCGTTATGTACCTAAATGCCGTTGTAATTTAGCCACGTACTGTACCTTCGCGACTGTTGTATTGCACCGCCCGTAGAGGGAGGCAATCGACACCGGAGCCGGAAAGGGACGCCGAGTAACGGGGCATCCGGCTTTCCCGAGTGCGGCCCCACCCTCCCGTGCTTAGGTAATGCAGAAAATGGTCCATGCTCTGGCGAACACGTGATGGCGCCAGAAGCTCGAAAAAAAGTTCATTGGGAAGACACACGACCGATCTCGACATTCAATCTCAGGAGCTCCGGGGCCGACGAAAACGACAAACGACAGCGGAAGCCAGCCATTGACGACAACACTCTTCAGCGAAACCTAGTCGTCTAATAATCTTCACTTCTATTCTTTCATTTGGACCATCTTTCCTTTTACATCTTTGCATCCCGACCTCCCACAACCATGGAGGCACAACTCCAGCTCTCCGTCAGGAGAACAGCAGCAGCCGCCTGCCGCTCAACCCGACCCTCCTCCTCTCCCACACCCCTCCTTCTCTCGGCGAGGAGGATACCACAGCAGCAGCAGATCCGCCACCAAGCAACCTCCTCCCGCCACAAGCGCGCCCTCCGCGTCGCGCCCCATCCGTCCTTCATCACCTCTACCGAAGCAACCGCCCCCAAGGCGGACCACATAATCTTCAACCCCCCCTCCTCGGAGCCGAACATCCTCTCGACGCCCTTCAAGTTCCTCCCCAAAACGGACCCGCGGCGCCGCGCCAACCTGCCCGCCCTGTTCTCCTCCCTCGCTCCCCCGACCCCAACCACTTCTACCCGGTCCGGCAAGCTCCCGCCCCTCCTCCCCTACCTCCCCACCGAATCCCAGCCCAAGGTCCACCACCTCAAGCCCGAGGACGTGGCCGAGATGCGGCGCCTCAGGTCCGAAGACCCCGTGGCCAACAGCGTCGTCGCGCTGGCGGCCAAGTTCGGCTGCAGCAAGCTGTTCGTCATGATGTGCTGCCACGCGCCGAAGGAGCACCAGGAGAAGCACAAGGAGAGGCTCGAGGCCGTCCGGGAGAGGTGGGGACCCGTCAGGAGTAAGGCGCGCGAGGACAGGGTGAGGAGGAAGGCCTTGTTGCTTAGGGGGGAGCTTTGAGAGCAAATGGGAGAGGACAACGGCTTGTGCTAAGTTTGTTGAGTTGAGACTGTGCGTGGATGGGAGGATTTGGATTGGAAGGGTCGGGTTGTTAGGACCACCGTGAGATCGGTACGGAAGGCTCGCCTACTAGTCTGATGGGGTGCGAAAGCTCGGGTCGGAGGAAAGGACAATCAGCTGTTGAGCCGGGTCGGGACATGCCTATGGAATTGTGCCTGTGTATAGGGTAGGCCTCGGGCGATCTCTGCATGGGTAGGGGTGACGATCAGTGTACTATCGTACTGTATTATATGGGATACAAAACCACGCTATATGTGGGTGTAAAAGACAAGATCCGTTGACGCGTCTCTCCTGCTTCTTGGATCCGTCATTGTGAACAACAACATCAAGCACCACCATGTCAGGCGTTACGGAAAACCCCAAGTTGGAAGAAGAGAGCCATGATTCTTTGACCATTTTCTCTGTTCATGGCGCTCAAGGGCCGCTGTGAAGACCCTATGGTATTGCGAGCCAATGATCACCCAGTCGGACTCTAACCAGCCTACCTCGCTGGCACTGTCTCGGCGTTGAACGAGCTTCACGCCTCGATGGCAATGGCGGTCTTCATGATCGGTGAACACAAGATAAGCCAGTGAGAGCCCCTCCGCGTGACTCCACAGGAAGTGGTTATGTTCCAAACGCCCCAATGAAGATGCTGAAGACGAAGCACTCGCCATTCTCCTCCAAAACGAAATGCGGTATGTGCTCCCGCGCTTTTTTACATGGTCCCGAACCCTCAGGTAAGTGACCTGTCAACCATCGCTTGTGAGAGAAAGTACCTTAGGTCTCGCTCTTAACTGCCTTCCCCCGCCTTCCCCGCCTCTTTTTCCCTCGCCGCCCTCTCCTTCGCGGCGTCGTAATCCTTCTTCCCAGGTATAACCCTCCAGCACCACCCGCACCAACTCCTTATCCTCCCCTGCGTCTCGCGGCCCAGGATCTCGCCCTTGGCCTTCTCGTCCTCCCACTCGGGCACGCAGGCGCCCACCCTCACCATCCGCACGAGCTTCGTCTTGACGACCCCGCCGATCCCCTCGATCTCATGCCTCGCGTACCCCGGTCCGACGGCGGGAGACGGCGTCCTGTGGCCAGGCGGCGGACTGTACGCGCCGAGACTGCTCCCGAATTCGCTGCTGCTGCCGCCGCCGCCGCCCGTTGTTGTTGTGCTGCTGTGCAAGCTACCGGCCACACTAGCCGTGCTAGGCGGCCCATGCACCGAGGACGGCGGCGAGGAGGAGCAATCCGCCTCTAATCGCGCGTCTTCGGCGTCGCAGTCCGTCTCCTGCTCCCTGACCTGGGCGCCCAGGCACCGGCTCTCGCGCCCGCAGATGACGCCCCGGTCGGCGTCGCCTATGCCCGTGCCGAGACCGCCGAGGACCTCGCCGTATTGGTTGCGCCAGCGCCAGATGCTGGTTGTTTCCGAGGTTTGTGTCAGTCGACTTGTGTTTTCACCGTGCAGCAGTATGGTACGACGGGGGCGGGTGAATGAATTGCGCAAGGAGAGTGAGGAGATGGAAATCTATTATGCGAGACATGAGCTTTTTGTACTAACCCCTTGTAGTCATAGTCATCGCTGCGGATGGTCCTACCGCACGGCTGGCAGAGCCAGACCCCCTCGCTGTCGCACTTGCAGATGGCTTGCTGCATCTGCTCCGCGTCTACGGGCGTGTCGGGCGGTAGCTGGGGGCTGACTAGCCGGCCCAGGGGCGCCTTCGTGCAGGATGCGCAGAGACGGCGGTGGCGGTCTCGGAGGACTATGGGAGCTGGGGGTTTGATGGCGCAATTCTATGCGCGGGGGTTGGTTTATTAGTGACGGCAGGGAAATGGTCAAGGTCGTTTGCCTGGGACTTACGCGACACACGACGGTTCCGCATCGCCTGCACTCGGAGACCAGGTCCCGAGCACACTCGCCCGACTTGCCGGTGTAGTTCGTCCGGCTGATGTCCTGCATGTAGAACCAGTTACCTGCTCTAGCGCGATACCGCAGGGTGTTCTCCTCGTCCACGGGCAGGTCCTCGTTGCAGCAGTGCAGCGTCGAGACGAGCAGCATCTTGCGGTACTGCAGGAGCCCCTGGTGGATGGCGCGACATGTCCGGGACAGGTTGTCGAGCGTGTTCAGGTCAATGCATGCGGCGATGGCCATGACGATTCTGGTGAAGCCAGTCAGTGGTTCTCCCGCACTGTCTCTCTGAAAACAGGGCCGGGATCTCCATGAATGCGGTGGAAAGAGGTGGTGTTTTTGCCTACGGATAGCATCCCAGAGCCTCTGTCATTGAGTTCCTGTTGGGGCTCGGAATCTCTGTGACATGCTGCTTGCGAGCATCCCTCTCATGCATCTCCTCGCGTCCGTCTGAAGAATCGACCGTCCGGTGTGGTAGCAGCCCATTCCAGACTGGGTTGCCACGCAACTCGACATCATCCTCTTCGTCTAGGTCGACGAACCGCGCCATGACGTTGCTCAGATAGATAGAGTGAAGTAATGCAAGACAGATAAGGATCGGCCGAATATGTTACGATAGATCCAAGGGTCAAGTCATATGCAAGGAAGTGCAGGTAAAGGAGCGTTAGAGAACAGAATTAACGAGGTTAGCAGCTGAAGAGGAGAAGAGTAATCGATATCGAGACATCATTGTCCGACTCTCGATGTCGTTCTTTGACGTTGGAATGCCGCAGCCATTACAGTCATGATTCTACGAACTCAACCCCGCGTGTCAGGGAAGGAGCTCTTGTGGTCAAAAGTGGAGAATACGCCTTTGACGCGCTGAGGGGCTCGCGAGCATGTGACCTGCACGGACTCTGTCGTTCATTTTCCTCCAAAGCTGGTGGAAACACTGGAAAGAGCGTTGAACAACCTCGCCCAGCCTGCGTAAGGTGTTCCTGATCTCGTGATCGAGCATGCTTCTCTTTCCCTTTGTGCTGCCCTGGCAAACACGAATTTCACTGCAACTGAACCAACAGTTTCTGCTAGCCATTTAGTGTCCATCTGATGACCATGGTTTCTCCATGACCGATGAGAATCGACCAAGCGGTCTCATATCTTTTGTCAAGAACCGGCTTCCAAGCGCGCTATATATCCTTGACTCAACGCCGCTGCACTGACTTTTTCGCAATAGTGCAAAAGCGCGGAACGTCTGCCGTTGAGCCTGTTTGTTGGCGCCAAACTAGACTTAGAAGAGGCAGGACGTGTACCATAGTACAACGTTGGAGGAGCAGCGTGTCTGCCCCCTCGAGAGGTCCAGATCGTGGGCGGAACCACACCGTCCACACCGGTGCCTCGTCGTATCCAATATTTACGTACGAGTGCACGGGCAGGCTGCGTCGTGCCTTCGGAACGACTGGGACGACAGCACACCGCTGAGGATACCGAGAGCCGACGACCAGCCAGGAGGTGGCAAAACAACATCTTCAGCTGCCAAGACATCGCGAGGCGCCGGGGATCACTGCCGGCCACGGCAATGTTGGCTTCAGGCACAAGGCGCACTATCGTCGATAGCCAAGAGTCATGACGTCCAGTTCCTGCTGCAATGAAACGCTGCAGAACTTCTCATCCTTTCGCCTTTCGGCTCTTCGGTCGCGCGGAGAACAAGAACAGAAAGAACAACAGGCCTGTTGGCCAGCAATGTCGGGTCCCTTTTCGACCTTCTATCGGTTTTGCGGCTGAATTTCCCCTGGGGGGAGATCTTTAGTCGCCCCCACCGTATCAAACAAGGCGTGACGCAGACGGAAACCCAAATCCCTTGATTTCCCTCCAGTCACACAACATGCTGGCGAATCCAGGACAAGCACGCTCCCGACGGGCAGAGGCGACCTGAGGACGCGGGTTCTCGAATATCTATTATTGGCCATATTGGCTGTCACGACGTGTTGTACAAGCCGTTCACATGGACCTCGACTTCACGACTGGCCAGCGGGTTGCCTGTGAGAGCCTGATCGGGATCGTCGACTGGCACAAATTGCTACCACTTGATGTTGACCACGATAGATATACGTATCGTCGAATCTCCTTGGATGAGTCGTCCCATCGTCCACGAATAAGGACATCAGGTTTACACCCCAGTGCCGATCGCTATCTTGGACAGCAGCGACAAATCATGATACTCTGATCCCAGCTTCTCGCATGTTGAGGCTCACAGTCGCAACGAAATGTCGATTGATACATCGAGAGGTTGCCGATCGGCCCCGTCAGTCACCCGGTGGCTGTATTGTCACAGCAGGGGCTTGCAGCACACCTTGTCGAAACGTCAGCACCGCCCTTGAGCGATTGGTCCCGGCACATGTGTCCAACTGGGAAAACGAGAACTTGGACGCCATCTACGCTGTCTGGCAGTCATGCTTTCTTTCAGACGTTTGAGCCATGCGGACGCCGGCCAGCTCAATATTTAAGGGGGCGTTTTTGATCGTGTTCGCGCGTTCCCTCTTCTGTCAAGACGCCGCCCTGGCCGTTCACCGGTGCTGATATGAGACGGATGTTGCGGCCGCCATGCTGAGTTGTAAGTTTGGGGTCGAGTTTTCTGGCCCACAGAAGTATGACGGTGCATCAATATCAGTCAACATTGGACGGCTCGTAATGCTATCTTCTTACTCAACACTGCGTTTGCAGGTTGAGTCGCACCACGACTGGCCAGCTCGTGTTGAGAGGTTGGACAGCATGCAACTCATGGCAGCAAACCCATATTACTTCCCATTCCAGCCCTGGATCCCGAGTCCTGTCCAACAAGGAAGTACGAGTCTTGTCCAACAAGGAAGTACGGGTGCCCTGTCCAGATGCAGGTCGTGGCCATTGCAACCCTCATTGTGAGCCTCATCAGCCTTCTCGGAAAAGTGCTTGCCATTACCGTTCAGTGCCCGGATCCCTTGCAACGCCTTTTCCCGGAACGTTCTGATTAGCCCAAATCCGACACTGCTGGTTAAAGAAGCAGCTTGAAGCTCCAAGGTCAACACCACGATGTTACACCCATGCGGTGTTACACTACCTCGGGACCCTCTTTGTCTCTCCCTATAACTCCCAAAACTAGTGACGGATCACCAACAAGGATGTCACACGGCTACGACGTAGTTGTGTGCAGGGTTCCATGATGCTGTCCACATTGGGTAGCATCAATGGCTGGACATCTTCTTTACAGGAGCCCCCTCTCTGCAGGCCAAGCAAGGTCTGGCCGATTCAGCAATGCCACTGTTAACGACTTGACGAGGCGTGCAGATATCCTCCTTCCATGACCAGGATAAGTCTTGACTTGATGCAGCCAACCGTAATAACGATGGAGATACTGGTAACAAGTGAACCGGCCTTCTGAACGTACTGCTTTCAAGACAGACTTGCTCTTTTCACTGACTCAAGATATTTTCACATTTGCCGGAAAGCTGGTAGGATTTCACTTAGGGCCCCCACGGTGGAGTGTCGCTCACGCATGCCAGAGCATCTGGGCGAACATTCTAAACGGAAGGCACATGGTCCACTCGCGGGACAGCAAGCTCTCTTGCAACTTGCAAGGGTCGGATCGACGCCCAAAGCAATTTTGGCAGACTCCTTGCCATGAGTTGTCGCCGCCGTCGCACAGCTCGAGGAAGGGGGTGTGGATACTTGGCGCGCTGCTCTATGCCCATGCAGCCCATCAATTCTCTCACGCTCTGGAAGAAAATGCCTTTGCGCCGTGCATAACAGCTCGCAGGCTATCTGGTCTGGCCCTTTGTTTTCATCGACCATCCGGAAGGAGATCTTCATATCGGATCGCCGTCAATGGCCAGGGGACGCTGTGGGTTGCCGAGTGGCGCCTTCTCAGCTCATCTTGCAGGGAGAGCGATAGGATCAGGGCCGCTCGTACCTGTGTTGTCAAACCACAAGATGAATAAGATGCTTACACCTCTGTCATAATGTTGGAAGCTTGTGTCTTGCCCCTGATGAATCGCGGTGTCTTTTCCTTACCCTTCGTTGGTGCAGCTTCCCCTTCTCTCCCATCTCAAAGTCAAGAGTAAAACACCAAGCCGCGGCAGTCTTACACTTCCGGAGTGTGTCATCCCACCTTCAAGTCTAGATCTTCCCTGCCTCGCCTCGTGGCACGCCTCACTAGCACCAATGCAGGCTTTCAAGTCATATTTCACGCCCGTGACGGAAGATGGGGAGAAGTCTCAGTCTCACAACTCCACACCAGGAGGACCGGCCAAGCCGCCCAAGAAAACAAAACATTCCAGGGGACGGCGTGGCAAGTTCAAGAATTCGAGTGATCCACCTCTGCCGACCTCGATAGAACTCTCTCCAACACCGGGAAACAACGCAACATCGGGGACGGCAGGCAACATGGCGTCAATATCGTCGAAGCATGACTCGGTCGAGACGGCGTCGCTCCGGCCGTCTTCGGCCTACAACACCCCCGGCCGGTCCACGGCAGCGACGACCACGCCGGCTGCATCGCGGCCTCCTTCCTTCCGCCGGTCCGGCATCTTCCCGCACCTGGACGCGGCCAACTCCAGGTTCAGCCTCGTCGACGCCAAAAACGACATGATGGTCAAGTGGCTGTACGAGCAGCAGCTGCGGAAGCAGTACGTCAACGCACACAACGTCCGGGAGGGTGTCGTCCTGAAGAAAGCCCGGGGCGACTTCACCTGTGCCCCCGAGCAGATGGCCGCGGTCCCGGACTCGCTGTACCACATGGTCACCCAGATGAACGTGCGCTGCGCCATGACGGTCAACACGCCCGTCGTCCGTGCCATTCTCAGGGCTATACGGCGCACAAGGGCCGATGTAAACTTCGTCCCCTTGTCCGAAGGCCTGCAGGTGCAGATCATCCCCACCATGACTGATCTGCCACGTTCCAAGCTCCACCACTTTGCGGCGTTCGTCGAGGATGCTGGCTTGTTGGTTGTCTGGGAGGACGACGCCGGAGCGCTTCTTGACAGGGTACAATTCCTCGAGGTGCAGCTGGTGGAGATGATCTGGGGCGAAGGCCCCAACGAAGCGGAAGAGGGGATTGACGAGAAAACCGCGGTCCATCCGGAGGTCGATGAGATCGACCCAGCCGACCTTGAGGATGCTTTGGCACGGGAACATCGACCTGTGCAGTTGACCAGCGCGGCTATGGTTGGTCTTACACTTGCGCTGTGTATCACCTGTCTCGGCCTTGGATGGAGAGCGCTGGTAATCGAGATATCGGTCGATGGCAGCATGACCAGGTTGGCCTTGTTGGCTGTTACACCGGTCCAGTTATTCGTGAGCTTGGTGAGTAAACTCCCGCTAATCATCGACTATTGCACTCATCCCTAACACTCATTACAGTTCTTCTTCCAGGCCCTTGTGGGCAACTTGTTCCAGATCTTCGGTCCAATCTCCGCCATGACCTCCAACAGCAAGTACTACTCAGGCAAGGCACCTCGGCGCCTCAACCCCCATCTCCACGCTCTGCCCCACGTCACCTTTCAAATGCCCGTGTACAAAGAGGGCCTGGAGTCCGTCATCAAGCCGACCGTCATCTCCCTCAAGGCCGCCATCAGCACGTACGAGATGCAGGGCGGCACAGCCAACATCTTCGTCAACGACGACGGCATGCAGCTCATCTCCGACGAGCAAGCGCAGACCCGCCGCGACTTTTATGATGAGCACAACATCGGCTGGGTGGCGCGGCCGGCCCACCGCCCGAAGCCGGACTCTGAGAAGGGAGAGAAGCTCTTCCTGCGGCGCGGCAAGTTCAAGAAGGCCAGCAACATGAACTACGCCCTCATGGTCAGCAACCGTGTGGAGGAGAAGCTCCTTGCTGTTACCCGTGGTCCGGGCTGGAACCAGCAGCTAGAGAATGATGCTTATTCTCAGTGCCTGGCTGATGTGATGGAGGAGGATGAAGGTCGCACATGGGCCGAGGGTAATATCCGTATCGGTGATTATATCCTGATCATTGATTCCGACACTCGTGTGCCGAAGGACTGTCTGCTCGATGCCGTGAGCGAGATGGAGCAGAGCCCAGATGTCGCCATCATCCAATTCTCGTCTGGTGTGATGAACGTCACGACTTCATTTTTCGAGCTGGGGTAAGCTAAACCACTTTCGAACTGATGTTGATCATGCTGACCGACAAATGCTAGTGTGACTTGGTTTACAAACCTGATCTACACCGCCATCACCTTTGCCGTCGCAGCAGGCGACGCGTGCCCATTCGTCGGTCACAACGCCATGCTCCGATGGAAAGCCATCCAGGATGCCGCCGCCTACACCGACGAAGACGACTACGAGAAGTTTTGGTCCGAGAGCCACGTTTCAGAGGACTTCGACATGGCGCTGCGACTTCAAGTCCGCGGCTACTCGCTCCGCTATGCAGCTTACATGGGCGACGGGTTCAAGGAGGGCGTCAGTCTGACGGTCTACGACGAACTCGCGCGGTGGGAGAAGTACGCCTTCGGCTGCAACGAGCTGCTCTTCCACCCTTTCCGGTTCTGGGTCGTCCGTGGCCCCTTCACGCCCCTCTTTCGGCAGTTCCTCTTCTCGTGCATCCCCCTTCCCAAGAAGCTTACTATCATGGCCTACATCGGGACGTACTATGCCATTGCTGCTGCGTGGAGCCTGTCGCTGCTCAACTACTTCCTTACCGGGTTCTTCCAGGGTCATTACGACAAGTACTACCTCGATTCCTTCGCCATCTATATCTCCATCGTTGTCGTTTTCACCGGCCTCGGAAACCTGGCGTTGGCGGTCCTGAGATACAGGACTTCCGACCGGTCGCTCTTTGGTTCTCGTAAGTCTCATCGCACCCTCTTCAACCACACTCCCTCCCACCACCTAACTAACCTGTGCCGCCCAGTCTTCGAAAACATCAAATGGATCCCCATGTTCACCATCTTCCTCGGCGGCATCTCCATCCACATCTCGCAGGCCATCCTCTGCCACTTCTTTGAGATCGACATGACCTGGGGCGCCACGGCGAAAGAGGTGACGCGCGTCAACTTCGGCAGCGAGGTGGTCAACATCCTCAAGAAGTTCAAGTGGACCTTCCTCTACTGCTTCGCCTGCACGGGGCTCATGATCGCGGGCGTGTACGCTTTCCCCGTCGCGTGGCAGATCCACCAGTTCTACTCCATCTACCCGCTCGCGTCGATTGTCATCGCGCACTTTGCGCTGCCGGTGTGTTTGAATCCGGCATTGATGATGTTTACTTGGTAATGGGTTGGTTGGTCTTGTTGATTTCAGTTTGGTTGGAAAGGGGGGTTTGGTTACTTCCTCATAATGATAATATATCCAAGGGTTAGCGATAGATATGGGTTTACTTAGAGACTACCTTACTAATTGGACAAAAGGAAAGCAAGGAGATAGATCAACATATAGTGTTTCATTAATACCTACAAAGACAACAACAACTCAACCGACACCTGCTCCCGACGGTCTCCGATCGCGATCCGGTGACACCCCGGCCGACAGACTCCACATCGGCAGGTCCCTTCCGTTCGGGGATCCGCCTCCAGGATAAGTGTTGCCGGCAATAACACGGGGGCGAGACCAGTTGCAGCAAAACTCACGTGCCAAAACGAATTACCGCTCCTCCTTGTCTACCAGAATACGACTCCTTAAAAGCTATCGGCGACACTTGCCGTCCAGCTTCCGTCTTTGAGCGATCGGCAACTGTTAGTGCTGCCGCCGGATAGGCTCGAGATGGTATGGTCGGCATGCAAGATCCACACAAAATCGCCCCGATCCTCGGCCATTGCGACTTGCCTCCCCAGGATTTTCAACACGAACTAGTTTAGCTGGGTTTAGGAGATTCCTGCTCGACTGTCTGCTGTCTGTCTCGACGTTCCTGACGTTCAAATAAAGGTAGACGTTACCCACCTCCCTCTCTGGCTGCGATTTCCTTAGTTCCTCTTGGCTACTGAACCTGGTGCACGCAACTCCGCAGTTTCAACCTCGCCTCTTGTTTTGTTTGTGACGATACAGTCCAGGAGGGAGTGTCACTCATAATACGTTGTGGGGGAAATTGTTCTTGTGTAGGCTCTCGAACAGGTCATTGCTATGGCTCTACTACCAACACCATCCTTATACAGTATATCATAATCACCGCGTGTGTGCCTCTGTCTACACAACATGGCTGGACCAGAGGAGAACGCCAAAGATGGCAAAGTCCCTGAGTCACCTCTGGAGTTAACAAGAGACAAGGGACTCACCTCCACCAAACCGCCCGTGGGACCAACCTCCAGCTCAGACACCATTTCCATCTCTTCAGCACACTCCTCCCACAATGATGACGACCCGCAATCAAAGCCGGACGACGACGACCGCCCCGGTCTGGGCAGGGTGTCGACCAGCGTCTCCCTCGGCCCGGACAACCCGGTCGAGCACTACAGCTCCTTCGTCGAGATCCCGGACGCGATGTACGACCGGTTCTCGCCGCACCGCAAGACGCTCATCGTCGTGCTCATGTCGTTCTGCTCCTTTCTCGCGCCCATCTCCAGCACCAGCGTGCTCGCCGCCACGCCCGAGGTGGCCGAGACGTACGGCACGACGGGGTCCATCGTCAACATCACGAACGCGATCTACATGCTCATGATGGGCGTGTCGCCCATCGTGTGGGGTCCGCTGTCCGAGGTGTACGGCCGGCTGAGGATCACGCAGATCACGTCCGTGTTGTTCTGCGGGTGCAGCATAGGGACTGCGCTGGCGCCGAACCTGGCCGCTTTCTTTATCTTTCGGATGCTGACGGCGTTTGAGGGTACGGCGTTCATCCTTGTTGGGTCGGCCTGTTTAGCGTAAGCAAGATCCCGTCTCCGGTAAACAGCTGTCACTCTGACACCCAACAGCGACATATACCGCCCAACAGAACGAGCAACGGCAATGGGCTGGTTCCTAAGTGGCACTTTGATCGGCCCCGCCTTCGGCCCCTTCCTAGGCGGCATCATCGTCACCTACACCTCCTGGCGGGTGATCTTCTGGCTGCAGACCGGCCTCGCCGGCCTAGCGGCCATCGGGTGCCTCGTCCTGCTGCCAGAGACGATCCACCACCGCAAGATCGACGACCTCGAGGGCTTCTCCCACAAGCGGAAGATGTCCGTCCTCTGGGGGATGATCAACCCGGCGCGCGTGCTGATCCTGTACCGCTACCCGAACCTCATCATGGCCGGCCTCGCCAGCTCCGCCGTCATCTGGAACATGTACAGCCTCCTCACGCCGATCCGGTACGTGCTAAACCCCCGCTTCGGCCTCACGACACCCCTTCAGGGCGGCCTGTTCTACCTCGCTCCCGGTTGCGGGTATCTGGTCGGTACCTTCTTCGGCGGCAGGTACGCCGACTACGTGGTCAAGCGGTGGATAGAGAAGCGCGGGGGCGTGAGGGTGCCCGAGGACAGGATGAGGTCGGCGCTGCCGTTCATGGGCGTCGTCATCCCCGCCTGCATGCTGGTGTACGGGTGGAGCGTCGAGAAGGCTGTGGGCGGCATACCGCTGCCCGTCGTGACCATGTTCCTGCAGGGCGTGGCGCAGCTGTTCTGTTTCCCCAGCCTGAACACGTACTGCCTCGATGTCATGCAGGGGAGGGGGTCGGAGGTCATCGCGGGCAACTATTTTGTGCGGTACCTGTTTGCCTGCGCGGCGACGGCGTGCGTGCTGCCTGCCGTGGAGGGGATAGGGGTTGGCTGGTTCTCGACCATCAGCGCGGCCTTCTTGGTCGCTGGGACGGCGGGTACGATGGCTGCTATCCGCTGGGGTAAGGGGTGGAGAGATGAGATTGATCATAAGAGGAGGGAGGCGAGGTTGAAGGACCGGCAGGCTGCGAAGGAGGAGATGAGACAGCAGAAGGACGACGGAGAGAAGGTGATGGCGGATCAAAAGCCTGAACAGACGTCGACTTCGACTAGTGCGGATGCCGTAACTGATGCGGCCGATCTCGAAAAGGGGGCGAAGATGCTGGAGGCTGATACGAAGGGACGATGAACGAAAAGTCATCAGCGCGTGTTAATGAATGATACCTATCGTAAAGACTGAACTCTGCCAAGGTCCCATACTGACTGCCGCAGATCGCTCGTAAGTAAAAGGTCCCTGCATTGTAAATCGGATGATATCTATTTTGGACACGATCAGTCTTGGACTTCGATTAAAGCCATCGTTGTAGAGATAAGGATCTACTTAGTTGCAGTCACAACATCTGCTTAATTGCGCAGGCGAGTTTGTGCCATCTCGGTCTCGTCTTGACATGTTCAGACCGAACAGCGGACAAGTCTGATTCGAGCTGCCAGCCGATCTATTCGATCAAGTCCATTGCTTGTCTCAATCTAGACGTCGAAGTAACGAATTTGTCCATTGACGTTCTGGAGGAGTGAAACAGGAGATCGTGGCTTGCGCACGTGGGCGTCTCACCTCGTCGCATCATCACGATACGTTCACACCCTCGAATCTGTGTAATTCTTCTCAAGTCCTCAACTCAACAGCAACAACTAAGTCATTTGAATTTCCACAATCTGTCTTCCATTTCACCACTGTGCTCGAAGAAACGACCCCCACTGACCCCCGTGTTGTACGTCCGAACACTTCAGACACCCGTCGTATTAATGTCGAGTTTGCAGCTTCAAAGCTTGGACAAAGAACGTCAAGCCACAGTTCCCCTGCATGCCTCACCCCGGTGCTGCATGACAATGCTTGGCCCCCATTGGCTCTATAGGTTTATGGTTGATTAAGCGGCTCTTCCGTCCCTGACGTCCAGCAGTCTGGTCATTCTTGACACGAGAAAGATCCAGGTTCGTGGTTCCCATCATAAGAGACCGGCTGATCAGGCTCGATCTCCTTCAGATCTACAGAAGCCGTAACAAGAGACAACTCGAATCCTTGGCGTTTTCCGACTTCCATAATCACTCTGTTACAGACTTCCATTCTGCCTATGTTATATGGCAACAACTGGGTTGATCGCCCAGATCAAAGGCCCACGCCAGAGGGAAGAGGAACGAGAAGGTCTGGGAATAGCACGAACATCATTCTTGGCGGACACAGCTCCCGATGATCTCCCCAATTGGACGTCTCGAGAAAACCTCCAGAGCTCAGTTCCGTTCAGTTCGAGGGGATGTGAAAGCACATACCCTGTGGCGGTGTTGACGTGCCGCAAGCGACGCCAAAGTCTAACGCTATCGTCAAGCTCTTCAAGACGCAGCAACAAAAGCATAACCCCGAGACTCGGGTTTCTGTTCATTCAAGTATGGTGTGGAAGCAATCAAGCCTGAGCCGAAGAGGTCAGTCGAAACAACTGAACCGGATGGACAACTGCCACCAAGTTCGGGCGTCTTTCAAGACCACAGCGGCATCAGACACAGACGGGATGTGTTTCGAGTTCAATGTTGCCATCCAAGCTTCCGATACGGCAGCCAGTTGGCTGTTATGTCATTGACGACCCTGCATCTCCAACTTATCCGAACTTCAGAGTTGCTGATTCTCCGGCATTGCAGCAGATCTTCCTCGGCGGCAGTCCTTTGCATCATACGGCAGCTGCTACTTCTCGTTGCCTTCGTGTAGAATTATCTTGAAGTTGGGTTGAATTGCTTCGCTTTGGCCTTTCTCTTTCTCTTTTCTCTTTCTCTTCCACTTAACGAACTAGGCTGAACCACATCCCTCCGTCTATACATCTCGTTTCGTCTCATTCTATCATTATCTGCTTTGCATTTCATGTTCAGACGTACATATATCCCTTCTACTTGATCTCGCTTATAGATCGTTCCTGTTTTCAGGCCGCACCTGAGCCCAATGGAGCGGATATCGCCCTACATTCGACAGAAATGCAGCTCTCCTTACTTCTTCCACATGAAGCATGACTTCCTGCTTCCTCCACCAGCATATCAACAACCGAGAATCAAGATACGCACTATCCTGGGCCACTGTCTGTACCGGAGAGTGATAATATGGACGGTCACAATACTGTTACTGCTCGGCATAACACTGTTCAGTGGCGGTGGCTTGCACGCAACAACAGACAGAGTGCTGGACTTTGTAGACTTTGGCAAGAAGGAGTACTGGGGCGGAATGGTCGCCTTCAGAAAGCAGATAAAGGCGTCTGGCACCTTGTTATCGCAGGATAACGCGAGAGTACCGGCCAAAACCGAGTCGGAGCCTCCCCACTGGCTCAAGTATAGACAGTGAGTAGCAGTGTGGTGTCGACCTATGTGTAATCATCTCGCTGACCACAACCGTACAGCCTAGATGGATACTTCAATGGCCTCAAGGCTTTGGTTTCTCCTTCGAGCTATACCCCTGAGCATCCGAGGAGGGAAGGTGACGAGTCACCACTGCCCTTGACTGGGGACTACACTGAGCTACCAACACCAACCCCTTTCGGGTTTCAACCGGACTACAGTTCCCCCGCATACAGAGAGAATCACTACCAAGTTAGGACGTGCTACCTCGACCCCAACGACCAGATTCCAGCACCCAGCTTATATGCTTACAACGGTATTGTCCAAGGCCAGCCAGAGCCCGTCATCGGCTCGCACAGTCTCCTCGGTATCCGAGATGACATATGCTGGGACCGTTTCGGTCGTTACGGTCCCTATGGACTCGGATATGGCGAGGAAGAGGGCGGCATCTACGAGGGCACCGATATAGAGAAAGAAGGGAATGAAGCAGTCTGGTCACAGAGCGGAAGGATCAACTACAACTCCATCGACTGGGCGGAGGTTCAAGCCCGGTGTCACGAGAAGAACAAGGAGCGCTTCTCCCCCCCAGACGAAGACCAGTCCCTCTCAACCCTCAGCTCGGCCTTCGCCCACCAGGACCAAGACTTACCACTGCACCAATCCCTCCACGGCAGCACCCAACCCCCGCACCTCCGAGCCCTCGACCGCACCGCCGTCGTAATCCGCACCTACGTCGGCTTCCAGTGGACCCAACACGCGGTCCTCAACTTCCGCGCCATGATCAACGAGCTCTCCCTCCGCTCGGCAGGGGAGTACACGGTGCACTTCCTCCTGCACGTGCACGACGACGACTACCCCATCTGGGCGGACGCCGAGGTCGCGCAGCAGGTGCTGGACGACAACGTCCCCGCCGAGTTCCACGGGCTCTGTACGCTCTGGTCCGAGGCGCAGATGAGGCTGCTCTACCCTCCTGGAGGCGAAGAGGACTTCGGCGAGGCGGTGGAGAACCCGAGCGGGCAGGACGTGCACGGCGTCTACCGCAGCGCGCACATGCCGCTGCAGCATTTCGCCCTGACGCACCCGGAGTACGCGCACTTCTGGAACTGGGAGATGGATATGCGGTGGGTGGGGGATTACTACGAGCTGTTCGATCGGCTGGGGAGGTGGGCGGCGGGGCAGTCGAGGAGGGAGTTGTGGGAGAGGAACGAGAGGTATTATATCCCGGCTGTGCACGGGTCGTGGGAGAATTTCACGGCGCTGGTGCATAGGGAGACGGAGAGTTCTGGGAGACGGGCGGTGGTGGGACCTGTCAATTTTGCGGGGAGGCAGAACGTAAGGTCTGAGGAACAGGGGAGGCCTTTTCTCCCGGCGAGTTGCGCGGCTGGGTCGGACCCGGGTCTGTGTGGTGTCGGCGAAGAGGCCGATCTCATAACGCTGAACCCCATCTTCGATGCTGAGGATAGTGGGTGGGTGTTCGCCTCCGACGTGACGGGGTACGAGACCTACTTCGACACCCCGCCGCGGAGGGTTTCCATCATCACGGCCAGTCGGCTGAGTAGGCGGTTGCTGGCCGTCATGCACGAGGAGACGTGGCGGATGCGGCACGCCATGTTCAGCGAGATGTTCCCCGCCACAATGGCGCTGCACCACGGTCTGAAGGCTGTCTACGCGCCGCACCCGGTGTATCTCGACCGCGAGTGGGATCTCGATGTCATTGATCGCAGCTTGAACAGTGGGAGAGACCATAGTGCCAGTGGCAAGGGGAGTCCGTACGACTATGACAACGAACACAACCACAAGGGGACGAGTTGGTACTTTAACAGCGAGTTTGCGGGGTTGTTGTGGCGGCGCTGGTTGGGCTATGCGCAGATGGACGGCCGGGGACCTGGTGGTGGGCGTGGTGGCCATGGGACACTTAGGGGCGGAAAGAAAGAGGAGGAGAGACCGGGTGGCACGGGCAGGATGTGTTTGCGGAGCATGTTGGTGCATCCTGTCAAGTGGGAGCACCCGGCCGAGCTCTTGTTAAGCTAATGTAGAGGTGTCGGATTCAGTCTTGCGATGCATCTGTTTGGTGTTTGGCTGCTGGTCGTGCTGGACAGGACGTGGTTACTGATTTGTGAGCATTGCTTTCGGCGTCGCTTTGGTGAATATATATAAGCAAACCACATAGATGGGACTACATAGAGCTCAAGTTCTGTTAGCGGATATGGAGCGTTTTGATAGAAGGCGTCGCATCTGTGACACGTTAATAATAGTATGAATAATCGCATTACGAACGATGTTCTTTCGCACCGTTACAACTTCGATATCGCGCCAGAAGGTTGTCCTGCGCCATAAACGATCGCCGTGTCGATATCCACTCCCTCCGTCGAAGAGGCACCTTCGCCTTGAACGAAGCGCTTCTTGGCCAGGAATCGCCGTGCCATGACCTCTCCCTCGGCGCCACTATTGATCTTCACATCAAGGAGCGACAGCATGGCCATCAGCACCTCCGCAATACGGAACACGATACTCCGCGCTTCGGCAAGTAGGGACTCTTGGCTCCCCGTGTCTATCCTTGTCCTCAGCTTCTCCCACTCCTGGGTGACCGCGACCGCTTCAGTAGAGTTTGAGAGCCCGTCAATAGCGGCCTTGACGAACCAATCCAGGGCGTCTAAGCTCTGCTTGCCCAGTAGGGGGTGTTTGAAAGCACGCAGAGTATCAGACGACAGGACGTCGGTGGTGCCCTCCCAGATGGCGAGTACACAAGCGTCCCGGAATATGCGCGCAACATTCATGTGCTCTGACTCGGAATTGACCAGATACCCGACTCCACCGAGAGCTTCCATGCAGCCGTAAATCTGTGGGATGGCGTTCTCACAGCAGTAGGCTTTGTGAACGGAACTCAGCACCCGAAGCAACGGTGTAACGTGTTTCGCTGGTGGCGTGAGTTTGCTGCCCAGGGGGCTCTGCGCACCCTGCTCCTTGCCTCTGGCCTCCTCCAGTCCCATAACATAGATGGTGAAGAAGGTCAGAAGCATCATCGAGTGATACTCCCCGGTGATAGTGGCCAAAGTCCTCATATGTAGCGGGTTCTTCCACAGTGGAACGCGACGACCCTTACCGATACCGATCTCGCGTACCAGCGCGTACGACTTGGCAATGGCAAGCCCCCTTCCGAGGTAGCCTAGCGAGGCAATGGTAGAGTGGACGCGAGTGACGGTCAGGATCGTGCTGATCTGCTGGATTCCCTTGCCCTCCTCGCCGACAAGCCAGCCCCGCATGCCTACCAGCTCCAGCTCGGCCGTGGGAAGCGACTGGGTGCCTAGCTTGTTTTTCATCCGGGAGATGTTCACGCCGTTGAGCTCGTATCCGCCCTTCTTTCCCGTCGCAGAGACGAGGTTGGGATTGTACCGTCTCATTGGGGCGTAGAAGGCACTCAGGCCTTTTCCGGGCCCTGTTTTCGATAGGAGAATAGTCATTCCGGAGTCGGTTGCGCTGGAGAACCACTTGAAGCCGTTGATCAGCCACGGACCAAGAGGTATGTTGTTCTCTGCATCGGCGAGCTGTGTGGCGGACGACGCGTCTAAAGGTGAGTGGGTGGCCACGGTTTCTGTCTGTGATACATCGCTGCCGCCGGTACGCTCTGTCATCCACTGTCCGCTGGTCCACGCCTTCGCCGGATCTCTGGAAGTCAGGCGGTCGAAGGCGTCTTGGAACACGCGCCGTTGGGTGGCGTCGAGCTGGCTCTTCGGGTTTGCGAGGTGTAAGTCTAGTAGTCTGGCCGCCCCGTCTTGCATGGCTGCCGGACAGAGGGTGTTGGCGCACGAAGCTTCCCAGAGGTGGAGGCGAACGCATTGGATCAACCGCGAGAACTGTCGGTGATCGGTGTCGTAGTTGAGGGCTACAACCCCGTTCGAAATGCCGAAGTCCTGTAGCTTTCTCCAACCTTCGGTGACGACCAGCTCGCTCTTGGGCCTGCCAAAGGCATCACGGCCACTGCCGCGTATGTATGGCAGGTTCCGCTCCGCATCTGTGACCCAGTCGAAGATGGCCGGGGAGAGCACATCATCGCCAAACCTCGCGAGGTCAGGTTCTACTGTTTGGAGGAGCGATGTAGGCAGGAACACTGTGATACGTTAGACATTAGGTATCACTACGGGAAGTCTTGGGGGAGTGCACGTTTGGTCACACGTTGCAGAACAACATCGTCGTACAACTGGTTCTTGAGGACTGGCTGTTGCTGGAAGAACCCCTTATTTGCACCAGAGGACTCCATGATGGGCTTCGTATATTGATCAGAAAAGAACAAACTATAGCAGTATCATTTTGTCACTTCAAGAAAAACCCCATCGAGCTCGAATCGAACTTATCTCGTTGTCAGACACACACCCTTGCAGCCCATCCGTGGCGGCCGAGGCATGTAAGCTTGGACGACGCTCCGTTCGCAGGTGATCGTGAGGGGGCGACCGCCGGAAGCGTGCCGCTCAAAGTGGAGTAGGCTGTCACCAAGTGGAGCCCATTCCCATGCTATCACGTGATAGCGCCTCAAACTTTAAGTTCGCTTCCAAGTCGCGTCGCGTCCCCCACTTCATTGCCACTTTCAGGACCGAAATGTTTAATGTGCCATCGGCAACATGGGATGGCCAAAATGCCGATCGACATATCCGACGATGAGGATGTTGCTCCGCCACGCATCAGCAGCAAGTCAAAAGGCAAGAGAAGACTCAGCCTGTCGGATGACGCCGAGGTCGAGGTGAAGGTCGAATGGACAGACGACTCCGACGATGCCTACACCAAGTTCAAGGAGCGCAAGAAGAAACGCCGAACAGTTGCGCCAAAGGGGAAGGCAGGAGCCAATAAGAAAGATGAGTGCGCCAAGGGGAAGAAGAAAGCCGGCTCGACAGCTCCGCGTACCGCTGCTAAGAGCATGGACGGGCCGAGCGCGCCAGACGACTATGTTGACCCCGACATCCCCGAATATCTGCGGCAACGGCGAGAAGACTTTGACCGTGACCATAAGATCCTGAAGGAAGCGGGCCTCAAACTCCCACCGGACTACGGCGACATCGAGTTCTCGGACGACGAGAGGCGCAAGAAGCTGGAGGAGCGGCCCGTTTTCGACAAGAATAGCGGCATCAAGCCATCGCGCGAGTACAAGGAGATTGAGCTCGAGTACTCCGCCGGCCTAATCCCAGCGTCCATTGCCCAGTACCTGCGAGACTACCAGATTGATGGGGCAAAGTTTCTTCACCAGCTGTTCGTTTATCAGAAGGGCGGCATCTTGGGAGATGACATGGGTCTGGGAAAGACAATCCAAGTCATTGCCTTTCTAACGGCGGCTTTCGGCAAGACGGGAGACGAGCGTGACGCCAAGCGAATGCGCAAGATGCGCAGAGCTGGTGACCATTGGTACCCCAGGATCCTCATCGTTTGCCCAGGTTCTCTGATTCAGAACTGGAAGAACGAACTGAATCGATGGGGTTGGTGGCACGCCGACCTATTTCACGGCCCGACGAAGGACGATGTCCTGCAGACCGCCAAAGCCGGGAGACTCGAGGTTATGATAACCACCTATGTGACCTACAAGAACCACCGAGTGGGCGTCAACTCTATACAGTGGGATGCTGTTGTTGCGGACGAGTGTCACGTCATGAAAGATCGGTCGTCAGAGACTACTAGGGCGATGAACGAAATCAACGCTCTATGTCGCATTGGACTCACGGGAACCGCGATCCAGAACAAGTACGAGGAGCTGTGGACGTTACTGAACTGGACCAACCCAGGCCAATTTGGAAGTCTCAAAGAGTGGGAGGCGACGATTGGTAAGCCTCTGAGAGACGGCCAGTCACACGACGCAACACTTCATCAACTGAGTGTAGCGCGGAAGACGGCGAAGAAGCTGGTGCAGAATCTGCTCCCGCCCTTCTTCCTCCGTCGCATGAAGTCCCTAATAGCGCACCAACTACCCAAGAAGAGTGACAAGGTTGTCTTCTGCCCCTTGACGGATCTGCAGACGGAGGCGTACGAGAATTTCATTGAAAGCGAGATGGTAGAACTGATCCTGACCTCGTCTGCGGATTGTCCTTGTGGCTCCGGGCACAAACGAGGCTGGTGTTGTTATCAACTACTGGAGAACGGCAAACCCTGGCAAGCTCTTGTCTTCCCTGCGATGATCACGTTGCAAAAGCTCGCCAACCACCTCACTCTCCTTATTCCCTCTTCGAGCGATCCCAGCCCCAAGCAGCAGTCGGAGCTTAACACGCTCCAGACCTGTATTCCCAACGATTGGGAGGACCTCTACCGCAACCGGGAGTCTATGATGAACCTTGCCAACCCGGACTTTTGCGGGAAGTGGAAGGTGCTGAAGAAACTTCTGCGTTTCTGGCATGAAAGTGGCGACAAGGTGCTCGTCTTTTCCCACAGTGTGCGACTACTGCGGATCTTGCAACATCTCTTCAATAACACAAGCTACACTGTCAGCTACCTGGACGGGTCTTTGAGCTATGAGGAACGCCAGGCGGCGGTGGACAACTTCAACACGGATCCGGGGCAGTTTGTGTTCTTGATCTCGACTAAAGCGGGAGGCGTAGGGCTGAACATCACGTCGGCGAACAAGGTCGTCATCTTTGACCCTCACTGGAACCCGTCGTACGACCTTCAGGCGCAAGATCGTGCGTACAGAATCGGCCAAGTCAGGGACGTCGACGTGTTCAGACTCATATCGGCCGGTACCATCGAGGAGATCGTCTACGCACGACAGATCTACAAGCAGCAGCAAGCCAACATCGGCTACAATGCATCAACCGAGCGACGCTACTTCAAAGGTGTGCAACAGCAGAGCCACCGCAAGGGCGAAATCTTTGGCCTTGCCAACTTGTTCAGTTTCCACCCGGACCAAGTCATGTTGCGGGACATCGTGAACAAGACGAACGTTGCCGAGGCGAGGGCTGGAGTGAACCTCACGGACATCGACATGGAGAAGGTCACCAAGGATGAAGACGATGACCTGAAGTACATCAAGAAAGAAGAGACCGACGACGATGACGGCGGGATGAGTCAACTCGCTGAGCTCATCAAGCATGAGAACCAGGAAGACTTCATCAAGGCGCAGAAACCGAAGAACGACGCCATAGCGGCCATTCTAGCCGCTGCCGGGGTGGAGTACACGCACGAGAACTCGGAAGTGATCGGTTCCAGCAAGGTCGAGGAGCAACTGTCGAAGCGGGCGGAGATGGCAGCCGCAGAGGTATCGCAGAGTCAGGCCGCGCCTCTGTTCATGGACGAGGACGCAAACGACGTGCCCGAGGCCGCCAATATGAAGGGATTTCGGTTTCGTTACAACCCGCCGCCGGATGTGCTGAAGCGGCAGTTCTGTTCGATGGCCACCGAGTTTGGCTTCCAGAGTGCTACCGATTTTGCTCTTGTTGTGGAGAGCTGGACGACTGAGCAGAGGAGGAACTGCCTCGATGCTTTCTACAAGCGAAGGGAGGCTCGGCTACTGGAGCTGGAGCTGGAGCTGGAGAGATTGAAGAAGGATGAGGTCGACGAGAAGGATCCCAGCATACTGAAGAATGAGGACGTCAAGCTGGACAATGCCAAGGAGGAGAAGCTAGCGACGGACGGAGCCAAGGAGGAGAAGCTAGAGAAAGACGAGATCCGCATCAAGAAAGAGGAGGCATCTCCCATGGATATGAATGACAATGCAGGGCTCGATCGGGTTTATATCAAAAAGGAGGAGGAGATCGTCAACAACATCTCCAGGCTATCCAGAGAGATCGAGGCCATGAAGCAGGAGAGAGCCATGGCTGATTTAGTCAAGGTCGAGGATACTGAAGACGACGAAGACGACGAGCTATGATGAAGATGCAGTGGAGGCGTTACGGATCGGGACTGGATGGAGGCATTTGATACCCTGGGATGAATGATGTTTGCTTATTTTAGTTGCTAGGCCAGTTACACCTATATCGGAATTTGAGGCCATCAACGGTCTCAGATTACAATCCACAAAATATTCCCAAGCCTTTTGCTGCATTACACTAACATGTGAAATGTCGACAACTTGAAACAAAGGAGACCAGGGCAGGCGATGAAGATGGATGAAATTCGGGATGCAGCTGACAGCGACCGTTGACCGAGGCTAATAACAGCCAATCACAGGGGCTGGGGCCGAACGGAGAGCCGCAATGCGGGTGCAGTTCTGCACGAAAGCGGAACGTGCTCGTACTGTGGTATGACGCAGGCAGCTTCTTCACATGGGAATTGCAACCGCTCGTCCGTCAATTGATGAGCTGAGCACTCAAGCATGCCCGCCTTCCTGCCTCTGGAGTTTTCGCCGATTGCAACTCAATATTTGATCTGAGAAGAATTAACCAGCGTGGCCAATTTGAGGGGTCAGTCAATGGCTGTCGATTCAATTGGTGCTTCAAAGCAGAAGACTGACGTTGTTCGAGTCTTAGCCCATGTCATAGTGAAGTCGCATTCTGAGCATCTCGAGGCGTTCGCGGGGGAGGGGCGGTCTCGGCACCCCCAAGTGCCAAACCGTGGAGGTGCCCCGGCACTCGGTAACTCGGCCAATGGCGGAGTTGGCTGTGGAGCCGAGCGTCATCCTTGGCTCTCCCCTTGAGCCGAGTTCAGTCCTTCATGTCGCTGACAATGGCTGTTCCAGGACAGAAATGTCAGCTATCCAACACCCCCGGTTTCTCCAGCCATCCGAGGTGATATACATACCTACCCCAAAACCAAGGCTAGTAGCCCTGTGATTGTTCGGGCAGAGCTTCTCGAGGTACAGCCGCTTGACCGATCTCTCCCGAAAGAATCCCAGGGATCTAGAACATGAGGTGTCTCTCCGGCCCTCTCTTACTCGTGACTGCCAATGACTCAAGCGCTCTCCCAGAGTTCATATTCGTCATATTCCCTGATGTCTGTCGTCTGATCTGATCTTCTCTCCTTATTCTTTCTTGTCATTACCCTCCATCTAGAAAACTTCTAGAGAAGATCTTGCCCATACTATTCCTCCCATCACCGTCTGAATAGCTTCACTAAGCATTGAAGACCTAGCTCTATTACATAACCCCCTTATATACCCTCCAGTCACATTCTATTGCCCATCATGGCTGCCAACAACATGGTCAACCCCCCCGTTGACCCCAATTTGGAGGACGAGATCTTCGCGAAGGAGGTGGAGCAGATCAAGCAGTGGTGGAGTGACCCGAGATGGAGGCACACAAAGCGCCCCTTCACTGCAGAACAGATTGCTTCCAAGAGGGGCAACCTGAAGGTCGAGTATCCGAGCAATGCTCAGTCGAAGAAGTTGTGGAATATCTTGGAGGGCCGGTTCCAGGTTTGTGGTTCTTCGATGCGCCCAATGGACCACGAGACTTACACGCGCCACAGAACAAGGACGCCAGCTACACATACGGATGTCTAGAACCGACAATGGTCACGCAAATGGCCAAGTACCTCGATACCGTCTACGTCTCGGGCTGGCAATCATCCTCCACGGCCTCCTCATCAGACGAGCCTGGCCCAGATCTTGCAGATTACCCTTATGTAGGTTTGCCCAATTTCATGCTTACTGTGACCGCATCTGACAGAAGATCAGACTACCGTCCCTAACAAGGTTGCCCACCTCTTCATGGCGCAACTCTTCCACGACCGGAAACAGCGCCACGAGCGCCTCTCGGTGTCAAAAGAGCAGCGTGCGAAGCTCGCCAATGTCGACTACCTCCGCCCCATTATTGCCGATGCTGACACCGGTCACGGCGGTCTGACTGCCGTCATGAAGCTCACCAAGCTATTCATCGAGAAGGGTGCGGCCGGTATTCATATTGAGGATCAGGCACCGGGGACCAAGAAGTGCGGCCACATGGCTGGCAAGGTCCTCGTGCCCATCAGCGAACACATCAACCGTCTGGTGGCCATCCGGGCGCAGGCCGATATCATGGGTAAGCTCTGATTCCTTCTCCCTGCAAGTATCGTATAATTGCTAACTGACAACGCAGGCACCGACCTCCTTGCCATTGCCCGCACAGACGCCGAAGCCGCAACCCTCATCTCGACCACCATCGATCCCCGCGACCACGCCTTCATCATGGGCTCCACCAACCCCGACCTCCAACCCCTGAACGACCTCATGATGGAGGCCGAGCGCGCCGGCAAGGTCGGTGCCCAGCTCCAGGCCATCGAGGACAACTGGCTCGCACAGGCCAAGCTCCGCCGCTTCGACGACGCCGTGGCGGACGCCATCCGCGCCGGCTCCTACCCCGACCCCAAGGGCCTCGAGAAGAAGTACCGCGACGCCGTCAACGGCAAGCAGCTATCCAACCGCGAGGCGCGCGCCATCGCCAAGGGCCTGCTCGGCAAGGACCTCTTCTTCGACTGGGACGCGCCCCGGACGCGCGAGGGATACTACCGCCTCCAGGGCGGCTGCGACTGCGCCATCAACCGCGCCATCGCGTACGCGCCGTACTGCGACGCCATCTGGATGGAGAGCAAGCTGCCCGACTACAAGCAGGCCGAGGAGTTCGCCAAGGGTGTACATGCCCACTTCCCCGAGCAAAAGTACGTTTCGCTTCTTTTCCTTCGCCTTTACCTGTGACATATTGCTAACAGTCTACCCCCCTCAGGCTCGCCTACAACCTCTCCCCCTCCTTCAACTGGAAGACGGCCATGCCGCGGGCCGAGCAGGAGACGTACATCCGCCGCCTCGCGAAACTGGGCTACTGCTGGCAGTTCATCACGCTCGCGGGCCTGCACACGACGGCGCTCATCAGCGACACGTTCGCCAAGGCATACAGCAAGATCGGCATGCGCGCGTACGGCGAGCTCGTGCAGGAGCCCGAGATGGAGGGCGGCGTCGACGTGGTCAAGCACCAGAAGTGGAGCGGCGCCACGTACGTCGACGAGCTGCAGAAGATGGTGACGGGCGGCATCAGCAGCACCGCCGCCATGGGCAAGGGTGTGACGGAGGATCAGTTCCATTAGGGTGCTAGAGAGGGGGATGGTTGATTGGGTTGATGGTTGAAGCTTGTGTTTTCATTGGTATACATGCTTTCGTATAGGTCGTACGATATATCTTGTCCATAATCGTGTAGTATATGGTCTTCTAACAGGTTGGCACGCTGCTATGGAGCAGTTGGGGTTGGGTCACCAAGCTGTAAATTGGACCGACATGGAGATAATAGTACGATGTGCAAAAGCAAGACCGATATTTACTGAAGGCGAGGCGGATTCAAGATGCGTTGCCTTTATGCAAGTGTACAGCTACTACCTGGGGAAGGTATGCAGATGTGGTCCTCTGAGGACTATCAGTTGGTCGTCAGCATGGAGTCGATGCTTAACGACGGAAGGGCTTGTTGATCTCCTGAGCAAGTGTGGCTCCGTCACGGATGGAAGCTGCGATGGCTGCCGTCGGATACCGTACTCGGCCGCATCGCCTCGTCACGACGTACCTTCCTGAAGAGCAATATTACACGTCAACCAACCGATGCCATCTCACCTTCGAGTCTCCGGTGTCTCCTCAGCTACAACCAACAACTGCATCAAGCACACGTTCGTTTCAACAAGCCCATCTGCAACCACTCTTTCTCTGCGCACTTACACACTCGTTTTTCTCTCACAATACGAATAAACAACATGGGCAAAACCACAGTCTTCTCCCACCGCTCGTCGGTAACAGCATTCGACATGGCCGCCCACCAGCCCCTCCAGGACGTCCACCTCGACGACCACTCCTCCTCCTCCTCCTCCTCGGGCGAGCTGAGCCCGACGATGGAGCCTCGGCCCGTGTGCTTCCGCAACATCGTCCACGAGGTCCTCTTCGTCCTCGCCGTCTCCCTCGCCGGCGCGACCTTTATATTCCTCCAGCGCTCCCTCGTCGTCATCATGGACCCCCTCCAGCTGGGCCTTCGCATGTCCGCCTCGGAGCTGTCCTGGACCGTCGCCGGCCCCGGGCTCGCTGCGGGCGCTTTGTTTCTCCCCATGACGGTTTTTGTCGAGCGGTTCCGGCGGGTGTCGCGGCGGACGGTGCTGGTGGGTAGTTTGGTGGTGTATAGTGTGTTGGTCGGTGTTTGCGCGGCCGCGGTGGATGGTATTTTTCTGGATGTCTTTCTGGCCGTGGCTGGGGTGATGTGTGCGCTGCATTTGCCCACGGCGATGTCGATACTTGAGTCGGCGTATCCGTATCGTTCAAGTAGGAAGACGGTGGCTGCTCGGTTTTTCCTTGCTAGTGGGAATCCCACGGCGATTGTGCTGGGGAGCTTGCTGTCGGGTGATGTAGCGCGGCATTTCGGCTGGAGGGGGTCGTTTGTGTTTTTGTCGGTTCTGTCGGCGCTTGCGGCTCTGCTGGCGCTGGTTGTGGTGCCGAACTTCGACAGGAGGTCGAACTTGAAGATGGTTCGAAAGGGAAAGGAGGTGGAGGACGAGGAAGATGCCGCGGGGGCGGAGGAGTCGACCGAAACGACCGGGGGACGACTCGATTTCGACTGGCGGGGGATGACGCTCTTGATATTCTCGGTCGGCTTGTTTACTGTGGCTTTGACGTCGGCTCCCGAGTCCCACGACGGCTGGAGCACGCCGTACGTCTGGCTGCTGTTCGCCATGAGCGTGGTTTGCCTGGGGATGTTCGTCTACTGGGAGAAAGTCAGCCAGCGCCCGCTGATCCCTCCGCCGGTCTGGGATCACACCGGACTTCTCGCTATGCTTCTTTTCGTATTCCTCATTTCCATGGCGGGGTGCGCTCTCATCTTCTGGGTGCCGCTGTTCATGGAGACCGTTCAGCTGCAGAGCTCCTTCCACACGGCCGTACGACTGCTGCCGGCCGCTGCCACTGGCATCTGTATCACTCCGTGGCTCAGCCTGTTTCTGCACAAGTTGAACTACGGCCTCGTTGCCGCAGTTGCCGCATTCTGCATGATTGCGAGCAACGTCGCCCTCATGTACCTGCGATCAGACAGAGACTACTGGGTCACGACCTTTCCCGCCATAATCCTCAGCACCGTGGCAATGGACTGGACCCTGACGATGGCAACAGCAGCCTTTACCTCGGCCCTGCCGCTCCACCATCAGACAGGCGGACTCGGTCTCGTCGTCACAGTGGCACGACTCGCCATCCCAGCAGGGTTAGCGGTAACGACAGCCATCCACACGTCCTTCGCGGGGCGCAGCGACATGACCTACCCTGAAGTGCCGTACACGAACGTCTTCTACGCAACCCTGAGCCTCGCCGTGCTGGCGCTGACGCTCGTCCCGTTCCTGCAGTTCGGTAACAAGCCCTCTTCCGCGCGCGGAAACAAGAAGATACCGCTCTCGATGGTGGTCAACTTCGACGCCTCCGAGGATCTAGACTACAGGGACTTTCCTTCGGGCCACCCTTCGCTCGTCATCAACCCGCGCAAGTCATCACTGTACGTCAATTATCAGAACCAGGCAGCTGCTGTGGCCGCAGCTGCAGAGACAGAGCCAAAGACGCCCCAACAGATGCAACCCGGCGGCGGTGGCGGGCCGAGCAACAGCAACCAACAGAGGGCGGCGAGGGGGCGGAGCCGCCGAAGCAGCGCTGCCGCGGACCGCGTCATCTGGCTCGTCTGCGAGGACTGCGGGGCGAGCAAGCGTATGGTTGAGACGGTTGGGGATCCGGTGCGGTATTTCTACGACGGGGACGAGGCGGCTGCTGACAACAGGTCGCTGCTAGGTCTGGGGGGGTCTCACCAGGGGGGCGGGAGTTGGAGCGGAACCTCGACTGTCAGGCGGGTTCCGCTTTGCAAGGACGTTAATTCGTTGAGGGGCCGTTGAGTGCGTCCTTTTTTTAAGATACATAAGGTTGTACCGAATGTTGGGGGTGGTTGCGTGGTTTTCCGGTGAGGAAGTGGTGCCACCGGGGGATCCTCTACTGCAGCAGTCGGGCATTGACTCTATCTTGGCTGGGATTCAAGTGGCTTGTGAGCTGCAGCACGCTAGCTGGCCCAGCCGACCAAGGACTTTGGTCTCGTTCGTTGGGCGTGCCGGTGGACGTGGTGACAAGATGATTCTGTTCATGTTAGGGCCTGTTCGGCGGACGGAAGTTTCCTCTGCGTTGGTAGGATATGCAGGTGCTGGGTAAGGTATCTATCCATCTTATGGTGGTCTGCTCCTCGGGGGTCCTGAGCTGGTAAGGTAGCTGTTCGGGCTCATTCCGTCGAAGATGTCAGGGGGCGTGTACTGTTTTCCGTTGATACCGGTGGAGATGTTGGCTGTTCAGGCTCATTCCGTCCAAGTTTACAGGGGGTGTGTTTCGTTTTCCGTTGATACCGGTGGAGACGTTGGAAAGTTAACATTAATATTGTATGTCTGTCCGGGGTACGGATATGTCCCGACGTCTGGTACGAAGCATGTTTTCTGCACAGGATGTCGGTTAATGTATGGTGCTCGCACGGTGGCATTCCGCAGTCGGTGGTTGCTCGGGCGTCAGTCAGTCTCCCTCTGGGAAAGGGGGGGGGGGGCGGGTCGATAGCAGGGTATGGCGTGAGGGGTGAAAATCATGATGGCGACAAGTATCCATTATGTTGGTGAGAGTTGCCTGGCCTCATGCCGTCTGCGGGCATACATGACCGAGGTACCACATTGCTTTAGCGCCGCGATAACACAGGCATCGACACGACGCAGTTGCGTACCTTAGGTGGTTCGCCCAAAGACAAATGCAGGCATCAAGTCAAACTGTTGAAACTTGAATGTGATACCGGTGAAGACATACCCAGTGCTTGTGACTTATGGAAGATTGTACAGGAGTATGTATGATCCGGGGATGCCCAGAGAACCCAAGCAGGCCCCCGACCATCAAGAAGCACCTAGTTCAAGTTTGCGGCCAGTGTCATGCGTCATGTGCGGCCATCGTGGGAGCGAGCCAGCTTCGACGTCGGGTGTTTCTGTGGCAGTGCCAGCCCTCTGAGGTATCAAAAATGCGTCGTCAGCCAGGCGAAGTGTGGACTTGCTGGTTTCGGAGTCAGTCGTTCCTTCCGCGACCGACGGAATGGCTTCGACTGGACCGACAGTCTCGTTAGTTCTTGCTTTGTCGTCAATAAGGTACCAGGAAACATGGAACTCCTCACCTCAAATATCCATCGTCGTAGCCACCCGCCTTACTTTACCTGCTCGGTAATTGATTCCTCAGGCTCCTCGTTCCGCGCCATTGTCATTCGCGCCTTGCCAGATCCGCACACCTCGACAACAAGTCATTCGCGACAGCAGTGCCGAAGTCGTGCCCCTTTCCTGACACAAGGAACTCGGATATGCCCTACTTGGCGCATTCAAGTCTCGTCTCCGCCTTTCCTGGATGTTACCTGCCGGCCTTCGCAGTCACCCCGAGATCAAGTCTTGCTTTGCAGTATCGTCGGCTTCCTGATCTGCACCTACACGTGTCATTTCTCTTTCTCCAACTCAAAGCAAACCTAGGTGGTGCTCGACGTGCATCCCGTGCGGAACGGAACCCACCTCGTCTTCCTGCACCGATCGGCCAATTCTGGACACAACAAAAACGATATCACCACACCCCTATACGTGCCTCGCATAACGCACGCAAATACGCGCCTCCGCTTCAGCGCAGAAAGCATGATGATGTATTTGTTTTATCCACGCAGAACGAGCTATATCCTATCCCCACTCCTCCTCTGCCTATCATCAGCCCTACTACAACAACAACAACAAGAGTCAGATGCGCTTCTCAACAACTGGCGGCATCCGACGGGTTCCGGCGGGCTGGAGGAGCCAGAGACAATGTGCTGCTTCCACCTCGAAGCCCGGACGACGGTATCGGATTCGCCCGGGTTTATACTCGGTTTGCCATCACCCGACTACCTCCAGACCACCGCCAGTGAGCGATTCTGCCTAGATGCGGGGACCGGGCGGCTGGAGGGTAGATCGAGTGGAATCCTGTCGAGTCAGGGCACGTGGGTTGGAGGTGAGGGAGATGGAAAATTGGAAGGGGAGGAATGGGACGGCCCGAGCCGCTACGGGCGTACGCGAGCAGGGTCCTGCGGGTTTGGCATCCGGACGGCGCAGGGCGTCGGGGGGGACGAAGCTCACTTGGTTTGTCGCGGGAGGCCAAAGTTTATCCTGCCTCTGCAGGCGGGCGGGCCCACAAGTGCGGCGCAGCCTGCGGACGGGGGCGGTCATGGGATCGAGGTGCAGCTGCTGTTGAGGGGGCGGACGAGTCAGTGTGACTTGTTGATTACTGAGGGTCGACGAAGTGGTGGCGATGTCCCGGGACGAGTTGATGGCGTCGATGGCTGGAGGTCCTTCCGTGTCGGACAGCGAGGTGTGGAATTAGCGGCGACTGTTACCGGCTATCCCACGGCGTCGCTTGCTGCCGTGAGTTCCGCGGCGACATGTGACGTTGCTGACTCGGCGCCGTCGATTTCACCAAGGGTTCTTTTAGTTGGGCCGGTGAACGGGACGAAGCACAATCAGAGCTTCTTGGCCGATATCAACCCCATGGAGAGCACCGTGTTCCAATTTGATTTGGGGGAACTGCTCCGCACTCCTCCATCGAACGGGTCATTGGAGGTTGGGGTGTGCGCGCTGCAGTTCCGTCTGCCTGTATGCGCGCAGCTGCCCGACGGGTACCCTTGTTACCAGTTCTCGGGGATGGAGCAGGAGGTCCTCCAGAGGTCGGGCATGAGGATAGAGTTTGTCGACGGGTCGGACCGCCCAGCGTCTTGGGCTGCAGTGCCGCTGGTGCAGGTATGGCCAGGTGACGATTCGCTGGTGGGAACATTTGCCTGTGGGGCCATCGGTCCGAGAGGTGTCGGTGTCGGTGACAAAGGTGGTGTGGTGAGCTGGCTGGCCGACAGCGTCAATGGATTCGAGCTGAGATTTCTCCAGGCCTCAAATGGAGGTTACCGAAACGGAGTTGGCCTGTTTGTCGTAACCTGTCGGTGAGACGATTAACTTTGCACACACCTGGCAAGGCAGGTTGCAGAAGTCCCGGGGATGAAAGAAGGAAGAAGACCAATCGACTCAAAAGGGACAAGCAAAACTATTTATAATCTTAAGGTTCGTTTTCCTTACCAAAACTGCTTAAAACTTCTCGCACTAGACTCTAAGTTGGTCTGGACTGGCTATTATATCGGTTTAAGATGCGTATAGGTATGCGTAGTGAAGGCGGTGTTGAGACTCGTTCAATGAATGGTCTGCCTAGGAACTCGACTGTTGCATGGCACCCAACGTCGGTCGGAAAGACGACGCAGTAGCGAGCACTGGAATGAATGGCTGGAGGTTCAGATGGCCCCATTTCCAACGATTTCCAACCATTTCGAGGTCTCAACCGTCAAGAACAGCGTAATATGGAAACTCAGCACCTCAGCTATCAGTGTCTGTCCGTTTTTGGGTCGGTCCCCCATATATTCCAGACCGCACTCCGGATGGACATATGGATGAACTTATGCAGCGCACCGAGAATGACAGCAGCAACATGAGCCTAGCGCAGTGTCTCGATCCGCGCAACATGTGTTCTTTTCCGCATTGGGGATGTATCGCGAACATGTGTGTGATTTTTGGGGAAACGGGGGGGGGAGGGGGGGTACCTACTTTATCGACTTCGGTGAGTGAACATAGCTACCCGGTAAGTCTACCTACCTACCAAGACGTATGGATGTCCTCAAGGTCTGCAGACTCGATACCTCGTAGTTGAGAAGACTTTAGAGAGAGCCCGGAGCAAGCTGCCATCCTATCAGGGCGGACAGGAGCACCGCCTCACTTTCTGAAACCCGCTCCGACGCCGCAGAGTGAACAGCGCGGACTGGAGACTGACAGAGAAACTCAAATTCGCGGTTTGTAGTCTCCCCTCCAAGGCGATCCAGATCGCGACATTGTTATTGGCGATCGGGAAGTCAAATTCTTATTCGGTTTACCGTCGCGGAATTGTTGTCGGGGAGGTGGAGGACGTCGAGTCTGCCAACAATTAAAAAAAGTGTGCAAATGGACACTTGGGATGGATTGACGTTGTCTTTGTGACGGGTGGTCCCACAGCACCTGCAGCCAGGGGGTCCACTGCACCACGCTTGCGGGCTGCGGCACGTGCGCCCTTGCAGGAGAAAGGCACAGATGTCGAATGCCGGGGCGGGAGTGGTGAAACCTTGGGGCACTGGTAGGCCTCACCAGCCAATCGCAGTGCCGGAATGGCGGATTAGTACTTAAGAATATCAAACGTTAGACGATCCAGGGTCGAGGAACCCTTGGCGCGGGAAGCTCCACAAATGCGGGAATATGCAGACCCCCCTAGGGCGTCGCTCCATCAGTAGGTACGTAGAGCAGCTGGGGTCGCGGCTTGAAACCGCTTCAAGACGCATGGCAAGCTCCAGACTGTGCTGTCTGCCATAAGGTACCGTACTTATCTCCCCAACAACTCCAAAAAAGTTTTAGGTACGTACATCTGTGGCAGGTCCCTCCCACCGAGGAGGGTCCTACAGTAGGATGATGACTTTCTCATATAAGTCTCATCCCTCCCTACTCTTTTTTATTCATCATTCTCCTTCCACGCCGCACCAGGTCTCAGGTCAAGTTCAAGGCTCTCTCGAAGATATCGCGGTCCAGCAACCATATCTTCCTCGACTTGGGAGGCACCTTTATACCACCACATTTCTCGCTCTACACTCTTCTTCGAACATCGCTACACCTTTCTTCGAACGTCGCTTTCACAATCACATACTACAGCCAACAATCATCAACCATACAACTTTGGGTAATCGGCAATTGTCTCCATTGTGTACAACACAACCATTCACCCATCAACAATCAGTCCGGACGACAGAGGGTAAGTCATCTCTTGGCCAGCCTGACATGAAATTCTATCCTAACATTGGACCGTGCCACAGCTTCATGATGGACGACGCCATCGCAATGCAGGACCCAGGTGGTATGGACCCCGACAGCCACTCCCACTCTGACTCGGCCGCCACGAACGCGTCCTCGACCAAGTACACACCGGAATCATCTGACAGTGCGCATCCCCACGCAGCGAGCACCGTTAAGTCAACATGGGAAGGCAACGGCAATCATGACCTGACTTTCGACGCCATCAGCAACGCTTTCCAGCCGTTCCGTGCAGCAGACACATTGGAAGCCAGCGGGAGTGGTTGGAATCCCTTCCCTGCGTCAACAACCGGCCATGGGCAGCATGGTGATTCATCGGCTTATGCGCCGATACACTCAAGCCCGAGACAGCATAAATACTCCGTTTCCAAGGGCAGCATCGGATCTTCCTTCACTGCATCTTCAAACAACAGCCTACCGCATTCTGGCCAACAATCAGCTCAGCACTCGCGCATCTCGTCTCAGTCTACACTCCCAGACACCTTGTGGTCCACGAACCAGCCGGCACACAGTCATACCATCATGAACCCCGACCAGGCTCACTTAGAAACCCCCAGTCACTTCGGCGCAGTGAACCCAGCTGCGTCCACTGGACAGGACGACATGGCACAGGGGTACGCGGGATACCAGGGACCCGAACATGCAGACATACACCATGCATCCAACGGAAACGACGACCGCCTCGCACCCATCGCCTCCGGACATGTCGCTGCTGAACAAGACTACGAGCCTGAGCACGACGATCATCCGCAAGACTACGAGCCTGAGCACGACGATCATCCGCACGACTACCAGTCTGGCGACGAGGAGGCTGTCGGCAACGAAGGCTCCGGCGAAGACGATTCTAACGACGGCGGAAACGGCGTCCACAATCACTCCGGTAACATGGCCACGAGCCAGCACTTCGGAGCGGCATCTTCGGATGACCGTCCGAATAACCATCCTGCTGCTGGAACCCAGCAGTCTGGATATGGGCACTCTGACGTGGCATCGAACATCGGTCAGACTGACAGCGGGCTCGTTGGGCCGGCACAGAACTATCAATACGATAGTCATCGCCATGGAAACAACAACGGAGGTGCCAACGGCACGACCGGTGCAGAACAACCTCACTTGGCCCATCTGCTTGACTATCAGCCGCCGACAAGCGGGGGCAATAACGGGAACACTGGCTTGGCTTCTTTGAACACCGGGCATCAGTTCTTGTATGGCCAGCCTACCGAAGGCGGAGCTCACACCGGGAACCGATTTAACTATTCTCAGCCTGGTCTTCCTCAGCACTGCTTACAGACCTTTTCGGGGTTCTCTGGCAGCGAGGGACTCCCTCATTCGCCATCAGATGTGGTCTTGATCAAGCGCGGTGACGCCGACAGCATTTCCGGGGAGAGTCAAGCAACTTCGCCCAGGTATGTTGCCATTGGTGTCTATTGCTGTTAGCAAGCATTCGGTCTGATAACTAACCCCGTGTCAATAGTCCGTTCCATCCCCAGCGCACCTATCCACCCCCCGCCAGCCAGCTCGATCATATGACGCACTCCTCGCACACGAGATCGATCTCTGCGCCCAACCACTTGTTTGCTGGCGGTGTTTACCAACCTCCTTCCTTTGGACAAGCCCCTTCGTACAACAGGGAGGCGCCACAGACCTACCGTGGAGATCCACAGAGTGGCTACGGCCCTGCAATAGCCCATCGTCCACGGTTCTCCTACCCTGGGAAGCCGGAACCTGTAGATGACCCGACGTCGATGTCACAGCCGAGAAGGCCACTTTTCCACAGCAACCAGGAGCTGGCATACTTCCCCAACGACCATGGCTTGCGGGACACGCATCATCATCGTACGGCTACAGGCCACTTCGACCGCCGAGACACACGTCACGGCACTGTCCAACGCGATGACGATGGTGGTGATGATGACGATGACGATGATCGGAATGGAAAGTATGCTCCAGAGGGTAGCCAGCCGCCACTTACCCTGGCCCCCGAGCATGTTCTCAACGATCTTGAAAGCCCTCCGCGCTGCATGTACAAGGAGCATTGCGATACCCATTCCGCGCTAAGGAAAGCGATCTCCCACATCTTCGGCCGGAACAAGATCTGTACCCGCCAGATTCCGGAGAACATTTGGATTCATCTCTGTCGCAAACACTACCAACGCTGTCGCTACCGCAACACTCAGGAGTATGCCAAGCTGCAATGTCGGCTAATCATCAAGCAAATAGAGCGTGTGAAATGGTGGAGCGACAAGAACCAGCAGGAGGGCAAACTGGGAGTTCTAAGTTCCTGGACCCTCAGTGTGCGCAAGCGCGAGCAGAAGCGCAGGCAGCAAGGAGAGAAAGGCAATGGCCAAGGCGCTGGCAAGAAGCGCCCTTACGCCGGCACACCAAGCGAGCCGCTGCCGCAGAATCCCCAATACAAAGATCCCCACGCCGTTCCGGAGTGGCTGCTTCAGAAGTGCGAGCAGCAATACAAGACGCACGAGGCTATCGAGATCTGCGAGGAGATCCTTCGACACCTCATGGACGACTCTCTCCGTCAAATCCCGGATATCGAGTTGCTGCCCAGTATCACGCACGATCCCAACGACGAAGCCCACTACAAGCGCTACGAGAGGCGCAGGAGGTTCGACAGCGATGCCCTGGACGTGTCCGGGCTAGCAAATCCCGGTCATAGGCGCGTGCAGTCCGATGCACTGTCTTACGGACAGGGCGGGGGTTACGGTCAAGGTTACAGTGGAATACCTGGCGTCGGCGAATGGTACCCACCCCAGGATTCGACGAGCGCACAGTATTCGAACGGCAAACGTCGGAGGATCCATGACTTCGGCACTTCTTACCAAGCCCAAGGACCCTTCGGCTCGCGGGATGATACACCGTATAATAACACCTGGGCCGGACAAGTCGGGAATCCCCTTCCACTTCCCGTCCTTCAGCGGCCCAGTGCACAGTCGGCAGCACTGAACCTAGACCCTCATCCTGCCTCCAACCCGTTCATCGAGGGCTTGCGGCAACCTCATCAGAGATCGGCCTCTCTCCAGACTCCCGGCAACCGCTTCACATCCGTGAACACCGCGTCCAGCTTCGGCCCGCAGCCAAGCGGATCGCACTATCAGCAGGAGTACGGGAGTTCAGCCTTCACCCCCATGGGGATCCAGCCCCCCGGGAAACCCTACAGCAGCGGACAAAGCGCGCTGCCGACCTTCTCGTCCCGTCTGCCCACGCGGCCGCAAGATCGCCAACAACTCCAAGCCACCCTACCGTTGCCCAACCGGCAGGGTCACTCGAGGAATCTGAGCACCCCGAACCTCGGCCAGTCGCAGGACCAGATGTACGGCAGCGCCACCGGCTTCAACACGACAGTCCTCCCTGCTGGCTACCCGCCCGTGACCTCGGAGTACGAACAAGCACGCCAGTACACCAAGGAGGAAGCGGACCAGTAGGACCAAGGTCCTCCTACACCCTCGACCTTGCCGCAGCAACGGCAGATCTTGAACAACATCGAAGAAGATCCGGACAAGTATCCCGAGGAGTATGACCCGGACAAGACATACCGGCAAGTACCATAAATCTCCTCATCGACATCGAGGACAACTTTTGTAACATCAGTCTTCGGCTTATTGCGAATCATTTTCTTTCCCAGCGAATACACATCAGACAACACGTACCGGCAAGCACGTTGAGTCTTTTCTCAAGAACCCCCTTCTGGAAGAGACGCCGGGCTACGGCAGCAGCCGGCTCTCTTGATAACCTCACCACCGTTTCTCCACAACAACAACAACAACAACAACACCACCGTTTCTCCTAGGCTTGCCGTCTAACGAATACAACCCAGACAAGCAGCACCTTGGGTGGCTACTTAAAAGATGTATTCTTCTGACATCAAGAACACGACTTCTGCTTGGTGTTCAACATTTTCTGGGGGTTCTTCAATGTTGGAGCCTCACCAACCTCACCATCATCTTTCGCATTCTGCAAAAGCAGGACGCTGCCACTATTTTGGGAAGCCACTTTCTCCATACGACCTCGAGAATGCCAATTTCTCCTCGGGTTTCCATAACTTTTTTTGGGACTGTTTTGACGTTGGAGCCGCACCAACCTCACCCACCATGTCCACAAGCAGGACGTTGACTCTCCTTTCAGAAGCCGCTTTATCGATCCGACCTCGAGAATGCCGACTTCTGCTTGGGGTTCGACAACTTTCTGAAACTGCCTCCAAGCACCGTCTCTGACGACAACTGAGAGCATAATGAGCTCACGCACGCCCACACGCCCACACGCCCACACGCCCACACGCCCTGGTTTCCGGCTTTCATCGGCCAAACACAACGATTTTGCCTTGCTTTTGTCTTCTCTGACTTTTGGCTTCGTTTCTTCTTCTCCCATCAATAGGAGGTGTAGGATAGGTGTAAGGATACCGGCCCGGATACCCTAAAAGTGCCGGTAAACAAACTTGAAGGTCACACACAGGTGGTTTACCCGTCGTCGGCGATAGGTAAACCCTCCTGGGCCTCGGGAAAACAGTGATTAGGCGGACCGGTGCCCCGGTCCAACGATACCTACCTCGTGGCTTTGTTTTTTCTTTCTTCTTTTTGGAGGAAATAGTTTGCTTTTTAGGATACCTCAATTTCATGATGGCGTTGACATCAAAAGGAAGAACCTCAACCAGGCAAGAAAATGAGGGCAAAAAAAAAAAAGAGAGGGAAGGGGTTTTGTACCCCCAAGTTGGGTGGTAGGCGCGTGGATAAAACAGAGACGCCGATTTGGTTTCTTTTCCTTTCCTTAATGGCAACTTGGGATTTTCAGGTATTTTTAGGGTGCATCAGCGGAGAGATACCCCACGGTCGACATTGGAAGCAAAACAGACTGCGGGCAGCACTCAAGTGGGAAACATGAAAGGACGAATAATAACCTAAGCGCATGCACTTTTGCACTTCTGCGAGCGAGCGTGCGCGCGATAAAGAAGGGGTTTGATGGGCTGGTCTCGGGATTGGATTTGGTACTTAACGGTACTAAGTAATAGTAATACCTTGCTGGCTGGGCACGGATAGCAAGAGATGGAGGGCATTTTTCCATAGCATTAATGAGACCAGTCTTTCTCCCTCTTAACATTCTGCTTGCTATATCCAGGCCCCATGTGAAGACTTGTCTGTGATGTGATGCTGTGTGCTGCCACTGAAGGTTGGGAGCTAACTGGATACAGGGTCACTGGAGAAGATCTGTGCGACGAGATTGGCGACGGTGATGCCGAAGAGGGACGAGGGGGAGAGTGTTCTGAGGACGACTGGACGTTGCCATGGAGCAGCATATCGTGTAAGTCGCATCGTCCCCCTTCCTAAGAATGTTGGTGGTAAACCTAGCTGACCAGATATCCAGAACCCATCGAGCAACGACACAGTTCCGAAGGCTATAGAACAGAGTCAAGAAAAAACCACTCACACTCCCCATGCATCATTTCATCCGCGTACAGACACAGCGTCGGGTCCCATTGCATTCCGGGAAGCAAAGGATCCGGCCCGGCCCCTCTTACTCTGTCTGCAGGGGTTGAAATCGTCCCCTTTCCCCTCTTCTCTCGACAAACAGGTTCGATAGATGGTTCGTTCTGTTGTAGTAGCGTCGCATTCGCCAAAGTCTCGATGGAAAGGCAACCCGATGCGTCGCGGTTCGTTGTTGGTTGGCGATGGCGAACCAGGCAGGACGGACTGGGCAATCGGTGTGTGTGTGGTAGCGGCTGGGTTTCTCGGGCCTAGCGCTCGTTATGGGAATAGGGGAGGGACGGGGGTTCGTGTTTTTTATATCAGTGGTTTTCCCAAGTTTCTCCTACACTCTGCCGTTTCAGAAACTTCAATTGGGAATCTGTGCTGAAGCCTTCCTTCCATCCATTATTCCCGAGTCTCGAAGAATAATGCCGAATCGAACAACCTCGATTTTCCTGTGCCTAAGGGAATACTGATTATTGAAAGGGAACCCTACTTGTACAAACTGACTGTATTTGCTCATTGTCGTACAGCCATTGTTTTCGCTGCGCCGCATCACGACCCAATTGCGGGACGGGCGTCATAGATCTCAAATATCGGAAGTGGCTAGGTGGCCAGAGGCGTCGGTCCTGAGATTAGCGCCTGCCGCAGGAAGCAAACATACAGCGAACAGTCCAAGTTTGAAGATCATGGTGTCCTCCGTGGCGCTCCTGTTCGGCGCGGCATTTGCCTGGGCGGTATATACTTATGTCTCGGGGTTTGCGAGGAACATCGCGAAGGCGCGCAAGTCGGGCTTCCCGTACATTGTTGTCCGTAAGTGAGGTGTAATCCGACTGCGAAAAGCATCGAGATACAAAGGCTGACCGTGCACACCAGCTGCGCATCCTGCCAACCGGCTGTGGCAGATCACGCAGAAGATATGGATTCCCCTGATCAAAAGCCTCCCAAGGTCATGGTGGGAAGGGTGGCTGTTGTAAGTAACAATGACCCGACGTCAATCGAGGCATATGCTGACCCTCACCTCTAGTGTCTTGATCCAGGACTGGGAGTACCGGGAAGGACAGAAAGCCTGGGAGATGGGCGACAACTTCCTAGTAGTCGGACCGGGGGCGATCTCGCTGTTCAGTAGGAACGCGGAAACCGTCCATCAGGTCACGGCCCGCCGCGAGCTGTTCCCCAAGGATACCACTGACTACTCGATCCTGAGGCTGTTCGGCGAGAATGTGCTCACGGCCGAGGGTTCCGTCTGGCGGATGCATCGCAAGGTCACGGCCGCCAGCTTCAACGAGAAGAATGCGGCCCACACCTTTGCCGAGTCCATCAATCAGACGCGCGGACTGATAGCGAAATGGCTCGGTCCGGACGGAAAGGGGAACAAGACTATCGCCACGGCCGAGCGCGACACCATGACTCTGGCGCTGAACATCATCGGCTACGTGGGGTTCGGACTGCGTCTGCTGTGGCCTGGCCAGCCACTTCCGCCAGACACGGACCCAAGGATGGCCAAGTATGGTTCCCTCGAACCCCCTCCGGGCCACACCATGAGCTTCGCGCAGGCTCTTGCCGAGACTCTCGAGTACCTACTCGTCCTCTTGCTCGTACCCTGGTCGGTACTCAAGAGGCTACCCTTCAAGTGGGCCAAGGCCGCCTGGGAGGCCAAGGAGAACTACGTTGGCTACATGGACGAGTTCTTACAGGACAAGGTCGCGGAAGTCCGGGCAGGCGACCAGCCCAAGGACAGCATGGATATCATGGGCCAGCTCGTGCGAGCCAAATACAGCAAGTCGACCCGCGACACGAGCGAGCTGTCGGACAGCGACATCGTCGGTAACGCCTTCATCATCATCGTGGCTGGCCACGAGACGACGGCCAACACGATGCACTTTGCCTTCATCGAGCTGGCCAACCACCCCGCCGCACAGCGCGCGCTGCAGAAAGACGTGGACGAGATCTGCGGGGGGGACAGCGATCCGTCGAGCTGGAACTACGAGAAGGTCATCAACCCCATGCTGGCATCGCACGTTGCGGCGGCCATGAACGAGACGCTGCGGCTGATGCCGCCCGTGACCGGGATCCCGAAGCAAGTCGCGCCCGCCCACGGCGACCAGGTCATCACCGTCGACGGCGAGAAGCACACGCTCGCGGCGGGCACGAGCGTCATCCTCGCCGCCGTGTCTGTGCAGCGCAACCCCCGGTACTGGCCTACTCGGCCGAGCAAAGTCGAGCGAGGTAAAGACGACATCGACGACTTTGAGCCCGAGAGGTGGTTCCGCACCACCAGCGCCACGGCGGCCAAAGAGGAGGCCGAGGACGCTGGCGATACAGAAGACTACGGTGGCTTCAAGGGGAGCGACACGAGCGACAAGCTGTTCCGGCCGCCGAGGGGGGCGTTTGTGCCCTTCAGCGACGGGGCGAGGTCGTGTCTCGGCCGCCGGATTGCGCAGGTCGAGATGCTGGCTGCGCTGGCGGTCGTGTTCCAGAAATACAGCGTCGAGCTGGCGGTGGATGAGTGGGCGTCGGACGAGGAGGTGGAGAAGATGGGCGTCGAGGAGAGGAGGAAGGTTTACAGGAAGGCCCAGGAGAAGTGCAGAGCGACGCTGCGGAAGGCGACGTCCATGTTGACGCTCAAGCTCCATGGTGGCATGTATGTGCCCATCCGCCTGGTGAGGAGAGGCGAGGAGAGATTTGTGAATATTGTAGATATGGAGAATTAAGACACGATGTCAAGTTAGAGTTCACACAGGGATTTTCTGCTACGAATTTGACCCTCGGGATACGAACAGGGCGATACCTATCATTCGTACCTGTGCAGCCGATTTCCAACACCAGATCGGGAAGTTGCGAGACAGGCAAATTCGAGCCAATGAAAATGACGCTCCGAGATGATTTGTTGACATGGGGAGATTCGGTGGTTTCCGAGCCAATCGACTTCAAACTGTGGGCCTTGTAGGGGAAGAAGCTTGAGTTTGGACCAGCTCCCGCAAACTGCCCCAGATTCCCACGGGCAAAGCAAACAAGCCCCCCCGGCCCTTGCAAGCGCCCAGAAAGGTGAGGTGAGTGTCTGGCATTCCTTCGACCAAACGGGTCACCAGGTCCCTTTCCTCCCGTGCCGCCCGTTTTCTTGTCAACACGCGAAAAAAAACATAAACAACGCAGCCACGGACCCCATCCCCAGCTTCACCCCTCCCTTGCTTGCCTCGCACACCACTTGCTAGCACCCGGATACGTTCTCTTATCGGTATCATCAACTACAGAAGCTCCAGCTGCCACTACCATCACGTCACGTCGCGATCGCTTCAGTTTGCGATTCTCGTAAAATTGGTCACCCACCACCTCTTCATCCACCACCACCATGTCGAACCCTTGGTTATCAAGGCAGCGCAAGTCTGACCTTGTCGAACAGGCGCAAAGACTGGGCCTACAAGAGTAAGTGCATCCATTTATTGTTTCTAGGGTTGTCGGGCGACGCGCATCGACGCGCAATCTGGTTTGCGACACTACGATGTTGTGTCGTCATGTCGTAGCGGACGGGACGAGCACGCCGCGGCCGCAAGTTTCGAAGCTGTCATGACGCGCAGTCGCGTAGACACCGAGGATACAAAGCTGACCTGGTATCACGCCGACAGTATCGAGGACCTCAAGAAAGTCGAGCTCGAGCAGCGCATCGACGAGTTCCTGGTCGCGAACTCGTCCCTCTACGCGAATGACGCTCTGCTTGCGGGCTACTTCAACAGCCGCGCCCGCATTACCGGATCGCCCGTTAAGAAGGAGTACTCCGAGCTGAAGGTCGCGCGCCCCAGGAGGAACACCCGTGCTCCCGCCGAGATCTCTGAGCAAACCGACGAGTGAGTTCGCGCCTCTGTTCCAGCGTCTGAAGGTCTTCCGTCGCGTCTGCTTGCCTTGGCAGGCGCATAGGCAAGCTTCTGTCCAAAAGTACGTTATACTAATAACGCGTCACAAACAACAGGAGCGAAGATGAAGAGGAGGACACGAGCGCCGCGCAACTCGCAGCAGCCGCAACCAACGCCATCGTGCGCACCCCAGGACGCGCCCTCTCACTCGCGAGCCGCATTCCCCTCCCCGCCACCCCGGCCGAGGTCGTAGAGGCAGTCGACCGCAGCACGATCGCTGTGCGGGAACGCGTCTCGTCCATCTACCAAGACTCGGGCCTCGGAGAGACGACCGAGAAAGTTCAGGAGAGCCTCTCCAGCGTATACTCCATCCTGCTCGCCATCCAGGCGTTCGAGATCTACTTCCTTCGCAAAGAGGTCCTGGCAGACCGTTACGCGTTCACCATCCCGGCCATCAAGCTCCTCCACACGGGGGAGTACCCGGTCCAGATCCCGGACATGTTCCTCATCCTGACGGCGAGCTTCTGGTCGCCCGTGCTCCTCTACGTCGCCACCAGCGTCGTCATCCCCGCCGTCTTCGGGTACTTCTTCAACCTCGCCGCGGCCAACCACAGCCACCCCGGCCGCGGCCGCGCGCGCGCGAGCCAGCCCGACTACACCATCGACCCGCTGACCTTCAGCATCGTCAAGGCCCTCGTCACCTTTGTCGTGTACAACCAGGGCGTGACCTTCGGCGGCCTCGTCGACGAGCTGTCTGTCGCGCGCATCAACAGCGCGCTGTACGGCGGCTGGAAGGGCGTCATTGCCGGCTCGGCCATTACGGGCGTCACGGCCATCTATGATGCTGTCCTGAAGAAGTAGGAACTCGGACAGCCTAAGGTGGACGACGTGTCTGATGCGGCTGTGGATGCCGTCCACGCATTGCCGAAGACTCCGACGCCGTACCCTGGCGGTCGTGTCCGCGGAGGCATTTGACAGGGGTTCGGTCAGAGGGCGGCGACGACAGCTTCTCAGTCAACAAGGGCTTGGGGGTATGAGGACGCAAATGAGAATGATGGATGGGATGGCGGTTATGGCTTCGATTTATTTCATCTTTTCCTTTTCCTGCCCAAACCTCGGGACACTGGAGCGAGTCTCTTGTGTCTCGGCCGACTACAAGGGTAAACATGCCTAGCCTGGCGGTTGGCGTTCAAGGCGTTGTGGTTTCCCCCTTCCGGCGTCGAGGGTTGTCTTCCCCCCTTTTCCCTCTTCCCTTAAACCTCCCTTGATACCTCCCGTTTTCTCTTTTATTTTTATTACTCTTTTCCCCTTTTGCCACGCATGTTGTTGGAAGCATTTCTAGTCTTCCGCGAACGGAGGAGGAAATAGGAGAGACATCTTTTCTGTACATGGATCTTTTCAACCCCTTTGGGTGTGCTGATGGAATGACGTTATGTTTCGGTTGGCTAGGGTGGTTTGCGCTGTGTGCATTTTCCTTGGTTCGATCGAGCACTGTCGAGCGGACGAGAGTTCGATATTCGCTGTCAATGAGCGAAGAGTGAATCGTAAGAAAACTTCATGTCCAAGCTGCCATTGAAGCTATGGGCTCATACAGTGTGATACTTGCATTTGACTACACGCGTGTTCATGTGTCCTTATTGATCTGATCATTATCCTCTAATATGTCCATGGGGTATACAAGATCTCCGTCCATATCGTACAAAGTCCGTTCCTTTTTACCTAGGACGAACGGGGGCTCTCACATGGATCGGCCCGCTATATTACAATGTTCCGGTCATCCTCCACCTGTTCAGGTAGTATCTCGTCCTCCTCGTCAGGTACCTCCTCTCCGTCGTCAAACGCACCAATCTCTCCTTCGAAATCGGCCGTCGTCCCACCGTCCTTATCGTGATAAAGCTCAGTCGCCAGCAGCGCCGGCTCGACAATCCACTTCCCCCGTGTGATCCCCTTGTGGAACCTCAAGTCCCGTTCCGCCGCCTCGCGCAGCGCATTGCTCAGCGCGCCCCGCGGCACGATGCGGCCCTCGGACCTCATCTCGAGCCCCCGGCGGCGGAGGACGTCGGGGAGCCTGCTCCGGCCCTGCGCGTCCGCGACGCCGAACGCGTCCTTGCTGCTCGCCATCAGCAGCGCGTAGAACCCGTACTGCTTCGCGTGCTTCTTCGTCGCGGGCAGCGCGTCCGACTCCTCCGTCGGAACAGGGGCCTTGTCCCACCCCATCTTGCCCGCCAGGTGCAGCACGTCGCTGACGCGCGTGCCCATGTCCGAACTCGTCCGGCCCGTGAGCACGGCGAACTGCCACATGACGTCCATGCAGTGCGCCATGTTCTGGTGCCAGAAGGCGAGGAAGAGGGACCGCACGGAGCCCATGGCCGTGCGCACGCCGAGGTCCGACTCGAAGCGCTGCAGGAGGTCGACGGCGGAGCGGGCGTGGGTCTGCACGCGGGCGCGCTCGAGGCAGACGTTGCAGGTGGCCTCGTCCGGGTAGACGTGAGGGGAGGGGCGGGAGGCCATGAAGTCGATGAGGCGGTCGACCTGGTCCCATTTGCTGTGTTTGGCGAGCACTTCGATGATCTTGTTGCAGATGGGCGTGGCGAGTTTGAAGTCCAGCCACTCCGGGCCGTAGAGCTTGCTCTGTTCGTCGAGGATGGCGTCGACGTCGAGGCCCTGGAGCATCGCTCGTTCGGCGTCGAAAGAGGCCATTTCGTAGGCGGCCCGCACCCTGTTTTCGGGAGATACGAGCAGGTTCTTGTGGATCATGGCTTGGAGGATGTAGCGCCTGACTTCCTCGCTTTGGACTATGCGAAGGAATAGGAGCCATGTCTTGAAATTCGGCTCGTGGCCCTGCCGGCCCATGAGAAATAGACATGTCGAGAAACTCCGGAGGTCCTTGTCGTGGACGGTGGCCTCCATCAACAGGTTGAATATGGTTGTGTCGGTGGGAACCCCGACCTTTTCCATGCGGTCGAACAGGACTCGGGCTTGTGGCCGAGCTGTGCGCCCTCTGCGAGCTATGTAATCGAAGGCGATCTTGAAGGCCGCTCCCGAGAGTGCCGACTGGGTCTCGGGATCGTAGAACACATCGACTAGTTGCTCGAGCACGGCTTTCTGGTGGGCAGCCCTCCGGCCGGGGTACAACGCATTGGCCCGCCATACGGGTAGGTGGCCTCGTGCCAGGATAGCGACGTACTGCTCTAACGTCTGCTTGGTCCATCGCGCAGGCTTGGAGACGCCGCTTGCGCTGGTGGTGAGCACGCCCGGTCGCAGATCCTTGTCCAGAGAACGAGTGTGCCCTATCCTAATCTCGGGCCTGGATTCTGTGGTTGGTTGCGGCTCGGCTCCAGCTTTGGTGCCGTCGTGAAGGACAGTCTCGCCGGCGTCGGATACGAGGAGCACCATGTTATTCTTGGCTACCTGCACAATGTCGTCGATCGCCTGCTCGACCGCCCTCCGCGCGCCCGAGATCTTCAGGACGGTGTTCCCGTTCGCATCCCGCTCCTGCTCCAGCACCATGTGGCAACGCGTCCTCGATCTGATATCCCACAGGCTGTTGTCCGCGTCCGGATTGAGCAGACTATTGTTGGTCGGCTCGGGTATGAGGACTCGCACGACTCCATTCAGGTACCGGGGTGTCCTCGCCGTTAGCTGTTCCAGGACCTTTCTCCAATTCGGCACCGGGTGGTGGTTGGCGCGGGCAAGATCTTCGTGCCAGGATTGCGCCTTCATGTCGCGGTGCCGCAGGTGGTCGTTGAGACGGGTCTCCTTCGGGTTGGGGTACTCCATCCGGGACCTGACCAGGATCGAGTCGGCATCGTGAGGTCGCACGGGTATCAGGGCCAGCCGTTCCGAGAACCTCGTCTGGTCCAGTGAGGCCGTTGCTGCTGAGGGGCGAGACCGTGTTGGCGGGTCGCCGTTCTCGACAGGGGTCGTCGACTCGACGCTGTTCGCTGCGACATCCGAGGCAAAGTCCCTCGAGGGGAAAACAGGCGTGCATGCCGGAGAGGTGAGGTTATTGATGGGCGAAAGACGTTGAGAAATGGAAGGCGAGGCGACAGACGCCCTGGAGACCAGGGAGCTGGCCGGAGATATCGCGCGGGCTCTCCATATTGTTCTGATGCCCAGGGACATTTGCTATTGATGCCACATGCTGTTCGCGGTCGACAGCAGTTGGCGATGTCGATCGAGTCGTTGCGAGGCGCACTTGGTGTTTGGGTGCTTGTTCAATTGCGGCGCCAATGTGAGTGACAATGCCAATCAACGTCAATCACAGACTTGGGAAAATTTCAGGATGTCGGGGTATGGAAACGCCGACCCGCTTTATGCAATTCAGAGCAACTTGTGGCCTGTCTGCTTCGTACATGCATATTTGGCGTAACTTTTGCCTTCCTGCGTTTCTTTAGACTTCTGAGTTGCCATTTCCCATACTGCTCCCGCTGCAAACGAATACCCTCTTCTAACGACCACTTGCTCTTCCAGCTGGTCCAGACACGCAAACATGAGTCGACGCGACTTTCTCAGCCAACCCGCGCCCGAGAACTACGTCGCCGGTCTCGGTCGCGGCGCGACTGGATTCACAACCCGATCTGATCTCGGACCAGCGCGCGAAGGTCCTAGCGAAGAGCAGATCAAGGCTGCGGTCGCAAAGCGCTCCGCACAGCTAGGTCTCACCGAAGGGAAAGAGAGCGATGCCAACGACGAGGATGATCCGCGGTTCCAGGACCCCGACAACGAAGTCGGCTTGTTCGCCGGAGGCATCTACGAAAAGGACGACGAGGAGGCGGATCGCATATGGAAGGACATAGACGACAGGATGGCCAAGAGGCGACAGAAGCAAAGGTTAGTCTCCCCGTCTTTTCTTTTTGCCGAAGCATGGTGGTTTATCGTACCCGCACAGATGGACAGATTACCGACCAAGCTATAACCTATAGGGAAGCACGAGAGAACGCCGAGCGAGAAGAATACGAGCGCAAGAACCCCAAGATCCAGCAGCAGTTTGCTGACCTGAAGCGAGCCCTCGGTACCGTCACGGATGACGAGTGGGCGAACCTCCCCGACGCGAAGGACTTCACAGGACGAAACAAGCGGTCTAGGGAAGCTCGACATGAGCGCTTCTACGCTGTGCCAGACACGGTTCTTGCTGCGGCACGAGATGCAGGACAGATGGGTACCACAGTTGCGGACGACGGCACGGCGATGGAAGCTACGCAAAGCAACGGCGCTACGACGGACTTTGCCAAAATCGGTGCGGCGAGAGACAAGGTGTTGCAGGCGCGTCTCGACCAGGCTTCGCAGTCGACAAGCGGGACAAGCACAGTTCTGGGAGGTGCTACCAGCATCGATCCCAAGGGATACCTCACATCGCTTGCCAAGCGCGAAGGCGTCGAGCAGAGTATCGGTGATATCGACCAGTTCCGGAGGATGTTGAAATCTGCATGCGACTCGAACCCGACACACGGTCCTGCCTGGATTGCAGCCGCCCGGTTGGAAGAGTACGCTGGCAAGCCGGTGGCGGCGAGGAACCTGATTGCCAAGGGCTGCAAGCTGTGTCCCAAGAGCGAGGATATATGGATCGAAAATATTCGTCTTAACGAGAACAGGAACGCGAAAATTGTCGCCGCCGAAGCTATCAAGGCAAACCCGCGGTCGGTCAGGCTGTGGGTTGAGGCCATGAAGCTTGAGACAGACCCCCGGTCCAAGAAGAAGGTGATCCGTCTTGCACTGGAGCAGATTCCTGAGTCAGAGGCGCTGTGGAAGGAGGCGGTCAACTTGGAGGAGGATCCAGACGACGCCCGTCTTCTGCTTGCAAAGGCTACGGAGCTGATCCCCGGCTCAGTGGACCTATGGCTGGCCCTCGCTCGCCTGGTGACGCCGCAGAATGCCCGGAAGGTGCTCAACAAGGCTGGCAAGGCCAACCCCTCGTCGCACGAGATCTGGATTGCGGCCGCGCGCTTGGAGGAGCAACTGGGCGAGGGAGAGAAGACATCTGTGATGAAGAAAGCTGTGCGCTTTCTCGCCAAGCAGAATGCTATGCCCAAGCGCGAGGAGTGGATCGCCGAGGCGGAGAAGTGCGAAGAAGAGGGCGCGGTCATCACGTGCGGCAATATCATCCGTGAGACACTGGGCTGGGGTCTCGATGAGGACGACGACCGCAAGGATGTCTGGATGGAGGATGCGAGGAGCAGTATCGGCCGTGGCAGGTTCGGGACAGCAAGGGCGATCTACGCATACGCGCTCCGTGTCTTCGCCACCAGCAAGACGCTCTGGCTGGCTGCTGTTGACCTCGAGAGGAGCCATGGCACAAAGGGTGCGATATGCCAGGTCCTTGAGAAGGCGGTCGAGGCGTGCCCGCATAGTGAAGTGCTGTGGTTGATGCTCGCCAAGGAGAGGTGGACGGGTGGAGACCTCAACGAGGCCAGAAGGGTCCTTGCCAGGGCATTCGCGCAGAACCCGGACAATGAGGACATATGGCTCGCGGCCGTCAAGCTCGAATCCGACAACGGCTTCACCGACCAGGCGCGCGGACTCCTCAAGACGGCGAGGCAGAACGCCCCCACCGACAGGGTATGGATGCGCAGCGTCGCTTTCGAGCGGCAGCTGGGCGACAACGAGGCTGCCCTCGAGCTGGTACAAGACGCGCTGCAGCTATTCCCCACCGCGGCAAAACTTTGGATGATGAAGGGCCAGATCTACGAAGACCTCGGCAAGGTCCTCCAAGCGCGGGAAGCATACAGCGCCGGCGTCAAGGCTGTGCCCTCGTCCGTCCCGCTCTGGCTCCTCTTCTCCCGTCTGGAAGAAGGCAACGGCAACGTCGTCAAGGCCAGGAGCGTGCTCGACCGCGCGCGCCAGGCCGTGCCGAAATCGCCGGAGCTCTGGTGCGAGCTCATCCGCGTCGAGCGCCGCGCCGACAACCTCAAGCAGGCCGAGAGCCTCATGGCCACGGCGCTGCAGCAGATGCCCCGGAGCGGCTTGCTCTGGAGCGAGCGCATCCTGCACCTCGCGGCGCGGACGCAGCGGCGCACGCTCAGCGTCGAGGCGCTGAAGCAGGTCGAGAGCGACCCGACGGTGTTCGTCGCCGTAGCGCGCACGTTCTGGGCCGACCGCAAGCTCGACAAGGCGCTGAACTGGTTCGAGAGGGCGCTCGTGCTGGACAGCGACATCGGAGATACGTGGGCGTGGTACTACAAGTTCCTGCTGCAGCACGGCACGGAGGAGAAGAGGGAGGAGTTGATTTCGAAACTGAAGCTCGTGGAGCCGAGGCATGGAGAGCTGTGGCAGCCTGTGGCTAAGGATCCGAAGAATGCGAGGAAGAAGCCGGAGGAGATTCTGAGGTTGGTTACGGCTTCGTTGCCGAACTAGGTTGTGGGCGATCAGGTTCGGGTTCTGGCTTCCAGCTACAGGAGTTTGTGGTCGTGTATTTGTTTCTGTTGATGAGATCGAGAAGAACAATGACTACGCCATCAAGCGCAGTGGTGGTATCAGTATGATCATGGCTCGAGGCGGAGAGACGGTGCTTTAGACGGGCCTTGCTTTGCGACACACGCTTTTGCATTCGATCACCCGGGTTTCAGTCACACATTCCCATGAGTACTCTTGGACAATGCAGTAATAATGCCAGAAATCATTAAGCAACTATACTGATCCAGCACGCCTCAATCCGCCAGGCTATCATCATCATAGTGGAGTAGTCCTGTGTCCTGTGTCCTGAGCTGTGTCCAATCATACAAAAAAAAGCGTCATCAGCCCTCCTCAATTGCTGACAACATCCGCAAGACGCCTAGAAAGAAACCCCCATGAACGAACGTATAGGAGTGAAACGACCTATTTGCCTCCGAACCAGCTGCTGATACCGCTCTTCGCCTCGGCGGCCTTATTCTCAACCTTGCGGTCGAAGTCGTCGATCTTCTTGAGCGTCTCGGCCTTGGCCTCCTTCGCGTAGGCCTCCGCGTTGCTCTTGGCTTTCGAGTACTCGCGCTCAGCGTTCGCGACCTAGTAGTGCTCTGGTTAGCGACTTTGTCCGACAGGTTTGAAGACGTATCGATGTCGATATCGTGCGACGTTGATGAGAGGGAGAGGGAAGGGGAAAGGGATGTGGGCGGGCATTTCGACTTACAGCTGAGTCCAGCTTGGCGCCAGTCTCCTTTCCGATCTCCTTGCCTCGCGACTCGGCGCCTACGCCGGAGTAGGGCAGCGCGTCCTTGATCTTTGCGGCGGCCTTGTGTGCGTCACCTGCGTGTGTGATGTTAGCTCCAGGCTTGCAAATACGCCAGCATGGTACTGCGACGATGTGGTGCACATTGGGTGGACCACTTACTCTCAAACTGCTTCTCGGCGACCTTTGGCTTTCCGCCCGATGTGTAGAGGTAGTAACCGACGCCGCCGGCAGCAGCGAGGCCGAGGGCAAGGGGTGCGCGGGAGCGAGACATTTCTATGGTAGAGATGAGGGTGTTTGTGATGGTATTGAGGTAACGCGGAGCTTTGCGAAGCTTAGATGGTTGACTGGCGTGGTTTGGATGTTTGTGAGAGAGGATGGATCGGATTGAAGTTAAGTCAAGTCAGAAAGGTGAGAGAGCGAGTAAAACGCGTGATGGCATGATTGTGCAGGCTGCTAATGGGGTTTTATGTGTCTCCTGCCTGTCAAAGCTTTGCACCATTCATCCAATCCGGTTCGCCGTGGTTCGATGTCGTCTCTCCTGCTTGAGACGCCGGAAGGATACATGACGTAGTGCGGGGGAGAAGCATGCTTGTGACAGCCTAGCGAGCACGGACCAGGGCTCCAACTAGGAGGACAGGGGTGAGCTTGCGTTAACAGGCCGGGGCCATTTCTTTCCGTTCAACTTGGAGTCTTGAGCACAGCAACAACATGATGTTTCTGTTAGACCTAATAGGATTATGACACTACAAGAAGTCTAGCTAGTGATACAGATAGTACCAGTATATCGAGCAAGTAAGATGGGAGACTTGCAGCCCTGTCGTGGCCTCCCACAATGAAGATGCTAGGCCAAGCTTCCAAAGCCGGCGGAAGCCTTGAATTACATCATAAGGCTGGTGAGACATCCTGGTCCGGACACTTTTATTAGCCTCCCTCATAGCAAGGTCGACCTAACGACGACGCCTCAACTCCACAAACTCTTGTTGCAACTGCCAGTGGCGGAGCATCGTGTCCATTTGTTGGAAGTGGACTTGTTCTCATCAGAGCTGTCATCATCGTACTGCCCATTGCGATTCGACGGCCTTTTGTGCCACATTGTAATATTATTCCATCCGACCCAATCGCTTCAGAAAACGAACTCGCCGCATCCCCTTGCCAAGTTAACAGCTGAGGCCACCCACATCACTGATGCCTTTCCCATACATATCTGGACACAAGATAAAGGAGCGGTGGCTACGGTGACAGAGAGAAGGCAACGCAGGCGCATTGTCCACGATGAAGCCCCGCCGCTCTCGTAGAGTCGAGCCCCTCAAGGACAGCGACTACGACCACGAGATAAACCTGCTCGACCACTCGTCTTCCGTCCCGAGGAAGCCGAGCACAGAGGCCGAGGGTCCCCGAACCTCCACCTCCGGCCCCTCTGTCGAGGCGGAACCGTCATCCCCCGAGCGACGACCCACGACGCCAGAACCCCCAACCGCTGCAGCGGACCACGCCAACGGATCACCGAGCGCAGGGGGCGATGACCACACGCGGGACCATGCGGTGGTGCCCGCCCTGGAAGTAGAGGGTAAGAATTGCTGTTCAGACGAGACCAACATACCGTGAAACTCCAGCTGACAATGCGCGAAAAACAGGACCAACACCCCTCGACGAGTCCGCCCCGCGACCAACCCCCTCCAAAAGAGCCTCCAAACAGCCGCCCCGTCACCGCACCCCCAAATCGGCAATCGACATCCTCTACGAGAACCAGCGCGGCGGCTTCCTCTGCGGCATCCCCCTCTTCGCCTCCAAGGCCCTGGGCAACCTCGACCCGCCGCCCTGGACGAACTTCGCCCACAAGCCGAGCCCGACGGACATCACCACGGCCCAGCCGCCCGACCCGAGCTGGGAGTGGGCCTGGCCGGAGTGGAAGGTCAACCACGACGAGGACGCCGACGCCGACGAGGAAGGCTGGGAGTACTCGTTCGCCTTCCACCGGCGGTTCTCGTGGCACGGCCCCAAGTGGTGGAACTCGTTCGTCCGGCGGCGGGTGTGGATCCGGAAGCGCGTCAAGAAGGATTCCGGGTACGTGCAGGAGGACCCGGGCATGCTGAACGCGCAGTACTTCGCCGTTCGGCCGGCTTCGGCTTCGGTGGGGAGCGTGGGCCGGAGCCCGAGTAGGGGGGGGTAGCAGCAGGCGCGGGAGCAAGGCCAGCGTGGCGAAAAGCCAGAACGGGGATATTGAGGATGTTGAACAGCCTGATATCGAGGACGTGGCGTCGCTCTTGCGCGCGATGAGGGCGTCGCGGATCGATAGGGAGAAGATCGAGGCGATTGACAACTACCTCGAGCACGCGGCGGACGACTTTGCGCGGCTGGAACGGGAGATGCACGAGATCATGTCTCTGTTTGTATTCCAGGCGTCGAGGAGGCTGCTGCTCACGCGGATGGCGCATATATACGACCAGACGACGAAGCTTATTGAAGGGGGCGACAGCTCGGAGAAGCTGAAAGAGAAGTCGAAGAACCTGACGGCCGCCATCAGACACGCCGACGAGGAGGTCAGGAGGTTGGAGTACTGGAGTGATATCAAGGAGATGGTCGTCGAGGGAGAGACCAAGGGGGCCATGGACCATTGCGAGGGGTGGGACGAGAGGTGGCAGGGCCTCGACAGCAGCGGACCAACAGAACCTGCTGCTCCAGAAGAGGGGCCTAAATAGGAGCTTGTTGGACAAGATAGACGCGCTCAATCGCGTTATTATAGCGGCGTATAGTTGAGTCAAGGCGGCTCGACTCTGGTGAACCGCCTAGCGGGTATGAAGTAGTGATCTACTCTTCAAGCCTTGATACAGGCTCTCGAGATGTCCTTGATAAAGACAGTGCTGGTGATTTATCATTCCTATTGTTGAACTCCTGGTCCAGACCTGCCTCTAAAGTCTACCACTTCCCTCCCGCTATAAAACAAGAGAAAAGATCTGGTTCATGGGGACACCCCAGTACCAGCCAGCCACGCCCATCGCGCCAAAGCTCATGGTCAGCGCCATCAAAAAGTTCACATCGTTGTTGTCCAGCAGATCCCACAATCCGCTCTCGACAACCCTAGACGCCTTCTCATCCCCAAAGCTCGAGCGGCGGTGCCTGTTCCTCGCATCATATTTGCTCAACGGCGGCACACTCGGACTCTCCTTCTCGTCAACAGCAGCCTCGTCCTGCTTCTCGACAGCGTCCTTGCCCTCGCCACTAAGCAGGCTCGCCTTAGCCCGGCCCCGCGCGTAGAAGTGGTCCGCACTGTTCGGGTTAGTGACATCAGACACCAGCACCCTCACGCCGCCCTCGCCCTCCACAATCTTCCCCGTCCTCACGTCCTTCACACTCCTTTGAAACAGCGCGCCGAGCACGCTGTCGAGCAAACTCCCCAACACCCCCCACAGCGTAAGCGCCACCATAAGCTGCCGCCTCTGGCCCATCGTCCACGCCGCGCCCCCTCCCAGCTGCCTCTCGTTCTCGGCATTGCAGAAGGGCAGGAACGACACCGCCGCCGTGACGATGATCATGCTCCCCATCAGTCCCGCCGCCAGCCCCACCAGCGTGACGCCGCCGTTCGTGCCGCGGGGCACCTTGCGCAGCCGCCAGCTCGTGATGAGGCGCGGCTCCGCCTTGGCCAGGATGCCGAGCTCGGAGCTGAACGTGTCGGCCGCTACGGCGGCGTAGTTGGCTATTATGCCGATGACGAGGAGGTCGCCGGGCCAGGAGAAGCAGAGGCTGCCCAAATCGTTGCTGCCTTGTTTGTTGTTGTTGTGGTTCAGGACCGAGGCGAGGAGGGCGGACTTGCGGTTGTGCAGCTGGTAGGCGTGCAGAAGTGTGAGGGCGGATGCGACGAACGAGTTGGCGAAGACTTGCACGTGGGTGCGGGGACCTTCACCGCCCGAGGTGCCTTTCGAAGCGACTGTTAACTTGGCTTTGGCGTCTTCTTTGACCTGGTAGACGGAGGAGGAAAACGTTAGTAGCTGCGTGGAGAGGGCACACTGCAAAGGGGAAGGGAAGGGCAGGGAAGGGAACAGAAGGGGGGGGGGGGGGGGGGGGGAAGCTGGCGCATGTACGTACATGTGTCGCCCTCGTGGCGGCGAGGAAGAAGACGGCTAGCAGCACGAAGGGGAGATTCCACGGGTGGATGGCGTGCGCGATGGCCGTCAGGGTCGCGGCGAGGATGCCGCCTGTCGTGAGAGACTTCTTGGAGTAGGCGCGGTAGACAAGCGCTGTGATCGCGGGGATGGCGATGATGGGCTTCATGGTGGATGTGATGGCGGTGTGAGAGGTTGTGGTAAAGAAGAGGGAGCTTCGTTAACTGGCAGCTTGTAACATCACGGAACTGTCACTTAACGGATGAAGGATTGTTACTTCGCTGTTATGGAAAAGTGGCAGCCAAGCTTGAAGCTCACGACCGTTGCGCTGACTGCTGACATCAGTGTGGGGCACTCTATTCCTCGGCGTTCCTTGGCCGGATCGTTTCGCTTCCATGTGAGCCGGAGTTTAGCCCGGGATTCACCCCCGGGGCACTGGAAACTGGAACCATCGCATTTCGCTCCTTCCACTGGCTGTCATCCTCACGGATCGACCGTCTCCTGACTGTGTCAACAAGTTTGCTACTTTTTGGTTCACAGCATCGCAAAATGAAGACGCAAACGAAACACCCTTGGCCAACCAGCCGAACAGTGAGGCGTTGTTTCCAGTCTCGGAGCTGTCACCAATTCGCCATACGAACAGGCTAGACAGAACACAAAGGTTAGTGCATATGTATATGTTTACCACCTCACTGAGAAGCGAGCCAGTTACTGATCATTCTATCAGAGTCAGGAGAGGCAAGAATGGAAGAGTTGAGGGCATATTGTGAAACCTTGAGTGGAAAGCTCTCATTCGACAGGGCGCGTTTATAGTCGCGCTGATCCTTGATGTCTCGAAGGCAAGGAAGAAGCGGACAAGAGTGCCGATAGCTGTTCCCTCACTTGCAGGGTTTCGCAAAGAGCGGAAACTCTTGCTTCGCTCGAAGTCCTTGCGACAGGAGCCAGACATTTGCTACAAGCATAAAGGGCAGTCTCTCTGTTGGCCAACCCCAGTATGGTCCTTACATGCGTCTGCCTCTCCGTCTCTGCCAACCGGCCGCACCTCCCAGCATGACACACCAGTTCAGGAGTGAAGTTGTGGCAGTGGCTTCTCTCGCTTGACTCGTCCACCAGCATGGAAGGTTGTCCGTAGGTCCAGATCAGGAGAAGCGCGATAAATTCCTGGAATGTGTTGACTGGATCTTCGTGCCACTGCTGCACCCACCTCAGTCCCTCCGGTTCGAGCTGTCCCTTCCCAAAAGCTCACTTATCTCACCTGCCGCGCCCGGCTGGCACTTGCCGACGCCTCTGCCAGCGTCTCGAGTCATGTTGCTGGGCTACGAGCTTCCTCGCGATGGACGCGAGTACCTTGGGAGAGGTGCTACCCTCTTGTTTCACTGGGCCCTTCCTCGATAGAGTTTCGGTTTTGGCAGTACCTACTTGCCCTTGGTCTCCCACATTTGTTCTGATCTGGATCGCTTGCCGAGTGCGATGGCACCTGCCTGTCCCTTTGCACTGTCCCTCATGCAAATATGGACAAGCAAAGGTGCACCAGGGGTTCGAACTTGACAGCTAACCTACTGATCAGCTTCTGCCAGAGGCATGATTCCCAGTGCTCGACGATGCCCATTGCTGTCCTCTGAACGGCCCCACGCTATTGGGACAAGGGGACGGCGATCCCTGGAAACAAACAACAAGACTCAGACATGGTCGTTCCCGGTTGGCTCAGTCGGTCTCTTTACACAGAGCAAAACCAGCCAAAAAGACCAAAAACATACAACATCAGGGATTCCCCGGTGGTCACCCACCCGAGTACTAGTCTGACGATTACCGGCTTGTCTATGGGAGAGCGGACGGGATCCCGAATTCTCCGGTATCTGTGGTCGTACGTGGAGGTTGGTCACTTGGAATATGTTTATATGGTGTGTCTCCAGCATACACCAATTGCCTCATACGTCTTGGCAAGGTGTATGTTGAGCGCTGAGGTCTTTGACCAGAAAAGCAAGCGATATCGTCGTTCGAGTCAGGCACACCACTTCTACGGAAAGTCGCGACATGGTTGTCATACCATATCTTCCCACCATGGAACGGGTGCTTCAGACTCGACGGGTTGTGTGTTCTCTCTGGTGTTGATCGTCCGGCTTCCCGTGGCTGACAAAGATATCAGTGTCTTGCTGCTCGGTTTCAACGCCAGTGCGTCATCAAGATCGACCAGGGGACTTGACTTGGTGACAGGATATCTCCGCCAGATGCTGTTGCCTTGGTCTACATTGTTCCGGTCTTGTGTGGATGGCCCGATGGTGTCTGTTTCGTCTTCAGCAACAGAGCTCTTGGCAAAGGTCCTTTTTCGCATCTGCCTCCTCTTGCTGGCTCCACTTCCCCCTGCCTCTCTTGTTCTATTGTCTCTTGTTGCGACGTTGACCCCAGAGTGGCAATAAGTATTGTCTCCCTGGTAGACGTGGCGGTGTGGATATTTTGGCCCCCTTTTTCACAATCCGACTGCGCTGTGGAAACTTCCCACGATGTCTTATGCTGCTGATCCTCAGGATGGTCCATGGCCTTATACCATGCGCTTGGAGCCGCTGCCGATTTCCCGGTGGCCCCCTATCCCTTCTCCGTATCCCGGTGGAAGAGGCGTGTGGTTTTATCGTGGTCATGTTCTCTTCCTTCCTAGTTCCGGCACCCCTTGCCCTGATGCCAGATACTAGGCCATGCTGTTTGCCGACCACGCCTCAAGTTGTCTCCTAGCCTAATCACGAATCCAAACCCCCCAGCCTCTTCCCTGTGTGGCTCGGAGCCTTGGGCATATCTCTCTCCTCATCACCCATCCTCCAGTTCCTTGTTTCCGGAGCAATGAAGGTGATCTGACACGATGGAAGAAGCCGTCATCATGTGTGGGCTGGCTGGCTTGGAGCCTGAGCATTCGAATGATCGGTCCATATCAAGGCATCGGGTGCCTGTTCCGGTTGGTCAAGTCGTCTTCCTGGATGGTCGTGCCTATCGACGTACGCTAGGACAGAGAGGAAGGGGAAGCTAGTATTTGGCCGAGGTGGGTTACTCAAGAGTTTCTTATACTTTGGCAGTCCATCCCATCGACTTGGTGGGACAAGCCAACGACCAAGGTTATTTGTCCATGGGGATTGTCCGAAATTATAGCAAAGCTGTTGGGAGAGCAGTGGACACGACCCGCTTGTCTGCCTCCCGCCTCGAGCAACAGATCGACCTCGTCCGAGAAGGCAACAAGCCATTTCGGACGGCAGATCAGAGGGAGTGGTCTCATATCCGCAATTCATTCTCGGCTGCCGACTTCTGCGACGCAACGTTTAGGAAATGCAACTCAATATAGGATGATGCTTTCGTACCCCCGATGCTGGGTCCCGACCGCTTATACCGGGGGAGGAAATGTTTGTGACAGTGTGGGCATGATGGAAAGGAGAGAAGACAGGAGGTTGGAGTTTCTGGTATTCAAGTCTGTGCCATGTGTATACATCGCGCATGCACCGAGCCCCCGGCATGGTCCCAACCCTAGGTAGGGGCCCGCCGGGTTCGGTGAACTCGGTTTCAACGCTTGTCTCGGTGCCGACGACGTTCGCCTACGGGTCGGGACGGCCAGCTAGATGCCTAGCCTCTAGGACGCCTGTTCATTGGTTATCTGGAGTTGGCGGTTACGAATCCGTAGTCCGGAGATGGTCATGGAGTAGGTAGTTCAGGACGGAATCTAGATGTTTTTTCCGCTTAGGAAGCGGGAAATAGCGTGGTATCCGCGCTTAGAAAGCGGGAATAGGAGACACACTCGCCGTGCACCTTGGCTCTGGGTTTCCGCGAGACTGTGTATATCCTCCCGGTGGTTCGTGTTTCAGTAGTTCTCTCTCATACCGAGGAAGCCTGTATCGAACAACTGAGACATGGACAGGTGCATAGCCTGTTACGCCCAGGACATTGCTTGCATTCTGTCGTCCACTCGTGCAACTAACTGTCTGACAGATAAATGCTCATACGGAGTGTGCAAGCTGTTCGGCAGGCGTCCCTTTCGTGTCGTAGAGTGGTACCGTGCTTTGGGGCCATCTATACTTACTACAGATCATCTGTCCGCATACAAGTTCACCGTTTCAAGGTTTGGTATATACAATAAAGGGGACTGAGGGACACATCAGTATCTTGGTTGACTAAGCGGCGCAAGAATCGGGATAGGAGGAGTACGCTCGATAGTCCGCTCTCATGATGGCAGGGAGAGAGATGGCCGAGAACCCGAGTCCCCGACTCACTTTCCAAGCAACCGCTCCAACGTACCGAGTGCTTCCGGAAGGGAGAGGCACTTCCCCAAACCCACCCCGAGCCGCAGAAGGCCCGATACCGCTCTACCCGCTATGTTTGACGACGGCCAACAGCCTCGCCATCCTCAGCTCTGACAGGTGGACAGAGCACAGCCCGGGGCGGGTCCAGGCCTGGCCATGGGCAGACGACGACGCAGAGAAGTCTCGGGGCCGAGCACACTTGTTCGGCATACGTACTTTTGACGGATGCGACGATTATCATCTTCAAGCCAGCCAGTTTTGCATAGCAGGTAGCCATAGCGGACAACCAGCCACCGGATGTGAAGACATGGTAGAAAAGGGATCTAGATTTGAGGGCGAGTACCAGTTGAGGTTGGAGGCCCTGGATACGTCTCGTGGAGCCTTTCGGCCCGCTGCCCACGACGACAGGTAAAAGAAAAGCGCTTTAGAGCTTCCCGTTATGCGAGACGCTCCATTGCATTTATCTTGTCCACAGGTATTTGGCAGAAGAGGACAATCCACAGACTCCGAAATGTTGGAGCCAGCAATCCACCTTCGGGTGTCCGAACCGCGCTATATCATACTCTTTAGAGTCGCCTAGACGGAGTACCGGAGGCGACATTCGAGAGACGGAGTGGATGATACGGAACAGAATGGAGTGCATTGCAGTTCGTTGTTCTGAGCAAGTAGCAGCTTATGGGCCGCAAGAGACCAATGTTCACTCCTTTTTACATCAAGCTTGCTTGGAATGACAGGACTATGACAGAACGGAGCGACAATACTGACGGCCGGGCACTGCTCCCTCGACTCCTCCCTCTTCGCCTGTTTGAGTAATGGTTCCCCGTAACAGGGCAGAGAGGGCGAAATACCCCAACAAAAGAACTTTCTTTCCTCAAGAGCGGTTCGCTCAGTTGCGTTTTCCGAGAGTCACCCGCGTAGTATCTGCGGTTACCACCAGCGACCGGCTCACGTGCTTCAATTCCTCATTCCCATGATTCAGAAGAGAAACAGATAACAAGTCGCAGGAGAGCCGCCGGCACAAGAATGAACAATCTATCTATGCGCATATCGGCCTTGGTCCGGTTAAACTAACACTCTGCGGCGCATGATTGCAGCCCGTCCCGGCCTCAATATGGGTTCGGTGATCCAAGAATAACGCACGGCTCGGCCGTGCCTCATCGTCACAAATGCGCCAGCCAATTCACGCGCCGCTTTCACACTGCGGCTATATGCTACCCCAGATTACCGTGGTTGTCCGGCTACCTCGTCGCGCCACAGCCAGTCCATTGAGAAAGCCGTAGACCGCAGGTCCAGAAACCGTCCGCGGACCGCTGAATGAGGACAATTTATTAAATGACGGGAAGGAATCATGGCCATGGCGGGGAGCCAACGCGCTGTGGAAGTGCGAAAGTTCCCTTCAGAGGACCAGAACATCGCTCGGTTAACAAGGAGTGACCGAGTCCGAGCCGACAATACTGAGGCACAATCATGAAAGATGTGTCATGAACCTCCATTCGGGCTCTCGGACTAAACCGAGTTGGCCGAGCGCAATCCTCATGTAACCATCCCACAGTGAATAGGGCTATCTTCATGACCCAGAAGTAAAGCTGCGGACAGCCATCGACCACAGAGGACACAAAAGTCGTATAAGTTGGAGCAGCCCCGGGCAGTGAGCAGACCGAAGACGAGATAGTTTTCGTCAGTGCGACTTGGAAATCGACGGTGCGGTGGATCTGTGGCCCCTCGAGCACCAGCAAGGCTGACCTCGTAAACTGATGCTTCCACCGGATTGTGCATATCAGGTAGCACCATCTCTGCGAACCCTCCACGGTTTGGCTAGCGGCAGAATGACCACACAGAATAGAGCCCTGCCGGCATTGAAAGAGACTCACATGCCGCAGTGGCGCCCGGAGTTATGTCAGAATCGGATTTTTGAGCGCAGAGATAGTGTTGACTTGTGTGATATCGGGCCAAAAGCAGCCCGATCATCAGAACGAGAGATATCGAGGCGACTACAGTTACTGTGCAAGTCCCTGCTACTGCTGATAACTTCAGTCCGGCTGATGACGCTCGGTGCAAGCGCGTAATGCGAATGCAGTTGATTCACAGGGCGTCTTCCTGCAACCATCAGCAATGTGGCACTGCATCTTCTGATGTCATCTGCGAGCTGCGTGCTTGTTGTACTTACTGCTGTAAAATCCAGCATTTGCATTTTCCGCGGGTTCCCCTTGGGCTAAGTGGCCAGGCTGGTCGAAAAGCTCCGGACCCTTCATGCGCGCTTCGGCGCCTCGAGAAATATTGCTTCGTACGAAAGAGGTCGGGCACCGTGAAATATCTTATGCCACATGGCATGGCCATTGCATTGAATGAGAGGAAGTGTTCAACGGCCGAGAATCCGAAAAAGCAGCCCGTCCTCAGAACGACAGTCAGCCAAACTCAGAACGTCATGCTTCAATGTCTGACCTGATACAATGCAGCTTGGTTTGGTAGATGCGCCAGACTGTAGAGGGTGTTAATAAAGGGGTTAGCTCTGCGGAAAGAGGTGAAATGCACGGGAGGGGAAATGGCTTCGGCTTTTGCGTCGTCTTGTCGCACGTCAGAACTGTAACGCAACCGTCGCCCAAGACGATCGTGAACCGTGCGCCAGCCACCACTGACAAGTCCACGAAGGTGGTTAAAGTAAAGCCACATTGAGCCTCTGAGAGCTGCCTCGGTGGTGTGGCTTGTCCGAGAATGGCAATGGCTGTTGCTTGTGCTGGCACTGCTTGCTCCAATGTCTTGGTCGTCCCTGCAAAGGCCACCAGCGTTATCGTCCTCAAGCAGTTGATGTATTCACATGAGATCGAGGTTTGCCAAGCAAAAGAAGGGGCTTCGGTCATTCAACCATGTCGGGAGGGAGTTAGAATCTGAAAAAGTCCAACATGGACGCGTCGTCAGGCTCGTGCCCTTGTGGTGGTCGGTGCTCCTGTCTCCACAGAACCCTAAGTTTAGCTCCCAGCGCTAGTGCAAAAAGTACCGATTGGTTGAGCATTTCGAGGATCTGGAAGCTCCAGAGGCATGACAGCGAAGTCAAACCTGCTCCGTGGGCGTCAGTCGGCAAGCTCAGATCCTCCGGTATGGCCTATATTCCGTCCAGACATTCGCGGGTAAGTGTCTGCCTTCTTTCACTTCAACCCTGAGCCCTTCTGGGGAACCGTACAGTAAGTGCACTATTTTTATCGTTGGGAGCCAGTCTGAATCCTGAATGTTATTCAATTTGAAATGCCGCTATAGTCCGTCTGAAGGAGTGGACATAACATGTCCTGTATTCGTATATCAGAGCACATTTCCCTAAGGTAGGTACCTGGTAAGGTAGCTGAGAAGGTCTGCGGTCTGCCCCTGACAGTGGAGAAGATCACTTCCTCTAGCCACGTGGCGCGGATAATCCCTTGGACCTGGCCTTGGCGCTCTAACCCGATCAAGAAAGGCTCGTTCTGACGCTCAAGTGCAAAATGAGGGGTTAGGGGGTGTGGCGTTAGTAATGCCGGTGATCTGGATGATCGCCGTGCCTTTATTGACAACACCGAGCCTTGCATACACTTAGTTCCCACTTCAACTCGTCCGACTTTCCACCAGCACTATAGATTGTGGCCCATTGGCCAAGCTGGCAATCCCTCTGCCCCGACGGCTCACAATCCCGCAGGTTTCGATGCACTGTCAATCAACCGTCAACCTAGAAGTGCCTTCTGTCCACCACCTTCTGTCCACCTTATTTGCTGCACCCCTGGGCCGGTTCATGGTCCCGGGAGAGTTCAGCAGACACAAAGACGCAGCGGTCTTGATCCAGCTGAAGTGCCTGAGAATTATACCTTATGCATCCAAGGGTGATCTACCTTACCTCAAGCACTACCATGGCCTGCCTGGGCCTCCAATGTGTGTGGGCGGGAGCCATCATGAATGTTCTCAGACACCTCTACACTCGCCGGCACCGTCCGAAGTTCAAGTTCCCCCCAAAGTTCTCTGCTCGTCAGACATGCTCTTTACCAGATTTGGCTTAGCATGCCGCCGAAACGTACAGATGTATCCGAATTAGTTGCCCGCGATAGCTGTACATGGCAGGTGTGTCAAGCGAGCATCATACTTTTGGATACGAAGCAGGGTTTTCAGTGGCGCTGTTATGCATCAAGTGATGACGAACTCGAGTTTAGACCCTGCATCATGCTGTTAACAAAGGTCCTGTTCTCCTCACTGTTTCCTGTAGCTCGGGGTCCCTTTGGCGATGCTTTTGCGGAGATCTGCATTACAGGTTGCCGCCAACCACACCTATCCAGGGCAGGGCGGTTGTGTTAGTACGAACTGCGAACAACTTGGTGTATTCGTGTGAACCGGTGAGCCTCCCATTTACACTTTCTTGTTGCTTTGGTATTGGGGCTGGGTGGTCGTTGTGCATCAATCTTTCCTTTGAGCAAGTGCTCAAGACGCATGCATCCTGTTGACTGGCCTGCGGCCGATCCACCATCCCGCATCTTCCAATTCTGGCAACTTCTAGGCCCCTGATATTCCCAAACACATAAGGTAAGAAGGTACTTACCGCTAGCTGGTATTACTATCTTGGCGGCTGGTTCGCGGCTGAAGATATTGGGACCAGACATAGAACAGACCACGAGCCTCCCTGCCTGGGGAAGTATCACAGTGCGGCCGGAAGCTCGTTACCCACCTACCATCCACCACCATCATCTGTGGTACCTTACTCTCTGACGGCCGAGCCAAGCTTGATTCTTGCCCTGGAACCCACGAAAAGGGTAGCAATCCGGAGCTCAAGCCCAACATCCCAGAATGGCATGGTGATATGGCTCCTGTCTTCTTTGTGGTAACTCTCCGGCCCATCGATACTGGAAGCTCTAGCTGCCGAGGTCCAGCTTAGAGAAAACTCAACCCTTCCACAATCACTTGTACCAAAGATAACTCTCGTACCCTGAGGTGTGGGAGAGTTCAACTTCAAAAGAGGTACTCATCTTATGTATTTGTTGGTGGCTCCCCGCACAGCTGCTTAACCTTGCCCACCCGGTCCAAGACATCTCCCTTTCCTCCTCTCCCTCGTTTCCAAATCTAAATTACTACAACACAACATACCCGTCTGCCAGACTCGACAGATACCACCGCTTACACCGCACCGTCCACAGCACTCTGGTCCTCGTCCACCCCTCCTGCCGAGTGACGCCGACGACAACAGCGATACGTCAAACACACTGTTGATACCCGCACGGCCGGAACAAATACCAATATATTTTTATGACGTAGAGAGGGAGGAGCTCGCCAGCAGTTTCTCGTCGGTTCCATGCCGCCAGAGACGAGTTCCGCGGCAAAGCCCGTATGGTGCGCCTACTGCGGGCAGAAATTCACACGCAAGGAGCATTTGGAGAGGCACATACCGACGCGTAGGACCAGCCCTCAACACAACATTCTGCACTATCCGACTGACATGATGCCCAGATACCAACATCAAGCCATTCATTTGCGAGGAGTGCGGTATGGACTTTAACAGGAGGTAAGTCACTCGCCCACTTAGATAGACGTTTCCACCAAGATTTTCGCTAATAGTAATCTCGACCAGAGATCTACTGACCCGGCATGTTGGAACATTGCACCTAAAAAGATCTCCCGGGGACAGCACGGCTGCCGCCGTAGCGCCTCTGACGGGCAAGCTACCCATTGCTTGCGTTGCTTGTGCCGCTGCAAAGACGGGTTGTGACAAAGCGAGGCCATCATGTGGCAGGTGCAAGGAGAAGAGGCTAGAATGTGTCCAACGCAATCCTAGGCGTGCCGCAAAGCTGGAAGCACGTGCAGCCCGTGCAGCTACTGCTGTTGACCCGGGGACCAGTACTATGCCTGTTCAGAACCCACATGGGCGCAACACGATCCCCTTGACAGGTTTCCGACAACAACTGCCTCTACCGACCCAAGTTCCGCAGTCGCCGCAACAGCCATGCCAGTCGAGCATCCTGTACCCACAGGGTAACCCTATGGCTCCGTCCTCCGATCATCTTCCCTCGCCCGGGCTAGACCTGCATGAACTCGCGCAGACAATGGGCTCCGGATTCGGAGAAGACTTCTTGCCCAGGCATGGGCTCGCTGGAGATGCTCAACAGAATCCTGTCGGGAATGGGTTCTACCAAGATCAAAATATGTTTGATGCCATTAGGTACGCTCCAGCTTATCAAGAGGTCCCAGCGGAATTCGTGAGCCAATACGTAGATTGGAGCGGCAAGGGTCTCGATCTTGGCCCCAGTCCTCAAAACGGAATGATGGCCGATGCGGATGCATGGGCCGACATAAGTTCAAAAACGCCGTCCCAAGGGGTGTTCTCGACGCCTTCACCCCAACCGGGCCACACAAGGGCAACAAGCATCAACTCTGGTGACCACGACATGCAGCCGAAACCTAAGCCCTCAGATATCCAGTTTCATCCTGTCGCGAGCCCCAGCGAGATCCGCGAGTATGAGGAAGTTGTGAAAGCAGAAGCTTCCTGGCCTCTGGCTCGTTGCAACAAGCAGGTATACTCAGGGCAGTGTCCTCGTACGGCAGTTACACACCTCAAATTCTTGGAGCGCAGCTCTAGAGAAGACGACACATGGACACACCTGGAGAACTATGTCCGTGACCACGTCAACTGGCAGGACGAGGATCTTACGGCTGTCGAACCATTTGCCGCCTATACGCGCGACAGACTGGGTGCCATCACGCAGAAGTTCCTGCACAAAGCTCTCGAGATACACGGAACATCGACCGGGAAGGACGGGTATGTTGTCCTGCCGCCATCGAACATCATGGAATATTTCTTGATGAGTTACGTCCGGAGCCTTTCGGTATACTACCCTCTGATTGCTTCTGGTCGCGTCAACCCCAACTACATGCTGGGAGAATGCCATCCTTCGACGCTCTTGATTCTCTTGATGATCGCTCAGGGAGCAGCGGCGATGCCCGTAGATGCGGCTCGGCATCTCTCCACCGCCCTGACAGAAACGTGCCGGATCTCGCTATTTGACATTATCGAGAAGAATGTCGAACTCTCCGCCGACCCGGTCACTCTGCGGTGCGCGCTTCTCTGTACGCTCCTCGCGTCTTGGAGTGGAGATAAGTGGCTCATGGACATTGCTATGGGACAACGCGGCATGTATATGTCGGTGAGTCAGCTCGCTGCCCTCTGACAATGAGATCATTACTGACAACCTCGTGAAGATGCTGAAACACGCGGGAATGCTGGACCCTCAGACCCATCCGCCGGTAGATTTCACCGGCAACTTGAAGGCTCAGCGAAACGCTTGGATGAAGCGCGAGTCGAAGAACAGGTAGGTTGGATTATTCGTCGGGTGTGTACACTCAATACTGACTTAACAATACAGACTCACAGCGAACTGGATGATGGTCGACCATGAGTTGAGTCTGTTCCATGATACCACGCCCCTTCTCGCCATCGACGACCTCCATTGCCCTCTACCAGCACCGGAAGCGGTGTGGACCACACCCGATGCTGCGAGCTGGGTGATCGCCATGCGCTCGATGTACGCATTGAGCCCTCCAAACTCGCCGCTGCATGGCACTCCCACGGAATCCCCTTCGTTGTGCGAGCTCTTCCGCATGTTTCTTCGGAACGGCCTGGCTGGGAATGCATCCCTGACACCCCAGCACTTGCGCCTCCTGTTGCACCCCATCAATGCCGCCCTCTATCACGCCAGGCAGATGCACGCCTGTCTACCAGAGAGGAACGCAGACATGTTGATGGGCATGCCTCCTCAGATCGACCAAGGATGTACCGAGAATAACTTCCGAGAGATCCAAGGACTTCTAGGTCAATGGCACGATCTTACCATGGCCCAGAGCAATAATACTACTCTCCCGTGTCCCTTGACGCGATGCAACTTGGTTCTCTACCACCTCATGTTCCTGAACACGGTAACCGACTTCCCACAAGTCGAGCGACTGGCCCGACAAGAATCCGTCGGGGAGTCAACCACGCACCGGGAACTCTACTCCCGCCACAAGCGCTGCATCTTTTCGCGCGAGCAAGCCAAGCTTCACTGTGGCCAGGTCCTAGGGCGGTTGCGGCAGATGCCTCGTAACCGGCGACCCAGCTGGTGGACGGTGGCGATGTACCGCGCCATCCTAATCCTATGGGCGGACAGCATGTTCCACCTGAACGGCAATGTCACGAGCGAGCCAGCCGGAAGCGCTCAGCCACACCTGAGCCCGCACAACCCGTACAACCACATCGTGATACCCATCGACCAGGCGGCACGGGACGACCCGGCGCTTCTCGCCTGCCTCTGGGAGGGACGCGGCATACCGGTCCTGACCCGTGGCAACGGCACGCCGGTGGAACTGGATAAGCCGTCGGACATCTTGGGGCACGGCATCAACACCGTGGACGAGGGCGACAGCTCTCGCATCGGCGACGGGATACGACGCAAACTCACGGAGCTCAGGAATAGGTGGCAGCCTTCTGCGTAATTTTGGTTTCAGTGCGTTATTCGTGTGAGGGAAGGCCCTCTCTATATGCGCATTTCTTGTTTCCATGTGTTGAGTACGCAACGGACTCCCGTGTCTGTTCCGGAAAAAAAGAGATCAGATGGTTACAAGACAAAGAACACCGGATCCGGGACCAGCGTTCTGCATACTTTTCCCCGCCTGTCCGTTCATTCTGCTTTCTCAGACTGGGCACGTAAAATATAATGCCAGGACCGGGCGGGCTTACCGGGCTTTTTGTTTTCGAGTTTGCTCTACGACCCCCGAGGGGACCTCCGACTATCACCGTGAGCTGTCCGAAGGAGCGAGCCCATAGCTATCTTATCTTGTGCGTTTCTACGTGGGTTGGAAAGGATAACAAAAGAGCAAGCGAAGGGTTTCTTGATCTGTTTTACTATTACCGTGCGACGTCTCCCTCACAGCGAGCGACCGACAACAAGCCGGCGAGAAAAGTGTGGCTATTACATATCTTATTTTCTGTTTCAATAGGGGTCAAAAAGCTGCGAGCACAGGCTTGCGAGAAAGGCATGGCTATTACATTCTTAACTGTAGTTCAACTAGGACTACTCTCGCAATGGAAAATACACGCGCTGCGAATTGGACGGTACTGTTCTCCTTCGCAATCGGAGTGAAGTGACTCGAGACACAACAATGCTGTAAACACGACTCACTTCCACCCAACCTCGAGTCAAGACGTACCGAACAGCTGCCAACGAACACGTTGCCGACCCTCTGTCCACCATCAGTAACTCACGCACGTTATGCTATGCTTCGCATCCGCAGCAGCATGTGACCTGCGAGCCCTTAAGCAACCACTCAAACAAAGGACCCCTGATCGGATTCCTTCTTCATCCGACGTCGAACATGCATGCACCTTTCGAGTTTCTTTCTTTTCCCCTTAACCCTGTCGCACTCAGAATAAACTCTCGGCAACCCGCACGTTCGGGGACTGACACGCCAACCAATTAGGTTCGCCGAATAGAAGAAAGGACCGGGGGAGGGGGGGAGGGGTGTCCGTCCGAAGCTTGCCAACGTGGACCTCTTTCGCTAAATTTGGCTTTGCCGATAAGCGGGAGGGAGGGAAGACAGCAGACAAGGGGGCCAGGGGCAATGTCACTCACTTGTCGGGGATGTTCCCACGGGCCAGCCTGTCTGTCTGTCTGTGACCCTTTCATTTGACAGCCCGCCCAACAGAGTTTTTGGCCAAGCTTTTGGCCCCCAAACCGGGTTGGATCAGTACTGGGTATGTACACCTGCAGGTCGCAGGCGGCAGGTCCGTCAGGAATATCAGGGGTCCAGAGCATGTTGAAGGGTGTGGTGGTGTGCAGTTCATAACGATGCCGTGGGGAGAGACAGATTATCCAGACATATTAACCCCAGTGACGTCTCGGTTTGATCGTTCCCTCCCCTCCATCGTCTCCTGCGGCCGCCAGCCCATTTACCCCGACCGTTGATAGATAGTGTATTGGGACCGGCTCAAAATGCTAACGAGCTCAATCAAGCTCCCCTGTGGAAGTTCCATAGCTCCGGCAACCCGCACCTACATGATTCCAAGGGAAATGTTCACCAGTACCGGGCGAGCTCTTTCCAAGCAGGGACATGGGAGACGAGCAAAAACCTTGTTGATGCTTAATTCCCACCTTGGCAATGCGGCACGACAGGATAAGTCGGCATGGATGGTGTCATGGTTCTTTTGGAACCCTCGAGCTGCGGGATGGGAAGCTCGTGTCCATCCGCGTAGCCGTCGTCGGGTTCCCACTGATTGGCAACTAGTAGAGCCAGTGGCATAGATTGGCCTGCCGGTGACTATGTCCCCCTCCCTCCGCTGAAGAGTAGATTGGGTTATCGCATCTTAAAACAATCGCCTATCAACCAAAAGACGTCGTGCGGTTAGAGAATCAAGCTTTTCGTTGTTCCAGCACCCTGGACCAAAGAGGAAGGTGTTTTGGACTTCGGTGCTCTGCCAATAAGCATGAGTGTTAACTCACAATCATGCACAAAGAGTACGTCCGTTCGGCTACGGTGCAGAACCGCTTCGTCTTGTCGGAAGACGACTCTCGGTGTTCCATATTGCGCGGCACAGAAAACAAATGGCGGAGAGAGAATCACTCCGCGTGAAGAGACAGAACAGGAATAGAGCAGAGGGCCTGCAGACTGCCGCGGTCCAGACAACCAGAGGAGAAAAGAACAGACAACTGCGAATTCTCGTACCCTCAGTGTGCTAAAACGCTGCAGGACGAGATCTCAAAGTATCAGAGCCTCAAGACACAACTATTGGCATCAGCTCTGAAGTCGGAGTAACCCATGCTGATCGACAATCGGTCCCAAAGACGTGTCACCGGGCACACAACGCACCAACAGACACGAGCACAGCAGCAAGCAGCAGCAGCACCCAACAGACAGAGCGCATGGAATTGTGAGTAGAAGCGAACTCTCGAACTTTCCCGGTTCCCATTACCGCATAGGAAATGTACGTTGCGGTGGGACAGAAATTTAGTACCCGGACAATTGAATCTCACCGTGCCCGAGCCTCCTCGATTCTTTGCCGCGGTCCATTCCGACGAATGTCGTGCTCCTCTCGCGACGTATACAACAGCAACAGGCCGGAAAGCCGGGAAAGTGTGACGCAATCTGCTCTCCTTCATCAGAGTCGCATAAACCGTCCCCATGGATCGGCTTGTCACTTGCTGGAGAGGGTGAACGGGAAGAGGTTGAACCCACCACCCCTTGCAAGGCGGGAGGGATAGGCACAAAGGGATGTGCGACGTGTGCCGAGAAATGCAGTTCGGTTCGCGAGGGGGGAGGTATCTAGGCGGCTAGACGCGAGATCATAGGCTAAAAAGCACCAGATGGCGAGATGCATGCATGCATGTATGCTCTGCTGCTGCTTCGGTTGGATAGCTGAGTTCCCTTCGGTCATGTGAAGTGCAATTGTGCATCGTAGCGAACTCTGTTGCCTTTATCTTGTCAGTTGGAGTGAACGTTGGAGTCCGGAGCAGAAGAAGGAGGCCGCGATATAAACGTTGGTGGAGGTCGAAGATATTAGTGTAAGTATATGGCCTTGGATAGTGCAGTGGCTATAACCTGAGCTACCTAGGTGTTAAATAAGGACCAGAGGCGAGACATTGCCTGTCTTTTAACCGCCGTTTCTGGAACACCCATCCCGGCCCATGGTCAATGATCTCCATCCGTTAAACGCCCGTGTGAACCTTCAAAGCGCGTACAACCGCGTCCCTCTCTAGCATCTTCTTCTCCCAGACCGACAAATGAGGAAAATCAGTCTCCGCGTCCGGAATGTACGCTCTTGCCCAGCGATACAGTGTAAACAAGTAACCGTCCGCGGCGGTGAAAGAGTCTCCGACTGCGTAGGTCGTCCGGGCTGCGGCCATCTTGCTCTCGATCAACTCAACCCTCTCTCTGAGGTTCTTGAGCGCCTTGTCCCGAATGGCAGGGTGCAGTGCCGGATCGTCAACGAGTCTTTCCGGCCTGTAGAGCCCGCCGAATGCCACGCCGTGTACCACTACTCCGAGGTAATTGAGCCACTCGTAAACGCGGACGTTGTCCATGGTCGTTTGTCCGAGGAACTTCCGCTCCGGTACCAGAGATGAGATGGCCGTCACGATTGCCGGGACCTCGGTGATGATCTCGTCGTTCATCTTCAGGACTGGAACCCGCTTCTTCGGATTGAGTGCCTTGAATTCCTCCGAGAAACGCTCGTCATTTGCCATATCGACTTCGGCATGAACAAGTTCAAAGTCGAGCCCTGCCTCGATGAGCAGGATATGCGGCACGATAGAACACGCTTGGATTGAGTACCAAAGCGTCAATGACGGTGGTGAAGTCATTTTGATAAAGCAGAATTCGATAATGATGAGAAAAGTTACAATTGATGGATATGCCGTGGTTTGCGATTCCAATCTGCATGATTGCGAAAATTTCGTGTATTTATTTACTTACTGGAACATCAACTCGGCGTTAATGTCATGGGCAAGGCGCACATGTCGTGAACGAGTTGTCGTGATTCCCCATTCAGCAATCTCGGGTGGTTGGGTGACGTGCGTTTAGTCGCACTCGAATGTCATGTGCAGGGCGTAGGATGTCTTGATTTCCAATTCTGCTCATAGTTGTCAAGTCCTACCGTTGCCTGAGGCATTGAAACAGAAGTTTGTGTCCCGTCAAGGCGCGAAGTTCAGAAAATTTGGAGATTCGTGAGACTAGTGTTAGGTAAGGCAGGCTCAATGTCGTCCACCACTCCTGGGACTAATGGCGGAACGGAGCCTCCCGCCACCTTTTGTCCCTCCTGGCCTCTTCGTCAGCACTAGCAGCTGCAAGACATCCACCGCTGGACATATGGGTTGCATGCCGGCACCGTACCACCCTCTCGGGTCCGCACGAGAGGCGCCAAGTGCCGAACTTGACCTCCCCTTGTTCACCTTAGCCACCTCAGGGAATTTATCCCGAGGTGTGACAAAAGGCTGTCACGTGACGAAGATCATTGCACGCAGAATGCCGAGAGCCATGGACGGACGTCCGTGGGGAACCATTTTCTAACTTCTCCTGACAGGATATTTCTGATATTGTCGGAATATACGGAGCGAAGTCGCTGCAATATTCTTGGCGGGGTGGCTTCGGTAGTCCGCATTCTGAGAGAGTGCAGAGAAGCTGTTGATGTCTCGCGGATGTCCATGACTTCGGCAAGGCCATTCTGGAGGCCATACACCCGGCTTTTGGCATGGCCTGTGCCACAGCCTTTTCCCCGGAGATCGATGTTTTGGAAAACGATGTGAAACCTCGCAGATTGGGCGTGGAGTAAATGTCAAGGCTTCGTGGTGATGTGGACTCCAGGATTTGAACAATGTGCCCTTGGAAGTGTGACCAGGCGAAGTGCAGCAAGTGGTTATGTCCGCAGCAAACCATCGTGATCTTGGCTGGGTATTCGTCTCATAACCACCTTGCTGTTTACACAGCCGTACAGTCCACACTTCACTTTGGGTGTTGGGTCTCAGAGACAACTCCGCTTTGGAGACGTCCGGCCACAACCCTAGCACTGTCCGAATAACTTCCCCATGTCAGAACTCCATACGCTTCGGACATTGGAGCTTCGGGGCGTCATGTTGATTTCCAGCAGATGCTATAAAGCGGCATCGCTGGGACCAGATCAAGAACACCCCAACACAATCAACATTTCACCTTGTTCTATAATCTCCAGTCGTGTTTCTTTTGCAGCTTATCTACTGCAGCAGTGCGTTTATGGGATCAGTCCTGTCCAGAAGCAAAGAAAGAGCCGCGAAGATGTCCCCAGCCGCCACCGCAGATGTTGCCTCGGACCACCTTACCAGTGCCAGCCCAGCACTGGACACGCCGTACGACCCTGCCAGGCCACTGGCCGGTAAGGTGGCCGTTATCACTGGTGCGGGACGCGGCATCGGAGCCGGCATTGCCATTGAGCTCGGCCGTCGAGGCGCCAACATCGTCGTCAACTACGGCTCGTCCGCCAAGGCGGCTGAGTCGGTGGTCGCCGAACTCGCCAAGCTCGGGTCCAAGTCCATCGCAGTCCAGGCCGACATCAGCGACCCCAAGTCCGTCGAGTCCCTGTTTGACAGGACGCTCGCGAAGTTCGGCCGCGTCGACATTGTCGTAAGCAACTCCGGAATGGAGGTCTGGTGCCCCGAGGTCGACGTCACTCCGGAGCTCTTCGACAAGGTCTTCAACCTTAACTGCCGGGGTCAGTTCTTCGTCGCCCAGCAGGCCCTCAAGCACTGCGAGCAGGGCGGCCGCATCGTCCTCACCAGCAGCGTCGCCGCCACGCTCTCGGGGATTCCTAACCACGCGCTGTACGCCGGCTCCAAGGCTGCCGTCGAGGGCTTCACGCGCGCCTTCGCCGTCGACTGCGGCCACAAGGGGATAACCGTCAATGCCATCGCTCCTGGAGGCGTCAAGACCGACATGTTCGATGAAAACAGTTGGCACTATGTCCCTGGCGGCTATAAGGGCATGTCCCAGGACATCATCGATCAGGGTCTGGCTAGGGTCTGCCCGCTCGGACGGGTCGGACTTCCGGCTGATATCGGCAAGGCCGTGTATGCCATTGTTGGCCCGGATGGAGAGTGGATCAATGGTAAGTCTCCTGTGCCACTCTGATTTTAACTGTCCTTACGTTGGAGCCTCGGCGACATCTGCATTTGTGCTAACTCCCTATAGGTCAGGTCGTCAAGCTGAGCGGTGGCTCCGCTGTCTGAAGAGGAATCAGAAGGTGGTCCAGTGGCGCGCTGCGTAGTTTACTGTTTACGGGTTGAGCACATGAATATACAGGATTCAGTAAAGTTTGATCTTCCAGGTCTCCATGAGTAGTCCGTCGTTTCGTATAAATATCTCCCGCCTGCTAGGGCTGGTGAGCACGAACTGTTCAGTGATTGAACGGTGCGCGAACTTCGTGATTCTGATTTGACACTAGAAGTAGTTCCTGGTAGCACAGTAATGCTCCAGTATTGATCTTGCAGAGTTGACCAGCGTACCGGCAGAATTAAAGGTCACACGGCTCTGTGTTCCTCATATCCTGTGCCAGGTTGTCAGTCCACTGGTGTGCTAGTTGGCAACTAAGGAGACCCCCCAAGGAGGTGTTCAACTCCAGCTGCGACATACGCTGAAGTTGCCGAATCCGAGCAAACAGACATTCCGGTATACAGAGAGCTCATCTTCTCGTCGTGGTCATTCCGACAAGACTCTGATTTACGGCCGGAAGTTCGAAATATCTATGGTGGTTGGGTTGTGGACATTGATAGAACTGCAACTGTTATGGATATGTCCTCAACGGCCAGCGGCATGAACCAGTCGCTGCATCACACAGCAGCATCCCATCGGAACTAGAAGGACGAATCGGTGTCCTTGCCGGCCGAGCGTCGTACGGATCGGCAAGCTTGTACTCCCAGACCACGGACTGTGACCGCCCATAGGTACTCGCACCATAAGGGGCTAGGGAGTCGGTAAGCCTGCGCATTTGAGGACCTGCAACTCGTTAGCGAGGCTAGGTGGACCGGGCAGTACGTGGGCACTTGTCACTGATGCATGTTTGCCCGGTTTATCATGGTGTGGGCAAAATATTGAAAACACTTATCTTGTGTAGTTGGGGTCCATTCTGCAGCCAGACCTTACCGACGCTGCGTCGAGCTACATATACGAGATGTGGCGTCCTGCGGTTACAGGATCGGATGCGGACAATGGATGGAGTCGTAATGAAAGACGAGATCAACTGCTGCACTCGATTCGCAAGCCTTTCCAAATGTGATTGTTCAAGACTTAACAGCCGCAAAGATTCGGAAGAGACGCGTGCGGTGTTACCAGCCGTAATGCAAGCCCAACCAACAGCAAGTCAGAGAGGTGTAGGAGTACCATACAGCCGCAATGGTCGTCAACATCATCGCGTTAGCAGTATCTCAGCGTCTTCTCCGCGGCAGGCCGAACACAGCAAAGAATGTTTGCGGTGCAGTCGAATCGGCCGCCCCAACATACATCCCTTGATGCGGAGGCACTGGACATGCTCGTGGGGCAATCCGACGTGGCACTTGTTCCTCGCATACGGCCCCGGTCAGCACGGTCTCCTGCAGACCACATGCGTGTGGTCAGGATACATCTCTGCATAGCCACTCAAGGACCTCGTTTAGCGACGGAAGTGTCATCCTCTGGTTCCGGGATGAAAAAGCCATGTCAGATCTTTAATCGTGTGTTTTGCAGCTTGACAGCGGAACCGCCGCGGCTTGCGGTTATCAGCCAAATACGCATGCCTCGAAGGACCGTCCCTCCCAATGTAACTCGCACTGCGACCTGGGTAGGTCGGGTACGTACCTGGAGTGAATCGTGGGAAGATCTGGATGCACCGTCAGCACATGGCAAGTTCTGGCCGCAAGGGTACCGAACCTGTATCTCAACGCCGAATGAGGATCCACCCGGCAACCCTGAATTTGACACAAGTGTTTGAGCAAGAAGAATCCTCCCTAAATAGAATCACCGAAAGTGCTGGCAGTTTCAATATGAAAATTGTGGTTGTTTTGAAGCAGTGAAATTATTAAAAGGTTTCCTTCAGCGGGGGGGGACGGCAAAGGAACTTGTGTTCTGCACTCCCGTCCCTCTTCATGACTGATGCGCGCTAATGACGGGCTAACCCCGACTAGCGCGAGCATAAAGCAACCCTGCGATTCATTGGTTGGAAGTAGAGAGAAAGTTCCCAATGCGGCAGGCACGGATGGGTGGACCATGGCGTGGCTACAGGGATGTGTCGGAACGAGAGACGGACAACTCTGGTTGCTTTTAAGTTCGAGCCCAGGTTGACTCAGTTGTTTCCATCTTTGACATAGCTCTGTACAGTTGGTTCTATTTCATCTTTTAACTACCTTAAGATATTGTGAGATGGCATTTTCTTGTTGCCACCCTGATTCGAACTTTATTCACAAGAATTGATGTTTTCCCGCTTAAGGTAACCAACAAGGTTGCGTCGGGAGATCCGCGCCGCTATGGCCAGCCGATTGTGCCTGGTGTTTCCGGTATCATTCGCGTCATGCCGCAGTTGCAGCCAGACACCCTTGTTCGTTCAAGGTTCCCGATACGCCCTATCCCCTTCGAGGAATCCAGACTCCTCGCCCCGCGTTGGAACTGCATCTCTTCAAATATGAAGAAGATATTACCCGGCGCCCAGACGGAAACTTCCTAAACTCCGTGACACACTGCCATCCCGCGTCCAGGATATTATATACAACCTAAATGGCCTTCCTGGGCACCAGAGCTATGACCAAGGGGGGAAAAGGCAAGACGTGGGGTTTTGTAGAAAAGAGACTTCGATAAAGTACCGCGAGATGAAATAACAAGACGGCCTGGATATTCGCTGGGCAGATTAGCTAGTTCTCAATGCTTGATAATGTGTCAACTTCGGGGTGTCAGCCGGCCGGCTGCACCCTGATTGCTGGTGAGAACTCAAAACCGTACGAGGAATTGGAACGTGAGGAGTGGTTCGAAAGGCGGCCAATCCTTGGATAGAAACTGTGATTACTTGATGCTTACTGAGACTATTCGAATATACCTATCGCTAATAGTTGCCTAGTTCCTGCAGCTTGGGAATGGTACTGCGCTTGTGATAAAAAGGCTAAACTCTCCCCATATTGGGTACTGATGAAAATGGTGTGACTCTCTTGCAGTCTGGACTTGATGCTCGGGCAAAGGAGAGAGTTTACTCTCTGACTTTCGTCACTTGTCGACAATATTCGTACATGGTAGCCTTCGGGAAAGTTAGCAGCTCCGACTGTTGGCAGTTTACCCGCTGACCTGGTAGGAGGGCCGAAGTGGTAGCTATCTTTGGACATGGTTTGCAGGAGTTCATATGGAGACTCGCAGTTCCGGTACCTCCTGTGCTGTTGCACAAAACTCGCATCCGGTTGTCGGCCGAGTTCTGACCTGTCGTGGGACAGCCAGAGCCTCCCGAGAGAACATGGCAAACTTGCTGAGCATCCATCTTCTGGGAGGTCTAGCACCGTGGCAGAACCGGACGACCACTTGCCAGGATGCTGCCTCACCCCAAAGGTAGGGCAACTTGAAGTCTTGAATGTCGATGATATTTGACGTACTACACAAGCCAACATTCGTCTCCCAAGCTCGTCTGCTCTGTAATGCGATTGGTGTCCATGTGCCAGAAATATCGCCAGAGAAAAGAGAACTTATAACCATGCCTCGAGTCAGACAGCGTAGAATGAACCGCATCCCTCCATCGTGTAATACTAAATGCCCTCCCGCCATGATCCCCAAACGCCACTCCTTCTGCCAACGCCTCCTGAAATGCATACAAATAGGAGAGACATCAATCGTAAAGCTACAGTTGTAGGCCATAGTGTAGTAGCTTAGCATCGTAACTGAGTCAACATAATATGTCGGCGTTGTTCTTCTGTTGTTGGCAGATCGCGATGTTGACACGATGGGACTCGATTACCGGAGCACGTGACGCAGGTCGAACGCCCTCAATACTGGAAACTCAGATCGGGGTCGTTCCCGCTCTTGATGGTGTCGTCCTCGATGGACTGTAATGGATTGCCCAGACCTTCCATGTGATCGAACCATTCCATGCTCCTGGTAACGATCCCAACCAAATCCGGTCCACTTTGAGGATCATCAGCAAGGTACTGGCACTGCTCGGCAAACTCTTCGCTGACGGCAAGCAGCCTGGAGAACGGTTGCGAGACCATATCCCTCGGCAGGTCAAAGCGAAAGACCAGCTGTTGGTATAGACGCGATATCTGGGAGATTATGTTCGAAATTGAAATAGCCGACTCCCGCTCGATTGGGCTCGTACACCGCTCGCAACTGAGCAGCGTCAGACAGCCGGCCATGGCGCGGTATACTAGCTCCATGATGCCATTGAACGACGATGCATCCAGGCCGCCGGAGGATTCCTTCAGACGCGTGTAGGTGTCATGGAGGGAGTTGTTGAGCTCGGAGCAAGTCTTGAAGCAGGCACATCCACCTCCCGACGTATGCAGTGGGGATGGCAGAGATGGCTGTGCGACAACAGGGTGGTCCGTCACTGTGGACAAAACAGACACGCAGCTGTTCGGGGGTGGCGTTGGCAGATGTCGTTGGTTTGCAAATTCCGAAGCGCCGATGTGGTTCCTCATACCAGAATGATGATTGTCGTCTGCTTTGGGTAAGAAACACATGGGCTCCAACCCAAAATTTGTTGGTGTGGATAACGGAGTTTGATCGAGGTCTTGCATCTGCCGTACGTCTTGCGTTTCTTGCCATAGACTTAGACAGTCCATGCCCATCTGCATGTTCGAGTCGCATGAGCTGCTTCGCCTGTGACCGTCGGAAAGGTACTGGTCCAGGTCCAACATTGAAACATGGTGCATCAGATATGGAGATGGAGATGGAGTGGCCGTCATAGCCATTGGCCTATGTTGCCCATATTTGCCTCCGGTACCAGCGTGATGTTGGTTCCAGAAGGTTGTCTGTCCCATTTGACCGTGGAAACTTTGTGCTTGCCCACCATGGTGGTCGATTGTAGGGGTACCAACACTGCCAACATTGAACATGCTTGCTTCTGGCCCGGGGGTGGGAAACGTCCTAGGTGACCGGGCGGCGGCCTTGGGCGGCTTCCCCGACCTTGCCGATGGCGAGTAATTGCACTCTTTGCCATGCGTCAAGCACTGATCGCACGGTCGACCCCTCGAGCACTTGATCTTTTTATTGTAGCAGTTATCGCAGGACTGCCTCAGCCTTACCATCTTGGCCGGCTGTTGCTGTGGGGTTGACATTGGAGCTGGAGTGTCCGTGGTCCTCTAGAAGTAAGGTCAGTCAGACATGCTTGATACTATGAAAAGAAGGACAATATAGTACCGGAAGGGTTATCGGTATTGTTTGAAGCGACCTGAGAAAGTGTATATGACTTTGGGGAAGAGGGACGTAGAAGAACGAGCCAAGTATTAGATCGTATATGATGATGGTGGTAAGATGGTGGCAGTACTCGGGAGCTGACAGTCCTTGGGAATAGAGACCAGAGTAACAGGTATTTAAGAGCAAGGTAGGAGGAGTGTGCAAGGTGCTTCCGGTGCTGTGGTGGGGCGATCAAGGTTGACGGGACTCGGGTTGTGTCCTGGGGTTAGGGTGAGCGTGACGCAGCGAGTTTGTTTGGTAACGTAAGGTAGGGGTATTAACGATCCAGGCTCGCAGATCCGCTGTGAAACTGGCTCTGGGCCTTGAAAGTGGCGAGATCTGTGCCCCTTGGCACGCCAACTTCACCTACTCGATTCAGTTCGCTCCTGAGGTTCATGAACATCAACCATCGACGTGGCTTGTCGAGAAATATCTGAATGATTGGAACCCTTCGACGAATCCTTTCCCGGGAGCAAGACATGCCAGAGAATGTGGGCTGAGACACGGTTGTAGTGCATACGTGAAGTGCTGCGAGGAACATCCCCAGTGACGGATGCTATGCTGCCAGACCCGGGACAGCTTACAACGGGTAAGGTACGTACCTGCATTATAACCAACCACTGCTTATCTGTCCCAGCTGTCAGCTATGTAGCCTGTAGCAAGATAAATACATACCTATTTGGAAATCACGAAGCCAGTCCCCAGCTTGATGGTAGGGGTTGTCCATGAAGATGAGATGCTGGCAGTAGCCGATCCCTGCTAGATGAACGTGCTGCAGCTGCACCACTGCAATCGTGAAAGACTCCCATGGATACCATTCAAAAAGTCCATCTATACGTTGCAGCGGGATGGGATGGAGACAGAAGTAGTGGTATGTGGGTGGAGATGGAGGTTTGGAGGTTTGGCGGGTTGTTACTCTGCAACTTTGACGTCCCGTCAAGGGAAAGCAGCTCTTACATAACCAGTCTTAGTAATCCTTTCGAGGGCTTTCTCAGCCAATGGCCACGCGACATTGTGTCCCCCCCATACGTCTCGCTCGAATTCAATTCCACCTCGGACTGTCTGGATAAAATCGGCCAACAAAAGAAGTACGTTTCCTTGACTTTCAGTCAACAATGCCTGGTACATCATCGTGCGAAGGTCTTACCATTAAGGAACCAACAATGTCCTTTGAAAGTCGGTACAGACAATTGGTATGCTCCTTGATCATGATCTGCTCATCTACATCTTCGGATCGACTTGACAACTGCGACGACATTGTCCACAATCTGCACGTACTCTATCTCGAGTAAGGTTCTCAGGGCTCTGGCCACTCCAGGGATATCCATTCCTCCCTTCCTTTGCATACTAATGGCCAGCTTGACGCCAAGGGCTGGACGCGGTCTTTGGATTGAACATTGGATTGTTGAAAGACCAAGACTCCTTGCAGATGGCAATCCATTGTGGACGATCGTGGAATCAGAAACGGAACCTCCCTTCGGCTCATGCCAATCCTGAATATCTCGATCTTCTGTGGATGATGGGCCACTTGCAACAGCATATCCGATCTAGCCGGCCAGCGATCGTGCATCAGATGGTATGCATAACCGGTCCCGGGATGATCTTGCCGGAACTTGTGATGTCAAGCGCTGATTAGTAACTCTTCCTCCCGTCCCTGCGCCTAGACACGGTATCTCATTCACAGCTCTGCAGGATGCTCACATGGTTCACTGCACGGTTGACAATAATGGCCTTCAAGGAAGGCAAGCAGACTTCGAAAAGCCGGCACAACCCGCATTGCCATCGGAGAAGACGGACGCCCTCGACCGCCATCTTGACTTCGAGCAATTGTCCCACACTTTGAGATCTGAAAACGTGACTAGAAAAGGTCTCAGTTTGTTGATGTTGCACAACGGCCGCCAAGATTTCTTGTGAGCCAAGTGCCGCGTCCCTGGAGGCCTAGGGTGACACGTTTGTCTCCCGATTCGGAAAATTAGGAGGGCACACACGGAGTCCAATAGAACGAGGAATTAAGCTTGTTTTCCTCCGGTCTCGTGGCTCAGGTTCGTACCTAACCCATCTGCTATCCCCCCTGCGCGATTGCTCAACTCGGCAACGGCGATGGTCCAAGCTAGATCACTCATTCAGTGAGACGGACTGACTGTTCGTCCACATTGTGTCTGGCAGATACAGTTGAACATCGACACGACGAGCCCCTGCGGGATATGCACCACGAAACAGCCTGTGTGCAACCTACCATTCTCCCTTCCGCCACCACCACCAATCAGGGAGTCGACTGCGCGGGAGATGGAAAGTCGACCGAAATAACAACACTGTTGCCGGCTTGCCGACAGCCAAAGTGCCAGGGCTGTCCTATTCAGCGTCTCGGCTCACCAATTGGCCCAAGAACTTACACTCGGACTAGACCTTGCTCGAGAGGATTTTCGGATGTCAGGACGCGTACGACTAACATGTGTTAAGAAGACACGACAAGAGACTCGGGCCAGTCAAGCCGCTGACTTATCTTCCCACCGGCGCACCAGATCCTGCCAGTGCACAGTCCGCGACTATTTCGGTGTTCTGTGTACATCGTCATGTCCACGAGGGACCGCCCTTGCGACACCACGGCTGGAAGTCATCGTGTAACAGCTCGAAAAGTGACAACTGGAACATGCATTTACACTGCGGCTGGGATATACATGGAGGCACGAAGCTGAACACACCGCTCGTTATGGGAAGACTCCAGATCACTTTCAGCTAGTGCTGAACTACGTGATGCTGACCCTTCTTCTCCTCCGATCCCTCCGGCTCACGCGGGTCAACCGCTCATCAACCGTAAACGTCTCAGAAGTCTGAGCGCCAGCACGACCCTTGTGCACCCCTTGGCCATATGTGGGTGATGGGCACCCAGAACGAAACAGATGCGTCGAAATCGGCCATACGTGTCAGTTCCAAAGTCCAAGGGGGAATCGACCTCTTCCCTGTGACCAACGGGAGAGTGCAGTCCCCGGGGGATCGCGGACCATTTTTGGTGGCCATCTAACAAGGTCAAGCCCTGATAGTCAGTGGCTGATGGGTGGCTAGTCAGAAGCGGTGCGCAGACCTTGCTCTTTCTGACAACGAGCACGACAAGTAGAGTGGTGTGGCACGACGTATGGAAGGCATCTGGAAATTTCGGAATGTCCTTCGTACGTAGGCTTGTCCAGACCCCTGTCGAAATGCGGCCCAAGGCTGCTCACCTCAGACCCTGGCTCCTCTCGAGTCCGTTCGACCAAAGAATAACCCGACACCATATGGGTGACAGTCACACTACTTCTTCCTACGACCAAACAAATAACATGGACTTCTGTTCTATTCTGTTTTGACGCCAGTCGCCCTGGACAGTTCGGATCAGGGTTACGCACGCGTGTGTCCGAAGGGCAGGCAGCTTGGCTGAGGAGGCGCCGTGCCTTTCTCGACTTGCCGCAGACGTCGAGTGACGTCAAGACGAAAAAAGGTGTCAAGCCCTTTCTCTCTGGGACAGAGCGCACTGGCGTCGTTCCCGCGCCGCGCGCAGAGTCCAGCGAGGATGGGGCTTTTTGTCCGCATATCGATCCCTCGGGGCGCCGGTCGCACAGCAGCCGCGGTACCCCTGGCTTTGTTCGGGAGAGGGTCATTAACACGAACGTTCCACGGCACGGGGGCGTTTTGTTGTTCGCATCATTGACGCACCATCCCCCAGGATTCTTGTGATTTCTTGGGAACAGGCTAGGATCTGCAGGTCGGTCGAGGCTCGATTGCCGTATTCCTTGACGTTACTACGGAGATCAGCTTCTATGTTGCTCAAGGAGGGCCCTGTCATCAGGAGCAACGGATTCGCCAGGCAGGGCATGCAGCGGCCATTCAGCTATCTGGTCTGGCACTGTGCGCTGGCGGAGTAACAGAGGCTGATATCTCCGGAGATCATGGCACAAACACGGCGGCAATCGAAGTCTGAGGGTGGTGTCGTCGACACCCACTGTGGTTCAGCGTGCAACGGCTCGTCAGCCGCTTGACTACCAGAGAGAGGCTTGCGCTTCCCTAGCCCTCAGGAGTTTTGCCAGAGAACGTGGCCGTTGCGCAGCACCAACGGATACAAAAGCGAGAAGTAAAAACAAGAAACAGTCACATGGCTCGGCATGCTCTGCGAGAGGAGGGCCCGGGACGGAAGATAGGAGAATTTGATCGCTCGTCACACTTGTGGACTTGAGGCCAGCTGAATCTCAGATGCCACTGCCAGGCGTTGTTATGAAAGGGCACTTGCACTCACACCTGCAAAAGTGATGGCAATGGGGAAAGGGTGAAGTTGCGCAAACAAGTTTGTTTAAGATAGGTATAAAGTCTATGCTTGATGCGATGATACAATTTCCCTGTTCCGTTCTTGCCGAAGCACCACCGCCCATAGCAATCGGGTTAGGTTGTCCTGAAGAAAATGTTCTGGAAAGAAAAATGAAGGAAATGAGTGACATAAGGTGGTAGGATGTTGAGGGAGTTTTTTTCGACGCTTTTTTGATAGATACACGATAAATGACTTTGGATTTGCCCGCGCTGGGATTGAAAAGAAAGTTGCCCCTCCTCCAAATGCTAAACACGCTTTATTTGAATGGAATGTACCAGTCTTTCTGTTGAACAGTCTATGATGTAAAAGGTTGGTTTTACAAGAGAGCTTCACGCATGAAACTGGCGAGTTGCTTGGCCTAGAGAAATGTTAGCGATGAAGTTCAGGAGGTAAATGGAGGTGTTTGGGGGGGGGGAACGTACCATGTCGCCGTGCATCATGGAGAAGTGATTACCGGGCATATGCCTCATCGTCATTTTTTTAACATCGAGATACTCATCCCACCTGTTCGGCCCGAAGTCGGTCCTGTTGTCGAGCAGGAAGAGAGCATGGCCCTTGGGGTATGGCTCGGGTCTGGGATCGGTCGGGAGGTGGCACACACCATCCTCGCACCAGATGGCAGTGACCTTGGGGCAGCGCTCCTTGGGGATGGACTCGGCCGTGTAGTTGCTGAGCGCAGAGACGGAAGCCGCGAAGTGAGGCAGAAGCCAGGGAGGGATCTTGGACGAGTCACCGTCGCCGAGGAGACCGATGGAAGCGAACCAGGCGTGGAGTCCCTTGGGGAGGGCCTCGATGGTGATGGGACAGGGGGCGTCGATGATGACGAGGTGCTCGACCTCCTCACCGGCCTTGACGAGTTGGTTGATGATCTCGAAGGCGATGACGCCGCCTGCCGACCAGCCGGAGAGGTTGTAGGGCCCCGCAGGTTGACGCCTCTTCATCTCGTCGATGAACTTGGCTGCCATTCCGTAGACGCCGCAGTGGTACTCCTCCGGGGTCTTCATGAATGGAGAGAAGAGACCCCATACGACCCAGTTGCCGCCGACATCGGCAATCTCGGTGTACGAGGTAGCGCAGCCACTGCCGTCGGGGATCATGAAGAGGTGCTTGGTGGCAGTCTTGTGGTTACCGGAGAGGATGACGGAGGACGCCTTGCGATGAGGATAGGCGTCGACGATGTGGGATGGCCTTGGGGGCTTGGGCTGTGGTGGCTCTTCAGGCTCAATCCTCGGGTGGATGGACGGCGAGGGGGCAGGTGAGGGAGCAGCTGGCTTGGGTGCCTTGTTTGGTGCGGGTACCGCCTTCGGTGCCGGGGCGATTCCGAGTGCTCGCTCAACAGCCTTGAGTGAAGGATTAGAAACGAAGAGATCTGAGGGGATGTTGAGACCGGTCTTCTCGCGCAGGGTGCCGAGGATGGAGAGACTCATGAGAGAGTCCATACCCAGGTTGGCGAGGTCAGGAGCAGCCAGGATCTCGTCCACGTCGACACCCATCTCGTTAGAAATGGTCTCCCTCACAATGGTCCCCATGCCCTCGGAATTGTCAGAGCTGGGCGGATCACCCTTTACGGAGCCTGTGTCGCTCTCAGCGAGTGGAGTGGTGACGTCGGAGTCAGAGTCGAGACCGGGCGTCTCGGACTCGGAACTGGATGACTCGCCGGAGTCGCCGCCGGAAGAATTCATACTCTCCTTGCGTCCGGGGGTCTCAAACTGGGCGAGGTAGCCCTTGAAGGCGCCAATGGTAGGGTAGTCCACGAAAGCATTGGAGCCGATGTCAAGCTCAAGGTCCTCGCGGATCCGTCCGCTGACAGTAAGGGACATGAGCGAGTCAACACCGAGATCAGTGAAAGCGATGTTGTCGGCGAGTTCATCGTGAGTGACTCCAACTTCTTTTGCAAGGATATCGAGAATCTCAGACGCCACGCTGAGCTTGGCATTGACCTTCGAGATGTTCGTCTTGGTGACGACCTTGGTCTCCTTCTTCGGCGACTTCCCCGGTGTTGCGGCCTTTGCAGCCGGAGCAGGACGGTGAGATCCGGAAGCCGCAGCAGCAGAGCCACGGGGTGGCAGCATCATGTTCAAGACCTTGCGGGGGATGGCCTGGAACTTGATATCGCCGGTCATACCGATGATCTTGTCACCATCGAAGATGTAAGCATCACCAGCCATCACCTTGCTGCCCTTGACGGGTTGCATCCGGATGTAGCTGCGGTACTCCTTCGCCGGGTCGGGAATCTCCGTGAACCTCATGGAGCCCCATCCGTGAGAGATGAAGACCGTCTCCCGAGAGTCGACTGCATCAGTACCGTTGATGATGAAACCGGAGATATGGCACAGACTGTCGATGTGATATGGGCTGAGGACGAAATTGCCGTCCTTTTCACTAGTCTGGAATCGGATCCTGGCAGTAGCCTCACAGCTGCTGCTATCCAGGATGACCTCCTCCATGCCACGATACCGGCTGTCGTAGTCGACAAGAGCAGCGAAGAGCTTGTAGGCCAGTCCCCGGCCGACCTTGGATGCCTGACCAGTCTTCTCAGCAGTTTTCAGGGAGTCGATGCGTGAGTTGATGAGATATGCCACGCGGTCAAATTCAGCTTGTACCACATCCCGATCGCTGAAGTAGACCTTGCAAATGGCATGCTCAACCCTCTTGGCACCCTCACCCGTGTGGAACACGAGGTCAGCCTCACCAGACTTCGCATTTGCGGTAACAGTGAGCCTGAGGATGTGGCTCTTGCCGGAGTCATCGAAGATCAAAGTCTTGGGAACCTCCATGTGTGCAACATTGGTGACAATGTTGGTCGCCTCAGGACGAAGAAGCTTGTAGGCATAGTCGCAGACGGTCATGGCCATGTCGCCATACAACGACGAAGGACACAGAGGGGCTCCGTTGACCAGGTGTCCAGAAACAACATTTCTCAGCTGTTCCTGGAACAGGTCCGACTCGATCTCAACAATGGCAACATCGCCCTTCACTTCCTCACGGATGATCTTCTGAACGGTAGTGGTGGACAGCTTCGGCTTCGATGATTCGATGGCCTTTGGCGTAGCACTAGCAACACGGTTCTTGGTGAGACACCAGTCACCCTCGTACTGCAGCCAGTAGTCCTTCTCATCGAAGGAGTAGCTGGGAAGGTCAAGCAAGTGGACAGACTTGCTGAAGTCCTTGTGGAACTCGTTGAAGTCGATGTTGAGGCCGGCTGTGTGAAGTGTGCAAAGACTGCTAGTGAGAGTCTTGTAGCACTCCTCCCTGCGACGAAGCGTCGGCACCGCGATGGTAGTTGCCCCGAAGGTGGCCTTCACCATACCAGCGCAGATAGGGTGAGGGCCGACCTCGATGAAGACAGTCTTATCATCGATCGCTCCCTCCTTCTGAGCAGAGGCTAGACCGCCAAGGAAGTCGACGGGCTCACGTGCGTGCCTGCTGAGGTACTTGGCGTTGACCTTGTCTCCGGTGACAAGCTCACCCAGAAGCGGAGAGATTATTGGGACCTTGGGAGTTCCGAACTTGATCCCGCGAGCAACCTTCTCGAAGCTGTCAAGGATGGGCTCCACCTGGTCTGAGTGGAAGGCGAAGGGCACCTTGAGCTGCGTGGACTTGAAACCGGCGTTGCCCAGGTGCTGAGCCACCTCGGTCATCAGATTGCCATCACCGCTCAGGACTGTTTCCCGAGGACCATTGATGCACGCAACATTCACAGCTTGGTACTTGCCTCCAAGCGCCTCCTTCACTGTCTCGACCGAGCCTTGGACTGCAAGCATAGCATGCGAGCCGGCCGTGCAGTTGTCAACCAAGAGCTTGGCGCGAGCCCCAACGAGGTAGATCGTGTCGCTGTCCGAGAGGACACCGGCAGCGTTGAGCGCAGCGTACTCGCCAAGACTGTGACCCAGGACCACAGACGGCTTGATACCCCAAGAAGCCCAGAGTCGTGCAAGAGCCATCTCAAAGCAGGCCAAGCCCAGCTGTATGACGACAGGAGACAGTTTCGACACATCCGGCTCACTCTCATTGATGAGAGGAAGGCAAGACGGGAAGCCGTGAATGTGTGCGAGATAGTTGAAGTGGTCGATGGCCTGGCGGAATACAGAGTGATGCACGTAGAACTCCTTGCCCAAGCCAGCGTAGTGAGACCCTTGCCCAGTGAACATAAAAGCAACCTTGGGCTGCTCCGGCAGGACAGGGACAAAGTTCTCCTTCAGTCGCTCATTGATGGCTCTGCTTGCCTCGGCGAGATCTGAGGCCACGACATTCATTCTCCAGTAGTGCTGAATGTGGCGCGCTGTCATCGAGTAAGCGACGTGGGAAATTGGAGTCTCGGGGTTCTCTCGAATCCAGGAAACGAGCCTCTCAGCATTGCGAATCATGGCCGACTTGGACTTCGCCGTGACGGTGATCATGTGTACCGGACGAGGATCTTCAATGGCTGGTTCAAGTTTCGGGGCCTCCTCCAGGAGCAGACCCGTGTTGCCACCAGCCGCCGAGAAGTTGTTGACGAAGATTCGCCTCGGTCTACCATCAGTCCTGCGGAATGGAGTCATGTGGAATGCGATGTTGACGTTGCGATCTGAAAGGTCGGCCGGGAATCCCTTGTTCATGACTGATCCTGCCTTGATGCCAACGTGCGGCGGGATGGCGTTCTTCTTCAGCATCATGAGCACCTTGATGAGAGCGGTAACACCGGAGGCAGCCTCTCCGTGACCGACGTTGGCCTTGACAGCGCCCAAGTACAGAGGCCGGTCCCTTGGACGCCTCCTCTGATCCTTGCTTTCTCGAGGAGCGAACACGCTGGTGACGCTCTCCATCTCCGTGCCATCACCTGCCTGAGTGCCAGTGCCGTGCATCTCGACGTAGTCAACGTCCAGAGGATCAACACCGGCCTCGTCCAGGATGGACCTCGACAGTATGGACTGCGTCGGTCCATGTGGATGTGTGATAGAGATGGCATCGGCGGAGTGGTTGGTCGCAGTACCGAGAATGACAGCAAGGACATTGTCACTGTCAGCCATAGCATCTTCGTAACGCTTGACGATGACGGAAGCACAGCCGTCGCCTCGGCAATAGCCATCTGCCTCATTGTCGAATGTGGCGCATGGACCTTTCTTCGACAAGAACTGGCCGCGGCTGAGACCGGAGAAGATGTCAGGGTTCGTCATGCAAGACAATCCACCGACTATGGCAGTATCGCAGTCCCTGGCCCAGAGAGCAGTGCAGGCTACTTGCATAGCAGCCGCACTTGACGAGCAAGCCGTGTCGATGTTCAGACTTGGCCCGGAGAAGCCGAAGTGGTAGTTGATCCTGCCTGGCCCAAACGCGCGGACACCTCCAGTGATGAAGTAGGTGTCCACCTGCTGCGCGGCATTGATCTCGCGCCAGTCATCGGACGTTTGGCCGTAGAAGGTGCCGATCCGGTCGAGACGAGTAGACGGCGTTCGGTTCGGTACGTAGCCCGACATCTCAAGCGCCTCATAAGCGGTTGTCAATGCCATCCTCTGCATGGGATCTGTCTGGAAAGCCTCTCGTGGTGACATGTTGAAGAAGCGCGGATCGAAAAACCCAGGGTTGTCGATCCAGCAACCGTACGGTGTGTGACTGGTATTGATCACTTTGCCGGTTGGATCGTAATGCGTCTCGACGTTGAACCTGTTCGCTGGTACCACACGGTGGACATCAAGTCCTTTGGCAAGCAAATCCCAAAGGGCCTCGTGACTGGCAGCATCTGGGAATCGCCCAGCCATGCCGACAATTGCCAGCCTGCATTTGCCGCTCGATCCGTGGTTACCGATGGTTGAAGCAGTGGCCAACGGGCTGATCTGAGGCGGTTTCCTGACCGTGACGTTCAATTCCGTCTGGGACTTGATCAGGTTGGCGAGTGTGTTGGCGTTCTGCGTAGGGCCGAGGGCAAGAATAAGACATTCTCTGCCTTTGAACTCCCGCGCAGCTCTGAGACAGCCGTCCAAAACATTGTGGAACATCAATGTCTCGTTCAGGATGACGAACACAACAGCTTTGAGCAGCGCCACAGTTTCTGTCTCCTGAAACCAAGTGCCGGAACTGCAGGACATGACGGCTGATCGGGGTTTGGTCCCGACGAAAACATCCAGGACCTTCTCATCGTCCAGGTGCAGGATCCGCTCTACGTCCGCTTCACTATGAAGGTGGGCAGCATGGTAGGGACCATAGACCGGGATAGCAGTCGGCTTCGATAAGAAGACTCCACTGCTTGCCAGCGCCTTGAGAGTCGTTGGCGGACCAGAGATGGCAATGCTACTTGCCGAAGTAGCACTGACATAGGCGCGGTTCGCCGTCGCATATCCCTTGAGATTGTTAGTCGAGCGCAAATGGATGTTTGGACGGAACTGCTTACATTAGCCTCGTGGAACTCGGCCAGTACCTTCGAAGCTTGTGCTTCCTTCACGCCGGGGTAGATGTGTGTCCAACTCTCGGAAGCCTCTGCTGTGGGGCTCAGCTTCTCTGCAAGACCATGAACATGCATACCGACCCTGAAGGCCATCAACACAACTTCCACAGCGACAGGAACGAGAGCTGAGAGTGACGGTGTAGAGGCAACGGCCGTAGCTGCAAAGAGGCCAGAACACAGACCGACATTGAAGGTCTGTCGATTCGTCACATCTTCCCAGTTCTTCTCAGCGTGACTAGGACGTACAGTTAGCTTCTGGCAGGAGAGTCCAGGGGTTGCGCCATCCCATCTCGCACATACTCAATATAATGAGCCAACTGAGAGACACAAAGTAATGCACCGTCAACGCCCGGGTGCTTGACCGACTGTGTGTGATATCTCTCGTTCAGATGCGCAAGCGAATGGAATACCGGTAACCGTGCCCGATCCAGCGCCGACAATGCCTCGACTTCCTTCCATAGAGCCCTGCCGGATTGCTCAAGGAAGGTTTTCGCCAAAATTCCCTTATCCCCTCGGCGGACAAAGTCTGCCAAGAAGCCGTGGGTATCAAGGGACTGATCGCCGAAAAGGAGGAATGCAAGGCGGTCCGCCATGTTGATAAGGTCGGCAACAAGAGGACGGTGGATGAAACCTCGAAGTAACAAGTCTAAACATCAGCGGAAGGCTGTATGGGGTTTATATAAAGCCAGATGAATACATGTTGACTTTTGGGCCCAAAATAACACCGGATGTCGTTATCGCTCATGCAAGAATTACCAGCAAGAGGACCAGTTCCAGGGTAGAGTGGCCGAGAGTCTGTAAATCCACCCCCCTCCCACACACACTGCATACCAGCTCCGTTGACCCATGGAATCTGTGGGCCGGGGCTGTTGAATCTTCGGTGACCGAAGCATAGAAAGATAATTCAGGGATTACCCCATTGGGGACGCAAGAAGATGAAGATAGCGGGCCGCTTCTCGGAATATCTGGGTTGCGGGTTTCTCAGATGTAACTGAAATATCCCGTACAGGGGTCGCCAGGGGACAGAGAGCACAACCGAAGCACAAGGCTGTCATTCAGGTGACTTACTAACGTTGGACATAGGATCCAAGGCCGGGGCAAGCCTAAGAAATGGGGATAAGAAGACATACTGACGCACTAACACGAGGGTGGACAGTAGACGGGGGGCAGATTGCGGAACAGATGCGCACTCGGCTGCTGCGGGTGAGGGCCATCGAACTGGGCTGGTGAGCCCCATAGAGGATACACAATAATCGCTGAGCAAGGACACAGAGGATACGAGCGGCGCTCGTCCCGGAAAGTCCAACCCGTGATTTGACACTGTTCATATCATTTCACACTTCAATGTGGTGGCTGCCGGCCGTTACTGAGGGTCGTGCACTCTGTGAAATCGGACGTCCGGACTTTCCCCAATGGCCCGCAGATGAGCAACCGCAACACATCGAAATTGCTCCAGTCCGTAGCGGGTTCCCCTCTCCGGTCACTTGTAGCTTGATTTAGCCGCGGTTTTGATAATTGTCATGCGAGGCCACTCGAGAATAGCTCCCTCTATCGTGAGGATGGCAACGTGGGTTGGGAACACGAACAATTTTGGAGGTAGTCGACAAACAACGACCACCAGTAAAAGAGCCGCATCCGAACAGTATGGCGGCTTGCCCAACTCAACTCAATTTAACCAATCAGGGAGCATGTCGCACAGGTGCCAAGACAGCTTTGAGAGGTTCTGATGACGTCCGGACGGGCTGTGCACTTGAACACAACATCCATCATCAAGGATATACCCGGGAAAAGCACCACTCGCAGATACATGTGAATAAAATAAGCTTTAGACAATACGTTGGCGCTGAAGAATAGAGCAGAATCGCTCCCTAACATCAGATAATCCGAGTCAAGGCTGGTATGTAATGCGAGAAGCAGGGGTATGTAAACAGTAGACTTGGAAAGTGGAAGTGAATGATTCGGCGTTGGGATAGGGAGACTGACGCGATCGAGGAATCTGCAGATAGTGCAAGGAGATGTTGTTCCGCCATTCTGGGCGGGACAGGCGTCATAGGACCCGATTGACAGATATCATCCGGCATATATTGGCGAGACACTGATCTCACAGGGTATCACAGGATGGGAATACCTGCACCTGCCAGCTTCAAAGTCCGGTACCATGTACGCTGCCGCGAGCCAAGTAATGGCGAGGAACCCAGGGGACAGGGGAGAGACGGTTGTTCACTGAATTGATGGTTGATAGTCCCAGGCAAGGAGGCCATTGCCTCAACCATTCAAGCCCGATTTGATGCCTGTCTGTTCATCGAGATGCGGCAGGTAGGCGACCAAGCCGCGGGATTCCTGATAACGTCAACCAAGAGTCGCGGTGATACCAGGCTAGACACTTGCTGTTAGCTGCACCAGTTCCACGCGCGATGCTGACCCGGACATGGAGGATTGCCCTGCATTTCCTGGTCGCGATATAACATCTCGTCTGGCATAAAGCTGGTGCCGCGCGCCAACAACTGGCCGGTGGCAGCACGGAATGTCAGGTACGGGGTGCCAATCCAACCTCGTCCAACCGAGAGCCGTTGCACGGCGTGAAGACTTTTCCCCCATGACCGCTTAAGGCGCCACCGACATAGCAAGGCGGCTGTGGACTGCGCGACGGTGGCTCAGGTGGATGGGCACCTCGTAGTTCATCCACACAGGGCAGTCCGCAAACGTCATGACAACACCAAACAGCCTCGCTGGAGGTAATGGGGGAACGGTGACACTGGGTAGCAAGCCGCAGCCTTGTTAGTACCACCAAGGTTTGGAGGGCGGTGAGAATATTGGCCGAATATGTAACGATGGACCTGTTTATAGCTCGCATTCGCACCCTGCGCCATGGTACTTACCGACGGTGTGGTACTTAGTTATCCGACTATACGCAGCACATGCATCTTGTCAGAGAATGTTGACTCCCCCAGTTGCTGGGACCAGAATAGCCTTAGTCTTGCTTCCTTGGCGCAGAGCGTTCCGGCCAAAAATCTGTGGGCAGCTCCACTTGTGTGATATGGAGCAATACCAAGAAAGGAAAATAGTCGAACTCGAAGAGAAACCTGACATTGAAGAAATCCGGGCGTGATGTTGAAGTTGTGTGCTTGTGGCGTCATGTTTCGATGGAAAGTGGAAAGGGTGAGGTGGAAATGAGGTGGAGTTCGGTCATGAAAGATGTTGGTAGTGTGTGGGGATCAAGTTGTGGCGCTGCCTCTGATGAAATGTGGCGCAACCCGCCCTGGAAGAGTGGCGCTAGCGCCTCCCGGCAGCCTCCATGGTAGCTCGCTACTTCCACCCCCTCACGTCGATCCAGCAATACTTCACAGCTCCGGATGGCATGACCGTGTCGAATCTTAGGCACGTCAAGAATCAACAGTTTGATTCAGTCTTCATGTGAGATCACGATTTGCTGCCGAGACTGGCTCAAGGCGTCCATCCAAACGAACAGTGTAGAGTGTAGACAACCCCTGAAGATCCAGCCGCAATACTTTTGAGTTGCAACAAAACAACATTTCCATGACGAGCTCCTTCTTCACTCGCAGTCGAGGATGTTGTCGAGTGTCGACAGCAGCTCGATCGCTTGCGCAACAGACATGACACAACTAAGGTTCCCTGACTGGACACCTCTGCTTGCCAACCTCGGAAGTCACCCCCGGAACCCCCGGACCCGAGTTTCCTACCATGTTGCTGGCTAGATAACCTCTCAGCTGTATCACCCCGGCAAGGAGACGGCACCCACCGGCCCGGTAGTCTTGTGTTTGGAGGGCGCCTCTGCCGAAAACAGATCCAGACTTTGGACCAAATACAAGACTACTAATCGACAGCCCTTCATTTACGAAGCTTTCCCAACGAGCGCTAAAATATCACCTTCGTGGAATCGAGTCGGACACTTCGAGAGGTCGGGTTTCTCTTCACCTCGCGGCCTCGTATAGAGCCCCATTCGGATCCTGCGCATCGACACTCGCGAGTTACAGCCAAAGTCCTTGGCATCGGAGCAGACGTTGCCTCCGCTTGCGCTCTATGGTTCACTTCGCTGTCGCAACTGTTACTTCATGGCGAGGATTTGGTCCATATCACGGCCTCCACGGGTACGCTTACAACTCCGTTCGTTACCTAGCGTCAATGGGCTTCTTGGTTTCTCTCCCAATGTTAGGATCTGGAGTGAGGGATCAGTATTGCGGACATCTTGGGGATTGTGCGCACACGAGAGGACATCTCGGCTCGATTGATCCGGCTGGACGGATGTGGTTGCACTTCTTATTCTCCAAACTGCTCTTTCATCGCCAAGATTCCAACGATTCTAGTGTTTCCCGTAACAGTTCTGGGACGGCACAAAGGTATCTTACTGAACTAATTGAAGAGTATACTCTCCTGCCCTGAATGATGGTGGAAAAGACGCGCTGATTCGAACTTCCTGCACCTCTCTGGCTTTAATATACATGTGGGCAATTGGTCGGGATCCGTGTTCCAAAGCGTGGAGGAACATGGTCGCCATAGGGTCGCCGGATTCGACCATGATCGAGTACCAGACTGCTCTGCGACACTTCTTCCCGTTGGCAGCGCAGATGGCCGAGCACCCACACGGAAGGGTAGAAGAACACCGTGCATAAACGAGCATGTCGAAGCATATTCCCCGAGACGTACATGCGTATCATTCCACGACAGCAGCCGGGGCTCACTTTACCTCCTGCTGCGTGGCTGGGCGACATGAGGGTTACGCTACATCACACGGATCGAAATAGCTTCCTTCCTTTCCCAGGCTGTCACTTACAGCCCCCACGCCATCGTGCTGACAACTAAACCAATCAATGGCTTACGACACGTCGCACATACGGACGTTGGAACCAGTGGAAGCCTCCAGGAACAACCGTGAATCGAACTACCGCCGCCGAATAACGCTGACCAGAGATTGGGGCCCTTGCTTCGTGACCAAAGTACGCATTGCTCCTCTCGCCACCTATGGCCACGGAGTTGATGCGTGGCTCCCACGCCTATCCGGAGGACACGCGGTGAGGGCCAAGTAGCGTCACCGAACCCCAGACGACTCAGCGTGCCCAACGGCTCTCTGTCAGCATGTCCGCTTCACCCCACGAGAGCCACCTCCAATCGCCAGCCGTCAGTGCCAAACAGAACACGAGCCTTACCAGCGAACGTACGATTTTGTTCAACAGGAGCTCGGATTTCCAAGGCTGGGGCTGGCTGTGACTCAACCCGAACCAACGACGTCGTCACTCACCCAGGTCGAACCGAACCACTGCAGCTCAGCCAGCACGTCATGTCACATTTTCTTGAGCGACTACGCCTCACCCGCGGACGCAACGTCTTCCAACAGTTCCCCAACCAACGGGCTCGGTCTTGTCTCAGGTTATGTGACATGACGACGTCTCGGACAGCCCCAGACCAGTAGAAGCCATGGTCGAGGCACAATTCTTTTCCGAATGCTGAGCTGTTGAGTAGTGCTACCGAGATAGCTGTTGGGGTTGCGGCCAATTGAGCCTCGTTTGCGTCTGTTTACCAACCTATGTGCTTCCTATCCCGCATGAGAAGGAGGCGGTCAAGGTGGTTGAAGTTCGTCGGGCAGCTAGGGAACTATCCGGCAGAGGGAATTTTCCGAAGGCTCTAGGTGTTGTCCCGTGAACTGGGGAGGGCTTGAAGATCTGTCTCACCCCTACATAAACCTAGGTTGGGAAGCGTAGTATAACCTTGGAGTTCGACCGATATCTCCAACCCAGCCGGCCTGCCTTCCTTACACTTACAACGGCGTACCGGTAGACACATCAACATGCCCACCCTCTTCATCTTTTCTTTTGGCCTCTCCGGTCTGGGTAGAGCACATATGCTGCCCCCATTCTAGACCAAGAAGTTCAAGGATCCACCCCATCCGCTCAAACAATGCGCCCATTCTGATGAATCACTCATCCTCCATGAACAGCCCAACACGTCACAGTTACGAGACTGTGAGCAGTGGTCTTTCTCCTGCGGCTCCGCCTCGTATGCTCACGTTCCACCTTACCGCACAACAGCGGAACATAGCCCCGGGGGTTGTCTTCCCTTCCCCCCCAGCTTCTAACCCTCACACCCTGCCCACATCTAAACACGGGTTTCCCACAGCGGAATACGATATTTTTCAGGGGTTTCGTGTGTCTAGCATGTTACTTCCCACAGCGGAATCCAGTTGCTAATAACTCCTTCGTGCCTAGTATTATTCCCACAGCGGAAAGCAAACTCACAAGCTTCCACGGCGGAACGGAATTTCTGTGCGGAAAAGGGCATGGAAGGTGTCATACCACGTCCCTGGGTCCCATCATCCCTCCCCTCCTCCCTTGAGACCACATACCAGTCTTTCTTCTATTGCCCGGGCAGACCGTCAAGTTTCGGTGGGAATCTTCAATTTCATTTCTCCTCGGTTGTTCATGTGGCAGGACGGCATATCACGAGGTTCTCGACCCCCTCGCACCCACCATTGGTCCACGACAAGCATTGCAAAAGGTTGCGACAAAACAGCTTTGATAATTGGATTGCGGTAAGTCATATACTTTGGTACAGAGAAAGCGTCCGCCTGATAGCCCCAGCAACTGTGTTGTTTTTCTTTCCCGAGCTGACACCTTCCTTCGCAAACCCGAAATGCAGACAGATGTGTTGTTTCGAATAGCAGGAGAGAGAGAAAGTGGCAAATCACTCCGAAAGATGCGCAAAACCCATGAATACATTGAAATCAGACACACCAAGATATTAAAAAGTGGCGAAGTATTTCCTTTCTTCACATCGTTTTTCTTTTTTCGCACAAAGACTTTGCCCCCGTCATGCAACACAGGTCGGGAGACCTACAACCGGGAAGGTCAAGAAAGTGCGCAAGTGCGCGGGTGGTCAGTGTCAGAGCTGACGATGGCAACCAACACATCTGAGACACTAGAACTCATATCTCGCGAGGCTCGAGCGCTTGGACGATGGCGGGATGTACAGGGCACTGAAACGCAATGTTAGCAGGTTGGGAAACGACTGCGCCGGTCTGTGACAGAAACTTACCCGATGTAGTTCGGGTCCGGGACGGTGATGAAGCCGGTGGTGTCGGTGTGGTTGACCGTGTTGCCGGCCGCGTTGCCCTCAGTGGGGATCTTCATCAGCTTGCAGTTGTTCAGATGGTCGGCCGGGAACGTCTTGCCGCGGAGGAGCTCGGGGCCTTCGATGATGGTGGCTGTGAGGCCCATCTCTGTGAAAAAGAGGCTAGTTAGTCCCTGCGGGATGCGATTGTCCGACGATGTCAAAGAACATACCGACGTGCCACTCAATGTGGCAGTGGAAGAGGAACACGCCCGGATTATCGGCCTTGAACCGCAGGACAGCGTACGACCTCCCGTTGACGGAGATGACGTCTCGCATAGGCGGGTTCTTGGAGAGCCCGTTGGTGCGGCCGGGATAGTCGCCTGTTCCGCTGCGGGGGCGGTCCAAGACCTGGAACTGGTGCCCGTGGAGATGGAAGGGGTGGATGGCGTCGTCCCGGTTGTTGATGACGATGTCGACGATGTCGTTGGCCGACACGATGAATGGGTTGACGGCCCCGTAGATGATGGGGTTGGTGTTGTCGTTGCCAGTTGTGGCCGCGGTGTATAGCGTGGGAACCTTCTGTGGGATGTTAGGGGAGCCGTTGATGCAAGCACTGACAAATGTTAGCAGGATTCGGACACTAATCAGCGGGAAGCACGTCGAACATACCGCCCGATACCGTTCTGATCAGTGCAGAACTCAAAGTTCATCGTGAGGGTCTTGGTTACAGGCCCGAACGCAGCAGCGCCGTCGTACGGGGCAAAGTTCGAGTCATCCTGAGGCCGGAACGCGTTGACAACGTCCGTGGTAAAGTTCTGATTCTTGTCCATCACCAGCTGACCGGTGAAGTTGTGCGGCCAAGAGACAGAAGCATCGTTGGCGAAGTCCTTGTTGATGTCCAAGGCGACGAGGTAGGGGTAGTTGCGGCGGTCCCTGTCAATAGCGGAGACGAGGACGTCATAGCGCTGTGCAGGTGCTATTCGCAACTGGTACGCCGAGTTATTCTTGATATACGAACCGTCGTTCATGATAACACTCATGGTGTGCGAGTCGAAATGAACAAAGGCAGAGGCAAAGGCGGCGAAGCTGATGATGCGGATCCGGTAGGTTTTGCCCTTGACGAAGCTGATCTGGCCGTCACCGCCCTCATTCACGATGATGCCATCCGGGAATGGCGGGCGGAAACCGTTCGCGGGCGAGAGCATAGTCTGCATGAGAGGAATGGTTTCAGAATGGTACCTAAAGCTGTTAGCAAAGACGGCGAGAGTAGGTTTACGTGCTCGGCCCTACCAATCAGAAACTGTCAAGATGACTTCCTCGTCGTACTTGCCCGCATAGGGGTCTGCCGGATCGTGAACGATCAGAGGGCCACGAAGGCCGTCGGGATACTGACCCATATTGTGAGAGTGATCTGGAAGTCCCGTGAGTTAGTTGAGATGCGCCAAGATGCAATTCTTGCGATCCTGTAAGAGACATACACCAGTATGTGCCTGCGGCGTCAACCTATTGCATAAACTGTCAGTTGGCAGAAGCATCAAGCGACGTAGCGGTCCAACTCACCAAGAACTTGTACTGTATGGAAGATCCTGGCGGGACGGGGCACTGCGTGAAGGCACTAGGACCGTCCATCTCCATGGTATTGATCTGGTTGATGCCGTGGAAGTGAAGGCCTGTCGTCTCATTGCCAAGCTTGTTGATCAAGTTGACGATCACCGTGTCACCCTTGGTTGCTTCGATCTTCGGGCACGGCCATTGGTTGTTAATGCCAATCACTGGCCTCGAGAAGCCGTCGGGAGCTGCGTTGACCCATGTCACATCCCAGTTATAGGTAATAGTCCCGGCATTGGCCAATGAAGCCAAAGACAGGACTGTTACAGACAGCACGCCAGACGGACGCATGACGACGGACTTGATTATAGTGCAAATTCGAGAAAAGGACAGTTTAACGAGCGTAAGAACGAGAGGCAGGTCGAAGAGAGAGCAGACACACTTCCATCCAGGTGCTGTTTCTGATCAGAGAAGAAGGTTGATCGACCATCCTTTTCGAGATTCGTAGGAGGGAGGAGGTGGAAAGATATAAAGAAACAGCTATTGTGAACGACACTCATCCAGGGACTGCTGACTGACCGCAAGGCTGGCCCAGTGTACCATGTCTTGGTGGTCCCATGTGGCCGGGAGCAAGCTGTCTACCAGGCGTAGATGTGGAAGGCCTGGACTGGCGGCCTTAACGAGTACGATTGTCCATTTGTGCAAGCTGAGATGACAGGATGATGTACTGTAAGACTAAGTTGGGAAGGAGAAACATGTGTGGAGTCTTAGTATTGAGTGGCTGCAGGAAGAGCAATGTCGGACTTCCGCTGTGTAATGTCGTTATCCTGAGCCCAAACACCAGTTTTGGGAACTGGATATAGGGGCACTCGAAGCCTGTTGTCCTGAGTGGACGAACGACGAGATTGTCAGGGAGAATGCAGCATCCATCTCGGAAGGGCCTCGGGGTGTCGGCCTAGGTCGCCGCAGGCATTGTCGTCAGCAATAAGATGAGAGGCGAGAGTCAGTCTTATCATTGATGAAATTGCCTCGGAACTAGTGTAGACGTAGAATGACCGCTGAACAATGGCGTCTGGTGACAGAATTGGCACCAAGGCGAGCATCGTCCGCCAGGACCCGTACTGCTGTGGTCCCACACCGACACTTGTGCCGTGAAAAATAAGAGGATGGAGGGATCCGCACAAGAGAGACAGTTCGTGACAGAAAATTAAAGGACCACCCACGAAAAGGAAACCCGGGCAGTCATGTCGTCGTATGCGACTACGAGGCTTCAGCTGATGGTTAGAGAAGCAAGCCATAAGTTGTGAACAGGAGATTCCTGGGCTGTTGCTTCGAAAGTCGTTCGGACCTGCAAGTGGTGGTGGACGCGAAGTATTGGTTGGTGGCCGTATTGTCCTGGTTAAAGTAAGTGTGTGACGGAGATTCCCCCATAGCCGACAGTAAAGGCTGTATCTCGCCAGGTCTTAAAGGAGATGGAATCTGGGAACGCGTTTAGCATGCAGACCGGGAGCGAAGAGGTTGTGTGGTTGTGAGGTGAAGCCAGGAGGTGCGCCAGATGGTCCTAACAAGAAGCTAAGACAGGAGAGTCTGGTATCGGGCTGCGGACGACATACGCCAGACTGGGCTCGTTGGGATCACTGAGCCGTCGACAATGCTGTCTCTTGCCGCTCTAGACCAGCCGCCTAGCGACTAACACAGCAACAGAACAATAGAAATGGCTACCCCTAATAGTACCCATACCCAAGAGAACTTGCCGTGACTTGCGACCGTCGACGTGGCGCGAGAGGCGCCGTCATGGGGGAAGGAACTCAACTGGATGCAAGGAGGATGACCGCCGGAAGTGGCGGCATAGTTTCCCATCACGTAGATCCCGCTACGACCCCTAACTCGGATCTTGCATCCGGGTCCGCACATCTCAAAGTGGTAATCTTCAACACGTCGCGCAGCGGGTTCAGGGCCCTGATCAGCACTAGTGCAGAGAGGAGGTGACTATCATCTGCTGAAGATGCGTCAGAAACACACTGACGCAATGACATGTTTGGTCAGGTCAACACCCAATGTCCGTCAATATCCGCGTGAGCCGTCATGAAGCCGCGCTGGACGACCATCGATGTGGGAAGCACCGCGCTGTCGGAGCACGGCTGATAGGAGAGAATCATTCGAGAAGGACCTGCAAGCAATACCGCGCCCAACAAAACAACGGAGCAAGGGGATAGATCGCACAGCGCCTAGGAGGGGAGTACGAGAGGAGAGAGTCTGCGAATCAAGAGGTGAGGTTGAAAGAAGCTACACTCTCCAGGAACACGGACACCGGACGATGAACAGGGGTTCTTAATTATGTGGAGACGAAAATAAATCCAAGGCTTGCCAAGACTGGCGCTAATACTAGCGCATCCGTCTGGCTCCACTTTGGCGGAACGCTGGCGCTCCCAGGTGGGTGTGCTAAGTGCCGAGAGTTCGACAGCACAGACAGCTTCTTCATCTGCTTCCATTGCAAATCCATTGACCTTGGTGTTGGCCGCCGGAAACCTTCAAATCAGCTTGAGGTTACACCACGACAGTACCCTACGTATCTACCCGTATGCTCTGCTCCCGGCCACGGCATCGACTGGTACATTTGATCATAGACTTTCTTTTAATCGGCATTTCCTCCATTTCGGCACCGACGATCCCGACGAGTAGAATCAGGCATGGTCCATCTTTTAGACCTGCCTGCCATCAGCGATATTGACTTCACACCTGGTTAATGACCTGGGTTACCTTACTTACTTCTCCTTTTCTCTAGTTCCATGGGGTCAAGCCACTTGTACGATTCTACGAGGCAGAAAGCCATCCGCCGGATGGGGCTACACACAAGCCCGAAGACGGCATGCATCTGCTCATCGCCCTCATGACCATTTATGGTTCTGGATTTATTCAGCCTCGCAGCCATGGTGCGGTTTCTCCGCTGGGTCAATGGTGTGGCATCATGACCTTGTTCTCAACCTTGGACTGCTAATCGGACTTCGGCCGAGAGTTCAGGCGAATCAAATAGCTCCTTCGAGGCAATCAGGACCTATCGGGTGATCATTGGTCCACTCGCCAATGTCCATGCAAAGGCTACTGAAAACTGTTTCTATGCATGGATTGGATCCTGACGAGACGAGACTCCTGTCGCCGCCTCCGCTCTGGCGAACGGGTATTCGACACCACCGGATTTCACATGCTGCAAGTGAGCCAACACTGCCCACAAGGGTACCCTGCTTCTCCTCCAATATTCAACTTCAGGGTTCAGAACGACGCCCAATGATCCTGCATCAGCCACAACGCAAGTAATACGAGGTTAGAAACATTGCTAGCGCTCTTCGATCCTTCATCATGTAAGTCAACAGTTCATTCCCGAACCCAGAGGACGCTGTTGATGCCACCGCATGGTCTCTTGACCGCCTTGCTGACGACTTAACCGCTCTCAGACCCGAGTCTTCTGGACGGGCCTCAGACTATGCAACCCATACATGCTGTCTATATTACTCTGCATTATCTCTACCCGGAGCTGGTACCGCGCAACGGCCGAAGAGGACCTTCCGCTGCAGACCAGGCCGAGGGCACGGGCCAGCAGTTTGCAGAAGAAAATCATTGGACTCGCTTCCGACCCTTCCTCGCCTAACGCGGGAAACCGAATGGTGCTGAGCTTGTTCAGTCTGTTACTTGGGCCAGCACCTAGGTCTCGTAAGCTAGACAAGCTCAGCCATATATTCCACCACTCTACGTTGTTGGAAGACTACGTAGCTTGCAGCTCGGTTACACAGAATCACGCGAGCGCCTAAAAGGGCAGCACTGAGACGTGGCGCCAACTTCTTGTCCGTCATGACGCCTATACTGAGTGGAGATCGAACGGACACCGGTCCCTAGCCAGCCAGCAAAAGAACTCTCAGCTCCGAAGGCTGTCCATTCCCTCCTGAGACGGACCCTGTTCGTGACGGTACACGACCGGACGTACAGCAGCAGGCTTGCCAACCTATTATCCCGAGTCTCAGCCCGTTCTCGTGGCATTAATCCCGACAATTGCACAAACAAGCCAGAAATCCCATTGCCCCCATTCGACACGTCCCTCTTGTCCGTGATTTGGCGCTGAGTATTGCGCAGTTCGGTGCGACTTGCGAGCCGGAAATTCCGAAAAATTGACATTTGACGTGGTCTTTAGGTCGATATATGCAAGCGGGCGGCCGTTACTACTGCAAAGTACTTTGCAGGCCGATCTGAAGCAAGGCGGATCGAAAACAAAATGGAAAAGAGCAGCAGAGAAAGTGGGCTCGACAAGACGATTGCGTTGGAGCATTTCTGACAGTAGTACGAGAGAGTGATGCGGTGTCACACATACATGGCCGACTGTTGGCCAAGCACAGCAGAGAACAATGTAGATGCTGGATTTCTTCAATACCGGCATTCACATCGTCAAGAGTTCGATAACTTTTGCCCAGAGCAAGTCATGACATTAGTATGTACCTGACTAACAATGCTGAGAAAGCAGCCGAGGCTGATGCATCATGGCCCGTCTCTGTAAGGCATATCCCACAGCCGAGAGCCGGCCACGGTCTGCACAAAGCCGCTACCAAAGAGTCAGGCCGGCGTCTGGAACCCGAGCCGAGCTTCTCCACCGAGGACTCGCCTAGCAGCCACCACCGAGGCCATTGCCGTGAAGATGTAGCCGTCGACCGTATGAATCACCCCCCGCCTCACACTCCCGTGCGCAGCCGTGACAGGGAAGGCCGCATGATACGGACTGGCCTCTCTCTGCTCCGCCGTTGGTCCCCGGGGAAGAGCATCGAGATCCAACACCAGCCGGGAAGGCGTCTCCCGCGGGTTATGTTGACAAAGCTGCCGACATCGCGTACGCGCGTCGACCTCCAGATCGTAATAAGTATCAGGACAACGTCATGGGGGAAGCACGCCACCTACCCTTCTGCGTCGCCAAAGTCGAACTGCTGCTGCTGCTGCTGCGACTCGCCGCCGCCGCCGTAACTTTGCGCCATCAGCTCTCCGTACGCGGCGGCGGAGACAACCCCGTCTTCGCCAGGGCCAGTGATGTACGACACGCAGGAGAGTTTGAACATCAACATAACCGGCTCCCTGATGACAGTCTTTGCATTTATCCCGCTCATCAAAGCAGGCGGGCTGATGAAGATGGTTGCAATTTCGAGCGGTATGGCTGAAATCGGTAAATCTTCGTCCCTTCGCAGCGATTTCCAGTATCCTTGGAAGATGGTCGACTGAGCTGGCCGTGCAGACTTGATCAACGAGATTCAGCTGGCCAATGCCGCGCCCTACGCGGCTAGTAAGGCCGCTCTGAGGACCCTGTGCGCGAATCTCAGCGCTGCATACGCAGGCCGGGGAATCTTGCCCATCTCCCTCTGCCTCGGGTCCGTGGCCACTACGGAGGGTGACAACACCTGGAAATACCTCTGAACATTCGCGCACCCTCTTAACTGTGGCGTCACTGGACTCGGACAATGACTGCATTCGACTGCAGCAGATCAATGCCGTGCTTGGGAGGTACGCGCCGGGCTCCAGGGAACAGCAGGCGACTGCAGCGGCGAGGAGCTTCTTGGCAGCCATCAGCCGTTTGTCTCTGTCTTCAGGGTCGTTCCTTAGGCATGACGGAACCAAGCAGAGGATGCGATCTACATACATGGGTTAGCTCTCTCAGAGGCATTTGGTGATGCGGGGGACCAGTCGCTACAGTAAAGGCGGCATGGCAATTGTCGTTCGTGGCGGGTTATGTGATGTGAGCAGCTCTGATGCTCTGCGCGAGGCCTACATGAGCCTGGAAGCCGGATGGTAGGAGATTATTGCGGCAAATACATAATGTATAGGTACTGCTGGAATCAGCCTTGTGCCTAGGCTGTCTCTGTTGGTGAGGAAGCAAAGCAAAAGGGTTCTTTCGTCTTCTAAATGGAAGGCGCAACGCTGATATTTGGAGCGAAATAGGTACAAGCTGGCAGCGTGATCGTACCGTCGGTTCCAAATTGACTGGGGAGCCCCGGAATGGGAAGGTGGAGCCGCGATCCACGGCAACCTGAGATCGCACTTTAGCAGGCGAGCCAATCAGACGCGTCAAAATGTGGACTGATGGTGAGTGCAATCGCGTCACAAGCTTGGATTGAACGGGAGCTTTCCATTGAACTTGCGCCCGCGCTGCAACTTTCAACATCATCAACTTCAGCTCTGCCAATCCAATCCGAAGCCAACATTCGAATACATCAATTCCATCTTGAACTTTCTTCTTACTATCGTTGGATAAGTCACAGCGATAGTCTTTCTCCGCGCAACAACCTCAAAATACCCATCATTTATTTTCACTTTTACAAGTAGCGGTTTGTCCGTCACGCCATCGTGACCACCGCATCGCAAATGGCCGACATCAACGACCTCCCTCGCGCCGAAGACGTCGATAATGTCGCCTCGACGCTCACCGCTGTCTCCGCCCCTGGCACCGGCGCGGTTACCCCGATCCCGGGCACCGGAGCCTCCACGCCCTTCTTCGAGCTCAACGAGGGCCAGCGCCGCCTCAGCCTCAACGTGTCTCTAGCCGATATCACTGCCAAAGCGACAGCTCTGTACAACCAGAAGAAGTACGAAGAGTCCGCCGAGCTCTTCTCCCAGGCCACCGAGATGCAGGCCGAGATGAACGGCGAGATGCACCTCGACAACGCCGAGATCTTGTTCCTGTACGGCCGATCTCTTTTCAAGGTTGGCCAGAGCAAGAGCGATGTCCTCGGCCAGGCTCCCGCAGCTGGCCAGGAAGAAGCCAAACAAACTCAGAAGCTGAAGAAGCCGAAGAAGCCGGCTGGTGAGAGTGCCTCTACTGAAGAGGTCATTGAGGAGAAGGTGGCTACTCTTGCTGAGGGAGCTGTCGAGGAGAAGAAGACGGACGAGTCGGCCGAGAAGAAGCCCCTGTTCCAGTTCACTGGCGACGAGAACTTCGACGAGTCTGATGAGGAGGTATGCGACTTTCTGACAATCGACTACGGCCACTTACTGACCAGACAATCACCAGGGCGAAGATGACGGAGCCGAGAACGAGGAAGGCGAGGCCGACGACGACCTGGCCGTAGCTTTCGGCATCCTCGACATGGCGCGTATTCTATACTTGAAGAAACTGGAATCGCTGCAGGCGACAGAGGGCTCGGAAGCTGGTAAGGGCAGCGACGCGGGGGAATCGAAGGGCGACCCATCGCCCGCCATCGAGCACATCAAAAAACAGTTGGGCGATACACATGATCTTCTAGCCGAGATCTCGCTTGAGAATGAGAGGTATCTGAAAGCTTTTGTCAGCTAGCACGCATGTGCAGTCCGCTGACAGGTTTACAGATATACCGACGCAATCGAGGATGCGCGGGCTTCGCTCAAGTACAAGCAGGAGCTCTACACCGAGGAGTCCGAGATCATTGCCGAGGCCCACTACAAGCTCTGCCTTGCTCTCGAGTTTGCATCCATTAGCACCGGGAAGGACGAGAATGGCGAGTCTGAGGACAAGCCTGTCGACCAGGGTCTCCGGGACGAGGCGGCCCGGGAGTTGCAGGCCGCCATCGATAGCACCAAGCTCAAGCTCCAGGCCAACCAGGTGGACTTGGCGACGCTGCACTCGCCCGAGGACAATGAGGCCACCCGAGAGCAGATCAACAGCGTGCAGGAGCTCATTGCCGAGATGGAGCAGAAGGTACTTTTTCCTGTCTTTGACAACGCTTGAGAAGTTGATGTGGCTAATGCAGCGTCCTACACTAGCTCATCGAGCTTAGGAAGCCCCCGGTTGATGTCCAGTCCGAGATCAAGTCCCAGATGTACGGTGCCGCTGCCAACGCTTTTGGCGGTCTCTTGGGCGGCGGCGCTAGCACCTCTGCCATCGAGGAAGCCAAGAAGACTGCCAAGGATCTGACTGGCCTAGTCCGCAAGAAGGCCAAGGACGAGCCCACGCCGGCAGCCGAGACGAACGGCCACGGCAAGCGCAAGGCAGAGGAGCCGGTCGACGCTTCGGCCGAAGCTGAATCCAAGAAGGCTAAGGTGGAGGATGCAAGCGCTGAAGCCAGCGCTGAGGCATAGTCGGCCGATCTTGAATCCTTGAAAGATTTTCTCATGTTCGCCAGGGACGGGTTAGTTGTGGATGATGAGACCCGGTCTGGCAACGACGAATTCCTGAAGGATTATATCATGGCTATGAAGGGTGACCCTTTTGCAAAAATTGACGAGTGCGTAAGGGATTGGTCGAAGCCCCTGGAGTGCGTCGACGTGATCGCGGAGCATCGAATCCGTCGTTTGCTGTCAGCATCGAGGCGTTAAAAGGGTGCAATGTCTCGGCCTGGTTTGTACAGTATGGTATTCTAACAGCAGGCTTTCTTTTAAAGGATGAGTGGCTGTTTTGGAGGGTATTTCTGTAGGACGGCATGCTTTCTTCTGGTGCAGTGGAAAAGGGATGGGTTATGGGAGGGTTAAGGATAGCAGCCTCCTGCGGGAGGTGTACCAAAAAGTACCAATAGTTGCTTGAGCTATAGTCATAGGCGGATCGTTATTGTATCCTTTACAGATCGTCCGGGTTCGCCATCAGTCTCGGATCGAACGTGACTGCTTGTTCTGGTCGATTTACAGTCATCAACATCCCTCCCTCATGATCCATTCCCTCGATCCTTCATCCTCCCCTTTTCCTCTCCCTCCGCCATCAATGACTTCTGCCGCTTGGCAACCATGCAAGTGAGCAAGGGCAAGTCTCGGGTCCCAACCAGCTTGCATGAAGCAAAGACCCCAGGTACGAGGTACGAGTATCGATTGGTGGCCTCGATGAAGACTTCTCTGACCAAAAGTGCCATGAGTGCGTCAGACAACTGGCGGACACTAGCGGATATGCAATGCCCTTGTGTGATGCCGGCCACATTGTTCTCCTGCCATCTTAGGCAGTTGAGAGACTCTTATCCAGCACACCATATTTGAAAAGCTGCACCTCGCCTCAGGGATTTGGATGGAATACCCCTGCCACTTGTGTTCAATAGACTCACACCCAACTAGGCCCTCCTGAAGAGTTCAGCATGCCCATGCCAAAATGACGAAAAAGCCCAGGTGAAACAGGCGGTGAATCCTACGAGATCTTAGTCTAATACTGCTGACCTCGTTTGTTTCATCACTCGCCTTGTACATATTGGTATGTCAACCGCAATGCAAGGCGACAATAACCACGCAACGAGGACATACTCTTCTAGTCACGTGCTCTGACGCATACTTCAACATGGCCCAACTGACCGGTATATCGGATGCACCACCGGCACCACAACCGATTTCGGGGCACCCTGCCTCACGATTCACAGCTGGCGACTATTTTGACGTTTCACGGACATCCCTGCCACCACCAACACCACCACCATCGTCGTCGTCGTCGTCGTCGTCGTCAAAGGATAGGTCGCGGCCATTGCAGCATCACTTCAGCATAGAGAGTAAGCAGTTCTCAGGGGCAGCCCTCAAGAAGCTGGCCACGCCGAGTCCTGACTCCGTCGTCATTCCGCTGGGCGCAGGACGGCCCAGCGCCGACCTATTCCCCTGGGACTGTTCATCACCAGCAGAAGCGCATCGCTTTGTGCTCAAAGATGCGGTTGCCTATGACCTCTCATCTGTGCTCGACTATGGACATGCCGAAGGGTCGCCGCAACTGCTCCGCTTTGTGCGGGAACACGTAAACACGATTCATAACCCGCCATACGCCGACTGGGCTACTTGCCTCTCGAGCGGATCTACCTCTGCCTTGGAAATAGCCCTGCGCATCTTCTGCAACCGTGGCGATGCCATTCTGACCGAGCACTACACCTACCTGGGTTTCATAGAAGTGGCAGGCCTCACGGGCCTTGCCACGCATGGTGTGACCATGGACGAGGGGGGCATCAGACCGGAGTCGCTGCGCGGGATGCTGCACGACTGGGACGAGAAGTTGCAAAATACTAAAAGACCCTCTGTCTTGTACACCATACCGTCGGGACAGAACCCCACCGGTGCTACGCAGACGCACAAACGAAAGCAAGAGATTTACGACATCGCTGAGCAGTTTGACCTTGTCATCATTGAGGACGACCCCTATTACTTCCTCCAGCTGGACTCGCCTACTACTACTACTACTACTACTACTACGACTATTCCTCAAACTAGAGATGTCGCTATCAACGGCAACATGCATCCGGCGAGATACTCGCGAGACGACGCGACTGCCTCCTTCGCCGGAAATCTGATCCCATCCTACCTCTCGCTGGACAAGTCAGGTCGCGTCGTCCGGCTGGACTCGGCTTCGAAGATCCTGGCACCGGGCCTCCGCATCGGCTGGGTCACGGCTAATGACAGTATCATCGACAAATTCGTGTCCTACCACGAAGTCTGTACCGCTTTCCCGAGTGGGCCGTCACAGCTGATGCTCTTTAACCTGCTCCGTGAAGACTGGGGCCATCAGGGCTTTATCGGCTGGCTGGCTAGCCTGTCGTTGCGATACCGAGAGCGGCGAGATATTCTACTGCAGGCATGTCGGCATCACCTGCCCGGCGACATCTGTTCCTGGGACATGCCCACCAGAGGTATGTTTGTCTGGATCAGAGTTGACCTGGGCAGCCATCCCTGTCTCGTCTCGGGCACGGAGGAGCTCAAGTCGCTCGACTGTTCCGCAATAGACGGCAGGATAATGACGCGCGCCTTCGAGAATGGCGTACAGGTCACCAACGGCTCACTGTTCGAGGCCTCCCCCTCTTCTTCTTCGCCGCAAGGATGCCGGGGAGCAGTCTTCTTCCGCCTGGCATTCGCGGCCGCCACCGATGCGGCATTGGTGACCGGTGTGCAGCTTTTTGCCCAGGCCGTCAGGGATGAGTTCACGCATGGCGCGCCCCAAGAGCCTAGCGAAGCATCCTCTCTCTCAGCAGCTCTTCCCTAAAAGGCCATGTTGTAGTCTGGGTTGGGGCGGTCTCCAAGCCTTTTGGTGGAGCTCTTCTCTATCCACGAGTCTGTAGATGGAACTGTACCTAAGTACACATACATATATATATATATAGGTATATATATTGGAAGTTGTGTATACAGTACAACAGTGATCCTGAGCATTGTACAAAGCAAGAGTAAAGCCATCTGGATCCTTTTCACTTGCCTAGCTATGGTCATACAGTATCCATCGCACCGCTGTTGTCCGAGCCTGATAGTCTACATATGGAAGGGCCCTGCTCTTCCGTGTCAATTGTCAGGCAGCGTTGGGGAGTAGAGTCGATGGACCATCTCGATAATCTAAGACAACAGAGGGATTAAGTAGGCGGCTGACTAGATCTCTCAACAGCCTGCTGCTCCACGAGCTCGGAATAGCGGCCTCTGTTGCGCATCAGCTCGTGGTGGGTCCCGCTCTCTGTGATGCGGCCCTGGTCCATGACGAAGATGACATCTGCTTTCTGAATCGTACTGAGACGATGGGCCACCGCGATGGTGGTCCGGCCTCGGGCGGCAGCGTCTAGAGCAGACTGCACAACCCTTTCCGATTCCGAGTCCAGGGCCGAGGTGGCCTCATCCAGCAGCAATATTTTCGGGTTTCGAACTAGGGCGCGAGCGATGGCAATCCGTTGCTTTTGCCCTCCTGACACCATGGTCCCCTTGTGACCAACAAGAGTATCCAGACCGTTCCTTTTATGCTTCCCGTTAGTGCACCGTCTTCCGAAGAAAAGAAAAAAAAGGGCATGGCTAATCGCGAGAGGGATGAATGAGATAAGGGAGCGTTGAAACTTACGGAAGTGAAAGCACCAGGTCGTATATGTCTGCATCTTTACAAGCCTTAACAATTTCCTCCTCCGTCACATTCGGGTCGCTGGTTCCTATCAGTATGTTCTCACGTATTGTACCATGGTAGATCATCGGCTCCTGACTGACAAGAGCCAGGTGGGTTCGATAAGTGTGGATGTCGAGCGAGGAAATATCCTGGCCATCTACACAGACGCAGCCCGAGAGCACGTCGTAGAAGCGTTCCAGCAGCGCTATTGTAGTGCTCTTGCCGCAGCCGCTTGCACCCACCAGAGCTGCGTACTGTCCCGGTCTGACCGTGAAGCTCAGGTCCGACACGACATCTCGCGTGGGCCGCGTGGGGTACCGGAAACAAACGCGGCGGAACTCGATACAGCCCTCCATGCTCTCGATCCCTGTAGCTCCGCCGCCCCGTCCTCCTCCGTCCGCGGCGGTTGTGCGATGCAAGAGCTTCTCGAACTCGGCCGCCGCATTCTTCGCCTTGGCCAAGTCCGGGGCACTGGCAAAGATGGCTGACGCCGAGTTGACGCTGAAGACGATTTGCGTAAAGCAGACGAAGAACTGGAAGATACTGTACTCGTGCCTGGCCAGCAGGGTGCCGCCGTACCAGAAGGCCAGGGCGGTGCACATGTAGTAGACGCCCTGGGCCAAGGCGTAGAGAAGGGCGGACTTGAGCGAGGGGACGACGCCAGCGCGCACCTGGAGGAGCAGCTGGCGGTGGTAGGAGGCCAGCACGGCGTCCTCCTTGCCGAGGGAGGCGATGGTGCGGACGGCCGTGATGGCTTCGCAGGCGTAGCTGGTCGACGCCTCGTACGCCTTCTGGGCGCGGGCTTGGAAGTCGGCCAGCATGGCGACGCGCCAGAAGCCGCAGCCCATGACGAGCGGCACGATGGCAATGCACACTAGCGCCAGCTTCCACCCGAGAGCCAGCGCAATGACCGACGCCGCCGTCAGCCACACCGCCAGTATCAAGATGGTGCTGAGCGTCACGCCGCTTATGCCGGCCAGATTCTTGGTCTCTGTGGATAGGAAGGAGAGCAGCGCACCGGTGGAGTTCTCCTCGCGGTCGAAGAATTCGACATCCTGCCGTAGGATGGTACGAAAGGCTTTTGCGCGTGCGCGATGGATCATCTTCTCGACGCTGATCCCAAAGACGACGAGGTGGATCGAGTTGGTGAGCAGAGAAGTGACGCCGAGCACGAATAGCAAGAGCGCCCATAGATTAGCTTGCGTCCTGATCTCGTCGGACAGGTCAAGTGGCAGGGATAAAGAGGCAATTGCCTTGGAGTAGATGACGCTCTGTGCTGGTGTGAGGCCGCCGGATACGATGACGAAGATCAGTCCGACCACCATCGGCTTTCTCTCAGGCCTGTTGAACGATCCAATGAACTTGATCAAGCTCAAAAACGTCACCTGGAGAGATCCTCCCGCCGCCTTGGGCGCCGAATCAGAGCCAGCTTTCGCCTCGATTACTTCCTTTGTGTCCGACAAACCTTCCCTGGGGGTCACATGGCCTGGTCCTTCACAATCTGCCCCTTCATCTTCTGTTTCTGACACCTCGGCGTGACTCATTGCTAGAAAGCTCTGCTCCTCCTTGTGAAAGCTTTGAGCCTGCACGAGCCTGGAATACAAACCGTTGGCATCCGTCAACTTATCATGAGTGCCTTGCTCCACGACCCTGCCGCCGGCCAAAACGACAATATTGTCTGCGGATCTGATGGTGGATAGGCGGTGAGCAATCACGATGGTCGTGCGACCGGCGGCGGCCTTGTCGAGGGCGGCCTGGACGACCTGCTCGGATTTCGTGTCAAGTGCCGACGTCGCCTCGTCGAGCAGGAGGATCTTGGGGTTGCCGACGACCGCCCGCGCGATGGCAATTCGCTGTTTCTGCCCGCCCGAGAGCAGGAGGCCCTGTTCTCCGACGGACGTGTCGTAGCCCTCCGGCAGGGAGATTATGAAGTCGTGCGCGTTGGCCATCCTGGCAGCCTTCTCGACTAGCTCTCGTACCAAAGTCTCGTCGGCGGTCGACCCTTCGTAGACGCTGCGCGGAAGCCCCATTTTGACATTCTCCAGGACTGTCGTGGAGAAGATGGCCGGTTCCTGGCTGACGAGTGACATCTGCTGGCGAAGCCATCGCAATTCCAACGATTGGATGTCGTGCCCGTCTAGAAGTATTGCACCCCGGACCGGATCGTAGAATCGTTCCAACAAACTGATGACTGTACTCTTGCCCGATCCTGAAGGGCCCACGAGCGCGGTGGTCTGGCCAGCTGGGATCACAAGATTCACATCTTTTGCAACGACGACTTCTGGTCGGGAAGGAAAAACGTGCGTCACATTGCGCAGCTCAATGTGGCCCTCGATCTTGTCGGGTACGATCTTCCCCTCTCTCGACGTTGGGTCGATGGGCGATTCGCGATCGATGGTGCTATAGATCCTGCTGGCGGCGGCCATGGCGCTGGCAAAGGCCTGGATATGGGGGGCGATTCCTCCGAGAGAAAATGAGCCGTTTATGACTGCCATCATGATGGTCAAGACCTGGCCAACATGGACCTGACGCTCAACGAGGAAACGCGCGCCTTGCCACAGGCAAAGACCCTGGGTCATGAAAAGGATGGCGCCGAGGGACGCGAGCATCAGACCCTGCACGACTTGCATGCGAACCCCATGCTTCTCGGCTGCTTTCAGGTGCGAGTCATACTGTGCCGCATGTTTCTCGTGGCTACCAAACGCGGCGACCGTCCGGATGGAACTAAAGGCCTCGCCAGCGATACTGCTCCCATCACCGGAGCTCTGTATCGCCTTGGCAGTGAGGTCCACGACACACCTGAAACCAAAGACCATGACGCCCACGAGGCAGATTATGGAGGGCGTGGCGATGAGCGCGAGCTTCCAATACTTGATGTAGGCTATAATGACAGAGCTGACAAAGGCAGCGACGGCAGACATGGTCAGGCCGACCTTTTGGGAGATGCCGTCCTGCACCAGGTTGACGTCGGCCGAGATGCGCGTGGTGACCTCACCGGCGCCAAGATTGTCAAAGTAGGCCATGTTCTGGCGCAGTATCGCCGCCAAGTACTCCTCGCGGACCTTTCGTGCGATGCGCTCGCCCGTGTGGTGGAAGCCCACCGTCGACAGGAAGACGGCCCCAAACTCGGCGATGCCAATGTATACATAATAGAGGATGTTCTGGTTCAACCGTGACATGAACTCTCCGTAGGAGATTGTGTCAGTAGCTATGTCTTGGAAAGCCGTTGCCAAATTTCCAAAGAGTACCTATACGTAAAAACACCGGCCGCCCCAAGGTTAGCCACGGGCTCGCGTCCAATGCCACTCACATGGCACGAAAGATGCCAATCATACACTCAACAAGGGTAGCGCCGCGCCTGCAGCAATAGCACAGAGCGCACTAGTGGCGACGACCACGATGTCCCAGATGTCTGCATATCGATACAGCGCAAGATATGATACCTTGGAGGTCATCCCGCGGTCCACGTCATCAACAGCCTTCTTATTGTCCATGACTGGCACGGTGTTTGGACCTGGCCTACTCGTTGCGGCTGCCGGCCGGTCACCTGCCTCACCCGATTCGAGTCCGGGTGGCAGATCCGGCCGGGCCCCGTGGGTTCGGACTAAGTCACCGCCGGCGTCCGGGTCTGGTGTGCTGCTAGTTTTGCCACACGCTTCTGCCATCATGGAGACATTCTGGAGGTCCTTGGGATTGGCCACCTCTGTGTCAGCTCCATGGCTCCGAGGAGGACCATGTATATCCAGTTACCCTGTCGAGCCGACCTGCCCTGCAAATCTGATCTTCATGAAGCGATGTGTTGTCACTGCCCGAGCGAATCCGACACACCGACACCGACACCAAGGACCGACACCTTCCAGTTACGGCCAATCTGTGGGCGATCAAGCCAACCTGGAAGCTGGCAACATAGCCTGGCTCCATTAAGTCTAGTGCTTATTGCCAAACTCCGAACCTTCCATTGTCGTGCGACACTCTCTCTGCAAGATACGAACACTTTGGAGCGTACGAAGGTACTTGATGAGGAAGGTTAATCTGGAATTGCGAAAGGCATACGTGAAAGCTGGGACTAGCGCCATCCATCGGGCTTACACCGACCATGGTACTGTACCTTACATGGCTCTATGTAGGAAGGCTGATGGGAGACTCTCCTCCTTTCCTACCCCAGGGTGCAAAGCACGCTTGGCTTTGCACAACCAGCTAGTATATACGCTTGACACTCTGGATTCCAGACCTTAGGTACTGTGTATACTTCTTTGCCTTGGGAGGAGGGTGGGGTTTCAGTTGAGGCACCAGGCCTTCCGATAGCAGGGACCAAGCCGTCTCTTCATGACTGGTAGCACAATGTTCGGCAAAGCACACGACCTTTTATGATATGCCGTAAACCATGGCCATCCTCACCACGGTCTGTGTTCTCGGCTTGCTGGCGGCATGCGCAACGTCATCTTTTGCCAATGACCACCCACAAGCACGACTAGGCATAGATATTGAAGCGGTCCAGTCTGCATACCCTCCCGGCCGCGATGGCGACGGCGATGGCGATGCGATGAGCCCGATCCGCCTCAACTTCTCCTCGGCAGCCCCACACATTTTTCATTCCACCTTGTCGCTGCTGAAGCAGCTCCCCAACACCGTCTTTCCCAATGGCCACACCGTTGTGCCCGTGGTCATCCCGCCCCTGACCCTCTTCCACCACGCCCGCCGCGACGCCGACGCGCCCTCGTCTCCGGAATGGGTCGCCTTCGACTCCGACATGAGCTACGGCATCATGGGCGGGCACCGCAACGTTTGGATGTGGACGTACCAGACCGCTCGGCCCGTGAGGGCGCTCTACTTTGACGGCGAGAGCGGCAATTTGCAGGGCCTTGGCCAGTTCGACGTCCAGATGCTGCTGCTCTACGGCAACGTGACCGGGCCGTCGGGCATGGACGACCTCAAACTCGAGTACGAGCGTGCGACGGGGCTGTGCGACTGGCTCGCCGCGGCAGGACTCCGAGGCTCCGGATCGGGCTATGAGGGCGTAGTCAGGATGAATGCCGGCTTTGAGATGATCTGGTGTGACTTCTCGAGTGATAGCCTCAAACTGGTTAGCAGAATCAACGTCACGGCGCCGCTGCTCCCAGAGGATGAAGGCGCCGGCGATGGCGACGGCGGAAGTGAGGCTACGAGCGCAAGCCTGCAGGCCCGTGACGAGGTCTCCGGTGGTGGGCTCCTTGCGCAGCGCACATGCGCCACTCCTCTGCCGTCGTCCCTGGGCGTGACCACTACCAGTGCCACCACCACCCGACCCAGGAGCACGCCCAATCTCCCGGACATGCCTCCCGACTGGAAGGATGAGCTGCGCCGTGAGCCCTTTCTGCGAACCCGGAGCTGGGGCTGGTTCGACAGCGCAACATGGCACTAGGGAGCTTCTGGCGCAGGGGCGGGCGTGGGAGAGACGCGGGCCAGGCTGTCCGGTTGCGGAGTGCTGACTTTCTACTCCAGAAAGTTCGCAAACCAGTCATTTAACAGGGCGCTCGAGGAACGCCAGAGGCTGAATCTGACAGACGATGGGCTATGGTCCGGTCCGGGAGACGGTACCAACAGGACGGAGGCGTTGACACAGCTCCGCAGGAGGAGGAGATTCCACCACCTGGAGCATGCAAGCCAAGAGGAGGCCCGGTTGATGAAGAAAGATATCGAGATGTCTCTGAAGATGCTTATGCATGACGAGAGTCGCTGTTCGGGGGCTGACTGGTCGCTCATCGCGAGCGATATCGTGCGGAGGACGTCCGGCTTGTTGGGTGACCTCGAGTCGTTCCTCGCCTCCGCACCAAAAGATTGGAGTGACGAACGCAGTGTCCGGGAATGGTTGCACGGCGTGAGAGGCCGGAGCCACATGTTCATGGTAAACTTTTTGCAATATCCCGAGACAGAAGATCTGTCGGTGTGGTCGACGCGCTCGAGCCTATTCAACAAGACCTACAGCCTCTGCCGGTCCAGATACACGGCCCTACTTGACGAGGGGACCGTCCTTCTGATGCCCGAAGAGGCCGAACAGCAGTGGGCCGTAGAGGAAACATTCGGCACGATATGTTTGGTTCAGCTCCACGTCGGATTCGGGATAGAGCGGACCTGGAGAGAGGTATTTGGTGGCTCTTATAGCAAGCTTTCCGGATCGCTTCCGATGCTGCGCGAACGATCTTGGTCCTGGAGTCGCCAGCTATCTGAGCTGACTGCTTGGCTCGGATGGGAGGATAGTAACATCCGCTGCAAGGACGTGTGCGCTGCCAACGAGCGCTGTTATATCCCCATGTGGCCCATCACTCGGCCCGAGGAATCGGCCAATTCCCCGAGATCAGTAAGGACATCTCGGAGGCCATGGGTTCACTCGGATGAGACGGATCTGTGGCGACCCAAATGTGTGAGCGAGGTGTGCATAGAGGGTCTGTGTAACCTATGATGTATAGACACCTTTCCAATAACATACACGTGCACGGGGGTACTGGAAAGATGTATTGGACACAGGTTTCACGTGTTGGATTGTATAAAATGTATAGCAAAATACGTCCACTAAGCCAAACTACATGGTAGGCTTCAGCGACACGCCCACCCAGAGCAGCCTGGGCGGACTCAAGACCAGAAGATGAGCTTGGGCTTGCCGCCCGTGACATCGGAAGGGAGCAAGCCTATGAAGCTCGACATGGCGATCCTCTGCGTGTCCTCACCGGGCTCCAGGGGACGGACAATGTGCATGTTGCGCGAGTTGAAGAAGCAGAGGTCGCCCATGCCCGGCTGAAAGGTGGCGGTGGCGCGGCCCTTGACGAGAGCCTCAAAGTAGCCGTACGTGTCGGGGTCGCGGTACTGGAGCGCGCCCGGCCACCACTGCACGTCGAAAACGGTCGTGCTGCCGCCCCGCGTTGCAGGCGACAGGTACAGGTTGACGGCCAGTTGGTGCGTGATCTTGCTGAGAATCCAGTCCTCGGTCGCGCAGTCGTACGGCGCCCAGTCGCAGTGGATGGGCACTCCCGAGTTGATCTTCCGCACGATCCCCGAGAAGTACGTCTTGCCGGGGCCTTCACTGGCTACGCCGACGTCGAACTCGGGCACCAGCTCCGCAATCATGCGCGACACTTTTGCCCAGACGTCCTCGCCCGCAATCTCGGCCAAGCCATTGTGCATCGTGCGGTACTTTTCGCACTCTTGAAAATATCTCTGCTTTTCTGCCCAAAATAGTTAGTATTTAAACTACGTGGTAATGTTGCTTGACGCTGGTGTCCCCGGCTTTAGAATAGTGTCGTATTCTTGTTCTCTATCAGGTATAGGAACGTGTCTGCGAGGCAGTACCTACCATCTCCAGCTCTATTCTTGAAATCTTCTGCCGATTGCGCCTGGAATTCAAACTGGGCAACGCCTACTTTCGATACTGGGGGCCCTGTAACGTGAAGATAGGGCGAGATCAAAGGGATAAAGTGATTGTATAATGCTTCGCTCTGGGTCGGCTTGAGGAACTGCTCCTCCCTCACCAATGGAGTCCTTCCGAATAAGAGATCAAGAAACGCCTCGCGCGTCAAATTTGTCGGGCTTGTCCTTTCCCATTGTGATTCAGCAGGGATGGCCATGTCAGATATTGGAGACGATTTCGACTTGATATGGGCAGATTATAGACTATAGTAACCCGTCTTTACACGAGAAACTTCCAAGATAGTCCGTACAATATCCACCCAGCACAAGGAGGCAGTACATGTTAGTTACACATGGCCATGTAGGATAAAGGAATAAACTAAGAAATGTAACTGATCGCCTGTGCCTTGTCAAAGTTGTGCCCGGAGCGGGGGCTGTAGTGGTACTTCCTCACGCCTACTTAGATCCTACTATGTACGGTAATTGACACGGGGACCACGGTCCACGGAGACCAGAGCACTTGATTACTGACTAACACAGCCCCTTAGCACAACCCTGCCATGGTATTCGGGCCGCCGGGCGGATGGATAGTGCTGCTCGTCATAGCGAGCGACGTCGAACTGGCTTAGAGGGCGATGAATACGATGGGCTGGTCCATCCATATCACACGTCATTAGCAATGGACGAGGAACACGTAAGACTTATCAACTACTACCTTCTTGTTAAGACAGATCCTACGTTCGCTGGCAATCGACTGAGCAATGCATGAGGCCTATCAGCTACTAATTACCTTCTTATTGAGGCAGTCGGCTCCGAGCAGTCGCTTATCAATCTCACTATCCACAATTATTCCAGAGCCTGAAGCATGGGAATAACTGCATACGATGCATGTGTGCATGCCGTCTACTTAACCGGGCTTTGCAGGTACTTGCGCATGCAATGTCCGCGGGTGGCCTGCAACATGGTAGTGGACCCAGGCCGGTGATCTCCCCAGGCTCCCAACGTCGTCAGCTTTTGGCAACTGAGCAATGAAGCAGCAGGCTTCATACTCGTCCAGTGCCGCTACGCCAATCTATTATAGCGACACCTGCGAGATCTCTACACGACCAGCTTGTGTAACGTTCCGATATGGTGCAACCACTGATGCCTGCTGCTGAGCAACCGACGGAGGCATCGCCGCTGTTGAAACCTCAGGATGCAGTTACGTCCAGCGACGAGCAGCAGCAGCAGCCTGTTGTTGAGGACATGGATGCTGGCTGGAACCAAGATGCAATCCGCGCCCTAGTCTCAACCACAGTCTTTCTCATTTTATTCACCTTGGCCGATCTACTCAAGTACGTTGCCGTCATCCGTCTGCTGGAACTGGGCGTTTGTCGCGAATATCACCGCATACATGACCCCAGTCTCGTGGACGACAATGGTTACGTGCCGGAAAAGCTCTGCAAACTGGCCGAGATCCAACAGCGCCTCGCCCATCTACGCGGTTATTACTCGGCTCTGGACTCGGTCGTTGGGCTTGTTCTCACTGTGCCTTATGGTCTGGTCGTTGGCCGGTTGGGGGAACGCCTGCTCATCGCCATCAACGTGGTAGGATACCTACTATCTTGTGCATGGTTCCTGGTCGTCTGCTCTTCCTGGGATACATTTTCAACATGGACGGCCGTGCTATCGCCACTGTTCAGAGCCATTGGAGGCGGATCTCCTTTTCTGTTCTCCTTGGTGTACTCGATCGCTGCTAAACACATCCCAAGCTCAAAGAGGTCAGTCTTCGTACTGTCCCCTGTCTGTCCGTCTAGGCTCCCATCTTCCTTCCCCATCCCTGTGAATTATTGGCCATGTGCTCATGAATCTCGAGGCATAGATCATCTGGCTTCTTCATGTTCCTAGCTGCGCAGACTATCACCAGCACCTTTGCGACTTTGATCGCCGCCGCGTTTCTTGACCATGGATTTCTATTTCTGCCGTTGTTGCTCAATTTCCCCATCGGTCTGTTATGTATTGCCTCACTTGCCTTCGTCCGCGGCACCAAGTCTTCCGGCTCGGCAACATCAGGTCGTCCTGACGTACAAGATGACGACGACGACGAGCATATCAATAACAATAATAACAACAACAATGGTAACCTGGACACATCGCGGTCTATCCGACATAGTGCACGCATCCTGGGCGAAGTCTTGCAAAACCCAGCTGTTCTTGTGCTCCTAGCTACAGTCCCCGTCGCCAAAGCGGTCAATCCGATTGGCGAGCTCACGTGGCAGTATATCCCAAAGAAATTTGGGATCTCATTTGCGGAGGTAATAAGTTGTCAAAGCCACTTCCAGACTTTGGCCTGTAACTGATCTTGCCGTCTCCCTGACTCGCGTGTGTTAGACCAGCCGAGTATTATCGATTCCGTCCCTTGAATGTGTCCTCCTGCTCTTGTTTGTCCTTCCGAACATAAAGAGTCTTGCCCAGAGCAGATACCATGCGTCGTCTATTAAAGTCGATCTGTACTTTGTTCAGTACGGTTTCCTCATACAGGCCGTTGGTTGCGTAATCATGGCTTTTGCTCAGACTCTAGCCGTCTTCATACTCGGTAGGCTGTTACTTTCATACATACACATATGGCAACCCTTCATTTCTGTTTTTTCTCCTTCGCCGTCTCTCTTCCTCAACCTATGGTGGCAGACCTTGCTAATGCCAAGTGTGCACAGGAATACTCGTGTTCGCACTAGGCTGCAGCACGAGACCGGCTTTGCAATCTGTTCTCGCAGACTTGGCCCGCAGCCGTGAGCATGTGGCCGTCCTCTTCACGGTCATTGCCGTTGCTGACCTGATTGGCTCTGCGGCCGGCACCATCCTGCTCAATTGGGCCTTTTCCATTGCCCTGGATTGGGAGATGGGCGTGTACCTCGGCTCGCCATTCGCCCTCGTCGGTGGGTGTTTCATAGCCGCGTTCGTGGCATCCGTGTATATAGGACGTAGCGCATTGCACCATCACTCAGGGCGGGGTGCGTGATATATATCACCACCATCACTCAGCTTTTTATGGACCTTGCTCGCTTTGATGCAAAGAAACCGAGCGACGTACGTCTCCTTGACTTGGCTAGACATAACTTTCTATCCACTCGCGTACGTGCCTCTGATCCTCATTTGCTGAAACTCGCCTGCCGTCATGTCCTTCTCGTCATCGTCCGGTCCCCCACCCAGCAAGGGTCGTAGGCTGACTGATCGATCCGGCTTGGCGAAGTAGGCAATGGAGTAGCGCGCGTCTACAAGCTGGCCATTCTCAATGTCCGGCCGTTTCGGCAAGTGCACTCGGTGTCTTGTGCTGTGAAGCCCCGTCCACTTCTGTAAACAGTCTCCCGCATTGATAATGCACTCGTGCCGTCCTCCGCTCTCGACGTCGACGAAAATGCCACTGCCGAACGGGAACTCGACTTCTGCACGATTTTAGACGTATCAGCATTTGATTTGCGTAGGGGTGAAAGGGCTGCCACCATACGTAATCCACCAACGGCATCTTGAAACAGTAGAGTGATGGTGCCAAAGTCTGTGTGAGTCGCGATGCGTGTCGAGCTTGCAAATTCGGATCTTGACACGGCGGGGTAGTGCGTCAAGCGCAATTCATTGGACTGGTCGGCATGGCGCTCGCTCAGAGTCTGCGGAGGGAGCCCAAGGCCAAGAGAGAGAGCCTCGAGAATTTCACATTCGGCCTGGTAGCAGGCTGAAAAGAAGGAGGTGAAGAAGGGTTGGAAGGTGTCTAATACGCCCGAGGGCGGCCAAATGTTGCTGTATAACTCGTCCCGTTCAGATCCAATGTCGTACGACTCCTGTCGAGGGGGTGAGCTGAGCTTCCTCAGTTCGGGGGATCTGCATCTGGGGTTATCGCAAAAGAAGGGGGGACATGGAGACGGACTTTCATATCTTTCAAGAGCGGCATGGGCGCCTTTGATTCGTAGTTTGAATGCGTGGCCACGACTTCTACGCCCAATGCGCTGTACCCTCTGTGAGGATTTGGTGTTGGCGGATGAGGAGATTTCATCTTCTCTTCCAGGGGCAGTTGAAAGAATTGCTGCGTCTGCTCAAAGACAACACGATTAGTCCCGACGCCGCCTCTAGCTAGGAAAAGGGAATTCGAACCTCGAGAAAAGCCCTATCGATATCATGTGGAGGGACACCATGGTTGACTAGCCGGACGAATCCACGTCGCTTGAGGCTCGATACGAGCCTGTTGCAAAAGTCATCCCGCTCCGCCGTGTTGGTACTATGAAAATCTCTGAAGTCAAGTCGATCCAGCATTTTTGTATGATTTTGATCTACTTTGCCCCGGCGCACTGCGGGCGTTATTCGCAGTTTAAAGTGTGATCACCCACCTACTGCATGATTTTATATTGTTGGTCAGGCACAAATATACTGTCCTAGAACAGAGTATACTGAGAAAAATGCGTCCATATCAAATGTCTTCGAGGTCCCTAATAGGAGCATACCCTTGTATCGATGCTATTCGATGACAGTCAAGGATGAATAACCCCTAGCACTCAGACGGGCCCTGTTATAACAATATATACTGTTGTACTAGATCCGCGGGAATACTTGTGTGACGTGTCTTGCATGCATTCGTGAATCTTACATGCATTCGTCAACCTCGTCCGATGTGGAAGGTGACGCGCTGTAATGCTATTCGAGATTATCAGAATTCCGGGAAAACCAGGCCGTCGGTCGCCCAATTAGGTAATGATATGTCTCATTCTCGTAATTCTAAACAGGAGGACCGTCCAGAGACTGGTCCTATGAGACTGGATCTAGAAATGGTGGTTTACTTGGGCAGGATCCAGATCCCATAGTGATAATTTTGCCCCTGGGGGTGGTCTTAGTTTAGGCACTGGGCCTTCTGAAAGATATAGACGTACCTTAGCTGAAGGTTCAGGCTATGACTGTTGGAAGACCTCATTCCAGGAGCCGGGAGATGGGGAGGCACCACGAGGGGCTTGGCAAGGTGGTGACGGTCAGGGGTATGGCGGCAGAGCCCGGCTTACTAAGCTGGGGTCGCAGATCTTACTCCAGATCCCAGATGCCACATCCCACGCAACTCTGGGTCTTCCTTTTCCCTATACACATCTACAGAATCAATCATTTCGAACCACTACAGAACGCGGCCCCCAAAGGGAGGGCATCTACCGTACGATAACCTGGTGATACCAACAATAACCCCTTATTCCAACAACGGTCCGCGTTCCGAGGCTGCAAATTATATTTTCGTACAAAATAATACGGAGTCGAGATTTGTCCGAGCTGAGAGGCATGACAAGATTCTCAACGCATGGAGCATACCATGTCTCTCACTGACGAGCTTGGCAGTCTGGCTGCCGCTCCAGTGGGAGGGACGAGTGGCATCACGGAACCGCACCTCGAACCCACAAACAACTCTGCGACTTTGAAGGATCTCAACAAGATATGGCAATGGAACGCCTCAGTCCCAGAGCCAGTCCAAGGCTGTGTTCATGACATGATACATGATATAGCTACAACCCAGCCTCGGGCCATGGCGGTTTGCGCCTGGGATGGAGAATTCACTTACTCTGAGCTTGATACTCTGGCCAATCTCGTTGCCTATAGGCTGATCGGTCTGGGTTGTGCCCAAAGGTCCAGCATTCCCATCTTGTTCTCAAAGTCAAAATGGACCTGCGTCGCCATGCTGGGCGTAGTCAAGGCGGGCTGTAGTGCAATCGTCCTGGATGCAACCCAGCCGGACACTAGGCTGCGTTCGATTGTACAGCAGGCCAGTCCACCAGCAATTGTTTCCTCGGCAAGCCATCGCAATCGAGCTTCACTGTTGGCCAATGTCTCGATACTGCAGCTGGACGAAATGTTGTTGGATACCTTGCGCCAACCCATCAAGGCCAAGCCTCCACTACCGATGGTGCAGCCTTCTGATCTGGTTTACATCTCATTTACATCGTAGGTGTTACCTTGCAGCCCACTCGTCGGTGCTTCTTTCAACCTATCACGTCTGTGTAGGGTCAACGAGCTTCCTTCAGTGGTCAATTCGCTGACTGCTATTGCATCACACGAATATAGTGGTACTACAGGGCAACCTAAAGGTGCTTGTATAAGCCATTCCAATGTTACGAGCGCTGTTCACTACCAAGGTCAGCAGCTCGGGTTCCATCATGGCTGCCGCGTCTTCGACTTTGCGCCGTACTCCTTTGATGTGGCCTGGAGCAACTTCCTTCACACACTGTGCGCCGGCGGCTGTCTCTGTATTGCGTCCGAGGACGAGATGCTAATGGATCTTTACTCGGCCATTGTTCGGTTCACGGCGACATTAATCAACGTTACGCCTACCGTCTTACGGACTTTGAGCAAAATTCCGCCGGGGTTACAAACGGTCCTTTTGAGTGGCGAGATGCCATATCGGGACAACATTACACAGTGGGCTGGGCACGTCAGACTTCTCAACACATATGGTCCTACGGAATGTACGTTCAAGAGTGCCTTTTCGATACTCCATCCTACACAGGAAGCCCGCCCAGACATCGGCAGAGGTGTTGGCTTTGCCACGTGGATTGTTGATCCCAGTAACGATCGTCAGCTGGTTTCCATAGGTTCGGTGGGCGAACTGTACCTAGAAGGACCGTTGGTCGGGCAAGGATATTTATCGGACCCGGCGCAGACGGCCTCGGCATTTATCTACGACCCACCCTGGCTCTTGGATGGCAGTGTGAAAGGCGACGGCAGGTGTGGTAGGCTCTATAAGACGGGGGACCTCGTCAAGTATAAGCCAGATGGTACACTGCTCTTTGTCGGTCGCAAGGACGCCGACCAGCACAAGATTAGGGGACAAAGGATAGCACTTGGAGACGTCGAACACCACGCGCGTGCCTGCCTGGATGAGACGCCACCCGCCATCCCAGTCATTGCGGATGTCATACGTCCCAGAAACAGTGACAGCAACTCATTAGCTCTGTTCGTCGTGGTCGAGAACGAGGATAGGGCGCGGCTCAAGGCTGTCATGGATGGCCTCGAGGGTAAGATGCGACAAGTCTTGCCGGGATTTATGATTCCTAGTGTCTATCTGCCCATTCAGGCGGTGCCGGTCGGTCCTACGGGTAAAGTAGACCGTCGCCGACTTCGCGAGATGGCAGCCGCCTTGACATCGAAGGAGTTGATAGACCTACAATCCACCATCCTATCTACTACGGAGTTCCAGGCGCCCTCCAACAGGATCGAAGTGGCATTGAGTCAAATCTGGTCAGAAGTGCTGGGCCTTGACTCAGCATCAATCAGTAGGTTGGACAGTTTTCTGAGGCTCGGAGGCGATTCAATAGCAGCCATGAGGGTGGTCGCCGAGGTCCGGGGCAGAGATCTGTCTTTGACCGTCGCGGATCTCTTCAGGACCCCAGTGCTCAAGGACTTGGCCCGGGCTACGAAAACGCATACTGTGCCTCGCGAAGCCCCAATGATTGAACCATTTGCATTGCTCATTGGGGCAAGCGAGAACCGTGGCCCGCGCGAATCCGCGGCGAGGTTGTGTGGCGTGGGAGTGGACGAGGTTGAAGATATTTACCCTTGCACACCACTGCAAGAAGGCATGCTCGCAGTCACAGCAGCTCAATCGTCATCTCGACCGCAGGGTGGCACAGACTCGTCGCGTTCTGAAATGTACGTGTCGAGCACGGCGTTTCAACTCCCAGGTAACACTGATCGTCGACGATTCGAGAAGGCATGGTCCAGGACTCTAGAAGCCGCATCAATTCTCCGCACGCGAATAATAAATCTTGCCGGACACGGCCTTGTCCAGGTCGTCTTGACCCGTCAGTCACCTCTGCGCCGCCATGCACATATCGACGATTTCGCGAAAGAGGCGAAACCCATGGGGCTTGGGATGCCGCTATGTCGAGCCGGCCTTATCACATCTGCTCCAGGCTATTTCGTCCTGGAAATGCATCATGCCATTTTTGATGGCTGGTCTACGCAGCTCATTCTCGAGGCGTTGGAGGGTTTCTACAGTGGTGGGCAAGAAATGGTCCGACCCTTCAGCCCGTCCCAACCATTCATTAAGCATGTCCTGGCTGCCAAGGGTCCGGAGACAGCCAGTTTCTGGCTGCATCAGCTCCAGGATTCTGAAGCGACAACTTTCCCATCTCCCAATCACCGTTCTGGAGACGGCCTGGATGTCAGTCACTCGATTCGCGGGCTTCGATGGCCCCAGACGGAAACGACGCCATCCACAGCTGTGCACGCAGCTCTGTCCTTACTTCTTGCCACTTATACAAACTCTTCCGACATCAAGTATGGGGCGACGGTGAGTGGCCGGGGCGCGGCTGTGCCCGGAATAGAGGATATCGCAGCACCTACCATAGCTACCCTTCCCGTACGAGTCAGGGTCGACTGGAATCAGACAATGCAAGACTTCCAGCAGCAGTTACAGCAGCAAATGGTGGACATGACGGAGCACGAGCAGTTTGGTCTTCAGAATATCCAGCGAATCAATGAAGAGATCAAGGAAGCCAGCCAGTTTCAGCTGCTGTTGGTCGTTCAGCCATCTCGGCGAAAGTCAAACTCAAATTCGACGACGTGTGGTCTCTTTGCGCAACCAAAGACTCTCTTGTACACAGTAGACGATGGGATTCCATACAAGGAAGGGCAGCTACCCATCGGAGAGCCTGCCAGGGTAACCCTGGTGGCCAAAGACGGGCAGACCGACAGCATTGGGATGCACAACTCGTACGCCATGATGATGGTTTGCCAGCTGGAAACGGATGGCCTCACGCTCAATATCAACTTTGACTCCGGCGCCATTGACCAAAAGGCCGTTCGTCTGTTCGCTGCGCAACTCGAGCACTTGGTACGACAATTGTGCACAGCAACCCCATCCGTGAATGCCAAAAAGCTCGGCGACATGTCTTTCGTCAGCGACACTGATCTTGCACAGATCTGGCACTGGAACAGGGTACTGCCCGACGCTGTCGGAGAGTCCGTAATCAGCATGGTGGACGACATGACTGCTGCCAATCACGGGGCGCTAGCTATCACCGCTTGGGATTCCGAGTTGACGTACCAACAGCTCAAGGACCTGACTACGGCCTTGGCCGGCAGTCTGCATAGGAAAGGCGTTCGTGCAGGATCCGTTGTTGTTCTGAGCCTTGAAAAGTCCTCGTGGATGGTGGTTGGCATGCTTTCGACTTTCAGGATTGGAGCCATCGTTGTACCACTTTCAGCACCGACCTCGAGTCAGCGCGCCCAAGACATTGTCGCGGCTTTGCGGCCTTTGCTCGTGGTCACATCGGACGAGTCTGACGCGGCGTGGTTCAGTCACTTCGTATCTACATACTCCATATCAGACATGACACAAGACATGGATCAGTACGATGTCTCCGAGACAACATTTCATGCCAATCGCCCGTCAGAGCCCGCCCTGATACTGTCTACGTCTGGTTCGACGGGGGTTCCAAAATCCATCCTCTGGAGTCACGGCAACCTGTCAAGCAATGTCCGTGCACATGCCGTCTCAATGGACATCACTTCCACATCCCGAGTGTTCCAATTTGCCGGCTACGAGTTTGACGTCAGCACCGTGGAGGCTCTATCAACGTTATGCGCAGGAGGATGCCTGTGCATACCTTCAGAATCAGACCGGATCAACCACCTTGCCGACACCGTCCGCGATTCCAACGCCAACTGGCTGTGTCTGACACCATCAGTGGCCGAGACCATCAAAGATCCGCATCAGGTGCCTGCCATCACGACTCTTGTGCTGACGGGAGAGAAACTGCCACACAGGACCGCGTTCAAGTGGGTCGAGCGTGTAAGCAATGTATACAACTGGTACGGGCCAGCGGAAGCTTCCGTGGCAACTACGTGTCTGGTGCAAAAGCATACGTGGAAACCCGGTATGATCGGAAGGAGCACCAATATGGTGCTCACCTGGCTGGTCAGTCTTGCGAATCCCGACAGGCTAGCTCCCATCGGAGCAATAGCAGAGCTCTGGCTAGAAGGACCAATCACCGCGAGCTACACGGGTCATGCCGACGACGTCTTGCTACGTAACGAGCAAGCCCTCCTCAGCCCTTTGTGGCTGTCGAAAGGGCATGGGGATGTACCGGGCCGAAAGCATCGAGTATATCGAACAGGCGATCTTGTCAAGTACGACGCGGATGGCAACCTGATCTTGCTCGGCCGGAAACACGACTCTCAGCGGAAGCTGCGAGGGCACAGGATCGACCTCGGCGAGGTCGAGGCTTGTGTGCAGGCATTCTTGCTGGGCAAGTTGGAGCTGGACGTACAGGTCGAGATATGCACCCCAGGGAACGGCAGCGCGGAAACACTGGTACTTTTTATCAGTCCCTCAGACAAGTCTGTTGTGGCCAGTTCCACGACGGGAGGACTCCAGAGTGCCCTAGACTTCGTCAGACTCTCCCTTCCTACCGAAGCAATTGAGGAGTATCTCTTGGGACGCCTGCCATCGTACATGGTCCCCAAGGTCTACATTCCCATTGAAGGGATCCCAATTAACCCTGCCGGCAAGACAGACAGGCGGCGATTGCGCGAAATAGGGAGTGCATTCACGTACGAGCAGCTGGCGGCGATGCAGCCTGTACGCCAGAATGCCAGGAAGCCCACGACGGCCATGGAGAAGCGCCTGCAGCAGCTCTGGGCAGAGACGATGGGTATCGAGCAGCAAGCCATATATGCCAACCACAACTTCTTTCGCTTGGGCGGTGACTCGGTGATTGCAATGCGACTGGTAGCATCGGGACGCCAGAAGGGACTACTGCTGACCGTCAAGATGGTGTTTGATGCGCCCCAGTTGGAAGAAATGGCCAAGAGGGCCACGGTGGCGGAGAGGGACGGCAAAACCGACTGCACCGCCGCCCGAGAAGTCCCTCCGTTCTCGCTCTTAAACGGCAGTTGCAGTGAGGCCGACGCAAGATCTCTCGCGGCACGGTTGTGCAATGTACCCGAGAGCCGTATCGAGGACATGTATCCATGTACAGCCCTCCAAGAGGGCCTTCTGGCCCTGGGTGTCAAGAGGCCCGGTCAATACGTTTCGCGCAGTGTCTTGACCCTCCAGGCTGGGATCGAAGTGGCGCAGCTGAAAAGCGCATGGTCGGCCACTGTCAACAAGATGACACTACTGAGAACTCGCATAGTCGACATCCCCGGGCAGGGATTTGTACAGGTCATCCTCGATGCCCTACCGCTGCGTGCCTTCTTGGATATAGGTTCCGACCTCGAACTCGAAGACTACGTCCGCCGGGATGAGCAGGAGCCGATGGGCCCCGGAACAGACTTGTGCCGGGCTGCCATCATTGGTAGGAACTTTGTCCTCACCATTCATCACTGTACCTACGACGGCAACACGCTGCGGATGATGCTCGCGCAGCTAGATTCGCAATATCACGGCAAGTCCGGCATGTCAGTTACCCAGTTCAAGAACTTCATCCAGCAGGTTGCGACGGTGGACCCGCAAGAGGCTGCCGACTTTTGGAAACGATATCTCTCAAGTGCGGAGGCAAGGCAGTTCCCACTGCTTCCTTCGGCATCCTACGAGCCGCAGGCCAGCGAAGAAGTAGTCTGCTCCATCTCTCTAGACTGGCCACGGATCGGAATCACGCCGTCCTCGATATTGCGTTCGGCCTGGGCTCTGTTGGCCACACAGTATACATCGGCCGACCAAGTTATCTTTGCAATCACGGTCGACGGAAGGCAGGTCGACATGCCAGGTATTGAGAACTGCGCCGGCCCAACCATATCGACGATGCCCGTGGTCGTCACGATCGACCGGGACGAGACGACGGCAGGCTTCATGGCCCGGCTGCAGCGTGAGATGGTGCAGAGGACTCCGTACGAGCAGTACGGCCTGCAGAACCTACGACCGCCACGTGGCACCCTGGATCATCGACTCCTACAGACGTTGTTTGTGGTTCAGCCAGTGGCCGAGGGAAAACACGAACTCGACAAAGATGGCCACTTGTTCCGGGCGCGTAGCTTCGCGTCCAACAAGGACACGCTGGGCGTCGACCCTTTCAACAGCTACGCCCTTATGGTGGTCTGTCAGCTCGCGACTTCTGGCTTGCGTCTGCGCATGAGCTTCGACAACAGCATCCTCGACGCGGAGCAGATCCGCCGCATGACTCGTCAGTTCGAGACCATTATCCGCCAGCTCTGCTCCGAGGACTGCGGCACGATGAAGGTCGGCACGATCCAGACCGCCAGTGACAAGGATCTGAATGCCTTCTGGTCTCAGAACGCAGAGCTGCCCCCAGCTCCGGACCGAACCGTCATCGACATGATCAGACGGGCGGTACACGGGCAACCCCACAAGGTAGCCATCGACGCCTGGGACGGCCAGTTCACCTACCAGCAGGTCGACCAACTCTCCACAGTCATGGCCCGCAACCTGGTCAGCCAGGGGTTGCCCAGGGGCTCGGTCGTCTGCCTGCACTTTGAAAAGTCGAGGTGGGTGCCTGTCGTGCAGCTCGCCACATTCAAGGCCGGCGCCGCCGACGTGCTGCTGTCGATCTCGGTGCCCGACCTGCGGGTGGCCAGGGTGTTTGCAAACCTCGGCGTCAAGTTTGCCATCGCAAGCGACTCGCGCGTGGCGGTAGTTGCGCGGTATGCCCGCGGCTTCACCGTGGACGAGCTCTTGCAAAAGACGCAGACTGCTGCTCTTGACTTGCCGGCACTACCGGCTCTCGACATGGGCGACGCCGCTGCCATCCTCGTCTCGTCGGGCAGCACGGGAGAGCCCAAGCAGATACTCTGGAGCCACAGGGGCATAGCGGCCAACGTGCAGGCGCACGGCGAGTACCTGGGCGTGAGGCCGTCGTCGCGCATCTTCCAGTTTGCTTCGTACGATTTTGACGTGGCCACCATCGAGTCCATGTCGGCGCTGGCACACGGCGCTACCCTGTGCATCCCGTCCGAGACGGAGCGGCTGAACGGCACCGCCGCCGCCATAAATCGCTCCGCCGCCAGCTTCGTCAACATCACGCCGTCGACGGCCCGTGCGCTCGATCCGGACGACGTGCCTACCATCGATACCCTCGTCCTGTCGGGTGAGAACCTGCTGCAGCGCGACGTCGACCGTTGGAAGGGGAGAGGCCTGCACGTCCTCAACTGGTACGGCGCGGCCGAGCACCCGTCAACGGTCTGTCGAGCCGACACCGACTCCTGGTATAGCGGCGTCATCGGCTCGCTCCACTCGAGACAGCCCACGCTGAGCTGGCTGGTCGACCTCGAGAGCCCCAACAGGCTCGTGCCGCTGGGGGCCGTGGGCGAGATTGCCTCCGAGGGGCCTCTGAGCTCCGACGGCTACGTCGCCAATCCCACGTTGCAGGCGCAACGATTCCGCCGCGACCCGGCCTTCCTCGTCTTTGGGCGTGGTAACGCTGGCCTAGGACGGGGGGGCAGGCGAGGAGTAATCTTTTGCTCCGGAGACCTAGGCCGGTACGACAGCCACGGCAGGCTGAGGTACATGGGACGGAAAGACGCGCAGGTCAAGATCCGCGGCCAGCTGGTTGCGCCCGAGGAGGTGCAGCACCAGATACGCACCCACATGACGCGGAAGAGAGGGAATGAGGAAGGGGAAGAAGAGGAAATCTCGGTCGTGGTCGATGCCGTACAGCTCCACAAGCACAACACCAACTTGACTCTCGTAGCGTTCTTGAACGTGGCCACCGACGACGAGGTGCAGCGGGCGACGGCCGGGCTGGACGAGAAACTCAAGAGAGTCCTGCCTCCTTACGCCATTCCCGCTCACTACATCCCCGTCAAGTCGTTCCCCACCAACGCCTCTGCCAAGATCGATCGCCGCCGGCTTCGTGAGATCGGCGCGGCCTTTGGCCCGTCGTTGAGTCAGTCGTCGTCGTCGAAGAACGACAGATCTACCCGCAGCGCACCGACAACCACAGCCCAGAGAGCGCTGCGAGAGCTGTGGTGTAGAGCCTTGAGTGTCCATGCCGACGACATATCCGCCAACGACAGCTTTCTGCAGTTTGGCGACTCCGTCTCGGCGATGCGGCTGGCCGGATTGGCCAGACAGCAGGGCTTCCTTCTCACCGTGGCCGAGATATTTCACCATCCGACGTTGGAGGACATGTCAAAGATTCTACGAAACCTGGATAGGGGAGGAGGAGGAGAAGAAGAAGAAGAAGAAGAAGACGCCACAAGCTTGCTTACACTCGTTGTTGGCCCGGACCAGGGGCCTGCGGCCGAGGTTGTGCGCGAGCAGGCAGCATCTGGTTGTGGTGTCGGCACAGACGAGGTTCAAGATGTATTCCCTTGCACGCCGCTGCAGGAGGGCCTCCTGGCCTTGACCATGAAAAGGGAAGGCGACTACGTGGGCAACACTATACTGCAACTTGCCCCGGACGTCGATCTGCTTAGGTTCGCTCAAGCATGGAACACCGTCGCCTCTACCATTGACATATTGTGCACGCGCATCATCGACCTACCCGGGCATGGTCTGGTACAGGTCTTACTGCAGGGGCGGGTAGAGGAGAGCCATATCGAAGTCGAAGGCATTCACGAATACCTGGAGAAGCAGGGCAAACTCCCTATTGGCCTGGGCTCGCCGCTCATGAGGTACGGCCTTTTTGCCGACAGCACCGTCGGAACGGTGTCGCCCTCGGCAACGTCGGAGTTCATGCTGGCATCGTGGGGAGGGGGCAGCAGCCGAGATGTAGAACATGGAACCGGCAGCAAGCACCTGCAATATTTTGCATTAACGCTGCACCATTCTATATATGATGGGCTGACGATGCCCCTGATCCTGGACAACCTGGAAGCTGTATACAACGGTGCAGCGCCTCTGCACCACCGTCCCTTCCGGGCATTCGTCAAGTACATCGGCAACCGCGACAAGACGGCCGAGGTCGACTTCTGGCGAGCCCGGTTTCAAGATCTCCAAGCAGCCCAGTTCCCCGCCCTGCCATCATCCACATACTATCCACGAACTGACTCGTCGCTGATGTACGTGGTCGAACGTGTGGGGTGGCGCAGGGACAACATCACTCCGTCGACGGTGATACGTGCGGCCTTGGCGCTACTGCTGCTCGGCGGCCAGTCCACAGCCGCCACAACCACCACGTCCGCCGACGTAGTGTTTGGTGAAGTCGTCGCCGGACGCCAGGTGCCCATGCCCGGCATCGACCGGGTAGCCGGCCCAACGATCGCCACCATACCCGTCAGAGTCACGGTTGACAGACAGGCCAACAGCACCAAGTTTCTCGCGGCTCTGCAACTTGACGCCATCGAGAGGGTTCCTTACGAGCAGACGGGGCTGTCACGGATCCGCCAGATCAGCGACGAGGCGAGGCAGGCGTGTGAGTTCCAGACGTTGCTGGTCGTACAGATGCCCGAAGAAGAAGGAGGAGGAGGCCGAGAAGGCAACTTGTTCAGGGGCGAGGTGCGCCGCCGCGGCGCAGAGCACGATGCGCGCTACCACGGCTTCCAGACCTACCCGCTCTCGCTGATCTGCACGCCCGACACCCGCACGGACAAACTGCAGGTGAGGGTCTGCTTCGACTCCGCCGTCGTGGGACGCGAGGCGGTGGCGAGGATGGCGCAAGACTTGGAGCTGCTGTTGCGCCGGCTCTGCTCTCCCGACCTCTACGGCGCGTCTCTGGGCCAGGTCACCTCGACGCGAGAGAAGGACCTGACGCAGATCTGGAAATGGAACTCTGAGGTATTTCCAGGTGTCGACAGGTGCGTCCACGAGCTCGTCTCGGAGATCGCACGGGCCCAGCCGGATGTCACTGCCATTCGTGGCTGGGATGGAATCTTGACTTATGGTCAGCTGGATCGTGCCTCCACTAGGGTAGCCCTGCGACTGCGCGAGATGGGCATACAGCAGGGTCAAGTTGTTCCCATTTGTTCCGAAAAGTCGGTGTATGCACTGGTCGCCCTGCTCGGCGTCAGCAAGGCGGGTGGCGGCGGATTGATGCTAGATACCATGCTACCAGAGGACCACCTTGGGCGCGTTATCAAGGGGACGAACTCCGGGGCCTTGATTCTCTCGTCCATCTCGAAAGAGGGACTTGCTTCTAGACTCGGTGCGGCGGTGGTGGTCTTGTATCCCGACTCAGACCTGATTCAGCCGTCGGCTGCCCACGACGGGGACACTTCTGTGGGCGAAGAGCAATTACCAACAGTAGACCCTACATCCTGCTTCTCCATCATCCTCACCAGCGGAAGCACAGGGCGCGAGAAGTACGCAGTCGTGCAGCACCGCAACATCAGCAGTGCCGTGTTCCACCAGAGGAGCATGCTGCGACTGGACCACAACAGCATGCTCTACGATGCCGCGCCATCACATGCTTCTGTTGCAGCCTACTGGGGTGGCTTCCACGTGCTTGCTACAGGCGGAACCTTGTGTATCCCCAGCGAAGACGAAGTCGAGAAAGATCTGGAGGAGAGCATTGGCAGGTACGGCGCCACCGATATCTTCTTGACGCCGTTAGCCGCCCGCACGCTGGACCCAGCAAAGGCTGCTGCTTCGGCGACCTTGCGGAACGTCTACCTCGGTGGGCAACAAGTCACGACGCACGACACGGCGCGGTGGCTACCCCATGTTGAAGATGTCCTTGTCGTCTATGGGGTTGCCGAGTGTGCACCGGCTGCCATGTACTCGCGGGCACGGCATAACACGACGATGACGCCGACGGCGACGACACCTTTGCAGTTATCCTCGACAATCGGCAGAGGCATCGGCGTTTCCACCTGGGTAGTGGACGCTCAGAATAGTGAGCGCTTAGTTCCCATTGGTACCGTAGGAGAGCTGTGTCTAGAAGGTCCGCTCGTGGGCCTTGGATACTTGCACAACAACAACAATGACGATGGGCAGCAGAGTGCCACTGCTGACTTCATCGAGAGCCCGAGTTGGTTGCTCAAGGGCTCTCCAGATGGAGTTGTGCCTGGTCGAAGTGGTCGGGTGTTCAAGACGGGAGACTTGGTGAGATACGAGCCAACCAGCGGCCAAATCATCTACGTCGGCAAGACAGACGGGCAACACATGCTGCGGGGGCAAAGGGTCGATCTTGCTCAAGTTGAGCACCATGTTCGGTGCTGCATCGGCGCTGGCAGCTCAGAAGAATCCCAATCTCGTTCTGTGGTGGCTGCGGAGATTGTGGTCCCCCATTCCGTCGGCAAACCTACGCTCGTGGCATTCATCTCGGCGGCTGCTCTAGCTATGAGCTCATCGCAAATGTCACTGCGAGAGATTCAAATGAAGCTGCAGGGATACTTGCCTGCTCACATGGTTCCGACGGGTTACCGTGTCGTCGAGTCCATTCCCTCGCTGGCAAGCGGCAAGACGGACAGGCGGCGTTTACGTGAGATGGGGACAAGACTCAGCGCGGACGAGCTGGCAGTCGGCCAGCAGCGTCACGCGAGTGGCGGTGGTCTGCCCACCACCGATTCCGAGCTCCGCCTTCAACAGCTGTGGTCGACGCTCCTGGACACCCCAGCCGATAGAATCCTGAAAGACAGCAACTTTGTCCACCTCGGAGGAGATTCCATCTACGCCATGCGGCTCACTTCCCTCGCCCGCCGCAAGGGAATCTCGTTGACTGTCCATGACATTTTGCAACACCCTCAGCTATTCGAAATGGCCAGCGCCATGACCTTGCTGCCCTCATCCAGTACGGCTGGCGGCCGGGGGTTGGCGGTGAGACCCTTTTCGCTTCTGAGGCTGCCCTCCAAGAAAGCTGCTGCCATATACCACGTCGCAAGACAATGCGGCGTCGATGCTTCCCATATCCAAGACATCTTTCCCTGCACGAGCGTGCAGAAATCGCTGCTATCCATGACTGCCAGGTCCGCCGGCTCCTATGTAGCCAGGTACTCGCTACGGCTGCGGCCAGAGATCGACCTAGCCCGCCTTAAGGAGGCCTGGGTAGGCGCCAGCCGGGTAACCGCGCCCATCCTCCGATACCGGATTGTCGATGTACCCGACGAAGGCCTTGTGCAGGTGCAAATCGACGAGCCACCTCAATGGGACGAGTACGACGATATTGACACTTGCCTGAAGTGTGAGGATGGACAGTCAATGGGTCTCGACACGCCTTTGACGCGACTGGCAGTCGTTCGCGAAAGGGACGCTTCGTCCTCCTCCGACGAGACCCAGAAGTCATCGTGGCGGTGTTACATCACCCAGCATCACGCCATATACGACGGGTACTCAGTCGGTCTACTGCTCGAGGAAGTGTCCAAGGCCTATTCCGGCGTCGTCGACGACGATGTGGCACCAGTAGCCACCTTTCAGGCCTTCATCCAGCACAGCCTAAATGTCGAGCGAGACGACGCGTTGAATTTCTGGCGGCAGCAGTTTGCAGGGTGCGAGGCGGCTCCCTTTCCCGCGTTGCCGAGTCAAGACTATCGACCCAAAGCCGACAGTACGATACGCCGCAACATGGCCGACCTCGAGTGGCAGGGACATGCTTCCAAATCCGCAGTTATCAGGGCAGCGTGGGCCGTCCTGGTGGCGCACTACACGCGGAGCGATGATGTGTTGTTGGGGGCCATGGTCTCGGGACGGCAGGTGCCCTTGGCCGGCGTCGACCGCACGATTGCGCCTCTCATCAGCGCCGTGCCCCTGCGGATCAGGGTGGACCCGAAGGAGAGCGTAGACAAGCTCTTGCAGTATATTCAGGGGCAGTCGATCGCCATGACCGCCTACGAACAAACGGAGCTGCTCGAAATCCGCCGCGTCAGCGCAGAGGCCGACGTCGGCACCCGCTTCAACATGCTACTCGTGGTCAACCCCCCCGAGGAACGTAATGGCGACGTGATGCGGCAAGGCCCGTTCCTCCAGGACCAGCCGATGGGAGATGTGTCCAACCGCGACGGCGAGCTGGACGACTTCAACCCGAATGCCGTCATGATTATGTGCCACCTAGGCGACGCCAATGTCGGTCTGAGGCTGGACATCAGCTTCGACTCCTACGTCGTGCCTGCGAAACAGATGGAGCGTATGGTCGCCCAGTTTGAACATGTGTTGCGCCAGCTCAACGACACCAGTGCCCTTCAGCGGCCAGTCGAGGATATCAGCGCCATCAGCAAACAAGACATTGCCCAGCTCTGGACGTGGAACTCGCCACTCCCCAAGGCGACAGCGAGATGCGTCCACGACCTCATCGGCGACACGATGCAGCGGCAGCCTCAGGCTCCAGCCATCTGTGCATGGGACGGCAACTTATCCTACTCTGAGCTGGACACGCTCTCGGCCAGCCTAGCACGTCATCTGAAGTCTCTTGGCATGGGGCCAGGAAGCATCGTGCCCCTTTGTTTCGAGAAGTCGGTCTGGTACACGGTGGCGGCACTGGGCGTCATGCGGGCCGGTGCGGCTTGTATTGCCATGGACTCGACGCAGCCAGAGTCACGGCTTCGATCCATCGTCCAGCAGGTTCTTCCCAGATTCATCCTCGCGTCGTCCGCCAACCAAGACTTGGCTTCGCGGCTTTCTCACGACGCCGTGGTTATTGTTGTCAGTCACGACCTCACCATTGTCCGGTATGGGCAGCAACAAGGTCCCACAACGGGCGGTCTCCCTGCCGTTTCTCCTTCTGATGTGCTATACGGTTCGTCCTTGTCCATCCCCTTCTATCTTCTTGACTTCTGGCCCTGTCCTACCCTCTACTTCTGCTCGTGATCTGCAGTTCTCTGTTCTGTCACCGAAACAACGACAAATCAGGCTAACTCGACTGTCTTCCTCCGATAGTCGTCTTCACGAGCGGATCAACGGGCGTGCCCAAGGGCATCGTGACGACGCACCAGAACTTTGCCTCGGCAGCAACCCACCAGAGCGAGGTGCTGCGGATCCGGCCAGGCATCCGCGTCTTTGACTTTGTATCGTACAACTTTGACGTCTCGTGGTCGAACCACCTGCAGACGCTCATCTGCGGCGCATGTCTCTGCGTGCCCTCGGAGCAAGAACGTAGGGATGACATTGCCAGCGCCTTCAACCGCATGGGGTGCGACTACGCCTACTTCACTCCATCCGTGGTACAGTCTCTGGATCCGTCTGCGCTTCCGGGCCTGAGCGTCTTGGCGATGGGAGGCGAGCCGCTGCAGAGCCGGGAGGCGGCTCGATGGCCTCAACTGGCCACGGATGGAGGCGGCATCATTGGCATCTATGGCCCGGCAGAATGTGCCCAAGCCGTCTCGTTCATGTCGCTGCAGACCACTACAACCCACAACAACGTCGGACACTCGTTTGGCGCAAGGACGTGGCTCGTGGAGCCCGGCCGTCCTGACCGGCTTGCCGCCATTGGCACCATTGGCGAGCTCATGATAGAAGGCCCGACTGTCAGCAGCGGGTACTTTGCAGACCCGGCCAAGACGGCGGCAGCCTACATTCAAGACCCCGCCTGGCTCACCGAAGCCTCAGCAGCGGGACATACTGGGCGCAAAGGCACGCTATTCTTGTCGGGCGATCTCTTGCGGTACAATCCAGACGGGTCCCTGACCTTTATGGGACGCAAGGACGACCTCGTCAAGCTCCGAGGTCAGCGAATCGAGTTGGGCGAAGTCGAGCACTATGTTCGGTCCTGTCTGCGCGATGCGAGCCTGTGCGCGGGAGGTATTGCCGCCGAGATCATCACGCCGCGGAACAGCACCAGTGCGCTTCTTGTCGTCTTCTTCGGTCTTGCGAGGCGGGGGGAGGAGGAGCTGTCGGCTGGAGAGCGCGAAACTAGGCTGTCCCAGGTTGTTCAGGGCTTGGAAGACAAGTTGTGGCATCACTTGCCACAGTAGTAAGTCTATATGCTGCCCTACAATATGAGTGCGACGGGATCTGACATTGTCCGTCTGCAGCATGATTCCGGGGGCCTACATCCCCCTTGCTAACATCCCAATGACGATGACTAACAAGACGGATCGGCGGGCCCTGCGCAACTGTGTGAGCTCCCTGACGTTGGAAGAGCTTGCACGGATGCAGCAGTCGACAGCAGGCAGAGACCATCAGCACCGCCGCCCACCCTCGACCACCATGGAGACACGGTTGCAGGCCTTGTGGGCCGCTGCCCTTGAGATAGACCCGAACAGCATCAGTGCCGACAGCAGCTTCCTGCGCATCGGGGGCGAGTCCATCGCTGCCATGCGGTTGGTGGCAAAGGCGAGAGCGCAAAGGCTGCCCCTGACCGTGAGAGACATCTTCAAAACGCCGCGACTGTCTGAGCAGGCATTGTTGGTCACTGAGACGATGAAGAGCAGCAATGAAAATATCAACGCGCACTCGCAATACTCGCCGCCGCCGCCGCCATTTTCTCTGCTGAAGTCGTATGACAGCAGCCGCGAGACGTTCCTGGCGCAGTTCGTGATGCCCGTGATCGACCGTGACAACGGCACCGTCGCCGACGTGATGCCCGCCACCGACTTCCAGAGCCTTGCCGTCACGCAGGCCCTGCAGGACCCGCCTAGCCGATACCCTCACTGGATCCTGGACCTGCCAGTGGACACCGATTTTGCAAGGCTCGAGCGTGCCTGCGTCGAACTCGTCAGCCGTCTCGACATATTACGAACCGTCTTCGTCCGGGGGCCACGCAACAGGTATTGGCAGGTCGTCCTGAACAACGGCTTCAAGCCGGCCTACATGCAGCTTGATGCTGCCACGGAAAAGGACGACGATGACATCGCAGCCTTCACCGACGCGGCCTGTGAGCAGGATCTACTCACTCAACCCCGGCGCCTGGGCCGGTCCTTCGTCCGCTTCATCGCCATCAGAGCCCGTCGTTCAGGGCTGCACAAACTCGTCTTCAGGATTTCGCATGCCCAGTTCGATGGCTTCAGCTGGCCCACCGTCCTCCGTACCCTTTCTAACATCTACTGCAGCAGCAGCAGCGGGGAACATCAAACCGTGACGCCCACGTTCGGTCAGTACATGGCTGTCAACGACTCGAGAAGAGATGAAAACATCCGGTACTGGACCTCCAGACTGCAAGGATCCTCCTATCCACGCTGGAGCGGGACCGACCCAACGAACAGATTGTACGGCGCGGAGCATCGACTGACGGTCCAGGAGTGCGTACCTATGCCGGACATGGGTTCGTACGACGACGGTATCTCGACGGCGACGCTGTTCCACGCCGCCTGTGCCGTCGCGCTGTCCCGCACGTTCAAGCAGCGGGAAGTGATCTTTGGGCGTCTGGTCACGGGCCGCACCGCGCTGCCAGGCTACTTGCAAGACGTCGTTGGGCCGACCATGACGGAGGTTCCCGTCAGGGTGGTTGTGGACGCTGACAACAGGAGCCAGAGCAATCTGGCGGCCATGGCGGCCCAGCTACAGGACCAGTTGTTGGAAGACTCAAGGTACGAGGCCATCGGGATGGTCGAGATCGCGAGTCGCTGCACCGACTGGGGGGAGGATGCTGTGGATTTCGGTTGGAGGACCTCGTTTCAGCAGCAAAGCGACGGGAATGACGCCTCCGAGTTCAAGTTGCTCGGTGTCCCAAGCCGTTTGGCTGTGTACCAACGAGACATGCCGGCCCGCTCCCGGCCCGAGGTTTACGCCACGCCCACAGCAGACGGCATGTTGGGCTTGGAAGTCGAGGCCAATGCCTGTCTCATGTCCAAGGAAGTGGTTACAGCATTCCTCGCGACGCTTCAAGCTCTCCTGTTGGGCGGTTGTTGAGACACACGTAGATGCATATGGGTATTAATGGAGGGGTATATTATCTACGTACCTTGCAAGTTTTGCTGTCCACCATGCCAATCAAGTGGCACCTCGTCGGCAGTTCCAGGATCAGCACGAATGGAGCAGTGAGTCGCACAAAGGTAGTAATGACAGAGTTGTTAAGCGGACTGAAAAGAGGTCGGCTTGGCAAAGATATCGCACTCATCCTCTAGACCTAAAACATTCCTTCGTCAGACAGCTCAGGACATGGCAAGCTAGAACGACACACCCTTTCCAGGCTTATGAAATACAAAGGAAAGTGTGAGTACTGAGCTACACTGGAGGCGAGTGCTTTGAATCAATATGTGATCGAGAAGTCGAATCGTCACCGGGAGTGGGAGAAGCAAGCAGTGATTGGATAATGTTCAACGGAGGATAGATGTTGCGGAGGGTCAAAGTCGTGTGAGCGTGGGGTAGTGCACGTGTAAGGGAGCCCCGTTAGAAGCATCGGGCCGAGACCCTTCTTCTTCACATGAAGTCTTTCACCCTGACAACAGCGGCCGCCAATGTTTCTATTGACTCTGACAACCGCGGGCGGCATAGGGATTACCGTCTTGTATGTCTATGCTCGCCTCCGATACGGCGCGTGCGTATGAATCTTCTTATCGTGGCGGGCTACACCACTGGCTTCGCTCCCGGCTGGGTCTCAGACGATACCATATCATTTCGCATCCATCAAAGCTCCTTTCGGCTTTCCATTGTCCCTGGTCCGAGCATGGTTGAGCACATGTGCCGCTTCACAACCACAAGTCCAGCATAGGGCAGCAGACAACTAATGTCGGACGCTGCTACTGCTGGGAGGCCGTTGCAGAAGCGGCACGCGAATAAGAGTCAGTGATAACGCCCCCAAAGTGTAGCTCTTTTGCGAGTCCGTCAATACTGATTGATGTCACTTGTTCAAGTTACCGCAGCAAGCTATGCCGAGGCTGTCCACGAGTTTGTTCGACATCCGACTGGCGTTGGACTGAATCACGAAGCCCTGAGCAGGTTCCTGCGTACCACGCTGCCTAGCAATATTGTGAACAGAAATGTCTCGGCAGGACCCTTTTTGAAGCTATATGTCTTCAGCCCGGACGCTGAAGAGGTAGATGCGGTAGCACCATGTGGCCCTTCTGTCCCGTCGCCACCTCAGAGTTCTCCCCCTCGCTGATACAGAGGCCCAAGAAGGCACTGGATGTTGGACAAGCCGCAGAATTTCTTCGATTGGAAGACGTTTGAAGCCCATCAGATTCCGACGAAGGCTGAATCCCCGGCTCAAATCATCCTCCTGTCAGGCTACCCTACTCCGGAATGGCTCGGTGTGGTCGGCGCCAAGTACAAGATCGACCCCGAACTACTGGCTCGCTTCCTCGACATCCAGGTGACGGAAAAGTTCACCGAGTCCTTCGCCTTACCGCCCCTCCCAGCAGCTTCGTGGAATATACTAGAACAGCCGATTATCACTATTGGCAGGACTGGCGCGCTGAAAGGCCTGTCCCCGCGAAGCGTCACAGCCATGCGAGCTGAGGCAAAGCGTCTCCTGCGTTCGCATCACACCATCCTGACCAGTCAACCACACTCGCCAAGACTTTGTTCTTCCGTGATACGCAACATCACAGTGCTCGATCAGTCACATTTTGCGGTCGAACAGCGCGTCTGGATCTGTCTGCAACCCAAACAAGGCATCAGCCCCTGGGTACTCGTAATCTGGACCGACAGCGGCGACAACGGCAACGAGACCTCACTACAAGCGATATGGGACATCTTACCGCACGAGATCTGGACACAGGGTCCATTCCTGATACCCGCCACACGGTACAGGCCGAACACGGGGCTTTATTCGCACAAATACCCCTCGTTCGAGGCTCCACCCGCAGCAGCATCGCGGCTGCTCCGCGGCTTCGAGACGGGCACCTCACTTCACATCAGTTTCGGGCGTACCCTCCGCTCAGACCTGATGTCGAGAGACGCTCTATACTGCCTGACAGAGGTAATCGGCCTCGCGGCGAGCTCGGAGAACCAGTTCCTCAACCTGCTCGAGCGCAAGCTCGTGGAGTACACCGACGACGATCAGGCCGGGGACGTCGACATGCTCCCCAACCTGACTTACCTGCGCAACATACTGTACCGCCACAGAACCCAGGTCTTGAGGGTGCTCGACTGGCTGAAGACGCCGCACAGGACCCCGCCGTGGCCCTCGACGAACGACAAGAACGCCGTCAGGGCGAGGGACAACATCCGGCAGGAGTACGAACATCTCCTGGAGAGGGCGCACGCGCTCGTCGCCCAGTGCCAGGAGGCTATTGCTGTTTTGATGAACACAACAGCGATCCAAGAGAGCCGCAAGGGCATCGAGCAGAGCGAGAGGATGAAGAAGCTAGCTATGCTGGCGCTGATATTCGCGCCCCTGGCGTTTGCGACGAGTATCTTCTCGATGAATGTCGTGGAGCTGCAGGAGCTGAGGGTGTGGCATTGGCTCGTCACGATGATGGCGCTGCTGTCTGCCGCGCTTCTGTTCTACAGGCTCGATATGCAATGTGTTCGGCTTACCCTGTGCAGAGCTTGGCCGCTTTCGAGACGACGGTCGGAGGCGTTGACTGAAAAGGTTGGCAATGGCGAGTAATGGATGAAGACCAAGCGCAGGCGCCGATACGCCACCTTGTCAGGATCAGTAGATTGTCCGCGAGATGACGCCGACAAGTTTCACGTCTTCTGGTTTTGAAGCAGATTGAGATGAGAGAATGTTATATTAATGCTATCGTAGCGAACTGTTCGGGGCGAGTATGTAAGTTATCTAACGAGACCAGTAAATTACCAGATCATCGTAGTCCTGCTCTTTCAGCTCCTGTACCGTCCTCTTGTCCTCCGGCACGATCACCGATCGCAGTCAATAAGCTGTCCGGAATGCATGCTCCGCAGCATCGTGCCGGCGGACGGCCGCGTACAGTTGGCCCTGCTTGTACGTCGACCGCGCCAGCTCGTTGCGGTGGTAGGCCCGGCTGGCGAAGATTTTGAGGGCCTGATCGAGATAGGACTGGGCATTCCGGTAGTCTTTGATGGCCATGTAGTCCATGCAGAGCCTGTGGGTGACGTCTCCGATGCGGTGATGGCCCTTGCCCGGGGTGGCCAGCCACTGATGAAGGGCTCGGCCGTGGTATTCGACTGCGTGCGAGACGTCGCCTACGCTGAGATAGACGTTTCCTAGGGCAAAGAGCACCTTTCCGGTCCTGTTTTGAGTTCCAGTTAGCCTTGAGGGATTGTCAGTTTCACGGAACGATACGGACTTAAAGGTTCTGACATCGTCAACGCCATAGTTTCGCGCATATATCGTCCTCATCTCATGCAACGTGTCGAGCGCCTCGGTGTACCGTCCCTCGATCCAGTGCACCAGACCGATATTGCCAAAGGGGAGACCCATCATTGTCTCGTCATAGTCATCGAGCGACCGCCAGATCTCGGCGCACTTGCGGAAGCTCTCCAGGGAATCTCTGTATTGCCCGTTCATCGCCTGGGCCACGCCGGCTTCATTGTAGGTGTGGCCGAGCTCGAAGTCGACGACCAGATCCCCCGTGTCGGATTTTCGAGCGAGAGACATGTTTAGGTTTTTCAGGCTGTGCTCCAGGCAGAGTTCGGCTTTGTTCGTTTCTGCTGCGGCGGTGCTGATATTCGTATGGGCCTCCCGGAGTTGATATTCTGCCGCCTCGTTTGGTCCGGGCACGAGCAGCAGACGCTCAGCTATCTTCTGTGCGGTCTGGTAGAAGACCACGGATTCTTCGGGGAACCCGCGTTCGAGCCAATACCTTGAGTGTGTGTTAGTTGATGCACAAATGAGGGCGTGTGCAAGACTTACCAGCCCGAATCGTTAAAAAGACGAGCCGCGATCTCGCTGGCGGCCACCTGTCCGGCTTCGAACATCTGGCGATAGTGTGAGAAGACGCGGACTACACTTGGGAATATGACGGCACATTTCGGATAGCGTTAGATTTCCCACCGCGCGAGCAGGTCGATGAAGACCCAGGATTCTGATACCAGCCCCACTGCCGCCATCAGGGCCTCAGCCCTCCGGGATACGCTCATGGCCTCTCTCACAACATCCTGGACGATGCGGTGCAGCCGGAGGTTCTTCGAGCCCTCCTGCTGATTTTGCAAGACGAGAGACGACTGTATCAACTGTCTGGTCGATGACTCGAACCCGGCCTTGTCCGTTGCGAGTCCCGGCAGTCCGGCCACTGACATGTGGTCTTCGAAGATGGCTTGGGGGACCTTGTCGGGGTCCAGGAACGATATGATCTGGAGAAGCGACAGGGTGTCCGGCTCTAGGGGCTCCAGTCCTAGTTTGGCCGAGAGCGTGAAGACCCGGCGAGCCCGGTCCTCCTCGGTGGCATTCCCGATCCGCCCGTCGTAGAGCGCGTGTATGCCGGCGTCGTTGAGCATGTCCAGCATCCGGGTGCGGGTGACGTTTGAGTTCTGCATCGTGCTAGATCCCATCACCAACATCCCAATCCACGACATTCGCGGGCGCGAGGCCGAGTTCACGATCGAAGCCAACGGTTTCTGTCTGATGAAGTTTGATCCCGGCGTCACGAGGAGTACTACGACGACGCCAAAGTCCGCCAGATTTTCCTGAAGAACGCTGCGGCGGCGGCTAAACAAGTGCTCGGCGCCAGTAGAGTCCAGATCTTCGACTACGGCGTGCGGAAACGGCAGGACGAATTCCCCATCTGTACGGGGGAATTCTACAAGCACCTGCAACCGTCGGCGGTTGCACATATTGGTTAGTCTTGAGTCCGAGGATATGCACGGCGACTAAAACTTGGCAAATCCAGACACGACCGAGGCGTACGCCGAGGAAGTCCTGTGGAAGCTCAACCCGGAAGAGGCGCCAACTATCATAAGGCACAAATGGCAATGGTTCAAGTGAGGCTCCCATCACTCTCTACTTCCACGCACTAATTGCATAAGCTGAAGTGAGATGAAATCGTTCAAAGTATCTGGAAGCCTCTTCGCGGACCGCTCCGTGATTACCCCCTGACACTTCTCGATATCGCCACGGTGAAACGGGGTCGCGACCTCGAGCCGCGCGACACGATCCAGCTCAACGAGGTGAACGAGACGTACCAGATTTACCCGAATGAGGAGCACAGGTGGTACTACGTCAACGACATGGCATCGGATGAGGCGTGGCTGTTCATTCAGTCCACGTCGACCAAGGGCCTACCTTTACAGCAGCTACCCACAGGTAAGTTCGCAATATTTGCCAAAAAGAAAACCCCCCTTTTATTTTGATGTAAACCGTGTTGACAAGCGTGCTCTACCCAAAGGTGTTCCCCACACGTCTGTTGACTTTCCGTTCAGGCAGGACGACGACTACATGCGTGAGAGTATCGAGTGTCGCTGCTTTGCTTTCTATGATGAAGATTGATCTTTGGAAATGGTTCACCTCTTTCATAGTGTGAGCGTATTAGTGTGAGCAAGTTAAGAGATATGACTTGTGAGCTATGGGAGACTGTATCGTGTTCATGATGACTACTAGTATGAGTGTGAGAAAGCTATGGAACTGTTTCAAAAGGCATCATCCATCAAAATGAACGAACACTGGAAAATTCCAGGTCAACATCCCAAGTCCCATGAGGAACATCCTCGCCTCATAACCCAGGCGCACAGCACCGAAATCGATCTCTATCAGCAACTCGCCTCGTTAGTACTATACCCACCGTCTCTTTGAATTGTGATGGAAAATACATACCTCAGTCTGCGAAAGACTGGTGCTGCTCGATCATTTCCCAGTGTCATAAAGGATGAAGTCGGTGCAGCCCGCCTGGCCGCCGATCAAGATGACTTCGCCCTTCTCGAAGCCACGGACATTGTTGCCGGCCACGTCTCTGATCTCGTCAGGCTGAAGGGGCCAGTGTCGGCGCCACGGCTGCTCGCGGTCGCTCTTCAGAACGGCGAGGGACACGGGAGGAATAGCCTGAGGAGTGGAAGGGGTAGTGACAGTCGAGTTCTTCGTGGTGACGTCCATGGCGAGGTATCAATGTGTATTATGTGTTTTTTTAGGGGTATCAAGCTCACAGTAAAACAAAAATATGGATTTTATTATTTTAAGATTATTAAGTTATAACTTTATATCTCTTTATAAATTCTTTACGTTAAGTGATTAGAGAAGCCAGATGTTAAGGCTGGTACTTCGTAGTTTGTGATATATTGAGAATGTACTAACCAGTGTGGCCATCTTTTCCATACTGTGGCGCGGGACCACTTATCTCGGGCGTAATGCAGGGTCGATCGTCCCACCGCACCATGGCCGCCCGCTGACGCCAAACGACTTCAGGTTCAGTGGTGCTTTCCTTCCACATGGGTTGTCTGCCAGCCTTAAATTTTTCTTCTGGGAGGCTACGCACACTGCGGACGAAACGTTCATTCCACTTATGGTGACCTTGACAGTCGCTTTCATATTCGTCTTGAGGCAGTACGCTTAGATGCATGCGAACGTTGAGCCCATGTTCCGCTCCATGGTTCCCACTTGCCGACTTTCTTACCAGCCTGTAAGCGACCGATGCCTGAAGTTTGAAACACGTCTCAACAGTTAGTTATCAACGACATTCTGTATCGGGCTTAAGAACGGACACTCCTCCCTCGTATGGCCAGACGATTCATCCAAGGCATCGGCTTCATCATCATTGTCATCTTCTGGTTGCGGTCCATCTGTGATACAAGTCGTTCCGTGGTCCAACCGGCCGGCAACATGGCGCCGCTCACAGCCCTAGAGCTACTCACCTGGACAGCGCGGCTCTCCAAGAGCGTCTTGCCGCCGGGCTACTGTCGAGCGTCGAGCTGTTAAAGCAATGTCTGCAACAGATCGAAGCACACGACCGTCGCGGGTTGAAACTGAATGCGATGATCTCCGTTGTGCCTCATCAAACACTCATGGCGAGAAGCAGACGGCTTGATCAGGAGCGCGCAGAAGGTCGCGTCCGAAGGTCCACTCCATGGCATTCCGGTACTTGTCAAAATTGGCCAAGTTGACCCCATTGTAAGCCCACGCAGGTTTTACCCGATTGCTACGGTACCACTGGGTCTTACGAGCGATGGACGTCCCATGGGCATAGGGATCATGACGCAGAGCGGCAAGGAAGGTCTGCTGCTGCAGTTTATGAGCGCGATGGAAGCCCATTTCCCGCCGAGAGAGGTCCCAAGACGCTTGCTTGAACAAGAGCAGCAGCCGGACGACAAGAAACGCGGTCGGTGTATGGTGAAGTGAATCCCGCATACGCGCGGAGAGAGCCCCTTGGGATCGCCAACCAAAACAGGGAAAAGGGGGGTTTTCTTATCTTGCTTGCGTGAGCAAGGAACGAAGATTGTCTGGTCCAAGTACAAGTTATGAATAACGAGCTTCAAACCAGTCCTCCTCGATGACGTACAGCTCGACTAAGAGCCAGCTCAAGTTAAACCTTCCAACCCAAACACAACATTCGTGGCAATGAGAGTGGCAAGGACTATAATAGAGTCCCTGGCAACGAGCATGACTACGTCGTGGGGGTCATCCAATCACAGCGTGGCGGGCGTAGAACAGGGTAAGAACGTCCCAAAATGCGGGTGGGAGCGGCCAGACGACGATGTGGTCGAATACCTGGAGGCTGGAATGCGCACAAAGGATGCCATGGTCGGCGGAGAGGGATATGTAATCAGTGTCGTCTTTTGTGCGGATCAAGCTTGACGATTCGTCGGGCCCGGAATTCATATATATGACATTTACATATCTTCCTGTCAGCCCAAGTTAACGCCAAATTCAACGCGGTCCTTCCAGGTCATCCTTCCCTTTTTCCTCTCCCTATTCCGTACCCCCCAACCTTTCCATATCCCCTTCAACGAGCCTTCGCATCCTTCGGGGGACCCTCCAGCCCGTCCTTCCCCTGCCGTCCGATGCCGCTCATGTCCATCTCCTCCGAACCCCTGGTGGCGGGCTCCCGCAGCCCCGCGGTCGCGCCGTCGCCTGTGGAAACCTTGTTGTCCGACACCCCTCCGGAGCCGACGTTGACGTTGCGCGCGTCGAAGGACTGCCAGTCCGATGGAACGGGGGGCTGCTCGGGGAGGGGGAGGTTGGCCTTGACGCGGTCGATCTCCTCTTGCTTGGATTCCTGGCCTGACATTGTGGGTTGTGTTTCTGAGCGGCGTATTAGTGAGGTGTGATAGGGGCCTGTGATAAGTGGATGTGAGAGAGGAGTGCATGAGCGGGCGCTAGGAATGTCGGTAGATAGGACGCTAAGGGGAGGGTTTACAGGCGGGGTGCGCTGTAAGTGGGGTGGACCTACTGGGTGTGGAATGAGAAGTTGAAGATGTGGTTTTGGAGATGGAGGTTTGGTAAATTGTTGCGATTGAGGAGATGTAAGAGCTTGATTTGAGTTGATCTAAGTGAAGAGACGAAATCAATCCATTGAACATTCGAAGCCGTTTTATCTGATTGAAGCACCTGGTGGAGGTGTGACGTTGACTGCACTCATGTCGACGTCATACTGGACCATGGGGAGCCTGAGTGGGAAGGAACTCAGCCGCAACAGGGCTTACCTTACAGCGCCTGAAGCTTCCACCAGCTTCTCGATCGGCCCTGCAGCCCCACGAGGATGAGTTTCACAGCTTGTGCTCGGCAACAATGTCCAACGTTGGGCAAGAGCTCGTTAGGAGTCCTGAAATTCTTCAATTTTGAGGCTGGCACGGCAGACTTAATACAACGACTTGTGTTGTAAATACTTTTGCTAACAGAATGTCTTTTAAATCAGGCTTGGTCCAATCTCATCGTCCATCAGTGTCATGATACAGAAAGCGACAATGGGAAATACGTGTACATCATTCGCTCATCAAGACATGAAAGACGCAATAACCCCAGCAATCATCGAAGACCTCTGAAGTGCCAAATAAACCAGAACGCTGAAATGACTTCCTCCGAACACCTTGCTGCTGCTCAACCCAAGCAAATCATCGAAAACAAATTCCAAACTTCATCCCACCACTCTAACTCGTAAAGAACCTCTTAATCGCAGCCCTGAAACCCGGCTTCTTCTCCTCCTTCGCCTTCTCCCTCCTCCTCTCCTCCCTCTTCGCCCGATGAGCAGCGTGCTGTGCGGCCGACGCCTCGCCCTCACCACCACTGCTACCGGCCGAGCCGGACTCTTTGACCTCTTTCGCCTTCCTGCTCTCCCTTTCCTTCTCCTTGGTCTCCTTGCTCCTGTGAGATGAGCGGAACTTCTCCTCCGACTTGCGCAACACGTTCGACATGCTGTGACGCGTCGAGCGGGAACGCTTGACATCGGGTCGGGGAGGCTCTTTGTCTTTGTCTGGCGCCGCTGCGAGGGGAACGGTTTCGCCGACGGGAGTGGGGATCTTGGTATCGAGGACGGACTGACCGTTCTTGACGTCGAAGAATTTCTTGCCAGAGGAAGACTGAATGGGCTCGGTCTCGGAGCGAGATGGTTTGTTGGGTCTGGTTGTGCCCTCGGAGCGGCTGTGTCGGCGGGAGCTGCGGTGGTGGCTGTGGCTGCTGCTTGTTGGCCGCTCGCGCTCGCGAGAGGTGCTGGGTGCTGGGTCCTTGCCCTTGTCACGAGACTTCTCCTTGGGCGATGATGGCGAGTCTTCCTTGGGCCTGGAGGTCTCACGCTCGCGCTCACGCTCACGCTCACGCTCCTTCTCCTTCTCCCTCAGACGACGCTCTTCCTTGCGCTTCTCGTGTGCGGCTTGCTCCGCTGGCGTGCGGTGCCGTCTGCTGTGTGATGAGCTGTTGGTTGTGGTTGAAAGGCCAGTGTCTTGCCGTTTGGGGGTGCGAGGCTCAGCAGCATCAGATGTAGAGCGAGGCTCGGATGTGCGGGGCTCCGCGGCATCGCTGGTGGAGCGAGGCTTAGGTGTGCGAGGTTCGACAATATCGCCACCGGAGCGCGAAGAGTTGTGACTGTCTGATCTGTGCCTGTGCCTCCGGTGCGGGCTGTCCTTGCTTGAGACTGGATCCCGGTCTCGATGGTGCGAGTGGCGGCGTGACGAATGATGACTTGAACGCTTGGAAGCCACAGCCGCCGCTGCTGCTGCAGCGGCTGCAACCTTTGCGTCGTCGGTTTTGGGTGCGGCAGGCTCGTCTTTTGGTGTATCCTTGGGCGCACCCTTATCGTCTATGAAAAGGTCAGCAACGGAACTCCGAAGTGCAACTTCTTGCTCTGCCCCGATGCTCTTTCTCCTAGTCCGCCCTCTCGTCTCGCCCTCGACAGGAGCCGAAACATCCTTCTGAGCAAACACAGGCTGGGCAATCTTCTCTCCCTCCTCCATCTCCCGGGAACGCATTGCAAAACTGGCGAGCTCATTTGCAGGACTCGCGAGACGCTGTGGACTGTGCGTCGGGCTAACGGCATCGGCAGCAGCCTTAATCACGACGGCAGCAGCGACAAGTTCTTCAGCCTTCTTGATCGTGTTCCTGCGCTGTTTGCGAAGACTGCGCGCTCGGCTCAGCTGCTGAGCCACAGGATCGTCAAGATCAGGGATGACCATAGCAGGAGTTGGGGCGCGGAGAATCTCTGAGCTGATGCCGGGACGGATTGCTTGGTTGAAACCTGTCGTGGTTGGGATGATCCTTTCCTCGGGAAACAAGTCATCAGTTTGCGTTCCCTCATGGGCCAGGGACACGACGGTTGGTCGCTTACCGTCCGTTGTGTCTCCTCCCACTCCCTTGTCAGCAGCTGTATCGTCTGTGATGGCAGGCTCCTTCCTGAGGACCTCGAAGGATTCAGAGAGCAGTGCGCTGTTTTCTGCGACCTGTGAAGTCTCGATATCCATGGAAGAGATGGACTTGACCTCTGCTGATGGGTGGCTCAGTTTCTCAAAGTCATTGGCTTTCACCCACTCGGCAGGCTCAGCAGCATCGGTGGCTCCCATGGATGATGATCCAACGTCCCGATGTTGCTCAGTGGCGGAAACATCGCCGGAAACTGGTACAGGAGCCACGGGTTCATCTGAGTGCTTCTGTAAGAATAGCTCATTTGCCATGACAGCAGATGTGATGCCCACCGCTCCCAGCACGCCGGCACCAATAGCAAGAGTCTTTTGGTCGATACCGGTTATGTCTTGTTCTGCAGACTCCGTGGCAGCCTCATCTTGGGCAGGAGCAAGAGCCGCCTCAGCAGTGTCGGCGGGAATGCTAATCAAGTTCTCAACAGCAGACTGAGACGCCTCTTCGGCTTGAGGATGGTCTTCTATTGACGCAACGCGGGACATCGGTTCTGCTTCAACCAGGACGAAGTCCTCATCAAGAGCGGGTTCCCTCGATGCGTGGGCTGTTGAATCAGCAACCGGCCCCTGTGGCTCCCTTTCCGCTGGATCTTGCACTGGCTGTTGCACTGTCACAGGGATCTCGCTGTTCTCTGTCTCATCAGGCACCTCCTTTGTGATAATCTCAGGATCGTCATTGTCCACAGTCTCGAGCCGCGCTTCTGGGGTAGCTTCCTCAAGTATGACCTTGATCGCTTCTGGTTCAGCGACGGGCTCAGGCTCGGCGACAGGTTCAGGCGCGGCGACATGCGCAAGCTCAGGGACAAAATCGGATTTTGTACGTGGCACAGTCTCTGGCTCCAGCTCAGTTGCTGGCTGAGGTTGATGGGCAGACTCCAGTTTGGTCTCGGGGTGCGATCTGGCTGCCAGGAGATCATCCACGGGAGTAAAATCCTCAACAAAGACTTGACTCTTCGCCGGCGCAGCTTCATCAGATGAGGTATCGCCAACCTGCAATGTTCCTACCCCGAGTTCATACACCTCGCTAGGCTCATCTGCAAGCACATGTTCTGGTTCTGGGTCACGTTCGACCTCGACAGCTTCCAGGTTCACGACCTCCTCATCGCCAACGAATGTGGGTTCGGCAGCCGGGATGGTAATGTCGGCCGGGTCCGAGACAGCGGGTTCGGTGGCAGCAACAGACTCTGGGAGTTGTGATGCGTCTCGATGCTTGTCAGCTTGCGCTGTATCAACGGGCTCTGACTCGTTGTCCTTGGGGACACTGGAGGCGGCTGCTGCTGCATCCTCATCCGAGACTGGTGGCTCGACATCTCTCCCCTTTGTTGGAGGGTCATCTGCTGCCTGAACGTTGACACCGGGCTCCTCGAGCGCTCTCATATTGAGAGCAGTGATTGGTGTAGCCCCCTCTATGGTGGATGGGGCAGGCAAGTTGTCCTGATGCTGCACGTCGTCGACAGGCAGGTCATCTTTTCCAGCCTGATCCTGACTGGTAGGCTCTCGCTCCGCGATGTTGGCTGACTGTTCGGCAGTATCGTCTTCGCTTGTCTCAAGCGCAAGCTGTTCACTGACATCGTCAAGTTCAGCTGGCGAGATGACAGGCTCAAGCGGGTCTTCGGATGGTCTAGGCGGCTGCTCTGGCTCAACTTCTGGCTTAACATTCTCGTTCTTCTGCGGCGAGAGATCCTCGGCGGGAGTATCCTGCAGACCGGACTGTTCGGCAGTGGCTTCACACGCGTCAACTGCACTTGGTTCGGTGATCGTAATGGCGTCCTGGGCTGCTGATGAAGATGGTGGCAGGTTGGTGTCCTCCGCGATCTTGTGGCTGGCTTCAGGGACAGGAGACTCCTGAATTCGCGGTTCGTCTATCGACTTGGAGACATCATCGGCCATCACGTCCTCCTGGGAAATTCCAGCGAGGTTGTCGTCTTGCTTGTCCGCATTGTCGAGGCCGGCCTGCTCAGTGTGCTTGTACTCAAGCGGTGCATGCTCAACGGGTCCAGCAACACTCTCATGGTGCTCAACCAAGACGGGCACCGCAGAGTCTTCGTCATCCACAGTCTCGACCGGATCGTCATCAACAGTAACGGGGACAGCATCAATGGACGCGGGTGTCTGAGGCATCTCGAGCTCCGCTGGAGCACCGGGCTCAATCGCGGCTGAATCTTCGGTGGTCACCGTCGGCTCCGGGCCTGAAGACACTTCAGCTTCAGGCTCCGGAGTTTCGGCATTGTCCGGTGCGACATAAGGGTCAACTGTCACAGACTCGGTTATCGGAGCAGGCTTAGGCGTAGACTCACTCGCCAGAAGAATGTGCTGTGCTGTTAGTGCTTCCATGATAGGGACAGCTTCAGTCTCCTGATTTGTCTCAGTGTCCGCAGGGACACCTGTCTCAGGAGCAGCTTCGACGCCAACCGGTGCAAGAGCGTCATCTTCCGAATAGCCTTCAGCTGGGGGAGTAGTGACCTGGTCATGGACGGCTTCTTCGACTTTGGATGCGGCCTCTGAGTGATCATCAGGCAGGACAGAGGCTTCGACTTCCTGGATAGCCTCGGCCTCAGCTGCTGGCTCACTGACCGGTTCGGGCTCGACCACGGCATTCGCAGCTGATGGAGGCTTATCATCGTCGCTGTCATGGGATGCAGCAATCGCAACATCCTGTTCCTGCGCCAAGGGTGGTGATGGCAGATCAGTATGTTGGGGTGTTGGCTCTGCCGGCGCTGCAGGTTCGTCTGCCGGTTCCTCGGACTTCTCTGTGAGATATTCTTCCGTAGCAGTCCGCTCGGACGACGCTTCCAGGCCTGACTCCGAGTTAGGCTCTGACTGAGCGGGTTTCTCTTCAGTCGCAGTGTCTTTGGACTCAGCAGGCTCTTCCGAAGCAGGAATGACGGCGACTGGCTCAGTGATAGCTGGCAGATCTGCTGCGATGGCTGTGGGGTCATCCACCTCTCGCCCGAAATGCAATGGTTGCTCCTCGAGCTTGTCGATGTGCGCGCTATAAACACTGATGGGCTGGACATCCGGTTCTTGTGACGGACCATCAGTAGGCTCGGCCTCATCCGGGACGGGTGGTTCCGCATCCTCTACACCCGGATGCTCAGTGATTGCAATAGGTGCCTCAGTGAGCGGTAGCACGTCTTCGTCACTCTCCTTCTCGTGAGTGGCTGGCTGGAGGGCAGGGTCTTCAAGTGAAGAGTCACGCTGGTGCTCTTCCGTGGTAGTTTCCGCAGGACCGCCAGGGACAGTGTTGTAGAGTTCGTGTCCTGGCAGACCGTCGTCCCCAAGTGAAGGACCACCAATCGTCTGTGCTCCCTTATCGTCCATGTCTCGCAAGTCCTCACCAAGTGATTCTGCAATGTCCGTTCCATCCTCCCGTACCACATCTCCGGGGGCAACAAGCAACGCTGGGTGGTCCTCACCTTTAGCCTCAGTCTCAACCGCCTTGCTCTCCGCAACAGGCTCTTCCGCGATGGTTGGCATGTCCTTGGTCTCCTCAGCAGCGGGTTCGGGCTTGTCGTCTTCCGCTGGTGGTTCCTTTGGCTTCGCTTCAACAGCAGGGGGTTCTACTGTCTCCGATCCTGCGGGCTCGGGTCCGGCTTCCTCTGCAGGCTCCTCCTCCGGTTTAACTTGAGCAGGAGCCTCGACGGCCTCCTCTGCTACCGGTTCGGGAGGGGCTTCCTCCTTGGCCCCATCAGCAGGAGGTGGCTCTACTGCTTCGGTAGCAGGCTCAGGAGCAGCTGCGATCTCCTCTGGCATAGCCTCGGCGGGAGCGTCTTCCTGGGCCTCCTCGGCGACGGTTGCATCCGGAGCATCTGCCTTGGTGTCTTGTACTGCAGGCTCCTCCTGGGGCTGCTCGACAGCTGGCTCGGCCTCCTTATCTTCAGAAGCTGGTTCGGCAGGTTCAGGGGCAGTCTCTGCTTCCTTGATTTCCTGAACAGCAGAAGGCTCGACGGCCGCATCCTGTGGCTCATCCTTAACATCTTCGGCGGCTGGGGTCTCCTCCTTGGCTTCGATTTCGGCGGCAGCAGGCTCAGAAGCCTCTTCCTCCTTGGTCTCATCAGCGGCGGCAGACTCGGATTCCGCAGGTTGCGGCTCATCCATGCTGTCCTCAGCCGGAGTGTCGTTCTTCTCCGCAGCTGGAGCTTCGGCTTTGACATCGTCGACAGGTGCATCATCTTTGCTCTCCTCAACAGCAGGGGCCTCAGGCTTGGCCTCTTCGGGGATGGCCTCCCTCAGGGCTACTTCGGCAGCAGGAGCTTCCTCAACAGGCGCTGTGTCCTCAGTCACAGCCGGCTCCTCAGCTACGACAGACTCCTGAGCCGGCACAGGCTCCTCAACTGGCGCAGGCACCTCTGTCGTAGCAGGTTCCTCAACTGGTGCTGGTTCGGGTTTGGCAGCCTCATGCTCCACGGGAGCGTCGTCCACAATAGCAGGCGCAGGAACGTCTTGCTGTGCCGCGTCATCCACTGCAGTCTCCGGCTCGGCAGGCTCCTCAACATCGGAAACAGTGGGTTCAGGCGCCATACCACCATCACGAGTCAACGGACCAGTGATCTCCTCGTGCGTCTCCGCAAATCGAACTTGTTTCGGCGACGGTGGCACGGCTGGTGCTGCTGCCTCATCGGGAGTGGCCTCCTTGGCGACGACCTCAGCCGCAGGTTCTGGCTTGTCTTCCGCTTCCTTGCCTTCGGTGGGAGGAGCTTCGGCCTCCGGTGGGGTGGCCTCGACTGGTGCTTGCTCTGGGTCGGGTGTAGCTTCGGCAGGGGCAGCTTCCTCTTCGTTGACAGGTTCAGGGGCAGCAGCACCAGCCGGCTCAGCAGCTTCGGCTTCTGGCTCATCCTTTGCAGCGGGCTCTTCAGGTGCTGGTTTGTCTTCCTCTTCGGTCGCCGCTGGTTCTTCTGGCTGTGGCGCCGCAACTTCAGGCTCCGATGCAGGTTCTTGTGTTTCTGTTGGGGTGTCCTCGGTAGTTGCCTCAGGGCTATCAGCAGGTTTTGCCTCTTTCTCGGCGCCTTCGTCGGCAACGGCCTCTTGACGTGGTGGTGGAGACTCGACAACGGTTTCCTTGGGCTCTTCAGCCTCGGTGGGAGGGGCAGCTTCAGCAGTGGCATCAGCTGACGCATCGTCAGCCGGAGCAGTGGCTTCTTCCACGGTGGCTTCCGCAGTCTCAGTGCTCTCGTCAGGAGCAGCACGGTCGACAGCTGAGGGTTCTTGGACCTCCGCCTCCTCCGCTGGTTTGACATCTTCTGGTGCCGTCTCAGCGGCAGGACCCTCGTCGTTCGTGTCTTCCTCGGCAGTCTGGTCCTCTGACACTTGAGCGGAGGCATCTTCTGGCTTCGCCGCAGCAGCAGAAGGAAGTTCCTCTGTTGAGGCCTCTGCGGCGGGTTCAATGTCGGCAGAGGCTTCCTCGGGGGCAGGCTCAGCCGCAGCGGGGACATCGGCAGCCGCCGCTTCAGCATCGATGCCATGCTCGTCCACCACTGTCTCGTCCTCGGCGTCATGGGTCTCCGACGCCTTCGACTCGTTGGCCGCATCGTCAGCTGCAGGCTCGTCCTTGACATCTTCAACCGGCGCTGGCGCAGAAGCGTCGACCGTCTTCTCGGGAGCGGGCTCAGGTTCGGCTGCCTTTTCTACAGGCACATCCTCTTCCTTGGCTCGTTCAACTGGCGCTGGCTCATCTGCAGTTGGCTCTTCCTTTGTTGACTCGGCCGTGGGTGGGCCTGGCTCCTCAGCTTTCGCGGGTTTCTCCTCGGCTGAGGTTTCATCGTCGACCGCCTTCTCCTCGGCCGCCGGGGGGTTGGATGGGGACGCATCCTTGGGAGCGACATCCGACGGCTCAGCAGACACTGCTTCGGCAGCAGGTGGTTCAACTTCGGGAGTCTGTTCGGCTGGAGCTGCTGCTGCCTCGTCAGCAGCAGCTGGCGCTGGCGGTGCTTCTTCTGAGGGCGCTTTCTCGGTGGAGGGTTCTTCAACAGAAGCCGCCTCCTCTGGCTTAGCGGGCTCTTCGGCCGGCGCACCCGTTGGAGCTGTCTCCACAATAGCGGGAGTCTCCTCGGTGACAGTAGGAGCTGCTGCCTCTTGAGCAGGCGCCTCAGGCTCCGCCGCATCAGTCGACGTAGGCTTGTCCTCGACTTCTTCGGGCCTCTCATCGGCTGGTTTCTCCTCATCAGGCGCAGCAGAGGGGACTGCCTCATCGGCGGCAGCTTCATCACCACCCTCCGCGCCAGGCTCTTCCTCTTTGCCGTTGTCGGCGGCAACGACGGCGGCGGCGATGGCAGCGACGGTGGCAGCAGCAGCAGTTGCCTCATGAGCATCAACATCTGGTTCCGCTGCGGGAGTCTCTGCTTCGGCGTCGACTGGCTTGGTGTTCGCCGGGGCAGTCTCCTCGCTTGATGGCTCGCTAGAGGGTTCCTCGGCAGTAGCAGGCGGCTCTTCGGTAGCAGCTGGGACGACGCCCTCGGCAGCGGGAGCAGGAGCGGACTGTTCAGAAACAGGAGCAATAGCGGTAACCTCCTCGGAAGCCTCGGCTTCCTTGGTAGGCGCAGCAGCCGGATTGACATCCTCTGTGACCGAGGCCTCTTTTTCTTGGGGGGCGGGTGGCTCGGGGGCTTCCTCTTTGCTCTCGGTAGGAGGCGTAACATCTGCAGTCTCGGCAGTAGGGATTTTCACTGCTTCCTTTGCGGCCTCAGGTTCCTCTTCGGTGACTGCGGGAGCGAGCTCAACAGCAGGCTCTTCTGCAGCATCGTCTGCACTCCCGGCGAGTGCTGGCTCCTCCTCCTTCGCCGGCTCTGGCTCATTGTCTAGCGTTTTCGGTGCTTCAGCGGCTGTCTCAGCGGCTGGCTCTGCCTCGACAGCTAGCTCTGCAGGTGCCTCAACGGCTGGTTCAGTAGCAGGTTCGTCAGTGGTGGCGGCCGGAGTTTCGACATCGGTCTTCATCTCAGCTGTATCTGTCGTTTGCTCTGTCTCAGGAGCAGCAGCCGGAGTCTCGTCTTGCTCCGCGTCTTGTGCAGGGTCGGAAGACACCGCCTCCTCGGCGGTGGTAGACTCCTTTGTCTCAGCAGCGGGCTCCGCTTCAGACTCGATAGGCGTGTTGTCGGCCTCCTCCGCAGGCGCAGCAGAGTCTGTTGCGACAGCAGATGTTTCGGCTGGTTCGGTCGCTGGCTCATGCACGACCTCGGCTGCCTTTTCGCTTGGCGGTTCTTCAACAGCGGGTTCGTCAGCTGTTTTTGGGGCTGTGGCTTCATCAGCATCAGTGGCGGGTTCAGCAGCCGACTCGGTGGCTGTCTCAGTGGCGGGTTCGGCAATTGTTTCCGCGGCTGGTTCAGGAGCTGCATCGGTAGTTGGCTCCTCGACCTCCGCTGGCGCGGGCGCGGACTCCGCCACGGGTTCAACGACCGGCTCAGCCGCTGGTTCCAGGGCCGGTTCGGCCGGACTCTCGACGGCGGTCGCAGCTGCCTTCTCCACAGCAGCCGCCGGCTCCTGCTTGGCTGGGCCATCGATGATGGTTTCTTCTGCAGTGGGTTCTGCAGGGGCTTCCGCAATCGGCTCAACAGAGGCCTCAACAAAAGCTTCCGTAGCAGCTGGCTCCTCGGATGCCTTGGTCTCGGGTGCTATCGCTGCTGGCTCGGGAGCAGCTTCCGTCGAGGCCTTTGGCACCTCGTCAACAGCTGCTGGCTCAGCGGTGGCCTCGCCGCTGGGTGCAGCAGGTTCCTCGGCAGCAGCTTGAGCAGCCGGAGGCTCCTCTGCGACAGCTGGAGCTTCTTCTTCCGCGGCCGGCTCGGGAGCTGGGTCTTCCTTCGGCTTCTCTTCCTCGGCCGTGGATGGAGTATTTGCAGCAGGCTGCTCGACGGTTTCCTCCTTTGCCTCAGCGACTGGCTCCGGGACAGCTTCAGCAGGTGCTTCCTCGTTGGCAAGTGGCTCAGAAGCAGCCTCAGCCTGAGCGGGCGCCTCAGGCTTCGGTGCCTCCTCCTGAGCAGCCGGAGCGGTGGCTGGCTCGGCCGCTTCCTTCACGTCAGAAGAAGCCTCAGCCACCACGGCAGCAGCAGCAGCGGGCGGATCAGTCCCTTTCGACTCATCGGGCTTGGGCTGCTCATCTTTCGGCTTGGTCTCCGGTTCGGCGGCGGATTTCTTGTCCTTCTTGCCCTTGGCGTTCTTCTTCTTGTTCTTGCCTTTGCCGGCCTTCTTGCTGGCAGATGCGGCTGCTTCTTTGGAGTCCTTGGAGTCCTTGGATTCTTTGGAGGGTGACTTGGGCGACTTGGGCGACTTGGGCTCTTCTTTCTCGGCGGGGGTGTCAGAGGGTGCCTTTTTGGAGGCCTTGGCCGCCACCTTTTTCGCGGCCTTCTTCGCTTTCTTGGCGGCTTTTCCTGCGGGTGTGGCTGGCGGTGAAGTTGCGGGAGCGGACGAAGGCTGTGGTGATACGGCCTCCTTCGGCTCCTTTACATTGCCGCTGGTGGGTGGAGTTTGTGGCTTGTCCTCGTCTCCTTCTTCGTCGTCCTCCTCATCTTCTTCCTCGTCTTTGGTCTCCATGTTAGTCTTCGGCCTTTGCATATGGTAGTTATATGTAAGACTTACCCTCTTCTAAAGCATCTTCCTCCCCCTCCTCCTCGGAGTCGGACGGGACAAAGTACTGGACATTGGAGAAATCCTGGACGGTGACATTGCTGTAGTCGGCAAACTGGACCTGGGGATAGCCATAATCAACATACGTCCTGGCGGGACAGAATTGGACCTCGTCTGGGTTGTTCATACTTGTGGAACCTCAACCTGCGCCTGGTCGGATGGAATCTCGACGGAGAGGACTTGAGGGCTTGACTTAATATCCTCCATGCAGACTGCGAGTGTAAGTCTGGGTGGGTTTGGGGGAATGACGAAATCTGGCAACCCAAGGGGCGTGTCTGGTGGAGCCTGAGCGGTTTCTCGTAGAGATGGATTATTGGTGATGTTTCACGGATCGGGGCGTGAGGGTATTCAGATATGTACACAGCTTTGACAAGCGGTTCAGGCTCGAAGCTGATTTGATAGTACACAGATGAAGCAGACAATGCAGCTGCTTCGGGTCCTGTCGGGTAATTGCTTGAGGGAACTCGAGAGTTGTGATGCAAGATATTGGTTCGACAGAAAAGGGGGTGTCTCTTGAGAAAAAAGACGGGGAGATGCAGAAAGAAAAGAGGTCGAGCCGTTTTGTCACTCGGAGCACACACTCCCCACGCATCCACAGATGCCTGGGTATCCAAACAAAAACACACACCCCACGCAAGCAAGATGATTCAGGTCGAGACAAGGCTTTGATGAGCAAGTGATCAATATCGTGCTCGGACTCGATTGGCCCAAGGCAGTGGACTGGCGCCACGTCGCAACGGGTATGGACAAGTGGTCCAGCAAGGGGGCCTGGCGGAGCTTGGATGCCGATGGAGAGCTCGACGACAGCTTCAATGCAACGGGCCGAGTGGGGAAGGAATAGCGGCCCAACGGGCTAGCTGGGCCAATGGACATCGATACGGTATCGAAGGGTAGATATGAGCACTGAGATGTGACTCGAAAGAGACGAGGAGGGGCGGATCAGGGAGGTTAACATATTCCCTTTAGAAGGATCACGGCATCACTTGATGACATCTGACACTTGTTGACGAACGACAAGCAACGGAAAGGAAGCGGACCAACAAGAGCAGCTTGCTCTATGATGGAGGTGGTGAGAGACGGGCCTCTAGCTGCATGAACCAGCAGTATGGCCCTTCCTGGGGCAGATTGAGGCGAGCAGGCACCCTCGTGGCTCGACATGGGATGACATGGCGTGGGGCATCAAGCCGGAGGTGATATTGGGCCATGTTTAAGCAATATCTTCTCTCACTGAGTGACATGCTGTGCTGGTCCTGAATCGAACATGTACCTGTCGGCGGTTACAGCGTCTCTGAAAGCGGTCGAGGTACCGGTCAAAGGGAGTTCCCGCTTCTCTCCCGAGGCGGAATAGGCGAGAGAGACATGAACCGGCGTGAAACCGGCGGCCAGAGGAAGAGAATCTGCAGATGTTGTGGTTGAGATGTGCAACGTGGACGAGTGATGTTCGATTCGTTCAGTGATCCTTGCAGGACGGAAGTGGCCCAACCTGCGGCAGATGCGGCACCCCCCAGCACTAACAGAGACAGCGTGGGGCAGCAATCTGCTGGGACGACATGTTTGTGTGATATAATAATGCCGCTCGATACATCCCAATATCCTCTGAGACAACTTCGGTCCTGCTGGTGACGTGTCATGGGCGTTTGGACAGACGTCATGTTCTCTCAGTGCCATTGGAATAATGGAGAGGTGATGATGGAAGTTGACGTTAGAGTTAAACCAGAGCCAACTGGCGGAATTTACTGTTCAGGGATCAAAAAACCGCCGGGGTCCAGCAAAGTGGTTGCAGATGCTCCACACGCTTAAGTACCGCGCTAACACGGAATGAGCCAACGTCAAATTTGACGGCAAGGGGTCTCTCCTTCGACACTTTTTCCATGCCGAACATCATGGTTGTTTGGAATACTTCCGGGTTCTCAATACTACAGTAGAAACCCTCTGTCGTGGTCCCAAAGCATTACCATGCTCAGAAGGCAGCCATGATGGATCAGACTTCAGAACATTGACAACAATTCCCCCTGCTTTGACTTATATCTCTTCACCGCATCTCCAGGAGCTCACCGCCATTGCAGACCTTGTCTGCCTGTGCTCGATCTGGGTCCAGCCATCCCTATTCCGAACGAAAAATTTATCGTCCTTCGCAAATCAGAAATAGCTTCGTTCGCTCAAGGAAGACCATTCCCTGGCCCATAATTCTGGTCCCCGGCCGGAACTCGCTGGTCACGATACCATGTTGATGATCTCGCTTCTCCGTCTCGAGATGAAGAAGGTCCACCTGGGACCGAACGGGAAATTAGTAAACAAACGCCGAGAAGCTAGGTCGTATCGTTGGCAAGACCCTTCACTTCATCACCGAGGCCGAGACTCTTGGATCATCTCTCAAACCTCACCGCTCCGGGGGGCAAGAAGCTGAAGATGCTGCAGTCGATTGATGAGCGACTTCGCTCCTTTGGCGTCTCGAGTCAGTAACGAGAGAATAGCAAGAGGAATGATACCGAGGAGGAGATGTAAAACTCGCTTTGTAGGACGCCGGGGTCTGTACTATTGTGTCTGTCAGGCATGTGGATGGAAGGTAGCATGAGTCGAGTATCTCTCTGAACTGACCTACCCTATACATATTCTTCATCCTCGTCTCTGGATATTGGATGACGAACGAAAAGGCTAGACCGATTGTACGTGGTAGTATGTCCAGTAAGGTTTGGATAGAGGTGATCAGGCGATTAGAACTGAGCAACAACAGTGAATGGCATGTGCAGAACGCATCTTGATATTGTCCTCTAGCTGCCAAAGCCTACTGTCCCCCCCATCCTCCATTATGTAGATAATTCCCGCGGAAACGCCAGCGCCAGCCCCAGAAAAGCACGCAAGACGGGAAGAAAAGGACAAGGCGTACATAGCGAACATCAGAGGCATAACCTGGCAACAACCCGTCCGTTATCGTCCCCTACTGTCAAACAGTTGACCAAAGCTCCTCGACACGGCTTGTGTTGGAGGACCAGAACTCCGACGGCGATCTAAATGCAATATCACGACCAACCACACCACAGCCACCATAGCCTTTCCAGGATCAGGAAATCGCCGAACCCGGAATCCGTGTTCTTATGGAAGTCGAGAAAAATCGAAACGTTGCCCGTAGTTTGTTGCGAGGCGACACTACATGGCCATCTCGGCCTGCAGCTTCCGAAGCTCTTCTTCCTCGTCGTCTTCCTCCACAGCCTTGCCCTTGACTAAATACATAGTTAGTGTACAGCTCTTCATACAAATACAACCGGAGGTCGCGCCAACTTACGTGGTCCGTTCGCCGCGGCCGGTAGCTTGTGGACGGCATCTGAGACAGGAACAGTCCCGGTCTTGGTCATCTGTTCGTCGAGCTGCTCCTGCTGCATCTGCTCCAACTCCTCCAGCAGCTCCTCCTCGTCTGGCTGGTTACCGACGGCCACGCTGTTCATGGCTTCGACGATCTCGTCGCTGAGCGCGTTCTGTTCCCGGAGTTTCTCCCTGTAGAAGACAATGGTTGTCAGTAGACTGCTTCTCGCACAGATAAGAAAGGCTGAGGTTTAGTAGAAATACGTACATTGTCTCGTCCACCTTCTCTACTGTGAGTTTGCCGTGTATTTGCTTCATGGCATCGCTGGCCTTCTCCATCGCCTTGAGGGTCTCGCGGTTGATATTCGCCGACTCGATCGCGTTTATTTGCTGCTCGAGTGTGCTAATCTGGCCCAGCGTCTGCTCCAGGGCGTGTTCGTTGGCCTTCTTCCGCTTCAAGGCCGTCTTTGCGGCTACAGGTCGGCATCTCAGTCAGCGTTCCTCCTCGACGCGGGGAATACACAGGGAGCAGCAGTGAAGAAACAGACGTACCGTTCTTGTTTGTGCTGACATTCTTCCGAGCAATGGCATCTTGCTCGTTTATCTGGTTCATCAGGTGTGCCTCGCGTTTTTGCAGCATGTCGAGCTGTGCCCGCAGACCGAGGATGGCATTCTTGGGCGCGTTGTTGGTGCGCTGGGACCCTCCCCCGCCAAACCAGCCCCAGATGCCCGACATGTTTGTTCGTTGTTTGTTGGATGATCGTAGGTTCTCGAGAATGAGGGATGTGCGAAAGAGGTAGGGGCGGCGGAAGAGGAGAGGTCGTTAAGATTCAGAGTCGGAGGTCGCAGGTGACCAGCCACAGATGACGACGGTCCTTGTTTGGAGAAGATAGATAAAGGAGGGCGATAGTGGTGGGGTCAAGCGACCACAGCAACAGTTGACAGTGACAGCCACCAAGTCCGTGGATACGCTTGACTAAGAGGAAGAAGCAAACTTCTTAAGCGGTCACAGCGCCGAGAAATATGTAGGTGCCTAGGGAGTTCGCCGTCGTAATGTGTTGTAGGTGATGAGAAGGCTGTCGCGAGGTTGAAAATGGCCGCCTGTTTTGGAGGTTCAAGCGATGATGCAAGCCATTCCACCCGCTTCGCCTATCTTGTTTCTCCCGGCTGACCCCGATGTTTTTCCGGATAGTCATGTGCCAGCGCGCTGTGGTGCAATGACTAAGCCGACTGCCAAGCGGCAAATGACTAACCCAGTGGGGCTTCTTCAGGTTAAGGTGAGAGCTTCACTTCACCTTCTCTGCCGTTTCGACATCTTCCTGCTCACCAAATCATAGCAACAACATTCAAACACTCTTATGACCAGAAATCGATCCCACCAAAGGGGCTCTCACCGCTGAGAAAAGAGAAAGCCTTTCTATGGTGCTAGCGGTCCATCATGTCGTTTGGCCCACTGCCTTCTCAGCTCTGCCTCCTCGCCGCACTGCCGTCGAAAGCTGCGGGTGAGAAGGTGAGGTTTCTTGGATGGTAAGTTGTATATGTCATCGGACAATCTTACTTCGTATTTCCACGATGGACTGATCTTTGTCACAGTGTCAACTCCTACTCGGTCACATCAGGGACCTTGAAAATGGAGCATCGCAGTCCGCCGGACGCCAATGTGGCTGCATTGGTCGACGTCAGTCTCATTCTCGAGAAGCTCGGAGCTGAGCAGACACGTACTGGCGAGTGGGTGAACGTTATCGGATACATTACGGCCGCTCCAAAGTCATCTGGTGGCAGGAATCCAAGCTCCGAACATTCAGAAGTTCATGTGCAGGCGTTGCTACTCTGGTCGGCAGGACCTCTCGACATTCAGCAATATCGGGTCTCAGTCGAACATCCTGTAATGGCTCGATGATACACACAGTCTTTGCGCATGCACCGGGCGGGTGATTTACTTGGGGTCCTGCGTCTCGCGTTTTACGTCGGAGTTGCGCTTCATCACTTTGGCGTTGTTCCTTGGGTCGCCAGCACCACATTCGACGCTTCTACGCCCGATCATCCATCCAGGCTCTGCTATCCGCTGGCTTTGTTGAGTTGGATTATGGTACATATTACCGGAGGCAGGTATGACAACACCGATGTTCTGCTGGCGGGGTTGGTTGCTCGACACGATACTGACCCCTACAGGACGTCGTGCATCGTCACGCCAAAAAGGGAACTTGAAAAAAAGCGACATCGATGACTCGAGTTTGGACGAACGAGATCGACTGGATAAGGAGCTATTATTGATCGCTTCAAGTATTGTTTACGAGAACTGCCGCTTTCACAGCCAATGGGCATCTCGAAATTGCCCCATTGGTCAGCACTTGAGCCTCTCGCGGCACTGCATGGACACACTCGTGACGGTGGACATCTTCTATGAGGCTATCTCGACTACAGCTTCCATTATTTGGGGAATGACAAGCACGAAGTCACCGCCGCTCTTCGCCGATTATCTCACGACATTTGACTGCCTGTCATGCCAGCACAACGGTCAAGTCAGACTGCATCCGGCGTGTGGATCGAACCAAAACTCGGTTAGCTTCCTCATGTGGTGCAGGAACCATGCCAGCATATGCACATGTTTACCAAATAATATGCGAGTCTCCATTGGGTTCTAGGTAAGCCAGATGGCACAACGTTGCTGGTCAAAAATTCAAGACGCGCTTCCACCATGCAACCAGCGCTGCGTCAAGCAGCTACGACACGACAAACTGTGCGCTTATTTGCTCTCCGGACTGTTACCCCGGCTCCCAGGACGCGATACCATCCACGGACTGGCCAAAGATACTACGGCATACTTTCGTCACGCAAACACCGCATATAGCCGCATGCAGTGCTGCCGTGCTGCTGCTAACTATGACACGCCCGCTGTCCAACCGGTCGTTCCAGTCCGAATACCACTATCAGTTCCGGCGTCTCTCGTCGTGACGTCCTCCAAAGTCATTGCGCCATCGGTCAGTCCCTCTCCGCTTGGACGAATCGCTGGATCCCGCTGTCGATATGAGGACGGGTAGGTGAAAGGGCCGCTTGAGTGGCTTCTCTTGGCTTGGCAGACCCCTGGCGGCTGCTTGTTTCTCCCACATCGCTGTCGATTTCTTGCAGATATCGTCAACCTGTTCCTGGTCGCGGATGTCAATGCTTGGTTCCCCACAGACACCGCGGTCGTCGCAAGCTCACATCTGAGAGACAGGGTCCCGGCGTGGTGATCAGAAACCCGTCTTCGCCCTGGACAGCATCAGGTCAGCAAGGGTCGACCACCACGGACAGGATTTACTCGCCTCCCAGGTGAAGGGCCTGACAGCTGCTTCGGGTCCGAGATAGTACTGCAGCTCTTGGGTGATCACTCTCTTGTGAATACCTTGGTTTGGGATCCAGTATCTGTGCATCTCAGACGACGAGGACATCGCAACCAGCAAGATCAGAGATGGGTCAGGGTCCGCATTCGACAGAAGTCATCCACGTCTAGGATATCAGTCGAAGATCATGGGGAGAAGGCGCCGTATTTAACCTCTCACTGGCGGTCTACTTTGGCTCGCGAGATATATCTCGGGCATATCTACACCGGCAGGGAGACTCCTGCACGGTCAACGACCTACTTTTCGACCGTCCTCTTCCTATTTTCGCTTGCCCACCACACCGCCTGCATGCTATCTGGACCACAGAAGCACACGCATGCCGGCTAGATGCCCGGGATCTGCCAATCGAACCTGGTTTTGTCTGTCTTCATTTTCACTGGCCCAGCAGCCATGCTCGCCTCACTTTTCCGCCCTACCTTTCCACTTCCAAGCCGCCAACTGGTACTAGCGACCAACAACACTTTGCCTTTCATGGCCATTTCCGAGATCCCATGAGCTTAATATGTTTATTTTCAGGATGCTGATTCCCAAACCGGCGACTCACGCACAGATAAGCGACGCTATCCGACTGGGAGAATGCCATTTCTCGTCTTTACTTCTGCTCAACAGAGGTCCAGTGACACTGAGATTATGCAGTCTCTGGAGATATTGAGCTCCTCCCGCTACAAGACATCTTAGATCTGTTGCTTAGCCGATTGAAGTTGATCCGGCGGGAGCTAGTTGCGATCGCAGCTTGCAAGGGTCTTCTGCGGGGAAGTAGTGTCTTTCCACGGCCCTGGCAACCTCCATGCGTATCCGGGTGTTCGTGCTTATGCAGGGCATTGGTGTTCCACGAGCCGCCGATCAGTCAAGTTCGTGCGGTAGTCAGCTGGTGACACCTTCATGAACATTTTAACTCCCCATATCCTGGTGTCTCGACTTTACACGGCTTCAGTCGTCCAGTATCCCACCCTTCATTCTTGCCACGCCTTCCCTTCCCCGCGGCCGCTGTCTCCTCCTCAGGGCGGCCTGTCGATCACCGATGGACATGTGGCTGGCGTGAACGCGGCCTTACGATGCCGAGTCGAATATCCTCCTTCTTCCCAGGTTCATCCCTTGCTGTCACGGAAACTTTCATCGCGTCTGCCCGAGAGTGCATGGCGATCATTCCGAACGTTCTTTCAAACGAGGTCGACGCTTGCTCGCCTCACCCAGATGGTCTAGATCTCACATCACGGCACTTCTTTGGCAACCAGACTACCATTACTCCTTGATTAGAAGGACGTGAACGTCGAAGCCTCCCCCCGTCTCGCATCTGGCACCCTGAGGCGGTATCTGTTAGGAATGAGACATCGATAAGCGGACTCGGTCTTGCCACACACCGCCCTGTTGCCGGAATTCCCCACCCGCAAGACAACAAGGCTTTCGAATCTCATTGTCGAGATGGCCATTTCCAATCAGGCATCATGTCTCGTGCCAATCGGCCGAGTGGATAGCTCTCTAGATCTTTCTACTGAACCGAGCTTCAAGGCCAGACGCGCGTCAAGACAGCTATACCGTGGTAGGGACTTGGATGAGAGCACCACCTATAGCCGAATTACAAGGCAACAGCAATTGTCCACAAGCTTCGATATTCCTCCTGCTCCTCCCCGCATAACTGGTCATCCGCAATCCCCAGGAGTGTTGCGATGGGCATCAATTCGGTGTCGCGCCTTCAATTCACGATGTTGTTCATCCAACCGGTACAACAGGGCGAGCGATTGACAGTCCGAGAAGAACACACCCCCTCCAACATCAGCTGGATGGGAGATCGAATTTACCATATTGTCTCCGGTTTTTGCGTTTGAAGTTTGTCCGGGGGCACTGATAACTGTTGAAATTACAGCACACTTTCCATGCGGAGACCGCGGTCTGGTCCGAAGCTCGCCTACCAAACTAACCTCAACCACGTCCGAAAGCTGCACCATCCGCACAACCACCGCCATCTCAATGCGCACTTCTTGGCCCCAGGACATGACTCAAGTCTCAGAGGGCTTGGGAGCCCAGTGCAAGTGGGGCCAAACGCTCCACCGCCGCCGCGTGCTATGTCAGACCGCATAAGATTACAACTCGACAACACAACATCATCCCGCCCGCTTGGCTAAGTGGTATAGCGTGTCACTCGTACTCTTCGACGTCATGATAAGGCCCTCGGTTCAATTCCGAGAGTGGGCATACCCTTTTGCCCTCCAGGGCTCTTGTCTGAGGGCTGTGGTACTTTTTACCGATTGTTGGTGAGGAGGTGGGCGCGTGTCGCTGCGTTTTGACATGTTTTTCCTTCTGGTGGTGATCGGGCTCCCTGAGGGACGGTCGTGCTGCTGTGCGCAACTGACTTCATGTGAGCGACCTGCTGTTTGGGATGGCTTGGATACCGCCGTCTAAGTACTGGACAGATATTCGGGATTCCAGAACGGACCTGGGGGGGTTGAAGATGTGTCGTGGAGCAGGGAAGGGACACCAGCTTTTGCCAATCAGTGTTTGAACGCAGTGCGCCTGTCGCCTATCTTCGTGTGCTAAAAATCCATTGAATGTCTATCCATGCGCCAACTGGCCGCTTGATAACGATACCATGTTCGTTCTTCCAGCCGAGACTTCGAGTGCGGCTCCATCCTTAGTACCATTCCGCCCTAGAGAACCCAAGTCCCTGGCATAAACAGCAAACGCAACAAGCCCGCACCGCATCTGTGTATCTATACGGGCCAAGAGAATCAAGCAGCAACCGACCAAACTCTCCCCAGCACAGCTCCCTCGCCCCCAACCAATCCGTAAACCTGCACACCCACGCCGTCGGCAATAACCACCACAACCACCCCTAACGGTCAACTCACCCTACCGCCTTTATCACATCTTCTCCGAAGCAGCAACAACCCAAGCCCAGAGCAGCAGCGGCGCGCCCGCCAGCACAGCCAAAGCCAGCCCCTGGCTCCAAACCGGCGCGAACCTGTCGTACTGACCATGCCAAGGCCACCTCAAGTACCCGGACTCAGCCACACTCCTCTCCGCAAGCTGCCTCGTAACCCGCCACCATAGGGCCGAGTATACACAACGCCACAAGGCAGATATACCACACCCCAACCACAATATTCAGTGCCAATGCCATCCCGCACGCGAACCCACTTGTCATTGCCCACTCTCCCTCTGCCCCTGCTGCATTTTCCCACGCTTCTCCCTCGACCGCCAGAAAGATCACAAACCCCAGCCACACCCTCGCCATCGCCTAGACGGGTTAGTAAAAGGGGGCATACGCACTGGAGGAGGACGACGGAGTACAACCCCGGTCGGCCACGAGTAAGCTGGTGTTCGACGGGGAGGGTTAGTCGGGCGCGGAGGAGGCCGATGTTGAGGGTCCAGAGGACGAGGGGGAAGACTCAGGGCTGGAAGGGGGTGGGGTGGAGGTTGATCAAGGGGGAGAGGACGTTGAGGAGGTGCAGGACGATGTTGAGCAGGGCGGTGGCGACGAGGACGAAGTCGCAGCGGATGAGACGCGTGGGGAGGAAGGGGTAGGAGAGGAGGGGGAGGAGGGAGGAGAGGGTGCCGTAGAATTCGGGGTTCGGGTGGAAGGGGTGGCTGTGTTGTCTCGTGTCGAGAGGAGGGTGGATAGGGTGGATGTGATGGCGGTGGTGTTGATGCCCGGAAGGGTCATGGTTGGGGGTAGTGGTGACATTTTGGTGATTACAAGTGATCTCGTGTGTCGATGTGTGTCTGTAGAAAAATGGAATGAGGTTATGAAGAAGAAAAGAGAGCAAGAATTGAGGATGGCGGGCGAAGGACTGCGGTTTGTAGTACCAGGTGGGAGGGTATAAAGTTTGTTGCCGCGGTGGCAGAATCTAGGTTCATTCAATTCCATGAGCATGTTAGACCCTAAAAAGGAGAGAGATGCAAACCTTGCGCTATCTCGTTGTTAGGACGGTTAGTACGGATGAGATAAGTCGAACCTCCCACGACGATGGTATGAGATGACAACGAGTACATGTGAGCCTTGTTATACAGTACAGCCTCGAGTTCCTCGCCTGAAGCGCAAAGCTCATCGATATCCAAGTAGACGTAACATGTGGCTAGAATGGCTGCACGGGTACGAGTTGATATACTTGAACTATTCCTCTTCGCGGCTCCTTGGAATATATAGCAGATTCCAACCCCCTCACTTCCTCAAATGCGGGAACGACATCGGCGCAACTCCAGCCAGCCGGTAGTTGTACCCGGTAACGTTCGGATCCGACCCAAGGAACGCAGTCGGAAACCCCGCGTCGAACGCCTTGACGCTCTCCAGATACTTGATCTGCTCGTCCGTCAACTTGATACTCAGCGCCTTGATGTTGTCCTGCAGATGCTCGACCTTCCGCCCTCCGACGATGGGGACGACGTTCTCCGCCTTGCTCATGACGTACGCCAGCGCAACGGCTGTGATGCTCTCGACGCCGTGCTCGGCCGCGACCTTCTCCAGCGCGGCGCTGATGGCCTCCTCGTCGGGGGTCTGCTTCGTCTCTTCGCCCTCAGGGGTGAACATATTCCGTAGGCCCTCGCCCTTGGCCCTCCGCTCCTCGATCGACTTTTTGGTCTGGAACTTACCGCCTCCGAGGACGTCCCACGGTGCGAGAGCCATGCCCCAGGTTCGCGCCATGGGAATGATATCCCGCTCGAAGTCGCGGATCATGACGCTCCACCTGCCCTGGTAAATACTGAACGGCGTCTTGTGGCTGTCCACGGCGTATTGGTTTGCCATTGACACAAGCCAGGCGGGCATGTCGGACGCGCCGAGATAGAGCACCTTGCCCTGCTCCACAAGGATGTGCAGGGAATCCATCAGCTCCTTGATACTCGTAGTGTGATCCCACCAGTGGAGGTACAGGATATCGATGTAATCCGTCTGCATCTTCTTAAGCGAGTCCCGCGCGCTCATGTGGAGACTTTTCTTGTGGTTGCCAGCGAAGTTGGGCCCCTTGCCCTTGCCGACGGCATGGCCGCGGTAGTCGGACGTGAACTTGGTCGCGAGCACGACCTGGTCGCGGTTGCCGCGCTGCTGCATCCACTCGCCTATCCAGGTCTCGCTCTGCTCGTTCTGGTAGTTGTTGGCCGTGTCGATGAAGTTACCGCCGGCGTCGAAGAAGGCGTCCAGCAGCTTGAAGGTCGACTCCTTGTTCATGCTGCCCATTATGTTGCTCCAGGCGTCGCCGAACGACATGCCGCCCAGACAGAGCGGGGAGACACGGACGCCCGCCGAGCGGGAGAGGACGCGGTATCGCCCGAGCTCCGTGTTGGGCTCGGGCGCCTGCTTAAAGAGCCTGGACATGTTGAAGACTTGTTTGTAGGGAACGCGGTTGTATGGTACGTAAAGGGAGAAATATGCTTCTGTTCGCTTGAACGATGGAGATGAACGATGAGGAGGGAGAGACTGGGTCAATCCTGAGACCATACAGACATGGGGACCGTCCGCTTTAAGCAACAATATCACCGTCGGAATTAGGTCTTAAGCTTTGCTAGACTCCGTGAGTCAATCGATGGGTGCGTGATGCGGAACTACACGCGCTAGACTAGAAGAATAAAGGGTATCTTGAGAATTCAGCTTCTCTTGCGCCGAATACCCCGCGATCGTCACCACCAGTCATGGAGAAAAGGTACAGTGAAATGTCGGTGATAGAGCGGGTTTGGGTCAGCGTGACGTATATCGGCGATATTGTTCTTTCCGTCGAAGGATCTCTTGCTTCTTTGCATGTCTACTTTGCCGTGATCGAAGTCGAGGGGAGTGAGCTTCTTTTCGAGGGTTGATCACCGCGTATTGGCGCGTATCGACTGCTGTCGTGCAACAGGAATACCTAATTACCTTAGTCAGCGACACGAATACTTAAGCGGACTGAGGCACGTCCCACAACCCCAACCCTGCCGTTAGGCCGTTACGTCACGTATTCCCGGAGTCACCCGGTCCTCGGCCATCAACCGACATGGAAGGCCAGGGGTAATAACAGACACCTGCTCGAATTTTGGGACGATGTCATTTCATGGACGACGTTCTCAACAAATTTGTCGCCAGCCAGCACAATTTGCCTCTGCCGCCTCTGCCGCCTCGACTCTCCCGATTGCTTTTCAGGTGTGACTTACACAGTCGACTTTAAGCTTTGAGATTGCAGCGAGGGAATGACAGGACCCTGACAATTCGCATCATCAAAGTTTAACAACGACCAATGACCCCATAATCCGTCTCCATGTCCGGGGCAACCTTCTCCTCCACCACCGCCAAACGCCTCACGAGCCTCGGTTGGACGTGTTCTACATGTCGCAGTAGTGTCGTCCGGAGCCAGCTGAGGCGGACAGCACCGCCCTTCCGACAGTACAGCAGCGCATCGCCGAAACAGAATGTGCGCCCTCCACGACGGAAGGCGGTGATATGGGCTGCGACTGGAACAGGAGTGGCAACTGGTGTTCTGGCGGGCGTCATTGCCTTTGGGGACCAGATTCAGTCTACCTATGGTGCCGCCGAACGAACTGGCAGAGTGGCTTCTGGGCTGGCGATATGCATCAACGAGTAGGGACCCCGAACCCCCGTGCGACACAGCATCTTGGGATGAACTTGGCTAACTGGGTCCCTCAAACAGTTACCGAACGACTCTGAACCAACGAGAAAAGGTCGCAGACGAAGCCGAGCGTGACCAGCTGCTACGAGCATGTCACAAGCGATGCGCGGAGCGGACGCTCATGGTTCTCGAGAAGAATGGAGGAATTTTCATCAAGCTTGGGCAGCATTTGGTACGAACAACCCCCTGTCACGCGCTCTAGCAGAAGCATTGCACTAACACGGCAACAGAGCGCCATGAACTACCTCCTACCGATAGAATGGACATCGACATTCATACCGCTGCAAGACAAGTGCCCCGTCTCGTCCTTCGAATCGATAGAAGAGATGTACCGAAAAGACACCGGAGAAGAGCTGCTAGACCACTTCTCCTACTTCTCCCCCGAACCGATAGGGGCGGCTTCCCTTGCCCAAGTGCACCTGGCAACCATAAGAGAGACGGGCAGGCAGGTCGCCGTCAAAGTCCAACACCCGGCCCTAGATCAGTGGGCTCCCCTCGACCTTGCCCTGACGCGCTTCACCTTCTCTTCCCTCAAGCGCTTCTTCCCCGAATACGACCTCGAGTGGCTCTCCTCCGAGATCGAAGTCTCTCTGCCCCAAGAACTCAACTTCGAGATCGAAGCACAGAACGCCCTTCGCACAAAGGAATACTTCTCCCACATTCCCGAGCTGCCCCTCGTCATCCCCGACGTCCTCTGGGCCAAGAAGCGCATCCTGGTGATGGGCAACGAGTCCGGCCACCGCCTCGACGACCTCGCCTACATCGACAGCAACCACATCGACCGCGACGAGGTGTCCGCCACCCTGGCGCGCATCTTCAACGAGATGATTTTTGGCGAGGGTGCGCCCTTGCACTGCGACCCGCACGGCGGCAACATCGCCATTCGGAAGAACGCGTCTCGGCGGTCGGTGCACAACTTTGACATCATCCTCTACGACCACGGGCTGTACCGGGACATCCCGCTCTCCCTACGCCGGAGCTACGCCAAGATGTGGCTCGCCATCATCGACGGCGACGTGCCCAAGATGAAGAAGTACGTCAACGAAGTCGCCGGCGTCGGGGAGGACAAGTTCCCGCTCTTCGCGTCGGCCATTACCGGTCGGGACTTCAGCGTCGTCTCTTCCTCGATCCTCAAGCCCAAATCCCAGGACGAGAAGAAGACCATGTCCGGCGCGCTGCAGGAGGGCATGCTCGCCGACCTCGTCCAACTACTAGGCCAAGTGCCGCGGATCATCCTGCTCATCCTCAAGACGAACGACCTGACGCGCAGCCTGGACGAGAGCCTGCACACGCGCCAGGGGCCGGTGCGGTCGTTCCTCATTCTGGCGAGGTACTGCATGCGGACGGTGTTTTACGAGCAGGTGGAGGAGATCCGGAGGCGGGGGTCGCTGTTCTGGCCGCCCAACGCGGTGAGGCTGTTCGGCGCGTGGCTGGGCTTCGTCAGGGTCGAGGTCAAGCTCGAGGCGTTTGAGCTTTGGCTCAGTGTCAAGCGGGTGCTTGGGTTGCGGCCGACCGGCATTGAGCTTGGTGTGGCGTAGATATAAGCATGGCTAGCATATAATGGAGCGCTTTCGAAGATACCTTAGACTTAGATATTACGGTTTAGCGGAGAAATGCACGTGGACGTATCACCATTCCTGCAGTTCGAGACCTTCAACAGCAAACTGAGAGTGTTTATGACAAGCCCTTGTTATGCAAAGTGTCTTAAGTACCCGAGTAACAGTCCAACAAGCATATGCGACCATAGAGATATCTGGGAACTCGGGATACCGTCCGGTCTCCCGTTCCTTCGAGCGCTGTCCCGGAGGGTGAGTTAATCGGGGGCCACTCCTCGGCTTCGTCGAACCTTGATTTCCATCCGACGAGAACTTCAGCCGAATACTTTGCTCCGTCGGGTGCTCTGCGTATGATAAACCTTAATCAAAGATGAGTCAAGACTGAACAAGCCGGCTTTAAAAGAACCAGCATCCGCTTGTTCATTCATCAATAGACATTTCCCCAGAATGTCACGACTCACCAGAAACACCAGAACGCTTCCACGCAAACCACCCAACAATACACAAATCACCTCCCTCAATTATCAACTGCATTACTCGACTGTTCAAAACCCAACCATGGCAAACAGCACCGCTCAAGCACTTGCCAGTCTGAGCTCACTTCCCCCGGAAGTGCGGCGGCAGATATGGAATCACATCGCCGAGACCCACGACCTGACGCCCCTGCTCGCCACCAGCCGCTGGACACGACAAGACATTAAGTCGCGACTGCCGGGCGAAATACCGACCTGCGCCGGTCCCAGATGCTGGTACCCCTTCAAAACCTGCGCCAGGCCGGTCGACGAGATCCGCGTCGTCGTCGAGCCCTGGCGCTCCGACCACTCCTGGCTCAAGCTCGTGCTGCGGCGGCACAAGTCCGAGTCCGTGTGGACGATCCGGCAGATAGACGAGACCTTCCTGACCTCGCAGCTGCGGAACTACCCGGCGCGGCGCGTCGTCGTCGAGTTCCGGCCCCCCGCGCAGCGTCGCGGGTTCCGCCACGCCGCCTTCCTCACGCTGCGGGCCAAGCTGTACGACGTGTGCGTGCTGCTAGGCAGGGTCAGGTTGACGGGACAGACGACGCCGGAGCTGGAGATTGTGTTCCGCGACGCCCCCGCCGAGGTGCGCGCCTGCTGGAGGCAGTCGTTCTGGGAGGACAGTCCGTCCATGATCCTCGCCCGTCGGAGAGGGTTCGGGGGCGTGCCCAAGGGGGAATTGTCGAGGTACCGGTGGTTCAAGGAGTGCCCCTTCTACTACGAGTGCCTCATGCTGCCGCTGCTCCTCCACCCGCTCATGCGGAACGCCGCGGTGAGGTTCGACGGCGGTCGCGAGCCGGACAGGCGGAGCGCGTCGTCGGCGGCCGCGTTCATCAACGGCACGGCCCCCGGGCAGCGCCTGGTAGGACCGGGTTACAAAGCCCTCTCCCTCCTCAACTGGGACTACTGCCAGGACCTGATGCGCGACTGCTACATGGCCGACCAGGCGCGGCCGTGCGACATGACGTATCTGGAATCGTGTCGCGGATGGCTCCGGTACGCCTGCCCCGCGGAAGAGTCGAGGGCGTCGTGCAAGAATACGCTTCGCTCGTGACTACCACGCTGCAGAACTTCCACACCGACATCAACGAGCTCCTGGACATAATCTCCGGCGCCGAGGCGGCCTCCGGCCCGCCGCGCGCGGCCGTCGCAAGACTAGCGCCCGCCGACAAGGGCGCCTTCGGTTCTTCCTACCGTAGGCCGCCGGTCGTGTGGTCCAAGGACTGCGTCTTGGAGTACAGGTACAGCATCTCGGGAAGGGTGCCCTACGACCGCGGCGAGGGGCGGGGGAAGTGGCGCTGGACGTCGGCCGGCGCGAAGGAGACTTACCGGCTGTGGGCGGAGGGGAAGAAGGAGGACGACAGTGCGAGGTGGAGGAGACAGGGCGAGTGGAGGTGGGCTCCCGTTCCGCAGCCTAACACCCCTGATGAGTCGGATGGGGAGTCGGATGAGGAGTCGGATGAGGAGTCGAATGAGGAGTCGGATGAGGAGTCGAATGAGGAGTCGGATGAGGAGTCAGACTGAGGAGTCAGACTGAGGAGTAGCTGGATATCTTGATGTTGTATGTTTTTGCGCTTTGCTTCCCGGTGCCGCTAGATACTAGGTAACAAAGGGTTGCGGCAAGGGAAAGGATGTTAGAAGGCACTGCAACCAACCATTCAGTCCAGTTAACGTCAAAAACAACCGCTCTAATTTGAAAGATGGGAAATATTCCGTCCTTACAGTACAAATGCTAACTCCCTTGGTAAACCTCCAACCCCACCTTCTTCGTTCTCTCAGTCATGATACTCCTTCGCACCCAGCACGCCCTCGCTGGTAGCCCTCCTCCTCTTCCCAATGACCTCCCTCGCCCACTCCGTCAGCGTGGACCCCCAGTGGCCGGCCACCAGCGCGCCGCTGAGGATGTTGACAACCTTGATGAGGAAGACGAAGAAGCTGTCGCGCGTCTCCACGATGTTGAGCAGGATGGGTTCGATGTCGTACTTGACGAAGATGCCGGGGATGGTGCGCTCGCCGATGTCCTTCTCCTGCTGGGTGACGGCGTACTGGTTGGTGAGGATGGTCTTGGACCCCGAGGTGCCGGGGAAGCCGACGCTGTAGGTCGTGGGGACGATGGAGAGGAAGTACTGGAACTTGTAGAAGTTGCTTGTCGCCACGCTGATGGTGCGGTCGAGGGGGTTGACGAGGGAGGGGAGGAAAGGCCCGAAGGAGAGCTCGGAGATGATGTGGGAGAAGTTGAAGTCTGTTATTCAGTCAGTTTTAGCAGATATTCCCGACTGAAGAAAGGGGGAAGGAGGGGCCTACCTTTATGATCAAGATGGCCTCCCGCCTCGGGGTACCCGTGTCCCCTCGCCGTAATGTGGAAGTCGCCCTGCACCTTATTCAACTCCAGACTCCCATAAATCCGGCAGCTATCCGGGTCTCCGCCACCCCATATCCTAGGCGTCTTCCCCCACCTCGCCTTCTTCCTGCCCAATGCCACAATGTCATGGATGTGCTCCTCCCCGAACCCCTCGTCGTGGTCCGCCAACCCCGTGAACCCTTCGCCCGTGACAACCCTCCCGTCCTTGTCCCGCCCGAGCTTGTGGATGCCCTTGGCGTCCACCCACTGCGACCAGTTGGTCGGGTCGAGCGTCAGCATCGACCCGGCGAGGACGCGGTCGCCGGCGGCGTCCTGGACGTTGATGTGCAGGTCCTTGCAGCGCATGCGCACGACGATGTCGATGTTGATCTGCATGGCGCGCGAGATGCCCTTCTCGACGGCGAAGGTGTGGGCCTCCTCGCCGCGCCACCAGCGGGAGAGCTCGGACCAGAGGAGGATGATGACTACTATCGACATGGCGACCGTCCATTTCCCGCCTCCCGAGGTTCGTGTGACGTATTGGGGTTTTGATTTTGCTGCAGAGGAACGAAGGTTAGTGGGATTCGGAGAGACGGGTGGAGGGAAGGGGGGAAAGATGGTGGACGTACGGAAGACATCGAATGCGCTGACGATGTTGCCGGCCTTCGAGCCGAAGGCATCGTCGTCTAGTGGGTGTCGTTTCTCGTCTTGGTAATCATTCTGGTAGCCGTTCTGCGGCGCCGGTGCGGGCTGGAACCCGTTTTGGGCAGCCTGGTAGCCGTTTGGTTGGTAGGGGTCCATTGTGAGGCCTGTTCAGCAGACAGCCGTGATGTTGGACGTTTGTAGGTTGCTGGCTCTGTCTCGCTATCCTCTGCAAGCACCCGGGCGGGAGGAGCTAATTCGGGTCGCTACCTCATTTGCGAGGGTCTCTTATATCGTAAGCTGCAACAAGATCGCAATTGGCAGCAAGTCGTGAATGCGTGGGGAAAGAGCTGGCCTTAAGTTAAAGAAAGCGAGGCTCACCATCAGACGAACTCGACGACTCCAACGTCAAGTCCATTGAGGACAGGTCAACCAAAACTTATTTGGCTAGAGCCCTGTTCCCTGCTCAGGGTCCGGCTGTCTCATTGGCTGCTAAGTCGAGCTGAGAACCCCACTTGCAATGCGGCCGGAGTGGGGGACTTCAAGTCCGGGGTAAACTTCAGCGGGAAACTACACAGTACATCAACCTTGATGGCATTTTTCTGTACCACCTTACCGAAAGGCCGGAGGACACGATCTAACTGCGGAAGGTGCTCTTGAAGCTCGGTACAACTGAGGCAGACACAAATTAACGGGCTCATACCTATGTACTTGCCGGCATAGCCTGTAGATTGAGATTCTCTGGCGAAGTCAACATTCATCTGGCGATGCAAGTCCAGCTTACACAGCCGACTCAGCTTGAGAATCCGTAGCACGGTAATGGTCATACGTATTGTTCCGGTGAAAGCCTGCTCCTCACCGTTTGCGAGAGAGATGAGACATCCAGATAACATTCTGTGACCTCCTGATGTACCTCACCAACCACAGAGACATGGAAAACACAACACACCTCCATTTGTCCATGTTTCCCCGCACTCAAGATGGCCTCATCCCATCTCCCATTCTCCTCTCACCCTACACATTACTCTTTCACCATACAACATTATCTCTCATGACGTAATGTAGCTCACAATGTACGAATCCCAAATAACCCTCACCCTAGACACAATCTGTCCCTGGACCTACCTCGCCAAGCGCCGCCTCGACGCCGCCCTCGCCCACGCCGCCACCCTGCCCGAGATAACCTCCCACATCAACTTCCCCCCCGTCCTCATCCGCCCCTACCAGCTCTACCCAGACTTCCCCTCCGAAGGACAAGACAAACACGCCTGGTACCTGTCCACCAAATACAACAACTCCGAGGACCGCATGGCGATGTACGTCTCCCTCATGTCCGCCTACGGCAGCGAAGCCGGCATCTCTTTCTCCTTCCGCGGCGTCGTGGCCAACACGCTGGAAGCCCACCGCGTCATCCAGCAGGTCCAGACCGACCTCGGTCCCGCAATGGCGGGCCGCGTGGTGGACGCGTTGTATCGGGCTTATTTTGAGGAGGAGAAGCACCCTAGTAGCGCGGAGACGCTGGTCGAGGCTTGCGAGAGGGCCGGGTTGGGGAGGGAGGAGGCGGAGGGGATGGGGCGGGGGGGGAAGGAGGACGGGTTGAGGGAGACGAAGAGGATGGTGCTGGAGGAGAAGATGGATGGGGTTGATAGCGTGCCGACGGTGAGGATTGAGGGACGGAGGAGGGATGTTACGTTGGTGGGAGCGAAGAGTGTGGAGGAGTATGTTAGGGCGCTTGTGTTGGTTGCTAAAGAATCGAGGTAGGGATGGGAGATTGATGGGCGACGGATGGTTTAAGTGGTTTGGTATGGGGTAGCTAAGGTAAGGTAGAATAGCAAGCACAGCTAGTAGCGCTCCATGATCCACTCCCGCCTCTGGTCCTCATCCATCCCCTCCAACAGCTTCAGCTCCGCCTCCTTGACGGCGGTGTACTTCTCCACCAACTCCTGGCCCATAAGCGCAGTGAGCTCCTCGTCCTCCCTAAGCGCCTGCAGCGCCTCCCCCACGCTGGCGGGCAGCATCTCCGTCACGTTCAGCTCCTTCTTGTCGTTCTCCGTCAGGTGCGCGGGATCGCTCTCGCAGTCGCCCCAGACGAGCTTCTCCTTCGCCAGCGCGCCGTTGACGCCCGCCATCAGCACGGCCGCCATGGCGAGGTACGGGTTCGCGAGCCCGTCCAGCGTCTTGACCTCCCAGTGGCTGTCCTCAACCTTGCGCAGCGCCGTCTCGCGGTTCTGCGTGCCCCACGCCACCCACCGGCCGCCCGTCCACTGGCTGTCGGCCATGCGCTCGTAGCTGGCGGGGCTGCTGTAGGCGAAGGCGAGGATGGCCCGGAGGTGCTTCAGCACGCCGGCGTAGAAGCTCTCGTAGACCTCCCGCTTGGATCCGGGCGGGGAGGAGATGGACACGTGCACGTGCGAGGCGTTGCCGACGTCCTTGAGGCCGTGCGGCTTCGGGTGCAGCGTCATGCGGTACCCCGCGTTGGTGGCGAGGGCGGACATGACCTCGCGCGCGTGGAGGAGTGTGTCGACCGCCTCGAGGGGCGGGGAGGCGGGGAGGATGAGCTCGAACTGGCCGTTCGCCGTCTCCGAGTGGACCTGCTCGACGTAGATGCCCATGTCGTCCAGCTCGCCGACCATGTCGCGCAGGAGGTCCGAGACGCGCTGGTCGGCGAAGGCGCGCGAGACGGACCAGGCGTGGCCGTCGGAGACGCGGGCGCCGAACTTGCTGGGCGCGTTTCTGTCGTCCAGGCGCTGGAGGAGCATGAACTCGATCTCGAAGCCGAGGAGGAAGGTCAGGCCCTTCTCGGCGCCGTACTCGACCGCGCGTTCGAGGAGGGAGCGGGGGCAGAGGTCGACCCTGGCGCCGTTCTTCTCGCGGAACTCGCCGTGCATGCTGGCGTGGCCCTTGATAGGGCCGGATTTGAGGGACGAGAAGTCCGGGTGGAGGCGGTACTCGCCCGTGGGGGTGCCGCCGGGGCAGATTGAGTCGTTCTGCAGCAGACTAAGGACGGCCTTGGTGATGCCGATGTCGACAGACTTGCCCTGCTCGAGAAGCGACATAAACTTGCGCAAGGGAATGAGGCGCATCCTCGGCATGGCCGTCATGTCGTTCCAGTAGATGCGGATGAAGTCGGGCAGCTCTCGCCCCTTGAGGAAGGACTGGAAGAGCTCCAGATCGGTGCGGTACTTTTCGTCGCCGATGTCATTGGTCACGGCTCCTTCTAGTTCGGAGAACTCGAGTTCGAGGTGGTACAGCTTGTTGTTTGTGTTGAAGAGTATGTCGCGGACGAGCTGGATGGCCGCTTTGTAACCCAGCTCGCCCTTGCGGACGTAGTCGCATATGACCTACAGAGTTAGTTGATGAATGTGCACACCTTAATTTAACAACTTACAGTTTCCAACACCTCACGAATCTGGATGATGGCCAGGAGGTACGTCTCAGGGAACCAGTGACCGTCGGTACTCCACACAATCTTGGACCACGGACACAGCTCAAGAGCCTGTCTGACCGCTGTCTCTTGGCCATCCCTGCTCAGGAACGGGAAGATCTCGCCAATATCAGCATAGACGTTAGGGTACACAGTGGCCAAGTACCCAGCATCCCTTGTATATGGGTAGCTGGCATGCAAAAGCACAATAGGCACATCCTGGTGCACCCGGATGAAAGGCTGCATATGCGACGGCGACGACTTGGTGAGCGTGATGTCATTATCGCCGAGCCCAGTATGGAACTGGATAGGCTTCTTCTCCCGGGCCGGGCTGCGCTTGATAAGCTCGGCTGTGCGATGGACGATCATGTCGTTCAGCGGCTTATGCTGAAGTCGCGCGAAGGGCTCGTCGCTCTCGAGGATGCCGCGGAAGGCCTCTATGGCGGCGTTATGGTCCACAAATGGGGCGATGTCTAGGCCCGTCCGGTAGCAGATGACGGACTTGAAGCCGACCACGTCCTCGTCCTCGATGGCCTGCTTGATTGCCGCCTCGAACTCGTCGAAGACCTTGGAGTAGACCTCCTGAGCGTCCGCTTCCTCGGCGACGTTGGCCTCCAGCTGGCGCTTGATGATGGCTGCGACGACCTGCTCGATGCGCACGATCCGCTTGCACTTGCTGCGGGTGAAGTCATCGTGCTCGCTGTAGCTGTACGCCTCTTCCTGGTTGTCCAGGCCGTCGTCCACGAGGATGGTCTCAATACCGTCCAGACACTGCGCGACCCAGTCGTCCGAGTCCTCGATGCGCTTCAGCTCGATGGCCGCTACAACGGCTTCCCATGTCGGCTGGCATTTCAAAATGGTGGACAGCTGACGGATAGCGCGCAGATGAGCGAGACTGGTGAGCGAATCGTCGATGGCATCGCCAGACGCTTCGGTTGTAATTGACAACAGCGGGTACTTGCCCAAAGACTCGGGCTTGAGCAGAGGATGGGCATGGTTGTCGATGATGGGCGTGTGTCGGATCGCATGGACCACGTGCTCAAGCTGGGACGCTGTAGCTCCCGACCGGTTGCCGGCCCAATATGCCATTGTTTGAGATGAAGGCAAGATGGGACCTAGGGGAGGGAGTTCAGATTTGCTTGAGGTGCTTAATCAGTCCAATGCGACCACGACACACAGATTTGGATGTTGTTGTCTGAGGAAAAGATGGCGGCCGAGAGAGGGGTTGCTTGCAGCCCGAGATCAGATGTATGAAGGTGGTGATGATGTAAGAGTGGGATGCTTCTGCCCGTCCACGAGGTCTGCTTTTATTAACGTGATACAGCTGGAGCTTGCACAAAGCTGGCGACATGGTCGATTCCCTTGCACTGTTCGCAAAATCCGAAGGGCTGAGCTTGATACCTCAGTATTCCCGCCAGTTCATACACCGACTGTCGCTACCGGTCCTATCATTTACCTAATTCTGTTATGAGTTCTGACTGTGCACGTTGTCGGATGTAAGCTATAGAGCTGACTGCTGACTGAACCTTTTCATAATGCTGAGCTCCGGGCGGTGACAGCCCTATTCCTATTGGCTCGAGTTTGATGAATCTATCATCGCATACGGATTTGATAATCGGTGATTGACGGCATCAGACATCCCGAATTGATGGTGAATTGATGGTGAATACGGCCGGTGCATCTCATGTCAGAGCGGTGATGAGCTGCAGTTCCGGAACTTCATCCGATAGCATTCGCTGTGTTCGATGAAGCTGCACATTATGGAGCTGCCGTCCGTCACCATGACCCGTGGCCCTCCACTTGGCGACTGCTTCATCAGGTCCCCGACTCATGATGTGCGCATAAACGGAAGAATCTGATCGTTGCGGGTTTAGCTCAGTTGGGAGAGCGTCAGACTGAAGCCAACTTCACCACAGTGACAACAAAGTCAATCTGAAGGTCGTGTGTTCGATCCACACAAACCGCATGCATCTGACATCTCATGTCCTCCCTGGGGGCATGGCATGCCTTTTTGCTGTTTTGCAGTCGAGCTGGCGGCCTCCGGAGAGACTGACCTCCATTTCGAGAGATGTGCAAAATGGTGCAAAGTTGCAAAAGCAAAAACATGCAAAAGAATGCGGTTTGTGTGGATCGAACACACGACCTTCAGATGACTTGGATGAAGTTTGACTTCAGTCTGACGCTCTCCCAACTGAGCTAAACCCGCCGTCGAAACTGAACCGAGCTAAGCTCGAACAGGCGATGGAAAAACCGCCTGCTATCGCAAGTCATGAGTCTGCTCTGTACGGGCTGGGATGAGACAACTGAAACCCGAAATGTGTGCGGAAGAGAAATGCATCCGAAGCCGAATGTCGGGCTTCTTCGTTTCCATTGGCGTAGACAACTGTTTGAACTTCCACATTCTTCCCTCACTAGAGGTCTCTCGATTCCAGCACAAGTTGGGCCTGTTGGAGGAGGCCTGGAAACAGGGGAACTGGACAGAAACACTTGGCGGCCAAGAGTCCAAGAAGCGTGGCATCCGACAAGCTTTCGATGTTCACGATCAAAGTGCTTGAACGAGCTGGTAGCGCCATAACGGACTTGGCGAACGAGAAAGAAATACGACATGACCGTCCCGACGGATCACCTGCCCCCCGAACGATGAGGAGTGTGCACCCGACTTCGTTGAAGATGTGCATTGAAACAACCGGATGGAGTGATGGGTCACGGTGAGACAAGAGACGGGCGATATCCTGATTTTAGGCGCTCAACACAGCCCCGGTGAAAGACAATTTGGAACCCCCTTCATGGCCTTCAAGCGGCGAGAGGGTGGGGCAGCCGGCCATGGAGCCCTCCAATCTTATCGCTGGAAATCCCCAGACATTCCCTGGTCGTCAGCCACATGCGTATTCGAGGTACCCGTGAATTCAGGGGAGCTGTTAGCTCGGGAGCTTGATTCACGTCATCCCACTTAACAGAAATGCCACTTGCTCATGTACCCCTTCCCTGTTCGTTCCGGCAAAGCAGTTCGCATTCCATCATTCTCGCCCGCCAACCCCTTGCAGTTGCAAGCCTGTCAACAAGGAACCTCTGGAACCTCTGGTTTCTCCTTTGAACACGAAACTCAACTCAACCACCTTCTCTTTCTCGACGACGTCAATTGCCATTTGCGAGTTTCCAAGCCTGATTACCGCTCGCTCACCTTCGATGGGCACAGCATAATTACTTGCTGGCCTCAAACCGACGAATACGATCGTTTTATTCAACAGTCCCTCGCTCAGTTTCGTTCAAATCACGTCGTCATGATCTCGCCAACTTCCCATATTGCGGCCGCCGTCCTCATCGGCAGCGGCATCGCCAACGCCGCCTACAGCATCAGCGATTCCGGTACGAATGATCCGTCCCCTGTGCCTATTTGAGAGAGAACCGGAGTCATCGCTACACTAGATCTTCTTTGCGTATTCTTGCTGTCGCACGCTTGGCTGACACTTCGAGCAGCATCGATCAAGGCGAGCGCGAAACAACTAGCTGCCGACCTCGTCGCCTACTACCATGGAAACGAGATCGGCCAGACGCCCGGTATCCTACCAGGACCGCCACCGGCTGGCGACTACTACTGGTGGGAAGGAGGTGCAATGTGGGGGACGCTGATCGATTACTGGCACTTGACCGGCGACGACACCTACAACAAAATAACAACAGAGGCGATGCTATGGCAGGTCGGACCAGGCGAGGACTACATGCCGCCGAACGTCACGGCGTCTCTGGGAAATGACGATCAAGGATTCTGGGGAATGTCGGCTATGCTCGCCGCCGAGGTCAAGTTCCCTGATCCGCCGAAAGACCAACCGCAATGGCTGGCGTTGGCTCAGGCCGTCTTCAACACGCAAGCCAACCCCGATCGTCACGACGACACCTGCAACGGTGGACTCCGCTGGCAGATTCCTCTCTCTAACAACGGATACAACTACAAGAACAGTGAGAACACTCGGTCGACGCGGAAACATCTCGGTGCTTGACTGATATGATGGCTTAGGTATTGCGAACGGCTGCTTCTTTAACCTCGGCGCGAGACTAGCACGATATACCGGCAACACGACCTATGCCGACTGGGCCGAGAAGACATGGGACTGGATTACGAGCGTCGGCTTTATCGATGCAAACTATAACATCTACGACGGCGGCCACGTCGAGCACAACTGCACCGATATCAACAGGGCGCAGTTCTCGTACAACAACGCCGTGTTCCTCCTCGGCGCTGCGAACATGTACAACTACGTGGGTTCTCCTCTTAGCACCACGATCTCCTAACCAGTCACTAACACCCGTCGCGCAGACCAACGGCAGCGAGATCTGGCGGCAGCGCACCGCCGATCTCCTCAACGGCACCCTCAACGTCTTCTTTCCCGACGGCATCGCCTACGAGGTCGCTTGCGAGGAGCACATGTCCTGCACGACGGACATGCTGAGCTTCAAGGGCTACCTCCACCGCTGGATGGCCACGACGGCCAAGATCGCCCCCTTCACCCACGACACCATCATGCCCGTCCTTAAGAGCTCGACGACGGCCGCGCTCGAGACCTGCACGGGCGGCGCGAGCGGGCGCATCTGCGGATTCAAGTGGTCCACGCACGCCTACGACGGCCTGCAGGGCGCGGGCCAGCAGATGAACGTCCTGGGCGCCGTGTCGTCGCTGCTCATCGACGAGACGGCCGGTCCCGTGACGAACTCTACGGGAGGCACGAGCGCGGGCAACCCCAACGCCGGCAGCCAGTCGGACAGCTTTAACGGGCATACGACGCCGCCTACCACGGGAGACAAGGCTGGTGCAGGTATCCTGACGTTCATCATTCTCGGCATGGCGGTGGGCACGTTTGGCTGGATGAGCACGGGTGTATGAGAGAGATGCCCTCGTAATCATACTAATCACGTGTTGCTCTTCCGGTTTAGAGGGTGGGATATGGGTTGGCAGATAACGTTTTCCCACCACGTTGCAGATCTCAGGAGGTGTTTGGGCGTTTGACGGTTGGTCGGGTACGGCCAGGGAACAAGAATCAAGATTTTTTTTGCGGGCGCAGCGTTTTCCGTTCGCCAGATGATGTTTGGTGCGAGATGCTGCGAGATAACGTTCTCACACATGTCGCAGTTGGTTCTTTTGGTCTATAGTTTCTCTCTTCCTTTTCCTCCTTTATTCCTCGGGTCCGTTGGGAACAAAACGCGTTTCCTGTAGTATTAATGCTCCGTAGATGAGATGCAGCGGATTCTTTGCGAAGATTTTGAATGCGCAAGAGTATTTCGCCGATACGTGCCGAAATCATCGCTGGATGTTCGAAACAGTGACATTTCGACCCACAAAGCCAGTCGATGGCGGCGTTGCTGGTGATGGATGGAAGCTGTTCGTTGCACCTTCCGTTTCAGACAAGACAGATGAGTTCAAGTCGAAGAGTTCCATTTTTTCTCACAGTGCTCTCGTCCAGACAATACACTGATCAACACACCGTATCATCCAGATCGACTGTTCTTTGATCTTGTCTTCCAGTTGAAAGTTTGGCGATATCCCAGTATTTTCTTTGGTTCCCGGTCTGCCTTGGCTCTCCGTTATTAGTGTTGGCGTTTTTCCCCCTGAGGCTCACCGCCCGCCTGCTGCCCGATAAACGTTTCACCGGTATCACCAACCTCTACTTCGTACACCTCTACACCTCATCAGATACACACACCTTCCATCTATCATAATATCTTTCAACCTCCCCGTCACCCCTTTCAGTACCACCCACAATGCCCGTCCCAGACTTCACCTCCCTCGCCACCTTCCCAACCTTTTCAACCCTCCCTTCCGCCTCCTCCTCCTCCTCCGACGACGACACGCAACCTCCCAGCTCCTCCTCCTCCTCCGCCACGCAATACTTCCTCCTAGCCCAAATAAAAGAAAACATGACCATCACCCGCCCAACACTAATCTGCACCGACCTCTCGGGCCAAGACTTCGCGCTCATGTTCATCGGATCAATCGACTTTGCCGCGCGCGGGTTGAAGAAGGGTTGTACCGTTGTCGTGCCGAACGCTAGGAGGACGGAGTCCGCGAAGAAAGAGGGCGGGCAGGGGTGGGTTGTTGTTGAGGAGGGTGATTTTGGGGGGGTTAGGAGTTTACCTGGGGGAGGGGGGGATGTTGTGAGGTTGCTGGGGAGGAGGAGGGAGGAGGAGGATGGGGATAGGAAGAGGTGTAGCTGGTGTGGGAAGGAGGAGGGAGAGGGGAGGTTGATGAAGTGCTCTAGGTGTGGCGAGGTGCGGTATTGCTCCAAGGTGAGTTGGACTGGATTTACGGTAGTGGGTTTGCTGGGAGGGGATGCTAATCGTTGCTTTTTGTGTAGGAGTGTCAAGCCATTGCCTGGAAGGACGGCCATAAGGGCGATTGCAAGTTGATGAAGGCCATGAGGGAGGTGTGGCCTTGAGCTAGGAAGGTTGCCACGCCAAGAGACTGGAGCTACCTTACCACACAACGCATGTGTGAGATGCAGAGCAGAGATCCGCGTGTCCGGCACGGTGGGTCAACCTTACGACCATCAAGGTGTTGACACCTCGAAAATGGTTCCATGCATCTAAGTACGGAAAGGGATTGGTGTTGACGACGGACGGAGTGCACCATGGCCCCGGGAATGGGGGACCTCCCTACATGCGGGGGTGGATCCGGAGTTCGTTAGCCGGCAGCGACCCCCGGAGTTCGAGAAACACCACTATCGGATGGTCTGTTTGCGGGGTTGTCTCGCCCGTCTCGGATTCGATTTCTGGGAAGATGAAGACAATTATCGAGGAATTCATGGGAACTCGATCCTGAAGCACTGTGCTTCACAGAGACATCCAGGGTTGGAGTTGCACGCCGGTTGCTGTCGAGATGAATCATAGTGCATCTTTAGTGATTGGGAACGACACAATTCACGATCATCACCATCCTCTGGTCTCGTACTATGGCGCGTCCCACTCCGAGTCATTAGTCTCGACTGCCGAGCCCAGTACTGAACCTCAATGAGCTCCCAGTACCTAATGGCTAGTGTTTTCCGGTACTTGGCGACCATGTCTCGCGCTCGAAGCTCCCCATACCCTCGCGTCTCGCCTCAGGTACTACCATGACGCCCTCCCCAAGCTGGTATATATAGCCTCCTCCCCTCTCCTCTCCGCTCCACTCCATCTCCTCAACCTAGACTCTCCCGTTCCCGCTCCCGTTCCCCGACACCCCTTTGTTATACCCTCACCGAAGTACATGTCCTACAACCCCACAAGCGCAACCCACGGTTCCGCCCACGGCTGGTTCTCCAAAATGGCCACCACACAAAAGACCTACCCGCTCAAGCTCAAGTCCACGCCGGAGTACATCCCCGTCGACCCGGCCTTCAAACCCCTGCCGAAAAACGGCCACCTCTCCAAAATCGACCCGACCTTCGCCTCCGTCAAGGACGCGGCCGACGAGGCCGTCGCGGGGCTATGGAAGGCCCCCGACTGGCCCACCTTCCGCAAGCTGTGGGACATGCCGGCGCAGGTGCCCGAGTGGGCGCCCAAGGAGGGGGCAGAGGTCGTGACGAGCACGAGGCTGGTACCCGTCCGGGACGGCGCGCAGGTCGAGATCAAGGTGTACAAGAGCCGGAACGTGAAGAGGAACGCGGCGCTCGTGCTCAAGATGCACGGCGGCGGTTGGGCGATTGGTGGGCACGAGACGGAGCAGGTGGAGAATTTGGTCATGGCGGGCAAGCCGGAGGTTGTGGTCGTTAGTGTTGATTATCGAATGTGAGTCTCAAAACAGATGGGGGTTCGGATGTTGGATGGCGGTGGGAACTTGCTAATGCTGGATAGGGCTCCCGAGTACCCGTTTCCCACGCCGATAAACGACTGCTTTGATGTGCTTAAATGGGTAAGATGAAGGGCAGAGACGTTGAGGGAAACCAGATCCGGAATGCTGACGGGGAGAACAGTGCAAGCAAAACGCGTCAGAACTCGGCATCGACCCGGAGAAGATCATCACCGCGGGTGGTAGCGCGGGCGGCAACATGGTACGTACAGTGCGCAGTGTGATGTTTCTTTATCCCTAGAGCTGGACTGGGGAAGATGGTCAAGGTACCAAGTGCAGTGGGTGGACCCTCTGTACTGGTCGGGGTCCCTGCCCTGGCCGGTTCCTTAAACGGTCAAAAGAAGGTGACGACTTGCAACAGCCAATGTGGGAAGAGTCCAGACGGGACATGACCCGGGTTGCCAGACTAGAGCAGTGGTCGAGTTGGTAATAGCGCCAGCTTCGGAGAAAACCTACAACGACAGGTTTTGTAGCCGGGTACCACGAACGGAGGGTTCCCCGGTGAGCTTTTGTTCGAATCGGGGAGGGACAGCACTTTTAAATCTTTTTTTGCCTTTTGCTTTTTTGCTTTCTCTTTTGCTCTGATATCCTTCATCAAGAGACCTTCTGTTCTAGACTTACTGGTTTCAGCTGGCTAACATATTTCCCAGTCTGCCGTCCTAGCAATGATGGCCAGGGACAAGGGCGTCAGCGGCATCGTCGCCCAGATCCTCAACTTCCCCGTCACCTGCCACCCGAAGCACATGAAGGGCCTGGCCGACAAGTACGAACTCGGCAGCTACATCCAGAACCACGACGCCAGCATCGTCGACGCCACGCGGATGGAGCTCTTCTGGGACGCGTACGACCCCGAGGCCAACCCGGAGCCGTACCACTCCCCGCTGCTGGCGAAGAGCTTGAGGGGACTGCCGCCTGCTCGTGAGTGATCCCTCCGACTTTGGGTTAGCGAAACGATGTGTGCTAATGTCATTGATAGTCGTCCAATGCGCCGGACTCGACCCCCTGCGCGACGAGGCCATCGCCTACGCCGAGGCCCTCAAGGCTGCTGGTGTCGAGGTCGAGCTGTACGCGTACCAGGGCCTGCCGCACTGCTTCTCGAGCATGCTGTTTGATATCCCCCAGTCGAGGGACTACTACAAGCGGATCGAGGCGTTCCTTGACAAGCTGCTCAAGTCTCCCCACTCGTCGTTGTAAATACGGGTTGTCAGTGACTTCAGGGACTGAAGTTAGTGTGACGAATTGAGGAGGGCCGGCATTGTATATATGACACCAGAAGCAAGCCTTTTATGTACGTTTGTTAGTAGCTATCTGACGGTCCATTCGGTTGTGAAAACAAGCAGCTTGGTCTCGGTCATTTCTTCTCCTCCCCAGCCTCCTTGACCGCGGTGTCCTCCCGAACAGGCACCATCTCGTACATGATATCCGTCCGCATCGTGTACTTAATGCCCGACACCACCTCGTCACCGGAATGATACAGATTCCGGTGCTGAAAGATCAACACCCTGCCCGCCTTGGGGTCAACATCCATCTTCCTCTTCTCATCCCCGGAGTAGAACGACGTCGCCCCGCCCTCCAGCTCGGCCTCGTCACCAACCGTCTGCTTCGAATCATTCAGGTAGAGATGCAGCGTGAACAGCGTCTTGATATCCTTCCCCGGCTCCCGGTACGGGGCATCGCAATGAGCTGTTTATCAATTTGGTCAGTGTTCTGTCCGACCCTCTCAACCCCACGACCACACGTTAGGTAAAAATAGAACTCACTTCTAAAAAACTGCCCCTTCCCATACCTCAAAAACCTCATCCGATCATTCAACCGCCGGAACTCCCACCTCTGCGCCCTCCCGCTCCTCGACGGGGCCAGCACGACGACATCCTGCTCCACCACACCCAGCTTCTCTTTTAACCCAGGCGCGGCGAGACATCTCTCCCACAACCGGTCCACGACAACCTGCCGGTCCCAGATGATCCGGTCGCTGTTCCTGTACTCGGGCTGCAGCACCTCGTACCCGCCGCCGACGTTGACCAGCGCCGGCCGCCACGGGTCTTCGCCATTTTCTTCAGCCCCGGGAACGCTTGCCTCCGCCAGGTCGAGTAGCGTCCGGCATTCCGAGGGGGAGAGGACGTTGTCCAGCACGATGGCGTGGCAGCCCGCGTACTCGGGGAGAACGGAGGCGGCGAAGTCGATCTGGGAGATTGTGAGAGGGGCTGCGTCCGGGGGAGGGGTGGTGAGGAAGGTGTCCGGGATGGGCACGGGGTTGCTGGCGTAGTTGGTTTGGATCGGTTTGCCGGGTTTGAGGGGGGAGCGTTTGGTCGGTTGGCTGGGGCTCCGGCCGCCCTTGAGGTGGGCGAGGACGGAGTTGAACATTGTGGCGGCTCTTTTCTGGTTGTGTATACTCTGGTGTGTTGATGTTTTGTATTGTTGGTGGTTGGGAATTGGTACTGGTGTATTAGCACAAGTCGATCATTTCAGTTTGTACCAGAGCTCCGTAAGGAAAGCTGCAGTTAAATATCAGACATGCAACAAGCCACGTCGAGGGTAAATATCCGTGGAGTCATTTGTTGTGGTGTTTTGACCCAATGAAATGAGGCTGTGCCGTATTTCGGTGCCTATCCGCAGTCGCAGGTGCCTTGCAAGTTAAAACATTCAATGCTTCAACGTATCCGCTTGAAATGACTGGTGCAAGGCAGATTGCACTTCACCTTTGAAAGCCTTGAGAAGAAGGACACATATACTTAGTGTTGCGCTCCGCCCATCCAGACTGTACGTACATTACAGCGAGCTCAATCAAACCCCCATGGCCTGCCGTCAGGCAGTAGTCGCATTGCACAACTTTCTTGTCATTGTTGATCGGGGTAGAATACAATGGACTCCCGCAAATTGGCTGCCCCTATAGTAGAAAGGTCCAGCGCCGTGTCCTACTCCTTGCATCAGTGGTTATCATCCTATCGCACTTCCCTTCCAGCGCCATTCTGTCCCTTATTTGTATCGCTCGGGTCAGAGTATTGCGGATAATTGGTGGGCAGCTCCGTCGGCCTGTCCTCAGGCAACTCAATCGGCGTCCCTCCAATGGTGCTCCCTCCGAGATTGCTGGGACTCGTGGAGTTGTACGGCCTGTGCGTGTACCCAGAGTCCGGAGATATGCCGCTGTAGTTGCCGCCGTCCACGCTCGCCACGCCCGTGGTGGAAGCCAATTTCGTGACCGGGGTAGCCGCCGTCTCGACAGCCCAGCCCCCGTAGCCGGCTGGGTATCTGGGATCGTGTTCCTGCGCCATGGCTGCTGCTGCGCCGTGGTCGTTCTCCCTCCTGCGAGCGCGCATCATCATCCATATGCCGGCCAGGAGCGTCAGTAGTCCGATGACGCCCAGTGAGACGCCCACGCCTATCCCGGCTTTGGCTCCGCTGCTCAAGCTGCTGTCCGATGATGTTATGTTCGAGTTAGGGGAGGCAGCGACGGTGATTGTGGATGTCGCACAGGTTGTAGATGCCGTGCCGGTCTGCTGTGCGAATTGCCATCCGTTGACTGGTATGCCGGCGACTGTAGTTTTGTCGAGAATGGTCTGAGTGGATATGACCCAGCGTCCAACGCTGTTCCTCACGGCGTAGGTGATCAGCTGGCCGGCGTCGAGGTCCGAGACACATTGTCCGGTATTGCCGTTACCGAGAAAATTTGCGAATGTGTAACCTCTGCAGCGCACTTGTCAGTCTCCTGAATGACCAGTTGAGTGTGATAGCTGCGTATGCCATACATAGGACAACATCCAACCAGCGTGCTGCTGCTATCTTTCACCGAAGTCCTCGCCGTGTAGAATGCCTGCGGACAAGTAATGGGTCCGATGCTCATCACCGTCTCCGTGTTCCTCCCGAGATTGCCCTGATTCCACCACGTCGTGGCAGCCCGCGGTAGACATGATGACTCGGCTACGTTGATGCCATAGCCCGGATCCCAAGCGGCGACGGTGTTTGCGACGACGGAGTAGTAGAGCTGATCGCAGCCTTGGACTGAAGGGTATGCAGTTGTTATCGGCAACCAGGAGGTGACAATGCCCGAATTTGTCTCGGGAAGTTTGACGGCTGGTGTAGCCATCACCACTCAACTCGCGTGCTCTTGTTGGGCGACGTGAAGAGCAGAACTTCCAACTCCAACATGGCCGATCAGGCGCGGGAGGGATTGCGCCCATCTTTATCTCCAGCTCCCCGACGGTGCTTTGGGGGCCGCGCCGCACCGCCCCCAAACCGCGCTCCTCAGCCCTGGGGAATTCATGTAACGGCCCAGATTTAGCATTGCCTGTGCCGCTTGGCCACACGCGTGGAAGCAATCTTGAGGGCAGTCGAAGGATCGACCTGGATGCGCTTTCATTTATGCACGACTTGCCCAGCGGGGATAACCACCGCAGCGGCGGACGAGCCATGTGTCAGCTCCGAGAACAACAATCGCCCAAGGAAGGCATCTCTGGAAGGTCTCGCGGTTCTTTGTTCTCCTCAGCCTTTTACTCGTCACTTGAGAATGTCGTCAATGGCACGAATGGGCTGGTTCAACCCTCATCACGACTTCGTCCTGTGAAATGCAAGATCAGGTGGTGTCGATGTGTTGAGGGATCCAGGCCTGCACACCACTGTTTCACCAGCCCTGGGAGGTTGGGGCCGGCCAATGAGATGCGCAAGATGAGAGAGAAAGAGAGGCTCCACATTTTGCTGACCCAAAGCCAGTGCTAGCGGGCGGAGTCCTGCTAGTCATCCTTCCCGGGGCGGAATTCAATGCGATCGCAGACTTCCACTTTAATAAGCAAACGCTCTTGCCGACTGGAGTCCCTCGTATACCTCAGCACGCTGTTCGACAGAGAGACTCCGCATGCCCGTCTTTCGCCATGTGGTCATCCTGACAACAACCTCGAACACTCGATCAGTATTTTATTGGTGGGGTTCCCTCGAGAGAATGGAGTCTGGCACCTTCCCAACAAACTGTGGCTCTCAACGTCGAGATGTCTGTCATACTCACGGCGAGAGTGGCATTACCGCATGATGAATATGTAATGCCATGCTGATGGTGTGTTGGCTGTAAGGTACCGAATGATTACAGGGTCTGCCCCAGTTGGCGATATGGCCAATTATCGCTTCACAAATACGAGCATATGGTTGAGTAATCCCCTCAGTAATCGCCCCTTTATGATTGTTTCGACCGAGTTGTTCCACATTCATATCGAAGATATGAATATGGTGTTCAACACCACTGGGATGGCCTGCTAGGCGAGTGCTATGTACGAAGTAGTATTGCCCAATGTTGACAACAGAAGTTCCCACGGCCTATCGTTTCAACTTTCATATTCCATCTTCTCCTGGTGGTATTCTCCCCATCAAGTGATAACGGCCGGAGATCGGCCCTAGACTTAGATCATGCAGCTAAGCCTTACCATGGTTACAGTAGCTCTCCCGGATCTCAGTTGATGCCTGTCACCGGTGGTCCACGAAATCCGGGCGTGGGCGGCCGCGCCTTACTACTTCCTGGTTACGCTCACAGTCCGGAGTTGGTGACATGCTGTAGACACGATGAAGCCGGGCTTGGTATCCCTTTGAAGAACACCAGAGGCGGGCTTATTGCATGGGGCCTCGACGGCAGATTTCTTACTGTAAGTAAGCACTTACATCCGTGGAGTCAAGGGCGCACACTGCCCCAAACAAGCAAGCGTACGCGTTTTACGGGATTGGAGTCGGTCCTCCACCGTGCCTTACAAGGGTCGGAGCTATCATATCTATACGTAGCCGCGTCGCTCCGCCGTAAGGGATATGTACTCTCCCGTCCCTGAGGCCTGGCTTTGGCGTCCTTGGCTAGAGACTTTCAGTATCCAAACGGCGGGCTTAACGATTGCATACCATGGACGATCAGTGGACGAAGATCCCAAAGTCGAGGTCTCCAGAGCCAGCCAACATGGCCGGCTTCCCAAAGTCAGCAGTGATAGTGAGTCGTGCTACCCATAGGATGTCGACGGTACGCCCGTCTAACCTCTTCCACAGGTCGGCGGTTCCCTCGCGGGCCTGATGCACGGCATCTACCTCAAGCGCCACGGCGTCGACGTCGTCATCCTCGAGCAGGACCCGAGCAGCGTCCGTAAACCGCACAACGCCGGGATCGGCTTCGGCCCTCAGCTCGAGGAGTTCCTCCGAGACTATGACCTGTCCAAGATACGGAACTGCACACCCGCGGCGGGCACGCGGATCGCCTGGCGCAAGCGCAAGCAGGTGAAGGAGCTCAAGATCGAGCGGAACACCTCGAGCTGGGGCCTTGTGTACCGCATCCTGCGTGCCAACTTCGACGGCCTGCCGTCGGATCCTATACCGAATCCGCCGAAGGCACTTGAGAGTGACGGGAGGATTGAGTACCGGGCCGGGAAGAAGGTTACGAACTTGACATACGAGAAGGGTCTTGTCACTGTGGACTGTGTTGGCGTCGACGGAACAGAGGATTCGATCACGACTGGCCTTGTCATTGGCGCCGACGGCCTGAATTCTACCGTGAGGACTTTGGTTAATGCCCCGGCGATCAAGGAATACTCCGGCTATGTGTCATGGAGAGGCGTCGTGCCCGAGTGCGAGGTCTCGCCAGAAGCCGTCAAGTACTTTGAGAACAGAAACTGCTTGAACCTCCTGAAGCGCAACTATATCGTCGCGTCAGTAACTTCACACCCTTCCCCCCTCCCCAACAAAACTCTCCATCAAACTAACAGCCCATCAAGCTACATAATCCCCTCCGACTCAGGCTCCTTCACCCCAGGCGACCGCGTCATCAACTTCCTCTGGTACTGGCCCTACGCCGAAGGCTCCCCAGAACTCAAGGCCGTCCTGACCGACATAAACGGCAAAACGCACTCCAAGACCGTACCAGCCGGTCTCGTCAACCCAGAAATCTGGTCCAAGCTCCTCGCCGACCACGTCCACACCATGGCCGAGCCCTACGCCGAACTCCTCCCGCGGTGCAAGAACCCCTTCGTCACGAAGGTTGACGACGCCCTCGTCACCGGAGACAGGGCGACGTTCCTCGACGGCCGCGTCGTGCTCGTCGGCGACGCTCTGGCCACGTTCCGCCCGCATATCGCCATGTCGACGGAGAATGCGGCGGGCCAGGTGCTGGACTTGGGTAAGGTGTGGAAGGGGGAGATGACGCTGCGGGAGTGGGAGGGGAAGGTTCTGTTTGCGGGCAAGAAGCTGTGGTTGGTGTCTAGGGCGGTGGGGATCTTTGGGGTGTGCGGCTGGTGGCCGTTTGTGAAGATCTTGGCGGCTTATGTGTCGTTTTTGGTTCGGGGGAGGAGGAGTAGGCTTTGAGATATGATGGCCTCGAGAATTGGACGCGTGGCACCGGCGTTGAGAGGGTCCGATGTGCACTTGTGCCTGGAGAGGTCTGGATGGGATGGTACCATGCGACCTCAAATCATGAATCGCAACTCTATGTGGATTGGTTGTCCTGAGTCTGACTACCTGTGGCTGTCCCGTTTCTTATAACGATGCCGAAGGAGAGAGATCGTCACATTGGCTAATGATATCAAGTAGTCCTGCCTTGGTACTAAAGCTTCCCCAGCTCCATTCGAACCATACCAAGAGTCCCCTCAACCACACGTTAGTGACAACCTCACCACACCAAAGTGACCGTCTCCCGTCTGCTCATCCTTTCCCTGTTTATGCTTCATTCGCCGGGCATTCGCGTCCTCAAAGCATCTCCATCGACGGGTCCCGAGTCCTGGCGCCAATTGATAATGCTGCACTGGAAGCGTAGTCGTTGTGGACCGTCCACTCTTGCTCAAGTTGAGTGGATGGGGACATGATGGAAACGGCGTCGATATCATCTTGAACGCGTCCTAGCGGCTGGCTCCTCTCGTTGATGATCTCCCAAAGACTCCTGTCGTCTATGACCTGCCAACCCCCTTGTTCGCGGTGGAGTTTGGCCTTTTCGGTGTCATCGTCCGTCACAACCGTAGCTTTGTCTTCCGGCATCCCATGTTCACACACGATTGTGCTGGGTGAGTCCGCAGCACCCTCCTTCTCTGCTCTCCCGGCTTCCGAGTGTTGTTCCACCATTCCCAGAGCCTTCTCGGCTAGACTCGGTCGACTGTCCCTCAGAATCGTTTCGTGGCAGACGAGAAGAAAGTATCCGCTCAAGGTGTGCAATCTCTCGCCACTCTTGTCCTGTTCGATACAATGAACGCACCAGTCGGCCACGGCCCTCGTCAGAGCTCGCACCTCACGCAGCACGATCCATCGCGTGCGCTCTAATTCTGCCGGGACGGGCTTGTCAAAGAAGACGACCATGAGGGTGTACGACTCGCCCCGGTCCCTGAGCCGACATTCCAGCTGGTCCTTGTGGTGTATGTAGTACTTGTTCACCGTCTCGACGCTCTCCTCCATCATCTTTCGCTCATCGCTGAAGGCCGGGTGGACGGGCCACTCCTAAGGACCCAGTCCTGGGTAGTGTCTGAGGGGAAAGGGGTGGGTCTCTTCCCATAGCTTCTTCATGGCTCTCGCTGTCGGGAGCGGTCGGCGGACTGGCGTGCTGGCACCGATACTGCCATCTGTGGTTGTGGGTTTCTGTCGTTTGTTCCGCGTGCTCTTCCGGATTGGGGGAGCTGATGGACGCTTAGAGCGGACTGACTCGCGGAGAGCTCGCACTGGCTCAAGCTGAGGTTGGTGTGGCTGACATTGGACTGCCGGAGGCAGAGATGGAACTTCTTGCTGCTGTTGGTCATCTGTATCACCCTCGGGATCCGGCAACGGATTAGCTGGGGGAGGGGTGGTCATCCCTGGCGGTCCAGTTGGATCTGGTTCCATGATATCTTGACATAGATATTGCTGATCTAGGTCTGCGAATACCTTTTGTTAGCTCCTGTCACGGTGTCCGCCCGTACTGGTCATCGGTATCTGGGACGACAGCTGATTCGACAGACTGCAGAGCGTAGATGCGTAGACTTACAGCAAAGACGAAATTGACCTGAGTGGACAAGTGTAATATCTGTCTTTAACAGTTGACGAGCAGTTAATGCATGTTGGAAATTGTGCTATCATGATTCGCGTTTGAACTGGGGCTACTTTCGGTCCAGATCTTGGCCGAGGCTGGCGACGACAATAAGAGCAAAGAGAATCCATGTCTACGGGAACCGACGTGTGCCTTCCACATCATGACAAAACTCGCACAGCTGAAAGTTACCTTCCCATGACGGGTTATTGCCATGATATGGCGCGGCAACTCCAGCCGACAATCTGGAAGCATGAACAGGCATCTCACACAAATCCGCCAAGCAACGACATTGTTCACCTTGCAAGTAACAGGAATCTGAACACGATTGTGGCCCCAAAGCTCTCAAGTCAACAAACATTCAGGGGTAAGTGCAGAACGCGGCAACAACCCTAACCCTCGTATCTTCGCCTGGTATGTAACCATAATCCGGGCATGCCTTCATAGTGGACATGTACATATATTCTCTCATCTTCCGTCTTGTAAGGATTTTCCCCGTCTACTAACTTATAATGATGTCCCCTCGTCGAGCCGGTAAGGTACAAATTCCCATGCTCTCCTGTGAAGTCCGACAAGTGCTTTTACCATGCATATTATCATTTCTTGACAATCTATTACCGTAATCCCAGGATTCCCACGCGATCTTGCTTGTTTGGGGTGTTCGTTTGCAGAAACGACAAGTCCTATTCCTCGTGGCCGAGAAAGTTCCCAACTACAACTCTAACTCGCGATGGTTATCTCCCCGGTGCCGAAGTGCAGGCCGATGGTGTATCCGGCATACTCGTCCCGTACGGTGACAGTTCCCCTGTCGTCAACCCAGCTATCCCTGTCCTGGATGTAGGAGTCCTCAATCATCTCCATGTTATACTGGTCCCCGGTGACTAGGTCGGCCAAGGAGGTTATATGACGCTAGTACCCGTGTAGGAGCCTGTCGAGCTGGTCCTCTTGCTCTCGCAATGCAGTAATCCCGAAGCGGCGGCGCAGAAAGATGGCCGTCTGTAGAAGTGAGAGCATCGTAGCCACAACTGCCGCGCGAAAACTACTGCAAACTCGGGGAACTGCCATAGCGTGGCGGGTCAGCTTGCGGACGATGTCGATGTAGATGATTGCTGGAGCCGCAGAACAGACTGAAAGACTCTCGTTCACGGTGTTCAATAGATGCCTGATGCTGAAGTACCCAAGCGGATTGCCCGTCGCCATATCCGCCGCAGCTCTCAGACCTAAGGATAGGAGCAGGCGATCGGTGCTGATCAGGTCATCAGGTATAATGATCGCCGACAGACTCTTATCCTCTGGAGTTCGAGGAGCCTTCAAGATCCAAGGAAGAATCACTCCAGGCCCCAGATTGTTGGCTGTGGCTGTTTGTTTGTAGGCTCGGGCGAAAGAAATCCAGTCGGAAACGGGAGGAGGAAACCCGAACAAGGACCTAGACATAGTGAGCTCGGTCAACAGGGCGTTGAAGGCATCCTTGTCCTTGTTGTAGTTGCCCTCTGTAGCCGCCTTTTGATCCTCGAGGTTCTTGACGCGTTTCCGAAGACGTTTCCTCTCCGATTGCGAGTCACGTTTTGCGGAGCAGAGGTCCTGCACAGTCTCGTTCAGCTGGACTGTGACGGTGGCGAGATTCTGGTGGGCGGTATTTCGCCGCTTCAGAGCCTCATAGCGTTGTCGGATAAGATCCGGCGTACTCGGGGTGTCTAGCGTCTTTTCCAAGAGTGCAAACAACTCGGTGTGGGCTTTGAACGTTGCCTCGTACGCGACCAGTTTGTCACGCAGTCTCTCATTTCCTCTGCATATACAGCGGCTTCGAGGCTCTGCGCCGCGAGCTGGTTTCGAAGTTTCTGGATGATAGTGGCATTGTTGTTGCTGGATGCCGGTGTTGCTTGTCGGAACTGGGGGGGAGGGAGTTGGAGCATCCATGTCGGGAGAAGACACGACTGTGAGTCGACGACAAGCTATCAATTGGCTCAATTAGTATGGTGATTTACTACGCGGCGAAGGGTAAGGATGCGATTTCAATGCAGATACTCACAAGGATAGTCGTAGCCGAGGATCATATGTGACCAAGGCAGTGTATTGGTGACGCGCCTGCGTTGTGGAATGTTCTAGGTCCAGTCCACGATGTGGACTCGCGAGACAGATGCGGCAAGGATTCGAGGATAGTGGGATCAGTTCATTGTGTCGAAAGATTGTGGAGATTACCGCCTTGGGAAGCGTAAGGTAGGCAAGTGCAGTGTTGAGACGGCTCATAGGTGAAGGCAAGTCCGACGATACCAATATCGGAAGGTGAGATGAACGTCACCGACCATCAGAAGTTGATATAGTACCTGCAGCAGCGGAGTACGACCGGAATATATTCACTGAGTCCAGCATGTGTTTGTACCACACTGGACTGTGCTCAACGGAATCACAATATCGAGTAGTCTCAGAGCATGTTCTAGAGTGAACCGATGTAAACAAATCTATTCAGGGGTAAGCCGGGGTGATGGAAAAACACTAACCCTTCCACAGGCGGTCTCCTCCACAGTATCAGTGAGCCTTAGCTGGCTTCAAGTCGATGATTATGTCCCTCGTGTTGAAGTTCAGTTTCATCGAGTACCCCAACCCCTTTCCAGTCGTCAGTTTGAGTATCTCACTGTCATCAAAATGCCGCCGATTGTCCTCTCGGTGGAACCTCTACCTCGTCTCCAGTTCGTGTCGATCTGACCAAAGTATGGGGATGATTGTGCCCGATACATGTGACGGAGGGTCGGACAGGTGTCTCTTCAACTCCATATACTGCTCATCCAATATCTCTTGGGTCAAGCCGAACCGACGGTCCAAAAAGCTTATGGTGTACAAATTTGCTAGGATTGAAGCCACCTCTGTAGGGTTACGAGTGCACCAGCTGCCCTGATGCTTACCCGCGTGTCTTGTCAACTTGATCAATATTGAGGCTAGAAGAGTTGCGGGCGCCTCTTTGATAGTGGCGAGCTGCTTGTTGACCCCGTTCAATAGTGCAAGGACCCTGACATATTTCAGGGGATTGAGATCCTCCCAGTCGGCAGCAGTTCGTAGCCCCAGGAGCTGATTGAACAATGATGAACCAGTGCCAACGTCTTTAAGCATGGCAGGCTTCAATTCCTTGTCATGTTGGTCTGCCGGGCTGTTCACTGTCCATAATATGCGCTCGTCGGGCTGTGCAAGCTGGGCACTCGTTCGCTGAGTGTGAGTGCGAAGGAAGGTAGCCCAGTCAGACTGCGCCGGAGGGAAGCCGAGCAAGTTCATAATCATGTGGCCAATATGTCGTCAACAAGTTGTTTATCTTGGTTCCACTCCAGTGTTAATGCTGAAACCCGACTATTCAGGGTCTGAACCGAAGTTTCATGGCGGGATATCTCTTGGGTCTCGGAGTCGTACCGCTGCTCAGACTCGTTCAGTTATTTCATAAGAGTCGTCAAGGTCTCCTTCTGTTCGGCTATGGTCTTGTTACGCTGAATAACGAGCTTTTCGAGGTCCTCGACATGAGTCTGAAGCTGGAACACATTCTGTTTTATGGTATGCCGCCTGCGCTCGTATTTGTCGAGCTGTGCAATTACAGCGGCCAAACTTTCCTTCTGCTCGCCTATGGTTTCGTCGCGCTGGATAATGACCTGCTCCAGACTCTCAACTTGTGCCTGCAGTTGAGACACATTTCGCATTGTTGTGTGCCGGGTCTGCTCACCGTCGGTGAGTTGCGCCGTAATAGCAGAGAGGGCTACTAAGCTCCTCTTCTGCTCGGTGATGGTTTCGTCGCGCCGGAGGACGCGCTTCTTCAGGCTCGCGACCCCAGATTCGAGAGCCTGTATTCGTGCCTGCTGGCGGTCGATTTGGTCCTGAGCGTTCGACTGGTTCCTTTCGTGGGCTTTTATCTGCTGACGGAGTCTCGCAATGGTTGACTGGTCGGTGTCGAGGGCTCTGCCACAGTTGCAAAGTTTGCGTTCCAGCGCAGCGTGAGTCTCTTCATGCTTCTTAATCAGGAAGGCCCGGAGAGTGAGGTTGATCTCTGCGTAGTCCATGGCCTCGAGAGTCGTGTCGGCGAGCTGCTCTTCCAGCCGCTTGATATTCATATTTTCGGGAGCAGAGTGTGACTGCTGGCTTCCAAAGGAGAATCTGGATGAATCCATACTAATGGAGCGATAATTCGGGAGTGTCTATAGCTAATCAGCAACTTATCAATCATATAAGCTACTTGCTGCCCTTACAAACAGTGCCTGAAGGTTGCAAAACAAAGATAATGCTCGAAGGGAAGCCGTACGGGAAATCTGGTATTGTAGGACATCTAGAGCGAACGATTACAAGATTCCGAAGTGGCCGTTATTTGAGGGAGCAATGCATGCACAAAAGATTCGGGCTCATTGATCTTTCCAAGGCAGGTCGAATACAAAGGATCGCTATATTGGGCGTTCCTTCTCCTCGTAGATAAAGACGTCTTTCAAATCTGGATGTCCTGACAGAACATTGAGATAACGAGATTCTTGGAAGAAAGAATATGATCCCTGTTCTGGATCTAGTACCTCTCCAAGGGAGCCACCGAAATGATCTCGGAACCGCAGTCCACCTCGGCAAAGTATTTTGTGTCCTCCTCGTCTCTCAGTCTCACCCGGTCTTTGAAGACATGTCCTGGGTAGCGCTGCTGGTGATAATCCACGAAGCTCTGCACATCTGCATGGCAAACGCCCTGGACGAGTTTAATACAGTCCCCAAAGGACGACCAGGCGCGGTGCAAGAGGTCCCTCATCTCCAACTCGGCAGTTTTGAGTGTTTGGATCTCAAACCGACCGCGTAAGAAAGACATGGACTGCACTAGTGCGAGGGTTACTGCCATCGCGAAGGGGTGCTGACCATGTCCATCTCTGTAACGACTGTTGCCACAGTCTGCCAACTTTCGCAAGATTGTGGACAGTAAGGCAGCAGGGACAGCCTGAGCAACGGCCAGATTCTTGTTCGTGTTGTTGAGCAACTTGAGGAGCGTGGGGCAGTCGAAGGGATTGGTCATCTCCGCGTCAGTAGCTGCTTGGAGACCAAGACACAGAGTCCGCAGAGGTATAAGCCGCGTTGTTTTCACCTCGGTTGGAAACAATATGGAAGATGTGAGGTGTCTTTTAGCCATGGAAGGGGCCAGGTCGATGGTCCAGACAATGGCATTTCGTGCCCCTGGTAAAGCTGGTGCGTTCGGCTCTGCGAGTGTCTTCGCAACCGGAATCCAGTCAGTCGAACCTTGAAGCAGGCCGAAGACATCCTGGCTAATGACATCCATGACCGTCTTGACTGTTTCTGTTGCTGTCTTGGACTCTCCCTTCGATATAGCACATTCAGCCTTTGCGAGCTCAAGGTCTTGCCGCAACCGCCATATCTCCTGGGCCGAGGCGTGGTCTCTCTTCTGGTGCGCCTGAACCTGCTCCAAGAGATCGCCAACATCCTCATGAAGATACGAAATCTCCTTATTGAGGCGGGCTTCTCTGTCTTTATGGTTTTTGACTTCTCCGATCAGAGCGGCAATAGTGTCTTCCCGGTATTTAATCCTGGCTGCGTCTTCATTCTGTCTAACGGATTGCTCGACAGTCGGGAAAGGGGAAGTCTTTTGGTTCCTTAGATCATCGTATCGCTCTTGTGAGACTTCTAGAGCGGCCTCGTACTTTGCGAGTTTCTCGCGCAGTCTGAGGTTCTCTTCAGCCAGATCGGACTGCAGGTTCTGGAGTCTGTTGACTGACTCGGCGTCAATAAACACCGGATACGCCCCCCGGCACGAAACTCTCGGAGCATCCATCTAGAGGGCGAAGAGAGTCTGCCTGCAATCATGCCGCGTTGATATCGATTCATAGCAGCTTGTAAGGTCTAAGGTGCGTATGGTACTCACCACTAATGGTTGCTCACTTGCTCTGGGTCTGGAGTTTCAGCAGGCTCTGCTGTACCGCGTAGACCAGGGGGATGCAGAGTAATGTGACGGAGCGTTGAAGATTGGCGGCGCAGGGGTCGGCAGTCAATAAGTGTGTGTGATCTTGTGAGGCGAAATTGCAGTTGTTGGGCCTGGTTGTCGTAGTGCGTGTGCCGTGTGGACGAAGGATGATGTAACAGGCTGCGAGGCGATACTCATCAGGGGTATAAATACTTGGTTGGTGATGACCCGGTGGAGAAATCTGCACCGTCAACAATGGGACTGTCAGTTATTCAGAGGCGGTGCTATTGTCCTATATTGTCATTTCACCTGGTATATACGTCTCCCTGACATTGCTACAGACGAAAAGCAACCTCTCTAACCTAACCCTGGTTCCAATAGAGGGGAGGTGGAGATGGATCGCCAAGGGTCGGTGTCGCGTAGAATAGGGGCCTCTAATTAACTTCCAACAATAATGCGGCTTATTTCTTTCACCGCCTGTTACGGTACGGCCTATGGAGCCCTCACGCTCCCTTTCAGCACTATAGCAAGGAGCCGACTATGATGCGGTGACCTGAAGGTGTAGTCTATGAAGAATTGCCGCGGCGACTGTCGGGCTACCACCGCCGTTCTAGCTCAGGATATCGCCGAGGCATCCTGATATTGTTGACATCGCTGTCGCTCCTTTCAAGCCTTAACCTTCTCTACCTTGCTGCCTTGGAAGTACCCAAGATCAAGATGCCACGCCGATTCCACCGAAAGTCCCGCTTTGGTTGTACCGAATGCAGGAAGCGAAGAGTCAAGGTACGTTTTCATAAATGCAATATAGGCACATTCCCGTCGTGCAATCGGCTCACATCCAGTTTTCATAGTGCGACGAAGATGAACCTATTTGCGGAAGATGCATGAGGACTCGCTCCAGATGCATCTATCCAAGCGTGCAATCAAATGGTTCAAACCCAGAGTCCCCGCCGTCGACTTATGATGCGTCTCAATCGCCTTCCAGATCGCCATGGCCTACGCGTGATCCCTCCGCATCCCAGCCCGGGTCATTTGATCTTCTCGACATGATGCTAATGCACCACTACTCTACTCACTCGTGCAAGCATATCTTTACCGGAACCCGGCAAGCCCAGGTCTGGCAACTCGATATCCCCGCCCTTGCCAGCTACAACGTCGTCTTACTGCACGGCATCCTCGCAATGACGGCCGTCCATTACGCGAGGAGAGAACCTGCCCGGCGCGACGTCTACCGGAGCCGTGCCCTCCATCATCATGCTCTCGGCCTCCCGATATTCCAGGAGATGGTCGCCTCCGCTTCGTCTGAGACTGCCGAAGTTATTGTTGCGTACGCTATTCTTCTCTGTCTGTGGATGTACGCCTTTCCGGAAGTGGCAGCCGAGCAACAGTCTCTCGACGACGTTCTCGGCATGGTCGAGACGATACGTGGCGCTCGGGCGGTTTTCCAGCTCTATCGAGATAGCATCATGGAAAGCCCAATGAGCGTCTTCTTACAGCCGCCTTTGGTAGCACCCACCCTCGGCGATCTGGAAGTTTCTTCCTCTGTGTGCCAATCACTGCGGTTCCTAAAGGACCAGATGGACCACGAATCCGACAAGAGGGCAGTGCAGCAATTGCAGATGTTCCTGGGTCGGTACGTTACGGGACAGGACCACAATCGATTGGCTGCCACCTGGATGGCTTCGGTCGAGGATGACTATTGGTCTCGGCTTCGTGACCATCAACCTCACGCAGTTCTAGTCTTTGCCTACAGCACCCTCCTCGTCCGCGCCTCGGAGCATGAATGTTGGTGGATGTCTGGGTGGTCTGAGCGGATTTTACGAGCTTGTAGCGACATTATGAGCCCGCAAGAGGTGGCGACAGTCGATTGGACGTATCACGAACATCGAATCCGAGCAGGAGCCGACGAATTAGCAGAGATGGTGAGATCCGCGCAGGGAAGAGTGGCTGGGTGAATGTCCGCGTCATCTGCAGTATGTGTCGCAAATATACACACCAGCGAAAAAGGGGTTACTGTGGAGTCAAGATGGTTTCCTGCCAAGGCTTGTCGCTTGGCTCCCGTCGTTTACATCGTTCACATCGTTTAGGCCGTTTAACACTGCACTCTTTCGTGGTTGCTAGGACAGATCAAAGATCATTATCTCCCATCCTTCAAGTCTAACTATCGGTACGAGGCTTTCTCGAAACAGTGGATGGACAACCTATAAGTATGAAAGAAAGGCGGGTTCTTCACATTGGTTCCGTGGTCATGACAACTCACCAGTCGGCCATCTACTCCCCGAGTCTATCACCATTAAACTGTCATTATTCTTGTTTCGAAACCGTCAATCAAAATCAATAATACGCCCCACGGCCCCTTGTCCGAACCGACCATGTCCGACTCTACCGATGATTGCGAGGCAGTCTCCCCGAATTGTCCGGTCGAAGCGACGGTATACGGCTACACTCCGAACCTGGGTGGCAATGCCTTCTACGCCGTCATATTCGCCATCTGCGCCCTGGTCCAATTCTACTACATATGCCGATATTGGCGGCTCTGGAAGATCTTCTCCATCATGACCTTCATCGGCTGCGTGGGAGAATGCTGCGGCTACATCGGCCGCCTGTTCCTGCACAAGAACCCGTGGAACGGCGCGGCCCTGCCCATACAGCTGGTGCTGCTCATGGTCTCGCCGTCCTTCCTCGCGGCAGCGCTGTACACAACGCTGAGAATTCTGGTCCAACACTTCGGTCCGGAGCACACGCGGCTGCCGGAACGCTTCTGGACCTGGCCCTTCGTGACCGCCGATCTGGTGGGCTTCTTCTTGCAGTGCGGCGGCGGTATCCTGGCGTCTATGGGCGACAAGAACCCGAGCCTGGGATCCGCCGGCAACACGATCATGATCTTCGGCGTCTCGTTTCAGGCCGCCATCATGGTGGTTGTGGGGCTTCTCGCGGCCGACTTTGCCATTCGGATTGGTCGTCGACATGGTGCTCGTGTCTTTTCGCTTCTGCAGAGAGATCTCAAGATTTTCTTGCTGGCGATGACGGCGGCGTTCTTTATGATTTTGACACGCTGTATTTATCGGTGAGTGAGGAGAACTGGAGCCGGTGATGCCGACAGTTCAGACGTACTGATGATATCTTAACAGGATTCCTGAAATGGCTGGCGGTGTTGGCGGTACCCTGATGCGGCACGAAGCCGAGTTCATGATATTTGATGGCCTGTGAGTCTTTCATATAAGAGTTGAAAGCCTATCTTGACCTATTACTCTTGCTGATATGCTTGGACCAGGTTGATTTTGTTGGCCGTCGTCATCCAAACCGCCGTGCATCCGGGCGTCTTCGCTGCCGCTACGCGGGTCACGACCCCCCGAGTTTTCGAATTCAAGACGCTTATCGACAGGGGTGTTGGGAATGGGCAGCCGCTGCCAGCATGGTCGCCGAGAGGACCATGATCGTCCAAACGTCAATTCTCCCCCAACACGGGGAGGCGTACAATGGTCATATTGCTGTGGGCACGATCGGCCATTTTTACGGGCTGAGGATCGGCAAGGGCCGTTCCAAAATCCGGCTAGGATGAAGGCTAGATACGGGGGGCCCGAAGGGCGAAGAAGTAGGCCTAGTGAGGTGGATAAAAGTTCCTATGGGGAGGGGGGTTAGGTGGCCTATGGTAGGGTAGTCGGGTCGACCGTATGTTGGAGTTTTCAGGCGCATTTCGTATGAAAGTACCAGGTGATTGGGCTAATCATGGTCACCAAACTTTGTTTGTCAAAGTCTCTGGGCCTCTTATCGTGAACATTGACTGTGTCGACTATTTCTTTGTTGTTGGCAAATACCGACGTTATTGGCTCGTGCCACGTTCATGGACCGTTGGTTGCATGTATGCTTGCCGTCCAGTTGGCTGTTACCTGCAAATTCGCTAGCACGTCGAAGAATTATTTGACAAATCAGTATCACCGCTCCCGTTTTGTATTTCTTCTTTCACCTAACATCATTGCAACAATGGCGCGACCACTTCAAGATGGGCTAGGATGGAAAGAGACACTTTTTGACCTTGTACCGGAGTGGACGCAAGAGCCTTCGATTGCCGCGATCGAGAACGTGTGTCGCCAGCAATTGAGCATCCCCGCCGACGAACTCTGTACCGTTTCCTTCCACGCATCCGGACTGTTCAACAAGCTCTACATTCTAGAACATGCCCGAGACCGTCTCGTCATGCGCGTCTCTCTGCCCGTTTACCCACACCACAAGACTCGCGCTGAGGTAGCCACCTTGCGCTGGGTGGACGAGAACACGAGGATCCCAGTCCCCAAGGTCTTCGGTTTCGACGACAGCAACGATAACGAGATTGGTTTCGAATGGATATTGATGGAGCTGATGGAGGGTATACCGGCACATTTACGGTGGCGGAGCATGACGATGGAGCAGAAGGTCGCGTTTACGGAGCAGATCGCGACATTCCAAGCTGAGTTGTCGGGGTGCGGGAAGCCGGAGAAGATATTCAGGGGCATAGGGTCGTTGGAAGACAAGGAGGTCGATCAAAGAAACGACGCGGAAGGCTTGCATATGGCTACTGCCGGTCTACTGGTGAGCCACGAGCTCTTCATGGGCGATCACCTCGGTTACGATATCCCACGGGGTCCCTTTCGGTCTAGCCATGACTGGCTGAGTGCGGTCTTAAACATCGTCATCCTACACCAGACAGCAGTCCTTGAAACGACGGATGATGAAGACGAGAGAGAAGATGCCGAGGTGATCTTGGCTACGGCGCGAAAACTCCTCTGTCTTCTTCCTGGAGCCTTCCCCCCAGTCCTGGACGAACCAGAGATTACCGGACTCTATCATCACGACCTCCACCTAAACAACATCCTGGTGGATGAAGGAGGCAGCATCACGGCTGTTCTGGACTGGGAATGCGTCTCGGCCCTGCCTCTCTGGATGACAACCAACATCCCCAAGTTCCTTGACGAGGCAGTTCGCGAGGAAGAGCCACAGCGGGATAGGTATGCGTATGAGACACCTGAGGAGAGTGCCGCCACAGTGGAGAAGCACAGGGATCTGGTTGACCTGGACAATGAAGGGAAGACTGATCTTTACTGGATCCACCGGGTGGAGTATGAAGCAACGCAGCTGCGAAAAGTCTATCAGAACAGGTTAAGGGAGCTCTGGCCGGACTGGCCGCTTGAGGGAAGCCATGAGAAGGTCGAGTTCTTCCACGCAATCTCGCATTGTGATGGACTTTGGGTGAAGAAGTCGGCCAAGTGGGCTGATCGGCTGGAGAACGGCGAGTCTATGCGGTGGGAAGACGCGTAGGAGAGGGGTTCGCAACTGGTGGCGGCTTCTGCATACTTACGTACATTGGCTTCACTCGCTACAGACAGTGCCACATAGATGCAACGTCGGTTGGGGCCACAGTCAAAGATAACCTATAGCAGCTGGCGTCTGGGGTTGAACACGGGTCCAACAACAAAAAATGGAGAAAGCAGTTGGCAAAGATTGTGAAACATGACAGACCGAATTTGCTTTCACCGCCTCAGGGTACCCGGTCCAACATATGTACAATGTTACCTCATGATGCAAGCGAACCGAGGGGCCGGATCCGTGAAGTCCAACAGTCCGAACAATTACAACCACCAACTCAAGGCAACATTCCAGTTGCACGGCAATGCCAATATAACTCTTTCAATATCAGAGTTCTTAAGACTTCGGTAAGCGCCACGCTCTGAGTGCTTCACGTTGGAATCTGTCTCGGCTGGGTTTCTCAGTCACATTTGTACCGGCTGCGGGTCGAAGTGGCCGGTAGGTTGAGACGCAGAGCTTCGCTCGTTCAGGACAGGAAGCAGGTGATCTGGAGAAAGCAATGGTTGGCTCTTACTAAATTACTATTCTAAAAGACTCAGTCTACGGCTTTCACGTCTAAATGGGCACCTGTCACACTACTGCTGCGACCTCGTTGTACCTAAGTTGGAGTATCAGCTCTACGAAGAGTGAGCAGTATGTATTGCGTTCCACCTGAAATTAAGCTTTAGATCACGAAGCAAAGAATTCAGGATATATGAAAGAAGTCTCGTGATATCTGTTGCTTCCCTGCTACATGTGATGTGTTGACTGTCACGAACTTGAAGGTGACAGGCGCATCCGGCATATCTCACATGCTCGCGGTATGCTGGTTACCACACTCCTGTTGGCTCAACCCAACGTAGACTCCACCGCTGGCAGCAAGATGGCTGTATCCTTCTGCCTTGCATCCCAGTATAAATACGACCATGCCTCCTGTACCATTCCTCGCCATGGACTTGGGTAAATTTCAGCCCATACTTCATGACAACCAGGGAATACCTACAAAATACGAGTTAGACCTATACTACCAACCACAGCAATTCGTCAAAATGACCGACGTATCTCAGTTTACTCCAATCAGCACTGGTGGCACGATCAGACTGGAAAAGTTCAAAGTGGTTTACACCAAGGGCGTCGATCAGCCTGGCCCTTTCAATGTTATATTCACCACCAAGTCTACACCGGCTGATGAGAGCAGAACCCAGTACTATAGCGCCGTAGCTACGCTACGCAACCTCGACGATGGTACTGAAGAGACCGGTGATGAGACGCATCCTATCCACAGCACCAGCGATAAGCAGTATACTTTCCATATCCAGCCCCCTAGCCTTTTCCCTGGGCGCTATCAGTATTCAGGCAAGGTCAAGTGCCGTGGTGTTGTCTCTGCCAGTATTGAGAAAGAATTCGACATCCTGTGAGAAGGCTCTACGATGCCTTGGTCATGAGATCAGAAGGTCATACAGATCTCAGGACATACTCAAGTGACAGGACGGAAAGCAGTCTGTGGACTAGTTTGGTTGCGGCCCGCATTTCATTTCAGCAGTCCAGGAGATATTCGTTCCTTTAAATGATCAGACAGAAGCCACTCGAAGATAATCCTGGTTTCGTGTCCCCATGGCTTAAACTCGTCATTCTAAACACTCCTTTAAATACTTACAATTCATTTACGTTGATGAATTGAACCATAGACGTAAGGTATGACTCCGGCGCCGCGACTTGGTCATGGTGATACAACGCCATCATTCGAACTTGGTGATCCTAAGCATTCCATGGTCGGGGGCGTATTCAGATGTCAGATCGAACGCAGCTCATCCAGTCATTAGGGATGGAGTACGATGTGTTGTCTCAGGAGTAGTTGGAATTGGAAGACGAACTTGTTAGGCGGCTACGTACCAATACAGTGCTTCCTGGAGTCTAGCACAAGATACAAGTAAACCCATGCATAGTTGTCGCTCCGGCCAAAAAACGAGGCGTTAAAACTTCCATACCAAAACCAAGCCACCACAGACCCGACACTCCAATAGCTACCGTAAGCAATGACTGCCCGACTGTCGTTGCTCATTCCATCGCAAAGTCCACCATCAGATCCATTAGTGCCCTTGCCCGAAGCGAAGTCTCAATCACTCCTTGTCCTGATCCGCGTCCTCCAGCATCTCCAGCATCTTGGTGACATCCATGTCCCTCGCCGCCTCCCTGAGACCCTTCTTCGCCTCCCGAAGCTCCTTCAATTGCGTGAACTGCCGCTCGATTTGTTCGATGCGATCCCTGCGCTGTTGAATCTCGCTCTCCGCCTCGGAGACGACATCCTCCGTGGCTGATGGGCGGTTGACGGTCAGCGCTTGAAGGTAGTGATTAGAGTCGTCCTGCGCTTCGTTCCGCTCGGCCATCAGCTTGAGGACCGCCTGCATGTGATCTTATCGCGTCCTCGCAGCGCTTCAAAGCCTTCTCAACAGCGTCGCCGAGTTCCAGGCAGCCATCGACCGCTGCGCCATCGGACTTCTCGGTGGTATCCATAGTCGGGCTATGGTGTTGACAGTGGGTCAGTATGTTGTGGTGATCACGGTGCTCTTGTACGTACGATGCGGAGATTTGGTGGTGTGGTTGTTTGGGGGGGATAATGAGCTTTTGCTGAGAAGTTAGGAGTATGAATTCCTGGATTGCGAAAAAGTAGATGATGGAAGAACCAGGCCGAGGCAATGTGTCGAGGAGGAAGTCGACTTTGCCAAATTTAGCTGCAATGGCTAGTTGGATTGATGTTTCAGTGGAAAGTGCAAGAGAACAGAGAAAGTGAAGGAGGCACAGTGAACTTCCCCCTGAGCAACCGCTACTGAATTAGGATGCTATCTGGTCATGAAGAGATTGAGAGAAGGAACCTTTATGACATTGGCCCTGCCTTAAGTAGACCATGTCAGCCACGATGCACTGCACTTTCTCCGTCAGTTGGAAGGTCAAGCGACCAGATTTTGAGTTGAGAGTAAGGTAGGTATGCCGCGAATTCCAGCGAGAAGTTCAATGAAGACCACCGCCCTGTGCCGCAACCTTTCGGCCCTCCTTTCCAGCCGACCCATCCTCTTGCAGGCCATTTCCCATATACATGCTGCCATTTCTCTTCAACTATTAGCCGTTCCAAAAATCCTGGACTTTGCCGGACACCGTCATCCCTCCTATGCCTTGCGCTTGATACCAGCGACCAACTGCTGCACCTCTGTCAGGGCGGCTTTGACAGCTTCCTTGGCCTCCCGAACAACTTGAGCCTATAACTGCCTGACCGTAGCCCGAAGTTCCCCAACATCCTGCTGGGTGGAGAAGAGTTCCGCCTGCAGGTCAGAGTTATCCTTCTTGACGACGCGATAATCTCTCAGAGCTTTGTTGCGCTCTTCACGGGTCTTGTCGCGCGCGTCACGGGCCTTGTTGCGCTCGTCGTAGACCTTGTTGAGGGCCTCCTGGGCGTCACACAACCTGCTTTGGGTCTCCTCACACTCTTTAACAGCGTCGTTTAACAAGGCTACGTCTTTCTCATGCTCCGACGTGACGCCCAGCACCTGCTGGTTGAAATCCTGCAACTGGACTTGGAGACCCTTGATCTGCTCAGCGTGACGAGTGCGCCCTGCTTTAGACATAGTCAACCTGCCGTTGAGGGTATCAATCGTGGTCTCGTAGTTGTCCATCTTCTTGCGCATGGTCGCAAGCTCCTTAACAAGAGCCGCAGTCTTGTCCTTCCGTTGCTCCTGCTTCTGGACGCGGTTTGCCGGAAACCTGGGCTCCGGAACAGGGCTCTCGGACTTGATGCGAATGATGTCAACCATCTTGATCTTGCAAGCGGAGTCAGTCAGAGCCCAGAAGGGCATTTCCTGTGTGGCATGGCGGTATGATGGTCACTTACGACAAGCGGAAGGTTTCAATGTTGGCCTTGAGAAGACGGAGTGCAGCAAACCATGCGCGGTAAACAAGTTTGATTGAAGGTAGCAGATGAGTCCTGACGAGCGAGCTCATATGTGATATCTGAAGTGTTTAAGGAGTTGAGGGCCTCGGGTTGGATGCAGAGTGGATGGTAAGTAACCCGGTGAGAGACCTAAAGCGCCCCAGGAAGACGAGCTGCCCCGAAAAAACATAATGGAGATGAAACAGGAAGGGTTGGTGAAGGAGTAGAGGGTGCTTATATAATCGGAATCTAGGGGCTAGTCTGAAGGTAAAGGTTCCGGAGGAAGGTCCGAAGGAGCAACTCTCAGGTAACTGAAGAGAGAAGGTACTAATTCAGGACGGAGAGGCTGAAGACTGGGGACTTCTGGTCGGTCAGGTCAAACCCAAGTAAACCTCTGATGCGAAAGGGAAGGTGCCAGAGAGATGTAGAGTCTGCCATTAGTGGTGCCCAAGGTCACCTCTCCATAGCCAGCCCGCCTTGAGGTACGGTCATCACCAGTTCAGCGGAAGTGATAGATCGAGGGGGTTTTCCAGCTGCCGCAGCATCTCCATGTCCTCTTCGGGTCGGCGTTGAAGAATTGAGAGTCCCATGTCGATTCGGCCATTTCGTGAATCAAGATCTCCGATGATCGTTGCAAACTGTCGGTCGCCTCAGATTCGTCAAATGGCCCAGGAAGCGCCGCAGATACATCGAAGTGGTGAGGCCGTGTTGGCAAGGTTTCACCCTCCTCCTCCACCGAAAATTCTACACACGAGAAAGTGTCGTCGCCCCTCGTGGCATCTATGTCTCCCAGCTGCTGATCGGTCGGTTGATACCGCGCGGGATTCCCCTGGCGTAATTCCTTCTTCTGGGCGGTTCGTTATCGACGCCATGACAGATGGTGGCGTGCCACTGTCCGTGTCGTCGCCAGAGGAGTCCGGTGTCGACGCCCTCTCCCACTCCTCGAACAAACGCTGTAGACACTGGCCTAGGATATGATCCTGGAACGTGTCCATATCCGTGTCGGCATCGGAGTTCAGCCAGGTGACATGTGGCTCCATATGTTGACGCATGATCCTCGGACCCTCGCTGGCCATGAAGTCGCGAAAGACGTGCATCTCCTCGGAGAGCTGCTAGTCGATGTACGGCGAAGACGGGCGCGAGTGGCCTGGGAACAAGATGTCGAAGACGGTGTACCACTGGTCTTCCTCGCAATGTCGGGACGAGATCCTCCGCGCGAGAAGTTGTTTCTGTTCTTCGGTCACGCCGTCGAACACCACGAAGGGTCGAGTGGGACAGGTTCGGGCTCTGGTGTGTTCGTCCCGGAGGGTTGAGGTTGTGAAAATGTCCATGCACGACGCGCAGTAGATTGGCAGCTTGTGGCGTCTGGTGACGTGCTGCTTCACGTCCCGGATTCTCGTTAGTAAATACCTGTAGCACGTGCGGTAACGCACAGGGTCTTTCTTGTAGAATGGGCAGGCAAAGGTCAGGCGAGGAGGAGCTGTGCGGGCCTTCTTCTGTGTGCTCTCGGCTGAAGGTGATTCGTCGCCGTCTTTGCGGCACGGGGCGAGCTTCCGCTTTCCATTGCTCCCCTGGCCGATGTGCGTTGGTACTGTCGGAGTGAAGCTGTTGTTCGCCGAGCTCTCTTCCGTGCCCTGCTTGTTGCCGGTCCCATTCTGTCGACTGCGAAATGCTTCGAGGACCGCATCGATAATGGCTGCTTCGATCAACAGTAACGGATGTCCTTCCTCCAGCGCAGGAGAGTCCCATGATATTCCAGAGTCACCAGCAGATGAGTCGGACTCCTCACCCCTGTCGCTGAACCTGTCCTCACATTGACGCCGACGAAACAATACAGCCTTACTTTCTTTGATAACCCCCTGTATGCGGCTTCTTGTGAGGCACATGCGCCTCGATATTCAGTTGCGATACACCATCGGACGTCCTTTCATTCTTGTCATATGACGACTTCGATGTCAGGCTTACTATTTCACTTTGACCGACAGTCTTTGAAGTCTCTTCCGATGAGTTAATAGCATGACAGCTTCCCAGCTTCAGGTTGTCCATCTGCGTCTGTATGTCGGCATCGGCAGATGCGGGTTGTCCGTCAAATGCCTTCGAATGGACTGGAGAGGAGTTCCCGGTTGCTGATGCACCCTTTCCGGGGAAGTATTTCCCGGGGGAATTATCCATGCTGTTCGCAAATGAAGCTTTCCTCGTCGTAGGTCCCATGTGCAATGCAACGTCCGTCGTGTACAAGCGTGCCAGGCGTCTAGCAGAGTACTCATGTGGTCGTTTGAGTTTGTCCAAAGCCAAGGCGACTTTCCGAATCAGCCGCAGAGCGACCTTTTTCTTGCTTTCGTTCTCGCCCATCGCACGATACACACTCCAGGTCAGTAGTGAAGTGCTGAATGCAACTGGTGCTGCTAGGATAAGTGACAGGCCGGGTATGGCATTCCCGGGAAGTTGTTCCCGGGTGACAACATCTTGCAGCCTCTCTAACTGATATTCTGGCGGGCAACTGGTGGCAACCAAAACTCTCTCGGAAACAGTCTCCCCGTAGATGTCGTTCAGTGTGTGCATGGAGGGTTTGATTAATTCCGCAATGGACTTGTGTTTCTTTGAGTGCAGAAGCAGAATTGCATCGAAAAAGTAGTGGTGGAAAAATGGTCGGAGGTCGTTGAGCATCAGCCCTAGGCGAACATCACTTGCTAAGCCCGTTATCTGGACTATATGGAAAGTCCTTCTTAAGGACAGGTCGTCATACATGTATGCACGTATTGGGTTCTGATCTTGGGCATGTCAGCACGTTTCTATCAGATGGCGACGATCAAATGGTACCGTACCGTAAAGGAATGAGCCCAATGTCAGTGGAGATGATGTTCGTGGACAGCAGCGGCTGATGAGAGTTCCGTTCTCCTTGTAATCATCGCCTATGATGGCTATCACCATGTCCGCAGGGCTGGAAGATGAAGTTTGTCTTTAGCTAGAGTTGCAGGAGTGGGTTGAGGCGCTTCATTCAACACTTACTGCGGCTTCCATCTCAGCAGATCAGGTTCCCAGACTATGTTGTCGTCAGGCATATGTTGAGCTTTTGCCGCCATCCAGGACAGCCGTGCTCCCGCTTTCATGACGGCCTCTATGCCCGCCACGAAGCGACCCGCGAGGCTAATTGGGTCCATGTCAGCTTTGAACGATGTATCATGCAACTCGTTCGTCCTTAGGTCTGCAGTTCGCACCGATGACTGGATCTGAGAAATAGGGGCAATGGGATGGTGTTGTTAGCTCCCAGGTGGAAAACAAATGGAAAAGAATAATCAGCTGTCGAGACGTAGGGAAGGTACGCATCGTCAGCCACCAGGACGCTTGGGGGTCAAAATGGTGGTCAAGCTGAACACGCTTGTGCTCTCGCAAGGCTGTCGCCAGCCTGCTCTCTTTGAAGCCCGCAAGCACAGCGATCCTCCAGCACTTGCCAGCTGTTGATTCACATCGGTGAACGAAAGTTGTGCGAATACATGTTCCAGCAAAGTCGTGTTCAGTTCGATTCTCTCTCGTGCGCAGTTCCCTCCTCGCTCGTGCTCAGCTTCATCTCTCTCGTGCCTGCCAACCCTGAGCATCATGCTTGACATATATAGACTTGGAATGGCTCTATCGAGTTAAGATGGCCATCATATTGAAAATTCCAACCTGCACAATCGAATATGTCGGCCTCGAACGCTTCCATGGCGGTCACAGACGAGGATGCGCTGTAAGTGAACGCGCTTCCTTGGCCATACGGTCCAGAAACTGACCAGCCACGCTAGCACTCGCATGGAAGACAGTGGCACACCGATGCTCGACAAATATCTGTCCAATCCCATGACTATCGGCGAGAGACTGTCTCAGGGCCACTTCCGCCAACAGCACGTCAAGGAAAAGGAAATCGAATCAGCGCTGAAAACGTGGGACAAGCACTGGCAGCAGTTGTCGTCGTCGCAGTTAAACGGATCGACAACAGGGGTCGCAATTTTGTTGACTCCTCGCTAAGCCAAAAGCGACGACGCGGGAGCGACCCGGCTTGACCACTGTCCTCGACCCCTGCTCACCGCCCATCCGGCAGACCGTACCGTGGCCCGAGCTTCAACTCAACGGATAAGCTCTGCCCCACCCCAATGTCGGGGAAGCTGCGACTTCCAATTGACGATCAGACAACCGACAACCGGAAGGAGAGTCTGGGAAGTCAAGTTTGAAGGAGCGAAGGAAGGAGGGAACAACCATGGGGTACTTTTCTTTCTGCAGCTGCAGTGGCATGACTGAGATCCTCAATAAATAGAAAACGTTCGGAGAGTTACGCAGAGCTCAGGAACATCGGGTGAATTGCCATTGGCCAAGACCGCGGCACTTGCTGCTGTGTCATGTTCTCGGTCGTCCGAGGGGAAACAAGCTCGAAGCTCCAATTTGCCCAGAACCTGCGTGACTGTACTATTGTACCTTCGAAGCTGCAAAAAGATGGGGGATTCCAGGTTCTCAGACAATTACTGGGGAAAGGTACATCAGCTGGACAGCTCCCGGGTAACTGCACGGGCACCAAACTTTAGAAAGGGTGACTCCTCAACACATTCTCGAATCCTTGGCTCGCTCCGGTACTTCCCCCCTTATCTACCGTGTGACTTCCCACCCGTCTCGACCTGATCTTCGTCTTTCCATCTCACCATACTTCTTCGTCTGTACTATTGTCCTCTGTACTCATCTCCCCTTATTCTGTCTGTCTTCATCACCCAGACTGAACATCATGTCCCGCATCACCGCCCCCGTCTCAAAACTCACTCGCACAATCGGCTCCAACGCCTCGATCGCGCGGCCTGGTCACCTCCTCCAGAATGCCTCCAAATCCGGCTCTGCCTCGGCCGTAGAGCACCATTCCGAGAGCCATGAAGTAAGTCAACGAACACCACGCCCTTATCTAAACTGTTGCAATGATATAAATGCCCGGCCTCCCTTAACACATACATATACATATGCCCGCACGACTATCTACCTTAAAACCATGTAGCTAACACTCTCCCAGCGGCACATCTCAACCCCAACCCACCGCCCCCAACCAACCCCCTCCCGCACCCGCCTCGTGCCCCTGATGCAAACCTTCTTCACCACCTCCTCCCGCTCCCAGGCCCGGTCCGACACCTCAACGATCGACTACGCCATCATGCCCCCTTCCTCCGCTTTGTACTCCGTTTCCCCCAACACCGACGCCGTCCTGCGCGTCCCCTTGTTGCCGGACAGCTTCACGGTAACCCACACCACGCCCGAGACCCACGACCCGCCTCTCCCGTCGCCGGAGATAAGCATCGTGGCCGCCAACCCGGAGAATGTACTGGGGGTGAGCCCGCTGACGGAGGTGGAGGGGATGGATGCGCAGGGGGTGGAGTTGGGGTTTGTGCATGGCTTGGAGACACAAAAGGGAGGCAGGAAGGAGGAGGAGGGAGGGATGATAAGGGATTTGTGGAAGGGGTTGGTGGAGGATGTTTTTGGGGAGGAGAAGAAGACGCAACATGTCTAGGGTAGTGGCTGAGGGGTTGGGGATGGAGAGAGAGAGAGAGAGAGAGATGGGCTTGACACGGGCTTTCCGGATGGAATCGGGGGAAGAGGTTTGTCACATTCTCTTCGTGGGATTGGAGTTATATGGGCTCTCGCTACGTTCTCGATTTGGTGACGACTTACGGCCTTTGGATATACGTACTAATAACAATATTTCGGTTTCTCTGCTATTCATGTTGCTCGATATCATGGTGCATGTTCACGTAGTGGCAGAGAATGGCTCAAAGCATATGTGATCTTGCTTCTCTGAACAAACAAATAACTAATTGCCCATAACGCCCGCAACGATGCCTTTCCGGCTCTTGTAGCAAAACATGTTCCGTAATCCATAGGTACTCCCTGCCTCGAGCTCCCATCTTCAACCCTTCGTCCCGGCCCTTGCCTGGCATATCCCTCCCTCCACTCTAGCGGCAACCTATTCCCTAGCGAATTATCAAGCAGTCGACCATTCTCTACCTCCCTCGACCTTTCCCTCTTATCTTTCCCTCTCCCCCGTACAAGCCCACTACCTCTTCTTCACGCTAGGCCTAGGCTTGCACTCATCCCCCTGCACGGGATGCAGCACGACCTTGTTCGGGTACGTCGGCGTGTTGAGCTGGTACCCCTTGCTCCAGTCGTAGCTAACGGCGTAAGCAAAGATGCTGCCGTTGCGGTTGAAGGTGGTTGCCGATATCGCGCCCCCGACGTTGGGGTACCCCTTCAGCCTGTGCTTGGCGTCCTTGTCCCAGAAGTGGAAGGTTCCGTCCGAACCCGCAGTCGAGAAGGTCCCGTGCTGCGGGTGGAAGGATATGTCGTTCACGGCGTGGACGTTGGTCGTGTTGTTCGATGGGGGGTCGCGGTGGCATTTGAAGGAGAAGTTGGAACTGAGGAAAAGTCAGAGGTTAGTGGGAGGTTAGGACGTAGGGGAGAAGGGGGAGAGGTTGGACAACTTACGGAGCATCCTTATCCTCAACGTATTGAATCGCGCAACGCCCCTCGATACTGCCGATAGCGAAACCCGCGGCGTCGGTGAAACAGCTGACCACCCGCGTCTGCCACTTCAAGGGTGACTGGATCGTCTTGTAGAACTTGGTCGGGTCGGCGAGGTTGACGATGTTGATGTATCGGTCCGCGGTGCCGATGACCAGAAGGTTCGTCTTGACGTCCATCGTGTACACGCGCTCCTGGCACGCCAGCGTCGCGGCGGCCGTGCTCTGCCGCAGGTCCCAGTACTTGACCGTCTTGTCCCAGCTGCCGGTGACGACCATGGGCGTGCCGTTGGCCTCGAAGTAGCGCACGGCGCGGACGGGCGCGTCGTGGGCGGCCACCTGGACCGTCTGGCCCGTGTTGAGGTCGCAGACCTTGGCCTGCTTGTCGGCGCCGCCGGAGACGAGTTTCGTGCCGTCCTGTTTTCGTGGGGTGGTTAGCTTGTTGAAGCGGAGAGAGGGTGGTTTGAAATGGTGCTGGGTGTCGGTCGTACCTTGAAGAAATCGACGGAAAAGACGGGAGCGTCGTGCTCGTAGAGGTGCTTGCCCTCGCCCTGGCCGGTGCTGGGCTGGATCTCGTAGATGCGGACCTTCTTGTCCCAGCTCGCCACCGCCAAAAAGTCCTTTGCGTCGGCCGGGTTGGGGTTGAAGGCCAGGTCCGAGATGCTGTCCTCGGGCCCGTTGGCCAGCGTCACGTCCTTTCCGAGGTCGCCTACTGCGTTCATGGTTGCTGATGATGCGGCAGAGCCAAAAAGTCCAGACATGACAAGGCTGGGAAGTGGGTTGAGTTACTAGAGCGGAGAGGAACAGCTCCTTCCAAAGATCTGATTCGAGGGTGGCCGGGGGGTGAAGTGGCCTTGCAAGGGCAGGCGCGAACGGGTTTATTTCGGGTCGGGTTCTGTTGACGAGGGTGGTTTGGCCAGGCAGATTTCACCTGGGTGTTGGAATCACTGTAAACAAAGGTGACTTCTATCAGCTTCGGTGTTGGTGGTACAATAGCACGTGTTAGGCCAACGATGAAGCCCAGCGATATTCTGTCTCCCTCAGCCTGAACTTTAGACTTTCAAGCTTCAACTTTCGCGCTTGCCTGACGTGCAACCGCTCCTCCCACTCAGCTCTCTGATTGGCCAGAAGGTAGCGAAGCAAAAGAGCGCTACGTCCACACCACATCCACTCTCTAGCCCCACACCCCAAAAACCCTACCATAAAAGTCCAAAACTTTCTGCTTCGTTCAACTTCCTTCTTCTCTTTTCTTTCTCCAAGCTTCCCCCTCGCCCAACAGATCGCTATCGAAGCTCACAAACGAAGATTCCTCCTGGAATCTTTCCCATTTTGCTTCGGGAGAAAGTCCCCGGACAACTTTCTGTCTTTTTTCTTTCGAGAAAAAGATGGTACTGCGGAAACGCGCCGCCATAGAAGCAAGCTGCGGCTGATCTCTGCCGGCCAGTCACTCTTTTGTCTTTTCCCCTCTGCCCTATCCGTCGTTAAGTCGGCTCTTTTTCTTTTTCTTAACGCGGGGGACATCTAATCCAACTTCCTTTGGCCAACCTGGGTGAGGCCAGAGACCACATGGACGAAGATACGAGTCCGCGCTTTGGTCCTGCTCGGAGAAACCATCGTTAGTTGGTGTCCTTTTTGCGGACGGATTGAGTTGGAAGTTCGGTGGCGGACGGCCGTGGATGGGATTGATGGATGGCGTTTTAACGCCGGCTTGAGAAACCTTTGGTCGAGATGTTATAGGGATGCGATTGCCTCGGTGGTTTTCGGATCACCTTGGTTACTCGATGGGGCTTATTCTTGGTGCGAGGGGGTGCTTCAACTTTCACTCTGGGGGCTTTCATGACGAGGGCTGCCGGTCCGGCACGAGGGCAGGACGCAAGAAACTCTAGGCTTCCGTCAGGAAGTCCCAACTGTCCTTTTGCTTCGAGTGTCGGATTGGTTGGTCGTTTCGCTGGGGAATCTTTTGACTCGACTATTGGTGGGCACTCTGGGGGCTCGAGAGTTCAGGTGATGATAAACACAACATAGAGTCAAGCTCTGAGTGGCTTAGCCACATTGAGGACTTAAATGCGTTATGGTATCTGATGCACTCTCAAAGATAATTTCTTTTTATATAGCTTCAGATTGACTACATACAATAGAGCTTGGTCTCCTAGCGAACGTGGCTTTGCTGCTAACCACAAGCTAGGCCTCGTCCGTGCCGGATCTGCGTGCCTCCAGCGAGCATCCCTCCTTACCCCTAAGTGAACTGTGTGAAGAATTCCCAGCTGTTCCCTGGTGCAAAGGGCTTCCCACTGTTGTTGTCCGTCTGGCTGGGATTGTGGTCACCATTGTGGATGACCCAAGTCACAGGGTATCCCGGCTTACAGCCCTGATACACAGTCTTCACGCTCTTGCTCCCGTTCGGCTGGGGTTCCGAGGCGAGGGGTGTGCAACCGTTGTTCTTGACGAACTTATCCCTCATCTGTCTCCCTCCACTCACGTTCAAGACCGAGTCGCTGGTGCCGTGTTGTCCGTAGTACGCGACGGGGTCGCTTCCGCCGCTGCATCCGCTCAGTACGCCGCCGGACAACACCGCCACGGCGCGGAGCATCTTGGGGCGGCTGCAGGCCAGCGAGTAGGACATGGCGCCCCCGTAGCTGAAGCCGGTGGAGAATCGGAGCGTCGTGTCCACGCAGAGATCCGCCTCGATGGTCTTGACAAGCTGGTCGAAGAAGGTCACGTCCTCGCCGCCGCTGTTCCCCCAGCCGTTGTTGAGGCCGTTGGGAACAACGAAGATGGCGCTGTTGTTGGCCACTGCGTTGAGGCCGTAGTAAGGCAGCGCTCCGCCGCGGTTGATGTCCTCGCCCTGGACGATCTTGGTCGCGCTGCCGCCCAGCTGGTGCCACAGGAAGACGAGCCGGTAGGGATGGCTCTTGTCGTAGTTGTCCGGGAGTTTCATGATGTACTCCCGGTTCTTGCCGTTGACCGACATGGAGTAAGTCTTGCTCGTGATGGTAGGGCTCTTGCCGCACCCCGCCGACTGATCGGCTAGAGCTGGAGCTAGCGACGAGAGGAAGAGGAGCGCTGCTGAGACGAGGAACTGCATGGTGACGGTGTTGGTGCTGGAAGGCACGACGAGATTGCACGAGGAAGACAGTTTGTGTGTCTGGAGGCAATAAGATCGGTGGACAGCCGGTAGCCTCGAGATATGCCCGTATAAGTACCTACTTCACTCATGTCCAGTTCTGTGCTCTTCCATTTGCCGACACTTGTTGCTATGTTGGAATCGACACATATTGCCAAATATTAAATGTCGGTGGTTGACTTTCGACTTTGCCCGGTTTGGAGCGGGCATCCGGTCCGTGTTTTGTTGTGTTATTGACCCAAAACGTCCAAACACAGCGAAACTTTTGGTGTCGTTCACTCATAGCAGCGTCGCAAGCCCAAGACAATATGTGAGGTCGGTTATTGTCACAAAATAAACAATGTAAGTCCAAACAAACTCAGGCGCACGAATCACAGAAACTTTAATCTATGACTCCGAAAGTCTGGGAGCGGGTTAGAGCCGTGCCAATAGCGAGGAGCCGGGCGCGTATTCAACTGGCTTGGCATGTGAATCTGCCGGTGACACTCCTTGGTTCTATATCACCTTGATCGGAGAAACGAAGCGCACTGTGGTCTGCAAGGATCGCCGGCTTCGAACAACGGTTCGGAGTGTTGGCGGTGTACGTGTAGGTGCCAGGGTGCCACGTTCCGTTCTCCATGGGGGAATACGGCCAAGCTCTGGCGATATCGTCGTGACATCTCTTGGCATCCTATGGTGTCTCTCTGGACTCGGAATAAGCAGAACGTCGTAACCAAGACCGGTTTGATGAGAGCGCAGGGTGTTGGGGAAGAGGCTGTTGGTGGAGATGGCAATGCTGAGGAGGGAGGAGGGGAAGGGGAAGGGGAAGGGGAGGGAGGTGTGGAAAAGAGGGCTTGTGAGGGGTTTACCGATGCATCTACGCAGTGCTAACGAGAGCCAGGGACTTGAGGACGATCTCTCACATCCTTCTCAAGGACAACTGCAGCTGGGCGCCTTTCCAGAGCCTAGCTGAGGGCTGTGGAAGAACCTTCACGAACAGTTCTTAGCCATCCCAACATGGTGAATGCCCGATCCTAGTTCTCCTCTTTACTTCGCATTTTTGCCTATGGTCTCGTTCTGACCCAAATGCTTCCATACATCATCATGAACTCCTGAGGAACTTGTTCCCTTCGTGGCTCCCATAGTCAGGAACGGACAGGTCAAGCTGAAGTGGGTAGACACTAAGAGCGATACTGGCAGATGGATTGACCAAGCAGTTGCCGAAACCGGCTTTCGAGGCCTCCAAGAGGCATATTGAGATGATAAAGTTGACAGAGTATCTTGATAGTAACGATGTACGCGGTCAGGGTGAGTGAGTCTTAGTCCTAAAGGACAAGTGACTTACAGACATGTTCTCAAAGGTTGGGACAAAGGTCAAAGGAGTATCAAGATGTCTCAGTGTCGTCCTTGTGCGGTAGAACCTTCTACCCAACAACCAGGTACAAAAGGCGGATATATATAGGTAAAGGCTCCCCCTACTAGCTTGGCTATGTCTAGAGAAGTAGAGAATGAAGCGGTCTGCCTCTAGAGTCCATGACCGTCGTGACACGTCTGACATCCAAGCCATCGTGCCTGGAAATTCTTCGAGCAGGAGATGTTGACTGTTGGCCCGCTCTCATGCGGTTCTCCGGTGATTGATTAAGACTTGCTCCTCGAACGTGTACACGTATGAGGGCTCTCCCAAGCAAAGAGATAGTGCTTCCACATCGTCGCGATCCGGTCCATACTGTCTCAATATTCCTGTTTTATATAGAGTAGGCAGAACACATGTCCGGTTCTTGATGTTCAATTCCCTTCGAGCAACAGCCATATCCTCTAACCTAGTGCTCTTTAGTGTACCTTCAAACGAATATCATATCCCATTTCAGCATAGGGTAGGCAGAACGCATGTCCCGGTTCTTGATGTGAATATGCCGTGGAGTAACAGCCATATCGTCTAACACAGCATCCCAGGTGTGCCCGTAGACGAATCTCAAGTTCCATTCCCTCCTATCATCATCCCGTAGTAAACCGTGGTATCTCAAAAATGCCAAAAGAAAAGTCCCCCCCAAATAACGCCAGCAATATTCCCATCATCCTCTTATTTCCCTTTCCTCTCTCTTCCTCCCCCCTCCTGCATCACACACCTACATCAACCCCCCCAGCACAACCTTGCCCACATTCGCAACCTCCCCCTTAATCCCACTCCTCGTCCCGTCCTCGAACTCCTTTACCACCCCCTGCACCAATATCTTCCTCACCTTCCCGTCAGCCTTGGCGAACAGCTCGCCCACGAGCGCGGTGCACTCCCGTGGGCTCGTCACGAGGCTCAGAAGCCGCGTGTAACAATCGATGAGCACATCGCACAGCGTGGCGAACGTCTCGAAGAAGTCCGGGTCGAAGGGTAAACTCGGCGTCAGGAGGTGGGTGTACTCCTCCCCCGGCAACAAATCCATATTCGCCTCGCTATGAGAGAAATTAATCACGCTCCCCTGCGGCTGGGCGTACTCGTACCCGCCGTCGGCGTTGGAGTTCGAGTCCGCCGTCTGTTCCAGCGGGTAGCTCAGCCCCTCGGTGGCGGAGGAGGAGCGCCGGCCTTTGCCCACGCCGCCGCCCGTGGCGCGCTTGAACATTTGGGGTAGGCGGGCGCGGGAGAGGGAGGAGGAAGAGGGGTTGTTGTCGGAGTGGAGGGACTGGAAGGCGTCGAACTCGGCGAGAAGGGTGTTGAGACTGCGCAAGAAGTCGAGAGGGGTGGAGGAGTTGAGGTCTATCACTGCGGGCAGGGAGAGGCCGAGGAGGAGGTAGTTTGTGGCGCGGCGGGCGAGTTTGGGGGAGGCGAAGTAGGGGAGGCGTTGGAGGTCGGGCTTGTCGAAGAGGAGGGTGTTGAACCAGTAGACTCTGCCTTCGTGGCTGTTACACAGGTGGGTGTTAGTAGGTGAGATCAGATGGGGCGGGGGTAAGGCGAGTGAGTGTAAGGGGGGGGGGGGGGGGGGGGGAGAACGGACGCTTTGCGGAGGTAGTCGAGGGTGGATATCCGCTTGTTGGCTATCTCCTGGATGTGCTGGTGCACCATGCTGGCCTCGGTCGGCTGCGTCATGCTGCCGGTCAGCTGGACGGGGGGCGCGAGCTGCGAGTACCCGTTCGCCGGCGTGGGCGCGGTGCGACTGAGCATCTTGGAGAAGGAGTCGACGGAGGCGGGGGATTGCACGGCTTCCGTCTCGCGCGACAGCTTGGCCGCGGCGGCGAGCTGGAGCGCAAAGTCGGGCAGCGCGGGAGGCGCGCTGTTGTCCGTGACGATGAGGTTTATGCCCGGTGGCCGTCCGCCGCCATCACCTGCGTTGTTTGCCGCGGAGGAACTGGCTCTGCGCTTGCTGGGCGATCCGAAGGAGGCTTTGCGGGAGAAGGACGGTCGGCGGTCACGGCTGCGCTCGCGGTCTTTTTGGAGCTTGTTGCGGGCTTCGCGGGATTCGCGCGTTTCTGAAGGGCGGGAAGCGACTGTGGGATTCGAGGAAGAGGAGGTGTTGGATTGGTTGTTGGAGTTGGAGTTGTGGGTGAAGAAGGAGGACGAGAAAAAAGGAGCGGCTGTTGGATTCTGAGCCGGTGTTGCGCCGCCGTTACGCTGCATAATGACGGCGGGCAGCGCAATGGCACCTGGCAATTTTAAGGAGAGACAAAGACGAAGTAGACCTCAAGCACAAGCCAGCCGGGTGCTCTAGCGCTGCGTTAACGCATCTTCTGAGACCTGAAGTTGATGATGGAATTGACGATTACTGAAGCTTTGAAGTTGGCTCAAGAATGAGAAATCAATAGCACAAATTGCGGAAGAGAAGTGCTAGGTCTTATTATTCTCGCTCTCCCCTTAACATACGATACGTGTCTGCGGGGAGCCACCAAGAGGTCCAAGAGCACACTGAATCACAGTCACAGCATTGACTACCGAGTCTGTGCCATTTCACCCACTCCCCGGATCTGCCATGCGATGATACTCATTCAGCCGGCGGCATCCCGTGTCCCGGGTTCACATGCAAGGAAGACAGGGGAGAGGATCCACGGTCAATGATTGAGGTGAGACATTCGCGGCAGGCACGGTGGAAGCTCCAGCAGAGGCAATGTCAATTGGGAAAACATGTGAAGGGGGTTGAGGGGGTCAAAATTCAGGGACCAACCCACCCAAATCTGACCATATCACGCTAGCGGTACCCCCTGTACGCCACCAGATCTGTGGAGTTCCCAGTTCAGGTACGCCCGACGACATTGTTGAGGCGGGGTCAACGTTTATAAGACTCGAATATTAAACTTACAACTCACCAACATCTTTATGAACACATATCATCTATAACTTTGTCCCTCACGACCTGGACAGCCTCTGCATCTCAGTTGTCTCGGTTCTCTGGACCTGTATTGCATAAAAGATCGCCCAAACCGCATAAACCACCCCTGACCAAAGCTATCCCTTCCACAGACATCTACCATCAAAGCGCTCACGTCACTGCCTCACCTCGCCCAACCCTCACACCCTCAGACTTTTCGCCCACAATGAGCGGCACAGACCCCGTTCCCCCCCCGGGCGACCCCGCCCCGGCCCTCCTAGAAGGCCGCCTCTGGGTAGACGGCTGCTTCGACTTCTTCCACCACGGCCACGCGGGCGCCATCGTGCAAGCCCGCCAACTCGGCACGGAGCTGGTGGTGGGCGTGCACTCGGACGAGGCGATCCTCGAAAATAAAGGGCCCACGGTCATGTCCCTGCCCGAGCGCATGGCCGCCGTCGACGCCTGCCGGTGGGTCACCGCCAGCGTGCCCCGGGCCCCCTACGTGACGCAGCTGGACTGGATCAGCCACTACGGGTGCAGGTACGTCGTGCACGGCGACGACATCACCTCCGACGGGTCCGGGGAGGATTGCTACCGCTTCGTGAAGGCCGCGGGGAGGTTCAAGGTCGTCAAGCGCACGCCGAGTATCAGTACCACCGACCTCGTGGGGCGGATGCTGCTCTGCACGCGGACGCATTTTATCAAGAGCCTCGAGCGCGTGCTGGAGGGGGGGGAGGGCGCGGGGACCGAGAGCGAGAGGGCGGCGGTGGGGGAAGATATGAGGGAGAGGATGAGGCTGTACGCCACGGACGAGACGGCCAAGGCGCCGGGGGCGGACGTGTGGTTCTGGTCCGCCAGCCGCGAGGCCAAGACGGACGACGGTACGGCCACGGCGGAGGAGAAGGGCACGTTTAGGGATCTGTTCCGCGGCAAGGGGGTGAGGCCCGGTCAGAGGGTGGTTTACGTGGACGGCGGGTTCGACCTGTTTAGTAGCGGGCATATCGAGTTCTTGCGGTTGGTGGTGGAGGAGGAGGAGAGGTTGGCGAGGGCGGAGGGGTGGTACGAAGTGCAGGCCGTGGAGGAGAGGACGGGGAAGGGGGAGGATTACGGCCCGGTTTACGTGGTGGCTGGTGTGCACGATGATCATGTCATTAATGAGTGGAAGGGGGTGAATTATCCCATTATGAATATCTTTGAACGGGGGCTTTGTGTATTGCAGTGTCGGGTAAGTCGAGTTTCTTGTCGTTCTGCTTGGGAGAGGAACAGGAAGCTAACATGTCGCAGTACGTCAACGCCGTCGTCTTTGGCGCGCCCTTCTCGCCGACGAAGGCCTACCTCACGACCCTCCCCTGGGGCACTCCGGACGCCGTCTACCACGGCCCGACGTCCTTCATGCCGCTCACGTATGACCCCTACACGGCGCCCAAAGAGATGGGCCTCTACCGTGAGATCGGCGTGCACAGGTTCAAGGACGTCAACGCGGGCACCATCGTGCAGCGCATCATGAAGAGCCGCGATATGTACGAGGCGCGGCAGCGCGCGAAGGGCATGAAGGCCGATGTCGAAGCGGCACACAAACAGAGAGAGGCTCTGGAGGAGGAGCAGAGGCGGAAGGAGACGGGGGCACAGAACTAGGCAGAAGGAGGGATTGTAGATGGAGCGAGGTGTTGTCATACACGGAGTTTCAACTTCGTAAAAACAGCATTGGTGTGGGTTAGCGTTTATAGATACGGGGACCTTCAACAGGTCGGAGGGCAAATATGTCGTGAATAGAATGACATGACGGGTATGGACAGAATAAGGCCGTCAGATCCTTCGTCGCGAGTGTGATGAGAGATGGATGAAGACACGACAACCGGGCATGTGATAATGTTGCAACTCGCCGCCAGTTGCTTAATAAACCATCCCAGCCACATACTCCCCCTCCCACCCTCCTCTCTCCCACATCCCAGATCCCGGTCCGTCCACCCACCACTTCCCCAACCCCCAACCCTGCCCCGCTCATTAACCTCCCCCAAAAAGAAGGGGGCTGGCTCTTAGGGAGACAGCACAGGCCGCCCCCTGCGCCGGGCCTCCTTGTTCACCATCTGCGCGAACCCGGACTTCACCAGGTCGCCGTCCCCCATGCGTCCGACCTCCTTGCCCATCATCTTACAGAACGCGGTCTTGACGGCGTCGATCTCTTCCGCCGTCAGCCCTCGGTCATCCCTGTACGACGACGACCTCCTCTTGTTGTTGGGAAGCTGCTGCTGGGGGTGTTGTTGTTCGTGATGGTCCGCGGGTGGTGGTGGTGGTGGTATCTCGCGCGGCACCGCCCTGGCGGAGGACGGGTGCTGCTTTTTCTTTCTTTCCTGCTTCTTTTTCGAAGGAGGTGTATTGTGGCCGGGCTTTGTCCCAGTTTTGACGTCGTCACACTCAGACGTGGTATCCGGGACTGCATCGGTCTCGGGAGGGGCAGCAGCCCCCCCGTCCCCTCCGCACCCCGTCAGACCACGCTCCAGCGCCCGGTTCTTCTCGACCTCGGACCGCTCGTCCGCCTTAACGTGGGCGTAGTACAGCTGCACAGCGACGTTCTTGGCCGCGAGCCGGCCGACCCGGCGCGCGGCCCTCGGGTGGAGCTCCCTCAGGAGCGGGAGGTGCGCCATGCGCGCCTCGATCTGCGCGTCGGGCTTCGGGTACGACAGTCTCCCTGTGGAGTGGCGCAGTTGGGCGGGGCGGGACACAGGGATCTGCTTGCCCTCGGGCGGGATGGTGAAGGTCGTCGTGTCGCCGAACTTGACGGTTTTGGCGCCCTGGGGGGGTTTGGGTATTGGCTTGACTTTTGTTGGGGATTGGGGTGGAGGAGGAGGGTTTGGTGGCTTGGAAGGTGCCCGGTCGGTTTGCTTGGAGGCGCGGATCGACAATTTTGTGCGATGCCCTCGCCGTGATATTTGCGTCAATGATAAGGGAGGCCAACTCGATGAGCATGTACTTGATGTTGACAGAATGGACTGTAGCGCGAATCGTGAATCCGGTTTCATTGCAGATTTTAGTGCTCCAGCATCAGCCGTCGGTGTGCGACCCACGGTCTGCTTGTCGAGTTCGGCTTCTGCCTGTTTCCCAAACGTGGTTCGTGACAATTTTTCGGTCGAGTGTTTTGTCTTTTTAGAATCGCAAGATGTCGGTGAGGATGTGGTCGGCGGCGGAGACTGGGCCTGAGTCCGTGTTATCTTGAGAGCCATCTTGAGCTGGTCAAGCGAAGCGGTAAGTTGAGAAGCCATTAAGGGCAACACGTGTTCTGGACTGTTCTGCTGTTCTAAAGCGGTAGCTGCCTCTCCTGGTGTCTCGCCTCTGGTCGTCAGGGTTGTAAGATCTGACGAGGAGGAAGAAGAGACGGACGTGCTGGCCATCAGACTTGTTGAGGGGTCCCCTTTGTTAGGGTTGTCGAGACCGGCTGCTGGTTTGAGTTCATCCTTAGTCTCACCGCCCGGATGACCTGGTGGTCTATGCTCCGGCTGTTGGACCTGCGGTGATGACGATGGTTCCTGGTTCTGTGAATTTGAGACGTGAATATCCGGACTCGGGTTGACGATGGATGATTCCTGTGACTCGGCTTTCGTCACTGCCGATTCTTTGTGCTGCCTCCGAGAAGATCCGGCAACGGGAGCAGCCGTACCCTTCTTTCGAACAGAAATAGCATCGCCAGGTCCACTCCTATGCAATCCATCGTCATTCCGAGAGGCTGTGCTGCGCTTCCCAGAAGGCTCAGACGGAGGACCCGGTGATAATTGAGACGCAGAGGCCCTCTGCTTTATCTTGCGTCCTTCAGCCTCTCCCCTGCCGCCTCGTTTCTCCCCCGGGAGTTCCTTGAGCAGCGAGTTTTGGCTCTTAGCCTTCAGGTCTGGCGTTGATGGGAAATGGTATCGCGCAGACAACAGACTGCGAAATATCAGGGGCTCATAACCCACCGCTCTTTCTTCTTTGGCACTGCCATTGTCTTTTCGACGCTGTACCTTCTTCGAGTCCCGCGACTGTGGCCGATCGAGGTCATGGAATCGGTTCCGAGGCATGGTCGTTGCGCTAACTGGGTTCTAGGACTGGAGCGTTGGAGCATACTTCAAAGCCTGAATGTCGCTTCATGGAGGCTGGGTGGGAGGCTCTCGGCTGACAGCAATGAGCGCTGTGACTGCGGTCGTCATAGCAAGTCCATTCTCTGTCTCGATGCGGGATGAAGCCGCGTGAGCACCTTGGCAATGAACCGCATCGACCCTGAACGACAATGTTGAGATGAAAAAGTCCTGTAATTGTAAAATATCCGGGGTAGGATGAAAGCGAACTACCTTTCCCCTGGAGTTCATCTGAAGTTCGGTTCAGGCCACATCGGGCCGCCACGACACCAAACCGCGCATGCCACTCGGCCGGCCGTGGATCCAATGAGACACTGCCAACCCGCCCCGTCGCTCTGCTTCATAGGGAAATAATCAGAGAAACCATACATATGCATGGTGTCCGGCCAAAGTTATGTATCACGAACCGCTCGGCTTGAGAGACAGGGGAACGACCCCGAAAGCTGCTGTCCTCCGCCATGAGAGACATGGCTGAGGTGAGATCTTGCCGTGGGGTTGGGCATGGGAGGCTCCGGCTGTCTCTTGCCTCGATAGATGTGAGAGTAATAGGGCATTACAAAGGGCAGGTCTTGCGATTGTCGACGGAGTAGGTTGGGCGCAACATAAGACGAAGAGAGTGGGATGAGGAGAGGTGGTTGTTTAGTTGAAAACAATGGGGTTATTGGGTTGTCCACTGCACCATGAAGCGAGCGATAAGATAAGGGAGTCGTGCTTCCGTTCGGGGCGGGTTTCGCTCTCTCCAATGACTTCGCGATATGCTGTGCGATTAGGGAGAGAGTAACTATTTGGGAACACTTTGTCTTATAAGGCCCTTGTTATGTCCAATGCCATTGCTGGTATAATTCCCTGGATTCTCAATCTAGCATTCCAACCGCTTCGTAAAGTCCCATAACGCCAGTAAACCAAGTCGACCGTAGCCTGCCGTTGAACGCCTCGATCAGCCAATTCGATGTGATGCCCCCCTCCCAATTGCACACGCGCTTCCCTTACGAAGCCATCGCATATCCTGAGCAACAGCTCTCCCTCCAGCTAGCACAACCTATAGCCCAACCTAAAGAGGCGCAAGCGTCCTCGACCCCGGAAAAAGTGGCTGTATCTCCCTCTGCAAAATCTCCAGTATCCTCTGCGCCATGAGCGAGTCCCCGGCCTCGCTCAGGTACTTGACGGTATCCAATCCCAACGACATGATTTCGTTCGCCTTGAACACCGACGGACTCCTGCCCCTAACACCACCTCCCAGCCCTCCTCCCAGCCCTAGCGCCTCCCTCCACCCCTTCCTGGGCCCGTCCTCGACGAACAGCCGCACGGCCCGGTCGGGCGTCGTCTTGGCCGGGTTGGGGTGGTGCAGGTCGAGGTGCGCGCGCTGCGTGACCAAGGGGCGCCGCGGCGACTGCGACTGGAGGCGGTCGCTGATGGCGACGTAGCCCTCGAACAGGTCCTCCCTGGCCGGGGCGAACCGCCACGCCTTGACGGTGGACTGCCACCAGACCGTCAGCCAGGTCGAGGCCAGGGACTGGTAGTCGTTGTGGTTGTGGTTGTTGTTGTTGTTGTCTTTGAGCAGCAGCTCCTCGCCGCGGAGGATGCCGGCGTAGGCGGCGTCGAGGGTGCCGCCGTCGAGCGTCTTGGCGCGCACGATGGCGTTGAGGAGGAGGGACCAGCTGCGCGTTCGGTACAGGTGGGGTTGATTGACGGGTGTGGTTGTGGCATACTGGTAGTCGTGGATGCGCTCCAGCCACGTCCAGAGGCGCTCTTCCTGGCCCGAGGCGATCATAAAGGGCACAAGGACGCGGAGGAAGGCCTCGTTGTTGAGGAAAGCCAGGTCCGTCTCCAGCCCCGAGGACTGGAGCCAGCCGGAGACGAGGGCGCCGGCACCCGAGGCCTGCATGCCGTCCTGGACCGTGAGGAAGGAGGAGCGGAGGATGCTGTTGCGCACGGCGATGAGGAAGCCGTGGGCGCGGGAGACGTTCATCATGCCCTTTGCTACGGCCTCGGTGAAGACGGCCGTTTCCCGCGCGAAGGTCGCGACGCCATGTGGGTGATGGTTGGCGTGGACGGCGCTGGCGCTGGCGCCGGGGTTTGTCGGTGACGGGCTGATTGTGGGCGGGTTGAAGAGGGGGTTGGATAGGATTGAGGAGAGGTGGAGGTCGGTTGGTCGTCGGTGGTGGGTTGCTGCCGCTGCGGTTGCTACTGTCCGTTGTGGAGTGGCGGCTGTAGGTGCTTCGTCTGGGAGCCAGCCGTGCTCTTTATCTAGGTGTTTGCGGAAGGAGGTTGTGAGCGTGTCGAGGAGGTGTTGCGCTTCGCGGCGGTTGAGCGGGAGTGGTTTGTGTAGGTTTGGGAGCAGCTTGAAGCTGGCTAGGGATTTGGTTTGGAACATGGTTCCGGCTTCAATCCTCCTGTGGACAGGATTGACCACAAGAGGTTATGCTTGGGAGAATGTCGGGATTGTTGCTTGTGGTTGATTAGCTGGCGATGTCAATTGTTCGTAGGTAGGTTGTCGACGTTGAAGTTGGATGATGACATGGACGGTGTTCCCGCACCTGACCATGTGCACGGACCACGACACAACCGGAACGTGGACGCCGTTCGGTCCGATGGACCCCGCCAGACCGGGCCCGCTTCGGTTGAGTTGTGTGGACGGGAGTCGGGAATGCACTTGGGTCCGCGCACGGCCATGTGTGAGACGGGACGGGAACACCGCAGGGTTCAGCCTCTGTGCCACCGAGTATCAGCCCTAAACACTTCGTAGTAACATATCATGACATAATCTTCCATTTGGAAAGAGTTCCTTCACTCCTCCTCAAGATGAGGTTAAATATGTACTTGTTCATCAAATGAGCCCTGTTCTAAATCTACAGACTCTGGTATCTCCGCTGCGAAGAACAATCCAATTCCGCTACCAAATGCCGACATCCCATCCATTGGGAAGGACATGCCCCGGGGAGAAGAAACCCTTAAAAAAAGAAACCGAAATCATCCTCTCATAACATATCACACATGCTTCAATCATATGCTGCCGCTCATGCTCGTCCGCATGCCGTAGTCCTCCTTGTGCTTCTGTTGCCGCGCCTCCTTCGTCGCCCGGTCCTCGTCCTTCATGTGCTCCTCCTCGGCGTACGACACGCGCACGGCCGTCGTGCGCATGATGCCGTTGAACGTCATGATCTCCTCCTCGCTCGCGCTGGGGCTGTGCGACCGCACCTTGTACTGCGACTTGTCCTTGAGGTCCTTGAGCACCATGCCGGGCGTCATCGACCCGCCGTGGTGGTGCTCGCTGCGGCCGGCCGTGATCCGGCTCCGGTGGTTGCCCGAGAGGCCGTACGTGTCCGGGTAGGCCGACCCGCCGCCGGTGCGGGTGGAGAAGAGGCGCGGGAACCACTTGCGGAAGAGCGGGCGGAGGGCGGGCGCCGAGGCCGTGATGATGGCGAGGTTGGTCTCGATGGCCGACGTGCAGAAGCCGAGCGTGTAGGTCGGGTCGGAGTTGGGACCGGGGGCGACGAAGAAACCCTGGTAGATGAAGACGAGACGTGCTATGCCCACGATAGTCACGCTGGGAGCAAGGTTAGTTTCTTTCCCCCGCCATTGGTGAGAGATCGAAGTGGTATAGGTACTCACATGAAACCGAGAAGGAAGACAACGATGAGGGCGATCTTGAGCTTCAGCTTCATCTTCAAGTCGGCAAAGATCCAGATGGGAAGAGCTAGAACCATAAGGTCGGTGAAGATGGTCAGGGCCGCAGTGACGAGGTAGAACTCGCCCTGCTTGATGCAGGTTCCGTTCAGCGACGGGTTCCAGTTGAAGGCGACCGGGTTGCATTGGAAGATAACGACGAGGAAGATGGCGACCATGAGTGCAATGTTGAAGATGTTGAGAGCGTGGATGGCGTATCGCACCCCCGGCTTCTGTCCGCCCAGGCGAAGCAGGAAGATCAGGACGGACGTCTTGACCAGTGCCAGAATCGGATTGTACAGCACTTGCACGGCGAAGTTCCAGATGAGGCCAGGAGTCGCAGGATACGTCCCCGGTGCGGGCACGTCCCAAATATGGATGCCGATGAAGTTGGTCTTCATGAACATGTACGTCGCCGCCGTCTCGCCAATGGACATTGCCTGCAAGAGAAAGTCAGCTAACCGAGACATTGCAGAGTCGATAGGGCATATCTGTCCGAGCTCTTCATACCATTGCAACGCACACCAGCAAGTCATCGATTCCCAGTTGCTTTGCCGACAGTCGGCCGTACACTCGCAATACACACGTGATAAAGGCCAGGATCGGGAAGAACAAAATGATGGCGAACCCAAACTTCTGCATCCCGGTGGTGATCTCGTCAAACACCTCCGGCCCGTGCATCACCGGAGGCGGAGTCGTAGCATCTGCCGCCTGGCGGATGAGCAGGCTCGCTATCTCGGCCGGGTAGGTCATGATTGGGAAGATAGACGGGCAAGATGCGGCTCAGTCCGGCTAACTTGAGGCCCCAGTTGACCTTTAAAAACGAGCGTAGGGGGGTCCGGACGAGATCGATAGTACAGAGATCGACGGGTTGATCAATGTGACCAGCTTAAACTCGTGAACAACGACAATCGAGAAAGGATCATCGCCAGCTCCAGGTTTGAGAGGTTTGAGATGGGTCCCGAGTCGGATATTATACACATTGGAAACGAAAGGGGGCCGGTCCCTGGGCGATCGGGACCCTCTCTATGAGGAGTATGGAGACGATCCGCAGTCCCCTAACATCAAGGCGATGATGCCCTATCGCTCCACCCTGGAGAATGATAACGCATCCTTTTCCCACAGAGATTTTCTCACTACGGTAACCAGGGTAGTAGATGCAAACCAAAGCGTGACGCCCTTGAAGGACGCTGGTGCTGCTTGGTCTTTTTGGGCCATGGTTGTGACGCCTGGCCTCTCAGAAGACAAGCAAGACGGCCAGGTCGGGAAGGGATGGTCACCGTCGACACTGCTAGCTGCCGGGGAACGGTGCCTAGCCTGGCAGAGGAAGGGGTCCAGGCGCAAGCTTTTGAGAGTGGCCTGCTAATGTCAACATGGATTGCATATACTACCAGTAGTGTTAACCCTGCACCATGCCTGAACAAGACTCTGCAAAGTTTTGCTGAACCTGCAGGTCTTGCAGGAGCTGGACGAGGCGCTGGAGGCGAACGGAGCATGGGCGGGTTCTAGCCTGTGTGTTAAGACCAAACAGGGCAAACCTCACCGAATACGACTTGACTCAGTGCTGTCCGGGTAGCCTCCTGACTGACGGTGACAGTGGCGCTCCAGAGTGTCGGCCGAAAGGTGTGCGAACTTACGAATACCAATGCCGACATGTAGAAAACTGGAGTCTTTCTGCGCACTAGACCTGGTAGTTCGTCCTGTGCAATAAAAGCTTTGAGAACCGAGTCCGCCCAACTGGGAAGGTTGACATCAAATGACAGGTCACATAAAAAAACCAGCCGAGTGGCACTTTGCGGCACCTGTGGAACACAATCCTCAAGTGCAGGTCATGAGCGATTCGCACATGCCACCCTTGCGAACAACGTGTTGGCCTGGTCCCTTCAGCCAAGACGTTGTATTATCGATCTGGGTTCTTCGGACTCAGGAGTCGATAGTAGAGATGAATAGAGTCCCGAAAGAAATGCGGCTTCAAGGGGCAGTGATCGGCATTGTGCTTGAATGCTCGAGTCCCGCGGCGAGACTAGACTCGAAAGGCCGTTTATTCAACTTTCCAAGCGATGATATTGCTGGCTGCATGGAACTCATGCACGCCAGAGGTCCCAGGAAGACCAGGTTGTTCAGGTTACTGGGAAGGATTCATGCGATCGAAGGGGGGCCGCAGCTGGCAGATGGCTGTAAGTTGCCTGTGCCAATTTTTGAAGCTGCCCGCTTCTCTTGGACCGCACCGCTGATGAACGTTGAAGTCTGTCGAGTCTGGTTTTTGGCCGTCGCTTCAATGAGTGGTTGAGCTCGGGCAGACTACCGCTCGCTCCCGTTCAACGGTGAAGTCGGGGAGGCCTCAAAGAACAGGTAAACCGACGCAAGACGGGAGCTTGTGTCGCTGGTACCACTACGGGACCTAATAAACCGTCGTGCACTGTTGTTCAGAAGATGCTCTCAGACCTCCGGGGATCTTTCTAGTGTTGCTCGAAGAGGGGTGGTTGGCAGAGATGGCGCACAACTGGCGCATTGGCGCGAAGATGGCGCGACACCAGAAGTCATGTGTGAGTGGATTGAGCGTGTAAAAGCCTGTTCCGAATGAATCTGCACGCATAATAAGCGAACCTCCAATTCGTAGTCATGACGGGTCGCCTCCGTCGGCTTTTGTTGCTAACAACCTGGAAATGACAATCTCGAGCCAACTTTGACGACACAGTGGTTCGCGAAAGGCTGCTGCTGCGTGTTCGGGATTGTCGGTAGCAGGAAAGTCGAGAATCGCCAGGAGTACGAATATACTGTGTAGCCTCAACATGAGACGAACACCCCCAGCCCTTTCTCTTGAGCACCCCGGTGTCCGGCACGCAGCGGTGGGATTATTCGTGACTGTTGCTCCATACGGTTAGTAAATACCGACAAGATGCCCTGGTCTGCTCCTGCGCGAGAATCTCAGCGCGCAAACTGGTGGGATTGGTGGTAATCAAAGATGCCTGGGCGGCACTGGGCGACTGACGAGCGATGGATGCAAGTTCGCGGCGTAGCAACGTTTAACTGTTGCACCGGAAGATCTCGATCGCTTGGCTGCAGCTTGGTATTGATTTTGCCTTCCTCGCGCCGTCGAGGCCCATAGCTTTCTCAACAATTAAAGACTGGAGATGCCGACACGGGCGGTCCTCGGCTGTGTTTGAACACTGTACAGACTTGAAGCCCTACATGTAGGTACCCGGCGCCGGCGTGGTTGAGGTCAGGCAGGTGGCAGAAAGTACCGTATCTCTTTTGATCCAGCAGGCATGCTGCTGAATGTTATCGCCCTGTCATCAGATGTGGCTGACAGGAATGAACAGGAAACTGATAAACGGTTCATCTCAAGAAGCGTCGAACAATGAATGGCATGAGTCGGTTGTGAGAAGTTTCAGACGGAATGTGGGGAAGTCTGTTAGAGCGAGGTGGATCCTCTGGCCAGCCTAGTGGGTGGGGTGCCGGTCCGACCACGCGACGTAGGATCGGGCCCCCGGTCAGCTAGTCCAGGGCCAAGAGATCCGAGTCAAGGTACCCCTGCAACAACAACCTAGGTTCGCTTGAACTTCAACCTTCTCAATGGCTCATTCCACTTTCACTTGAAGCACACCTGCAGCAAAGTCGCAACACTCGACGGCCTCAATGACTCCGAAAAGACACATCCGATTCGCACGGAGAACAGGGGTAAAAAGTACCGCTCTGTTCCTGCGTCCAGTGCCGGTGGACCGAACAGTGTGTCGGGTCGCCGATGGGATGCATTGTTCTCGCCTTCCAGGGACGGGGGCCATCTCGACATTGGTTTGGATGATTCCATTCTGCTGGCATCTTGCCAAGCGATATCTGTACGTAATCTCTGGGGAGGCCTTGACGAAAAAGAGTGGCGAGCTAGTAGAAGACAATGGCTTCGAACTTCTGGAGCTGGCGAAACGAACGGCGCGGATTGGCAAACCTGCGCTTCTGCGCTTCTTCGCTCACGGACACACATAGCCGGCTAGGCCCGCGAAGGTGTGACACTGACACACCACGGCATGCAAGCCACAACACGGCCTCGGTCTCCCGTTCATATCGACCTGCCGATCTACCTGATCTGCCGGCTATCGGCTCATCAACTCTTTTCTACATGTAGTTCATACGTCTTGGCATCTCGATTCACGCTGACACCGGGCTTATAAAGACAGCTTCGACTCCCTCGGCTTCCCAGCACCTGCAGCAAGCACAGCATTCATCCTGGGAATTGCCTTCCCCTCCCAAAACCATGCCATCAGGGCAATCCTCCTCTCCGACATACAAGAGTGAGAAATCCTAAGAACTGATAGAGGAATGTCCCCATGGCCACGACAGCTGATCGTGCCATACCGTCTTCCTACCTAACTGTTTCCGGGATAGCATCTTACCATCTCACCAGGCTCACTCACGACTCCAAGGGTTTGCTAAGTTGAAGAAGCCCCGAATCTGTCTTCTGTGGTTTCTGGCATACGCAGCGCAAACCCGGAGTGTCCGGGAAATGAGCAAAGCAACAAAACATCACGGCAGTTTTGGGCTGGTTGAGAACTTGAGATACGAAACAACGACTCAACTCATGAGTTTGACTACGGCTGCACCGCCCCGTTTCGCACCAAGTCTTCACCCCCGCTTGGCTACTGAAATAGGGGCTAATAAGCGCAGACTGACGCCTAGGCATAACCGTCGCTTCCAAAGTTGTGTGCTGACCTGCCTCACGTGTCTCCGGGCTCTGAGACGCCTGAACCTGTCCATGATACGAGCCAGCGTCGGTGGGGTCGCTGGCGTGATATAGACAACTCAAGTTCACACCGTTGCGTTTCCCTGGAACCTTACTCCGGATGCTAAGTGCTTGGCAACCGGTGGCATCCTGAGTGGGTTAACCGGCGGTACAGATGGCAACGCCTTGAGGACCCTGCGGAATGCCGCGTGTGCACTTCTTTTTTTCAACCGGTCAACGAGAGACAATTTCACAAGCGTGGAATTCGGTCCTGCTGGGCACCGTTGTTATTATAGCACGTTAGTGCGTTTTTGGCTAGGCAGGCGACCAGGCGAGAGTTCACATACGCGAGCATGATATCGCTTAAGGGGAGCCGACATGCGCCCCTTGCTCATAGCCATATTACTGATATAGCCATGCTTCTCTGCCGTGTTCTCGAAGCCTTCTAGTTCTATCCCGGCCCAAGACCTCGGGCACGGGATGTGGGAGAGGAATCCTCTTGCTTTCCTCTTTGGAGATCTTGTCACTTCTCAAAATCCTGTTCAGTCCTTCCAAGTGCTTATGTCTTCCAGGGTACGGCAACTGGTCCACGCCACTATCGATACCAGCCGCCTTTTCACTCTCAAAGGAGAGACTCTCAAGCATGCCTCATCTAAATCTCCTCCACAGCAGGGGATAATATGGTCATCTCGACTTCATCCGAGATACAGAACCGTTCGATGTTTCCCTGGGCGATGCAGCAGACCCTCGTGCACATCGACGTTTGCTACCCGCCAAATGACTCCCCCAAACACCGGCTCTGTTTACGCCTAGCCCCTCGTTTCCGCCCAGAGGCCCCTGGTAAGGCTTCGTCAAACGTTGAACCCCCGAGATCCTTTGTCCCTTCGGGACCCACATGCCACGATGTCTCCCCAATCTAAACATCGCATGAGAGTCCCAAGCTTGGAGGGATGAGGCCCTGGGAGACCTTCAATCTGTGACCGGGTTCATGCTCGAGTGAGCTCCAAACGCATACGGTCAAATATAACCTGGTCCCAAGCGAAGACATTCGGGGGTTTTCTGCCTCGTCGTTTCTAATTCTTCAGTCACAGCCACTCCTTTCTGTGTATTTTCTTGACTCAGACATTCTTTTAGCTAGACGGGATGCCGTCATTACTTCTCCGGACTACGGTCGCCTTGCTGGCTGCCGTAACTCCCTTTGCTTCAGCCCAGACGATCGTTACGGACGACGGTACAGTCATTAGTTAGTGCCTCTACTCCACCGACCGTTGCGCTCAGACTGCCATCACAATTACACCCAGCCATCCGCTACATGTGCGGCTGATAGAGGTGTATAGTCGTTCCATTCATAGTTTGACTTACAACTTGTATAGATGCCACAAACGAGACTATTGCACCGGCAGCAGTTACTGTCCCAGAGGACTCAACCGACGCCGATGTCCCATACTTTGCCGCCGAGACCCTTCAACTAACAGACGATGTTCTGGCAAATTTGACGAGTCTGAACCTGACCGACGTCGCTGCCTTTGACTTCGGGTCATCTGATGGGGCTTCCAAGCGCGCAGTCCAGACAGGCTGCAAGGTGTTTCCCGGAGACGCTGCGTGGCCAAGTTCGATTGTCTGGACTGTCCTGGATATCTTGACCCTCGGTGCTCTGGACGTGGTGACGCCGCTTGCGGCTCCTTGCTACGATGACCACCCGAAAGTGCGAAACGCGGCCAAGTGCGCATCCATCACGGCCAACTGGTTTAACGACTCATTTATGCAGTTAGTATTACTGGTCAATGTGATCAACTGTCACTCCCTTGCTTGAACAAGAGCTCACACCTCTCCACAGTGCCGACGATCCCTCATCCGTCATGTGGCCTCTATACCAAGGAAGTACATGCTTGCCCACAACCAACTCCAAGGCATCGTGCACACTTGGTGGCCATCCGTCGTACTATATCAAGGCAACTGCAGTATTCCAAATCCAGCTTGCGGTCAACTTCGCCCGCAACCTGAACCTCCGTCTCGTCGTCAAGAATACGGGCCACGACTTCAACGGCAAGTCCGCCGGCGCTGGCGCCCTCTCCATCTGGACCCACAACCTCAAGGACGTCGTGTACTACCCCAGCGTCACCGTGGGCTCCTACAAGGGCCCAGCCATCAAGGCCGGGTCCGGCATCCAGGCCGATGAGCTCTACGCATTCTGCAACAAGAAGGGCGTCACCTGCGTCGGCGGCGAGGGAAAGAGCGTCGGAGTGATGGGCGGTTACATCGCCGGCGGCGGTCACTCGCCCCTGTCATCGCTCTACGGGATGGCTGCCGACCAGATCCTCTCCATGGAGGTCGTCCGGCCCGACGGCAAGTTCGTCACCGCCAGCGCGACGGTCAACTCTGACCTCTTCTGGGGTCTCCGCGGCGGAGGCGGCAGCACATTCGGCGTAGTGACCTCCGTCACCGTCAAAGTCTACCCAAAGATGATCGCCACCGTCGCGACATTCAGCTTCGCCACCGGCCCGGGCGTGAACGAGACCGCCTTCTGGGCCGGCGTGCGCGCCTACTTCGACTACTTCATCACTTATACCGACGCCGGGCTGTACGAGTACTTCCAGATCCTCTCCATCGGCCCGGGGGCGTACCTCTTCAACATGGCCCCGCTCTTCGCGCCAAAAATGACCCAGGCGCAGGTCGAGACCCTCGTCGCTCCCTGGTTCGCGCGGCTCGCCGCCCTCGGAGTCCAGGTGACACCACAATACTTCGCTTACGACAACTACTTCGACGCCTGGGACAGGCACTTCCCCCTCGAGTCCGTGGGGTCGACCAACATCAAGACGGCCTCGCGGCTCTTCCCCAAGAAGAACTGGGACAACTCCACCATCCTCGACGCAACCTTCGACGCCGTGAAGAGCGTCGTGCTCGAGGGGTCGACCGTGCTGGCCTTCAACCTTGCGGCCGCCAAGAACGGCGGGTCGGACAACGCCGTCAACCCGGCGTGGCGCGAGACGTGCCTGCACGCCATCCAGGGCGTCTTCTGGGACGAGGCGGCCGACGTGGCCACGATCCAGGCCGCCAGTAAGAAAATGACGGACGACTGGATGCAGCGGTGGAGGGACGTCAGCCCGGGGGCGGGGGCGTACATGAGCGAGGCGGACGCGTCGGAGCCGGATTTCCAGCAGGCGTTTTACGGGAGTCATTATGAGCGGCTCTATGCGCTCAAGCAGAAGTATGATCCCACGGGGTTGTTTTACGCGCACACTGGGGTTGGCAGTGAGGACTGGTATGTTACCGGACAGGTGGACTCTATTCCGACGCAGAACGGGAGGTTGTGTCCGAGGAAGAAGTGTTCGTCGAAGAAGCGGCGCCACCACTAAGAGAGAGATCTGGCCGGGTTGGGTCGATAAGTAGGAAACAACGAAAACGGGCGCGTCAGGGAGCCGCCGCCATGTCATGACTTATAGACTGATGCCAAGTTCTCGTCATTATCAACATGCCTTTTGGTGGACAAACTTCGAATTTAGCAATACCCTAGCGAGCGATATAGAGTTTATAGACTGTACTTTCTCATCTGTCGTTTACATAATGCATATGCCTTTTACTAGAAACAGCGAAACGTACAACACACTGAACGCGCACGATGGTTCCCTCAGCACATACGTCAAACGCGCAGTCACCCCTGTACGATGGCCAGATCTCAATGGCACAGTGGACGAGACGGGACCAGTTCGTCCGGTGGTCGGCATCTCCGATGTAGCTGCTCCTCTGGAATGGGTTGATCTGCAACGGTCGTCCGGACAAGCCGCTTACGGCGATCAGGGAGGAAAAAGGGTGAAGTCACGTGATGCGAAGTTTGGCGTGATGTTGGAGCCCAGGCCGCTTCCGGCGGGGATGAGCTGCGATCAAGCTCCACCTAAGGTGGTAGCCAATCACGAGTCGAGGAGGCGCTGACGTCTGGGCTCCACTCGGCGATGGTGCACGCTCGACGAAAGCATGACGAAGGCGAGCGCAGGCGCAAAGTAGCTTCGTTTCAAGCAGCCATTGGCGTCGGGCAGTCCGGCTGCTGGACATGTGCGGTTTGCGCTGAGGGTTGGGTATTCTTCCCCAGATTTCGAAGGTCATCATGCAGCATAAAAGGGGCGGATTTGGGACCTTTGTTTGACAAGCTGATCTGGTCCCAATGGGGCGCCATGTCATGCAACTGACATGCAGCTCAAGTCAGGCCAACATGGGGCGCTGGGCGCTGGGGCACTGCTCAGCCTCTTCGTCGCGGCTGCCGGCTTGGAGGGTGTGAGGTCAAGCCTCGAGGCAGCATCGGCCACTGTACAGATTATTCAGTTCTGCGGGGGTGAAGAGGCAGTGGCACGTGATCGGTGACTCTATGGTTAGGACTCACAAGAGCGGGTATTTACCTTCGGATTTTGAGGGATCGAAGAATTTTAAGGCGTAAGATTATCTTCTTATTTCTTTAGAACAGTTTATTCACGCTTATTGGTTGATCTTCACCGTTCCTGGATGATTTTATTGAGCTCTTTCTCGTTGGCCGTGGTAGTCGTTGTTCTCCCTCGGGCACTCCATTTATTGTTCACTCCTGCCTCGAGGTGGTCCCAGCGTCGTCTTAGCCTGGCGCTAACCAAATCCTGCGTCGGCCAGTAAGAAAAGCTGATCGATCCAGACAAGCCAAACCAAACCGTGAACCTTCCTTTCCTCGGATCTCACCCACATCGTAACTCTAAATTCCATCACCTTAAGCCATCGACCAAGACTCCTGACAACACCCATTTCGCGCCTCTCCATCTCATCTCCTCATTTCCAATCTAAACAAGGTGATTGATTGTCAGGGTTACTTTGTTTTTGCCCGCAACATCGACTCCCCGGGGCCATTACCTACCTGGGAACCTCGTCTTCCCTCAAGGGAGAGCTTCATTCTTCCCTTCTTCCCACACCACACCACACCACACCACATCCATCCCAGCAATGTCTGAGGTGCAGTCCAGACCTGCGGCATCGCGCGGTCGGGGTCCAGCCCGCGGCGGTCGCGGAGGCTTCACATCCCGCGGAGGATCGCGGGTCGCAACCCAGACTACCAATGGCGACTCCCACCAGGATGATTCCGCTCTCGAGGACGAGGGAGAGATTGGTCAACTGAAGCAGAAGTTCGGATCCAAGATTGGCCTCATTAAGGAGATGTTCCCTACCTGGTCCGACATCGACATTCTCTACGCACTGCAGGAGGCTGACGGCGACGAAAACCTCGCCGTTACACGCATTGCCGACGGTACGTAACCGTCAATCCCTCTTCGCCATTGCTCTGACACGACCACGGCCACTAACTTGTCTCTACAACAGGAACTGCCACTCAGTGGGGTGAAGTCTCAAAGCAGAAGAAGGCCCCCAAGACCAAGAAGGCCGACGCCTTTACGACGACCAATACCGACTCTGCCCCTAGGGCAGGCCGAGGCGGACGGGGTGACTTTGGAGGTCGCGGTCGCGGACGTGTCGCTGAGCGCGGAGGACGGGGCGGTGCTCGCGGCAAGCCGGCGCATGCTCCGACCAACGGAATCCGCTCCAACGAGTCGCAGCCGCTGTCTGTCCCCACCGAGGAGTCATCTGCTTGGGAGACCCCGAAGCCCGCCGATGACACCACCACTGGATGGGGTGAATCTACCGAAACTTCTGCTCCCGCCCCCGCTGCCAACGCTACACCCGCTTCTTCTGCTCCCACTCCCTCAGCCGCTCCCAAGCCCAGTGTCGCTGCTTCCAACGCCACGAAGACCTGGGCCAGCATGCTCCGACAGCCCGCTGCCCCCAAGCCCGCACCGAAGCCCAAGGAAGCGCCCGCCCCTAAGCCAGCCGAAACTGTCATCGAACCCTTGCCTCCTGCAGAACCCACCCCCGCCGAATCTGAGCCGCAGTCCGAGACACCTGCTACTCATGAGGAAGCCGCCGAACCTACCGAAACAACCTCCTCCACTATCGCTCAGCCTGCCGTCGCAGTACCCGAAACTGCTCTGGCTCCTTCCAACGACCAGCTTACTGAGAAGAACCTGGACCAGCTTGCGGACGACTCACATCCTCCACCTACCGAGACGGCGGCGAGCGAGGCCGCCGATTCATGGAACCCCCGCGGTGCTGATGTTAGCGCCACGGCTACACCTTTGTCGGGTCCTCAGCAGAAGCAGGAGGCCCAGAAGACTGTATCGAGCGGCTACGCGGCCACCGCACTCAAGGCGACTGAGCGCGCACCTATCCGGACCCCGAGCTACCAACGCCGCGTCCTTGACCAAGAAGAGGCAGTGCGCATGCCTGGCAACCGCGATCAGGTCGACCGGGCTGCCGTTCAGTTTGGCGCATTCAGCCTGAATGAGGACGAGGATGATATCGACGGCGACCGCGAGGAGCCCGAGACTCGCGCTCAACCCCCTGTGGACTCGCCCGTCACACAGCCCCGTGCCTCATTGCCTCCTGTGCAGCCTCCTGCGTCGCTGCAGGATTCATATGCGGCGCAGAAGCCGGTTTCTAGCCTGCCGACAGGCCCTGCTGGTAACGCCTCCCACTTGATTACGTCTCGAGAGAGCTTCATACTAACTTGTCTGCAGCTTCTGCCATTGCCCCTCCGTCGCAGCCGTCGGCAGCTTCACAGGGTGTGTCTTCATCACTCCCACACTCGCTATCCACTGACAGACCGCTAATCTCTGGCTTCCCCCCTGCAGCACCACCAGTTGGTCAGAACGCTCAGCAGTATGGACGTTTCGGCCAGTCTGCGCCCCAAGAGCCGGCTGGTTTCGGCTCCCAGAAGCCTTTCGATGCATTCGGTCAGCAGCAGCAACAAGCTGCTCCTGTGGCGCAGAACCAGTACGAAGGCGCTTTCGGATCCCAGGCTCAGGTCCCTCCTGCCCAGTCTCAAGCTCCTCAGCAACCGGCCCCTGGATTCAGCTCGGCACCAAGCGACTACTCATCCTACTACACTGCTGGCGCACAAGATCGCAGCCAGTACAACTACTACAACCAGTTCGCCCCTCAGCAGGGCACTCAGGGTCCTCCGGAGGGTCCTGCATCCCAGCAGCAGTCGCAGCGCTCATACATGGGCGGCAACTACAATGCTCCTTCCACCGACAACCTGAGCCAGTATCCTCAGAGCTCTGCCCACACGCAGCGCTATGGTTCCGGCTCGGCACTCGATAACAGCGGCAACACGACACCCAACCCGTCTGCCGCTCAGGCTCCCCCATCGGCGACCGGCCAGGCACAGCCCCACGGCCAGCAGCCCCACGATTACCAGCAGTACTCGCAGAACCACCCTTATTTCAACAGCCCATACTACGCTGCGTACATGAACCAGTATCAGGGATACGGTGGTCAGGGCGGCTACGGTGGCGTCTACGGCAAGGGCAGCCCTTACGGCCAGCCCGGCTACGGAATGAACGCGCAGGGCCCCTATGCCGGTCATGGCACTTCCCCTGCCGCTGGGTTCGCGCAGTCTTCTCTACACCGCGCCGACAGCGGTGGCGCAGCTGGATTGGCCGAGTACGGACGCGCTCCCTCGGCACAGGCTGCCAGCCAGCCGGCTCTCGGCGGCAGCGGCTACGGCGGCATGCACGACTCCTTCAGCCGCGGTGGACCTTACTCGCAGGGCGGTCAGTCGTACAACACAGCCGGCTCTCAGCCAGGCAACCCTCCCGTCGATGACCTGAAGCAATTCGGCGACGCCAAGACCGGTGCCGGCCCGAGCCCCTCGATGGGTCTTGCCGCACGCCCCGGCTCGGCGACCAACAACGCTCCCTCTTCCGGCCTCCCCCCAGCACAGTCCGGCCAGCAGGGCGGTTTCGGAGCCTCAGGCTACGGCAACTACCCCGGACACTCCCAGGGTCTCCACGGTGCGCAGGCGGGCGCCAGCGGCTACGGCATGGGCGCCAGCGGCAACCAAGGCCAGCACGGCAACAACCCGTACGGCGGTTATGGCGGCCAGGGCTTCGGAGGAGGAAACTACGGTTACGGCAACCAGCAGCAGCGTGGCGGCTGGGGTGGCAACTACCACTAGGAAGGAACCTAAGGAGACCACCACCGGTTGAACCTGCCGGATCAGTGCCGCGGTTTTTCTTTTTAAGCAACGATATCAGGGGGGCAATGTTGCAGAGTGGCTGGGGCTGGATTGGAAGGGTTTTAACCCCTGCTTGAGATGCCTGGGGTTTGTACGATTCTCCCCTAAGGATTTTCTTTAACGAAAGGGAAAAAAGGAGAAAAAAATGGGAGAACCTTCAACAGCCAAACGAAAGGGGGGAGGGACTTGTGTTTATATCATCTCTTATGCATTGGGCATCATAACTCTCTCTCGTTCATAATTGTTTTTTTAGGTGCCTCTTTGTGTCGCCTAGCAGGTAGAGTTGGGAATCAAAGGCAACCCATGCTTTTTCGGGGTAATGCATTTTCTCCGCTCAGATGTTTTGTTTGACGTTCGTTACTTGTTGTTGTTGCTGAACATAGCCGGAGCTTGAGTGTTGTGGTGTTCGGGTTGCGGCTGGGATTCCTTCATGGATGCACCTCGGATCGCCTTTTCCGGCCACCCCAAGGGGCAATCACCCAGGTTCGTTCGTTGTTCGAAAGGCAGTCTGGGAAAGGACATGGGAAAAGCACTTATGTTTGCTGGCGATGGTCTTCGGGGCAGACTGACTGATGTTTGAGTGGACTGTCGTTGTCTTCAACATCCATCTAGGTTGAGTCAGAATGAGCAAAACCAAAATTGGTAGCTAGCTCTGTGGAACAATTTTGACAGTATTTGAATCTTCCCGTCGTCTCCGGCCATCTCGCAATATCTCGGACTTTGCAAGCGATGGGAAAGAACATATCCCTTCCAAGACCAGACCGACCCAAACCTTCGTACCAAGCAAACTCAACCCCAGTCCATCCTCACCACATCAAATACCAACCCTCCACAATGTCCCCCAACCCCCGCAACCTAATAATGGGAAGCGGCTTCATCGGCTCGACCCCCTAGCCGACTTCTCCACGCCCGACTCCGTCGCGACTCTAGTAGACACCCTCGGGGACGTAGGTGTGAGACACATCGACGTAAAGCTCTCGCCACCCTCCGGGACACGACTACCCGGCCGAAACCGTCTACGGCAACGCGGGCGTGGCGGATGACGGGTTTCGGGTGGACGTTAAGAACCACATCGCCCACCTCGATGCGAGGGGGAGCATGAGCGCCGAGAACGTGAGGGGGAGCGTGGAGGGTAGTTTGGAGAGGTTAGGGGTCAAAAAGGCGTGGACTTTCTGGTGTTACTCCCCCGACGAGAGCACGCCGCTCGAGGAGCAGGTGGGCGTTGCGGATGGGTGGTATCGGAGGGGGAGGTTTGAGAAGGTTTGTTATCTTTTACTACTTCTAATTGACAGCGTTGCGTGTGTATGTGACTGATAAGAGGCAAAAGAGTTCGGCCTCTCCAACTTCTTCCCCGCCCAAGTCCGGGCATGGCTCGCCATCTGCGAAGAAAAGTACTACGTCAAGCCCACGGTCTACCAGGGGATATACAACCTCATCATCCGCGAGTTCGAGCAGGAACTGATCCCTTTACTCCGCGAGCACGGCATCGCCTTCCACGCCTGGCAGGCCCTGGCGGCCGGGTTCCTGTCGGGAAAAGCCACGACGGGAAGGGGAGTGGAGGGCACGCGGTACGACAGCGCGCACCCGTTCGGTCCGTTCGTGCGGAAGAAGTACGACCGGCTGCAGTACCACAATGCGGTGAAAAGGTTGCTGGATGCGGTCGAGCCGCACGGGATCGCGCCGACTGAGGCGGCATTGCGGTGGTTGTGTTACCATTCTGCGCTGGGCGAGGGGGATGGGATTATACTCGGGGCGAGTAAGTTGGAGCAGGTGAGGCAGAATGTGGAGGCGGTTGCGAGGGGGCCGTTGCCTGATGGTGTGATTGGGGTGATTGAGGAGGTTGGGAAGACCTTGTCTGAGGTGGGTGGCAACACGACAGATGTAATGTGATTAGGTAGGGCTCCTAACTTGTTCATGAGCTAGAGCTTGAAGTCTGCGTTGGTCTTCTCCCAGCCGCTGGGCGTCTCGTCCATAACTGCCGCCCGTTCGGCGAGTTGCATCTTCAGAGTCCTTGACCTCTCGGTGCATAGCTCGTACATCATGCTGAGATTGACGAGGAGCGTGTGGGAGGCACAGCCGCCATCGACAAGATTCTCGAGGAGAGCTCTCCCCTTAAATAACGTTGTTAGCCACACCAATCCAATAACAACGCAAAGAGTAGCAACTCACCTCCTGCATCCTCCCAACATAAAGCAAACAAACCGCCATATTAACCCCAACCATCTCATCCTCCCCTCCCCCCTCCTGCCCCTCCTCCCTCAACGCCCTCCACATCTCCAGCGCAACCGCATACTCTCCATCCGCCATCGCAGCAAGCGCATCGAGCACCCGGCCCCCTTTACCCGGCAACCCCTCGCCACACGCCCTAGCAGCATCCACTTCCCCCAAATGCAACCACAACAGCGCCTTCGCCATGCCCAACCTCCCGTCCCCGCGATCCTTCAGACCCCCCAGCAGTTGCGCCGCGCCCTGCAGGTCTTCCATCTCCACAAGCGCCCCTGCCACCCTGACACCGAGCTCGTCGAGCCGCTCCCGCCAGAGCTCGGTGGAGGAGTGGTCACCTTTCTCCCCCGCTGCGGCGAGCGCCGCGCGCGCTTCCCTCGCGAGGTCGTAGTAGCTCATCACCGCCCGCCGCTGGTCGCCGTAGCCTATCGCCCGGAGCCGAACGACGAGCACGCGCAGCGGCCAGGGGAGGACGGCCGTGTCGTCTAGGTCGGGGGGCAGGGAGCGGACTTCCTGTGCGGCGAGGGAGGTGTTGTCTGTTAGGGTGAGGCAGGCGAGGCGGACGTGAAGAAGGGAGAAGATCTGCGCTGCGTCTGGCGGAGTGGGTGATGAGGAGGAGAGGATGAGGGCTTGTGCTGCTGCTGCGGCGGCGGCGCGGTAGTGGCCTTTTGCTAGGAGGTCTGGGATGGGCGTCTCGGGCCCTGGCTGCTTGGGGGAGTTGCGGAAGGGTGGCGGGACGGAGGTTGTGGGGAGGGGGTGGTAGATCTCTGGCCGGAGGAGGTGGGAGAGGTCTGCTTGTTGTTGACGGCGGGGTGGTGCTGGTGAGCGAGGAGGGAAGGGCGAGGAAGCAGCTGAGCGGATGTGGGGAGATGATGGAGGGTGAGGGTTGTGGGTTAGACGGGCGGGGGTTGCTGGTGAGAGGAGTGGTGGGACGCTGTTGATGGTTAGAAGCGGTGGTTGTGATAGGGGTTGATATGAAGCACTCACTCGTCGACATCGAGAGGACCTTTAGTAGAGGACCTCGGTCGAGTGGCTGTTGCAGAGTCAGTACATATGTTGCATCGTTGCTCAAGGTAGGGTAAGATAAGATGAAGAGCTGAAGTCACACCTCTGACGGCTGATTTGGTCCGAGAATGGCCTTGGGCCGTCCCGGCCGAAACTGACGGATTGTCCATGTGATCTGAATCTTGAAAAAGACGAATATGAATAACTTGGAAAGGTATCTTGATGCTGATGAAATGAGGTTGTTGTCTGTCTGTCACTTCAATGGTTGACCGTAACACGCAATATGTGTGGGTCGAGCTTTGTCGGCCAGTCACCGGTCACTTTGCAGGGGTTCTGACAGCTGGCAAGTTCAACGAGTTTAACGAGTGTACCGGTATTTCAGATGCTGTTGTGCCTTCTCCGACTTCTCAACCCATCAAACTGCCAGTGAGACAGTCGATGAGACTCTGGCCTCCTGCCACAGTTTTCGCAAGTCTTTTCTATCCACTGCTTTTCCGTGGCGACTGGAGCGCCGACCCAGTCTACTTCGGTAGAAGCTGTGCAGTCCAGCCTCTCCCTTGCTCTTCTCTCACTCCGAGTCCGTGACGCCGTCTGGGATCGCGCTGCTGACACTCTTTCCAAGTCGGCTATACGAGCCTGCCCCCCATCATCACCATCACGATCGTGATCGAGAGGCTCGCCGATGGGACGTCTGGAGGTATCTATTCCGAAACACTCCATCCAGCTGACGCAGCAAGAGAACCGGGCCTCGTGATGCCCTTCATGCCCACTGCTGTGCAAGTCCGTTCGATTTCCGCTTCCCGGTCGCGTCCTTGCGATCCTCGCTATCAACTCTGCTATCGTCATCTCGATATGCAGCTTGATGATGAAGAAGAGCGCTTGGAACTGGATGTATCTACAGAGACGGAGTCAGTGGACAACATCAGATGAGGAGGACGCTGGGAGAGTGGCCGACCTACACCAAGTCATTCGGAAGCGACATAACACCAATGATGGCTGCGTCGAGAGCCAATGACAACACGACCATGGCGACATTAAACTTGAATAAAGCATTGTATTTTGTCAGGCCGTTGGAGACCAGCTCTGACCGGATCAGCCACATGAAGTAGCCATTGAGGCAGAGCTCCAGCACCAGGAAGATGCTCTTCTCCGTCCGGTCCCAGATCAAGTTGGCTCGCATGATCGCCGGGCTCGCGTGCAGTTGGGCCGGGATCCAGGTGCAAAAGACGCTGATGTTGATGACGCCGATGAAGATGGCGACACCCCACTTGAGCATTGAGACTCGTCTCGGGTTGAACATGATCAACGAGACCCTGTTGATGATGATCTGTGTGATGCACTGCACCTCGATCACCCACATTACGACTATAACGATTTGTGGTGTCAGCTGATAGCTCAAGGCGTGGCGCTGGTGAGGTCTCTTACGCATTCCAAAGTAATATCCTAAGCTAATACGACATTGTCAGATGGAGCACCAACAAGGCAGGGTGAACGAGTGGGAGGCTACTCACCTTGGATGTATTCGCTTCTCCAAATACATCCAGCTTGCCAAAGATACGATGAGGCACGTCGCCCATACAAGCCAGACCATAACGATGAATGCGTTGATTCTTCTTGACCGATGCCAGCACGTGTATGTTTGCTTGGCGGCTTTGGTGAAGGTGAACGCCGCTATCGCCCATGTAAAGCCCAGGATCAACGTGGGGAGATTCAACTCCATGATCAGCGTGTGTCCTCGGCCAGCGCGAGGACGGTTTTGAGGAAGACGTGTCGCTGAGATACTCGAGTTCGGTTGGCGGTGTGGTACAGCCACATCCAGAGCCACCGTCCCAGGCCGTCTCCTGTCCGAGCGGTGATTTATATGTCGGAAGAGTCGACAATCGATGGCCACGTGCCGATTACCAGATCGTGCTAGTCGATGGCAGGATGTGCTATGGTTACGAAGTCGGACGACGGGATGCAGACTGAAGGTCAAGTTAAGGTTCGAAGTTGGATCAGGATATGCACAGCAGCGACCCACGTCCCTGGCCATGTGGCATGCCGATTCCAGCCTTGCCGCCCCCCAGGGGCACGCCAACCGCAGACGAGGCCTGCCATGTGGCATCTTTGCGCAACTTTACATCACAAACGCGGAGCATCGGGGGTTGTCAAGGCCTGCGCTCGAATCGCAACACAGCTCAGCTATCCATCTTCCCTCCGCATTTGATCCACCACGGGGTGAACTCAAAATAGAGTTCACGCTTGGGGACAGGAGAGAAGCCTGGCTACGACGTCGAACTGACTCGGAGCTGCTCTAACCTTTGCTAGAACGGACTGCTCCTATGGCGCTACAGGGTACTCCCGTCCGAGCTGCGTTTTATGACATGACATTAACGAGAGTGCTGTCAAAGGTATGTACATGAAACAAGCCATCATCGACCATCGTCCCCTTGCTCCGGAGATGCCGATCTTACACCGATTCCAACGACGGCAAACGAGTGGCAAGACGACTATGCAAAAACAAGTATGTACAGTCAGAAGTGAAGAAGGGAACAGGGCAGAACAGGGTGTAAAGAGCGGCACCCCAGGAGATTCAAACGAAAAACAGCTTCCAATGGCTGAGGCTGGCTCAAGCTCCTCACTGGCACTGAGACCACCAGTCAGAGCCATAGGTGCACTTGTACGGGGGAGCACACTGTGTCGAGCCAGTGTATCCCTGCCCTCCGCACTGACCCCACTGCGGGACGAGGCTGCCGGTTGGCGTCGGCGTCGGCGTCCTGGTGGCGGTCACCAGCGTCGTCGTCGGCTTGGGGGTGGTTGTCGTCACCGGCGGCGTGGGGTTGCTGCCGCCGAGGGCGGACACGACCGAGGCCAGGTAGCCCGAGTTGGCGAACAGCTGCGACATGTCCCACATCATGACGCCGCCGAAGCTGGAGAACTTCTTGGAGTAGGCGACGACGGACGAGAGCTGCGAGCCGGAGACGTAGCCGCTGCCGGCGGCCGCGCCGCTGGCAGGGATCCCGAGGAGCAGCTTGACGGCCTTGTTCTTGCTCACCGTCTTCGCCCAGTTGTCCCAGACGTCGAAGTTGAAGGCGTTCTGCGTTGCGGCGTTGGGTTGGTAGTTGTTGACGCCGCACCAGTTGTTGTAGAACTGGATGTTGATAAAGTCGAACGAGACGGCGCCGTCGAGCATCTCCTTGTCGGCTGCGTCGGGGTAGACGCACTGGGGGGCGGCCGAGAGGTAATACTTCTTGCCGGCGGCGGCGTCCATGTTGCTGCGCAGGCGGTTGGCGAAGGGGACCATGTTCTGGGTGCTGGTCTCGAAGTCGAAGTCGAAGCCGTCAACGACGGCGGTACCGAATGGCCTGTTCACGGACTTGCCGCTCTGCACGGGGCCGAACATGGCCCAGATGTTGTCGCCCCAGGTCTGGGCGACCGACGCGGAGGAGAAGCCACCTTCGGTGTAGGTGGCGCCTCCGATCGAGAGCATGATGGTTTTGCCGTACTGGGACTGGCAGGTCTTGATATCGGCCCTGGCAAGGGTCAGCCTTCGCCGGTATATCTCTGAAGGGGGTCATAGGACTTACTCGATTTCGGGGCAGCTCAGGAGGCTGGTGCCGGGGAAGGTGGTGCACCTGTCGCCAGCACTTGCGAAGTTGACCGTGGTCGGGTTGACGATGACATTGAGGAATGACAAGAGGATGATCTACACCGGTGTGAGTCTTTCCGGTCCGATACCCGTCTGCCAGGCTATGCCAGGTCACATACATCAATATCCGAATCTTGGTGTTAGGTTAGCAAAAGTGCATATTCTGGCTCGGGTATGCACCTGTCACTTACTGGCACAGTAGGTCGCAAGCCGCTGCTGGGAGTTTGCCTGGCCGGCTGAATTTTGGCCCCAGTACACCGCGATATTGTCTGAAGCGCCCGAGTTGAACCCTGCCCAGGCTTGGGGAGCGAACGACGCCAAGCCGGCGAAGGCAACAAAGCCCTTGGAAAGCATAACGAAAAGTTGGAGTCGAAGGAGTGACGATGAAAGAATGAATATAAAAGAGTGTGGAGGAGGGAATGGCGACGGCCGAAGATCAGAACCTACCTGTGATGGCTTGTTGGTGCGATGGCGTCAAAAGCCTCACGACCCCATGGCAAGGCCATCAGAACAGATATATATACTCGAGTAGCTCTCGAGGTCCAACAGCCCCCGAGCCTCACACTTGGGAAGTCCCACAACGAAGGCGGGCCGGCGGCTTGCGACGTTGCTCGCGAGTGACATTGCGGGATACCCAGGTGGCGTCTGGTCATCCTGGAGCAGTCCTTTATAAACCTCGTGGTTACCCAGCTGGTTGGGTGGGAGTGCAGCGTCGCGATAGTTACGTGACGTCTTCGCGAGGGTTGAGTGGACAGAGGCGTCACCGCGCCAATCTACACCAATAGTCTACAACCAGGTCGCTGGGTCGGTAGTCGGCCTGTAATGGCAAAGAAGACAGATTCTCATGCCTACTAGCGGCGTGATCAACTTAACAGGCAATCTCCGTTCGGAGACAGGGTCGTAAGGTCTGAGACAGCTAGGCTACTGACAATGGACATGCCTGGTGATGGCGTCGGAACGGGTCAGGCGGAGCTAGTCTTTGGAACGAGTCATGGCCAACATCCAGCATACAAGCCGTTTGGACTCACCGAAGGATCACGCTCCTGGCTTTTCAATAAGACGCCTGTCTGTATTCGCGCGCAAAGAATCTTTGAAGTTTCGAAAGCGGCATCATCCCTCGACTGCAACACGGCAGATATTGGCATACCCCACGATCACAAGAGCCTCCTCCGGACGCTAAATCTTATCGGGTCCGTACACCAATTTCGGCCAAATTTCGTGCAGAGGTGTACTCCCGTAGGATTGGAGGGTGCCCTGTCGACCCCTTGCAGGGCCAACTTCCACACCTGGACTAGGGCACCAATCGCAGACCAATGGCGCAGCGTAATAGCATGCCATCACTGCAACTGAATGGAACAGACAGCTGGGTTACAGCGCACACAGCCTGTAATAAGCATCACGCGTGGTCTATCCTGGTGATTACCCCTGAGAGCTTGCTCAAGCTCCATCCCCATCAAGTTGCACCAGATCAAGATCTCTCGATGCCAGTCCCACGACAGCGACGCCATAACACGCGCCAAGGACGGCAGCATCACACTGCCGAATGTTCACCTGTCCGAAGGATTTCCTTTTGCGGACGTGCCGAAGCCTTATCGTTACCGTTCGCACCGATAACGGTCCGGACGCCATTCTCCTTCTGGCGATGAATGCACCTTTGTGACCTGCAAGGAACTCGTGGTCTGCGCTCGTCGGTAACGTTACAAAGACTCCTTGATTCCAGATGTGGTGGTGATTGTACTGTATCGCCCACAACACGTTTATAACCCCCTTATGCTGCAGCTCTGTTGTAACACACGCTGCGCTCGCAGTTGTTATAGCGCTTACAGTTAAAGAATCGAGGAGGATGGCTACCGAGCGGTTGAGCCCCTATGATAAAGTACCTGCCTACCTACCTATGGTACATACTGACTATACCGGATGGAGGTGAATTGGAGACAGAACGTGTTGGTATAACCCCTTTCTCAACTCTGTCTAGGTCACACCAACGGCACGGCTAGGCTGACGACGCACCACCCTTGATCGTTCCATGCAGGAGGACTGGGATACTGAGCACACCACCATGAAATCGAGGAGCACCCGATCATCATCCATTCATCCCTTACCGTCCTCTTGCAACAGCGCACGCAGTCCGCAACCACACGAGTGTTGGTGAACAATCGTTGCCAGCGCTACGATGCAAACTTCATTCCACCTTCGTTGGTGACGGGTGACGTGACGACCTAGAGCTTATCAACGATAAGGCCAACAGTTCTCATAGGGAGTAACAATGAGGGTCTTGAGGGGCGCAATGGTTGCGACTGCTTCTATTGAAGCTGAAGATGAGAATAGCATAGCACAAAGCCCAAACTATCGAGGGTCGCGGCTGCTAACCACCAGTGTTGTTGTGATCCGCGGAGCAGTGATCATTTTTACCTACTACATCGTCGGGCGAGAGGGGAAGCAAGTATTTGATCCGACTCACAGGGAGATCTATAGTCTTTCGAAGCATGTTCCAGATGAGCTCCTCCAGATTGGTGCCAGGCATAACGCGAACGAGATAACTCTGTGTGCTTTCTCAGCCCTTCAGCTCCCAGTTGTCTAAGTAGATGGGCGCACAATGCTACCGCTTTTTCACCGGTACATAAACGGTACGCGCTTATCTTGGAGGAAAGAGTCTTGGTCGATGGTATAGATTCAAATGGCTGGTGGTGAGACACAGTCCGACGCGCAAAAGCGGCACGTGATAGGCTGTAGATCCTCCCGACTATATTCTCTTCGATTCTCAAGCGCGCTGTTCCACAGCAGATAACTGCACCTGTCATGCAGATTTAGCCAATGGCAATGCCGACCTGCCGGGTCGAGAATTGACGCAAGAGATAATCATCGATCCCACTTCCCTCCATTCCCTCTCCAAGCCTTCGTCGAGCTCGGACAAAGTCGAATCCAGCTAAAAGACCGACGTCATGAGTCCCGAACAAGAAGTTCACCGTGACAAAAACACGCCAAGTGAATATCCACGTGGCATCCCCTGGAAATTCGACAAAGATGGCAATGTCCAGCCATTTCCCGGCAACACCATAGTGTGCCATCTCTCGCAGACGAGCGACCTGTACGCATCTCTACTCCAACTCTACGAGAAGTTGCGCACCAGTCCTCTCGCGCACCTCTACACTCTCCTCCCTCCTCCAAGCTGGCACATGACCGTCTTCGAAGGGGTCTGCGACCAAGTACGCAAGCCGGGCTACTGGCCTTCCGACCTTCCCGTCGACGCTCCGCTGGAGGAGTGCACCGCGCGCTTTGCAGAGGAGCTTTCCGCCTTCGACCTGCGCTGCGACCCGCCCTACCGTATATCGGTCAGGGGCATCGACCCCCTCCAGATTGGGATCGGTGTGCACCTGGAGTTCACGGACGCCGCGGAGGAAGCACTGTTCAGAGGCCTCCGCGACCGTATCTCGGAGACGCTTAGCTTGCGATTACCGGGTCATGAGACTTATGGCTTGCATATCAGCATCGCGTACCTGCTGAGAATCCTGACGGATGAGCAGGACGCGGAGATCAGGAAGCTTGTTCTTGATCATCTTGGGGATGCCCCGAAGGAGGTTGAGTTTGGAGCGCCGGACTTCTGTACTTTTGATGATATGTTTGCGTTCAAGCGGTTGTTCTGCCTTGAGAATCAGGATGCTTGAGATCTTGACAGATGGGAGGGAACTCAGACATCACAGCCGGGAATATGTGAACTCGGAGAACACGGAAATTCACGAAGGGGTGGCTAGAGATTGTGCCATTGATTCGTTCGGTAATATGTTTCTGTGGAAGGCAACGGAGTTCGTTTGGGTGAAGCACCTCAGCTCTCTTGACCGTCGTCCCGGTCCGAGCATCCGCGTTTGTCGTCACGTCATGCCAGAGTGTTCCGCGAGCCATGTTCGGGATGTGGGAGGAATATGTCCTGTAAATCCTAGTGGTTCCTTGACTGAATGAGTACAAGGCGTTAACCACCTGGGTTTATACGGCTAATTTGTGCAAATCCAACACATACATGTCCAGCCGGAGAAACTTGGTCCGATCACCCACCGCCTTGTCGCAGAGCATATCTTTCCTCAGGATGTTTCAGTCATAGGATCAATCCGGACCAAAGTATCTTGTCCAAGGTGGATAGTTCATGAGACGGTAGACAAATAACTACACTCAAGAAGTAGGAGAATATATCATACGGTCGGGATAGCCTACGATGTCACCTGGGCCACATACACTTTGAAGCGGATATACTCTGCCTCCTTTAACGCAAAGAAGACTGAGTACAAGATGGTCTAGACCACGTTCTACATGCTTCCCTCCCATTCGATGATCGGCCGTCCTCTGATATTAGTCTGCCCCGGATTTTAACGTCCCAGGAAATGCTACTTCGATTAGAGTTGCAGTCACTTTACAAGACCCGTTGAAGGGTTACTGCCACTTTGCGGCTGAATACCAAGCTCGACTAATTCCAGGGTGGGATCGCCACGGCATATATCAAGTCGATATGAGGATGGCATAGAAGGTTGAGCAAATGTTCGGCCAAATGACGGCATACCGGGTCAACGGTGCCTGATCGTCATTGCTACGGATGTTGTCGCGATTCAGTCCCCGCATTGTTCATCTATTCCTCTTTCTCGAGGCTTCGTTCTCGGTAAACGGTCTGATATTGATATCGTCCGTGGACTATAGTAACGTTGTGATATACCTTACACTCGGAGCTGCACTCAAGTGAAGAAAGCTTCAGCCCAAACCATCACATGTAGATTCTACCCTTGCACACCTTTGCTGAAATATCTGATGATCTGGTCGGGGGGACATGCTTCGCGGATCCGCCCCTTAATTAATGTCCGGCTTCGCTTCTTGGGCGTCGTTAGTATTGTGGTGACAGTCATTACCTTTCCCCACGTTTGTCACCTAAGCGAAGCAACTTTGATCAGTTCAAGCTCATTGTGTGATACGGAGCGTGAGATGACATGGATAGCCCGGATGAAAAGGACATGCATACATCCACGATGCTTGATCTGGACAGCATACCTCGCCTCCCGGCCTCCGCATCATCTAAGTGACGACAGCAGACATCGTCGTCCTTGACCAGTAATGGCGTGCTATGCCACCGAATTATTCCACCAGTTCGCGAGCAAACTCAACATTTGAGGTGCTGGGATAAGTATTTAAAGGCCTCCATTGACCGACTCTCCAGAGGAGATGAGGAACAGTTAGCTGGCCAAGAACTTCAACCTCTTACTTCACATACTGAGGCGCCATCCTAAGAACTCCCTCAACCATGGCACGTATCCTTCTGACACTCTTGGCAGCCCTTGCCGTCCAGCAAGGTCTCGCTGCCCCAGTCTCAAGCTCATCAGTTGCCCTTCCCCCGCCGCCACCTACCCATTCCTCCCGTCCTCACCCGCCGTCACCTACCCATTCTTCCCGTCCTCACCCAACCCTGACCCAGACGCACTCCCGGCCTCCAAAGCCAACCGGACTTTCAACGATCAGCCACTCACGTCCGCCCCGTCCAAGCCATACGACTCGTACCGGACTCCCCACTCCGCCGGGGCATACCATCCCAACACCAACCTTCACTCTCCTGCCCGCACCCACCGACAACCCCGTCGTGGCCGGACGCCAGGAAGAGACCACGTCGGTGACGAGACCTACTCTGCCGCTCCCGAGTCTGTCCCTACCTTCTCTGTCCCTGCCGTCTCTGTCCCTCCCAACACCACCACCAAGACCAACCACCACTCGCTCGCGTCCCAGCCCTCCTCCTCCTCTTACTGGCACAGGTGGCCCCCGCCCAACCTTCACCGGACTCCCACCATTCCCCACCGGAAGCGGCTTTCCCCCCCGGCCCACTGGCACAGGCCGTCCTCCAGTCCCTACCTCCACGCGCCTCCCCCCACGTCCCACGGGCACCGGCATCCTCCCACCTCGTCCCACGGGCACCGGCTTCCCTCCTCGCCCGACTACTACTCGCACCAGCCGTCCGACTAGCACCCGTGTGCCGCCCACTCACACCACTCGTTCAATTTCTTCTCGCACCCGTTCGACCCCCACCGGGCTGCCGACTGGGTTGCCGTCTGGATTTTTCACTGGGCTGCCGTCTGGCGTTCCTACTTTTACCCCTCCGGCCGGGCCTCGGCCGACTGGTCCTGTTCGCGGGGGCGAATGAAGATTTGGGGGAAGGAATGAATGGTCTATTGAAAAGAGTTTGAGAAAGAATATGGCAAGATGAAATTGTTGTTGTTGACAGGAGTGTGAAAAGGAGCGATGATCCGAAAATATGGTTGCTATGATTTGGTGACGGTGTCTATCTACTTGTTCTCTATTTGACCTTCTTTTGAGAAGCCGATACAGACTGCGTGGGATTAATACCCACATGTGAGCCTATCATAGCATACCACTAGAACTCTATGTGCGAATTCGACTCATTGTACCGGTGTAGGCCAACGACTGAGTCAGCTTTGTTCAACCTTACTGATATGATGTCGCGGACGGTTCCATTGTCGAGGACAAGAGATATGGCAAGGTCGTCGCTGGAGAGGTGCTGGTCGGCGCAGCCTAGGCCGTGCTGATAAGACTTCAAGGAGGAACACAGTCCTGACAATTCCAAAGAGACATATGCCACCCGTATGAGGTGGCAGGAAGTGCACAGGAAATGATGAAGCCTAGTGCCGCCTTCATGTCAATAATGTTCAAGAGAATCTCACAGCCCTCTTGACAATGACTCCTCGGATCAAGATCCTACTCCATACCGGTATTCCTCCATGATATTCATAAATCAGGGTCCGTACCCCTGTTCAGATTGCGAATCAATCGGCAGCACATGGCATAACTATCAGGCCATGTACATGTAGATGCGAGCTCCGATGTCCAGCCAGGAATCCGGGCGTCCTTCCTATTTGGAAGATATGTCCATGTCATTTTCCTGATAATGCGTCCTCCAAACTTGGAATGCAGCTAACAGTCATCTGTTGGTTGCAATGCTGCATCGGTGTTGCTGCACATGATCCATGGAACGGGCCGGAGAATCGGATTTCTCAACTTCCACGATGAGACACCTCCGTCGGCATCTTGTCTTAAGGTTTAGATTTGATAATATAATCAAGATTCCTCCCATGTTGCACTCTTCATTCTTAACCCGTCTTTTATTAACCTTTCTCCCCGCAGTCCCTTTACCTTGGCCATTTTAGCGCCCGTTGAAGCCTCTCAATTGCGTGCATTAGCTCCCGCAGCCACCCTGATCGCGATCGTTTGCTTGGCGATCATGGCGAGCCCCACCAGCGAAACATCAGACCACGTCACGCCCAAGGCCTCGCCCAGACCACAACCGCAGCACCACGAAGACAAGGCCATCGTCAGCAACCACCCAGGGCCCGCCCCTATCGAACCGTCAGCCCCGATCGAGGCTCATGTCGGCCCTGATGAAGAAGATGAGTTCGTAGCCGAGGGATGGGACGTGGGATCGACCGCCTCGACCTCGGTGACGTCGAGCGTGTATGCGCACACGTACGAGAAGGGCAGGCGGTATCATGCCTACAAGCATGGCAGGTATCCCATCCCAAACGATGACATGGAGCAGAACCGCGAGGATATGAAGCATGCGCTGATGCTGGAGCTCACGGACGGGAGGCTGTTCTCCGCGCCGGTTGGGGCGAATCCCCAGAAGATTCTTGATGTTGGCACGGGTACTGGTATGCTTGCTGAGCTTGTCGACAGTTCTTCGTGTACCTAGGACTAATGGCTGGACAGGTATTTGGGCCATTGAAGTCGGAGATCAGCACCCCAGTGCCGAGGTCCTTGGGCTAGATTTGTCGCCCATCCAGCCCACGTGGGTTCCCCCAAATGTCAGGTTCATGATAGACGATGTCGAGGATGAATGGCTCAACGGCTCCGACTATGACCTGGTTCACTTCCGAAGCATGGCTCTGATCCTGCGGAACCTGCCAAAAGTGATTGGGCAGGCGTACAAGTAGGTCCTCGGCCAAAAGTCATGACTCTTGGCTCAACGCTAACATGACAGAAACCTCAAACCCGGCGGCTGGGTCGAATTCCAAGAATCCCACGGCATGCCATCCTGCGACGACGGCACCATGAAAGACGACGACATCATGAAGCGCTACTACGAGACGTGCCAGAAAGCCATGGGCATGTTCGGATACAACCTCGACCTGGGCTCCAAGGTGGGCGAGTACCTGGAGAGGGCAGGGTTCGGGAACGTCACCTGCATCAAGAAGAAGTCACCCTTGGGCACGTGGGCCAAGGACAAGACAATGAGGCTCATCGGGCTGTACACCAAAGAGGCGGCCCTGACCTCCATCAAGTCCGTGATGGGGAAGCCGTTCGATGCGCTGGGCATCTCGGAGACGGAGAAGGCGGTGTGGGCGGCGAGGATCAAGGCTTCGGTCAACGACAATAGCGTTCATCGGTATTATCATTACTATTTCTGGTATGCGCAGAAGCCGAAGGAGGAGTAGTGGGGGTGGGAGGTACAGGATGTTTGACCTGTAGATCGGGAACCTTTGACCTGGGTGTTTATAGTTGAGCATCCCCTTGACCCTGAGTACCTTCCGGTTACTTTAACTTCGAGCGTTACTTCCACATAAAGGCCCAGCAGATACACGTTCACAAGGAAGGGGACAGTGAGAAGAACACAAGTCGAGAGTGAACATTCACAGACGTCATGGCTTGCCAACCCTCAAGTCAACAACAGGCAGGAGCGACTGGTGAGAAATGAATCACGAGTGGAAAGCTCGCTATTGCCTTACCCTCACCTGAACTTTGGGAAAGAACCTAAAACTTCTCCCACTCCACGAATCTTGCTGCGACAACACACGTCTTTCGCACATCATCTCCAAGGACTCCAGCCTCCATCTCTCTTACGAATTGCAATTCACTCTCCACGATGAAGATCCCCTCGCTCCTCAGCGGCCTGCTCGCCGCCTCGGCAGCCGCACAGGAGTGCATTACTCCTCCCGCGCCGCGATTCAAGCCCGTGATGGATCCCAACTACACCGCAACCCTGCTCGTCGACGGCCTCAAGGCCCCGCGGGACATGGTGTTCGACGTCAGCGGGAAGCTGCTCGTCGTTGACAAAGGCGTCGGCGTCAAGTTAATCACCTTCAAGGAACTGCCCTGCGATAATGTCTGCGTCTCCTCAACCACGACCATTATCGAGGACCCCAGCGTGAGTATTCCTTTGTCCAGCAAAATGAAGACAGGGGTAGCGCTAACCTTGGGCTCCCAAGCTTAACCACGGCATCGCCCTGCAACAGGACCAGTGGTTTGGCTGGCTCTATGCATCCAACTTTGACAATGTCTACGAGTATTGGTACAATGTCACCGACGGTCATGCCTCTGGCGGTGGACTCTTCATGCGCAATTTGGCCAACGCGGGCAACGGAGGCCACTCCACCAGAAGCCTCCTCTATGCCCAATCCGGTGCTTTTGACCATTTGATAGTCTCGCGGGGTTCAGAGGGCAACGTTGACCTTCTGGCTACCAACGCCAGCACTGGACATGCGACCATCAAGTACTTCGACATGTACGATCTAAGCATGGCCGGCCCAAGCACCCCAGCAGACTTTATCAGGGACGGTCAGGTCCTTGGGAAGGGTCTGAGGAATAGCGTGGGTATTGCGAAGCATCCGATCACAGATGTTATTGTAAGTTGACGGTTATTCCCCCTTCTGTCACGGCAGCAAGAGCCGAAGGGCTGACGCGCAGTTGATTAGTGGTCTGTCGAGAACTCCATGGATGGTGTCTCCCTACTAGGCCTGGACGTACACGACAACAACCCAGGCGAGGAGCTGAACTACCACGGTGACCTACGGGACCCTTCTACGAACCCCTTCGTCGGCCGCAACTATGGCTATCCATCCTGCGCGGCGGTTTGGGATCCTTCGACGCTCCAGAATCCAGAGCTCAAACAAGGTCAGCAGTTCTATCCCAATGCTATAAACGGGTCCACGATGGTGGGATTCGACCGGATATGCTCCTCCTCAAACTACGAAGCACCGCGCGTCGTACTCCCGGCGCACACGGCCCCACTGGGCATTGAGTTCTTGCCCCACGGAAGTGCCGCGTTCATATCGCTCCACGGCAGCTGGTAAGTAACGAACAAAATTCCCGATCCCGTCTCTGACCTACCGTCAAAAACGATCTTTGTCTAACGCCCGATTCGTGATGGATCGACAGGGACCGGTCACCACCAGACGGGTATCGCGTGATACGCGTCGATTTCGGCCCCGACGGCCAGCCAACCAGCATGCCGCTCGCCAGCGTTAATATCATGGCCAACCCCGACAACACGAAGTGTCCCGGCGGCTGCTTCCGGCCTACCGGCCTGGCTATCGACAAGAAGGGACGGGTGTTCATGAGCAGCGACGCGACGGGCGAGATCTACATGATCAAAAGGCTTATCGACGTCGAGCACAGCGATCCGGGTTGCACACCCAGGGACGGGAATCACGGACCCAGGGGTAGATGGGTTTGAGATATCGGGAGCAGCTATTACAGCGTCGTTGAATGAAGTTGGTGGACGGTGCACGCATGCGCACGTGTCGATTGCACATAGGTCCAATGAGATTTGACATAGGGAGATGACTTTTACCACTCAGACAGCTCACTGAAATGGATTTGGACCTCAACCCGTTAGTCCGACCGCAAATACGTGGCCCGGTGTGAATTGCGAGAAGCACGAGTGACCTCGGCAAAGGGAGGCCTGCAGCAAACCGCCCGTAAGTGAGCACTTGGTCTTGTCTTTTAGCAGTGTCGGCTGATGCCGGGTCATCACAGCCGGCTATGGCCCGCCCAACTTCATTTGTGGCCCTATGATCGTTCCCCATACTGGTCCAATCCGCATGTCATTGCCCCACACTCGGTCGATTTCAGCAGTCTGGAGAAACGATTGGCCACTGCACTGTCACCCCATAAAGGTGCCAGATCAGGGGAAGATGTGAGCGACCGGTGAACAGAAACACGGGCGGGTGCGGGGTCTCCACAGTTGCCCACTCCCGCCCCGTCTGGAGTCTAACTGTCGGCTGAGCGCGCTGCACTCGTGGCCTAACCGTGGCCTGACCCGACTTGGGCACTGAACTAGTCTAACGGATGGCCGGGGGATCTTTAATTATAAGCCCGGGTATTCCCTTTCTTTTGGTTGCTCCATTTGCCTTGCCAATGTGAGATCTGAAACTGAAATCGAGGAAATAAACCGTTGTGATATCGGACGAATATTTTGTCTAGAACTGAGAGACAACCATCGTCACTGGTCTCTTGCACGTGCACGCTATACTAAGCTCACTGCCACCCACCACAGCGCAACCACGAGTTTGTGGGACAACCTCACATCACTCCTCCCATCTTGTCGCCCCTCAACCAGACACATCACACAGAACCACCAAAATGAGCCACGCACCACACTCAAAAGCAGCATTCTCGACCTCGGCAAGGGTACACCCCAGCTACCTACCCAGCTACATCCACACCGCCTCCAAATCAGCCAAAGCCGCGAAATGGTATGTTCCATTACAACGCCCTCCCATCTTACCTCACCCACCGCCCTCACCCACCCCTCTCAACCCACTCCCCCGCTGTATAACTGACACCAAGGCATAGGATACCGCCAGCACTGGCCGTGGCGGCGGTCGGGTACGGCGTCTCCGCCTACCGGCAGCAGGCGCAGCAGATCGATCAGATGCCGGCGGCGTCGGACGCCGCCGAGAGGAGGCGGAGGCAGGCCGCGCTCGTGCTGGACGACGCGTACGGCGACCGGACCAGCCTCGAGGGGCTGGAGAGGGCTATGCGGGTGTATGAGGCGCAGCAGCAGCAGCAGTAGCCGTAGCCGTAGCCGTAGCCGTAGCCGTAGCCGTAGCCGTAGCAGGCTAAGGGCACTGGGGGCTGACTTGGTTTACTGGGGTCGGTCGATGGGACGGACCGGGGGAAAAGAAAGGGGGTGATGGGATGGGATGGCAGGACGGAAAAACGAAATTTCGGGAGTTTGCCATCCCACCCGAGGTCCGACGACGAAGGCGAGGGGCGCGGGGGGGGGGACCACGGCTGCTTGAAGCGGTCTGTGGTTTTGCAGCGCAACGGTATTCGCGAGGGCCGGAAAGGCTCGAAAGCAAGCATGCTGCTGTCATACGCGGAGTTTGGTTTGGGTGTGTATATTTGGAACGGACGGGTCTGGGTCACATAACATGATGACTTTTCGGCCGGATCGGGCGTTATGGGAGTTGATCGAACTCACCCTGACCAGGGAATATGCATGGGCTATTAACGAAGTTTTACGATTACACTGAAAGAACGGAAAGGGGGGGGGGGGGGGGGGGGGGGGGGGGGGGGGGTTGCTCCAGATTGGGGGCAAATAGGAGATTTTTCGTTTTGTTTGTATACATAACGGGCATATGTGGTGCGAGCGAACAAGCAAGCCAGCAAGCAGCTCCTTGTGAGGGACATGTGTATTTGGAAGAGGATTGGGCGGGAGGAGGATTGGATGGATGGATGGAGGATGGGGCAGGATATCGATTTTTGTAAGAAATGCCAACTCATCTCATATGGAGGTTTCTCTGGTTTCCCCTTGCCGCCGTTCGCCTCTGGGATTTTGGAAGGGAGTGGAGTGGCGTGATTATGCTGTGAGACTGTCCTTGGGTTGGACTGGTGCTCGACTGTCGGGGTGTAAGTGGAAGAAACGCGCGAGTGGTACTGAGGACACAGGTCTCAGGCTCGAACGAGCCTAACGACCGTGTGTAGGTTGTGTGGTCTGGCTTCAGGCCTTCTTGGGAAAGACTGTGGGAATTGATGAACGGTATGATATACTGCAGAAGATTGGTACCATGGGGGTTGAGATAATTCGTGGTCAGTCGGCTCCACGGGCAGATACTTGTCTGGATTGCTGAGATGTACTGGCACGGTTAAGGTTCAAAGAGCCTCTCTGATGGAGTCCAGTTGAACTGTTGTTACGTTCTTTTGTTGAGAAAGGTTGAAACATTAACCGGCACACATTGGGAGAAGCTGGAAGGGCCCGAGATAGGGGTTAACTTCCCCCTGTAGGAGCAAGAAGCATGCGGGCGGAAGACATACTCCGGTCCTCACTGTGTTCCAGTATCAAGGACAGATACTTTTAGAATGTATCTTCATTACGGGTTAACTCTAGACCCACTCAGTCCCCGCGCCCCTATCCCAGCTATGCCTCAGTAAACAGCCCTATGCCCACGCCTCAAACCACCTCACAGCCTGGAAGAAGGCAGACTCCTTCCCAAACTTCTGCTCAGGTTCAGACACATTCGCCCGCACGCCAAAGCCATGCGAAGTACCGGAGTAGAGAGCAACCTGATACGGCTGTGTCGTGTTGGCCAGCAGCGCCTCGATCTGCGCCCTTCTCGCGGGCGGCATCAGGGAGTCGGTTTCTAGTCCGTGTCAGTCAGCCATTGTCTGTTGTTATTCTCAAAGGCAAGAGAAAATGATAGACTCACCAGCAGCAGCAACACTAGCCGGCCCATCAATAGCGAGAATCTCCCCGTCCTCGAGCAGACTCGGGTGAGCGGCGAAGGCTACATCGGCCCCCTTGCCCTTGCCCACGGACCGGAAGGCATAGCGCCCGCCGTAGCAGTAGCCCGTGGCAGCGACCTTCCCGACGCCCGCAGCGCGAAGGTAGGAAATAGCCTTCGCGATCAGCGGCTCGACGACGCTGGGACCGTGGGCGGCGAGGAAGGCTGTTGTGTTGAAGCTCGGATCGTTCAGGTCACTTGGCGCGGGCGTGCCGTTGAAGAGGTCGGGCGCTACGGTTAGGTAACCTGCTCTGGCAAAGGAGTCGGCTAGGCTGTGAAGGGTTTGTTAGTTGCGTGTTGTTTGGTCAAAGTACATGGGATGGATGTTGGGGGAGTGGTGGTAGTACGTACAGCTTGTTCTCAGCCAGCTGGATGCCAAACACGTCCGTGAGGTAGACGACTCCCACTTTGGGGGTTGTGCAGCCGGGCTTGGACACGTATAAGTTCACTGCATGTTCGGAGATCCTTGTTGTCAGTTATTTTACTTTATTTGAGGGCGATGGCACGACATGATGGATTATCCCGAAACTAGGACTCGGGGCAGGAAAGAAGGAAGGACGCACATCCGTCGACCACCTCCTCTTTTCCCACTGGCGTGCCGGTGTGGGCAATTATTGACGTGTCCGCGATTGGACATGTCTTGGCCAATGCGGTAGAACACAGGCTCAGGCTCCAGAGGAGCAGGCTGGTGAGAGGAGAGGTTCTCATGGTGATACTCGTTTTAGGGTACGAGTCGATTTCACGGTGTTGTTTGTCCCTCAAGTTCTGGAGAGTAGAGGTAGTAAACACCCACGGAGGTCGATTTCAAGAGATAGGTACCCTGGCCGGAGAATCAAGGGTTCTCAAGGTTTTTCACTTTACCGGATCAATGATGCCATCAAATCGAATTCGTAAGCTACCAAGCGACCAGGTTTCCTCCAACGTCACAATGCAGTGCAATACTTGCCCCATTCAGCCTGCCAAGACGGTACTGAACGGGAGAAGGTGTGGGTGAATGAAGCCGACTCCGCACATCACCGACTTCCCGCTTCTGTGGCTGCAAGATGTAGTCTAGAAAGTGCGCCCGGCTAAAGGTATCGATCGCGGCATACGCAGGGCGGCAGATAGTCCGTCGCCAACCTTGCAGGTGTAAGTCACAGTGCGTGCAGTGTATGGAACAGCAATGGAGATATTGGAGATGATGATTATACGAGGTGATATTGTAAACTGTCTGGTAAATATTTAAACTTTGCGACTTGCGAGGGCACTTTGCAGACAATCCTCTCCCAGCTCTCATCAGACTGGAAATGACAGACATTCTGTGCCCGAGACACAGTCATGTAGGTATGTGAAAGAAAGGAAAAGAAATGGTACCGAAAATGCAATGGGTATATCACCAGACTCAAAAAGCGGTAAGCCAAAGGACACCAGTCGCTCATGCAAAGGGGGCATCTAAAAGTGAAACTCCAAGGGGATACCGGCAAACCAAAGCCTGTGGAAGGGCAAAGGTTGCGAACACCGTTGGTATCGTGACCCTGCCTTTTCCGGGAAAACACCATGGAACACCCGGTGGCCTAATAAAAGAGAGAAAAGAGAGAATGTGGGAGACCGCCAAACTAGCTTATAAAGCAGCAGCAGCAGCGCTCGAGTCCTCGACGTGCATGTCCTCGCCGTCGTCCATGTAATCCATGGTACGAAGCTCGTGGCTCTCGAGGACGGAGTACCGGTTCTCGGCGAGCAGGCGCTTGGTGGTGATACGGTCGGGGTAGTTGCGCATGAACATGTTGGTGAAGTGCGTGCCGTAGTGCACACCCTGCTCGTCTGCCGCTACGGAGCCGTGCTGCTGAGTAGTGGATGAGGCGTTGCTGTATTCCTCGAGCGGCTTCACCACGGCCCGAAAGTTTGGCTCGTGGAAGTAGGCGATCGTGTAACGCTCCTTGTTGTTCAGCCCGACCTTGTGCGGGGTGGACTTGAGGAAGGAGTTGGTGAGGTACTGCATCATGTCGCCTATTCGACTTTTTGTTAGCGACACAAGATCTTCCTTGCCAATGGTGTGTCCGCTGGGAGAGACAGGGAGAGTGAACAAATTGTATTTTTGACTTACCGAGTATGACAGTGAAAGTGTCTTCCATTGGTGGAACGTAGACCCAACCGTCGTCGTTTTCCTTCATCCCCGCCGCGCTGTTCTTCCAGTTGGCGTACTCCTCGTCCTGATACGGCGGTCGGACAAAGAGTCCTGTGTCTGAAGTCAGTGGGACTGTAGTCAATAATAAGAAGCCGGGAACATCCTTACCTCCAACGTTATCTTGAGCGGAGATCACCAGAAGGCCATAGTCGGTGTGCGACCCAATCCCGCGCCCTTCCTTGCCCTTGCCGTTGGTGTCGTTGCGTGCGGGGAATCTGAGCACCCGCGAATGGTGCCAGCCGTCGGCCGTGTACTTGGTGAGGCTGCCGGGTTGGAGTCCGAGACCCATCTCAGCGAGGCCGAGGAGGACCTCGCCGCAGCGACCGACCTCGTCCATGTAAGCTTTCAGCGGGTCCTCCATCTTTGCCTTGGCCGCCCACGGGCACGGGCCGTGGCAAGGCCACCGGGCCCGGACGCGGGCGTCGTCCAAGGGCAGATCCTTGGTGATGGTGAAGATCTCCGAGTAGTCTGCGATGCCGTCTGTGATCTCCTCTCCGGATGCGATGTACCCGGCGTAGCTCTGGTCGTCCACACAGTTGGCCTTCTCCTTGTAGGGGAGTTGGAAGAAGCGCTTGGACGCGGCAAAGGCGGCGTCTCGCAGGCGCTTCTGGTGTGGGGACATGGTGAACTGCAGGATACCGTCTCGGCGCCATGCCTTGATCATGGCGCGGCCTAGGGCCTCATCGCCGGCGCAGTGTGTCACACTGGAGGGTAGTTCGAATGTATCGAAGTTGCCAACCCGTGCACGGAATCCTGGTGGCATGGTGTTACTGAAAGCTTTGGTGGTAAAGGAGGCTGGTGACTGGCAGAAAGGAGGCATCATATGAGAGGATGACCCCATAGGGCTGAGTGCATCGGTGCTCATGCCTCGGACGAGGTTGAGGAGCTTGACGCGACCGCTCAGGGTCATGACGGGCTTTGATACTGATCGCATTGTGATTGAGGTGTTTTCTTTTGTGGGCTTGAAAGCGCGAACGAATTGATACCTTCGAAAGGTTGGGTGGTAGTGATCTGAGGCTGTTGGCTTTATGATGGATTCGAGACGGACACATGAGCCGGGAGGGCACGAGGCTTTAATACCTTTTCGCGACTGGAAGCTATTCGGAGGGACAGGCCGATTCTTTTGCGTGCATTGAGCGAATTCATCGCTCCATTGGTGGATTCCCAGAGTCCTCGGCCTCGGTGTCGAGAAGGTCTAAACGAATGACCCTCGCTTGTGTTCCGCCACCAGAGACCTGCGTGAAGCTGAGGTAGTACAGACATATGGTTCCAATTTTGGAGGGCAGTGTCAGTTGAACCCACGGCTAGATGGCAACATGCAGACGGCGGGACGCAAGGAGCAAACTGACAGACGCAAGCAGCCCACGCGGCCCATGGGGAAAGGACTAAAATAAACTCGACGTGCCGAGGTCATCAGCCCAAGGGAATAGATGTACCAACGCCAATGGGAACGCAGCGTGCTTGGATCGACTCCAATGAACGTTGGCACAGCTGTAGATCCGGCAGCAATGACAAAAGCAACGGTGTTCAAAGATGTCAGTCCTCGACTAAAGCTGTCGTTCGAAATATCGGTGAGAGCAGGAAGGAGCAGTAGGCACATGTCGTCCTCGCCGTCTCTGTCGGCCGCGGTCGTACAGGCCCGCCTTGTTTCTCGTGGACGCAGTTATAGCCGGAGACAGGATGCAGCCCGGAAGCCTGGATAGTCTTACGCCACGGGAACTCTCTCGTAAGACCCAGATTGGGGCAATTGTTCGACTATGTTGTGGTTGGCAACGAGGGGCTTGCCCCTATCACGGCCTCGTTCCGAAGACCTCCAATGGAACATCTGCATGTTAGTTGAAGTAACGACGCACAGCCATGTTGGGCAGCAGACTCTATAACGGCATCTTCCACCGAGACAGGTCCAGATATATTGAAATGAAAAATTCTGCAGGATGCTTGTCCACCGCAAGCTCGTAGCGATTGTATCGGCGACTGTTTCGCCCTTGGTACCGCGACTAGCCACCCCCGGCCACTGACTGCCGAGAGACGTCTTCCTCATGCCAGGACCGGGATTCAAGTTTGTGAGTGACCAGAATGTAGCCGAAGTGAGATCGAGATGAGGGCACCACCAGCGCCATAGACCTGCGCGACACCAACATAGATACGATGCAGGGCAGGACAGCTGAACAGGCTCCCAGAAACGAACGCAGGTGATAGACTCTGAGACAGTGTAAAGTCGACCGAGGAGCAGATGGAATGCAAAAGATTTTGATTTGGTACAACACTTTCCAGCTCTTGGTCCGTGTATGAAGACAGAAGGAAATCTAGCCAGTAGCCTGGCGTCTAGTGCACTGATACATGATTAAAGATTGGTCAGGGGGAAAACATTCGTCCATCCTCGTTGTCCACCTTGGTAATGTCCTCCTTGCTGAAAGCGGGAACGCGAGCCGGGAAAGAAAGATGAGACTCTATGAGCAACGTGCTGTCGGTCATGACCGTGAGAAGCGGCGTATCATGGTACCGTTCCAAGCCGGGTAGGTCGTATGCCACTGGCCATTGTCAAACGTCCGACTGCTAGTGGACAGAGGCGAGAAGGTGGTGGTAGTGCCGGTGGTGGTAGTCGGGAATAAGGTTGTAGATCCAGACTGCATGGTGGCGGTCTGGAGAGAAGATGTCTGGATAGATGTCTGCAGAATCGACGAGAAGGTGGTCGATACTGCAGTAGGGGTCTCGGTTGGCGACGATGATGCGGTCTGCCATGAAACTGACACAGAGGTAGAAAGTGTGACGCTTTGGGTCGGATGTGAGGAGGGGGGCGTGCGAGAGGAAACCGGCGGTGAGGACGTCGACGGCGACGACGACGACGGCGGCAAGGAGGGAGTGATGTAAACAACGGAGGTCTCTGTTTTGGTGTCGGCGGGTTGATCGATGTCGACGGTTAAGATTGCCGTCTGGGTGACGACAGCAACAGGAGAGGCGGTCAGGACGATGGTGTCTGTGACACGCTGAGTCTCCGGCGGTGAGGATCGAGACACGGTTTCGGTAGTCTTCGGAAGCAGGGTCACGGTCTGAACGACGGTAACCGGCGACGCACCAGCACCGCCGTTGTCTCCCGAGGCACCACCTCCCGAGCCTCCGGACCCGCCAGACCCTAAGCCGCCATCAATCGGGACTACCGAGTACCTCGGGGCAAGAACAGCCGCCTCGTCTGGATGCTGCTCGCTAATGGGCAGCGAGAAGGAGATATCAGAGCAGACAGATATCGTTAAGAGAAAGGATGTGGACCACTGGAGTCGCATGTTGAGAGTGGTTTTGTTCGGTATGATGCCGTGCACTTGACTTGTACTGTAAACAGACTTTCTTGGCTGCGGAAGCTAATAACGGGAATGACTGGTAGAGAGGAGAGATCTGCCACAACAACATTCCTTAAAGGAGTGTGGACTACATCTCTTTTATTTGGCACTTGCCGCGGGCGTTTGTTGGAAATGTCGATGGCTGGTGAGTCCATTTTCGATTCATGAAGTTGAAGATGAAGAGGTTGGGGAGCGGGAGAATCATGCCAAGAGAACCAGGAGTCGGGTGCTTCCACGGATGACCTGCAAGGGTTCAATCAACCAGCCACCTACTGTGGGGAGACTCCACATGGTTCTGCGCTGTAATTGGATCAAGATTAAACTGTGGCGTCTCGAGGGAGACTTTCGAGATTGAAAGTCTTAAATCGACCTCCAATCCTCCACTGCCCTGGATTTCGCAATAGAGCGAAGGCAGGTACCTACCTGGTATGTTGCTCAGGTTGCTGAAAAAGCATTGACGCGGTGATCAAGAGCCCGAGTCTGAATGTGGCGCCAGTTACGTTGGGCAAGGAGCTGCGGCTGTGCACTATGTACCGCTGTCGAATGTTCCGATCTGCATCGTGGCGCATGCAATTGTTTTCGGGGTTGCGAACAGCATGCTTCACACTTCACAACCAACACACTAGGTCTAGTACCAATGTGATAGTTTTCCTCGAGCAGCTGACCTGTGCAGGCCAGCAGGCCTCCAACTAACAGTGCGTACCTTAGTTACCTAGTAATGAAGCTCTGCAAACAAGGTGCTCAGCCACAACTAAAGTGACGTACCGATTGGAGCTCATTGTCTTGGCGTGGATCGCGGCTTCCCTCTGCGCCACTCCTCTGCGTGGTGAATCTTACGAATAGCGCTTAATTAGAGTCAAGCTAAAGACCATCCATCGAGGATATATATCATCCGGGAACTCGCACTTCTCCCGGTCCTTTGTTTGGCCCTTTTACGACTTACCAAACTTCAGCTGACCCCGCTGCTTGGCCTCCCGTCGTCTTACCCCTCCTCCACCATCACAGCATTAGGCAAGACACCTGCTGCAGTATCTCCTATTGACTACCGAGACATCCTGTCGTTATGTCGTATCCTAACTATCCACCCTATGGCCGTGAGTATTATCCTAATAGCTAGCGGCGCAGAGACACGCAGAACCAGACACTGACAGCAGGACTAGAACCGCCAGCAGGCGGCCAGGGGTACTACCAGCAGCCTCCCCCGGCAGGTCAATATCCACCTCCGGCACACTCCCCCTATCCTCCTCAGCAACCACCACAGGGCGGTTACTATCCTCCTCCACCCCAGGCCGCCCCCTACGGCTCCCCCGCGCCTCCACAGCCCTATGGCGCACCACCTCCCGCCGCCCCTTACGGTCAGCCACCTCCACCGGCACCCTACGGAGCTCCCGCTCCATCTCCATATGGTGCACCCCCGGCTCCTTATGGGGCTCATCCGCCGCCAGCACCCTACGGAGCTCCAGCTCCTTCGCCATACGGCGCACCACCAGCTCCTTACGGTGCACCACCGCCAGCGGCATATAACGCCTACCCACCAACGCCACCATCGATTGGCTACGGTCCCCCCCAAATCATACAATGGAACGGCGACGCGGACGCGCACGCGCTGCGCTCGGCGATGAAGGGCTTCGGCACGGACGAGAAGGCCCTCATCCGCATCCTCGCCACTAAGGACCCCCTGCAGATAGCCACCGTACGCGACGCCTACACGCGCCTGCACCGACGCAACCTCGAGGCGGACATCAAGAGCGAGGTGGGCGGCTGGTTTGAGGAAGGGTTATGCGCCATCGTCCGCGGACCGCTGATGCAGGACGTGCACCTGTTGCGCTCGGCCATGGATGGGCCCGGTACGAAGGAGAAGGTGCTCAACGACGTGCTGCTCGGGCGGTCGAACGCGGACCTCAACGCCATCAAGAGCGCGTATCAGCATGCCACCCGCCAGAGGCTGGAGGACGCGGTGCGCGCCGACTTGAGCATGAAGACGGAGCGGCACTTTATGATTGTGCTGCAGGCGCAGCGGGCCGAGGACGCGGCGCCCGTCGTCAAGGCGGAGATTGACCGCGATGTCTCGGACCTGTACAATGCGACCGAGGGCAAGGTCGGCACGGACGAGGTGAAGGTGTGCAGTATCCTCAGCACGAGGAACGATAACCAGATCCGCGCCATTGCACATGAGTATCGCGTCAAGTATGCGAGGAGTTTGGAGGATGTCATCAAGAGGGTTTGTTCTTTCCTATCACTCTTGTCAGTCGGTGCTTTTGGAATGCTAACCTGTTCCGCAGGAGTTCCACGGTCACATGGAGGATGCCCTGCTCTACCAGCTCCGGCACGGTCTGGACAAGTATATGCACCAGGCCCAGCTCCTCGAAGACGCCATGTCGGGTATGGGCACCAAGGACCATCTCCTCGTCAGCCGCGTCGTGCGTTCGCACTGGGACCGCCAGAACATGGATAACGTCAAGGGTGCGTATCAGCAGCGTTACCACAAGAGCCTGGCCAGCAGGATCAAGGGCGAGACGAGCGGTGACTACGAACGGTTGATGGTGGCTTGCATTGGAGAGCGTTAAGCCTGCATGCGTCGTCCTTTCTTCGTCTTTCCCTGTATTTGTCCAAGTGCGGTCAATTCCTCTTCGCGGCACTCCTTTCCAGGTACTGTTATACCCGCGCCGCCCTCGTGGTAGCAGTTTGAGTGTATGATAGCATCCGCAGACTTAGTGCGAAGCTTTGCTTGATTAGCACCGGAGCTTGACACCACTGCCATATGAGAACTGCGGGCCAAAAGGAGGCAATATTCCGTGATACGTAGGGGCAGTATGTAACAGTCCACGGCTACCTGTCCCTATTTGTGCCTCCAGTGTCAGCTTCTGTTCGACACAAGACGGCCACGGTAAAGTTAAAACGCCGCATATTGCATTCCAGGCGCTCAAAGAGAACGGCCCCGCTCTGTGAGAAGCGAGCAATAAAAAAGTTCGGGGTCAATTAAGTATTGTTGCTCTTACAGCCAATGAGGAAGGCGCACATACGTTACCGCCAATATAAAATTGGGACTAGCGCGCTACTTTGCAGTTTATATTAAGTAAAGAGCCCCAGCCGTTTGAGTAGTGTCTTTCTTCTTCTCCCGCTTTTTTACGCGTCCTTGATTTTTACTTATCAGTTATAAACTACTCACTACCCACTACCACTACCTTCCGACTTAAGGTACCTACTGACTTCCCTTGTGTCTTGAGTCTTAGTTTCGCTTCGTCCCAAGCCTTCTTTTACTTACAGGATTCCAGGTTGCTATCTGAATTCTTGAGAATAAGACGATCGTGCATGCATTCTCTTTCGCATCGCCCAGTTGGTGGTAACCGCGAACCTTAGGGTGGATTTGGTCGTGGTGCACGGCGCAACGCGACAAGCATGTCGGCCACTCCCAGCCAACCCTTGACGTCTTCAAGCGAGCCAGCACCAGTCGTGTCAGATATCTCAGCACCGCAACCCCTGCCTGCCGTCAGCCCTGCACCCGTCAGCGGCACCCCCCCTGCATCTGACACGTCCGGAGCCGGCGTCAGTGCAGCATCCGCACCCGCCGCGAACCCCGGGCCGATGCATTCGGCACCCGCACCGCTAAGCCAGGGGCCACCTCTGGCGCCAACACCACCACAGCCACAACCTCATTTCAACCCGCGAAACCACAGTCTGAATGTACAACGTCGCCAGGTCGGTGTTCCGCAACAGCAACAGCAAGAGCAACAGCAACAGCAGTACTGGGGGTATCAACCGGCGCCAAGCTATCCTCGGCAACAGGCTCCCCAGCCGGTACCGTCAAATCGCCAAATGCATCACCCCCAACCAGTGTACACACCGCCGCAGCCTGTCCAGACACACTATCAGAGCCAGCCGGCCCAGTACGTGCAGCAGCAGCAGAGCTACCAGCCACAGTCATCCAGGCCGGTCATTATGGAACCACCGCGCAAGAGAGCTTCCATGGGAATGGCCGCCCCGACACCTCAGACCTCTTCGGTCACCAGTGGGTTTCCCTCGCCAACCAAGGACTACCCGTCAGTATTCCCGAAGTTCAAAGATGATCTGTCGAGGAACAGCCTGGCCATCAAGCAGAGCGTGCCGGAAGCTGTCAGGCAGGCTGTGCGGGACAACTGGGAGAAATGCCTCCTGGGTTCTGAGTTTCACCAGGCATTCGTAGTAAGTACCGGTTGCTGATTCTAAGAACCTGTCGGACATTTGGGCTCTGTGGGCATGTGGAGTTCACATACCCTTTTCCCGTTGATGGGAAGGAACATTACGGAGTTGTTGGAAAGTTAAGCTTGAACTGTATTGTCTCGTCAAGTTCAAGTGGACTTCCTTATTGCATCTCATCCCATCACAAACATCTTCATCCGTCTCCGTTTCGCCTCGTCCTCAGCATATTGTTCATCTACCACATCTATGACACTTCCAAAACTGCACCCTATCATGCAAGAAATTGTACCCTCTATAAGCCGCCAGTTCTTCCATATAAGAGTCACAGCTAACTCAAAACAGCTCAACGCCTCGATGCACCACTCAACCCCAAGCGTTCAGAACCGGGCAGTTCATGACTTCGGAGCCAAGCTGGTAGAAAACTGCAAGGCCGACATCATCGCACACTTTTCTAACAGAGATATCGACGACGTGGCCGACCAGATCCTTGCCAAGGCCAGCAATGCCTTTTTAGACAAGGCACTCGAGCTGCGCCTGGCGACCATTGACGCGAAGCCCCTGCTCAACGCCTTGGCCCGCGCCGAACGGTTGGGCTATGACTCTCAGGACCTCGTCGAGGTGTCTCAGGGAGAGCACGTCATTCCGCATACAGTTAACGGCCAGACGCCAACTGGCGTCGCACATTCTGCTGGTCCTCGCGCCGCACACTCCAGCGAGCCCCAATGCTTGAAATGTTTCCGGACATTTGCCAAGAAGTCTTACTTTGACTTTGTGAGTAGAATGTGTTCTGTAAACAAAAGCTGTTGAGAACGAAACTAACCGCTGTTTAGCATGTCTCTCGATCTGTTTGTAGTAAGATCCCGCCAACAGATGATGGCTTTAGGTATGCCTGCTCAAAGTGCGGCCAAGGGTTCACACATACTGGGGGCCTTTCATACGTGCGTTTCTCCTCTCCCTTATGAACACCTCCGAGCTCGTCGCTGACACTATTCAAGCATCTTTCAAAGAATGTGTGCGAGGATGGCGCAGATGCCGCGAGTGAGCCACAGCAGGGCAGCCTTCCGGCCACACCTGGTTCTGTGCGAAGCACCGCGTCTCCTGCCCATCCAGCAATGACCCAAACACCATCCTCGCAGCCCCCGGGGACGAATCTAGCCGGCGTCATGCCGGCCAATCGCCCCAGTGACCTGGGTGCTGCGTCGAAAGGCAGTCCGATTGCCGATCCTTACAGTCATCTGAGCAAAGAAGACATGGATAAGCTCAACGCCGAGCTCCTCCAGGCCGAAGAGTTGTACGCCGGCAGATTCCAAGAAGCCGAGGCAATGCCAGAGGGAGAAGCGAAGCGCGCCAGAGTCGACAGCTTGCGGAACTCCTTCGGCACCAAGCAGAGCATGATCCGCAAGAAGTACGGCGTCAGGCTGCGGGAGCGACGCACGAGGGCGGAGATCCTCGCGGAGAAAGAGCGCATGGGAGTCAGGGGCAAAGCCGCCAGGGCCGCCAGCTGGTCACCCGCGCGGACGCAGCTACAACAACAACAACAACAACATCAAACACCAACCTCGTCGCCATGGACGGCAGCTAATAGAGTGGTCTCTGTGGATCTGACCGCCGACGACTCGACGCCCAGCCTGAAGCGCCGCCGCATGGACGAGGGCGGCGAATACATCTCACCGTATCCCCCTATGCAGACTGGTCCGACGACACGAGTCTCGGAGATGGCGGGTGGTCTGACTGCGTCCAGTGCCACGGCAGCCAACCACGACCCAACCTTGCCTCCGTCTTCTACCCCCGCACGCACGTTCCAGCAGGCTGGTGCGCGCGTCGAGATACACTTACCAGGCAAGCCCTCGCCTAGCAAGCCGTCGTCAGCCGCTGCTTCCATGTCTGGGGCGCCGAATGGTAACGAGTCACGGGATGACAGCAGGACTCCTGATATTATGGATGTGGACAACTCCGCGGCTCAGCTGCAGGAAGAGAACACCAAGGCGGATGGGGCCCAGGAGCAGGGGCAGGAGGAGAGTGACAATGAGAGCGAGAATGGAAACGAGAACGAGGTGGTCAGCCTCGAGGACGATAGCGACGATGACGACGACGAAGATATCCCCTTTAGTCTCCCGCCGAACGTCCGCCAGAGCCTTAACCCGACGCCACTGGGACCGATGCACTAGGTTGCAGCTGCGGGCTATGGTGTGGTGATGTGAGGGTTTCACAGGGACTTCGCTTTATTTATCTCAGTCACCGCTTGTTCGCGGTCAATGGGTCATTGGGCGCTCGGTAATATCAGTGGGGGATGCATAATGGCGATGCTTTGGTTTGGGGAGATACAATGTTCAGATACTCGGTGGTTATTTCGATGCCAGCATCGTTATCTTGGATGCGGATACGGTCTCTACACATGATACCCAGGCAGTACTGTGATACAGCCAAGTTCTTCTTCAGGAAACTCCTCGTTGTCTTCTGGCAGTGGCGAGGTCGCCTCCTGCAGTGTATTCTAGGGAAGTTTCGGCGTTGACTACTGGGTACGTTGGATCTCCGCAAATAATAGGGGCCAGTCAGGTAGTCATCAGTCAGGGAAACTCTTAGAGAGAATTAATGCCAAGGGTTCGTATTGCAGAATCTAGAACGCGAACTGTTCCACGATGAGGTACTTAACAACAGCTCGAGGCTATTGTTGCCCTTGACGGGACACGCCAAAGTGCGACAGGATAGTCGGTGTGATATCGTGAAGGGTAAGGTATACAAGATGCTGCGGGTTCGGTTGTGTTTGTCGACGCCCGACGGTAACGTGAGACCGGGAAAACGTAAAACATGATATCAACCTACATGATCTACGGTCTACAGACAGACAGACAGACAGAAAAAGACGTTCTGTGCCCGGCCGGTCAGACACAAACATCGTCCTAATCCGGGGGTTTGGAAGCGGTTCACGCCCTTGGGAGTCGGTATAGCTGGAGGGCAACGTCATTTCGATATGTCCGGGGTTGAACAAGTTCGTTGACGCGGGTAATGAATCGCGATCAAGCGGGTTAGTATGAGGTCATGAACCGTATCCGCCCAAAGAGTTTCTCTTTGTATGGCCTCACAATAGATTGGATGCTTCGTCTCGAAGACAATAGTGAAGCCATCGGAAGTAAGGGTTGGGGTTAGCCATGGCAAGCGATAAGAACCCCGATAAGCGCCTGCCCCACCAAAATTTTCCTGCCGACGGAGAGCGAACAGAGGATTTCCATGTCAACTCCAAGCAAAACATCACCAACTACGATATCCTTTGTCAAATTGAAGATCCTACCGCTTCGTCGCCTCACCTGAACACACGCATACGGCCCAGAACCGCGAACTCACTCAAGATGGAGTCCCAAGAAAGGAACATGCCGTTCATCAAGAACCTCGCATCAAGCGGTTAGTCGCCAATCCCCTTTCCCCCCCCCCCTCCCCTTGTCCTCCTCCTCTCTCTGGTGCGCAACGCCCAAAACTAACAACCCCCTCCCCAAAAACAGACCGCAAACTGCGCACCAAATCCCTCGAGTCCCTGCGCAACTTTCTCTCCGCCCGGCAGGTGGCCTCCTCCCTCTCGACGCTCGACATCCTCAAGCTCTGGAAGGGCCTCTTCTACGCCCTCTGGATGTGCGACCGGCCCCTTCCCCAACAAGCCCTGGCCCAGGACCTGGCGGACCTGATCTACGTCCTGCCCGGCTCCGGTAGCGACGAGACGGAAATCGTGGAGACGTGGCTGAGGGGCTTCTGGGCGACCATGGCGAGGGAGTGGACGGGCGTCGACGTGCTGAGGCTGGAGAAGTTCCTGTTGCTCGTGAGGAGGGTGTTGGGGGCTAGTTTGGCGTGGATGAAGGTCCGGGAGCAGGAGGAGGGGAAGGATGGGGGAGCAAAGAAGAGGAAGAGCAGCGGGAAGGAGAAGAAACAAAAGGGGAAGTGGGATGCGAAACAGGTCGACGCTGTTGTTGGTGTATTGGCGGATTATCCGTTTGTGCTGGAGGAGGACGCCCAGCCGAGGAAACGGGATGGGGAAGAGGCTGACGAGGAAGAGGGGGAGGAGGATAAATATGAGGCGGAGGTGAAGCTGACGCCTGCGTTCGTGCCTGTGGGGCTGAAGTTGCATGTGCTGGATATCTGGGTTGATGAGGCGGAGAAGGTCGGGCTGTTGGAGGACGAGGATGAGGAGGCGAAGGATATCTTGCGCCGCATCACGGAGATAGTGGATGGGCTCGAGAAGGGCACGGTGAGCCCCGGCGTAAGGATACGGGCTAGGCAGTCGCTTTTGGACGATCGGCTACCGTTTACCAACATAGCTGGTTCGGACGCGGGGAGCGAGTGAAAATGCTGGTTTGTTGTGTACTCGTACTCGAAAGTCTACAGAGGTCTATTCTATACCCATGTTGTATGTTCTACCAAAGCAGCTGATCCCGCTGTGTGTCATTCAACTGCCATGGGCTCTTCGATATTTTCTGTCGCGTTTTCCCACCGAGCCAGTCTTCTGGACGCTGCGCGGGAACCGATATATCGAACAGCCAGCCCGGTTGGTGTCCCTCGCCCTCTGGCTCCCAGTGCGAAGCGTTCACAAAGAGCGTTTCATGGTCCTCCACGTTCGTCAAATCCGCCACCGAAGACCCCCATGCCGGCGGGCGCCTATCGTCAGCTGGGCGCTGCAGCTCCAGGGTTTCAGCTACGTCGTTGATCACGAGATCCTGGTCCACGGACTCGTCGTCGTAGTCGTCGTCGCCGTAGTTGCCGTCATAGATCGTCCATTTCACCTTGCAGCGTCCCCGCGCCGGGCTCACCTGGCCGAAGAAATGATACCGGGGCCGAGTATAATCGAGCGATCTGAGGAGCTCAGAGGACCCCTTGTGCGCGCACGGCTCCTCCGCGTCCATGATTCCGAACGGAGCTCGGCAGGTGATGACAACGTCGGGGATGTCGGGCGTGATGTTGAATAAGTCGCACGGTAAAGTGTAGGGGCCGACGTAGTATCGCAGGTACCCGCCCCCGGCCAGCTCGACCTCCTACGTGCTCGGGTTCAGATGGAGTTTGATGCTCGGGTCGGAGGACATGTATGCCGCCCACTGGATCATGGTGGCGGGATCGCGTTTGCGGAGCAGCTTGTCGCTTTTGCCTGGGATAACTATCTTGAGAGGGGCGTCGATGGTCCCGAGGAGGGTAAGGGCGGGTTTGTAGTCGCCGTTGATGGCGAGGCCGCCGCAGTGGATGACCACGTCCGCCTTGACCCGGTATTTGGTGAATCTCGAGCCGTCGATAGAGGCGGTGTCGGCGATGACGAATACTCTGACTCCCCGCATTGTAGCCATGATGGCGATGTGAATGTACTAATACTTGAGAGTAAGACGCCGTGGTGGTTAGGCCAGAAAACGAATGTGAGTTGGAATAGACTGATGAGTCAAACCTAGAAGTCGGACGAAGAAGAACCGTAGAATGGTCGTGTGTCGTCGGTATTTCCTTATAACCCTGATATCTCCCTCCAACTAGGTGTCCCTTCCCACTGTCGCCAATGGCGCAGGGGAGGTAGACGGAAGAGTTAACGATAGAAGGCTCACTCTTCCCTCCATGGAGGGGCCTCAGCTCGCGATGACACGGGCGAGTTGAGGAAGGACTGGGTGACAGGCAGTCCATGTCTCGCGTCGTTCGAAAGACGTGACGCTGGACCGTACCAAATTGCAAAATAAGAACAACCTAGTGCGCCGGTAGTAAGAATTCAAGGTAGCAACTACCTGTCTAATGGGTATCAAGCCTCCTCTTTCCACTCTTCTCTTCTCTGCCACCCTCCCTTTACAACCTGCTGTCCAGGACGACCGCTGAACACCACCGTACCATAAACCTACGCGAGCAGTCTCTCGCTAACGGTGACCTTATCCCAATGCCTGGGGCCAGGGTTCTCATACCCGCCAACCTTGGACAGCGTCCTTCCGAGCGCGTGGTGGACCTCGGCCTGGAAGGGCTTGAAGTCGAACCGCTCGCCGTCGATGCTGATGATGCCGTCCGGGTCCTCGACGCGCGGGATGAGGCGGTACGCCGACACCTTGCGGTACTTGATGAGCGGGTTGTCGAAGTAGTTGCCGTTCTCGACGCCCAGCTGCACCTCGACCGCCTTGGCCGCGGACACGGGGCCGTCGATGGTGACGACGTCCATGAGGCCGTCGTTGGCCATGGCAGCGGGGAAGAAGTCCAGTCCGGGAGACATGTAGGCCATCTACAACATATCGTTAGCTCGACCGCAACCAGGTATGAGGCGCAGAACATCACTTACATTCCCGCAATAGAAGCTCCACAACTTCTCATGCCGTATAAGTTCCCACCCCTCAGGTAACTTATCCTGCACGGTCCCGTACCTCAACGGCGGCAGTCCAACAGTTTCCTCCTCCCCTGGCGTCGCGGTCCTCGTAGCCTCCGACTCGACATCGCTCTTCTGCACGCTCTCCGCGCTACTCTCACCAGCACTGCTCCCTTCGACCTTGGTCTTATAATGCTCCCTCACCCCATCCTTATGGTCAATCTCCACTTTCAGCGCCAGATCGCACGGATACAGGTTCTTCTTCCACACCAACCAGAAGAACCCGACCGTGAACCTCGTGCTCCCCATCCACCTCATGCTCTCGGTCGTGATATCCAGATCCGCAATCAGCCCCAGACTCTGGCTCAAAAAGCTCAACGTCCTCGTATCCCCCTGCGTAACACTAACCAAATCAAACGGCGTGTCCACGCCCTTCACAATCGCCAGCGCGGCAAGGCTAGGCCTGTGCGTCCCGTAGAGGTTACACGCCATCGCATTCCCGCTGCCGCACGGCAGCATCACGACGGGCATCCTCCTCAGCGCGCGGCCGGCGTCGGGCCTCCTCCCTAGCCCGTTGAAGATCTCGTGCGGCAAGCCGTCGCCCGAGCATGCGATGACCACGTCGTACTTGTCCAGCTCCAGCTTCTCCGCCAGCTCGACGGCGTGCCCGCTGTGCTTCGTCGTCACGACCGTGAGCTCCATCCGCGCGGCCTGGAAGATGCCGCGCGCCTCGCGCTCGAAGAGCTTGTCCGCCTCCCCCGGGCCGGAGTTGGGGTTGATGAGGACGTAGGCGCGCTTGCGCTGCTTGGCGGAGCCGTAGGAGCGGGAGACGAGGGTGGTGACGAAGGTGCGGACCGTGTCGACGTTGGCGATGGGTGGGACGGGGAAAGTGAGTTTTGCGGCGCGGAGCTTGGTCTTTTTCGTCTCTTGCGCGAGGGAGATTGTGAGGGTCTGGGAGTCCGGGGAGAGCTCGGCCCAGAGGATGTTGTAGAGGGCTATGGAGGGGGACTTGGAGGCGGAGGAGGAGGGGGGGATGGGCGGGCAGGAGGTCCGGGAGGATTTGGCGGAGGATCTGTCTGTATAGGTAGGTCGCATGTTAGTTACTTATTTGGATGCAAGGCTGTGAGGCGAGAGCTGGGAAGATCGACATGGACATACCGTGGACGACCAATGCATCGTGCTCGAGGATCAACGTCACCTTGGGACCCAGCTCGAGAGACTCGACAACGCTCGGTTTCCCGGCCGGGTTCGCCGCTGGCACACTTGCCGCGGAGACAACTGGGGGTGTAAGTTCCGCCATTGGATATGCCATGCACAGAGACCGTCCAGAATTCAGCTCGGAGAAGTTATGAATATTGTTGTTGGCCAGTTCCGGAGGTCGATTATATGCTCGGCGCAAGCGGGCTCATTGGCATGTGACGATATACCTTGGCTCACAAAGAGAAGCAACGACGGTGCAATTAGATAGACAGCTTCGAGGAGCTACCATGTGCAAGAACAACAAGCGGATTAACGACAGGCAGGAAGGTATAAAAACGCCAAAGGAAAAGGACACCGGCGATAAAGATGTTGAAGGAAGGAGAAGTGGACTCTGACACGTCCGGTCCCATAACCCCATTGACGCGCCCTGGGGGAGGCTTAGACTTTGAGGATCAAAGCTTCTTTTCCGGCTGCTGAGCTGAGCAGTGAGCGCTAATGCGGCTCCCCATGTCTCTGGAAGGCCCGGAGATTTGGCGGCGTTGGACCGTTCTCGGCGGCCGCGGCAAGCAGTGGGACGGCGGCTGGAGCCGGAGATATACGCATCCACTCGGTCTCAATGCCCTGTACGAAGGGACGAGTTAGGCGAAAAGATCTACCTGGGCATAAGGTAACTTACGAACTTAGGTCTAAATCCTGTCTCAGATGGCATCAGCAGAAGATATTGCGATATCCTACTACGTACAAGGTACTGTCAGACAGATGCGAGCCATCCAGCCACGTAAATGATATGCTTATTCTTCTAAACTTTTGGGAGCCTCTTATCGTCGCACATTGCCGGCTTGCATATCCCCATCTGTCGCGACCCGAAGATGCTATCGCCGTGAACCACGCAGGATTGATTCAATCAAGGCTCAAGGATAACTATTCAATGTACATAAGACGCCCCCAAATCCCTACTCCCTCCTCCTCATCGGCGAGATTTGTGCCCGAGTCGGGGCTTCAGATGAACCGAGTCACTTCTGGCCACTTCTCGTGAGCCGCCTCCTTGAAAGAGGCCACGTCGCTGCTCCTCCATTTCTTCAGTTGCTCGAGAACGGTGGCAGCCTCGTCGAATGTGACAGAGGGCACCTGCAGCACATCGGTGAGGCTCTTCTCGATAGCCGTGTTGGGCTCGCCTAGGGTCTTGGCAGCGCGAGCGGCAGCGAGTCTGTGGGTAGCGCTGTTGGTGTTCTTGTCCAGGTAGTCAGCATTCAGCTTCTTGAGGTCCGCGGAGGCCGGGATCGCGGTAAACTCTGCGCTCAGCACCTCCTGGACCTTGGGGTTCAGGGGTTCAGAAGATGAGCTCAGGGCGTGTCGTAGCTCAACCGCCTGGGCATGTAACGCAGGGTTTTGCGCGTCGAGTGCGAGAGCCGCGTTCAGGCACTTGAGAGCCAGGAGGTACTTTTCTGTAAACGAGTTTAGCGGGGTGCATCTCGATGGATGTATAGATAGGGGTGACATACTCCTCCTGAAGTACACCTCGAAGCCGGCGATATGTGCCTCAATATTCTTGGGGCTGAACTGCAGCAATGGCACCAGGAACTTAGTCGCCTCTCCCAGCGGGTCAGCAGTCGCCGCTAGCTTCGCGCCGTTAGGATCCTCGTCCACCTTCTTCGCCGGTTCGTCCTTCTTCGTCGCTTTGTTCGGATCTTGCTTCGCTGCCTTTTCTGCGGCCTCCTTCTCAGCTTTTTGAGCCTCCTTCTTAGCCTTCTTCGCAGCCTTCTTGCGCTCAGCGGCGTCGTCTCCGTTCGTCTCAGAAGCACCGTCAACGCCGTTTGGCATTTGGCTCTGGTCATACATATCAAGGTAGACTTTGATGGCATCAAGAGCGGCACGCGAGTAGAATGGGTGGTCACGCAGCCTGTCCTCCCAGCGGATCATGTCCACGTAAGCCCGAACCTGCCCCTTCCTCAGGGAAAATGTGTGGAAATCGAACTGGTCTTCTTGCCAGACATCGAAGATGTTGTAGATGGCGTGGAAGCGCTTGAGCGCCAAGCCAACATTCCCCTGGCGAGCATACGACTCGCCATCTTCTGTCAGGTACCATATGCACTGCATTTCCAGGAGATCTGCAAAAGGCCCACCGACAGTATCCGCGCGGGTAAAGAGTCCCATAGTCTGCAGCGCTTTCTCGTTCTCGTCATTCCGGAGCTGGTACTTGGCAGCTTTGGAGTTGATGTACCGATCGCGCGTGTCGAGGAGTCGTGCCTGGTCCATCGCTTCCGCGGCCTTCTGCGTGTTGCCCCGGTGCTTGAATATCCTAGCCTTGGTCATTTGGAAATCGGTGTTCTTGGGATCCAGTGCAATGGCCTTCTCGACGTACTCCTCCGCCTTTGCAAGATCACGGCTCAAGTGGTAGTTATAGTGCTGCGCAAGGAAGTATAGCGCGGCTCCTTCGCCCTTCGAGCTGTCCCCGTTGGCTTCCTCCTTGCCCTCGCCCGCCTTGAGTTCCTGAATGTACTCTTCCGCCAGTACAGGCAAGATGTCCCTCTTGTAAGAATCGCTGTACAGATGCTTCAAGTTGGCAAATAGCGATGGTACCCCCTTGGTCAGCATACCCGCAAGGTACTTCTTTGCGTGTGCCCGGAAAGCGTCGCCTTCTCATGTTAGTATTTCAACACAGCCACAGAAACCGAGATGAGACTCACCGGTTAGAAAGTCGAGGGGTAACCGTTTCCCTGAGTCAGAGCGCGGGAACTTCTTCGCATACTCGTCGTAGATTGCCTTCTGGCCATCCTCCGGGCCCTCAGAAAGGCCGAGAATCTCGATAAGCCGGGTGTAATACTCGGGGTGCTCGGGGTTCCGGTCCAGGAGTGCCCGATATGCCTTTTCAGCCTCGTCCTTTTTGCCAAGCTGAGTGAGGTATTGCGCCCTGAGCTCCATCACAGCGAGCTTGTCCAGGTTGGCCTTCCCAATCGTCTCCAGGTGATCCAACGCCCGCTGGTAATCTCCCGACTCGGCGATGATGGAGTTCTTGTAGAGGACGGCCTCCGAGTTCTCGAAGTCGGTCTTGAGAGGTGGCGACTTGAGAGACTCCTCGTACGAAGTCAAGATGTGCTCAGCCTGCTTCAGGTCGCCGGCGAGGTGATATGAGATGGCCAAGGCCGTCCAGCTCTGTCGTAACTGGGGTCGTGCTTTCAGCATGAGCAGCCTGCTCTGGATGTAGCCCTGGTAGTCGCGCATCTGGATCTGCAACACGGCCAGATCACGCAAGATCTGTGACGACTCGGGCTCGAGCTTGAGAGCAAACTTGTAGGCCTTGATAGCTTCTTCGAAGTTCTTGTTGGTCCGGTAGAGGATGCCGTAGACGTGCCAGCAGATGTGGGACTTCATGTCGAGCTTCAGAGCCTCCTTGGCCAAGTCAAAGGCCTCCTCTGTCTTTCCCTGGGCATTTATAATGAGGGCCTTCATGGCTATTGTGTCGCCATGCTTTGGGTTCTTCTTGAGGATCTGCTCGGCGGCTTTGAGGCCACGTTTGTACTGCTTGTCCTCATAATGCTTGATGACGGTGCGAAAGAGGTTGGACTCTCTCGTACTGAGTGGTTGCGGCATCGCGAGAGCTGTGATGAGTGGTATCTACCCTGTGAGGGCTTCGGTTGGGGAAGTTCGAGTGGTTTGAAGAGGAGTCGGGCAGTAGTCGTCGGCGGGGTGCAGTTGAAGAACAGACGATGACACAAGGCTAACTCTGTGGGCCTTTTCACTGCGGTGCAAGAATGACAGAGGAGCCGTTGGGTTGACTCTGAGTTCCTTACACGCACAATTTGCGACACACTGCGAGGTGTTCGGTGCGTAGAGGAGCGTAGGGTATCGGCGGAGGACGAAAGGCAGCTCTCGAGGTTGTGTCGATTCGAGATTCGAAAGGTTCAAGCTTCCTTCCCGGTGCCGCAGTTAGTGCTGAAATATCTCCACAATTTGGCAAATGTGCAACGTCAGAACTTGGAGTTCATTCAGCACAGAGCCTCAAGCAACCGGGCACTGTGCGGCGATAAGAACAGCAGCAAGGGAAGCGATAAGCCAGCTCGCAAGCACGACCGGGAAAAATTAGGAGGTCCAATCATTTCGGTGCCGTCAATGAGCTTCTTCGATCAATCCGCAGCCCGGTATTTTGACGACTCCATCACAAGAATCGCAGCTTTTCTCTCTTCAGCGCCTTCCTTTATTCCGACGTGGTACAACTTGAAACTCGGCCCACATTCATCGACTGAGTCTTTAGGCGAGGACATATACATTCAGTAAGACAACACAGCAATATGTCTGAACAAAACACAAGAGTGATTGCTACAGCTGCGGTCGCAGCCGTCGCTACTGGAGTCCTCGGTACGTCGTTGCCCATCAACCCACGCATCCATGCCCCTTCGCATATACCTCTCCCCTTTCTACTAACACCTCTCGATCTCAGCATACGCCGTCTACTTCGACTACCGCCGCAGGAGTCAGGCCGAGTTCCGCAGGGAGCTGCGCCGGAACGAGAGGCGCGTGGCGCGGCAGGAGAAGGAAGCCGCCCAGGCCGACGCCATCGCCCACCGCCGCAAGGTCAAGGTCGCCGTCGACGAGGCCAAGTCGGAGGGCTTCCCCACGGGCTCCGACGAGAAGGAGGCCTACTTCCTCGAGCAGGTCCAGCAGGGCGAGCTTCTGGGCGCCGACCCCACGAAGCTCTTCGACGCCGCCCTCGCGTTCTACAAGGCCCTCAAGGTCTATCCCACCCCCGGAGACCTCATCCAGGTCTATGACCGGACTGTACCTAAGGTTGGTAGTCTCTCTTGTCCTCTTCGTTCTCATTGCTTCCCTCTGAACCGAAGGCTGATCCCTCGTCCTTAACAGCCCATCCTCGACATACTGGCCGACATGATTGCCTACGACACATCCCTCAAGATCGGCACCTCCTTCACCGGAAACGCCGGTGGCAGCAACGCCGGCGGCAGCGACGCCGGCGAGATGCCGACCGTCGGACTCGACTAGGATCGACATGACTAGAGGGCATACCGCCGTGAGCCTGGTTCTCGGGTCGTCATAGGTCTCGCGATATATGCACGACCCTATCGCCGGTGGTACGTCTCGGCTCGATACAACAAGATCGCGCATCAATACCGACGAGGCAGGGTGTACTTCTCGCTATCAGAGGCAGTGCGCCTGTTTTTCTCCTCCCCTCCGTACTACCACTCACCTGGACCGACCTGATTCGCGATCATGTGCCTCCTTGTCTTTTCGTCGCATGATAGGGAGCACTTGATTTCGAGAACAACATTGTAACAACATCCGACGTCTTTTCAGGGAGCCATTAGGGGGCAGCGTGATGATAGAGCTGTAATATTTATACTGTACATAGCAGCGGTTCGGGCGAGTGGGTTTGGAAAAGGTGTAATGATATTTTTACTCATGCATTTGTCCTTGGTGCTCTTGGTTCGATGACTCTTCGTTCGATAGTCGTACGTTGAAAGCTGAATGCTTTTATATGGAAGGTGTTCCTGGTGACTATCGGCTTCGGAGGGTTATGAAGAATGATATAATATCACCATTATCCCCTGGCAGCAATCATCACCACCCAGTGTAGTCTACCGGCTGGATTAAGGCAGATGGCGTCAAATAGTACTCAAATATATAGCACATGAGCGTATGTATGTCCTCAAGGTAGACTAGGTAGTAGGCTATATCTCAATAGCCCTCCCCTTCCGATCAACCCTCTGATCCCTCGGATCAAACCCGCCATTCCCCCAAGTAGCCCACTCGGGCGTCGCAGCGCCCATGTAATCCTCGGGCGTAAAGTCCCCGTCGGCACCCTTCGCCTCGAGCAGCTCAAAGAACTTCTCGTAGTCGATCAGCGTGTGCCACTTGCCCCCCACCCTGAACCTCTCGCTCGCGATCAGGATGCAGCAGCTGTGTGCGTGCTCGGCCGCTATGCCGTACTCCAGCCCCCTCCGCCGCAGCGCCTCGTCCAGCGCCTTGACGAAGTCGCACACCTCGTGGTAGAAGGGCACGTTGCCCATCGTCAGGCCCGCGCTCGAGCTCGTCGAGGTGCCGCAGTACGTCACGCCCTTGACCTCGATGAAGCAGGGGAGGCCCTTCTCGACGAGGTCCGCGTACCCCTCCGCCTCGTCTTCGATGTTGAACCCTTTGACCAAGGTGAGGCGGAAGACGGTCCGCTGGCGGAAGCGCCGCTCGCGGAGGATGTCGAGGCAGCGCTGGAAGCGCTCCCAGAAGTCGCGGTGCAGCGGGCGGTCGATCTTGCGCAGCGACTCGCGGTTCGACGCGTCGATGCTGACGTACAGCTGCGTGACGTGCTGCAAGGCCGCGAGCTGGTCCGGGTGCTGCGCGTTGCACACGAGGAAGGAGCTGATGCGCTCGGCGTGCAGCATGCCGAGGAACTCGTTGATGTGCGGGTAGAAGATGGGCTCGCCCACGAGGCTCAGCGCGCAGTGGCGGATGCGCATGGCCTCGGCGAAGCGCTCGGCCCGCACGCCGGGGACGCCGCGCATCATCTTGATCTTCTTGTAGTGGCCCTCCTTGACGCCCGAGAAGATGAGGTCGGGCGGGTCGACGACCCAGCGCCACGAGGTGCCGACGGGGTTGGTGCCGTGCCGCCAGCAGAAGACGCACTTGTTGGAGCACGAGAGGGACGGGGTGGTCTCCATGCACTGATGGGAGTTTATCCCGTAGAAGGAGAACTTGTAGCACGATCCTCGGCCGCGGAGAGCGGATTTGGTCCAGCGGCAGATCTTGACGCCTGAGTGGGAGCCGACGATCTGGTAGCCCTGTTTTGTGAGGGAGTTGTACGTTGGCGAGTCTTTGGGCACCATCTCCTTCACGGTGACGGTCGTGGTTTTGGCCCTGCCCTTGCTGTCCTTGCCGTAAGTGGTGAAGTCCACGGCTATGGGGGCCTTGACGTCGACTCCATACGGTCTGGAGTCCTGCATTATGCGGCCAAGATCTTCCACATCTCCAAGATCCCCTCCTTTCTTTGACTTTCCCGATTTTGTGGGCACTTCATCATCAAACAGCACCTCTCCATCGTCATCCTCCTCTACCTCCTCATCGTCACTCTCGGCCGGCGCACCAGACCCAGCAACACCCTCCCCCAAACTCCCCGTCCTCGCAACCATCCCCAGCACATCCAACACACCCTCGCTCCACTCCTCAAGCCTCTGCATCCCATCCCCCTTCACATCCCCCATACCCAGCGGGAAAGCCCTTTTCCGCCCCGTCAGCTTGGCCATCCACTTATCCACCTCCGCCGCCTGGCAACAAAACCCTTCTTCCTCCGTCGGCCACCCTTCCCGACTCCCGAACCCAAAGACGGAGTACCCCAGCAACCCCGACAGCGGCGCCGTGTCGATCCGGAAGTCGTGGTGCGTCTCCTTCAGGTGCTCGAGCAGGTTGTCGTTGATCGTGTCGATGTTGTAGCTCGGCAGCAGGAAGAGGTAGAAGACCTCCGCCGGCCGGCCGATGTTTTGTGTCTGCACCGTCGGCGGGCTGATGAAGTACTCGTCGTAGTCGGCCTCGGCGAGGTCGAAGACCTGCGGGGCGAGGAAGGAGAAAGATTCGCCCTCTTGGGGGTTGATGGCTTTCAGGGATGACTCGAGCTTGGTGTTGTACTCGCGCGCGATCTTCTCCGTGTTGCCCGTCAGGGAGGAGAAGAAGGTGTAGACTTGGATCTCGCGGACGCCGGAGCCGTTCCTGTCCGGGCTGGACTTGCGACCACCGACATCGCCCTTTATCCTCCTCGGCGCGGATTTCGGCTTTGCTGCCGTTTGGGTTGTGGGCGCACTGTCGTTTGGTGCCTTGGTGCTAGGTTTCGTCTGTTCGGCCTCCTTCTTTTCGGGTGCGTTGTATAAGGTCGGGAATAGGGCATCGTTTCTCGGTGATTGAGAGGCGGCTTTCTTGTCCTTGGTCTTCTGTTCAGGGGCATTGTATAACGTCTGGAACAGGGCATCGTTCTTCGGGATTCTGGGGCGCGCCTCCTTCTCTTCGGTCTCTTTCTTTCCGGGAGCGTTGAGCACGGCCGGGAATACACGAAGATGAGGCTTCTCTGCCGTGCCATGTAGGTACGCCCGCAAGACCATCAAGGTCGCGAACGTCACCATGATAGCGGGAATGCGGTAGCTGTGCCATAGCTGCAAAACATCTGCAGCGAGGGACTCGTTGTCAGTCTACATCCATAATGGTTTGGAAAGAGGTTCAAGATGGTGTAAGGTGTACCTTGGACCAGAGGCCCAGTCAAGGGACTCCAATTGGTTGATTCCAAAGCCATTCTAGTGTTGTGTAACTTGCGACTCCCTTCCCGGCCGAGTACCTCAAGGTCAACGTTGTTACCGTCGTAAAATTCGGTGAGGGTGGTGAACACCGACTTGCCTTTTCGCTTCCTTCCCCGCCAAAAGATTCATCCCGCTCCTTATCGATAAAGAACCCTAACCCTTAGGCGGTCCTCCCGGCTCGTCCAGGGACCCAAGACATGGCCGTGAACGATTGACACACATTCGGTTCAAGGCACGGTGGTCGGCGATGAAACTGTTCGTGATCTGTCTCTTTTAGAACTATATGCCCTATCTGTATCACGGTTGGGGTATTATATGCAACGCCATCCACCTGCAATATGCCAACTCCCTTTTCGATCGCAAACAGCCGCCCTGGGTATCCATCTTCCGCTATTACTCCTGGTCGAACGTCTTCCGTCCTTATATCAAACAGCCTCCCAGTCATCGCGCAGAGGAGCAATGCGTAGCAAACGCCGTTGTGCCTCCTTGGTCTTCATATAACTGTCTCGCCGGACAATGGATCGCCCACTCACCAGTGCTACTGGTGATAAACATCCTTCTCTGGCGAGTTGCTATCCACCGAGTACTCTCTGTGCCTCGTGCCGAGCTTGTCGACATCCACCTCCACCTCGACTGAGGTCACAATGTCCATCTGGATCGCCATCTCGCCGGCGCCCGCACCTCTCAGGGACTCCTGGCTGATACTCCTCGACCCCAACCGCTTATGGCTTCGCAACTGTCCGCTCATCGAGCCGTTCCTCCTGTGTCCCGATCCCGGCCTCTTTGACGAACGCGCCCGTCGCCAATTAGCGGCCCCTCGCCACCAGCCGAATCCATCCTTCGCATCGTCTGCTGTTCGGCCTTGGTCCTGCTCGTCGTCCTCCCGTGTGCCCCTGCTCGCTCCTTGCACCCAGACCATGTTGCCGAACTTGCGCTCGGGAGGCGTCCGCATGAACGTGAACGTCTCGAGTCCCACGTCTTCCGCGTCGATCTCGGATCCGAAGAGGAGCACTCGCCGCGTGAGGCCCCACAGCAGGACGTCCAGCCATCCGTTACTAGTAATAAGGGCGCCGGCTGCGCAGAAGTAGCCTATTGGGACGGAGGCTCCTGCCATAGTGGCGATACGGCCCAGTGCCAAGGGTGCCGTGCAGACGACGTAGATGACGGGGTAGATGAGGAAGGCTGGATGGTGGCCTCTAACCTTGGGAGATGGGTGAGTTGGGTTGACTTGGGGGACCTTGGTTCGGAGATCGAGGCTCGATTTCGGCAGCGTCTGGTCATCCGGTCGTGACTGTGATGGTGCGAACTCGAGGCTGGGTTGGTTATGTCGTCGGCGGAGGTTGAAGAAGATGAGTGTGTAGAGAATGCTGACCACCGCCAGGGAGAGGAAGATGAAGAGGTAATGCGTCAGAAGACGTAGGTTCTCATAGCGGACGTTTATCCAGCACTGCAGCAGATGAGTTAGCTGTTGCGCCTGTCTTCCGGGGTTGTCGCTAACTTACCCATGCACCTGCTCGCACATAGAAGCCACCGTCGGACCTTCCATTGCGCGTAATGGCGATACCCAGTGCAGAAATGAAGTAAGTGAAGACCCAGATCCCAATAACGGCCCCGTAGACCGCCCACTGCGATGGCTTACGGTTCCAAACCACATTCGAGTACGTGTGCACTGCAATGGCGGAGAGAAATAGTCCTCCGGCCACGTCTCCCGTAGAAACCAGCCATGCTTGGAGGAAGCAGCCAGGACTGCCAACGTCGATCATGTCTTTGGCGAGCCAGACACCGCTGATGAGAAACGACCCGGCCTGATGCAAATCGGCGATGAGAAGGTTGAAGAGAAGGATGAGGAACTGGTTCGGCGCCTCGCGGTGGTTGTCACCCTGCTGCCCGTCGCCTCCTCCGAAATGCCTTGGTGCGAGTCCCAGCGACAAGTCCACGCCGGGCGAGTGCGGACTTATTTTGCCCTCCCTCCTCTGCCTGACGTGCCATCTCACAATTTTGAAGGCGAGATACATGACCGTGAGACCGGACGCGATGAAGGATAAGCAGGCCAGCACTGCAATGGCCGCCATACCCTTCTGGAGGACTGGTGGTATAGGCGTGAGGACATCAAGGTCTGGCGGGAGCCTGCCGACTCCAGAAGTCGCCGCCATGGTCAAGGTCTCGAAAGAAGAAGGCTGTGGACTTTCTCAGAAAGCCATGATAAGACGTGAAAGCGTTCCAGGATCCAAACTGGCGGAATCAAGGGCGCGTGAGAAAGGGACGAAGAATGAACGGGAGGTGCCGAGGAATGAAAGGTTGCGGGTAGAAAACGGACTATCACAAAATTATTTCCTTCATTGTTGAGGATTCAGGTACATTTTGGTCAAGGTACGTGGGGAGGTGCTTTTCTTGATCTCTCCATCCATTTCACCCGGAAGGAACGTTGTCGAGAAACAGGTTGAGGTAGGTAGTATCGGTCATCCGTATTCGGAAGGAATCCCCCGGGGCCACCAAGAGTCCAAGACGAGTTTGCATATGGTAACGGACATGGATGAAGATAGGCCGACTTGGCTTCTACGGGGCACAGCCGAATATCTTTTTACTGTTTATGAAATCTGTGTGATGGTAAGACGACGCTAGAAACGCTCCCTCCAACGGTGCAACGGTCTAGAAGCCAGTGTCACACACCGGGACCGTTGGACAGGATGGAACATGTCAATCTCGATATTTTGTATTGAGACTTGTGTTGCTCTCAGGAACTCTGCAGTCGCAAGGGCCATCCATGATAAGAAACTGGCAGGAGAAAGGGGTGAAAAGGAGAAGCCCCAGACGTAACAGCCGGAACTGTTGCCTTTTCGGGCTTGATCAGGATGCAGGTGTCGATGTGAAGCTGCGGCGTCAATCTAGATAATCCATGCAATGCCATGTGAGGTTGGATTGCGGCCCCTGTCTTCCCCACGATTCGGTGTGAAGCTAGAGCAAAAGGGGCCTAATCAAACATGTTCACCCTGGCAATTGCCATCTGATGATCACCAACAACTCACCGAGTCACCGGTCTGAAGAGGATGCAACTGCACATCCCAATCTTCAGGTTATGTTCTCGCCAACAGAGCCAACAGAGCCAACAGAGCCAGCAAATCCCTCTACTGTGGTAGACTTAGTGACTAACTTAACCCCCAAACCATGGTGCTGGAATGTCCGCCCGCCCACTTCAGTGGACTCTCCAAGATCTGATAGAGGTCCTGGTAAATCTTGTGAAGCCTATGGCTTTAGACCGAGGTATAGCGTCTAGTCCAGTATCCGTTTCACGGCCAAGATTCGGAATTGCAGAAGATCCATCCCAGCACAGTAGTACACCTGTAGAAGGCCTCCATGTTTCTGGAACCCGTCTCAGGTCTCCACCAGCGCTGCAGATAAGGAGGTGATACCTGCAATGCTGTGCTCTTACAAAACGCCAAGCACAAACCTGCAGAAGAGCGCTTTGGCCGCTCCTTTGCGCCCTTCAAAGTTGGTCCTCTGGCTCAGCGTAGAGTTTGGCTCCTCGGCGCCGCCGATGGGTGTGCGGTGACTCCGTACGAAGCCCCCAAACTCTGGTGTGTCGAAATACACGTGTACAGAATGCAATATCGATGGGGTTACATTTGTTCTAGAAGGGCGGGTAGGAACGCAGGCACGGCCAAGAGCCGAGCGTGTGTCATGTGTGACCATTCGACCGCTCGAGACGAGATGACGGAGGCCATGGAAAATGAAAAGCCTCACTCAGACAGGGACATGATGGTGTTGGGTCGCCAAGATCACAAAGGTGGCACAAGTGTAAGCATTTATTGGAGAGTTGCAGTGTCACATGAACAGGATTGTGTCGGCAACAAAATAATGACTCTAGTCCAACCCCAACCCTAAACGAAATACGGAATGACCAGAGGCCCCGCTGTACTGTGGTATTCGTAAGGTCGGGTGCCACCGACTCCCACCGAGAACCTCCCGCCCACAGCCGGGCACAGCAAAATCGCATCACAGCAAGTCACGTGAAAGCACGCAACAGCTTCACCCTCCTCGCCAGCCTATCACAGCCGAGCACGCCTTAATATACGTCTACCACTTCAACGACATCTCTTCCCTCTTTGTTAACTTCACCGCATCAAAGGCACAGTCTCGAGTTATATCAGACGATATTCATATTCATCTCAACTCTGCTGCGCTGCTGTGTCGCTGGCCGTCGAGCATCTCGTCGCTACATACATCGCCAGGACCATCTCCACTCTCTCACCCACCCAAGGAAAAGACAGAAAGACGAAAATCCAAAAAAAGCTGTCCCAAACGCCCATACCAGTCATGAGAATCATCAAGGCCATATCGCTGGCTGCTGTCTACAGGCTCGACTCCTTCAACAACTTGCCATAGGCGGAGTAGTTCCCGCACTTAGCGACGTGGCTCCTCCTCCCCGTCTTGGGGTCGAAGATGTTGCATCCCCCCTTGGCCACGTTGGGAGGGGTGTATACTGTTTTTGTTTTGTTAGCTCCTTTTTCTCTCTCTCCTCTACTCCCTCTGCTTTCTTCATGGTTGGAGGAAAACATACAGTGCAAAGAAACAGCGAAGTCGCTGCCCCGGTTCCGGATGCGGTGCACGCCGAGCTCGTCGGCCATGTACGCCACCGAGTCTTCCGTGTACGTCTTCTCCGATATCACCTCCATCGGAGCCGGGTCGCTGGTCTGCGGGAAGTTGTACCGCGTCTCGGTCAGCTCGCCGTGGAGGATCTTCATCAGGCAGTGTGCGTTGCCGTGGTCGTGGATGGGACTGCCCTTGCCCGGGGACCAGACTAGGACGAGCTGTTTGAGGCACAACCTGTTAGGAAATAGGGGGCTAGGTTTGGGAAAAGGGGGGGTTGAAGCGGGAGACGAACCAAGTTGCTCTTCCCATTGCCCTCGTCGACGAGGTTACGAGTGTAACCCCGACTCTCGTCACCGAGAGCGAACCTCTGCCAGCCGCTGTCGCTGGCGTCGTACTCTTGCATCAGCTGCGTGAGGAAGCCGACGTCGACGTCGTCGCAGGTCAGGCCGGAGGAGGGGCCGAGAGCCGCCTTGAGGGCGTTGACCAGCTGTTCGAAGCGGTCTGTCTTGACGACCTGGGTTGAGTGGGTGGTGCTGCCGACTGCCATTGTTGCGCTGCGCTTTGGTATGGTGCTATGGATTGAGGATACTGGGTGTTGGGTGTTGGGTGTTGGGTATCGATGCTGTTACGAGTGGCTGATAGTTGGGACGAAAAACGACGGGAGTGACTTCTGCACAGGTGGGTTAAAGGACACAGGGCAATTGAAGGATACAAGGATAAGACGCTGTCAGCTGATCCTCAGCTATTTGTTGGAACATCCGGGTTCTCACGGGAGGAGGGGCTTTGCGCATGTTTGTTGGCAGCCCGCCGAGCCGTACAGGTAGGTAGCGGCTAGCTTCGGTGGGTCGTCCGATAATCGGGTTACGTACGCCAGCATGTAGCGCCAGTCACTGCCACCGACAACAAATCCGAGCGACATCTCCAGCAAATCAGACTTTCCATTGTTCTGACGAACTCGTGGTCCTAACAGAAGGAATCGCTACTGGATGGAAGGAAGGCAATCCTGTCGGTTTTGTGGTCAGAAAAGGAGAAAGACCTGCCTATTTGGTGTGGCGATACGGCCGTCGGCGGGTAAGAGACTTCAGATACGGCGCCCCACCGGTGGAGGGCAAAAGCTAAAGATAAAGCTTGCGCATCGCTTTCGACGTGGAATGCTGCATCTGTCCTGATGGCAGATGCTCTCGTAACAATTTTGGAAGCAAATACAGGTGGAAATTCTCACCGCCTTTCACCGATTGTTTGACCGTGCTCGAAACCATTGCATTCAGGGGCTCATTGAAGCGGTGTAAACACCGAGACTCTTGTTAAACCACACTCTGTAGCTCTTCCTGCGTCGTTCTCAAGTTTGCACCTGTTATAGGATTACACATGTTAGCGCTATGATATGTTGATCGTCGTCTTCGTCGGCTAATCGTGGGACTATCGCGCTGACATGCGTAATCCTGCAACAGGTGTATAATAAAGCCTCCAAGTCGTCCGTTTATCTTGAATAGAGCAGCTGTCTTTCCACAGCCTTGAACATAGAATGTATGCAGCAATGCAAACCAAGAACAAGAACAATCATCGCATACGTAGCCCCTAACCGAAACTCCGTCGCTAAATAAACAGACCAAGAGAGCATCTCCAATCTGACCGCCAATCAATTAGCCCTCTCGCATGAATCTCTCATCACCCCGTAACCCTCCTCACCCAAAGCGTAGTAGGCTCATAGTTATCATCCCGATCCATCCTCTTGTACGCCCGATGTAGCTTCAACCCCAGCTCGTACTCCTCCCTCTGCACCTCGGCCAGCTCCTGCTTCAGCACCTCCACCTTCCGCTTCTCCATCTCGCGCCGGTGGATCACCTCTGCCGAGTCCATGATGGTGTCCGTGGGCATCAGCTCCGTCATCTGCTTGATGCTCCTGTTGATGTTAATGCGCCTGTTCCCCAGCCCTTGCAGCCGCGCGTTGATCATGGCGACGCGGTCACTAGTCTCACCTGCCGACGTCTCGGGCGGCGCGAGGGGGAGGGATTTGTTGATGCTCGAGGCGATGCTGTCGGGTCTATCGGCAGTGGTTCGCGCGGCGCGCATCATGGCCAAGGCCGGGTGGGAGAACCCCGTTGATCCGGTCGCGGCGGCTTTGCGCTGTTGGGCGGCGGCGGAGGGGTGTGTTTGGAAGGGGGAGGACATGTACTGGTCGTGGACTGGGCTGCTGGATGGGGCTGGGTGGCGGTCCATGACGGAGTCCTGGGGTGGCTGCGGGGTGCTGTTTAAGAGGTACTGTTGGGGTGTCTCTGGGACGGGAGGTCGGTTGTGGGCGAAGTCATCGAGGGATTCGCGGGGCGTGTTGGCTGCGCTGGTCCCGTAGGTCGTGACGCTGAAGCGGGACGGCGGCTGCACCCAGGCGTCGCCAGGCGCAAGGGTATGCGGGTTCGCACTGTGAGGCGGGGGAGGCGGCGCGTGTGAAGCCTGCGAGTAGACTGACGACGCCGATTCCTGATGGGCGTGAGCGGGAGGAGGCTTCCGGTGGATTGTGCTATCCTTTGGTTGTTGTGCACCAGTATTTGATGGGTTGGAAGTATTCTCAACGGCGACGGACGGTTGTGGTTGCTTGGCTGCAACTGATGGCGCATCATTTTTGTCCGAAGATCCAGAAAGTGGTGGGCTTGGGTAGCTCGGACCATCCGAATGGTGTTTCGACTCGGCCGGGGTCGCGATTTGTGACGAGGGGACAATTTTCCTGATGGTCTCCCGAGACCGAGTTTCAGCTCCGGGAGGGCTGACAGGGGGTGTCTGTCGCCTCATGGACCTCTCCAAAGATTTTTGAGAAGCCGGACTGGTCGCAGAGATCGGGGACACCACTCTCTTGGTATCCTTCGGTGGAATCCTCAATGGCGCGACTGCGAGGTTATCATGGACGGGCTCGACAATTGCTGTCCGGCCGCTCGCACCGCGCCAGCTCGGACGGGACGAGGTAAACGCGTTGGCCGCCGGGTCGGTGTCGCGTGCGACCTGGCCCGGTTTCTTGTCACCTTTGCTCGGGTGCCTCATGCGGCGCACTCTGTCCCCGAAAGCAGTCATCATGGCACTGGGGCTTCTCTGGGGCGGCGATGATCCAGTAGTGATACCCAGTCCCTGCGCATACTCTGCTGGCCTGACCTGGGGTGCCCGGCCAGCTTCGCTTGCTGTTGGTTCCCCGGTCATGGCATCGTAACGGACTTCTCCCTTCTGAGGACCTGAAGCCGGGTTCGAGGCTTGGCGCTCACGCACTTGCGCTTCTCTAAGAGCAGCATCGGATGCCTTTCGGCGCATTCGCCGCATCATCGGGATGTTGGTGCGAGGTTGCTGACTATCCTGAGCGTGCGTTCCGCGAGAGGGGCCCCGAGGTGGCGGAGCCGCATCTCGGTCGTCGTCAATGGGTGACACATCCCGCTCCCTGGGCGCGCCTTGTGACCTAAACCACATGTTAGTACTTCGCTTGCATGACGGTGGTGGGACAGTAGGTCCGCAATCATGAGAGGAGTGATATCCTTCGGACTCTTGACGGAAAAACAGCTTCTTCATGACCCGTTCCGGCGCAATCCACCTGGCTCGAATCAAGGAATGGGCTCACCGTTGTCCCGCTCTGCGAGTATCCGCCGGCTCCGGCGAGCTCGGAGGCGATATCGTCTCCATATCTTCTTGTTGGCTATGCAGCACCCTAGATGCCGGGTAGACGTTCGTTATAGCCCGAGGCTGCGGCGATAGGGAGGATTGAGGTCCAGACTGCGCGCTGCGGGTAAGGTTGCGCTTTGGATTCCGTGGTGGAGGTTCTTGTACTGGGGGTGCAGTCTCACTGTGGGGTTGTCTCTCAGTTAGCGCGGCGTGATCCAGTGACTCCTCCTTAAGGTTCTGGGTGTCGCGAACGCTCTTCGATTATGTTTGCTCAAAGAAGGGGTGGTGTCTTGCGTGTAGAAATGTTTGTCCTACCGGCGGCGCGCACATATGAGGCGCGACCCCGTTGGACAGGCATAGCCAACAAGTGAGGAGGGGGCTGACAGGCGCTCTGCTCCAAGACACCTCCCCGCTGCGCCATCACACTGCGCCAAAACGGCCGCTAACATGGTTGTGGAACTTGGGGCTCTGGGGCACTGGAACTTACAACTGTGAAGTGACAAAGTCGCGGGGAGGTCTTGGAGAAGCCGGACCTCCCTTGATTGAGTAGCTGTAACCGGTAGCCATGTTGTTGATCGGTCTGGTGTCGCCTGCATTCCTGGAGGACGGTCTTGTTCGGTTCATATCCCACATGGCTGCCGGCATGTTGAGTGAAGGTTGGAAAGGTTCAAGACCCTTTTTCACTTTCCCCCAAACTTGCTGCGAAATGACGAAGGGGCAGGGGCAGCGCTGCAGGGGGGTCCAGTAACCTGGAAGCTAAAGTGACCTGTGCATAAACTTTGATACCTGGGCGAGGCTTGCGAAGTTTAAAAAGGAAGTCGTGATGTGGCTGAGGGGAGTGATCCGGAGTACTACCTTAAGGTATGAGGTGAGTGACTGGAGGGTTGTTGATTGTTGACAAAAAGGGTCGGGGAAAGCGCGTCGAAATGTTATGGCTGGGCTTTCGAAACCACATTCAGGCAATTGCCATCTGCCAGCAAGACGGAAGTCGCGTGGTTGAGTGACGCGGTTGGGGGGGGAGATCGCGTTAAGTGGCTGGACAACTTGGAGCTGAGGCAGGAGCCGGGAACAGTAGAAGTCGGTCACTCTTGCCAATCCTGCACTAAAGTTGTAATTCGACTTCAAGTCTGGACAGCTCAATCCAAACTGAAGCGACCACTTCCACTTCAACAACGAGACTGAAAGACGGCACGGCGAGAGCGAGCCGCAACATATTATATCAACCAGATTGTACCGCTCCGTACAGTTCTCCGGCCGCGGTTACAGGGCCCAAGGTTCTGGATGGTATTACACCAGGACTTGATCATCCATCCAGTTCACACCACACATTATGAACTTGGAACAAGCGCAATCAACCAGCCCTTTCGGTACCTGCAGCTCTCATCTGCAGGGGTAAATCACCAACAACATCAACAACTGCTCTGGCCCTTGAGATTTTGTTAATGTTGGATTGGCCCAGGGTCGTCCGATCCACCATTCAGCTCCGGCCTGTGTTTCAAAATAAGGCTCTCCAATAGACGGCTCTGGGAGTTGCACAGCGGCGCACAGCGGCTATGTTTCATCTCGTAGGGCTAAGCTGGCGCTACTGCAGGTCCATTTTCCATCGTCAACTACCTGCCACAATACATTATCAACCACAACTTCGACAGGATGAGCCCAAGACCTAGGTAAGCACCTGTTAAACGCCAAGAAGCAGTCCTCGTCTAATCGAGGTCATATCGAACGGAAACAAACAACGAGCCATCAACATAAGCAGACCTGAGGCTTTTCGAGTTTGGCTACAGCGCAAATCATACTGATCACCATCTGGAGTTCATGCCCTGGGGCTTGTCTTTGAGCCTCTCTGGCTTGATTCCGTTCTTGACCGGCTTATATCAGCCGTCCCCAGATGAGTCTTAGTTCTTCCGAGCTGAGAACGACCATTGCCTGGAAATAACGAAGGCTGATATGCGCTGTTCGGTGAATTATGTGCCTATGTATCATGGTTTGTTGCCCAAGACTGATGTCTGGCCATGTCTTCTCTGCTTCCTAACAACTGACGTCGTCGATATGGAGGATGCCCCGAGTCTATCGTACACGGATCAACATCAAGTCATCAAGGACGCCAAAACGCCCGGCCAATTCTTCAAGCATCAACCATGATCTACTCGTCGTCTGCAAGTTCCTCGACCCTTGGCGCAATATAGTTCCTTGGCTTCACCGTACCTGTGGCGACCTGGGTATCAGTTGCGGTAGTGGTCGCGCTGGCGGGGGCGGGTTGTCCGGTAGTAGCGGAGAAGGTAGCCTGAGCGCTGGCCGAGCTCTTGGCCGTGGTGGCCTTCTTCTTCTTCTTCTTTTCAGTCTAGTATAGGTGTTAGCACATGGTGGTGAGCTGGGAATCAGTCGCGCCGAACGTACCTCATGCCAAGCCCACACGGGCTTGAAACTATCAAGGAACGACACATCCTCCCACAGGTTGGGGAACAGCCATAGTCCAGGAGGGGTGACGAAGTATGTGACGCAGAACAGGATGACCCGAAAGATGGCCATCAGGAAGAATAGGCCGAGCAGAATGAGGAAGCCCCAGCTCAAGTAGTAGACGCCTTGGCGCATCTTGAGGGGCCAGAGGGGGTAGAGGACGACGGCGAAAATGACCAGCAGAGCGAGAGCCGCGTAAACCTTGGTTTTGATCTGGCTGCCTTCCCAGAGCCACACGTAGTACATCTCCTCCTTGGCCTCCTGCTGCGGCTCGATGCGGACGGTCCAGAGACCCTTGATGCGCTTCGTCTTCTTCGGTGGCGCATGGTTGTGGCCCTCGTGGCCCTCGTTGGGGTCGATCTTGGCTACGCGCAGCGCGAGCATGGACATTGGGAGGAGCTTGAAGGTGTTCTCGAGGGAGGCCCGGTCGGTGATCTCGGGGAGGGCGGGGTTCTTCTTGCGAGCCTTCTCGTATGCGGGGGATTGGAGAGCTCGGAGGGCACGCTTGACTGCAGGCTTGCGTTAGCAATGGGAGATCACCTGTAAGGTATAGAACAACCGTCAGACATTACCTTTGAACATGTCTTTGCGGTCTCCGTTCAAGATGCAAGTCCGCGGCTTCAGGTCTTGGCTCCGGAGGAACTTGGCCAGGGCGATTGCGACGGGATTTGGCGGGCCTGGGACAATGGGCTGCGGTTGCCCTCCTCCTTGAGGTGGTCCTCCATGCTGATGTTGATGTGGTGGTTGTCCGCCCTGTTGCTGTTGCATGGCCTGCATTCTCGCTTGCTGCTCTTGGGCCTGCTTCTTGAGCTGCTCGATGAACTGAGGGACTGTCATGCCAGCTTTCTCGGCGTCGCGAGCGAGCTGCTGCTGCATGGCAATGATCTGCTCTCGAGTAGGCATTTGCCCAGGGGCTGGCATGCCCGGTGGTGGTTGTGGTGCTGACATATTTGCCTTGATTTTGTGTGTCCAGGAAGAATCAACTGGGAATAGCGCAGAGCTCGACGGTGATGTTGCTTGGTCTTGATACTTTCTGGATGACAAGCTGTTCAATTGACGACGGAAGACGGTTAGGCAATCGTGTCCTTGCGCTTATTGGCCAGGATTAAGGTTGGAGGTTGAGGGTGGGTCCTGCTTTCTGGGGTATCGGAGCTTCATTTCTCCAACTCCGGTCATAGCTTCTTATCTAAGGTGAACTTCACCGTGGTGAGAGACGAGGCGCCAACCTCACCGCCTTTGGACCAGCCACAGAAAACACCACTCCTTTTCCAACTGCACTATTTCGTATTTCCTCCTTTCATCCTGTCGGCGCTAATTCCGTACCGCAGCCGAACCGGCTGTGGACGCACATGTCTCGAACAATGACGGGCCTGACTGTAACTTCTTCCATCAGCCTGATGGCATCAGATCACGCCAGGGCTGACGTTGATTTCCATTAATACTCACCGTCTCATGACACAAGAGCGGATCACCAAGGATTCAACCAGTTCAACTGGTTCCGCCCTTCGGGACCTTCGGGACTTGGCAGATCGAGAGAAACGCCATTTCGCCAATCTGGTTGGATCGCGTAGCTCGGGTAGAGTTTGGGCTCTGTCGGTCACGCAGCCTGAAGAGGGGCGACAAATGTCACTACTGCGCCTTCCTGTGGTATTGACGAGAAACTTTTGCAGCTCACGTACATCTCACAGAAGCAGTGGCCAAAACAAACAAACATCACGACGTCGGGCCTTCGAACCAATCTACTCCATGAAGATGGCGATCAGGAGCGACGCCCCTACCCGTTTGTGCCACGCTGCCGTTGCAATGCGTCTTGAGAATATCCCGCCATAGGCCAAGCTGCAACATGTCACCATGCATTTGCAATTTAGGGGGCTTCACTTGATATCATTTGACAGAAGGGCTGGCCTTGACCGACCTCGAGGGGTTCGACTCAGGTACCGGGCAAATGAGCTGGCCGCCTGGTCGCGGCCTCGATGAGTTCGCGGCCAGTTAATGTTGCCACGCTGCGGCCGCGGCAGACACACCACCCTCGTGTCGGTTTCAGGAGAGAATAGAAGCCTCTTCCTTCTCCTTCAGCGACCAGTCACCGAAGAACCTGGAGGGACGCGATGTTTGAGAAGCCCAAAATAAGGGGAGACAGCGACCGTCGGCCCGGATCCAATCTAAACCTCCCACGAGACAGCCAACTCGGAATCTTGTGGCAATGCCGTCTTGAAAGATGGACGTCTAGTGGGTTCCTTGACCAAGGAAAACTAAGACATCGACTCGCCGTACGACATCGTTCATCTTACACAAGTGGTGGATCGTCGAGTGTGGTGTGAAGCGCCAGCCATCCAAATCATCACCGTCCCCCGGCATGGTAAGCGCCGAGTGGTTCGCGCAAACCCAGCGCCAGCCTATCAAATCATCCAGCTGCACTTTCTCACCCAGCACCACGAACTCTCTTTCAGTAAGGCCAGTACAGTTTTGGTACTCAATTCTGCTTGCCGATACTGAGCCAGCGGCCTCTCTCTCTCAGCCCAGTCCCATCATTTACGATGGATCAAGGTAGCGCGTGGTGGTCACCAAGTGGTGGGCATGGCCAGGCTAAGGCCAGAAGGAGGTCAATAAGACGCAGACTATTCCACAGCCTTTCCTGCGGCCTTATCTCTCCTTTGGTTCGCTCCCCGTTATGCCACCTTTTCTTGTTTCTTGCTCTCGTTCCGTCCCTTCCGTCACTTCTCCAGGTTATCGGGTCGTCGACGTTGTCATTCGTTCCTCTTCTTGCCATAGAGACGGTATGAGGTAGCTACCTCTTGTCCAGCATGAGGAATATGGGCAGCATGTTTGCGGAGACCTACACATCATGGCTGCACTCGATATCACAGTGCTGCACGGGACTGTCTTCGCGGCACGATGAGAAGCGTCGTCTAAGTGATGCGGGATCGTGGAATTACAGTCGGGATACAGTTCGACTGCGGTTGTCCGGCGGGACATGGCGACGGACGTTGAACGGTGCCGACGCCGAGGGCGAGGACGGGGTACACCGAGACCAACCGGCACGCGAGCCTCCACCGTCGTTCCACCAACTATGGCCGCCGTCTGAGACGCAGTCCGGCAGTTCGCTGGCTCGGAAAAGGACCATGAGCGGGGGCAGTCGCTTCTCTGTGAGAAGGAGACTCATGTCCAACGCATCTTCGCGCCGGCAGCAAATATCAGCTCCAACCAATTTTCGTCATGTATACTCCGAGTCGTTTCAGTTTCCTTCGCCGCAACCCCGCGAGAGGCCGGTCTCCTTTCGTCCCCTCGAACTCAGCATATACTCGCCTAATCATAACCAGCTATCACCCCTGTTGCCGGACTTCGACATCGACCGGCATATACCACCACCCCCTGCTGCTTACACGCGACGGGACATTTCATGGGATAGTAGCAGCGCCACCTTGACCCATGAGAGGAGGGGGTCTTCCATGTCCTTCCATCTGCCAAGGAGGCAGACACATGAAGCATCATCATTCACAGAGAGTCAGGAGTCGACCCCTCCAAGAATACCGCCGCGGTCGCGTGCGAGAGCTTACACAGCACCCAACGTCGAGAGGATCGTGGAGAGGATCGCCAGCGCCATGATCGAGAAGGAGCGGCTGCAGTGGGAAATCGACTCGATCATCGAGCGGCAGAGCATCTACACCAACAGCCGACCCACCACCGCATACGGGATGGCGGACCTCGAGCCAATGCCTTCCATACCAGCGGTGCCCGCCGTCGCCCCATCCTTCGCTGAGCGGCTCAGCACGGAGGGTCGCCCACAAACAGCACCACCCGCCCAGCCGATCCAGATCCCAAGACGGCAGACTCCCTTCTCCGAAGCATCGGCAAGGTTCAACAACAGCTCCTCCAGGCTGGACAGCGACAACTACCCTGCAGACCGCCCCCTCGCGCCGCCTCTCCCGCTCGTCCTCCGCCCGCCCCTGCGCAAGAAGAAGTCCTTCTCCCGCGTCTCGAGCTGGCTGTTCCCCGGCGGTGCCGAGCAGCACCAGCGCGACATCGGCCTCGACTCCGTCACTAACCTGCCGAGGCCGGTCAACGAGAGCGACGGGTTCTACCAGACTGTCGCGCCAGCAGGCCGCGGGCGCCGCAGCAGTCTCGACACGGTCACCACGGCGTCGTCGTCGTGGAGGACGGAGGAGGGAGAGGAGGAGGAGGCGCAGAGCCAGACGGTGCCGACTACTTGGTCGCCGGGCAGCAGTCCCTTGGTGGCGCAGGATAGGACGCCGATCAAGACGCAGGGTCCGATTATGATGCCTCGCACCGGGAACACATTGGGCCAGGGTAGTCGCGCTGGTCATCGGCCGCAGAGTGTGGGTGTTGCGTTTTAGGTGTTTGTATTACTCTTGAGGTGCCGTGGGCCATGTGGTGTGAGTCGCAGGACTGTGTCTATCTTGTTTAGTTATCTCTGCATGTTTCGCAGCCGAGTACAGCAGATAGAGGAGGGACGGGATGGGTACCTGGTTGGGAAGAGAATGGGTTGGTTGGATGATACCATTCTGGGAACTGGAGGTCTTTTGGTTTCTCAGATACCCAACGGTGGGCATCGAATCTGTCTTATAAAATTAGCATTTCGGACGATGATGCCAATGAGAGAGTACCTTGGCTTTTTGTGAAACCTGGAGCTGCTAGTGAAATGGAAGCTTGTAAGCTCTCACCCTTGTAGCCCTGTAGCGAGGGGTCGTTGCATTTTAGGGCGGATTTGGGCCCTGCTTCGGCCCCGAACCCTTCAACACCCATCATTGTCCCACGTGGGCGGTCAAGTCTGACTTGAACATTAACTTGACCACGTCGGGTGCCCTTGTCTTCGTCGACTGCTCTGGCCTCTTCACTTTCACAATAACTGTGATCCTCCGAGCAAGATATCCGTCTCACTCGCAATAGTTCACGCTGGTCGTCTACCAAACCCTGTTAGTCCCCCGCATGGCGATGTGCCGGCATCTGCACCATTCCGCCGCATATCACAATCATCCCCCTTTACAGTGACTGCCCAATCCACGTGCATGGCGGAAACCCAGGATCAGGGCTTCGTGGAGTTGCAGTCAGGATGGGGTTCTCGGAGGTGATGGCCTCTCTATTGCCAGGGGTCGGTCATAAATACACGGCGTTGCCCGTGTCAAGTAGCCATGTCTCAACGACAGAGACAGCCGCGAGCGGGAGCAGCAGTGACAGAAGCTGCCCAGTAGACGTCAAGAGAAAGGTCCTCAAATACACGATGGGAGCTGCTACCGCCGCTCTGCTAGGCTATCTAGTGTTCTCTGCCTTTGGGTGAGTCCCTCCGTCCTCCCTCTTATGCCTCCCACCTCTAACATTCCCCAGCAAAATCACCGAAGGCAAATGCACCCCCTGGCCATGCGACACCCCAGAGAAGGGCTACGTGTGCCAACCCAACATAACCCATTCATGGGGGCAATACAGCCCCTTCTTCTCCGTCCCCTCGGAGATATCCCCCGCCGTGCCCGACACATGCACCGTGACCTTCGCGCAGGTCCTCTCCCGCCACGGCGCCCGCGACCCGACCGCCTCGAAGACAAAGACCTATAGCGCCCTGATCTCGCGCATCCACTCCTCCGTCAGCACCTACGGCGCCGGCTACGAGTTCATCAAGGGCTACAGCTACACCCTCGGCGCCGACCAGCTCACCGCCTTCGGCCAGCAGGAGATGGTCAACTCGGGCATCAAGTTCTACAGCCGGTACCGCCCGCTGGCCAAGCAGTCCGTCCCCTTCATCCGCGCCGGGGGCCAGGACAGGGTCGTCGAATCAGCACTCAAATGGACGGAGGGGTACCACTCCCTCCGCGTCGCCGATAACAACTCCGACATCCTACCCTACCCGCTGCTGAGCATCCCCGAGGAGGCGGGCGTCAACAACTCCCTCAGCCACGGGCTCTGCACCGCATTCGAGACCGGGCTATACTCCAGTGTAGGCGACGCGGCGGCCAGAAAATTCCTCGCCGTCTTCGCCCCGCCCATTGCGGCGAGGATCAACAGCGCCGTCGGCCTGCCGGGCGCCAACGTCACGGACCAGGAGGTCGTGTACCTCATGGACCTCTGCGCCTTCGAGACCGTCGCCTCCGAGGGCGGGCGGACCGTCTCCCCGCTCTGCGGGCTGTTTACCGAGTCCGAGTGGAGGGACTACGGGTACTACTACTCCGTGTCGAAGTGGTACGGCTACGGACCGGGTAACGCGCTGGGCGCGACCCAGGGCGTGGGGTTTGTCAACGAGCTCGTCGCGAGGCTGACGGGGAGGCCGGTGGTGGATCGCACGACGACGAACTCTACGCTTGATGGGAGTGCGGAGACGTTCCCGCTGGATAGGGCGCTGTACGCTGATTTCAGTCACGATAATGATATGATGGGCGTCTATGCCGCGTTGGGGTTGTATAATGCGACGAAGCCGCTGGATGTCAAGGTCAGGCAGAGTGAGGCCGAGACAGGCGGGTTCAGCGTTGCTTGGACTGTGCCGTTTGCGGCGAGGATGTATGTCGAGAAGATGGTCTGCGGGAGCGGAGGGGAGGAGTTGGTGAGGGTGCTGGTTAATGATCGGGTTGTACCGCTTGTCGAGTGCGGTGCTGATGGGCTGGGGAGGTGTAAGTTGGGGGCGTTTGTTGAGAGTCTATCATTTGCGAGGGGTGGTGGGAATTGGGATGCTTGTTTTGGTTGATTTGAGCATGGTGTTGGGATGGGAGTATAGGGTAGCATGCCAGGCGTTGTTGGACTATGCGAAGAGTCAGGGCTCCGGAATATGATAAGTGCTCTGCTGGATCATGACGACTTATCGTTTCGGCTCCCTTTGCACTAAGATCATCAGTATCTCACTCGAAATAGATGCTGTGGTGGCATGTAAGACATTCGAGTATGAAACATGTCGGCCATCCTGTCCAGCCATGTCTTCAAGGTCCTATCCTTGGTGATGAGCGGAACCTAGAGGATACACGACGGACAACAATGGGCTTTCAAGCATGCCAAACACCTGTATCTCTGTGAAGTAGACTGTACACATGTCCATCAGACAGACGTGAACAGCCAACTCACTGAAGGCTGTTTATGTTCAACATGTTGATGAAGGCAAGAAGGGAATTACTATCAGTCGGTACGTACCCCTTAGTGCGGGCACTAACACGGCCGCCCCCTGTTATGCCAAGCTCCACCCTCCAGATCGTAAAGCGTATCACCACGTCACCCAGCTGGCAGGCAACTGCTCGTCCCGTTCCCGGTGCTGTCAGCGACCTCTCCCGTCGACCCCGAGCCCTCTGCCTTCACCATTCCATCTGCACCACCATCCAACAACAACCGAGTCCACGTCCTCCGACAAAACCCCCCAGATGTCAGCAAGCCGCTGAAAGGGGAGCATTCATTGAACTCCTGTCCAAAACAATTCTACATCAACATATTTACCCTTCGAGTGCAAACGTCCATCGACGCCAAACATCACAATGAAAACCGGAGGCACAATCGTGCTCGTCATCTTCCTGCTGCTCGTCGCGGCAGGAGTCGGCTGGATCATCTACACGCGCGTACGCGCATCACAACTAGGAGTAAGTCCCACCCCCAACTTTTCTATACACAAACAAAACCAGCAAATAGCTAACCGCCCGTGCGCCTCGATCGCAGCTCCCACCACCACCCCTAAGATCCTACATCCCCTTCCTCAAATCCTCCCCCTCGCCCTACGGCCCTCCCCAACCCGCACCGGGAGGCGTAATCGGCTGGATCAACGACCGCATCCGCATCTTCAAGGCCGGGCGCAACTCGCGCACCGCGGCGGGCGCCTACGAAGGAGGATCAGGCGGCGGCGGCGCAGGCGCATCCGCGCGCTCCGGCCGCCAGCATCGCGGGTTCGGACCGCTCGACCCGGACGACGCGTGGGACTCGCGCGTTGGCGCCGAGGCAGATACCTACGGCCCGGGAGGGTACTACGAGGAGCAGGAGTTGGGGCTGCATAATGATACGGGTTATGCGGGCGCGTCTCGTGGTGGCGGTGGTGGTGGTGGTCATGGTGGGTCGAGTTATCCTATGAATCTGGCTGCTACGCCTGGGGCGGCGCCGTCGGGGTATACTGCTGGTGGTGATGGTGGTGAGGATGATAGGGGACGGACGAGGAGTCGGTCGCCTGGTCACCTTGGTGTTGCGGGGAGCAGGGGTAACCCGTTCGACGACGATGCTGAGCCGAGTAACATCAGCTTGAGGGGGGTTAGTCCTAGGCCGATTGACACGGCGGCGGCGAATGCGGCGACTAAGGGCGGCCAGAAGGATAAGGACAGCCCGACTGAGCGGCGGTCCGTGTTCAGAGAGGATATGTGAAGTGTGGCTTTGAAGGGAAGGGAATTTGGTATTTGTGAGATTGTGCAATGGGACTGCAAGGGAAGTTGAACCGCCACGCCTGTCATGCCGGACGAGACTGGGTAGGCCTGCATTGGGTGCGTTTCCTTCATACTGCGTCCGTCTGCCTGAGGGTGATATTTTGTAAAAGCACACGCGCTGTTTGGAGGGAAAGGGAAAGTTTGGTCTTTGTTTGGTTCGGTCTATTGGTTCGTCTGTCCTATAGGGTTGGTCAGACACAGCAGGCGTTAGGGATTGATGATGTCTGTATCGCCGATGATACCACTGCAGCTTATGGAGGAATTATACATCATCAACAGGGGCAGTTGCTATGCTTATGCCACCATCTCCGACCGGAGACCGGTGCTCATGATGTTAGTACCCCACGACGGGCGACTAGCCGTGCGGACTTATACTAACGGCCATGCACTGTTTACGGACTTCCCCTACAACAGTAGGGTTAGGCGCAGGGTAATACTGTAAGGTTAGTCGCCCAGCCACTGAAATCACGGCTATATTCCATGACGAGATCCCCACAGAACCCCGCATCAAGGCCGGGGCTCAGCTCACCCGAGGATGGCTTGGCATTACGGCGTAGATCGTCGCCGCGCCGCAGTTCTCCCCGTCGGCATCTAGATCGTCGGCATTCAGATGATTAGCCAGAAGTGAAGTTAGCCTGGGCGACGATATCGGTGTTGTCATTCCTCCTTTGAGTTGTTTTTCTTTCCCTCTTTCCCTACTCTTGTGCTGTAGCCTGTCGCCAATTGATCTTGTTTGCCATACGCCTATTCTCTGTAATTGTACAATCGCCACTCAGGCTAGAAAAGAGACACAACCGACAAGATGGCAAATCAGCCAACACAGCTCACAGGCGTCGAGGTAGCCAAACACAACAAGTCAGACGACTGCTGGGTCATCGTCCATGGGCGCGCCTACGATGTGACCGAGTTCCTGCCCGAGCACCCGGGCGGGCAGAAGATCATCCTCAAGTACGCCGGCAAGGACGCCACCGAGGAGTTCGAACCCATCCACCCGCCCGACACCCTCGAGAAGTACCTCGACAAGTCCAAGCACCTGGGCCCCGTGGACATGACGACCGTGATCAAGGAGGCCACGGAGGAGGATCCGGAGGAGATCGAGAGGCAGAAGCGGATCGCCGAGATGCCGCTGCTGGAGCAGTGCTACAACCTCATGGATTTTGAGGCCGTGGCGAGGAGGGTCATGAAGAAGACGGCTTGGGGGTATTACTCCTCTGCTGCCGACGATGAGATTGTATGTTTCCTTCCCCCTTACCTCCTGCTCTGGGAAGTACTGCCATTGGCGAGAAGGGGTTGGTGGCTAATATGTAACTTGCGGCACGACAGACAATGCGCGAAAACCACTCTGCCTTCCACCGCATCTGGTTCCGGCCTCAGATCCTCGTCGACGTCGAGAAGGTGGACCTCAGCACCACCATGCTGGGCACCAAGGTCGATATCCCGTTCTACGTTACCGCCACGGCGCTGGGTAAGCTAGGGCATGTCGAGGGCGAGGTGGTCCTCACCAGGGCAGCGCACAAGCACAACGTCATCCAAATGATCCCTACACTCGCCTCGTGCGCCTTCGACGAGATCGTCGATGCCGCGAAAGACGACCAGGTGCAATGGCTGCAGCTCTACGTCAACAAGGACCGCGACATCACGAAGCGCATCGTCGAGCACGCCGAGAAGAGGGGCTGCAAGGGGCTGTTCATCACCGTCGATGCGCCGCAGCTGGGACGGAGAGAGAAGGATATGCGCAGCAAATTCACGGACCCCGGGTCCAACGTGCAGAGCGGACAGGCGGTGGAGACGAACCAAGGCGCGGCCAGGGCCATTAGCAGTTTTATCGACCCAGGCCTCAGCTGGAAGGACGTGCCGTGGTTCCGGAGCATTACCAAGATGCCCATCCTGCTGAAGGGTGTCCAGCGCGTCGAGGACGTGATCAAGGCTATCGAGGCTGGCGTGCAGGGTGTGGTGCTCAGCAACCACGGAGGCCGACAGCTGGACTTCGCGAGGTCCGGTATCGAAATCCTGGCCGAGACGATGCCGGTGCTCAGGCAGCTGGGGCTGGAGAACAAGATCGAGATCTATATCGACGGCGGCATCAGGCGGTCGACGGACATCATCAAGGCGCTGTGCCTGGGCGCCAAGGGTGTCGGTATCGGACGGCCGTTCCTGTACGCCATGTCGGCGTATGGATTCAACGGTGTCGACCGGGCGATGCAGCTGCTCAAGGACGAGATGGAGATGAACATGCGGTTGATCGGTGCGCAGAACGTGGAACAGCTGAATCCGTCCATGGTGGATGTCAAGAGTTTGTTTAACCACGGCTATGGGCCGGTAGACAACCTAGCATTGTCGGTGTACGATCCGTTGGTGAACCCGCCGCCGAGGCCGAAGTCGAAGCTCTAAGCGGACTTGTAATTAGGGGATGTTGTTGCGATAGTTTGGGTTGATCTGGGGCGTATATAGCGATACCTACAGCATCGATGCCTTGGCGTATATTATTCGCATTTACTACTGTTATTCCCAAGAGAGTGGATCTTCGTGTAAGTGGCTGAGGTCATCCTGCAGGTGAGGGTGCATCGGTTTCTGCGAATGCGATGCGTGAGATCTTGCGTCTTCTACCGGTACCACTCCTCTGATGATGTGCACTGCCCGCTGTCGCGCCGCACGTGGGCTACCGACTTGCGGCAATAAGACACGATGATCGGTCACGCATTGATTAGCCCTTCCTCTGGGGAGTGACACCGTGACGCGGCATGTCACTGGAATAGATTGGGAAATCCGAAACATTCAGCTTGACTCAGAGACTAACAATATCCCCCGCAAAACGGGCTCGACAGGCCCCGATAAGGGATTAGATATGGCCCTGACTCGACGCGGCTGGACAACGGACAGACAACGTGACAACAGACATGAACAACAAACACACAAACACGAACCTTGCACAGAACCACGACTTTTGCCTATACACCACATAAATACTCCCTTACGACCTATTAACGAACTCCTACGATACCTATTGTCTTCTTTCCTCATTCCACCTATTGTCCGAGTCTCACCGACCTGGGAATAAATGAGCATGTAACGCCGAACTCGACTTTGGCAGGACGCTTTCCTCCTTTCTCTCCCTTTTCGAACCTGAAGCTCTCTATCCTTCCGACCGTACAATGTCATCACTCGAGGCCAAGATAGTGGTACTCGGCTCCCAAGGCGTCGGTAAGACGTCCCTGGTGCAGCGGTTCTGCAAAGGGTCCTTCAATCCGTCGCAGATCACCTCCACCGTCGGCGCAAGCTTTATGGCCAAGCGCGTCGTCGACAGCGACACAGACACCGTCGTCCGCCTTCAAATATGGGACACAGGTACAACCTATCAACTGCCACCTCCAAAATCCCCGGAAGAAGTCATTGCTAACAAAGAGTGTGTAACCAGCCGGCCAAGAACGCTTCCGCTCCATATCCCGCCTCTACTACCGCGGCGCGAACGCCTGCATCCTCTGCTACAGCATAACCGACGCCCAGTCCTTCGCCGAGATGGGCATGTGGCTCACCGAGCTCCGCCGCAACCTCCCCTCCGACATAGTCCTCCACGTAGTCGGCACCAAAGCCGACATTGTCGCCCGCGACCCCTCCAGGCGCGAGGTCCCCTTCGAGCGCTGCATAGCCTACGTCACCGAGAACCTTGCCCCGGGAATGGGTTCCACCCCGCCTCCCACGGCCGCCACGCCGATGGGCATGCCGGGCTACCACGGCGGCGACCACCACCACCACCACCAGTACGGTTCCGCCGGGTCGGGTGGTGGTCCCGATCAACCGCAGAGCACCGAGCCCAGGAGTCCGAGTAGTAAGCGCAGCTCGGGGTTCTGGGGCCAGGAGGTCGGCTGGGACGCGTGCCATGAGATATCCGCCGAGAGCGGGGAGGGTGTGGAGGAGGTGTTCCGGGTGGTTACGAGGAAGCTCGTCGAGCAGAACAGGAAGATGCAGCAAGCTTTACTTGCTGCTACTGCCACGCCTGGGGTGACGCCGTTCCTACATCCGGAGGGTGGGGGGGCCACGCCGGCTGGTGGTGGTGAGCCTTCTGGTTACTTCGACGGGGCGCATTATCGCCCTGGCGGCAGCTTTAGGGTCGGCCGGGACAGGAGAAGCTGGCTATTTTCGCCGGGGTTCAATATACCGACGCCTGGGCTTCCTGGGGTTGTGGTTGACACGCCTGGCGGTGAGCGGGTTGATGAGCGTGCTGGGATTGGCAAGGATAGGCGACGGTGTTGTTAATTTTGGCTTTCGGAGAGATGATACCCTTTGTTTGAGACGTTCTCCTAATCACTTTTCTCTTCTTCATTTCTCAGGGGCTATGGTCTAGCATATAGGGATCTTCGGCATTGGTTGGCAGGGCATGGCATGGATGATGGTCTTTCGGTACATGGCGGGCTTCTTGGGTTCGGTTCTCGCACTGGCGTCTCTGGCATTTGGTCCTGTGTCATCAAGCATGATAAGTCTGGTTTGAGCTCTGACTACTGCAGCATAACGAGGATTCTCACGACGTAGGTATAGCATGGCATGGCTGGTGCTGTTTGATGGATGTTATTTGCTTTCCCCGTTCGTCGTTCCTCACAAACAAAGGGGTGTACATGTTGTTCTCTTCCAGACCTCCAGCGGTATGGATTGCCTTGTCGTCTTCTGCGTACATTAATACAGCCTGTCCCTGCATTACATGCCGTAGAGCTCACTCAGAGTTGGTCATGACACACAATGAACTCCTCGTCGTATAATTGATATGTATACCTTAATGCGCTAACCTGATACGGCATCATAGGCCCGTAAATTCGAACATTTCTCTGACAAAGAAAGCGAAACACCAAAGCTTCGAAGTGGAGCCTGATGTGGCTCGTGCACGACCAAGCAGCAGGAAATCTGTCCCCCCATTTTCCTGGATTTTTCACGTCGACCGAATTTTGATTTGATCTGCTGGCAAAGAAAGGGAAGCGCGACAAAACAGCACAAGCGAAAGAGAAACCCGGAGGCTCGTTATTCGGCACACACCCCCCTTTCAAACCAAGAACTCCACTTTCACCAGCCTTATTTCTGTCTTTTGACTTTCTTTGCAGGTCCCTTGTTCGGTCGGTGTTACATGCCGGCAGTCGCCTAGTTTGCCGTTAAACCTTTCACTTCTCTCGTTCCCCCAGCCTGCCAACTGTTTTGCTGGATATTCGTCACAATCCCGCTTTCCCCTCCCTGCGGCTTGTTGGATCTTACCAAGACACAGACCACAGGCCACAGGCCACAAACCACAACCACAGATCCACGTCCTCCTTGTGTTTGCCACCTTGTCTGTGCCAAGATTCAGACACCACATCACCCCTACCTACCTGTACAGATAGTGGAAGGGTGAGAGAGAAAGAGACATAGATCGGATCCGCGCGGAGAGGATAGCCGTCGTCCCACTCTTCCTCGACAGGCAGTGGGAGAAGCTTGATTGCCCGCCCAACGGCAAAGCACGCAAGCACAGCACACTCTCCCACACCCCTCCTGCCTAAGATACCTTTGCTTGGCCTGTCTGTGGTATCTGGTATCTTCAGCTGCTGCCAGCCTGCCATTCAGATCCGCCGAGACGCCTCTTCCCGTCGGGTCGACGCAAGACCAGCACGTTTAGACAAGAGGGAAACAGAGTTATCACGCGCAGATTGGACAGGTTGCCTCGGCCACCGCCAGCCCCCCTGGAACCAGTTTGTACTTCATATCACTCCACCGAACCGTTCTTGTTGGATACACACAGCGACACACACGTCGTATCCCGGCCCATTCATCCCCGGCCTTCGATAGGGCAGCGTCTGGATAGACTCTCACACATCCGATCCTTATTTGTGTCCTCCACTTGATGGGAATACCCCTTCGCTGAGGCCCCCACATCGGCAAGCCCCATCTGTGCTGCACATACTCACAGCTACCTTGTCTGATTCAACGACCGCCGCTTGTTTGGCCGACTGCGTCACTGCTGCCGTCGTTCCCGTCGTGTCCATCCCGCCGCGCCGCGTGGTGTTTCTTTGTCACTTGTCACTCACCCAACCCTAATCAGGCATTCTGGGCTCTGACAGCCCCGGAACTCCAGCCACAGCCATGTACTCGGCTCCTTATGGGTTCCCCAATACCGTTCCGGGAAGCGGAGGAGTTCCCAACTTCAACGGCGGTGCCCCGCCTCAGCAGCAACAGAGCCCTCACATGCAGCAACCTGGCCCATCCCCAAACCAGGCTCAGATGATGTATAGCAACCAGCAGCAGCAGCAGTTTCCCAGCATGACTACCCAGGGTCACTTCTCCGGTGCCAACCCTGCCGCCATGATGGCTGCTGCCGGTCCTGCAGCCATGATGCAGAATCCCGGCATGCCGCATATGACACCTAATGGTCAGAGTAAGCTGCTTTCCTGTCCTTCCCTAACTACTCGTTTCCCTCCCACACACAGCATGTTTCTCCCACTATTTGTCTCCGTATTCCCTCTCTTGCTTTGTTTGTGCCTTGCTTTGCCTGCCGTGTCTCAGATGGCACAACAGGATCGACACGAACGGGTGCTTGACTCCGGCTCGGTTGGAGACCACGGTAACAGTTACTGCTGTTCCCCAAAGTCTGCTGAACCTTCAGTCGCAACACACCCTCGCACAGTATCAGGACTTTAAAGTTGGAGGCTAATCTGAGTAATACACAGTGCCATACCAGCAACAGCCTTTCACAAGCTCGCCGTATGGAGGCGGGGTGCCAGCAACTGCAGCTCCCCAACCACAGTTCCCTCCGAACTACGCGATGGCTGGCCAGATGCCTCACCAATTCCAGGCTAATGCTGCCGGCATGTCCCAGCAGCAAATGCAGCAGCAGATGATGCAGCAACGCATGTACCCGGGCCAGCAGAACGGGCCAGCCATGGGCGTGTCCACACCCCAGCGTCCGTTCAACCCTAGGCAGGGTACTCCGGGACAGTCCACGCCATCTCAGCAGGGGCAGTTTGTAGCACCACCTAACCAACAAGGCGCGCCGCAAACTCAAATATCCAACAACGCCCAACAACAACCGCCCATGTCTGTCACAACCCCGCAGACACCTACGTTCCCGTCCAACGGCCAAGGTCCCACGGCAAATGGCAGTACGAAGGAGTCGACACCTTTGAGCCCAGGCACTCAGTCGCGGGACGCCGAGACATTCTCCATTTTGCTCAACATTAACCAGGAGCTGCTGTATGAGTCGATACAGCTTCAGAACACCAGAGCCGAGCTCAGGAAAGAGCAATCGTCAGCGGGCACGGATGGCGGTGGAAGCGTCAATGGCGACGCCGCAGACAAGATGAAGCAGGAGAAGCTCATACAGATGGACTATGCCCAGTGAGTCTTGCTTTCGTTGACCATGCGGTCCACTTCCTAACAACGATGCAGGTGTATGCGACGACTTCAGGGGAACCTTACCTACCTGGCGGCATTGGCCGATAGGAAAGTCGGCCAGGTACCGACTTGCCCAGCCCATCTCATGCCCCCGCCGCTCAACCTCGGCATAAAGATGAGGTTACCGACGCCAGAGGACGCGACGGAGCCCGACCCCGAGAGGGAAGAGAAGGAGAAAGCGCTCGCCGCCGACAGGGAAGAGAGGGACAAGCTAATGAAAGAGCTCTACAAGAAGCTGCAGGCGCAGTTTCCCGGCATCGACCCCAGGAGAGAACCGGCATTCGCGGTGCCCGGGGCACAGCAACAACCGAGTGGTCAGCGGCCGGGCGCTCCCGGTGGAGGATCGTCGTCGAACCAAGGGAGCCCGGCGCCGACTCCCCAAACCCAGAGGTCTGGGCAGATACCGACCTCTCAGGCGGGTCACATGCAGCCAATGCAGCAGGCCGCGGGAGGGTCATAGGCCAGCTGATCTTCAACCACTAGAGGCTGGCGTGGATAGATCCTGCTGTTTCTGAGTTTCCCTTACATATATACCCCCATCTATGTGCACCAAGCACCATTCGGCAACCCTTAACCGGGTTCAGTCTTTGATTTCGTTCTGTCAGCGCATAGAGTCGGGCTGGGATTGTCAATTGGCGTTACGAAAAACAGGGGAGTGCTGTGAGGCGTTTTCATGTTTGGGATGGGACAGATAAGGATGGAGTTGTGTCATTGCTGAGATTGTCTACCTACTGAACTTACTTAGCTCATAGATTTCCGATGGATTGGAATGAAGCTTCGTTCATTGCTAGTGTTGTATTCTTCTCAAATTCTGTGGCTGATGATTTTGAGGTTATCGTGAGCTGTTGAAGACGTGACGGATGTCCCGCCCCCGAATGGGGACTAGCTGGCCAGATCCACAATCTCCACTTCTGACGGGAAAGCTTGAAGCTGCCGAAGCTGCCGTCCTCGGCAATGGGCCGGCTTCTCAATGCCATTGTTTGCCTTGTAAAGCTCTAATGCGCCCTTGCTATTGTTGTTGTGTCCCAAACTCGACATAGCAGGTGCGAAAAAGATGTGTCATTTCGACGTCTGCTAGTGATGGCTTCCCCTGACCTGGGACAGATTCTCAGTTCGCGTTGGTAAACACGTTCCTTGATTGGCGGGCGGCGCTACCCAGGTGGCCCATTCATCTGGACTTTAGGGCCGGTTGGCGCCTGCAGGATGCAGCTCTAGCGCCCCAGCTTTATTTTCGACTGGTGGGGAGACCCCTGTCTTCGTCATCCCCCCTTCATAACGGCCTCGATCCAATTTGGAGGGAGACTCGCGTGAGCGGAAGGAGGAAGGAGAGGGGAATGACTTCGTCTTATGCATTTTGGCCCTATATGGAGAATAGAGATAGTGGCAGTGGCCACTGTCTTTGTGTCAATGCCTTCTTTACCTAGCTTGAGCTCTTTACCTGTGCCTTCCCTTTTGCGTGCGTTGACAGTTGAGCGAGAACTGACGCGTGATTCCCTCCCTGTCCCTGCCACCCAACCTCCAAGAAGGGAGTCATGACCTCGAAATTCTAGAAGCACCTGCCCTCATAAGAAGTCGCGCTCTCTTCTCACCTTCGAGTTCAACCTTTCCTTCTGCTTGGACGGCTCGTTCGACACTGTCATTCTTTACGGTTTCAGTCTTTTGTCGGCCCCTCGGTTGAAACAACGACAGGAACCTAAGCCGCTAGGTTCTACTTCGTAATCAACCTCTAATTTTCCCCTTGTCGCCCGACCTATCCCTGTCACCTGCCCTTCGTTCGAAAAGCTTCCCTCGCTTCCAGGTTCCCCTTGCTCACCGGGCAGGGGACTTTTGTTTCTTGGGACTTCAACACCGAAACTTGAAGTCTTCGAGTGCCGATACGTACAAACCACTTCGCGGATCTCAGCCGCGACACCGGTACTACAACCACGTTCACTTAAAATACGAACCTGCCCTTCGTTTCGAGTTCGAGGCCGGTGCTGCTTCGCAAATGGAGCTCAACCACGCCGAAGAAGACAATACCACCCGCCATGCATCACAGCCAGTACCAGCATCCACGACTACAATGGACGAGAGCAGCACACGAGCTCGCTCGGACACGGCCCCGGGCGGTGACGAGACCAGTCGACGTGTCGTAGACCACGATTCCCTCGTTACAGTCCGATTGTCCGAACCCCCCAACCTTCACGTTGACACGAATATACCCACGAATGTTTTGCCCACGAGGAATAGCCTGTACGGAAACGATTATACCCCTAGCAATGCGGTTGCAGAGACAGTCACGGGAGAGCAAGATGCAGCTGCAAGCTGGCAACATCGGGAGGAGACCGATGACACCACCCAGTCCCCGACAATGGTGATCTCGGATGCTACGAGGAATCTCCAGGACGAGCTGAACGAAGACGACGAGTCTGCAGACGATACCGACAGCATGCATAGCGCTTTGGACGACACGGACATTACACAGCAGGATTCTAATGATACGACGAGAACAAGCCACCCACGGAGTTCGGAAGAGACCAATTGGGACCAACTACAAGAAATTGAGAACCAGGAATCCAAAGATCAGGCTTCTGAAAATGTGAGTTTGGCCACTGACTGGTTCTCTTGTCAAGGTGACGACTTTGTGCGAGATCAGCAACTGACGGGTGACAATGCAGTCGACGGCCGCACTTCTTGCCAGATTGGATCAGGAAAACAATCTGCTAGCAACGAACCCCAAGACCGTCAAAGTTCAGATCGTGCAAGCTCAAGAGGCCGCTCAAAGGGCACCGAGACCGCCTTCAATGGCACAAATCCGACAAATGGTCAATGGCCCTCAACCTGCCGCTCTTCGGTACTCGGTCCTGCCACCGCCGCCCATGACGGACCTTCAGTTTTATGCCGCTCTCGTCAAGGACTATCATCAGACGGCTTCCCGGCTGCCTACGCTGCTCACAAACAAGATCCGCAAAGGCGTGCCTCCACCACTTCGGGGAATAGTATGGCAGAGCATGACGCGGGCCCAAGACAGGAGCCTGCATGAAGTCTACGAGAGACTGTCCGGTGAATCCAGCCCATATGAGGGCCTCATCGGCAAGGACCTCGGGAGGAGCTTCCCTGGAGTGGACATGTTCAGGGACGCGGATGGCGAGGGCCAGCAGAACCTCGGCCGGGTGCTGAAATGCTTCAGTCTCTACGACCAGAAGATCGGTTACTGCCAGGGTCTGGCATTCCTGGTTGGACCTCTGTTGATGCACATGAGCGACAAGGAGGCATTCTGTGTCCTGGTCCGGTACGTTATCGGATCTGAATCTCTCCAAACCGTCTGATGCCAACCCTGGGTCGACGATGCGACCATTTTCGTCTGATGTTTTGCTGACTTTTGCTGCAGACTTATGGAGAACTACGATCTTCGCGACTGTTTCCTACCAGACCTTGCAGGGCTGCATGTCCGGATCTACCAGTTTCGAGAACTTCTACGACAGCAATTGCCTGTGTTGTCGGCCCACCTGGAGGATTTACAGGTCGATCCCGCGTACGTTTCACAATGGTTCCTCTCGTTCTTCGCCGTAACATGCCCCCTGCCCATGCTGTTTCGCATCTACGATGTCATCTTTGCCGAGGGAGCATCGGAGACTATCATGCGGGTGGCGCTGTCGCTTATGCACAAGAACCAAAATCGGATTTTGGCATGCACTGAGCTTGAGAACGTCGTGCAGCTTCTTCTTTCTCGAAGTCTGTGGGGATGCTACAACTACAACGCGGATGAGTTGGTCGACCATTTTGTCAGTCTTACCGGCGTTATCACTCGAGAGCGATTGGCAGTGCTCGAGCAGGGGTATCGCGAATCTCAATTATCCAATAGCGCCGCCAATATTGCCGGGCCTAGCGCCAATCTCAAAGGAGACGCTGCTGATGCACGGCGGGCGCTCGATATTACCGCCGCTGCATCTCGATTCTTGGGTCGTATCTGGGCATCTTCGACTTCTTCATCCCCTAAAATAGGGTCTTCAACGTCAGGGGCTGCATCGCCATCGAACACCAGCAGCAGCACCCTCACTCCGGGTCTCACCGCTTCGGGTTCCCGTCCTCTGAGCATGCTCAGGCGGACAGTCTCCAAGCAGAGTCTGGCCTCCACATTCAATTCTATGGAGGCGAGCTCCAACTCGACATCGTCGTCAGCCGCGAGCGTTTTGAGTTCAGCATCTACTGAATTGACCTCAATTTCGCGAGACAGTTCGGCCGCCGATGATAACTCGAGCCGTCAGTCGGCGCCATCGATCAAGCCTACAATTCTCCGCAGCAACACGAACAAAGACGACGAGCGAAATTTGCACAATCAGATCGAAGACCTGCTCACTGCGCTTAGTGAGTTGCAGCGAAATCATGCTCTGCTTGCAGACCAGCTACAGAAAGAGAGGGAGGAGCGGAGTGAGGACAAGAAGGCGGTGAAATCGCTTCTTGACGGCCTCCGGAACAAAGCTGGAACCAAGCAACCAGCGACATCGTACGGCAGTGCCAGCAATGGTGACACGATCACGCTGGTCGACAGCCGGCGTGTAGTCGAGCAGCCTTCCGAACAGCAGTTGTCCAGCCTCCTTGACGTGGTCGAGCAACGATTCATCGAAGACGAACCCGACAACCGAAGATCAGTTATACCTGAGACAAAACACCAATTACGAGACGAACTTGCCCGAGCGAAAGAGCAGCTCTCGAACGAGCTCTCCAAGTCCCAACAATACAACCAACGCATATATGAACTAGAAAAAGAGGTGGGGAGTGTCTCGGACCAGCTGAGGGAAAGCCGCAACCACGTCCGCAGCTTGCACCAGGAGAAGCAGCGGCTGGAGAAGCAGATCCACAGCATGCGTGTGCGGGCGTCAGATACCACACCGTCAACAAGCAACGACAACAGCGGCTGGTTCTCCCAAGCCACCGGCATCGGAGGCGCCGTGAGTGGACCGGCACCAGCAGCTCCGGGCGGCCTACGAGAACTGAAGCTGGGACGCAGCAAGTCCACACCTTCGCAATCGACGTCACTGCCCAATAAACGGGCCTCGTCCCTGATGCTCCACAAACCCGCTAACGGCAGCCGGGAATCTCTGGTCCCGGCACCGCTGACTGCTCCGGTGAGCGAGCATGATGCGCTCCTCCTCGAGCTGGTGCAGGCCAAGACATCCGAGGCAATAGCGAGGCAAGAGGCAGAGGAGATGAAGCAGAAGCTCGAGAACCTGCGAAAGGCTTTCGGCCTTGCGCCTGGAGACGTGCCGTCCGTTATCGCAAGTCACAACAAGAATGCCTCTGTCTCGTCGACCGCAACGGCTGGTCAGGCGGCATCGGCTGCTATTGGCGGCATGTTCGGCCGTCTCACCGGGTCAGGTGCGGTGGCTGCTGCTGCTCCTCCTGCGCCTACTGCGAATGCTACGCCTAACAGGCCGGCTCTGGTATCGGCTGCTACGACACCGGCACCTGCTGCGCCGACCGGAGGATTTTGGGGATGGAAGCGATGAGGATCTGGGCCGGGAAGGCTATACATTGTTTGTACAGTTGGACGAACGACATCTATTATTGATGAGCGATTCTTTTTGTCACGACTACTACTAGATTTGGGTGACCTTGTCTGCTACTAGATTTGGGGGACCTTGTCTGCGGGAGCAGGCAAGGGGAGAGTCTATTACTTCTTAGAAAGTGCTTCGACAGGAGCTATAGGCGGGGAGAGCAACATCATTTCACTTAGTTGCTGGACATGGCATGGATAGGGAGCACAAACAGGTTCATCAAGAGACTGTTGTTGATGATGTTAGACTAGAGAATAGGTGAATCACTAGCTAGACTCAACTATTTTGCTACCGCCATGCCGCAGCATCGTCATTGAGGAAAACCAGGGTCTCTAAGGTAGGTCTAGAGCAGAAGTGATGATGCATTACGTGCTGTAGCTATTCTTGGTAGGCTCCGAGAATTATGGCGGGATGGATGGAAGCAGCTCTCGTGCTCCTGAGGCTAGCTTTGAATCACATGCATATTGTTCTGGAAGCCAATGGCCAACTGCCGTCTCAAGCTTCAAGATAAGGCCAAATATTTACTCAATGCTCCGGAAAGACAGATATCACTGCTTTCTTTGAGTCATAGTGACAAGCACCGTAGGCAGAAACATGATAGAAAACTGAGGACACGTTATACCGTGCTTGTTCTTTGTCTTGGATCAGAAGGGAATGTACGGTTGGTGAATCGGTGACGTTGACGCAGTTGTGGCTGATGTCAAGCTCCCTGTTGGCATGATGAGATCATTCGAGTGGGCACTTTGCAAGTGTTTCAGTGGTCGCCGGAGCAAAGCCTGTCTTGGTGGGAGCCACAGTAACCCGCATTGTCCGCTAGAAAGCACTGGCCAAGCTGGGAGGGGCGCCACAGGTTCCGTCATTTGCTTCGCACCTGCTTCACTCTCCTGTCCAAAATAATTATCCAAGCACCACTTACCTCCCTTCATCTCTTCCAACTCTCTTCAAACAAATCATTTCCCCATCCCTCCGCATCTTTGCATTCTACACCTGCAAATAACAACAACTGCACTACTCTACCTGCTGAAGTTATCTTCATCCCATAAGGTTGGTTTTTCTCGCATTGCCCATCGTCTTTCCGAGCTTGCCTGGAGCTCCGAAAATACGCAACTAGCTTCTGACAGTGACATCAGCAGATTTCGTCCTGGATCCTCCTCCCAAAATCACCACAACCAAATCACAATTATCACAATGTCGGACGGTGCGGCATCTGTCCCTAACGGGAGCTCTAACCTCGATGCTCTGAAGAGCAGTAAGGTTCGTTTTATCCCATGCTCAGCTCTCCCGGTGACGTGGCCTGCCCATGCATCATTAAGGGGAGCCTGCAAAATAGTGAGCACACGACCAGCCGGCTAACTTGGGAATAGTCTTTCAAACCCTCGGCAACGATCCACTTCATCGAGCAACGGAATACTGACAACGACCTGTAGACGCAGCCAATGCTGCTAACCAAGCCTACAACACCGTGGCCAACGGTATGTGAAATCCCATCAGCCGCACCCTCCTACGAATCTGGTTCGCTGACGCTCGTGTGACCTCAGGCCCTGTCGCCGAGAACATCAAGAACGAGGGCGCAAAGACCTCTGCCGAGTTCTCCAACCTCGCCGCTGCCCGCCAGACCCCCTCCACACCTGCTGCCACCGGCCAGCCGCTGACACATTACCACTCCTTCTTCTCGGAGCTCTTGTCGTGGAACAACCCTCGTACGTTCATCTCCGCCGTTGTGTCACATGTTTTCGGTCGGCACCTCATACTGATAAGGCCTCTAGGTGCTTCCGCCATTGCCTATGCTACCATCGTCACTCTTATCTTCTCGGTTAGGTATCTGGATATCTTCCGGTGGGCTTTCAAACTTACGTGGATGGTGCTCGGTGTCACCGTCGCCGCCGAGGTTGCTGGCAAGACGATCCTGAACAGCGGTCTGGCTTCGCAGGTCCGCCCCCGCAAGTACTACACTGTTCCACGAGAGACGCTCGACAACATGATTGGTGATGTCAACGAGCTCGTCAACTTCTTCGTCATTGAGGCTCAGCGCATCCTCTTCGCTGAGAACGTCTATGCCTCGGCTGCCGTAAGTTCAACCTTCCTCTAGCGAGAAGCTGCTTCGTCTGATCGGTCCACTAACACTCTCTAGGCTGCTATCACTGCCTTCATCTCGTACTATCTCGTCAAGATCGTTCCCTACTGGGGACTCTCTCTGATCGCCACCACGTTCCTCTTCTTCGCCCCTCTCGTCTACAAGTCCAACCAGGAGTTCATCGACGAGCACCTCCGCCAGGCCACCGAGGTCGTCAGCTCCCAGACCGCCCAGCTCCGCGAGGCTACGCAGAAGACCACAGCCCAGTACACTGAGGTCACCAAGCAGTACATGGGAGACTACACCGCCAAGGCCCAGGAGCTCATCCGCGGACGCTCCTCGTCGCCCGAGGCCCGCACCAAGGCCGCCCCTACCGCCGTCAAGAAGGAGTACAAGGAGGCTGACTTCCCCGCTCCTCCCCAGGAGTCCTTCCAGCCCGCCAAGCTGCCCGAGGTCGTCACCGAGGACCCGGTCATCAAGCCCAACGACCCTGCCCTCAAGACCGCCGACCCCCTCCTGTCCTAAGCGACCCGAGTGAACAAGAAAGATCAATGACTTGTCTCCCGGGTCATTGACTTCTGTTGCGGATGTTGGCTGGGCCGCCTTCCAAACCGGGGAATGGGGTCCTTGGCTCATGACTGGAACGAGAGTTATGGCTGCGGTTGACGTGGATGAACGAAACTGTACGAACATACGACAGGAAACCTTGAGATCTCTCAGAACGACGTTTGGTTGCATTTGGCGTACGGGTATCCGGAACAAAGACTGACAACTCAACCCGTTTCTTTTTCACGATCAAGGTCTGGTTAAGCGTGGATAAGGTGGACTGAGGGGATGGTTTACGAAGGAGAAGAGAGAAGAGGGTTATGCTGTGAGGCTGGGGGAATTGCCTGTTTTCCTTAACTTGGGTTTGGACGAACAACAAGGGAGTCATGATCGGGAGTGGTGCGTCTTTTTTCTCCGTCTCTTTTTCTAGGCCAAGGGAAGGGATCAGTTCTTACGGTGTATCGCGCATTACGTTAATCAACTCTTACGTCTATCTGTTGTTCTCCCTGAAACTTGAGGTATCATCGTGTCTCGTCGTGCTATATGTAACGACTGCTCGTTCTGAGCTTCTAGGACCTGAACCTCGTGATGTCGGGCCACTGGCATGTCTCCAAGCCAAATCCAGCCGTGTTGATGCATGTTTCCATTCCACATGTCACACAAACATGAGGGCATCATAAGACGTAACAGGGCCTCAACAGGGTAAGGTATTGATCAACGTTCGTACAATCGTATTGTTAACAGAAATGTAGTAGCAATCACATTGACAAACTCGAGACACTGTAACAGCGGGGAAACATAACAAGTCAAGTCAAACTCTGGCCAAAGCGAGTCGAGCCGTAAGGTCATGAGAACAACGTGATATCCATAACCCCCCCCCCCCCAATCCCAAAGACAAGGAAAACAAGGGAAATGAAAAGAAGCCTGAACCTGCTTGCCTAGCGAAAGGAAACGATATCGCACCCAGCTAAGAAAAGGCCGTGGAGAAACAAACGAATAATGGATATAGCAGAGAGAGCAAAAGGCATGTGAAAACCGTACCATGTCGTGATAACCCTCGAGAGCTCCTCCTTCCTTCCGTCTAGCTGAGACGCCTGCTAGAAATACATCGCAAACCTCCCCTTTTCCCTTTTCCAATCAACCGACCAAGACAAAGCAGAAGCTTACTCCGAGTCGTCCATAGCAAACTCATCGCTCTCGTCCTCGTCGTCCAGCAGCGAGTCGTCCAAGACAATGGGCTTCTTTGCCGCAGCGGCGCGACCGGGACGGGCACGGGCAGCCGGACGGGCGATGGGCTCGACCGTGTCGTCGTCGTTATCACCGTCATCCATGTCCAGGTCCTCGTCGTCGCTCAGCACGGTGGCGGTCTTCCTCTTCTTCGCGTACGCCTTGGCGGCGGGCGAGAGGTCAGAGGCCTTGGGTGCAGCCGCCGACCTGGCAGCAGCAGACTTGGGTGCTGGCGCGGCTTTGGGAGCTGCCGGGGCGCGCTTGGCCTTCGCGTTGGGCTTGGGCTTCGGTGCCGCCACCGTGGGCTCCTCGCTGGGCGAGTGCGATTTGGCAGGGCGGCCGCGCTTCTTGACCGGTGCGGGCGCGGCAGCTGCCACGGGTGCGGCGGCGGCCTTGGACTTGCCGGCGAGCTTGCTCACGTGAGGGAGGTCGTCGTCGTCCGAGAGGAAGTCGTCGAGGTCGCCGCCCTTGGTCGACTTGTGGGGCGAGCTCATAGCTAGCGCCTCGTAGTTGGTGTCGTCCTGGCTGTCAAAGTCAAAGGTGCGCGAAGGCTTGGACTTAAGCTTGGGCAGACCGGATGATGCGCCCGCGGCCTGGGACATGGCAAACAGACTAAGCCTGCCACCTTTGCTGTTGTCCGTGGTCTTGGCATCGACGCCCTTGACTAGCGAGCCTATGTCGCCTATGTTGTCCTCCATGGTGTTGTCCTCGCTGTCGGACTCGAGGAGAATCGGCTTGGCCTTGGCTGCTGCGGCTCGCTTGGGAGGAGCATCGGTCATAACGATGTCTTCGTCTTCATCTTCCACGGCAGACTGCGAGGCCGATACAGACACCTTGGGTGCTGAGGACGCGGCAGAGGCCTTGCCGAGAGCTGCAAAGTCATCGTCCGACAGGTCGTCGTCGTCGGACAGGAGGTAAGTCTTTGCCTTGGTTGCGGCAACACTCGCAGCAGCACGCTTGGACCGTCCAGTCGTTGTAGACTCGGCCGGGGCTGGTGCAGGCTCGATCGCCTTCTTGACCTTGCCCAGCGAAGCAAAATCGTCATCCGAGAAGTCATCATTATCGTCGTCCGCCGGGCCATCGACAAACTTGGATGCCGCCTTTGGCTTCGGCTTCGGCTTGGCACCGAACATCTCGGCAAAACGCTGATGTGTCTTCTGCTCCACCACCTTGGGTTTCGGTGCAGCCTTCGTCTTCTTGACTGCTGGTTCGTAGTCCTCTTCATCCTTAACACGCCGGGTGCCAGTCTTGCCAGTTCCTGCTCCTATCTTCTTGGAAACACGACGACCCATGCGACGAATGTTGGTCTGAATCTCCTGATCGAGCTTGATCTGGTTCTCCCACTCCTCGACGAAAGCGTCCAGGTCGCGGCACCACAGATCCTTCTCTGAGAGAGCCTCAAGCTCGTCATGCTCCTTCTTCTTGGCCTTGATGGCTGCCTCGAGCCGTTCAAGGCGCTCATACGTTAGGGACCAAAGGGGCATCTAGAGTATCCTGTTAGTGTCCATCTTTTCTGCCGGAGGATAGGTAGGGGTCATACCGAAAGCAGGTAGTCGTAATCACTCGCGCTGCCGGTACTCTCATCCACGTCCAAGGAGTGGTCCACCACTGCGAGCTCTTCGTCGTCATCGACCTTGGCCTTCCTGTCCTCCTTGGGGAAGGCCTCGTACTTCCTAGCGCGGAGCTCCTCCACAAGGACAGCCTTCTTCTTCTTGGAGACGATCATCTTGCCTTCGATGACCTCGTGGATGAAGCGGTACTGGTTTTGCAACTTCCGGTACGCGGCATGGAACACCTTGAGCCAGTGTGCTTTGCGCGTGGTATACAGTGCCATGCGGTAATGGAAGTATTCCTCCATGATCTGGTCAGGAGAGTCGTATTTTCGAATCTTTCCCTGCGTGTCGAAAGCCACGAGATTGGTGATGCCGATAGACTTGTTGAGCTTGAACTTCTCCAACAGGCCTTCGCTCATAGCGGCATTCATGTGTTTCTCTTCCAGCTGGATAACAAAGTGAACGGTCTTGTGGTCGTTGAACTCTTTGTAATCCTTGATCCACGATGGAGTCTTCTCGGCGCGGATGATTTCCTCGAGTTTGGCCTTGAAGTCGTCTGTCCACATGCGAATTGGCAGTTCGGTAATGGTAACTTCATTATGGGCTTCCTCTGCAGTTGCGATACCGTTGAACTTGAACTTGGGTCCATCAGGCTCGACGACACCCTTCCACCCGCGGAACCATGGGGCCATGGGGACGAAGGGCTTCTCCTCTTGATCATCGGGGTCGAGTCTGCCCATACGCCGCCTAAGGTTCTTGACGATATCCATGGGGTGGAAGTTAGGAATATCGGTACTCCAACCGGTGCCGATACCGCTTGCACCGTTGACGAGAATCATTGGAATGACGGGCACATACACTCTCGGCTCGATCAGTTTGCCGTCCTCAAACTGATGGTCCAGAACTGGCTCATCGAGAGCCGAATAGATGCGGCGCGCCAAAGGGGAGAGGCGAGTGTGAATGTAACGAGCGCTGGCGGCATCAGATCCACCTTGGAGACGAGAACCGAAGTTACCGCTAGGTTCTAGGACGTTGATGTTGTTGGAACCCACATAGTTCTGAGCCAAGCCAACGATGGTCTGTTGTAGAGACGTTTCGCCGTGATGGTAGGCAGTGTGTCTGCTGACGTAGCCAGCAAGTTCCACGACCTTCTGATCCTTCACGAGGTTCATCTTGAAACAAGCGTACATGACCTTGCGTTGACCGGGCTTCAGACCATCAACCATGGAGGGAATGGACCGGAGGTTGTCAGCCATACTGAAGAGAATCAGCTCCTTGTGGACGAAGTCAGAATACGTGATTTGCTTCGTGGACTGGTCAAGGAATGTTCCCGGGACGAAGCCTCCCAGCCATTCCTTCCTGGCGTCTGCCTTCTTCTTGGAGAAGGCGAGCTCGAAGAGTTCCACTTCCTCGGTCTTCATCGTGCTGAATTCCTTCAGATGGTCGTCTAGATTGGTGAAGTAGACCTGGGCATCCTCGTTGGTGCTTGTGCCGAGACCCTTGTAGTACTTGGTTTCCCACTTCTTGATCTCGTGCTTGTGCTGCTCCTTCCATTCCTCATACTGAGGCATGCTGTAGAACGACTTGAGCCGCAGAGGCTTCTTCGGATTGCTCCCCTGCCAAACCTTGACAACGGGCGTGATGAACTCCCTGAAGAAGTCAGGAATCTTGAGGAGGGATGGGTACTGGACTTGGAGCCAGTTGATGAGGAGACCCTTGATATGACTACCGTCGTGATCTTGATCGGCCATGATCATGAGATGGCCATATCGAAGGGCCTTGGTGTCTGTGTAGACAGTCTTGTGCTTGAGACCGAGGATCTGCTTGATGAACTGGATTTCCTTGTTGTTTGCAATCTGCTCAGTGGATGCGTCACGGACGTTCAGCATCTTTCCGCGAAGGGGGAAGACGCCGATCTTGTCGGGGTCGAGTATGGCACGGCCAGCAACAGCCAGACCTCTGGCTGAATCACCTTCAGTCAAGATCAGAGTGCACTCATGACCCCTCTTGGTGCCCGCCAAGTTGGCATCGATAAGTTTCTCATTGCTGATTCTGGACCGCCGGCTCCCGTCGCTCTTGGCCATCAGCTTATCAGCTTTCTTCTCCGCGAAGTGCATGATGTTGTTGATAGCGTCCGTTGCTCGAACCCTCTTCAAGAAGCTGTCGGTAAGCTCGCACTTTTTACCAAAGGAGCTCGGCTTGGACGTCAGCTGCTCCTTGGTCTGCGAGTTGAAAGTAGGATTGTTGACCAAGGCGCTCACGAAGATGAAGATGTGGTTGCGAATGTGATTGGCCTTAAGCGAGTGGCCCTTCGCCCTCTTGTTCAGGTCCTTAAGAAGGGCCTGAACAATCTGGTCAGCAATGTAGTTGACGTGAGTGCCGCCTGAAGTCGTGGCAATCGAGTTGACGAAAGACACTTGTTGGAAAGAGCCGTCAGAGACAGTGAAGGCAACCTGCCAGCGCTCAGTGGCCGTCTCGAATATAACGCTCGCCGGCATTGGCTCCCCATCATCACCCAGGATAGCATCATCACGTTCCTTGGCAATGGCTTTGGCGTACATGGAGCAGTACTTCTTGAAGTCGATCTTGAGAAGTTCGTCGTTCAGGTACACCTTGACAGCCCTGACAGTGCCCGCCATATCGTAGACTCGGCGCGTCAATAGCGCCTCGAGGTCGTCGTCAATCCCGTCGGGCATGCCGAACTTGGCGTAGTCCGGCTTGAAAGTGACGCGGACAAAATCCTGGGTTTTGTTGGATGTGACTTTGGCTTTCTCCATCTTGGTCATGTTGTTGGTCCAGGTTTGCTTGTACCGTTTTCCGTTAGAGGAGTCCTGCACCTCCAGGTGGAACTCCGTACTGAAGACGTTGCAAAGCTTTGCACCATAACCGTTACGGCCTCCGACAGTCTTCTTCTCATCGTCGTCGAAGTTGGATCCGGCAAGGAGGTGACCGAAGACCATCTCCGGGATATAGACCTTCTCCTTCTCGTGCATTTCGACCGGTATCCCCTTTCCGTTGTTCTCAACCATGATCTCTCCGGTTTCCCGATTGATCTTGACTTTGAGGTAAGTCATGCCCTCGGGGTCTCTCTGCTTGTTATCGGCAGCGTTCACAAGAATCTCGTCGAAGATCTTGTAAAGACCGGGAACAAAGGAGACCGGGCGTTTGACGACGAGCTTGGATTCTTTGCTAAAAACCCACATCTGCTGCTCGGTACGCTCAACGGATCCGATGTAGGTATCCGGCCGCTTCAGAATATGCTCAAGCTGTGTGAGCTTCTGGTAGGTCTCGGTGGCGGACTTGCCGCCGGCTTTTGATTTGGCAGGGACTGGGGAATCTATGAGCATGCTCTCGTTTTCGATCTCGGCAAGGGGTTTGCCGCTAGACTTCTTCGCTGCCGGTGCCTTCTTCTGCTTCTTAGCACTTGGTGGCGTGTTTGACAGCATGCTGCCTCCGAGGACGGAATCGTCGTCATCGTCGCTTTCGGGCTTGGGCCGCTTCTTGGCCGCTGGTTTCTTGGGTGCGGCAGCTTTTTTGGCCGCTGGTTTCGCAGCAGCGGCCTTCTTTGGTGCTGCCTTCTTCGACTTCTTGAATGCACGCGTCAGTACAAGATCAGCTAGAATCTGGGGTAGGCAGAGATGTGGTATTGAACGCGACGCGACAGCGGGGAAGTAGCGAGAATAACCTCGGAGGAGTTACACATACCACTTCGGGGACGAAGCCCTCGGACTCGTTTCCGTAGTCATCAAAGACCGAGTCGAGATCGGAATCCATGTTGAATTCTTTGAAGGCACGGGGGCCTCCGTGGTTGACGTTGCGCAGAAATTCAAACCTCAAAAGCGAGCGTTGAAGGTGTTGCGATAACGACGCGGTGAATGTTGAGCTTAGTCAAAGGGAGAAAACATACGAAGAACCAATAATCCGGGTAAAAGAAAGAAGAACGCGCGCGCAAGAATGTAAGGTTCTTCGCAGGCGGCCAGGAAGTCGCACGCAAGACTGAGGGGTGGTTCCGGGATGGGATGGATGGTCGAAGAAGTTGTTGGGTGGTTTGTTTGTTTGTTGCCAAACGTAAACAGTTCCCCAGCTTGGATTTTCCTCCGGCCCCAAGACGCCAACCAAACGCGCCAAGCCTGGCGCGCCACTTCCGCAGTTTGGCATGTGGGTCCGATAACTTAGTCACTTGATGCAAGCTCGGTGCTTTCTTATGACAGTATCACTTCGAACCTCACCTGCTTCAGATGTCTGTAGTCGGTACCTCCTTCACATAGCTCGCGTTCTTCAAGGTACCTTATAGTATGGGATTGCAATTCCAATCTCTGGGGTCCTCCTGGTTACTTCATCTGGGGCAACAACTCTGGGGAGGCGTCTTAAGGTCCAAGGAAGGACTGTTACATTCCATCCTGGCTCTTTCGTCACCTTCTGCCAGCCATGCTTGCCTTCTTCCCGTGAACCCGTCTCTCTTCCTTTTCATTTTCAGCTGATCGCTCCGCGTCCCGAAGCGACACGGCTCCTGGCTACTATCGGTCTGTTCTATCCCGCGAGCGTCGAAACAGCTCAGCCGTTCATCACCACCGCCAACGCTGTCGCGGCAGCAACCTCTTTTCTCGGCCGAGTCCGGTTGGCACATGGCTTGCCAGTGTTGCCGGTTGGATGTGTCTGAAGCCGAGCTTGCCTTATTGAGAAAAGGTCAATCGTGCGGTCACCAGGCTTTTTAAGTTCCAGGCCTCATGAGGCCACGGTTGATGATCATGCGACGGCCTCTGCCGGTGAGCTCAGCTGGCAACCGAGAGGGTGATTCAGCCCTATCCTCTCGATATCAACACAGTGGCCCGAAGGAAGAAGGCCCAGTTGTCGTCGTTCGGCCTCTGTTGCGATCTGGAGGCTCTATGCAACTGTGAAACCCTTGATCATCGTCTACGCAGCACCTGTGTCTACACCGAATACGGACTTCCTCTGCTTTACCAGCTGCATCTTCCTCTTGCTCTATATCAGGGACCGGAAATATCTCTGTATTCTCCAGAAGCGGAAGTTAAGTTCATCCCCTTTGCCCTGTTGAACCTCGTCGAACGTTGGCCACGTCCAAACCTGTCACAACCTTGTTGACTGTGTCGCAGAGTATGAGAGTTGTCCAACCGCTGGTCGCAACACCAGACTTGCCAGTCTCTTCGTCTCAAGAGTCTAAGTATCTCGTTGTCACTCTTCTTATCTGCGACAACGCCTTGACCACCGGCCAATGGGACACGCTTTGTGCTCGTCCATTTCGGCCATTAAACAATGTTTGGCACAGCAGGAAACTTTGGGATGCCGTCCTTCCGTCATTCTCCGCCCTTTTTGTGACGCTTTTGCACGACGGGTTCCCGATGCGGACCTATGTTGCCCCTTGTGGTCTACCTCGCCTGACCTTGCCGTCGATGAGCTTCTTACTCCTGTTGAAACGCAGCTCGGTTTCCGCATCAGCATCTGGCCGTACCCATGAGTCGCCGTCTCCCAGTGCATGGGGTTTGTCGGCAGCGGGCAATCGTGGTGCCCGTTGAGTCTTGACGTCTCGATCTCTAGATGTCGCCCTCGAAGCTTACAGCTTGTCCGATGCAGATACCATGTCCCAAGCGTCAGTCGAAGGAAGGCAGAGATGTAAGATCGGGACAGGGCGAGGCAACACATTGTGCGAACTTGGCAAGCCCCGTCTGCCCTGTGCATCTTGCTTGCCCTCTTCTTTCTCTCCTACGACACTGCTCTCTCTAGCCGCGCCTGGGTGGAGTGTTGTTATACCGGGACTGGAATATTCCTGCATGGTTGCCATACTCTGTGCCACTCTACTTGGGCCATTCTGAGCCTATGACGGCTAGAAATTTCCCGAAGTCAATGCTTATATCCGATGGATTCTTGCACACTGACGTGCCACTACACGATAGACGCGACCTAACGGCCTTCTGTCAACCTCAGGTCGTGCGACGGACTGGCTTTGCTCCAGGCTGCATGTCTCGCAAAAAAGGTGAGCTTGTTTCCACCTTACTAACGATTCTTTGATGGCTGGTAGTGCCAACCGAGCTCACAGCACGCGGCGCGGCCATAGCAAAGGATAGAAGTCCCTCGACAAACGGGGGATACAGGTCCTGTAACTAGGTCATTGCGGCTGCGGACCGTTGGTCGACCTGCGACATCTTCACCAGGATCGTTCGAGAGCTCGATCCTCGCCTGGCTCTTATGTGGCCATATACCTTCATCTCGAAGCGTGACGTCAACCACTTCGCCGCTCGCAGCTGGCCTGCCTGACATTCTCTGCTCCCCTCCGGTCCATCCGGTAGTATCCGATCCTCCTGGTTGACTGAGATGGAAGAGACGTGTCTCATTCATCCCCGTTTGCCACGCGCTTTGGCCATGTCCTGAGCTTCTTGGATGGGGCCGGTCCACCATGGAGACGGGTGGCTGCAGAAGTCATAACGGCTGGAACGCCACGCATAGCTATTGCCAGGGGTGATTGTTGACTCGAGACATGTGGCCCGAATGCCTAATTTGAGCTCTTTGAGCTTTCTCTCAGTCACGGAGCTCACCGTGCAAATCCGGGAGTACAGCAAAGCTGCTCCTCCAACGGCTCGGCCTTCTATGCCGATTTGTCATTTGTCCGATCCGGCTAACGGTCGTCCTTTTGCAACTTGACTTAGAGTTGTGTGGCTTCTCTTGACCGGCATCGTGACGTCGTCTCACGTGGCTTCTGTCTCGCTGAGCTCTGGCGTGGAAGGACTGTCGACGTGCCAGTACAGACAGGGGTGCTCTGTTACTAGCTCCTTCGAGTTGAGGTAAGAGAATGGTCCACAAGTCGACCACAACCTCTGTGTCTCCTTCTATCGGGCATTTTTATGTTGGCCCGTACAAGGTCAAGGCCCGTGGGGAAAACAAGGCTCGATGCGGTGACAGCTGCACAGGACACACGCCCTCAAGCCACGGCTAGGCTGCAGAAGTACATTACGGTGTCAAATCTGGCCTTCTAGAACAACCTTTCGAACGCTCTTTCAGTGCCAGCTGTCTCTCTAGGCGAGGCCAGCGGGTATGCACAGCTGAACATGCTTCTTTGCAGAGAAGCGGTAGAGAAGCTTCTCAGCCAGAATGGCGGTCAGGGCGAGACATGCATTCTACGGGGCTGGTGCTAGCTTTGCTGTTGCTCGAGGGATCCATCGGGTCTGCAGACTTGACCGGTCATCAGGAGAGAAGTGATGAATCCAGTACGGGACCCTGGTCTCTGTACGGCAGAAGCAGCGCAGCACCACGTCTTCCCAGCTCACACTGCCTTCAACGCCCCACGCTTGGGTGACCATTGGCCGTGAGTGACCACGTGTGTCGAGTCAAACTCTCAGTCTTCAACAGGGTATCTGGCGATCCAGCTCTTCTTCCTTAGCATTTCTTTGTCCTACAGTCGTCAACAGACCAGGCTAGCTTCAGAGACCCAGATGGAACCCTCCTGCAGCCTTCCGACGGTCTGACTTCTGTCGAAAGGGCCCGCCATGTATTCCTAAACAAACCAATCACCTGTTTGGTCCGTTCCCGGAGCGTTATTTGCTCGGTGTCAAACTCATTTGTGGTCCTCAGGGCCTTTCTAGCCACAGAGCTGCTGCGTCATGCAGTCGCCTGTGATCACCCCTTTCGGGCTACTACCGGGCCCTGGTGGCATCCACTGAAACTCTGCGCTCTCGAAATCGAACCTTGGACTGTGTTTCCGTGGCCTCAGTGTTTACAGCCGCTAGTCTTGGAGCGATCTTGCCGGTAACAAGACACGAGGGAGGAGAAAGAGAGCAGCAGCAGGCGACGGGAAGACCTGCCGCGGAATCGTCTCGCATCTCGGCCATACTCCAGTCTAAGGAAACGACCCTTCCGTGCAGGAGATGAAGCAAGATAGAATCGAATCTCCCCATCCTTTTCTTGATTAAGCTGGGGCATATCCACCCATCAGCACCACGTTGGCTGAAGATATCACATCTGTCACTTTTGCTGAACTAGCGTGCCCACCTTGGTACGGTCATCTCATCACAACGCCGTCAGATATCGCGGAGTTGGGCCTTGCAGCAACTCGATAGCGAAAGAGCGGTGGGAGGATCAAACGGCACCCTGTTCTCTCACAGGTCGATTCCGAGACCGTGGCTACAAAGACCATCCTCCTCCGAGACCCGTGGATGACAACACAGCAACGCTTCGGAGCTGCCGAGCTGCAGGACATTGCATAACTGGCTTCCAGAAGTGAAAGAAGCTGTTCTTGGTTCCTTGTCCCTGGACCGCCAGAGAGTGACCCCCAGCCCAGCGAGGATTGCAGGCTTGTTGACCAACTTTGTTGTTTGCCCGGCAAGAGGCTCGGCGGTTGTTTCCCCCCGGTTCTCGTTCCATCTGCAAGCGGTGTCTAGCTTTCTGGTTCATAAGCTCAGGCATCTGTCCGGTATATCCTCCGGAGAGGCTTCTCTCAGGACTTCCTCCGGTCCACTTCTCAGAATCATCCAAAAACACCTTGTGCACCCGAAATCCTGTTCCCGCGATGCTTTCGCTGGCTTCTATCCTGAACCCTGAGCCTCCAAGGCAGGCTGCTGGCTCCCATTTCTACTCACCTCCCGGATCGATCTCGCCGGGGTTCCCTTCTTTCCTCGGGAGGTCACCCCTTGCTGTCAAGCCGCCGGTGGTCGAGAACCACAGGATGCCGAAGGATCACCCGGGAATGTCCAAGTCCAAGGTCAAGGGAACTGTCAAGTTCTACCCCTTTGAGGACCTGGACGAGGATTCGCTACGCGAAGTGCGAAGGTTCCGCGTCACGCCGTTCGGAGGCATCCACAACAACTGTCGGCACATTCCATACAACAGTGGGAAGAAGGACTTCTTCGAGAAGACCGGTCGAGAGAGCTTTGAAGGTAAGGAGCACCACCCACCCATTGTCGCTTATTGCGAGACCATCTAGACGGACAGGTGCTGACCAAAAACTTACAGTCTTCCAATACACCTTCAAGTTGCCTAATGACGAGACGGAGTATGCTGTCATGTGGGATTACAACGTTGGGCTGGTCCGAATGACCCCCTTCTTCAAGTGCTGCAACTATCCCAAGGTACTTCTCACACCGACCTCTGTTCAACTCATAGCCTGAACTAACAACATTGCGCAGACAACGCCTGCCAAGATGTTGAACATGAACCCTGGACTCAGGGATATCACCCACAGCATAACAGGAGGGTCAATCATGGCTCAAGGTAAGCCTCAGCCACCAAGCAGTGATAATTTCGTCTTCTGTGTGCTTGACTGCTAACGACCCTGGCCCTCAGGATACTGGATGCCCTTCGCCTGTGCCAAAGCCGTGTGCGCCACATTCTGTCACCACATCTCGGGAGCGCTGATACCCATTTTCGGACCGCAGTTCCCATCGGAGTGCGTCCACCCAGACGCGCCAGACCACGGAAGGATGTGCATAGATCCGGCCACCGTGGCAGAGGCAGCCGTGGAGGCCGAAGACTTCCGAAGGCTGTACTCGGAACAAGCGGCCATGGCTGTGCCTGTCACCAGCCCACGCCATAACCAGCAACAACGTCGAACCAACAACAACCAACAAAACCGTGTGCACCGAGCCTACAATAACCGCTCCCCCTACCAAAGCCGCCAGCATTTTGGAGGCGGCAGGCTGCCGGACAGCCCCTACGGCACCGACACGGAAGAGTACGACGGATATTCCGGCCCCGAGACCGGCGGCGACGCGGATCTCTACCGCTACCACCACCCGAATCCCCAATACCCCAACACCACCGTCCCGAGCTACCGAGCAGTCCATACACAACCACCACCCCCAACCTCCTCAGGGTGGAGGGCAGCGAACAAGCAACAGCACCCACCACACTCTCGCTACCAAGTTTCTTCCGACCGCCACCTCTCCTTCCTCCCCGGCGGCTCGCAGGCTAGTTCTGGAGACCAGCAGCAATACGACCACTCCAACAACGCCAACCCCTTCCTCAGCGCCCTGCCCCGTCTCACGGAACAGACACCCCAATCCTCTCCCTCCCAACCAACAAGGCCTTACCTCCCTGCCGTCCAACCCCGGCACTGCAACACGCCCGCCGCGCATCACTTGCTCTCTGCCGCCGCGGTGCAGTTTGGCACAAACCCGGTGGTGGCCGCGCCGCCGACGCCGGTCATGTCGCCCAAGCGACCGCGGGGTGCCCTCGAGCCGGCAGAGACAACAGACCAAGACTACGACGGCGGAGAGAGCCACGTCGGCGGCAGCCCTACTACCTCACGAGGGGGCGAGGGAGAGTACCAACTCCATCGTCATCACCAGCACAGCAGGTCCGACCTACAGCTGCCGCCCATCGGTGTGTCCGTTGCTGCTACGGTGGCTGAACGGAATGCCGCGCTGTTGTTGATGAACCTTAGTGTAGCTGAGAGGCACGATGGCGGTGATAACAAGGACGATGGGGACAACAGGGAGAGCGAGAACAAGCCAGCCAATGAGCCTGTACAGTGGGCGAGTTTCTTCAATGCTACGAGGGGGGGTGAGACGACTTGTCAGGGTGAGGAGCCGCCGGCGAAGAAGAAACGGAGGACTGTCTCTCTCTGACATCTGCTGCTGACGTGGAGGATTGTCTCGTGGTTATTGAGGAATGATTGCATGGTTGGTGTTCACAGGGTGGGCGGCGTTTCGTTTTGGGTTTTCTTGTGCTTGGTTTAGAAACTGGAGTCAGGGGTAGATGGAGGGATTATTGGGGATAGATAAAGGACCTTGATGCTTCACAGGATCAAGATAGGCAACGGCGGAGACGACGACTTCAACGTGTGGTGCCAAAAGCTCAAGATATCTAGTTAATGTGCAATTTTGAATGTTTTCCCGGGTATCTACCTCCCAGCCACGTTTCGTTATCCACGTCTATTCCAACCAGCTCACAATGCCATCCATTCTCTCCCCCAGCACGCTCAGTTAGGCGTCTTCTTCTCAAATGCCCTTTTAGCCTTGTGCTCCTTAACCCACTCCTCCGCCCTCGCCTTGGGCACGACAAAGATCTTGACCAACTCATCCACAACCTCGACGTTTCCTCCAGCCAGCATCTTCAACAGCGGCACCTTCCTCCCAATCTTCGCCAACCCACCACCCACAGTCTCAACATAGCACTCGACCCCGTTCACCGTGTACACGCCCTCCCGATCCCACGGCAGCGGGAAGACATACCGCAAATGCTGGTCCAGGGTCTCCGCCTCCCCAAAAGCCTTGATGAAATCGCTCTCCAGATGCAGGGGGTACAGCAACACAGTGGGGAACGTCAAACTACTCGTCGGGTCCGCGGGGTCGGGGACAAGCCTGACCTTCGCATCCTCCATCTCGGGCGGCTGCTCCGTCTCGCGCATCCTGATAGCCCTGGCCTTAATCGCCGCCCGGAGCGTCATCGTCTCTTTCCTCTCCCTGGCGACCCTCTCGTCCTCCTTTCTCTTCTTCTCCGCCAACTCCTCGCCCTTCCGGGTGATCTCGTCCCTCAACCCCTTGAGCGCCGCATTCTTGGGGTCCACCACGAGGCCCCTAACAACAGCGTCCTCCGCCTCCTCCACCCGGCCGAGCTTGAGCAACGCCCTTCCCGAGCGGTAATACGCCTTCACATTCCCCGCATTCAACCTCAGCGCCCCCGCGCAATCCAGCGTCGCGGACCGGAAATTGCCCAGCTCCAGGTGACACGCCGCGCGGTTGACATACATCGTCTCCAACATCTTCTTTTCCCTCTCCACCTCCCCGGGCTCGTCGCTCGACCCCTCGTGCGTCTCGGTCTGCACGCTCGGCAAGCCCTTGGCCCGCCTCCTCTCCTCCGTAGCAACGATGGCTATCCCCTTGGAGTAGAACTCCTTGGCGTCGGACCACTTCCGCGCCTGGAAGCACTCGTTGCCCTGCTCCTTGAAGTTGGTCGCGTTCTCCAGGGGCGTGCCGTCGTAGGCTAGCGCTTGGAGGGCGGCGACGTCGTCGTTTTCTTCTAGCTCGGTCATGAAGAGCGGGGATTTGTTGAGCTCGGCCATAGTTTCTTCGAAGGACTTGCCTGCCATGGCTGCTAACCCCGGAGGTAGCTGGGGGGCGAAGGGTTCTTGGGGTTGAGAGGGGGTTGCGCCATGTTGGTTGAGGGAGAGGCGCTGAGACGCTTGGAGGAGGAGGTCGTCCATTTTTGCAGGCTTGGGTTGGGTTTGTGGCTGGTCTTGTGGTGTGTAATGGTGCGTATTGAATGTGTATTGGTTTCGGAAAACCGTTGCTAGGTACTCTTCCTACTGTTGACTTGGTGATGAGTGAGCGTGGTGTTGAGTTTGTGTGAGGTGAAAGTGTGGCAATGTGGGGCCGGCGTAAGGAAACTTACAGGTTTTCCTTCGACAGTTTTCTCTCATGATCTTCGCTATTTCTTGTTGATCCAAGATGCCCTGCTTTCACCTCAGGGATCAATTGTTGCATTGACCGTTCAAAATGTACTACATGAAACCAGAGGGTACAGAATGTTTTGTTAGAAATTTTGTTGATTTTATTCACTATGCTCAGGGGCTTGTCCCAGCAGAGCAGCCAATGATACAGAAGAACTTGGGCGAAGATGAGTCCCCGGTTGCATACGACTTCCCGCCGCCACTACTTCTTCGGGATGCCCTTCTTCTGCTTCAAGCGACGTTCTAAAGTCAAAGAACGGCATCCCGCAGAAGAAATGGCGATGGGAAATCTTATGTACCCTGGGACTCATCTTCACGGCCACACCTTCGTTAGATAACCACGGCCCGAATAGACTCCTTCCGTATACCCAACGCCATGCTCGCTTGAAAGTCCAAGACGCGCCAAAGATGCAAAAACCAACGCCATGCCAACCGTGTATATCCCAGAAAGACACCTTGACCATCCACATTACACCTTTGTATGCTGTATGTACACCACATCTCGCACCATATATAGCCGCCCCATTTCGTCCGTCAATCCTCGTGATGATCGTCACTGTCGCCGAAAGGCGTAACAGTCCTCGCTTTCGGCGGTACCACTCCCGCCTCGCCGCTCTCGTCCCGCCCACGTATCCGCTTCACCTGGAAGCACTGTATCGCACCTACCACGGCGACGACGGCACTACCGTACCACGCCAGCGCGGTGCAGTCCATGCGCTTCCCGATGGTGTAGAGGTACCCGGCAATGGGAGGTGCCACCATGCGGCACGCCGCTCCGGCGCTGGCCGCCATGCCATTGACCTTGCCCAGGACCGAGGGCGTCGGCGTCGCCTCCTTGATGAGAATAAGGAGGAGCGGGTAGACCAAAATGGAAAAGATGTTCCTGACCGTTAGGCAGAGGTAGATGGCCGGGTAGATGAGGGATTCCGGCACGTATAGCAGGTACGGCATCATCACGTAGACGACCGGGTGGAGGACCGTGACCAGAATGAAGAGCCGGTAGACACCGATGCGGGCCGCGGCGAAGGGGAAGATGACTGCCTGGACAAAGAGTGCGATGACGCCGTTGACGGCCATAATCATGCCAACGGCCCGTAGGGAGAGGCCCAGTCCGCCTGGCGAGTAGAAGGGGTTCAACGGATTGAGAGGCTCGCTCATCAGGTAGGGGATGATGCCTCCTTGTCGAACCCGGTCATCCTCGAAGAAAATAGGCAACAGGTGATCGAAAGACATCGAGTGGTAGGTGAAGATGGAGAGAGCCAATACAACAGACATGATCCGCTTGCAGAAGATGTTGGCGGAAGTCGGCTTTTCCGACTCGGCGGTCCATGTCCTGGCGAGGCCCGCGCCGTCGGGGTTCTTGAGCTTGATGGATCCGTAGTTCTCGTCCCGCAGGTCTACTGCAGGTCTCTTGATAGCATCGGAGGTCTCCAGTAGGGGGGTTTCCTCGGACACGAAGGCGTTCTGGACAGGCGGGGACACACCTGGCTGCATATCGGGATGCGTCTCCTCGAGCAGAAAGTAACCGAGCAGGATGCTAACCAGAAGGAGGCCGGCGCAGATCAGGTTCGGCAGGAGGTAGGGGAACGTGTCGAAGAGCGATCCCTTCGGAAACAGATGCGGGAAAGAGTCGTGGGGATCGGCAAAGGTTCCGCCTATGGCCGGGCCAATTATGGTTCCGATGCTCCAAACGAAGGGCATGATCGAGTATGCCTTGGGCTCGTGCTCAGGCTTCGAGACCAGCTCGCCGACCATGGTCTGTATTACACCTATGTTTCCATTGAGTAAGCCACCCAGGCACCGACCGACGAGAGCCAGCCAGAGGTTCGAGGCAAAGCCAACCATGACCATGCTGAACATGGTGCCCACGCATCCCAGCAGCAGGACGGGCTTGCGGCCGATGCGATCTGACAAACCACCCCAGTACATGCCCATCACGGCCTCCGCAAGGGAGAAGCTCGAGATGAGCAGACCGGCGTAGAATGAGGCGTCATCTTCGTCGCCGATTTGGAACCTCTTGATCAGGGCCCAGGCATAGGGGAAGATGGAGGTGAGGGCAATGGGTTCGGCGAGACGGACGATGGCTGTACCGAAGTGTTAGTATCTTGTCTCTTTTGTGTTGTGTCCGAGTAAACAGGGCGAGGAGGCATCTTACCAAGTAAGAAAAGCTGAACGGTGGGAAAGTCGTCTGGGTTGCGTTGTCTTCTCTGACTTGTTAGAGTCATGGCCTCTAAGTGTGGTCTATTTCTTACGACTTTCGACACAGATCGGGCCTTGACAAGAATTTGTTTGACTCGGGACAAGAAGGCTTATGTGTCGAGCTGTGTGTCTCGTGTGCAGTGTCTCGGCTCAATGCGTAGGTGGCGCGCGAGCGGTGAGCAAGCACTTGCCTTGGCGTGAGGTTCGCAAGGGATATTGGAGCGGCAGGCCGTTGAAGAATGGCGGGGGCAACGGGAAGAAGGAATGAAGAAAAAGATTATGAGACACAGGACGCGGCAAGAAAGAAGAAATACCAATGTAGATATTTACACGTTCGGGTATAAGTGGAGAAACCGGTGGGGGAGTTTTCTGGTTATCTCGTGCGAAAGAAAAACATAGAAACACCGGAAGGCCGGTCCTCGCCGATGTATGGATAGAACCTACCTTGATGGTGTGTGTGCAGGGTGTGGCAGAGCGGGAGCTGCAGAAGGTGGAGGCAAAGGGGAGAGAAGGGGTTGCATATCCGGGCCAGACCGGGCCAAAGACACCACCAGAAGCGGCAAGCATCACCCTCACTCCGGCACACCGCAGCGTCGTCACCAGTGCTGTGCATGCAGCACGGCTTCTCTCACCTACATCGGAGGTTGAAGCAGTGCCAAAGCTTGCACACCACACCTGGGCTTCCAGACACCGCAAGTTGTCGCCTTGTCCCCCAGTGTCCCCCAGTGTCCCCCTATGGAGGAGATTCCGGATAGTCGTACATCGGACGACCAGGAGTGTCGGATATCGTGTTCAACATTGCTCCACAGAAGCCGAGTTAACCCTCTAAAGGCTGGAGAATCCATCACAGCGGTAGATTCGAATATTCGCCGGTGATGGAACGTGGTGTCGTTGATCTGAGCAGCTGTGCTACAGCCAACCGGCCAGACCACGGTGGCCCGGGTGGTTTGTCGCAGTGTGTGAATTCTTTTGAGCATCACATCGCTTCGAGAAATGTCCGGCTCTTGACCGAATCATCAGAGGAATTGACCAATCATGTGCCCATGTGCATCGATATATGTGGAGACTTTTGCTTTTCGTTTAATCATCGAAACCCATGATTCGCCCGTCAACCGCTCCATCTGGTTTGTCCATCTGACCTTCCGCTCTTTTCCAGGCTGTGTTGGTCTAGTCCTGTGCCGGTATCCATCACCATTCTCGCATTGTGGTATCGCCGACACAATAGTTGACCTGTTCCTCGCAGCTGTCGTGGAGATGGATGGGGAGAGCGGTCAGCAGCCCCTGTCGGATGAAGCCCTCTGACCATCCTTCTCGCCTCCATGAAGCGTTCGCGTTAGACGGATCCGGGGTTCTGCCAATATCGTTCGAGACAGACCACTGAGAAGATGGTGGTTGCAGCCGGGTACAGGCGATCAGGTCGATCAAGCACAACCTGCACTGCCGACGGCGCAGCTCAATCTGAGCTGTCGCCGACACCGGTGGCGACTTGGTATGATCTGTACGACGATAGCTATCATTGTCTTTTCTCCAAGCCGCCGTTGGCCCGCCGTTGGCGTTCTCGAGCCCAGCATCTTGTCTCGGTCGTACCAGAACGTCACCCGTGTTATGTGGTCTTGGTCTTGACCAAAATCTCACCGACAAGCCTCGAGCCGGCTGGAGATTATCTTATCAAGTTGCAGCAACCTGCAGCGCTTCACCACAAAGGCGGCTTGTATACCGCCTCGAGGTGCATATGCAAGGCTGCTTTGCATGCATAACGTACGTCTCTTGCTCCTGAACCCTGAACCTGTTAGCCAGTGCTCGCTCACCGTTGAGTCGTTGACGAAGGTGGCTATCTCAAGCCTGTAGGATCTCATTCCGCTTCATATCTTCCATTTTCTTCCGTCGACCGAAAGTAGGATAGCCGTTACATTCGGTCCTTTGCTATTTTCCGCAGTATGTGCGCTGATCAGAGGGTTCGAGATAGTTCAGCAGAGTTGCTGTGCTGCCCAGGCACACATGCGTCTGGAGGGTTCGGCCAAACATGGCTTCATCTACGGTCGGCATGCAGAAAAAATCCGTGTATGGCTTCACTGCCACATAGCCAATTGCTGCAAGATCGATCGTCGTTTCAGAAAGAAAACTTGCAGTAGCAGGCGTCTTGCCGTCTCTTATTTCAACGTTGGACGTGGGCGAAGCCGTGGGGGGCATGGGGTTAGCCGAAAGAGCCTCATGATGCTATCCAGACTAGGGATGGCGAAACGTTCACTATGGCGTCTCTCATTCGCTTGCTGCTCCGGGGAAATTTTCGGGTCTGGCTTGCCGTCACTTGAAGCAAACCTTTGTCCTGGTTTTTTTTACCGGTTTGAGACCTGTAGTCTCCAAGAGAAGGCTGCTCTTGACCGAGTCCGTAATGCTGTCAGCTTTGGCGTCATCATTTTTTGATAAGAAGACGCCGCGCACATCTGCTGGGCTGGAGTCGGTCTTTCCATCGACCGGTCTAGGAGCCGTCCTTGGGTTGTCTGTCTCCTTATCTTCTGGGCCACTTGTGCAAAGCATAGTGATGGTAGCATGATCGTCACATGTTGATTGCTCGGAGTAAGATGGTTGTCATGGACAAATTGTCATTTGCAGACACTGGACATTGCCCTGTCTGCTCTGGTCCGCAGTATCGTTCATGTGCCACTTCAGCCACGGGTTTCGAGTACGGACATTCATTGGATATTGGAGTGGTATAGCTCAGTGATCAGGGGCGTCCGTACAGTGGCTTGTGTCTGGAGCGTAGATGCTGGTGAGAAGATTGAACTCCACCGGGAACTCAAGGGGTAGGACTGTCTGGCTGAACGGCCTCTCTCACTCTATTCTTATAATTTTTCTGGCTCGAACTGCACTCGCACAGCTCGCTGCAGCAGACCATGTCGAACTCCTTACTTAGCATAAGTCATCGATGAGGCAGCCAAAAAACATCGTAGTCCACCACCGAGAATCCAACCAGTATTTCATTCAGACGAACGGCATATCAGCCCTTCTTCTGCAGTAAGCTCTGTAGGCATTGCCCCATGCCAACATGAAGGCCATTGAATGGCGTTGGCCCGAAGTCGGCCATATCCAGGAGCTAGACCATGGAAGCCAAAATAGGATGGAAAAACATAGGCACACCACCCATAAATCAAACAAAAAAGCTCACCGGGCAACCCCCAGGGTGCCCGGCTACGAAACCTTTGGGAATTCATACCCTAGAGGTTTACTCCGTACTGTATTCACTGTTCTGCGGTTTCGCATCCACGAGGGATCGAACCCACAACCTAGACGTCTGTTGGGAGAGCAGTCTATCAGGATGTTGGTGGGCACGTGGACTTTATACCACTGAGCCATTGTTGAGCCTGTTGGCTGATATAGTCCCGCCAAACTTGGTATCAAATCCCACCGCACTGTGCCTTCACTTTGGAGCTTCAAGGTGAATGATGCCTCGCAGACTCTCTATTGCTTCAAACACAGCCACAAAATTCTACATCTACCTTACTCGAACAACTTCCCCAAAGCACCCAACTCGACATTTCCCCCCGAAAACACAACCCCCAAATCCCACCCCTCCTCTCCGGCCTCCCTCTCCACCATCTCCCTAAAATCCTCATTGTACAACGCCACAGCAAGCGGCACGACAGCGCTCGGCTCAACCACAATCTTCATCCGTTCATACACCAGCCGTAGCGCCCGTTTGATCTCCTCCTCCGTAACATTGTAAAACCCGCTCACGAGCTTCCTCTCGTATATAATCCCCCAAGGTACCCTCCCAACCGGCGTCCTCAGCCCGTCCGCAATCGTCAGGCTACTGACCTTCTCCACCCTCTGCCCCGAATAATACCCCCTCATCCCATCGTCGGCACCGCCGAACTCCGGCTCGCTGCCAAACACCCTAATCCCCGTCCCCTCCGCCGACAACGCGACGCCGGATAACATCCCCCCTCCCCCGCAGGGGGCGACGATGGCGTCCAGCCCCTTCGAGCAACCGAGCTCGACGACTTGCTCCTGGAGTTCTAGCCCCAGCGTGCCCTGGCCCAGGACGATGTCCGGGTGGTCGTAGGGCGGGACGAGGCGCGCGCCCGTGTCGGCTATGACTTTTTCGGTGACGGCCTCGCGCTCGACCGAGGTGGAGCCGGAGAAGATGATCTCGGCGCCGTAGTCTCGCGTGGCGGCTATCTTGGGCGGGGCGGAGATGGTGGGCATCACGATGTAGGCTTTTATGTTGTTCGTGCGGGCCGCGAGGGAGAGGGCTTGGGCGTGGTTGCCTGGGGTGGGAGTTAGTTGACATGTTGTTCGAGAGGAGTAGAGCAGACAAGATGTGGTGAAAGAAAATGGCTGAGGGGTTAGAGCACGGGGCAGAAACGTGGTAAGGACGGAACGAGGAAAACTGAGCAGCTCGGTCTGCCTGATGGCGTGTTGACAGCTCCATTGGCTTCAGCCGGTGACAGTGACCGAACAGCAACCCTGCCATTGAGACTTCAGTCACTGGCTTCACTCCACGCGCCCATGATCCATCTGGACGTCCTCACCCCAAGGCAGAGCATTGTACACGCAAAACCTCCGCCAAGGCCCTCTCCCAGTCCCAGTGTCATCTTCTGTCCTTCAATTCTTTGCTCCCCCCTCTCCGGCCCTCATCACCCCTCTTCCACCGGCCTGGCATGCCACAGCGCAGGCCTTCCTTACAACGCCTTCTCACACATGCATTCTCCTCGGTCCTTTTGGCCCTCCCCCCCTTCCCATCCCCTTCCACACACCCTCGACACTCGGTGCAGTGAAAGTGAAAAGAACAAGGAACAAAACAAGAAACTCACCACTACTATGCGTAACAACCCCCCTCCCCCGTCCCCCACCCTCCTCCCACCCGGGCTCCTGCTTCATCCGCTCAATAGCATGAAACGCGCCGCGTGCCTTGAAAGCGCCGATCTTCTGGAAGTTCTCGCACTTGAACCACAGCCTCAACTTGGGCTTTGCCGCGGTTCTCCGACCTTGCCATCTCGTCCCCTCCAGAGTGGAAGCGGACTGAGGGGTGGAGGCGAGGTCGTTGATGTAACTGTTCGTCAGCACCGGGGTGCGGTGGACGTAGGGTTTGATCAGGGCGTGCGCGGCGACGACGCTGGGGCGGGTTAGAGGGGGGGAGGTGGTGGGGTCTGCCATTGTTGATTGAGGAGGAATGGCCAAGGGGAGGTTAGTGAGGTGTAGAGGGAGGTAAGGAACGTTGAGCGTTTATAGGTAGTAAATGGTAAATCACGTATGCCTCGGCTGGCGGACCTCAGTTCCTAATCGTGTCGAGCAAAGGCGCAGAAATTCGTAGATACTTCGTACAGTCACATCGAATGAGGGGCGCGCCAGTCATCAAGTATCTCCGTTATCGGAACAGCGACCGTCATTCACCGTCAAAAGCCAAGGGGGCAAAGAAGGAGTAGGTAGATAGTAATGAATTGGAATTGCGACGGGGAATCATAACGACTGAAGCAAATAAGCAGATGTTGGTGACCTTGTCGCGCCTCCTCTTAAAGCTGAGTGCCGTGTGTGTGGAGGTAGTGACCGGGCCCTCAAAATGGGCAGAGAAGAGAACCAAACTTTTGGTACCGAGTCGCCGCAGATTCCCGCGCAGAACCCCCAGATCTTTATAAGTACAGAAAGCTTCGTCCATTAACACCTGTGCCTGACCCCTTCAACGTCCATGTCTCGAGAGTGGAACACTCTACTTGGTGTTCTCGGGGCGGAGGGAGCTGGAGAAAGATATGAGTCAGTTAAAATGTTCACGAAAGGAAAATGTGCTTGGAGCAAGGCAACTCACCGGACAGCCTTGCCAGCCCTCCAGATCTCCAGGTTCCGGATCTCCTCCATCTCGGCCTCGTACTTCTCGCGGTAGTCGGGGGCGCTGTTGTACTCGAGCGAGCGCTTGGTCTCGGAGCCATCCTTGACGGCGTCGTAGAGGCTGTTGAAGACGGGCTTGAGGGCGTCCTTGAACTTGGGGGTCCAGTCGATGGCACCGCGGCGGGCGGTGGTGGAGCAGGCCTCGAACATCCAGTCCATGCCGTTGGCACCGATCAGGGGGTACAGAGACTGGGTGGCCTCCTCGACGGTCTCGTTGAAGGCCTCGCTGGGGCTGTGGCCGCGCTCACGGAGAACCTCGTACTGGGCGAGGAACATGCCGTGGATGCCGCCCATGAGGCAGCCGCGCTCGCCGTACAGGTCGGAGTAGACCTCCTTCTCGAAGGTGGTCTCGTAGAGGTAGCCGGAGCCGATGGCAACGCCGAGAGCGATGGCCTTCTCCTTGGCCTTGCCGGTGACGTCCTGGTAGACGGCGAAAGAGGAGTTGATGCCGCGGCCCTCACGGAAGAGGGAGCGGACGGTGCGGCCGGAACCCTTGGGGGCGCAGAGGATGACATCGACGTCCTTGGGGACCTCGACGTGGGTGAGGTCCTTGAAGACGGGGGAGAAGCCGTGGGAGAAGTAGAGGGTCTTGTACTGTTAGCATGTGTTTGCCTTTTCTATCGAGCGTGGTTTGACATACCTTGCCCTTGGTGATCTGGGGCTTGATAGCGGGCCAGGTCTCGGACTGGGCAGCATCGGAGAGCAGGTTCATGACGATGGTACCGCGGCCGATGGCCTCATCGACCTCGAACAGGTTCTTGCCGGCAACCCAGCCATCCTGCTCAGCATCCTTCCACGACTTGCCGTTCTTCCGGACTCCGATGATGACGTTGAGCCCGTTGTCACGGAGGTTGAGGCCCTGACCGTGACCCTGCGAGCCGTAGCCGATCAGAGCAAGGGTGTCGTTCTTGAAGTAGTCCTGCGCATGCTTGTTAGTCTGCCTGTATACGCATCGTGAAATAGCTGCATTTCGACGCATGACTCACCAAGAGCTTCTCCTTGGGCCAGTCCTCACGCTCTATAATCCGGGAAAAAGACACGAGTCAGCAAATTGCAAGGTTATTGCCGGGGCAATCAATGTAACCCCGGAACAATCTGGAGATTGATTCAACGACGCACCGTAGACATCCTCCTTCGAGCCAGCGAAGTCGATGGTCTTGACGCCGCGGACCTGCTGCTGGGGAGCGGCAGAAGTGCGAGCAGCGGCGACGGTAGCGCGGATGGCACCGGCGGCAGCGACGAAGCTGCGCGTCTGGACGGCGGGAGCAGCCAATTGGCGGGCCAATGGCGAGCGCAGAGCGCGGGAGAAGCTTCTTGAGGCCATTTTTCGAGATGTGAGATTGAGCGGAGAGGGGTCAGTGAAGAGTCGTAAAGGGAGGGGATTTGGATGTGCGAAGCTGCGAAGGTTATAAACTTCAGTCACAACCACGCAATTCGAATTTTTCGTCTGAGAGAGCTACCGACTTCGGTGCCCTTGGCCAGAGCTCCGTGTGGAATTATGTGGACCCTAGACTAACAGGTGCGCTGTGGTTGGCCAGCCACAACCCCAGAATGCAGGACTCCGCGCTAACTCGGCGCTAGTACCCATCAGGCGAGGTAGAGTTACGAGCCGAAATGTGGGGGGAGGGCCGATATCCCGCCTTTCGGGGCCAGAAGCTTGGTTGAGTCACGGACTGACAGAGGTAGCGGTACCGATGACCGGTCACCGGTGAGACGGAGATGGAATACGCTCTCCTTACCTTCTGCATTGGTACAAGCATTGCATTGGCGTTGGGATATCCAGATGTTTGAACTGGAGTATCTCTCAATGTCTGTCCGCTACCGGTCAACCAAGGAGCCTGATACTGACTCGCAGTGACCTCTGACGCCATCCCTCAGGGCAACCAACAAACCCTTTCGGGGGAGCGCTCTGAATAGGAAATACCCGAGTGTAAACCATATAACTCAAAGTGCATTCGCTGTTTTGGGTCTCCTAACGTGACCTCGTAAGAATCATAAACATGAACGCCAGAAGATCTCTCGCATCTATGCCTCTATCCATGCTCCGTGCCTGTGCCGTCGAATTCTCGTCCATGTGAGAACTTCGTCCACTTCCACCCCAAGCCAGACAGCTGTCCGGTGCAGGATGCTGCCACTCAGCGAGCATCTATCAACTCCAGCTTTCCCTGTCCACGAGCACCAGCCTCGGGTGTCTCTCCGTGACAGTCCGCCTTCAGCTGCAGAAAACCTGACCATCGTCCCCTTCTCCCAGCAGCCATAAGAAGGGCAGTTGTCAGCATCCTCTCCCATAGCCGAAGTAAACTATCTCGGCTCCGGAGGTGTATCCCTTCAGTCACCTACTCCCCACGCCCATCCCCTACTTCATAACAACATCAAACGTCTGCCCCCTCACAACCCCACCCTTCATTGCCGACCTAACATTTCTTCTGAACCCGTCGCGATAATTCCTCAGATCCTCCGCGGCCTCCTTATTCAGCGGGTCACTCGCGTTCGGCTCCAAGAAAAGAAACTGAAGCCCGACAATCACAGCGTTCAGGTTCAGCACGGGCTTCCAGTCCTCCCGCAGGATATTCAGACACACTTTTCCCTCGAGGTCGATGTTGGGGTGGTAGATCTTCTCGCGGCACAGTACCTTTGGGGGCTCGTGCGGGAAGTTGGGCGTGATGTTGAAGGTGAAGCTGAAGTGCCCGCCCTTGTACATGCCCTCGTCGGGCTCGATGTGCAGGATGAAGGAGAGGATGTTGTCCGGGTCGGGGAACTCGGTGCGCATCGTGCTGCCTAGGGAGAGCTCGGAGAGGTCTGGACGGGAGCACAGGTTAGCAAGAAACACTTGAGGGGAAAGGTAGAGACGTTTGGGAAGAGGGACTGTAAGAGGCGGTACCTTTTTGCACTCGTAGTTGGGCGGCCGTGACCTTCTTCTTCTTGCCGCCTGCCGCGCCCTCGGCGTTCTCGGCCTTTTGCTGCTCTTTTTTCTGGTAGATACAGTGTCAGTACAACATGTCGTGTAGAGGTCCGACGTCCGAAAGGCATACCATAGACCAAATCTTCAACATCTTGGCGGTTTGGCTGCGATCGTGCTATGTCAGAAAGTGGTGACGGTCGGGGACGGGATGGCGGGGTATCGCGAAATGCAAGGCGGAAGATAAGCTTTCCACAAGAAAGCTCGTAGAACCAGGAGTTGGAGACGAGTAGAAGTTGGTTGTTTTGTCCAGGTATGACTCTAGGATAGTCAGGAACGCGAAAGCATGTGCAGGGAAGAAGAAGTGAAGGGATTATGCGAGCAGTTGGTGGTTAGAACGACGAGGTTGCCACCAACCTGGAAGTGTTGGACTTCCCGTTGCAGCCTGATGGCGGTTTGACTGTCGCAGATTCTAGCCTTGCGCTTTGCGCTTGCTAATCGGAGATAAAGACCGGACGCACGGGCCAGGCCGAAGGTCGGGATGACGAATTGGATGCGGCGTGTCTCCTTGCTTGGCAGGAACGATTGCATTTTGTCTCACGTGCTGGAACAATGGAACGGTCAAGACGGACTGGGAGGACTCATCTGGATTCATCTTGCGCACTTGCGGCAGGATTTCGCATGTCATTAAGTACGGTAACATGCTAATCATCGTGTCGTTGGCTAATCGTGGGATCTTAATCCCACCTTGCGGTACCGCGCTCCCATGCGTAATCCTGGAACAGGTGCAGGAGGTTCAGGTTTATTTCAGGACAGATGGATTCTTATCAAAAAGCTCGGGTTCATTACGCCTTTCCCCTCACCCAGTACTAACTTGAATACTAACAACTAATCTCTCATGCTGCAAAGTTCTGCGATATGCGCCGTAGCTGATGAATAACCTAATCCTCCAACCTAAGACCAGAACAAAGCAGCGAGAGGAAAGTGGAAAGACGCAAGTGTTCATGAGTTAATAGCGCAGCTATTAGCGTAGCAACAGTTTCCTTATCTCCTGGCAAAGCAGCACATGATGCCCGTCCGGCCGAGGAACCACAGGAAGCCCAGGAACCGGACGATGGACAGCCCAGCAGTCGCAAAGAGGAGGAACTTGAAGAACCAGGCCTGGCGGGCGGTGGCATCCTAAGTTCGACGTTAGTGTCAAGTGGTCAGAGCAAAAACAGGAAGAAAAGAACTTACACCAACGCCCATATTACTAAAGTTATCGCTCGTGATGCCCACCGCAAGCGCACAGTTGGAGAATAGCCACAGCACAACCAAGAACGTCCGGAACGACTTGTACGAGTCCTCCAGGTTCTTCGGCTCGGGCTTGTCGTCGGGCTTATACGGCGCCAGCGCCCTCCGCACGGTATCCTCAAACGTGGCATCGATGTCCTCCTGCGGCTTGTCCACCTCCTCGACTACGGCCTCGTCTTTATCGCCCTTGCTGATGTGTGCCGACGGGAGCGCCTCGGACTTGTCAGATCCCTTGGTGCCCCAGGTGACGTCGTGCCAGTTGTTGAAGGCGTACACCATCAGGATGTTGATGTAGGTGGACATGAGCAGGAGGTAGAAAGGGAACGAGTGGAACATGTGCCAGGGGTCGAGGTACATGAAGGACGCGAGGAAGTAGAGGCCGTAGATCGTCACGAGGGCGACGAGGATGACGCCGGCCGACGAGGTGCCGCCGAAGAGGGAGGCGACCGCGTCGTGCGCGTTGTCAAAGTTGATCTGCTCGTCTATTGGTTTAGTGAACGCCTGGGCCACCAGATAGCCGGAGAGGATCAGAATGTAGGTCTGGATCAGGGAGAAGACGCCGAAGGAGGTAATGTAGGTGTACTTGGAGCCTTTGGGCCGATTGCCGAGGGCGAGGATGAACTGCAGGATGACGAAGGCGAGGTAGATGTACTTCAGCGCCGCATTGAAGTAGGGGGTGGCGGTATCGCCGAACGGCCAGCCGTGGTGCTCGGCCGAGGTTTCGGACGGGGTCTTGGGGATGCCGACGAGATCCATGATGACGGTCGTGGTGAGCCAGTAGGAAGCGAGGGAGAACCAGGTGAAGATGAGGTTGAGGAAGTTGTAGATCAGCTGGACGTGGAAGAAGAACATGCGGATCAGGTTGTGGCCACTCTTGTACAGGCGTCCGAAGTGCATCAGCGCGTAGAGACTGGCGGCGAATGAACCATTGAGCCATCTACGACGCTGGCTGATGAACTCGGCGGCTCCCTCGGGCACATCCGTCTCGCCCTTGGCTGCTTTGATGTAGCTGAGATGCCACTTCTGGCCGGCCTTGGCCACGAGCTCGAAACAGAGGATACGATCCTCGGCCAAGAACATGTTCTTTTTGAAGATGTTCATTCCCTCGATGCCCTTCTTTCCGAGGAGCTTGGACAGCGTGTGGTCGCCATGGAAGTACTGTTCGAGCGGCCGGCCCATGATAGCCCTGAAGCGGTACGCGGAAAAGGCACCCGGCAGGACACTAACGTAGCCGAATGAACTCTCCAGCGGCTTGTCGAGGATGTTGGAGATTTTGTACTCGAAGTTTTGGACCGCGACCAGTGGATTGAGCAGCTTCTTGCCGCCCTTTTTGAGTGGTTAGTCGGGTCCACGAGGAAATAGAAGATGGAGGAGACAACATACCTTCCCCAGCATAGCGTGGATTTCACCGCAAGCTCCTCCCAGATCCTTGTCGTTGTAGAATCCCTCCCACAATGCCAACAGAGACTTGGGGCTGGGTTTGGTACCAGCATCGAGCAGGATGCAGACCTCGGGGTTCAGGATGCGACCGAAAGCATTGAAAAGCCAGCGGTGGGAGTTGATCTTCTTGCTGTTGTTCTGCTTCAGACAGAAGATGAACTGCACCGGGGGCAGTGTCTGAGCGCTGTCATCCATCGGGCGGATGAGCTGCTGCGAGGGGGTGACTGATAGTTGTGTGGTGTACTCGAAGATATGGGCAACGGTCGGCTGCCCGTTGACATCCTTCTTGATCACACCGTCCTGGTACACACCGATAGTCGCCAGGACATCGAGAACGTTCTTGTCCGTGTTGTCCAGACCGTCGAAGACCATGCACACTACAATCTTCTGCCACGCCGGGCCGCCCTTGTTCCAGAAGACCGACTTCTTGAGGTTCACAATATCCCGGATGTTCTGCATGACACCGTGGAGAGTGCGCGACAGGAGCATCTTGTCCTCGTTGTAGTACGTGATGGCGATCAGAAGCTCGGTGTGGCGGTTGTACATGCGGGGGCGCAAGTCGTAGCCGTTCTTCAGGGTGAACTCGTTGGGATCGCAGGTAGCAGCTGTGTACCGCATCTTGAGGAACTCCTCGCTGCTGGCCTCCTCGTCCCTGTACTTGGGCTGCACGGCATTGCGGATGGCGCTGGGAACCGGGTAGTCGATGCTCAGGACGGAGCCCTGGACAAGCTTGACCTTCCTGGTCGCGTAGCGCTTGAGACCGCCCGAGGGAGCAACGTTCGGCTGCTGGCGGGCCATCCAGCTGTCGTCGTCGTCCGTCTCCTGGCGGTATTGGCCGGGGGCTCCTCCATACTCCTGGTTGATGAAAGGCGGTGGTGTAGGACCTACACCGGCACCCGGGCGCGTGACGCCAGCATCAGGGGCGTAGCTCTCTGTGAGACTATAGGCGGAGTCTGGACGTTGGGGGGGCATGCCCGCGCCTAGGTGCTGGGGGTCATAGGAAGTCTGGTTGTTGTAGGGCCCCGTGTTCTGGTGTAGAAGGGAGCGCTCGGCCTCGTCATCGTAGTCGTCGACGCCGGGGTGTTGGGGATACTGGCGAGAGCAAAGGTTAGCTTTGGGCACGGGTATCTTGGGATGGGGGAGCTAGATGAAAGGTACTCACATGAGCCGGGTTAAGATCTTGCAGGTTGTGGCCCTCATCAAAATCTTGCGGTCCTCCGCCGCGACCTCCGTATGCCATGGCTGCAGCACGGCTCGGCGCCTGAAGGGGAAGAGAGTGAGGATGGGGATAGAAGGTGCGGGGAGGTTAAGGTCGATCGGACGGTTATTTTAAAGTTCTCGTCGATGCAAGTTGGATCTCTGCTAGTAATACCTATGTAGTCGTGGCCGCTAGGTGGCGTTTCTGGGACAAACGAAGGCGCCGTTGCTGAGGGAGATGCCGGTTGCAACGGAGAAACGGCCGAGGTGTTGATTTCAGTTTCAGCCTTAGATGAGCTCCAAGGTGAGAGAATGCTGAATGTGCAGATGCTGTAATGCTCAGGAACCCACTCCCGCCTGACTTCTAGTAGAGATGTAATTCTACACGTGTAGGGAAAATGCAAAAGTGGTATGTAGTAAAGGAACGCTCATTCACATCATGAAAGAGGTTTTCAAGAATCAAGGAGGTGACAGAGTTGACGTTTGTTTGGCTACTGGCTGCCGAGCGTCACTGGGTGTGGGTTTTGGGTGTGTGGCAGTACAATAGCAGGGGTCTGTTATGGTCTATGGAGGCCTTTGCAGGGGCTTCATTGGGACAATCTGGGGCATGTCGGCACTGAAAGAAGAGCCAAAACCAGGGCAAGCCAGCACACCAAGAGCATCCCCTATACGTCATCAGCCTCACGACTCTACCAACCTCGTAATGGGAAATTCCTCGCGCCGCTAGACCATTCCAGCTCAAACGCCGTCGATGCAGAGCCTCAGCTTGAGCACTTGTCACAATCTGAGAGCATTACAAGAACAGCACTGCGCAGCATCTGCTTCTCTTCAAACTAAGGTAATGCTCGTCTGTATGCACATCCCCATCATGACAAAGACACAGCACAGATCTCAGCAGCTGATCGACGTTCTAGTCTTTCAGATGGAACAACTTTGTCTCCACAGCGCTTCTCCCCCAGGCGCTACGGTTGGTCCGTGTCTTGCACGTTGAGACCCCTGAATGGCCCCTATCTTTTTAATCCACTACCTTTAATAGGATTTCGCATGTTAGTGTGGTAACGTGCTAATCGTCTCGTGGTCGGCTAATCGTGGAATCGTCCAATCGTCTGCTCAGGTACCGCGCTAACATGCGGGTGTTGAAGCGGAAACAGTGAAACAGGATCCACCCTTGAAACATCACGGGCACCTTACTTCGTATCTCTGTCTTTCATGAAGGCTCTGTTGTCCATATCCGTGTATGTGTTGCGGCAGCTGGCATCTGGCAAAAGAGAGGAGGCAAGCTCAGTTTTGCTCGTCAGAACGCAAGGCAACATGTGAGCCATCATGTCGCTTTGAGACATCTCAATCAGCGATGCCACCCACGACTCACCCGGTCTCGCAAATACGAGCCAGCTACTGGTTGCCACGACTGCCACTGCCACTGACATTCTGCAAAGTCCCAGCCACCTGACAACTGGCATTTCACCACTTCCACAGCATTCAGCAAAATAAATGCGAGACCAGTTCTCCCGACCTTTCCAGCGAGTCAACAAGTCTATGGCGGCCCGCATTGCTGGTCCTAAAATAGCTGGGCCTCTTTGTTCGCGCTGGAATGTTGCTGTTGAGTAAAAGAAATCAGAAACAACACGAGAATTGCAGCTTGCCTTGATCTGGCATGGATTCCCACTTGCACAGCCGCAATTCCAGTGCGACGGAGCACTTGGGAGGGCCGGGCCACGCGGCGGCTCCTCCACTTCTTGCACGTTACTTACGAATTCCGATGGTGCTCGCCGGAGGCCGGGACCACCGATACGGAGCCGGTGTTAAACTCTGATGGGTATTTCCGGAGGTCCTATACGCGGTCTTGACCTCTGGTTTGAGGATATCTCGAGATGTTGACATTGCTCCATCGTCAAGCCATGTTTAGCAGACCTCACCCCCGTCTGCAATATGAAAATTCGAGGTTCAGCGGACAACTGATGGTCGGTCGCCATCCACTCCTACAAAACATTTGAGATCGCATCGCTATCCGCATGCTGGACTTCATGCCTTAACACGGCTGCTTTGGAGCAGGTCCTGCTCGGCCATAGTCTCTAGTGGCGCTCAGGAGCAAGAAGGTCATGGTGTCCAACGCGGAGGCAATATCCAAGAGCATTTTCAGCTTCAAGCCCAATTGTCCAAGTCCAGTTGACCTCACGCTCAAAGTTCTTCTTGTTTCTGTCAGTTATCATTGACAGCTCTTGACATATTTTCTCATGACACGTTACCAGCGTCCCGAGTGAAGAGGCCTTCAATATCGGATTGAGAACTCTGCTTTAGCCGAACAGGGTCTGTCGATATAGCTCTTATTCCGGAACACTTCCGGGCCCCCAGTGAAGACCTCAACCGGGATGTGCTCGTCATAACACTTAGAATCCCCTGATCATAACAGGACCCCGAAGAAGCATCTCGCGAGCTGGACACGTCGACACGCGACAGTTCGACGCCTTCATATCAACAAGAGGCTTGAGGGCTTGACGCCATCACGGCCAGAGACCAATTGAACACCGTCAACACGGCCAAGTATCTCGCCAGCATCGACCCCGAACAGATGCTGAAGAATTTGGAGATGCAGGCTTCACGAGCCGTGACACACGTCTACTTTATGGCAGAGCATCACAAGAGATCTGATGTCATTCATTGTCGGTGTCGTTACAGAAAGCCACCAACTTCCACATGTGTTGAAACGTTTTCATCAATGACCGTTTATATTAACTGACAGCCATCCATCCCGCTTGAGAGAAAACTGGCGGGCAAACTTGGGTACTGGGAGAAAAGGGGGAGATCCCGATTCGGCGCACGTCTCTTCCTTCGAAATCAATGGAAACGGCAGAGAGTCGACAGAGCTTGGCAATCAGCGCATCAATGCGGGCGGAGAGGGTGCATGATTGATTGCTATTGCAGCCAGGACTCATAGCAGCACTCTAACTCTTGCCTGTGGGTGTCCCGCTTCATTCTTTGTTGAGGCTGGTTACATGTGTCCCGTGAAGAATGTTTGGAGTTGTTCTCCTCATCCCTTGCGGCTTGTTGCAGCAAGCCTCTTACAGGCACGGGCATGGAATTGACGCAATCCAGAACGGATCTGCACTTCTTCTGCACACTTTGCGCTCCCACACCTCTGTGAGTGATTGGATGGTGCGGGAGGAGCGCAAGGGCTGAGCTTATCTGAGATTATCGTCGTCTGCGTTCGCTAGGGGCGTCGAACCCTGCGTCACGCAGGCTTTGGAGAGTGCAGTTGTACAGCGGGAAACGGTTCCATGTGGTCATCCCGAACTTCTCTGATCTCGATCATCCCATCGTGCCTCGTGCGGTGATCTTTTGATCAAAATTGTAAGACGTTGAGATGGCTGCACATCATCTGCAACAAAGCAATGCCGTGCAGGTCCAGCCTTCAGGTGGCATCCAGTGCATCCAGTCAATGAGAGAGGGGAAACGATAAAGTGGTTACCAACAGGGCTGGTGGTGTCCCTCGCTCTATTCAAACCAATGAGAGTGATCCAGGACGTTTCGCTAAAGTGTCCGGGGTTCTGGAGTCCTGCTCCTACTGTGTAATTGTGGCGCTAGCCAGGGGACAAAGGTGGTCGTCCAAGTGGCTCCTTCCGCAAATGACAGGCCCGAACTCTGGGACGTGACTGTCCCTGCCGGTGCCCCGTAAAGACTCTGCGAGACCCAGTGCTGACGGTCCGGTTCCTGGATTTCTGGGCTTCTTTCTGTCACCTCACCTCCCGGCCGTCCGTCAGCGTCAGCTTCCATTGTTGTCGTCTCAACTGAGTTTCCCTCCCCATCACAACAGCGCCAGCCATCTATCTCCAGATTGACATAGTCGGATCCATTCACTTGGATTCACTTTTACTATATCGTTTATCGATTTATTCTCTCGTTCATTTATTGAGCTAGTCTCACTGTCCACTCGTTTTCATAAACCCCAAATCCACTCTGTGCGTTCATTCCACGGCGCTCGCGACTCAACATCCACCATCATATCCCTTTCTCCTGTCTCTCTTCGCGTCAAGCGTTTCAGCGTTCCGGATATCCATCAGCAACTGCTTCTTTCCGTGAACGACCAATATCGGGTTTCTAGTAACGACTTGTTCAACGACGTATTGCAAGTTCGAGGTTGGACAGTTGATCTGATCAGCATAAACCGATCGACAATCAAGCAAGGAAGTCAGACCGGACCCTTCAAGCCCACTCTCGTCGATCTCCAACATCCCGCTCAACCACCTGTGCCTGTTCATGGTCCAGTCTTAACGTCGACTCCCACATCATTGTTTGTCTGAAATACTACAAACATGACGACAACTCTCAACAGGGCTACGGGTAAGCGACATCGTTGATGGAGTGCTCACATGGCTATGCTAACCAGGCCGTCAGCCATCTTCGAACCGTCACTCGTGAAACGCGATTGCGTTCAGTGCGATACCACCAAGAAGCTCGTCTGTCCGTCGGACTGCAAGCCGAACGAGCAGTGCCAGTTTTACTACCCGACAAACTGCAATGAATGTGCAAGAGCATACTGCGCAGTCAGCGAGTCGTTACCCACACAAACACCGAGTTCGACCGGTGCGCCACCGAGCGCGGGAGCCATTGCCGGAGGAGTCATAGGCGGAGTGGTTGCCATCGCCGCCGTCACCTATCTGGTCTGGAGGTACTGCATCAAGACCAAGCGACAGCCGATCGAGCAGGAGGCATGGGATGAGGATCCGGATCAGAATGAGGCTGCCGCCGAGAAGGACTTTGCTCGGCGGAGAACACAGAGACAGTCGACACATACCGTCCACTCGATCGCATCGACGGTCCTCACTCGCGCCTCCAACATCATCCAGATCGCATATATCCCGGGTGTCACAAACCGCGCGACGCCAACCTCGCCAACTATTCTCGTCCCGCCTGTGCCGCCAATTCCGATTGCAGTCTCGCAAGCAAACACACCAAACAGCACCGACGACCAGCACTTCTTTGTCCTCGGAGACTCGCGCGACTCGACCTACTCCGCACTCTCCGGATACACCGACCGTACATCCTATGCTCGGACATCTTACGCTCCGAGGTCCAGCGTGGCGTCGACGATATACGGCAAGAACGCTGTCATAGTGACACCCGCACAAACCGGCATGCGAGCCAAGCCGGAGATGATCAGCGTCCGGTCCAAGGCCACGACCTCAGGGAGCAGCACGCCGCCGGTGCCAAGCGTCGACTATGACAAGTACAACACGCTGCGGGCCCCCAGCCCTACCGGCAGCACTTTCAGCGTTGGCTCCACGTTCCTGAACAACGCCAGTGCTGCGACCGCAATGGCCGCTCGTCCTCAAATGATCCGGGTTGGCAGTGCTCAGTCCAAGAAGACGGCCGTCAGCAAGTTGAGAGACTCCGAGGGATCGTCAGGTTCCGGCTCGCCACCACGCGACTCAACCCGGGAATCCCAAGCAGGCACCCTCATCGAGGACTCCCCGACACCATCACAAGGCCCCTTCGCCGATCCACCCGCAGATCTCCGCAGCATGAAGAGCAACACCAGCCTGTCGGCCGTCATCGAAGAAGCCACGAGGCGGGCATCCCAACGAGATTCGGCCGGCAACAAGAACCGGGAGAAGAGTCCGTTTGGCGACGAACACGCCACACAAGATTAGCGAGTTGAATCTTGAGCGTTTTTTGCGTCGGATACCAGGCACAATGTTTCGTTTCTTTGTCAGCTATTTACCCTTTCACCCCCCGAGCGGTCAGTCGTATAGCTCCCGGAAAAGGGGAAATCGGCCTCGGCGTGCCTTTGTATTTTCTTTCTCTTTCTAGTTGAGCTATAGTTGCTCCTTCGTGACTGACCACAGATCTCTTTTTTTTGCTGGGAGCGGCGTTATTTCTGGAACAGACCGAAATGGTTTACGGCTCTGATGGGATGTATGGAACGATATATGAGGGTATGCGGTGTCTTTTACACCCGCTACCTCACGAATGCAAGCACTGCTTTTGATAAGGAAACCTCCTGATGATCGTGGCGGCCGTGATTTGCGCAAGTTATTGCTGAGTGAGGACACCTACCGAGGCAGCTGGTATCGAGCAATGGAATGATGCCGAGGTCCTGTACAAAGATTTCCGAGAGAGCTTTTACTTTCGGGGTCGCTGATTAGTTGTAGCAAATACGAAAATGCAGCGGAAGGTCGTTTCTACTGAGTCATCTCGGCTTCCCGACACATCCCGAGCACATGTAAGACGTCGCCGTGAATCCGTCCAGCTGACATCCACAGCCTTCACCCATTGTTAAATGCACAAGCTCTTGGCCGACTAGACTGTAACCTGTGTCCCCGTACCTGTAATTCAAGCACTCGGTTTGGACCTGACCGAGTACTCGGGATCCATGACTGACATGTGTATATTTGACGGGTCTTTTTCTCTGCGTTTCCGCCGTCTGAATAGTAAGCTTGGTAGGAAGCAGCCCGGTGAATCCTCGTAGTGTCATCCTACTTCTCCCATTGACTCCGTTGTTTCTTGATTGCCTGACTCCCGCTTGGGTTAGGTTAGTCAACCGGTTTCTGATATATAAGATTTCTGGGTGCTGAGGCAAACCTGGTTCGTGCCTGACTGTTGACATTGTCGGTAACAAAGACCAGAGACTTGAGCTGGACTCTTACATTACTTTAGACTTTCCGATATCACTACTGCCTCCCACAACTTTACCTCTTGATATCGCTACCTATCACACCCTACCAATAGGTCTACTACCTACCACGTAATATATCTATACAACCCCCAACACCACCATGCTCTCTACACGAGCAACAACCAAGCTCTGCTCCCCAGGGCAAGCCGTCCACCTCGGGCGCACCCTCCAGACCTCCATCCTCTCCCCATCCACCACCCTCCGCATCCCAGCAACCTACCTCTCCCAACATCATTCCTCCGCCCGGTCCTTCTCAACAACCTTGCGCCAAAACCTAAAGGACTTCTTCCCAGCCAAGGAAACGGAGTTCATCCGCATCACTCCTCCCGCATGGCCTCACCACGGCTACACGGAGGCCGAGATGCTCGCCATCGAGCCGGCGCACCGCGAGCCCAAGACGTTCGGCGACTGGGCGGCGTGGAAGGTCATCCGGCTCTGTAGATGGGGCATGGACGTGGCCACGGGACTGCAGCCGGAGCAGCAGGTGGACATGAAGCACAGCACCACGGCGACGGCCGCCATGCAGCCGTTGACGGAGGGGCAGTGGGTATGTTTCACCCCATTAACCACCCATCCTTTTACACGACCATACTGACTTTCTTTCGTGTCCCAGCTCGTCCGTTTCATCTTCCTAGAATCCATAGCCGGCGTGCCCGGCATGGTGGCCGGCATGCTGCGCCACCTGCACTCCCTCCGCCGCCTCAAGCGCGACAACGGCTGGATCGAGACCTTACTCAGTGAATCATACAACGAGCGCATGCACCTCCTCACCTTCATGAAGATGTGCGAGCCCGGGCCCATCATGAAATTCATGATCCTCGGCGCCCAGGGCGTCTTCTTCAACGCCATGTTCGTCTTCTACCTCCTCTCCCCCAAGACGTGCCACCGCTTCGTCGGCTACCTCGAGGAAGAGGCCGTGCACACGTACACGCGGTGCCTGCGGGAGATCGACGAGGGGGCGCTGGAGAAGTGGACGGACGACAAGTTCGAGATCCCCGAGATGGCGGTCCGGTACTGGGGCATGCCCGAGGGGAAGAGGACGATGAGGGATTTGTTGCTGTATATCCGGGCGGACGAGGCCGGGCACAGAGGGGTTAATCACACGTTGGCGAATTTGCAGCAGAAGGAGGACCCGAACCCGTTTGTGAGCGATTACAAGGAGGGGGATGAGGGGAGGAAGCCCCAGGCGCATTTGAAGGGGGTTGGGTATGAGAGGGAGGAGGTTATTGGGCATAATGGCAAGTGAGGGAGCTGACTTGGCTGGAGGGAGGAGGGGAAAAGGGGGGGGGGGCGTGTTTGATGGATGAATGAGGGCGAGTGTTTGGATGGTGGAAAAGGGCGTTACGGAGTTATGACAAAGATACCAGGTTTATCTCCTCTCTTTATTTGGTGGTGTTGAGGTTGTTCTTTTTACATAAGACTGGTATGCATGCATAGAACATGGGAAAGCTCAGAACGGGCGATAGACAGACCATAATAAAGCATCAGTATCCTAACGGTATCGACGGCAGACGACATGATAACAACTACTTCGAGACATCAGTCAAGCTGGGAACGAAACTCGAAGTCGACACACCGCCAGTTCGGCTGAGCATCGACACCTCGGGGCAGTGAAGTGGAAGGTGTTGCCCTCGAAGTGCAGCTTGGGTCGTGATGTAGGTCAAGATAATTGGTATGCTGAATCAGCCCGCGAGGCGAGCGTCAACTACCTAGGGCAGGGCTGCTGCATGCATATGTAGCCCTGCTGGTGAGGCTATTGAGGCTCTGTCTAAGCCACACAGCCGAGGAAGAGATATACAATTGTATTCATCAGGCGCAAATGCGGGATTGGGCCCTATGCAGCTTGTGACCAACACCTTGGCAGGGTCAAAGTCAAGATGAAGTTCTGACGGTCACGCACTGTACCGTGCCCGCTAATAGCCTCACACTGTCTGTTTAACTGTGCGGGTGCCGCCCGACTCGGCGAGTTCGACAAGCGCGCGCCTTGGCGCATCCCAATTTCCATTGGGCGGCAGAAACCGGTATGCGCTCCTGCCGCGATTCTGATTCCCGCTCTTCCACCACAAACAGAGACGAGACAACTCGCAATAATTTCCCAGCGACAAGCTCACGTTATTCAGCGTCAAGTCGTCTGTCGCATCGTCCTCTACAAGCTAGCTTTACGTTGAAGGCTCCTAAGCTGTCGAACAGAGTCCCAGGTCGCCCGGCGCATATCAACGTCTCCAGTCTACTTGGACCACGCCTGACTTCCAGATTGTCTCTCTCGTTTGTTACTTGAACCAAATCCGGCACACGGCAATTGCACAAAACTGCGAGGCATCACTTCACCGCTCTAATGCAAATCAGTCATATTTTTGGCTCTCGGGAAATCCTCCGCGCTGGTACCTGAAGGCTGAAGGCCTTTCATTTACATTTACTATTTACACAGTAACTGCTTCGCACAAGACATCTCGCACCTTGTCAGCTCCGTATCCACTATCGAAGCGACAGCAGTACAACCCAAATCGCAGAAGGACCTTGCTTCAAGTCAATCTGCGGTACTTGCACAGCCCGGTCCAACAGTTTGCTGCATTTTATAGTACCTGACAGCAGAGTCTCACATCCTCAACCGGCATTCCCATCTGGATCAAATCAACCACCATCAGACGGCTATCCGACCGTCTGGAGACTTGTCAAACCTCAGTCTCATCACTCCGGAGCCGCATAAGCAGGGACACTTCATCTTGCAGCATTCATCTCTTTGCTCAACCGGCGTATCGCATCGTATCAGATCGTCCCGAGGTTTTATCAACCCAATCGGGCGCAATCGCATTCCCCCGCTCTCATCTTTCAAGCGATCCATCCCAGGAACCGCACACCGGGCTTGTTTCGTCTCAACCATCACAGATCCACGAGGACCCTCTCGGTGAAAGCACAAGCAGTGATAGGACGACTGCTACCATCTACTATACTTGCAACGATTCAGAATTACCGCTGTTTCTCAAGAGCCAAGGATAGCAAGTGTCAGATAATCGCACTTGCATAAGTCGAAGCACAGCCCGCGCAGCACTGCCACCCTCGAGCGGGACCCCTCCTTCGAAACGCGTGCCTGGGGCTGACTTGGAGACTGCCTTGTCACCAACAAACTGGAGATACCCACCAAAGTCTAAAGACAGACACACACACAGTTCACTCGATTACGTTGTCGCCGCAGCTCCCGGTATTGTTTCTTTCCCCAGCTGGGTACCTGTCATGGATCAGCACCTTTCCGATGTCAGAGGCAGGTCGCCCTCGGGCGCCGGCGACAACGGTCAGCTACATAAAAGGGTCAACGGTCACTCACCCTCGCCTGCCCGCTTCCCGAACACAGCCCAAGATAACAACACCATCTCGGCAAACAGCTTAGGTCTTGGGATAGAGTTTGGCTCACAGCAGTACCAATCGGACCTGTCTTTCGATCCCAGCCAGAGCTTCTCAAGTAACCAACAGTCGCAACTCTATCCACCGCAACCGAACCAGTCCGACCCTTCAGGCGCATTCGATCCCAACCAAGACTTTACGCAGCAACTCAAAAACGACGACAATTCGTACGGCCATCAGACACAAGGGAGCTATTCACAGCAACTGCTGTCGAACGACTTCAGCGACGACTTCACCATATTCCCGCCGGCTTCGGGCGAACAGTACAACGCGCCGCTCTTCGCTACCGACAGCCAGCAGCTCGGGGGCGCAGATGAGAATATGATGGCCACGTTGGGGCAAAACCCCAACCAGCCAGGCTCCGCGCGCCAGTCGCCGAACCTCTTCCAGACCCCGTCCTTCTCACCACCGGTCCAGGGCCACTCGCGCCACGCATCGCTCCAGCCGGAAATGGCCTTCCTGCCCAGGCAGCTCGACTGGGCAGCACCGCAGTTCCAGGGGCATAGGCGGAATCCCTCCGACATATCGGACGTATCATCTGTTGCGCCGTCGCCGAATCTCTCTATCGCCGACGCTTTCGACCAAGGGCACTCGCCGCTGCATCTGCCCCAGGATGCAAGCCTGCACGACCTCCACGACCTCCAGGGCATCTCTAACTTCAGCATATCGGACCAGGGCACGCACAGTCCCAACCACCATCACGGCCGGAGTCCGTCACACAGCCCAGCCATTTCTCCGCGACTGCTGCCCCAGCAGATGCCCGACATGCAGCAGCAACACCAGCAGCAGCAGAACTACCTCCTCCAAATGCACAACAACGCCAGCTATGGGCCGCCCGCATCGTACTCAATGCAGCAGCCCGAAGCCTTCCCTTTACTGCCGCAGGGCGGGGACATGCAGGTCCCCAATATTCAGGTCGACTATGCTCCTACGCATGGTGTTGACCAGCCGAATAAATCCTCTCTGGATGCAGATTCATTGACACCGCCTGATCGAGGTACGTGATATGGATGCCCGCCCGGGCTATTAGAGATGGCTAACATGAAGTCTGTCAGGTCGCCCGAAACAACGGCAAAGAGCGGTGACGGACCCGTTCAACAGCGGCGCCGTCCACCTTGGCCACAATCGTACAAATTCGGCGTCGGGAAGCTTGTCTCCGAACACCGCAGGGGGTCGCGCAGAAGCATCGCGCTCGCTGTCCCCTCTGGTTCGCTCGGGGTCCGGCTCCGCAAGCTTGTCTCCGTCGCCGATGAACAGGCGTAGGCAGTCGACGTCCGCGGTCCCCAACAATGTGATAGCGCTACGTCTTGCGGGCGAGGAAGGGTACATAAGCAGTGAAATGGGTCCTCCCGGTGCCAAGGGCAGGGTGCAGAAACATCCCGCCACCTTCCAGTGCGACAAGTGTCCGAAACGGTTCACACGAGCTTACAACCTGCGCTCTCACCTGCGAACGCACACCAACGAGCGGCCGTTCAAGTGCACAGTGTGTAGCAAATCCTTTGCTCGCCAGCACGACCGCAAGCGACACGAGAGCCTGCACTCGGGCGAGAAGAAGTTTGTCTGCAAGGGCGAGTTGCAAGGCGGTGTGCAATGGGGCTGCGGGCGAAGGTTCGCGCGCGCAGACGCTCTGGGAAGGCACTTCAGGTCAGAAGCTGGGCGCATCTGCATCAAGCCCTTACTGGACGAGGAGCGGCAACAGAAGCAGAACGAACAATTTGCGGCACAGCAGCAGGGCATGATGATGCAGCCGCCGCAGGGCATGCTGATGGCTCCGAACATGGACCCCAACTCGTTCCCCGCCTTCCCGCAGGCGCTGATACAGCAGTTCCCCTTCCTCGCCACTTCTTGGACGGACGCAACAGACATGGGTGGCGGCAACGGCATGGAAGACGAGAACAGCGGGTTGAGCAACTTTGAGGGAAGCGACTACGATGATGAAGGCGAAGGGGGCTACGTCAGCGGCCCTGGCACGGGGTTTGGCCCGGGAAGCGTGAATGAGAACTACGGCGCTGCGGGATATGCGAGCGACTTCGGTGGGCGCTAAATGCAACCTCCGCAGGGCGTTCTTATGGAGCAATATTTGGGAAGGGTTGTCATGCTAGAGTTGGGGTTTTGAAGTCCAACAACACGGTTGGCAGTTTTTGGGGGAGCGGGAAAGAGACAGCGCACTTGCGGCTGCGGTGTCTGATCCTCTTGGGGTTTCTTTCGTCACTTGTCTATACCTTATTACGGAGCGTGTCTGCAATTATGATACCGAACTTGGGGCTGGCAGCGATGTTTCGTGCTTTTTCGCCTCATTGCATACGAAGTATAGAGAGGTTTATCTAGTATCTACCCTTCATGACCATGGCTCGGGCATGCATTCTGCTTTCGTCAACACGTGCATGAGGCCCCCAGCCAGTCCGGCGGCAGCACGTCAGTGATCAACGATGGGAGAGCACCATCCGGGCGGACTTACCGAGGGGGTCGAATATGCACCCCTCTTCGCTAGTGCCCTCTTCCCCCAAGCTTATCGACTTGACCTAGCCGAAAGCCGAACCAGTCGCGTCGTCTCCGGGCGCACCAGGGCCAACAAGGTGCTTCTGCAGCATGCAGCTCATTAGATTGATTGCCATGATTGCGAGGGGTCGAGAGGTTCAAGATATCGGATTGAAGAAAGAAGTTGGAGCTGCATTATGGTCGGCTCGACCGAGTCACAGGATTCCGCGCCCTTGACCGGTGTCGATGTCTATGACGAGTATACCGGGAATAACATGTCCTTTCTTCGCCTCGACTCTTGAACAGGGGCAGTCGATCGACAATGAGATCACCATTCGGATCGATCGTCGAGCTTCAACTCAACCCGGCCGAGGAGGCAGAAACGTTACACTTTCAAAGCAATAAAAGTGCCATTGACTTGGGCATAACCCTCCCGGAGATCTATCTCCTACCCTACGTTCATCGCTCTCTTGCCGCCCCTGCCACAAGCCCTGTCCGTGTGTCTGTCATGACGCTTGAACACTCCGCCACGCCGGCGCATTTCGCATGGTTCTGCAAGCTGCAATATACTTCAATGCCAGGAATGCAAGCTGTGCCTTTCTGCAAGGCAACCCCACCAATTCGGCCTACATCACCCGAAGGGTAGGTCCACCGGTCCACCCCACACTGAACATCTCTTGGGTGATGGATCTTGGACGACGGTCCCGAATACAGTTTGTTGCCATCTTCACTCATCACAGTGACTATCGACTGGGAGAAGTGTCCCGAGAGGGATCTATCTAGGTAAGGTAGTGGGCGCTATCTCGTCAATGCGGACCTGGACATGCAGGCTGATTCAGTGTCTCTGAGCCGCGGAGAAGCTAAGGGATAGACTAGGCGTGCCGACGGCAGATGCGATGGCGACGCTATTTCGGCTTGTGCCAGACCTAGCGGGCGAGTTGATGTGGGTATGTCAAGAGCTGTAGCACGGCAGTCGAAAGCTGTCTTGCCGGTGTATGGCGGTAGGTAGGTACCCTGTGTTTCTCTCGGTCTGTCTGTCTCTCTTTTTTGCCCTGTTCGCTTCCCCGTACGGGGGTCGCCCCCACGAGGCCTCGGCATCTCTCACTTACAAATGCTCATATAAGGCACCTGCACAACATCGCTCCCCCTGGTATGTACCCGGTAATATGGCGCTGGTCAACCCGCCTCTCAACCCCCGGTCCACGGACATGGGCGTCGGCGGGGGGGAAATAAAGAGGAAGGTGGGTTGTGTTGGTGGGTTGGCATTCACGATCCGTCGATACGGACGGATCTGCCATCTGGGAAAGGGTTTCGTTGGCCACTTCCCACCCCCCTCCCCTTGCCCTGGCCCAGGCCGACAACCCGCTTCGGAAAGCCACCCGTCACGACGATTGCGTGCCTGTCATGTTTTCGTAGATCGGCTTGTGTGTTTCTGTAGGGGCGCACTAGTGTTACCCCCTACAGTGGTGAACACTAGAACTAGGGTCCGACGGGTGGATGTTGGGCGCGGGAGGTGGAGGTATATATCCAGCCGTTGTCGTCACCGTTTTCTGTCTTTGCCATGTGGCAAGGGATTGTTTACTTATTTGCTTTACTTTCCCATACTGGCTGTCTGGTCTTGACATCTTGGCGATCCCAAACAAGCGATACTCTTCATCATCGCCAGTTACCTTCACACTTCCCTCACTGAGCAAAGAACCGTCCATATCACCCTTTCACTTTCAACACCCTCCCTCCCCATCTAACTCACCCACCACAACAGCAACCATGTCCCCCCCCTCAGAATGCAAAGCCATAACCATCCAATCCATCGGGCACGCCTCCATCACCACCGTGGCCCTCCCCAAGCTCCGGCCGGAGTACATCCTCGTCCGCACCTTGGCCGTGGCCCTCAACCCCACGGACCACAAGGCCATCGACGGCGCCTTCGGCGGCACGGACGACGACCTGCGGGGCTGCCGTCCGGGCTGCGACTACGTCGGCGTCGTGGAGGAGGTCGGGTCCGCCGTGACCAAGAAGTTCGAAAAGGGCGACCGCATCGCGGGCCCGTGCCACGGGTGTAACCAGGGGGTTCCCGAGGACGGGGCTTTCGCCGAGTGGATCGTTGTGAAAGGGGACTTGGCGATCAAGGTGCCGGAGGGACTGAGGGACGAGGAGGTGGCGGGGTTGGGGATTGGGGTTACTACTGTTGTAAGTTGTCCTCCTTCCTGCCTTTGCCTGATATGTTGTTGGAGGATATGGTGGGGGGCTAACAAAAGGAAAATAGGGCCAAGGTCTCTACCAAGAACTCAGCCTCCCCCTGCCAACCAACCCGTCACCAACACCCATCCCCCTCCTGATCCACGGTGGCGCCACAGCAACCGGCATCCTAGGCATCCAATACGCCAAGGCCTCCGGCTGCCGCGTCATAACGACCTGCTCCCCCTCCAACGCCGACTACCTCCGTTCCCTCGGCGCCGACGTGGTGATAGACTACACCGCCCACCCGGACGCGGAGTCCTTCTCCGCCCGCGTCCGACAGGAAGTCGGCGACGACCTCGCCCTGGCGTGGGACTGCGTCGCGACGGAGGACTCGGCGCGGATGGTCGTCGCGGCCATGAGCAAGGGGAAGGGCGGGAAGTACAGGAGCCTGCTCGGGGTGGACGACAAGGTTATCAAGGGGGTGAACCCGAAGGTCGAGGGCGGCGTGACGCTGGCGTATTTTGTTTTTGGGGAGGAGTTCAAGAAATGGGGCCCGTTCCCCAGGAAGGAGAAGGATTACGAGTTTGGTAAGATGTTTTGGGAGATGACCAGGGGACTGCTGGAGAGCGGGAAGGTGAAGGCGGCGAGACAGGATGTTAATAGGGGTGGGAAAGGACTCGAGGGCGTGTTGAAGGGACTGCAGGAAATGAGGGAGGGGAAGGTTAATGGGGTGAAGTTGGTCTATACTCTTTAGTAGGGCGAGGCGGGAGGAAGAGTGGGAAAGGTGCGTATTTGTGGTAGCAATGCGTTGAGGGTGTGAAGGTCGGGGCGAGAGAGGTAGCGAATTGACTTGCCATGTGATGGAGGGATGAGACGATGTGTCAGGAGTTATATCCAAGGCGATCTCGTCGCAAATGGCTTTTATGCTGACCGACAGACTGCTTCACTTTGAGAGGCGGCGTCCAGGGACGTGTGCACTCTGTTTTCGATGTTGCGATTCCTTGCGGTCTATACATGATAAAATGAACAGAAGAAGCGCCTGTCCTGACAACCGTGGGCTCAGAGAATCTGAGCAATAAATGAAACCATCGCGTCGTAAGCTCCATGAAAGCAATCGCCAGTCAACACCCGAAACTCCACCCAATGCCGCTCAAGATGACAGTCAGCCGCCGCTTTGCCGTCCCCGTGACGACCGCTCACGAGTACATATCCCCCTTCCTCATCAGATCCGTCTTGGCGATAACCTCGTCCACGACACGCTGCAAGATCTCCCTGTGCGCGCTCGCAAAGCTATGCGTGACAAACGGCTTGACCAGGCTGGGGCAGTCGATGACGGCAATCTCCACCAGCTCCCACTCGTGCGCCTCCCCGTTCGCGGCATTGGCCGTGGCCACCTGCTTCTCCCCGGGTCCGAGGGGGACCTCGCCCCTCCGCCTGACCTCGTAGCTGCTGCGCACGGTGACGCCGCCCGAGGCGTCGGCGCGGCAGCGCGTGCCGGCCGTGAAGCTCTGGAAGACGCAGGGGATGACGACGACCTTGCTCGCGACGCCCTTGATGATGGGGACGCGTTCGTGCACGACGTAGGCCTGCAGCTTGATGCCGTCGGCGCGGAAGAAGGGGTCGTCGACGAGGTCCTCCAGCGGCACCGCGCGGCGCTCGTACTTGACCAGGTAAGGGTGGGCCGTGATGAGCGGCTCGTAGACATGCAGGGCCGACAGAACGGAATTGGGGGAGAGATGCTGGGGGATGGGCACACGAGCGGTTATTTGCGTCAGTTGGGGGGCCATGGTGGGAGTGAGACCGGAGGCCCGGATTCGGGTACGTGAGAAGCCAAGTGGGAGGGTCGGCGTCGCCTCCACTTGCTGTTGATAACTAAGGTAGGCGGAGACGGAAGGTCTTGGCTGCTGCTGTGCGATCTCGCCCGAGACCTTTTTGATGGTGGCTTGAATGGGTGCCGATCTGGGGAACGGAGATCTGGAACAAAGAGAAGAAGGGCGCAACGGAGAGATGCGCCAAGGACGTGATTATGTCGTTGGAATTTACGTTGATACGTGTAAATGAAGGAGTAAGCAGCTGAAGGATTGATATATTTGGGGAAGCCCGTAAGGTATACGATCACTGTGAAAAGGAACTGGTCTGTATATCTCTGGCACATGGACCAGCTCAAATACTTGGGGTGTGAAAGAGTTGACGAGTGAGATTGATCACTGGATCAGGAAGCGCAAACACCCTTTGTCAGGATTGTGTTCTTGTTTGACATTCTGCACCTGTTTTGCGAGTGAGCGGCCGCCGTTGGGGGCGCAGAAGGAGCCAGCTGGGATTCAGCGTCTCAGAAAATCCGTCACGTTCGTCCATTGGGAATTGAATGATTTGGCAGCTGGGGCAGCTGACAGTGGAAGTGTCAGGGCTGAGTGTTCGAGCTGACTTGCCCCAGTTGGAGAAAGAGGATGATGTGGACTTCAGTTGCAGGTTCAGTGACGGTTCACTGAACACCGCCCACTAGACTGTGTTTCGTGATGTTGGCTATACTCTGTACCACAGTATAAATCAGTCGCCGAAATAGTCTGTATTTCAGGGGCACAATCAGCACCTCACCCAATCGTTTAGTTCACTGCCGGGGCAAAGGTCGAGACATCTGATGGTGATGATGCTGTTTGATGTTTGGTTAGGTGCGGATGCGGAGGCAAGGCCAAAGCTGGGGTCGGATCACGTGCCGTCGGCGAGCATTGCTTGATCACGTGACACTGGTCATGGGCGTTGGCAATGGAAGGCACGATGACGGTATGAGTTCGATATCAACTGAACAATGAAATTGGCACGTAACTTCCTTCCCTAACGTTGAGGGTCATGTCTCTGAGAATGGACATACAGAAGGTGCAGTGGAACCGTCAAATCTTCAGAAAACCAACCAACCATTTTCTCGTCCTCACACCAGCCTCATCTAAACTTCCCTAACATCTGCCCAACCATCCAACAAGTTCGAGTTTGAAGACAACGACACAAACACTGGAACATCGAAGATTTGACCCTTGGCCGAACTTGGGCTTTACGCTTCGCGGCTTAACCCGAGGCTTATTCCTGTCCCCGAGCCCGAAGCCGGTGATCCGCTCTGATGGTGGAGATTCGACACCACCGACACATCGACGAGAGCATGCCCAGCAGCCCAGGTAGCACTTGGGTACACGCGCATCGATATCTTCGGAAACAAAGAGAAGACAATTAGCCAGAAGAAAATTCTGCGCGTCTCAGCATCCCACTTTTGGTCCTCAGTGCTGCCAGTCAACAGCTTTGCTCGCCGACACCATCTGGCGGTGAAGAAGCAGAGACATGCAGGCATTCCGGATTTGGAAACGGTTCGATGGCGGGTACAGCGGCCGGCCCACAATCACCCGTCCAACCATGCGGGCCGTGGACAAGACGGCGACGGGGACTGGGGACCACCGTCAGGAGAACGTGGATACCAGACCGACAAGCCGTCACTGAACACCCTGGACAGCACGGTGTCTTTACAGGTGGATGCACCGATATTACCTGCCTGCTCATGTACTGCAACTGTCCTGCGGGCCCTACATCTTGCAGTAAAGCCCGTCGACGTGTAGGGCTCACAGCGCCTCTACAGGGCTTCATATCCATGTGCCGGCGGGTGGGTAAGGTAACCAAGACCCTACTAGAGGCGCATCGCTGCCCAGCATGCAAGGTATCGATACCTATCGAGCGATATTTGTCTGTTGTCCGTCTCAGACCCATTCATATGTTTAGGTCAGCAAGATGATTCTGTCTGATTCGTACAACTGTACGTAAAAGATGAAATACCGTCAACCTGAGACGAGAGGTCAGGACGGAGCAAGAACGGCGCGGGATATTGCGCACTGTATGACGGAGATTGTGCAAACCCTTGTCTGTCCCACGTCCAGAAGTTGATCGATGACACAGGGCACAGGCAAAAGAAACAAGAAACAGGCTGAGAGCACGGATAAGGGCAGACAGGGGGGTTTGATACACACGCACAAACTGGAAATTCCCCCGCTGACCGGGAAGGTGAGAAAAGGAGGGGTGGCTGTTGGCCGCGAAATGATGTCGATATCACATCTGGCACGGCGTACAGTCACCATTTCCATCACCATTTGTTGGCCATGGTGTTGAGACAGCACAGGGTCAGCAGGCTGAACCACACTGTAAAGAACCGGCTTGGATGGGATTTAGCGCCAGGAGGATACAGGAAGATGGTGTGGACGCTGGGGGGATGTGCATGCAGGAGTGGCCAAGGGAGGGAAAAGGCGTGTCCCGCTATCATATCCTCTTGTACTTGTCACTGCTCGGGCGCAAGACGCGAACGGAGCCGTGTATCGGCGAGGAGCATGATCGCTTCGGTTCACCAGCAAAAGCGCAGCACAGAACGGCATCGCACCTTGGGCCTTTGCTTCGCTCGCGATAGTAAGGTATCGCGGCGATTCTCCAAGGAAAAGAGCACCCGTCGGGACGGAGACCCACGAGGATCGCAGGCGGAGACAGCAAGGATGCAGTCAGGTCAGTTTGGGTGTGTTACCACAAGACGGAGAGAGGAGTGGGCTGTCTCTCCACTGGCCCGCTGAACGTTCGAACGAGCAAACGGAACGGGGAGCATCATGTTCGATTGCTCCAATGACGTTGCAAGACAACCCATCACGACCGAGCGACCTCAATGCATTCACACTTTGTTCGGCCCGCATGTCACTCGCCCGCGCCCCCTGACCGAACATATACCCTCTCTTCTCCTGCCATAATCGCTCGCCATATCAAGGCTAAAACAATTTCTCGAAGTCCGGAAGAAGAAAAGGGACTGGGCGTTCGTCTTATCCGCGGTTCTTCCCGTCTTCGCTATCAATTGTGCGCCTTAATTGCCGGGACAGGGGTTGTGTCTGGTCATCGGCGCGCTCTCGTGCCAGTTCTTGTACTTCCCTTGCATGAATGCCTCATTTGGACTTCCTCCCTTCAGGCTGACATCTTCTGGTCTTCCGTTTTGCCGTGTCTGCTTCTGCACGTCCGCTGCTGCTTCTACCCGTCAGTCTGATACCCTTCTTGTCTCTCTGGCTTTACTGCAGGACCACAGGCAAGTACAATCGCGCAGTACAAGAAATTACCCTTGCGGCGGTGTGTGGTAGCACAGCACCAACACACTGAACCGAAACCACCAATCCTGTCTCCTACGCCCGCGAAATCGCAGATCTACGCTGGTCATTGGCCCTAGGAACAAAGCCATTTTTTTTTTCTCTCCTGGCAACAAATCCCATCGGCAGACTCTACACCGCAAAAATAGAATAGGGGACTTACACCGGAATCCGACCTGTCTGTCCTTTCGCAACTTTTTCTTGTTAGTCCATCGTTCTGTCACAACAACCCCTCGGAAGTCGAGCGATAAGAAAACCAGTTTCCACTTCAGCCTTGCATTCCGCATCGTCTGTAGGGATCAAATATCTTTTCGACATCCCCTACAGCAACCACGACTTACCTACTATATCCCTTCGTTCAACCCGAACTACTACGACATTCAAAACAGCTGGCCTAACCCGCTCCCGCACATTCTTCCACATGAGTCGGACACCTCAGCATCGTCAGAGCGTCAATCCTTCAGATATCCAGGATGGCCGCCGCCGAAGTTCACCATGCGTCCCGCGAGAGCTGGACAGATCCAAGCTCTGCATTTGGCTGGCCAACGATCCCGCCTTCGACGAGGACGACTGGCTCGGATGAGGAGAGGCAAGCGCGGAGGGAGAGTGTGATCAGATGGCAGCTGTCGCAGGTTGCGCATGCTTGGGTGCAATTGCGCATACAGCAAGAGGTAAGCTTCACGACTCCAGGTTGTCTTCTTATAGGGGACAGCTACGCGACCCGCGTTGTCGCGGGGCAGACCCGCCTGTCAAACCTAAACATATGGAATGCGGTAGCTGTGCTAGATCGTGATCGTTCTTTGTTCGTTGTTTGCTAATGCGCTTGGCCAGAAGTCTAAACTCGCGAAACCCCTGATTGTACCCGATGTGCAGCCCAAGTCTCGCCCAGGCCGTCCCGCACTCATGCCTCTACCATCCGACACCGAAGCCGACCCCGAGTTGCCGTCGTCCTTACCCCACGATCCCACAGACTCTGGCGCATGCGCGCAAGGCCGTCTGCCTGATTCAGATGGCTGTGGTGTAGAAGCACCTGCCCCAGCGGGAAACTCCGAGCAGGGGAGGAAGCAAGACGACGACCTGCTGGCTGGCCCACAGGCGGATGTCTCTGTTGACTTTACCAGCGAAGAGGGCTTTCTGCAATGCGCCAAGAAGAAGAAGAAGGCAGCCGCAGCCAAGTTCAACTGGGACGACGACGACGGCGAAAAGAAAGACGAGGGTGACGCTGGAAACGGAGACGACAACAACGGCGGAGGCGACGCTGGAGGTGGTGATGCAGGCGGTGCGTCCGGTGCCGGCGACGGTGACGGCGACAAGGGCGATGGCGACGACAAAAAGGACAACGACAAGAAAGAGGAGGACAAGAAGGACGAAGCCGAGGCCGCCAACCCGGACGACGAGTGGGGTGACTTCGCGCCCGTGAGCACGAAGAAGAAGAAGGGTAAGAAGGGTGCAGCAGTCGCCGCAGCCCCTGACCCCCCAGCGTCTGATGCCAAAAGAGACCCCTCCACCTTTGGCTTACCCAGCATACCCGCATCCGGGGGATTCGACGCCTTCCACGAGATTAAATTGGACGAGTCAGCACCCAACCTCGATCTGGAGTTTGGTGGTAGTGGCGGCGCCGGCAAGACGGACACCAAGACTTCTTCCTCTTTTGGGGCCTGGGGTTCCAGTTGGAACACGGGCAATACCTGGAGTTTCTCGGGCACGACTGACAGTGCTGCAGATCCCAAGACGAAGGACGAACCCGCTAAAGAGGAGGCCATTGATGCTAATCCGTGGAGTATCAATCGGCCGAAACCCAAGAAGAAGGGCAAGACTACGTTCTCCTTTGGCGCTTTCGACGAGGCCGAGGAGAACAATGAGGAGCCCACCATTGTCGAGGAAGAGAAGAGCGAAGAGAAGAAGGAGGAGGCTGATGATTTCGGCTGGGGCACGTCGACCAGCAAGAAGGACAAGAAGAAGAAGAAGGCCTCCATGTGGGATCCCGAGCCTGTAAAGGAGGAGCCTGAACCCGAGCCAGCTAAGGAACCCGATCCGGAACCGGAGAAGAAGGAGGAAGATGACTGGGGCCTCTCGACGTCCAAGAAGGATAAGAAGAAGAAGAAGGGCAAGAATGCCTTTGCTTTCGAGCCCGAGCCCGAGCCTGCCAAGGAGCCTGATCCCGAGCCTGAGCCTGAGGCTAAGAAAGAAGAGGAGGACACCTCCTGGGATACCTGGGGCACCGGCAAGAAGGACAAGAAGAAGAAGAAGAACGACGCCTATTCTTTCATGACCGAAGATGCGCCAGAGGAGAAACCTGCCGATCCCGAGCCAGAGAAGGCGGCCGAAGCGGATGATAGCTTCTCCTGGGGTGTTTCGACCAAGAAGGACAAGAAGAAGAAGGGCAAGAACAAGGATCCCGAACCGGAGCCCGAGCCTGAACCCGTCAAGGAGCCTACTCCTGAGCCCGAGGCTAAGCCAGAGGAGGACAAGAAGGAGGACGACGACTTCTGGTCCACCTTCGGCTCTGGCAAGAAGGACAAGAAGAAGAAGAAGGGCGCTGTCGAGGAAGTTTCGCCTCCTGAGGAGAAGCCTGCCGCCGACGACGACTGGGGCGTCTTTGGCGCGAAAAAGAACCGCAAGAAGGGCGCCATCGAGGAAGTCGTCGAGCCCCCTGCCGAGGAGGAGAAGAAGGAGGAGCCAGCTGATGACTTTGGTGCATGGGGTGCGGCGACCAGCAAGAAGGACAAGAAGAAGAAGGGCAAGAGTACCTTCTCCTGGGACGAGCCGGCTAAAGATCCTGAGCCGGAACCCGAGCCGGAGCCTGTTGTCGAAGAGAAGAAAGAGGACGATTTCGGCTGGGGCGGCCCGGTCAGCAAGAAGGATAAGAAGAAGAAGAAGGCTTCTATCTGGGACGAGCCGGCTAAGGAACCCGAACCCGAACCTGAGAAGGAGCCGGAGCCCGAACCCGAGCCCGAGAAGAAGGAAGAGGAGTCCAACGACTGGTCCTTCGGCTGGGGCGCCGCGGGCAAGAACGACAAGAAGAAGAAGGGCAAGAATGCGCTTCCCGACCCTGAGCCTCCCAAGGAGCCCGACCCGGAACCGGAACCTGAGCCGCCTAAGGAAGACCTGAAACAGGACGACGATCTTTGGGGGTTCAGTACTTCCAAAAAGGACAAGAAGAAGAAGAAGGGCAAGAACGCCGACCCAGAGCCAGAACCCGAACCTGTCAAGGAGCCCGATCCGGAACCGGAGCCAGAACCGGAAAAGAAAGAGGACGACACGTGGGGCTTCGGCACTTCGAAGAAGGACAAGAAGAAGAAGAAGAGCACCTTCAGCTGGGATGATCCTGACCCCGAGCCGCCTAAGGAACCGGACCCCGAACCCGAACCCGAGCCAGCTGCCGAGCCGGAGAAGAAGGACGACGACTTCTGGGGCGTTAGCACTTCCAAGAAAGACAAGAAAAAGAAGGGCAAGAACAAGGATCCTGAGCCTGAGCCGGAGCCCGAACCCGTTAAGGAGCCTGAACCTGAACAGGAGCCCGAGAAGAAGGACGACGACTTCTGGGGCGTCAGTACTTCGAAAAAGGACAAGAAGAAGAAGGGGAAGAACAAGGACCCTGAGCCTGAGCCTGAGTCCGAACCCGTCAAGGAGCCAGAGCCAGAACCAGAGCCTGAGAAGAAGGAAGAGGACGACACGTGGGGCTTCTCGACGAGCAAGAAGGACAAGAAGAAGAAGGGCAAGACGGTCGAGCCTGAGCCTGAACCCGAACCGGCACCGGTTGAGGAGAAGAAGGAGGAGGACGACATGTGGGGTTTCTCGACCTCCAAGAAAGACAAGAAGAAGAAGAAGGGCGTCATTGAGGAGGTGAAGCCTGAGGAGCCACCCGCACCTGAACCTGAGCCTGAGAAGGCTGCTGACGACGATCTCTGGGGCTTCTCTTCCAGCAAAAAGGACAAGAAGAAGAAGGGGAAGACTGCTGACCCTGAACCCGAGCCTGAGCCTGTCAAGGAGGCCGCTGACGACGATTGGGCGAACTGGGGCCAGAAGACCGACAAGAAGAAGAGCAAAAAGACCTCTGACGCGCTTATCGACTTGGATAACCCGGATGACGCTTCAGGCTCCAAGCCTCCCAAGGATGACTTTTTCACTTCCTGGAGCACTGGCGACAAGAAGGTGGAGTCTGTGAAGCCTGACACCATCGAGGAAGCCGATACCTGGGGCCTTACCTCGTCCTCAAAGAAGAAGAAGAAGGCTAGCAAGAATAATGTGCCCGTCGAGGTTGTGGAGGAGACCAACTCCGTCTCCGTCATGCCGGACTCTGTCGAGGAGACCAAGGACGATAAGGCCGCCGACGACGACTGGGCCAACTGGGGATCTGCCTCCAAGAAGAAGAAGGGTAAGTCCAAGGACGCGATTCCACCTCCGCCGCCGCCTGCGCCGTCGCCCCCCTTGGATGAGCCGGATACTGAAAACGACTTAGAGAAAAACGTGTGGGACGACGAGCCTTCGGCGCAGGACAAGAAGGACCAGGAGGAGGCCGAGGAGCAAGCCCGCAAAGATGCCGAGGCTGCTGAGGCCGCCAAGGACGAGGAGGAACTTGCTGCCCTCAAGGCGAAGAAGGTGAAGAGGGGCGGTAAGCTTCTCAAGAAGGATCAGACCGAGTTCGACCGTCTGACCAAGATCGTCAACCGTCGCGCTGAGGAGAAAGCGGCCAAAGAAGCTGAGGAAGAGGCCGCTCGCCAAGCTGCTGCCGAAGCCGAGGAACAGGAGCGACTCGCGCGAGAAGCCGAAGAAAAGGCGCGTCTCGAGGCCGAGGAGCAGGCCCGGAAGGATGCTGAAGCTGCCGATATCGCCAAGGAGGAGGACCAGCTCGCTGCGCTGGATGTCAAGAAGGCGAAGCGTGGAACCAAGGGACTGCTCAAGAAGGACCAGGCTGAGTTCGACCGTCTCACCGAGAACGCCAACCGCCGTGCAGAGGAGAAGGCAGCCAAAGAAGCAGAGGAGGACAGCGCACGCCAAGCGGAAGAAGATGCCGCCCGCGAAGCTGAGGAGAAAGCTGCAGCTGAAGCCGACTCTGGCAAGAAGTCCAAGAAGAAGTCAAAGTCATCCAAGTCCAAGGAGCCGGAACCAGACCTCCTGGACGACCTCGACAAGGACATCGACCTTACAGCTGAGCAGGTGGAGGAGCTCCTCGCCGATCCGCCCAGGGACTCCACCAGGGACGAGCCCGCCGCCAAGGATGACCCGTTCAGTTTCTGGGGTGCAGGAAAGAAGGCCAGCGCTAAGCCGAAAGCGGGAAAGCTCGCGTCCTCCGTGCCTGACGCTAGCGCGAGTAAATCTAAATCCGGTGGGTCGGGAGAGATTAAACCGGCTGAGTCATCCAAGAGGACCGGCATTCTAGAAGCCACCATTGCTGGTGCGGCCGCTGGCGCGCTCCTGACCGAGGTGTGGAAGGACACGACTCCCAATGCTGCTTCTTCCAAATCAATGAAGGCGCGGAAATCCGTCGGGGGCAAGATTGCTGACCGACTAAAGGCCTTTGGTGAGGCAGTGGAACCTGACGACTTTCCTTCTTCTGCACTTCCACCACCCCCTCCTCCGCCTCCTGCTGCCTGGCCCGATGCGCCACTGTCCAAGGAGGATAAGAAGAAGAGCTCCAAGAAGTCGAAGGGGATCTTCATCGTCGAGGATACTCCGCGGACCACCAAGTCAGACCTTCCCGGCAGCTTCCCGGAGGATGAGGACGAGAACGAGATAGTGGAAATCATCGACATGGCTCCCCCAAAGAGCAGCAAGAAGAGCAAGAAGGCTTCTTCGTCTTCCAAGATCGTCGAGCCGCCTGCGCCACCACCACCTCCACCGTTCGTTCCCATGCCACCGACCGACGGCCCACCGACACCCCCTCCCGAGCCCAAGTCTTCGAAGAAAGAGCGACCCAAGATAAACCGCGAAGGTTCGTCATGGGGCGCGTGGTCGGCCACACCAGTCAAGGAGGAGAAGAAGTCGTCCTCCAAGACCAAGACCAAGGAGAAAGAGAAGGAGAAGGAGTCCAGCTCCAAGAAGAAGAAATCGGTCGAGAGGGAAGACAAGTCCTCCTCCAAGGGCTCTACGTCCGACAAGGAACGCTCCGACCGTCCGAAGAGCACTCCCAAACCGCCCAGGACACCCAACGTCTTGACCAGCATACCACCTCTCTCCCGATCCGCCAGCACGCGCGACAAGCGGCCCAGCATAAGTGGCAAGTCAAGCTCGCGAAGGCACTCAGTCGACATGACAAATGGCATTGCCAGCCCGCCACCTGAAATGATGCCTGAGATGTCCTCCAAGGCGGCCAAGATCCTCGGCGTGGGGGCTTCCGCTAACAAGCGCAAGCCGAAGCGCGTGGATGACGACGATGACATTGTCATGGTTGGCGCCGTGGATGCCACTCCGGTTCGTGACATGTCGCACCGGAGGTCAAAGGTTTGTGCCCCATCACCACATCCACTGTCGAGAGGTTGGCTAACCTCGTGTGAAACAGCAATACCACCGCGACGAAGACATCGTAATGGTCGACCCTGCCGAAGCCACACCCGGCCCCCCCACTCTCAAACGCTCCAACACAAGCACAAGCAAGAAGTCAGCATTCGGCTCACTTTTCGGCGGCATCCTCTCTACACCTAAATCCGAAACTCCTCGACCATCGCCTCCGCGAAGACGGGATACAATCATAACTACAGACGGCGAGGGAGCCGACGACCCGGACGCAGAAGCGCGTCGCGCCGCTCGCCGAGCAGCCAAACGTGCTGTCAAGGAAGCGGCCGAGCGAGCAGCAGAAGAATCCAGACGCGCCAAAGACGAGGCTCGCCGTGAGAAGCGCAAGCGGGCGGAAGAGGCCGAAGAGGCGCGACGCCAAGAGGAGCGAGAGGCCAGGCGAGCCGAGAGAAGGGAGACCCGTAAGCGCGAGGAGGCAGAGCGACGCGCTGCCGAAGAGAAGGAAGCCGAGCGAGCCCAGCGCAAACGCCTGCGAAAAGAGCGCGACGGCGGCGATGATCGCCGACGAAGCGTGCAGGCCGATACCGACGCCGGCGAGGACGAAGACCGTCGCCGACGCCGCGAAGCGCGCCGCGCTGCCCGTGAAGCTGCCGCCGAAACAGGCAGCGGCAGTCGCGATAAGGACCGCTCGTCACGAAGACGATCCGAGCCTGTTGACGAGGGCTTCGTGTACCCGCGCACCAGCAAGTCAGACAAGCGCAAGAGCGCGGGCTGGCCGCACTCAGGCACAGATTCGTGGGTGAAGGACCACTCCGACGCACCTCCGCCGCCGGAGGACGGTGCTAACGGTGGAAATTCCACCGAGGCACCCGAGGACGACGAAGAGGCGAGGAGGAGGGAGGAGAAGAGGGCCAGGAGGAGGAGTCGGTATGCGGACGTCGAGCATACGACAGGTGGGGAGGATTACGATGACCAGAGGCGACGGCATGCGAGGCGTGAGATGAGGGAGAAGGAACGGAGTGGGGACGGCCATCGTGACAGAGATAGGGAGAGGGAGCGTCGGGCTGGTTCCGACGGGAGCGACGAGCGGAGGGGACAGCATCGGGGGAGTGTCTTTATGGATACCACGCCGAGGAGTAGCTGGTGGAAGAAGTTGACTGGGTCGTGAGCGATTTGGGTTGACATTTAGCGGGTTTTGCATTTCGGGGATACCTATTTCTTTCAAATGTTGGATGACAGGGAGATTTGTTGTATGTTGACCGACGATCTAGCGGGTGCATTTGGATGGGTTCTTGGCCATATACATGGCTGGCTTGAGTTGTTGGATCATACCGTTGCAATTATATACCCGACCGCACACATAGCATACAGGGCCCGATTACTGATACCCAAGTTCGAATACAAGGCAACACGAGTGGTTTCTATCCTACAGTCGCTATCTGTCTGGTGCCGTTGTGATCGACTCGTTGTCTTGGGCGTAAGAAATGCGGCGTGGAGGAATGCTATTCGTACATCTCCCGCATGAAGAGGGCTGTGTATGAGGGTCATTGGAGAAGCGGCACACTTCCTGATGTATATGTGAGATAGTAATCCTACTGGACACTCGACTCGGGTAGCTTTCGACGTGTTTAGACGTCCCTACATGTATTTCACAGATACAAGTGGCGGGTGCCAAGACTGGATCACATACTATTGTCCATTACGCGAACCGGGCGCCTCTACAACACCGAACCTTAGAAGCTCCAAGCCACTGAACGTGAAGCCTCCGATCGCGCCTCTCTCTGCGCAAAACATGACTCGCAACGTTCCCATAATAGAAGAAAACAGCTCCCCGATGATCCACTGCCCCCGTCAAATCTCACAAAGGGGACCAAGGCCAGACGATAAAATAACGAGACAACGACCGTTTAGCTCAGTGGTTAGAGCGTGTGCCTCACATCTACCTGTAGGATTTCTTACGATAGATTCATATGTGTACGCACAAGGTCGCAGGTTCGACCCCTGCATCGGTCATTTCCTTTTTGCTCTTTTGTCTTTGCTCCCGTATTCATATCCTGCAGAAGCAGTTGAGTTCTGTGATCTTGAAATGACATGTTTTCATCGTCTCGTGTACTAGGGGAATTTAACTGAACTAAAGCAGCGACAATATCCGTGATGCCTTCCATCCCCACGGTGGTCCTTACCATCGCAGAAAATCCAGGCCATCAGAGTGGAGAGATCCATAAACTCCACATAGCTCTGTCCCCTTTCTTCTCTTGGCCCTCAACTTTCATACCTGGACAAGAACAATATCATTCTGGAACACCTGGGCGACGCCATCGCCCCAGATGCCAACCACAGCCATGAGGAAGCCAGCCCCGCTGATCGCAGTCTGAACCATCTGCTTCTTCAGGAAGCCCTCGACCTCGGTCCTCACTTCCTCGCCGTTGATATCCTGCGCAACCTCCTCCTCAAGATCCACCTCACTAGCAGACAACGTCTCGTCGCTATGAGCACTGCTGCTAGATCCCAGCACCTCGTAGCTAGCCTCCATCTGCGCGCGCTTGGCGGCAGCGCGGTCCTTCTTCTGCTTCTTGGCCGCGGCGGCGAGCGTAGCCGCCGGGCTCGACTGAGATGTAGTAGATTTGCTGATGAAGAGGTAAGGGGCGACAAAGTCGGAGACGACGAGACCCGAGCTGGCGACGAGGATGGATGTGTAGAGGAGGTATGGGTGGCGGACGGGCTTCGGGGAGAGGAGGAAGGCGAGCAGGAAGGACGAGGCCGAGACGCCGGTGAGGGTGCCGAGGTGCTTCTTCGCCGTTTTGATGAGGTAGTTGAAGGCTTTGGCGGCGGAGCTGGCGGAGGGGAGCTCGAGGAGTGAGGGGACGGTTAGGGTCGAGAGGGTGTAGGAGAGGCCCTGCGATGAGTCTGGTTAGCTAGCTTGGATCCTGAGGGATACTCCTCAACGTGCGCTAGCCAAGCTCCATGCCCTTCTATGGCTGGTTCGATGCCCTCGGAGTCGATCATAGCGAGTCTAACGGCCCTGGACGCTCTGCATCTTCCGTCCACCGCCATCGGGCTGCCCGACTTCCGCCCAAAGACAGCGCTTAACAGCAAGCATCGGTGAGACTTACAGTAAGAAGGCCGAGAGATACGGTGCCGACAAACTTCAGCACCGAAACACCCCGTGAAGCCATGGTTGATGTCTTGTGGTGCCTATCGGGCTGGCGAGCGGAAGAAGTGTGAAGTCGTGTCTTATTCGTATGGATGTGTTCATATAAGAGGCGCGATGCAAAAGCTTAAAGACACAGCGGCAGGCAGCGTTGGGATGTCGTGTTTCTGGGCTGCCGCGGGACACAGAGGGGTCACGACATGACGGTCGCTGATAGGCTGGCTGGCCAAGGCAAAGAGCGTCATACTTCCCCAGCTTGGCCCTTGCGGTGAGCTGGACCGTGCTCAGCGCACGGTGCACATAGAGACCCCTATCCCAGCTTCCCGTTGCTCCGCTTTTGACTTCATCGCTTCGGATGCTTGTCAAGTTTATCGCCATTCAAAGACATCGCCCTCTTCGTAAAGGTAGTGCCTTTGCCAGTTTCCTTTGTTGCGCTGCTTTATGAAGCTGGTGGACATCATTTTGTTGAAAGAGCTGAACAAGTGTTCGGCAGCTAGAAGTTTGTCAGCGCGCGAGGTTTCGTTGCGTGGGAGACAGACGTGTTTACTGCCCCTTTCCCAAAGATTGGTGGGTCGGAAGCGTCGACTTTGTTTTTGAGGGTGCGACTTACAAGGCGGCGAGGCTGCGGTTCGCTTTCTGAGGTCGTAACCTCACACGGCTACGAGGCTGAAATGCAGCCCAGGAGACATATTTTCACTGCGCTTGAAGTTGGCACCATTGAAGCCAAGGGGTCCACGCTTTCAGTTGGGCTGTCTTTGAGCTTGCAGCTTTACAGTTCTCCAGGCTGCGAGGCCGCGAGGCCGCGAAGGGCCTAAATGAACTGTTTAAGACGTCAACTCTCGTGCGATTTGTGTGGCAATTGCAAAGGAAGGGAGAAGCGCACGCGCTCGGACGACGCCCTATTACATGGCACTCTTCAGGCTTGCAGTTTCGCATCTTTAGCAGGCCGCGAGGCCGCGAGGGGATGAGTGGGCAGCCAAGGGGTCGACTCTCTTGTGGCCCGAGTGCAGGGGAAGGGGCACGCAGAGACTTGAGGTGGCTATACTCAGGAGCTTCCAGCTTGACAACTTCACAACTTCATAAGGCAGCGAGGCCGCGAGGCCGCGAGCTGATCAGGTGGACTGCTCGGGCATTGATTCTCTAGCGATTCAAGTTGAAAGGAAGGAACAGAGCTGGTGGGGATTGCGTTTCCTGCAATGCTGCGACGTGAGTGGCCGCACTCGACGGGGGTATGGCCAAGGGAGGTGATTAGTGCACTGTCCGCTATTCCTCGATGCCCTCAAATGGCAGACAATACCTCCAAGTCCTCCTCTTCTGCAACTGATCTCTCTATTCAATTTGAGCATCAAGTGACAATACTGTTGATGGTACATTAGTTTTAGGACTGTATCGAGTTTCTGGCTGACCCCAATCTTCTTAATCAACTGTCTTCTCGACTCTTGAAACTTAATCCCCCTTCCGTCTCTTATTTCTATCCACCACTCTCTTCTATCCTACTAGAAGAACTCCCACCCATCTTCTCACATCATCACTTTAACACTCACAGTTGTATTTCACAGCTCAACAGCAGATACCATCATGCCGTCTGCCAACAACGGTAACGTCTTCCCGGAGATGAACATCGAGGTCGTTGCACTTGTGCTGCGCGCCATGGATATCAACAATGATCATGAGAATGGAGCAGTCGCACCCATCGGTATGCAATTGACCATCACCCTGTTCCCCTGATTCAAGCTAATAATCATACGTTTCCAGATCAGGGTCAGAACCACGGCAATGGCCTTGTCGTTGCCCAGACCCAGGCCGACAATGATGGCCAAGCTGAGATTGATGAGTATGTCGATATTCAGTACGAGATTGACACTGCTGCCTCCACTTGCGGCGGTACTATGGCTCCCATTTCGGACGACACCGACGACGAGTGCGTTCCCACTGATAGCGAGGATGCGGCTGAGAACGAAGCCGAGCCTACTTATGCTGAGTCGGACCACGTCTCTGCCTACGAAGCTCCCCGTCCCGCTGTCGGACTGCCCCAGATTGCGACTATCCACGGCTATGTATGTTTCTCCCATTGCTCCTCTCCCTCACCGATGAACGCTGCTAACCTTACTCAGCTCGCCGACCTTGAGACTCCAGTCATTGACTTCATCACATTCGATGATTACAAGTTGATGTGTTTTGCGGGCCCGAAGGTCACTCTCGTCATCGAGGAGTCCGGCGGCGAGGTCGAGTTCGTCTGTGCCCGCAAGATGCTGAAGGACTACTCGGAGGCGGCCTGCTTCGCCAACATCATGAGCCCCGAGTACCGTCTGAACATGACCGACATGCTCGACTATCTCCCAATCCGCTCGCCCGCAACCACCTTCATGCAGCTCTACAGCATCATGGAGACCGGCAAACTCCCCGCCCAGACCTGGGACCGCGTCTCCTTCATGACGCTGGTTGACCAGCACGTCATGGCCGACAGCTTGGACATGCGGTTCATCAAGCACTACATCTCTGCCAAAGCCGCTGCCAGGGTGCAGGAGATGCACACCAACTGGGCCCGCGAGTTCCACGAGGCCGCCGAGCTTGAGGCTGCCTCCCCCGATCCCGTCGGCTTCGATCGGTCCCCCATCCAGCACGAGCTCTCACGTCTTCGCGATATTCAGGACGCCTTCATCATGATTCACACTCGCCGGTTTGCCAATCTCATCCCGACTTCCGAGCTGATCAACCTCGTCTCGTACGCTTGCCCCCGCGACCTGCGCGAGATCTTCCAGGCGGGTGGAGAGATGCTTCCCTCATTCACTCGCGCCCTGGCTATCGCAGATCTGAAGCGTCAGATGGCCCATCGCCCCCGTCGCGGCAATCAGAACCACGGCCACTCTCAGGGCGGAGCTTCGCAAGCCGTCAACCCTGCTCAATTCCGCCCATATCTCAACCAGGTCGGCAGCACCACCGATCTCGGCGCTCCTGAGACCGACGCCCTTCATGCGGTCGACGAGATGGCACTCACTCGTGTCCAAGCTCTCTACAAGCTCCAGCGTCGGGCCTATGAGCGCCTGCGTCGTGCCAACGAGCGTGTGCGCATGCTCGATGCTGAGATCGATCGTCTTCAGCGGGAGTCGGTCCAGCAATACGCTCGCGAGCACGAGGAGGCTCGTTACGAGGACGGCTGCTGCGATGACGCCTGCTGCGAGAACGGCTGCTACGAGGACGCCTACTACGAGGACGACTGCTGCGAGGACGGCAGCTGCGAGGACGGCTCCTGCGAGCACGCCTGCAGCGACGACGGCAGCTGCGAGGACGCCCGCCAGAAGGAGTGAGGACCCCCGGTCTATTCATTTCGACGATCACCAGATTCTTCATGGTACACGACAAGTGTGTATCTTCGGACTGCATTTTCAATTTGTCACGCGTTGCTTTTTTTTCCCGATCAAGTCTGATATGAATTGTTTCTCGGCTGGAACTTCCATTTGTTTGTAGCAAGTGGCAGGAAGGAGGCAAGGAGGATATCACGTTTTCGGACAGCACTTTGCTTTTACAGGTCAATGAGTTTAATGATTCATGGTTCATACAGACTCGGCCATGGACGAGGGTTACGAATCATTACATGGACACGGCGATGTCCCACATAACTCATCATAGGAATTGAATGGGTTGCAAAACTTCTTGCCTTTTCTCGTGATGGTGGCTTGATATGCCTCGTTTTCGCATCAGTACTTTTAATCCATGCATACGCCGCCGCTTAATGGGATGTTGATATCTTCTTCCATATCACGGCATGAGTCTAGCTTCACTCCTCGAGCCTCAAGTCTGATTCTAAGCCTCAAAACAACCTCCCGGCCTCAACACCCCCAACAATTCCTACCACATCCCCAAGGTACCTAATCAATGTGCAACTTCCAAAGCCCATCGCCCAGATAATGCGCGTCCTCCACGACCGGCCCCTTGCCCGCCTTCTTCACCTCCTCCGTCCCCGCCACCAACACGCCAACAGCACAAGCCTCCTCCTTCCCCTCGGCCATGACGACAACCGGCTCGCCCTTCTTCAACTCCCTGCTCCAGTGTCCCTCCTCATCCCTCCCTTCCTCCTCCCCTCCCTCCCTCGGTAGCGGCAACCTCCCGCCCTGGCTGGTCAACCCGGGCGCCATCAACGTCGCCCCCGACAGGACAAACCTGATGGCGCCGCGATCTATACGTACGGTGGGGAAGGCCTGGGGGAACCGGTGGACTAGTTTGAGGTGCGGGAGGAGAGGCGCGCCGTTCTCGTGCTGGAAGAAGAGCGGGGGGGAACCGGGGGTGTCGAGGAGGTAGAGGCTGGCGCGGTCGGGGAGCTTCATCTGGCAGAGGGAGGCCTTTTTGGGCAGGACCTCGTCGATGTAGGGGGTTAGGAGGGGGTAGGTCGCTAGCAGGGAGTTGCGGAGGTTGCGCTGGATGGAGGACTTGAGTTTTTGTTTTGGGGAGGGGGACATGCTGGAGAAGGAGAAAGCATGGTCAGCTATGCTATGAGGACAGGCAATGGCAGGGGGAAGAGGAGGGGGTTTCCAGGGGACAGGGAATGGGGGACGTACTCCTTTTTGAACATCTTGGCGGTTGGAAGGGTGTCGAGCTTGAGAAGAAGAGTGGAATAGAGGCAATTGAAACACAGATCTGGGTATCTACGCGAATGAAGATGGGCACGCGATGCTGTTATGTTGGTGGTTGAAGCTCGAGATGTCTGCCCCGCACAGCTTGAAGGTGGGATGTGCTTTCTTTGGAGGGGCAGCCTTGGCAGTTCCTTATCTTATCTCTCACAATGTACGTCACCGAGGGGCAGTTTCAGGGTTCGGGTCTGGAGTGGGACGAGGGAGGGAGGAGCAGTTGAAGGCTTGAAGCTCGAATTCTTCTTTCGCAGAATGTCAAAGGTGTGTAATATTACGTGCAGAGAAGGTATTCGTAGTCTCATGCCATCATAGCCACGTTCCATCCTCTCCCTGTGTCTAACCGTGCTGCACGTGCGAGACGGTGCCGTCCTCCTTGAGGTGGACGTTCAGTCGCTCGGGCTTGAAGTCCTTGGTCACCATCATGCCGGGTTCGATGACGCGCGTCTCTTGGGGGAGGTCTCGCTTGCAGAAGGTCTGAACATGGACTCTGTCAGTATGTAACCCGCGAAGAAGGGGTAAGGGGGAGCGGTGCCCTACGGTCTCGTTGCTGTCCTGCTCCGACAGCTTCTTGCCGACGAGCTTGTTGGTCCACTCGTCCGCCTGGTTGTTGTCTCCGGAGTTGCCCATGAGGCCTGGAACGACGAGAGGCATTTTGGCGTGTGGTGGTCTGGTTGTAGATTGGAAGGTTGAGTGTCTTTTGATCTGTAGAAGGGTCTGTGGTTACGTATGATCTTGTGCTATGCTGGAACAAGAATGTATGCGTGCAGTTCTCGGGCCTGTATTTATGTTCTGCCCTCGAAGTCACATGAGTGCAATGACGTACGTCGACTGCGCCTGCCAAAGCTGAATGTTTCCAAGCTTGATTCACTTCCAGTCACAGTCATCATATTGGGATCTAGGTACTATGTGAAACGGCAGATACTTGCTCACGATTTACATGCCTTTGATGTTGAAAAGTTACAAACATGCATTAGATCAGGGTATATAGCTACAACCCACCACAACATCACCCCTGAAGCGCCCTATCCATCTGCACCCTCCACCTCCCACCCCATCTCCTCAGCGCCAGTATCGCCATATTCCCCGTAACCCAAGCAAACAACCCTATCAACGTACAGAGCCATCCGACACCCATGACATCGATCAGCGGCTGCGTGACGATGCCGCCCACGCACGAGAAGATGTTGCGCACAAAGTTGTTCACCGCCACCCCGCTCGAGCTCTTCTTGGGCATGAACTCGGTCAGCATCGTCGTCACCGCCCCGAAGACGAGCATCGACCCAAAGCCGAAGAAGAAGTTCGCCACCCCGGGCACGATCCAGTGCACGCCCCTCTCAATCGACCACCCGAACCAGATCAGCGCCGCCGGGTAGACGGTGGCGGCGAGCCATATGTTCTCCTTCATCCTGTCTTCCGGTAAGAACTTTAGTTTTCCGTTCTCGTCGTACCGCCCGACTTTTTTCGCCTCGCGCGCCATGATGCGGTCGACCCAGCGGCCGCCGACGACGGAGGCGCAGACGTACCCCAGGGATGGCGGGAAGTACATCAAGCCGACGATGACTTCGGAGTAGCCGTAGGGGGGCTTCGAGAAGGTGGACTGGATGGAGATGTTCATGATGAACAGCGAGCCGAAGGCGATGGCGGCTGAGTAGACTGTTATGGCGATGGGCATGAAGCGGAGGTAGAGCAGGACCGCTAAGGGGTCGATGATGAAGCGCTTGAGGTGGGTGCCGGCTTCCTTGGTCGTTGTCGCTACCGAGCGGCGGGTGGAGGTGCGGACTAGTGTTGCCTCTCCATCTGGCTGGGCTGCTGAAGCCGGGGTAGATAGAGTGGCGCTCTTCCTCGGGAGTGTCTCGGGGAGGCAGAAGAGGAGCAGTATGAACGTCAGGGCGCCGTATATGGCGAGAAACCACATGTTGGCTCTCCATCCGAGACCTTGGGCGAGGCCTCCTCCGATTATGGGCGCGAAAAGGGGGCCGCACAGGGGTCCGAGGTAGAAGATTCCCATAGCCCGACCTCGGTAGGCGGGCTCCCATATGTCGGCGATGGTACCAGCTCCGACTGCCTGGACGGATGCAGCCGCGCCGCCGGTGAAGACGCGCATTACGATCAGCATTTCGATGTTGACGCTCACTGCGCTGAGCACGGCGAATACGACGAATAGCGCGAATGAGGTGATGTATATCGTCCGCCGGCCTAGGGTCTCTGAGAAGGACGACCACCATAGTGGGAAGATGGACATCGCCAGCATGTAAAGGGCCACCGCCAGGTTGGTGACGGTTGGCGTGGTCTTCAGATCGACCGACATCTCTGGTAAGGCAGCTGTTTCATATGTGTAAGTCTTGGCCCCAGGTCGGTATTTTTCATAAAGGTGAGAACGTACGATAGAAGATGCCAGCACCTATGGGCGCAGCAGCCGCCGCCAGGGCAATGATAGCAGTGATGGTCCATTTCGTGTTCGTCTTGTACTCATGTGGTCGCTCGATCTCGGGTATAACAGCAAACCTGCCAAACAACCCTCTCCTCTGCGCCCTCGGTACTATTGCCCGACTCCTCGAGAATATCGACGAAGCTCGAGACGACTGTGGCCGTACGGGCGCCCCATTTGTGTTGTTGTCCTCATGCTCATCATCGTCCTCGGTCTCATGGCCCTCCGATTCATGCGTGACCTGGGATAACACATCCTCTTTGCCGGGATCATCTATCACTTCCTCCTTGGTCCCAATTGTTTGCTGACTCACAGCTGGATCCTTCTCTACACCCAACTGTTTGTCTTCCTCCACATAGTCCCTCTTCTCACTTGAGTCGGCCATCGGTTAGTGAGCGAGCCAAACAACGGCCGCGATGACGTCTTGGCGGTCGGTTATCAGTTGTGGTTGCCGGTGATTCTCTGTGCTCTCCAGTCTCCACCGTGTAAACATCGACGATGGACAAGAGCAGCACAATTAGAAGTAAATTTCCAGAAAATGAAGACTTGAAATGAAGGGTTATCTTCACTCGAAGAGTATGAAAAAGAAACAAACCTATCATGAAATCCCAAGGTCGCAACAAACGGACAAGGCCTGTCGGCAATAACACGCCGATACAAAAACAACTGCACGGTCGGACCTTAGCGCCGCCACCTCGAAGGCATCCTGGTGGAGTGCCGCTCCCCCTCGATTCGAGGGGGCAAGTTCCTCGGTTCCGACCGTCGGCACGGTCAACAAACACGGATGTTCGGCACCCCACTCGCTCACCTTGCAGATGCCGCACCGCAACCAGTACTATTGGAGGTGTCGTAAATCGTACTGGAGTGCGCCATGGGTGATTGACTTCTCACTGCTGACGCTATTGCTCACTGAAGAAACCGGCAGTTGGAAGTAACTGGGATGGCCTCATATGCGCTGAGATGCCGAATAATGCCCCATAATTCAGCCATGTTACCCGATCCGGGCCGGGAAACGAACGTCGGAGCTCATGAGCTGTGAGAGGTGTCACCGGAGGGCGTGTTCGACATGTTGGATGAGGTGGTCAGTATGAGAACTTGCTGCTTCATAGAGGAGAATTATTGAGGTTGGACGAAAATATGAGCTGAAACTCAAATGTCGGAGTCGTCAGCCGACGGCCTAAATTTCTGCCAGATGAAGTTCCAAGACCAGCTGGCAAGAAGACTCATGCGACAGAGCTCACCAGCATCAACCTCATTTCTATATGCGCAATCAATAAATCAAGCTTGATAAATACAACATAAATCGCCTTCACTTAATTTCGCAAGGCTCTCATTCCAATATCGAGAAATAATGTCGCTAACCAACTCGTCCCCCCTCGACGCTGCGACGTCCGCCAAGTCGGCATCGCACATCCTCGCCACCCTGCCGGAACAAGCCCGCAACGACGCCCTCACAGCCATCCATTCGGCCCTGACGGCGGCAAAGGCTGAAATCCTCGCCGCCAATGCTCGAGATCTTGAATTGGCCCGCAAGGCGGCTGCAGACGGGCAGCTGAAGGACAGCCTGGTCTCGAGACTCGACCTGGGGAAGAAGGGGAAGTGGGAGGACATGCTGAAGGGAATACTGGACGTTAAGGGGTTGGAGGATCCTGGTTCGTCTTCACCTTCTGTCACTCTAACGTTTTGGAAAAGGTACTAACCATGATACAGTCGGCAAAGTCACCCTCCGCACCAAACTCGACGACGGCCTGACCCTAGAGCGCGTGACGGCTCCCATCGGCGTGCTGCTCATCATCTTCGAGGCGCGACCGGAGGTCATCGCCAACATCGCCTCCCTAGCCATAAAATCCGGCAACGCGGCCATCCTGAAGGGCGGTAAGGAGTCGACCGAGTCCTTCGTCGCCATCTCGCGCGTCATCTCCTCCGCTCTCGACCAGACGCGCGTCCCCAACGGCGCCATCCAGCTCGTCACCACGCGCGACGTCATCCCGCAGCTGCTGGCGCTGGACAGGCAGATTGATCTCGTTATCCCCAGGGGCAGCAACGAGTTGGTGAGGTACATCAAGGGGAACACCAAGATCCCCGTGTTGGGGCATGCAGATGGCATTTGCTCCGCGTATCTGGAGGGCAGTGCGGACGCGCAGATGGCGGCGGACGTAGTGGTGGATTCAAAGACGAGTTACCCCGCGGCGTGTAATGCGCTGGAGACGCTGCTTGTTCAGGAGGAGGCGCTGGATAAGCCTTTCCCGGCTGTGGCGAAGGCGTTGCTTGCTGCGGGCGTGGAGCTGAGGTGCGATAGGCGGAGTAAGGAGGTTGTTGAGGGTCTGGGTGTGCAGGGTGTGCAGGGTGTGGTGAAGGACGTGGAGGACGTGGACTTCGACACAGAGCACCTGGCGCTCGTGTTGGCTGTCAAGGTCGTGAAGGGACTAGAAGCGGCGGTCGAGCACATCAACACGCACGGCAGCCATCACACGGACGTTATCCTCACGTCGGACAAGGAGAGGGCGGAGCAGTTCATGTCGGGCGTCGACTCGGCGGGCGTGTACTGGAACGCGTCGACACGGTTTGCGGACGGCATGCGGTACGGGTTCGGCACGGAGGTGGGCATCAGCACAAACAAGATCCATGCTCGCGGTCCCGTCGGGCTGGAGGGGCTGATGATTTACAAGTACAAGGTTAGGGGCGCCGGACACAAGACGGCAGATTATGGCGAGGGAGAAGGACAGAAGAGGTATAAGCACGAGAACTTGCCTCTGTAGAGGCATTTATGGTTGAGTAACTGAGGGTTGTGGGTGAGGCTCGTGGTGCGACTTGACATACGCGGAAGACGATCTCATCTTTGGTCTGGCGCTGTCGGTGGGTAAAAGTCTATTGTAATGCATTGGTAAAAGATTCTACGGGAATCGGTCTCCCTCCCTGCACTCGTCTCTTGCGTCGTCATAACCCCTGAGTGTTCATCCCGTCGCCCCCTTGCTCACATAACCCATGCCCAGTATTCTCCTGCTTGCGGCCCATATCATTATAGTTGTCTATTGTAAATCCCCATGTAGGCCCAGATGTCCTTGACATTGGGTGGGATACGGTTCAGTACCAGACGCACATCTCTATTCGTCATGTCCAGCATCAGCGCATGATGCTCGCTGTCCGTCAGCTTCGACAGTTCGCACAAGGTGTGGCTTCGGAGGTAGAACAAGCAGGCGGCGTAGCCCTTGATCACCTTGAACGGGTTCCCGATTCCTTCTGCCACTTCGCCGCCGGTGACCCAGTCTGGGGTTTCGAAGTCGCGCTCAAGCGGGTATTCAGGGTTACCCACGTTAGGCGGAGCTTTGGTGAGAAAGAACTGCTCCAGCTTCAATAGGTCGGCCACCATGGAAAGCGACATCAAGGAAGTCCCGGGAGCAACGCGGTAGTGAGGGCCGGCTCCGTTGACACGAGCAACCAGCACGTCTCTGAGGGAATGGCAGATGTGAGGGTGGACGTATATGCATTCGTTCTTGAAAGAGACCATTCCCACGCGGATGTCCCGCTTCCAGTGTGGTTGATCGATTTTGATTGGGTACGCGAATGCATCATGGTCGAGCGCGCTGGCCAGTTGCTGCTTGACCACTCGCTCGCACCATATAAAGGCATACCTGGCCTCCGTGACCTGTCCCGGCTCAGGCCAGTTGGCATGCCACCGTAGCAGCGGGTAAGTAGGATTCGTGCTCTCGTCGATGGATTCCAGACAAGTAGGCTTCGTGCCGTCGTCGGCGGATTCACGAAGCTGGTCAGCAGGATTTCCGGCAGTACGCCTGCGCTTGAAGACGGCTACTTCGAGTTCTGGACTGCTTGGACAGTACCACTCCGGAGGAGAGTCAGGACCGGGAATATACCTGCCTTTTCTGCGCTTTCTGCGCTTGGGGCCAGCAGGCTGCTTTTGAGGATCGTCTTGCATATCTTGATTGTGCTGCTGCTGCTGAGGAGAGCCAGGACCGGTACGGGTAGGCGATGCTGGGTCCGGGGCACCCGGGTCTCCTGCTGGCTGTGCCACGACAAGACTCTGACTGTGGGCGGTCACTTGGGGGGACTTCTAGTCGCTTGTGATGCCATCGATTTCCATCATGAGACAGTCAGTATGGGTGTAGTTGGTTCCGATGATGCTTGGAATTGATGGAAGGATTGGGAGGATAGGTTGGAAGCGAATATGACAGCGAGTCCTAAGAGTGTTGATTGACAGTGATGATTGAGAGTGATATCCAAGAGTAGTGGTTGATGTTTGGCCAAGAGAGTTGTCAGAACAGGCTGATGAGACTGAGGGTTGCAATGATGGTCGACATTAGAGTCCAGAGCAGAAATAGAAGAAGCGGAAGTTTTGGGTGAGGTTGGTTCGGTCTGGAAGACTTCGCCGGAGACTTGCGTTAGGAGGAAAGGACCCAGCGAGAAGAGAGCATCAGCTTGTAGAGTTGACGACGGCAGGCACCTTTCTTGCTTTCCAAGTACGTAGGACGAGAAGATTCCTTCCCAGGTCAAGGTAGCGGGCGGTCTGAGGAGCCGCTGGCCACAAGCTAGAGGCAGGTAGGAGCCTGTCTCCAGGGATACCCCGCGAGGTTGGAAGGGGCTGTTTATACCTTCCTTGGCCATTCCTCCAGCGTGACTCGCCGGTGACTGTTGTTATCGGATTAGGTTGCATACTATATGCACGGTATAAGGGTTGAGCCTGCTTCGGTCATAGGAAACGTAGGTAGGGCCTCGGCGTGACGAAGTCGTCTGCGGCAAAATCGGATATGCGTGGCCACACTGGTATGAAACTTATCTGACTTGGTTCTGCGATTGTGAGCCTTCTAGGGTTTGGGTTAGGTCGATATTGTTGTTGCCCATTTACTGCTTTGATGACACTCTTTACCAGAAAAAAGGACGCTGTCTCCAATGGAGAGTTGTCTTGTTACAACTTATGAAGTGATAAGGGACAACAGAACTGCAGCTTCCATGTCAGACTCACTGGAGAGGGACTCGAACCTGCCAGCACGACTTTACACCGGTGGCAAGAACACCTGAGTGTATGCGGTACTTGAACACATGACTGAACGATCAAATGACCAGACAATCAAGCGAGACGTAGGTAACCGTCGCTGCTCCCCAACACGATATCCTTCAATAGGTGTTGAAGTCATGCAAGACCCAAATATGTGAGGAAGATGTTGTCCAACAGGTACCCATGACTAGCCCATGACAGGGGTAAGAGAGAACCACAAAATTAATACCAGGCAGTCAGTAGTCGGGCAACTCGCCTCTGGCGTCTACCTTAGTGACAACAGGTTGTAAGATATGGACCCAAGATGCTTCTTACCGATGTAAGGGCAAAAGGCCCAGATATCTCCTCAATCAACAATCAAATCCAAATCCGGACAAGTCAAGAGAATAACAAAAGCCAACGCTGTAGAGAGGCAGAACACTCCCGGCTACAACACCCACCCAGTCCTCCTACTTCGGGCTGAACCCGTCGATAGCTGGCGATGGGAGCGGGTGTGCGGGAATCGAACCTACCTACCCCTGAAGACAACTTCTTGAAAGCAGGGCTTGGATTCTCTCCGAGTCTCGACCCATTACCTAGCAGATATATGTACCATGGAACAGTGTGACAGGGACGAGCTTCTCATACGTTCGGGTCTTTTGGAGATGGGGAACCGGGTATGATATGAACCACCATGTGTCTGAAGACTGGCCAATGGAACCTCCGACTACTGCTTTGACATCACACACACCCACGACAACAAAGTATGGCCTACAACCGATATCAGAACGTCGGAAGCTCATTATGACTAGCCCCTCTCCAACCAAGCCAAGCGGCCCGGCATACCAAAGTGCCCTCGTAACTAAACAAACAAAAAAACATCAACACTCCAAACACCACTTGAATCCAATCCATCATCAACACCAAAACCCATCACTAAACCCTACCCCACAAGAGTAAAAGTCTCTACTCCGCCCTCCCCCGATAACTCCCCATCTTCTCGATACTACTCAATAACCCACCACTCCTCATGCCCATCCCGCTCCCCGGCCTAGGCAGTCCGGCACTAGCAACACCACTCCCCGTCCGCCCATGCCCTACACCACCAACCTTGCCAATCCTGCTCGCACCCCCCGCGCCGGGAGCCCTTAGTCCGCTCGGCCTCGCGATCCCCAGACCAGTACCGGTAACACTCCCCCTAAACGAGCCGTTCCCCTCGCCGACGGGCGACGGACTAGGCGGCACGCGCATCTTACTCGGCGTGCCAACACCACCGATCACGCTCGACCTCTTGACCGTGGCCGGCGTGCGTCCCTGCTGTTGGTACTGCTGCTGATACTGCTGCTGTACCGGCTCAGCCTGCTGCTGCTGCTGCTGCTGCTGCTGCTTCGACTCGGCGGCGAAGCTCTGCATGCTCATCATCTCCTCGGCGAGCTGCACCAGCTCGCCCTTCTCCACCCTCTCCTTCTCCAGCAACCCTCTGATCTCCTCATTGTCGGCCTTAACGGTCCGCACCACGGCCTCCAGCTTCTCCACCTCGGCCTCGAGCTGCGCGCGCGTTTCGCGACCGGCCTTGCGCTCGAGCTCCATCTCTTCTCTGACGCGCATGAGAGCGTCGGGGTCGACGCGCGTCATGGTGACGTCCCGACCGACGCGAAGCTCCTCGTTTTCCTTCTGTAGTTCGTCGATCTTACCCTCCAGCTCCCGGATGCGCTTGACCCACCGCGCCTCGTAGCTCTTCTTCAGCGCCGCGACCTTGGTCTCGTGCTTTCCCTTGTACAAGGCGTGTAGTTCCCTGGCCATATTCTCGACGGCGATCTGCACGGCCTTGTTGTTCTCCTCGCCTGTGCTACCACCCCTTGGGGACTTAATCGGCGTCCCATCCGACCTGGCACTAGCGGCAGCCTCCTTCCCGGCGCGCATGCCCGCCATCTTGCTCTCGGCCTCCTGCGCCATCGTCTCGGCCGCGTCGCGGCGCTTCTCGGACTCCTCGAGGCGGGCCTCGAGTTCTTCCCTGTCGCGCTGCCCGAGGACGATTTCTTCCTTCACTTTCCGCAGCACGGCTTCCATCTCCCGCCCGCGCCGCTCCCAGCTCTCCCGCTCGGCGGCGAGAGATTCGGCAGAGGACTTCGCCTCGCGCAGCTGCTCCATGCACTCGCCCACGCGCTTCTCGGCGTCACCGACGGCCGTCTTGAGGGACTGGGCCTCCGCTTCTTTGCCGGACAGGGAGGCCTTCAGGCTGCTGATCTCCGAGAGGAAGCCGGACTTGAGCGACTCGAGCTCGCGCGGCGTGATGGTGGGTATGCTCCGCGGCGTGGGGAGGGGCGGGATGTCGAAGTCGAGGAGGTTGACGGACTGCCGCTTGGGGGTGGATGCGACGTCCCCTCCGTGTGTCCTTGAGGGGGATGTGCTGCGCCCGTTGCGGCGGGAGGGGGAGGTAGGGGGTTGTTGCTGGTAGGCGCCTAGACGGAGGTTCTCGGTGAAGTCCATTAGGGAGGTTGTGTTGCCCGATTCGTAGATCGATGTGCGGTTGGGGAGGGGCCCGTTGGTGTTGTTCGGGCGAGGCGTGCGTAGGGGAGAAAGCTCCCGAGGATTTGAGGCTCGTGGCGTGGCTTCGAAGAATTTGGAGGGGGAGGAGGTCCCGTCTGGCCGCAGTTTGGCAAACATTGTAAGATTAGGCACGGCCGAGAACGTGCTGAAGGTGCTGACCATCGTGTCGTCTGGCGCCGCGGCTTCGTCCTCGTAGTAGTCGTGCTGCTCGATGTGCTCGTTCGAGTCGACGCGCACGAGGTCGTTGTCGTGGTCCTCCCCTCCGTGGGCCGCGATGTCGGCGTCGTCTTCACCGTCATCTTCGAAAATCTCAATCGCATGCTTCAGACCCTCGTTCTCGCGCACCGCCTCCTCTAGACTGACGCGCTGGTTGTACTCATGTTTCGGCGTCGGTTCCACCGCGTGCTCCATCGACTGCGGCCTGTTCGCGCGAGGCGTATCCTCCACCGTGGGCGAGACAACCGTCGACGCGCTCACCTTGACGGGAAAGCGCTTCTCGGGCGAGGACATCTTCCTAGGACTCCTCGGCACCATGGCCGGAGGCGGCATGTTGAACGTTGACGTCGCAGTGGCAGCAATCTCATCGTGGTTCGAGCCGAGTGACGACCGCGCCGTCGGCTTGGGCCGGTCTCCCGCCAGCTGCAGCAGTTTCAGCGGCGAGAGCTCCGCGCCGGAGAGCACGCGGGAGGCCGGCCGCAGCTTCGTCGGCGGGGGGTTGTTCTCCTGGTCGTCCTTGATGACCTGCGACATGAAGGGCGACGAGCTGGTGTCAGATGGGACGAGGTCGTTATCGTTGTCGGCGTCGGAGTCAGACAGGATCACGCTGCCGGTGTCGTGTTCCGTCGTGGTAAACTTCTCGACCTCGTAGTCGTCGTAGCGGTGTGGCGAGCTGGCGGGGGTCGAAAACTTGACCGAGTTCAAGGTGTTGTCCTGGGCGGGCGATAGCGGCGATGCCATTATCTGCTGCGCTCGTTCCTGAAGAAGTGTGTGCTTTGCTAATTTAGACCTGATCAATAGGAGAAGTTATGCATTAAGCTTAGGTAGGTCGCTGAGCGCATAATCGAGCAAGGCTGGAGAAGTTGTAGGTTTTTCCTGGATGGGTGCAATGACGGGGATGCGCAATTCGATGTGAACCGTGCATTGTTGTTTACTCCTGACCCTTGCGTCCGGAGCAACGATGACTGGCTATCATTGGTCAGCGGAATTAGGGGGGAATGAAAAGTGGAGAGCCTCATTCATCTCCTCAATGCGAAGAGATGTGTCACGAGGGCGGAGCCGAGACGACCTTCCGAACTATGGGTGACCAGCGGGAAGGAAACCTATAGTGCCAACCTGGCAACAGCGTGAGGTGACGGTGATCATTCCAGCAGCACTTGAATGACAAGTATAGTTGCCGTCTGTCTACGTTCGTCTAGGGTATCTGCATGGTCTTTCTACATCCTTATGGACCGTGAGCCCCAAGTCCTGAGTCCCATCTCTCAAAGGCGGCCTGCCAAAGCACGAGGGATCTTGGTCGGGAGCATCCACAGTTGCGTCAACCTAGATCATCGTATATCCATCTTGAGCGGCATCCCTAAACTGTCAGATGCAGGTCTAAAGGATGAGCGCGTAAGCCGCATATGTCATGTCATGCAAGGGCAACCGCACTCCGCCGGCCTCAGCATCGGAGTCGAATCCCGGATCCAAGCCACCACACCATCACATCACACGAAGAGCGCATGCCAAACGCCAAACTGAGGTTCTAGTAGGTCTTTCATTGTATCAATCCGTGTAGTGGCTACTTTTTGCAATCCGTCGTTAAGTTCGTTACCGAGCAATCAATCACCATCCCCTAACAAACAGCCAGCCACACCGTGAGAGACGCAAAAGATGCGTCATCTCGACCAGCCCTCTTTTGCTCTCCTCCTCTCTTCCAAAAAAGAAACACAAAGCGCGAAAAGAGTAATGGTAAGAAAAGTCGTAAACTTCGTGATCAAGTCGAGAGACGCAACCAAAAAAGCAAACCGTGGCCAGGGTTATCCGTAGCTACTCCTACCCAGGGCCAGACCGAATTCTTCCCTCCCAACCAACCAAAGGCTAGCGAAACCATAACCGCCAAGTTTCAACCAAGCCACCGCAGAAAGGGCAGCATCCCCACCCATGATTGTCATGAAACTCGCTCGCAAACGATTTCAATCAAGCCAATGGCTGCAGAAACAGCTTCCCTCCTCTCTGACAGGAAAAATGAAATAAAAAAGAAGGCTGTGTCGCGGTTGTATGACCAGTTGTCGTGAATCGTCGTCGTGACTGCATCCGCCCGCCACTCACCGGAGAAACCCGAGGGTCGTAACAGGTTTACCGGAGGCAGGGCTTCTTCTTGCTACAGCATCACCACCTCGCATCACTGTGAAAACGGCGATGCCAAAGACAAAACAGCTTGTTCGGGCCCGGATTATCATCCCTCGCCAAGCTGGACATTTGGCGCCCTCTGGAAGTTGATGTTGTGCCTGCCTCGTGTAATTAAGGATTTTGTTGTTCGCGTCGCATGCAAAACACGTCAAGTCATAAAGACATGTACAGCTCTTGTCGGGACATGAGAATAAGAAGTCGTAAACTCGTCTGCCGGCCGCCGCCGTTGCCGTCTGTCGAATACAATGTGGAAGTTATTTTTGAGAAGCGTGTAATAGAGAGGTGTTGGTCAAGGAAAATTTCAAGAGAATGTGTGTGAGCGGGTGACTCATCGTTGTCCGCTTCCGGTCCCCGGTTTATGTGCGCCGCGGGGAGAATCAGAAACCAGAACAGGTGGAGAGTGCCCGTGGCTGTAAGATTCCGCATCCGGTTGTTCGCCATAAGCAAGGTCTGCGTCGTCAGGGTCGTGTCGCTACCTACGGCGTTGCGACGTGACTGGAGGAGCAGCCCGGTTCATAGTCGGATCGTAGCCCGAGGACGGCATGGGTCCATCAATCAGCGTCTTTCGGCGCTTAAGGTCCATATCGCTCGAGGGCCTCTCCTCATCCTCATCGCGGCCACGCTTAATGCCGGCAGACTGGCCGTTCATGGCCTGTTGCTGCGAAGCATAGCCGTTCTGCTGCATCGAGTTGCCCATGTCTGGCTGGGGAGCATACACGTCGCTTCCAGGAGCTCCATTAGTCGCTCCACGGTTGTCGTTCGGGTACTCCAGGTTGCGTGGGGGGTTCGCTGCCCGGGGAGGGGTGTACCCGCCGTAGTACGGTTGCGGTGGCTGAGCTGTGCGCGGTGTGGCCCGGCCAGACGTGGCTTGGTGGGGAGAACCTGTCATATCCGGTGGCATGTGCTGATGCTCATTCGGCAGGGACGATACGGGAGCTTGGCTGCTGTAGTACGAGGTGCGGCTGGCATCGTAGCCGTTGCTATCGTGCGTGTACTCGCCGTCGTGCTCGTGCTCTGCTTCCTCCTCGCCCTGGGCATGAGACACATGCTCGCCCTGGCTGTGATAGCCATTTCCACCCTGCGGCTTGACATCCTCCGGAACAGAAGGGCGGCTGGATGGCGGGCCCATGTCGTTCTTGACATAGCTAGTCTGCGAGTACATGCCCCGGTCTTGAGTATTACCATTAGTGGGAGGGTATGGAGATTGCTGGCTGGTCGAAGGGTTGTAGAGTTGACGCGAGTTGTCGTACGGCTGGCTGGCAGGAGGGTATGACTGCTGCTGCATGCTTTGCAGGCTCGTTCCGGGAGGCGTCGTGGCAGGCGTTGCGGGCATCGACCGCGCAGCATTACTGAGGCCGGTGTCGATGGACATCGGGTTTGCTGGTTGCGTACCATTCATGCCCTGCTGCGGCCACTGCTGATAACTATCCTGAGAACCCATACCGGTCATGACGCTCGAAGCACTAGTTGGGGGCGTCGGAAAGGTATGGGCCCGATCCAGCGATGGACGCATGCCGTTGTGGGCAGACAGTGGAGGTTGAGCTCCCATGGAGTGGTGGTGCAAGGACGGCAGAGCGGGAACACCGCCTCCGGGTTGGCCGCTCCGCATCTGCTGGTTCTGCTGCGCTTGTTCTGCTTTTCTGCGTTCCGCCGCCGCCATCACTTGACTTGTCCTGGTCTGGTTTGTCGGATGGTAGAGCAGAGCCCCAATATTATGCACAAATAAGGGATATAGGAGCTCTGTAATCTTCTCCTTGTTCGCAAAATCCAGCGCCCTCTCGAATGGGATCCTGAGCGAATGATTAACATGTGAGGCATACTTACCAAGAGGACTGACTTACCAGACACCCTTGAGGTGCATTGGCCCGATCTTGACGACATGACGTATCTTTTCGCTCTTGAGGATGCCATCCCGCCTCCCACGTGTCATGCCAGCCACGTTAAGAAGTTTGGTCCCGTTTATCATGTGGTTATCTGGATCTCCAAGTCAGCAAAAAGCACGAATGCAGTAAAGGGAACCTCAACGAGTACGAACCTTCTCTGCGTGCCACACATATGCCCCTAGCTTCTACTTGAAAGCACAACGACCCTTCGTCTTCCCATAAAGTTGCAGTAACCCGGGGTTTCATGCCAGGCGGGGCTATCTGACCCGTGGTATCAAACCCAGCTTGGTAACCACCACCCATACCCTGTTGGCTGCCGACGCCCGGAAGGGGTAGAACATTTTGGTTGACCATGGAGTTGGACACTTGCGGCGGTCCTTGCGGAGGCGACGTTAGCCCATTTCCGTAGTTGTATTGCGGATGATACGACTGAGGTGGAGCAGGATATTGTGCTGGTCCGGGTTGCAGTAATGGCGGCTGCTGGTGTGGGTTGTAGGACTGGACCGGTTGTGGCGGCGGCGGATGGCCCGCAGACATGCTTTGGTAGTACATGTCCGGCCCGGCTTGGTTCATTGCTGGATACTGGTCGTAGCCCGCCACTGCCTGTCCTGGAGGGCCGGGAAGTCCCACGCCTGTCTGAAGGGTCGGTGAAAGGGTGCCTGGTGTCTTGGGGCCGTTTGACGAAGCGACCGAAGTGTAGGACGACTGCGAACCGGCAAAAGATCCGGCCTGGGAGCTAACCGAGGACGAGATGGAGCTGAGCCGGGGTGAGGATAGACTCGACGAGTATGCCTGATTCGGCTGTGGGAGAGGCAAGGCAAGCCCCCTCTCATTCACATACAACGGACGCTGTATAGCGCTGGTGTTGTAATACGATGCGTCGCTGGGACCCCGGGGTTGCACGTGTGAGATGGGTGGCAGATCCAGCTTTTCGGTGTTATCGACACGCGGTCTAGACGAAGAGGTTGTGGCGTTTGCACGGAGAGGAGTCGAATTGGTCGCGGAAGCGCACCTTTTCGACTGGCAACGCGAAGAGACGACAACGATGAGAACCAGGTAAACGCAACAAGGCTGATAAGTTGCAACGCTCGCCAACCAACTTGCTCCAAACGCCCTCCTGCTGATTTAAAAGTCGAGTTGCTGAATCAATGTTTGCAATTGATGCTGTAGCAGCCTGCTGGTGACTGGACTTGAGAGTCGGTGAAGTCGGTCAAGAGAATCGGCGGTGATGCGGTGCTGAAGTTCCTGCAGTCGGCGTCGAGGTGCGTGGTGCTTGGTGCTTGAAAGATCGATGCGAACTGCAGTTTGAGAATGCGTGCGAAGCAGCAGGTGCAGGCGCCTTCCTTTTAAGTACGATAAACGCACGGCAAATCCGACGGCTTCAAGAGGCGCAATCAACTGCGAGAACGTCCCTTGGATGGTTGAGGAGAAGGTTTCTTTCCGTTGATAGTGGGCGCAACCGGTTCCGTTTGTTGCGACAACTTTTGGGCAAGTTCAGGTAGGTCGGACCTTGGCGAGAGAGAGATAAGAGGGGATATGCAAGTGACGGCTATCACTTGCAGCTTTCTCGAATGACAGACAGCAGAAGCTCTTTCCTCTTAATGGCCAAGGAAAGAGGAGAAGAGGGGGGAGCAATATTCGGATTCTTGCTGTCGTAGTGTCTGAAGATATTTCGGACGAAGGTCAAGGTAAAGTTTCCTAGGCCCGTATCTGCGCCTGGTTGTTGCAGTTTGAATGTTAGACGACGATTATACTTTTTTCGTGTTTTGTTTCGAGCTTGCTGCTGCTTATAGCTGTACTGCGGACCCGAACAGAAAAAAAGCGACAAAGTTTCCAAGCTAGCAGAGAAATGCCTCTGAGACGGGCGCAAAAGCTTAAGACTGCAGTGGATGGAGATGGATACTGGATCCTGGATGGGGCACTGGATGGATTTGGGGGGATATCCTTACCTCTTTCTCAAAAAAAGTCACCTTCCCGTGGAGACTCGTCACTGTCGTCCGTGGAAACGAGAGGATGAGAAAGGGATATTGGGAAGGCAGGAACCTGCGTTGGGGAGGAGGGAAGGAGGCAGGAGAAGGAAGAGGAGAAGGAGGATAAGAGGAGGAGGAGGCAGGAGGAGATCGCGGACGGGCGATGAGCCTGGTTTTGGTGGAGAGCCGGAGCCGGGCCAGGATTGCCAGGGTGTGGTCGACGAACGAAAGAAAAACAGAAAGATCAAGAGCGAGCATGAGCGAGCATGAGCGGCCGGTCCAAAATCGAGCCAGCAGGTGCCAGGGTGAGGTACGAACGACTTTGCCAATTGTCGCTGGTCGGTGGTGCTGGTCAGTGCTGGTCGGGTACAAGCTAAAAAGGCTGCCGAGAGGAGTTAGATTGGAGCCACAGCCAGAGCTTGAACCAAGTACCAGATACCACATCTCCCTGCTTGAATGTGGTGTGTTTTTACGGGATTACCTTCCGGCGAGTAAGTCGCAACTACAAACTGACAATCGCAACTCCCACTATTATTATTATTTTACACCCTCACAGGCCACCCGGGGGACTTTCTGTTCGCTAAGCCGCTTGGGGGGGTGGTAGAATGAGGGGGCTGGAAAGATAAACTGCCATCAGGTGAGAGAGAGAGCAGCATCCTTGTCTTTCTCCTTCTCTCGACAATTGCACTTGTTGATGTACTGTAGACATAGACTCTGGGCTGTCTTCTTTCCATTCGCCTGTCTCTGAAGCCATCTTCACACTATCCAAACAGACATGTCCAGTCTCTTTGTCGGTGACAGCAGAGGAGGTGCAACTTCTGCAACATGCAAACGAAGAAAAACCCCCGCTGTGAGAGATGCATAGGAGGTGACTAGATAGATGATGGCTGCTGTGCAAGCACGAAGGGACTTGAGAGCAGCAGCGCCGACCGGGACTAGATCGGGGGCAGATCCGTCCCAGGGCGTGGTGACTCTGATCCTTGACAGCAACCGGGACCAGGGCCTCCAGCACGGTCGGCCAGGCCTGCCAGCCCCTGTCCTCGCAAAAAAATGGCTGGTGAGGTTGGAAAGCCGGCCCCTCACGGGCGTGCAACATCAACATGGGGGGGCAGTGAATATAGCGCAAGAAAGAGGGGCTGCCACCTGAGCTTCGAGCTTGTGGTGGGTGTGGATCGGCTTGAATAATTGGGCTGTGCGTTTGACAGGGTTGCACTAGGGAAGAGCGCTACCAATATCGAAGCGGATCGAGGGCATCTCTGAGGTTGAGGTTTATGAACTCTACTAGAGCGAGCATGTTGTGCCGTTGAGCACAAAGGATGTTGCAAATAACATCGAGATTCAGACATGTCTTCTTTTACTGGTGGGATCTGGTGGGATCTGGTGGGATGGATAAATGACAATATCGGAATTTTGAGATTGTCGGCCATAACCGTACTCCATGCCTCTCCAAGATGTGTCTCAGCTCTAGGGAGGCGACATCGAACGGTTCTCGTTACAGCCTCACTACACTGCCTACACGCTGGAATTTACATGTCTCTACGTGAGACGCAGCCCAGCTTTTGGAGACCGTAGGTAGCGTCCGTCATATGCTGGTGGTAACCCTGTAAAACGTCGACATCGCGGCCAAAAGTGCCCTTGCACATGCTCATGCTCATGCTCATGCTCATGCTCCTCGGAGCTCCAAGAAAGAGTATCGGGCTTGTGATCGAGAACCTCGACCGCACGACTTACGACTTGACCAGGTTTGAGGCTCGATCTACCGTCATGGCACGATCGAGCACCGTTAAGTCCCCTTGCCCACGGCATAACTGTTCAGATTCGTGTGTTAGCCGCCACGCTGCCGCTGTTCAGCCTTGTCGCCGGCATACTCGCTGCAGACGGCGTCTATCAAATATGTACCATGGTGAACTGACAGCTGCTCGCATTGCAGCCGACAGGACGTGCCAGGCAATTGAGCCAATTCGGGCCCGCGAATGGGCAGCTAACCGCAGGATCAGAGGATGCGACTCGTTCATCAAAGATCTCCCAGGATCGTCATAGCCATCTCTATATCTCCAGGAGCCGCTTGGGACACAAGGGAGAAAGTGGCCATGGCGCAAACCTAGTTGTAGCTCCAACATTGACTGCATTGCCGGGCCATATCAGGCTGTGTTATTAGGTTGGGTTGCTCAACCGCCCAATAGAGTTTTAATATGGAAGATGCTTGCATACACAGTCCCCTTGTTTTGCTCGGTTGAGGCGAGGTGTCATTGCAGCATTGCAGAAAGCAGCTTGATGTTGGTCCCGCGCTCGACACACACCGTTTCCCCCACCCCGCCTCCCCGTCGGTGACAAAGCATAACCGAAGAAGGATTCTTGTTGACAACAGCTCCCGTACCCGAAGACCACCTAGCCTCTATCATCCTCAGGAAATCCTGGAGAACAAAGAGAGTTATTGGCTACTAGTCCGAACCGCCGGGTATACTAGACCGTGACCTTGCTCATCAGTAACCCGCAAGAGCAACAGAGATCGAGTGCCGGGCCAGCGGTACACCCCTTTGGATCTAATTGCCCTGCCACTTGGCACGTCAAAAAGGAGCTCGAAATGTAGTTATCTTGGAGTCCCTGATTGGGACATGGAACGGACAGCCGTTCGTCGGAGGTGCGGAGCAGTGCAAGACGGCAACCAATGCATGCGCTCGTGCCCGCGCCGCTCAGTCAGGGTTTGCTAGAGTTGCATACAGGATATGCATGCATCATGTGTCTGGCGAGAGGGAAGAGGGGCCGGGGCCTGCCATCTGCCCCAAAGATGGAGAAAGCCTGTCGTTGTCGTCCGAAAAGTGTCATTGCATTGCATGTGTTCCGCAACAGAAAGTCAAAAACAAACAGAAACAGGAGAAATGACTTCAGAAATGGAAGAAGGAAAGATATCGGCCTGCCAATGTGCATACCATTCGGGGCCGTGGTTCGGTATGTCGGTCGGAGAAGATGTCGGCAACTTCTATGACGCCAGCCCTGGCAGAGTCTTCCGTTGTTCTTCCAGAGCACATCTTCAATGCAAGATGAACGCACAAGAATGCACGCCGTGTGCTGTGCTCTGCCGCCGGCTGTCGGCTGGCTAATGTTGAGTGTCCTGCTGGCAGCCGTACCTGCTTTCTTTGACCAAACGGGATGCCCTGTGGCTGGCACATTGCGTCACCGAGGCCGTCGCGTCTGCAGTGTCGTATCACCGACGCAGACGACACGAGACGTAATTGAAGCTTGAAGCTTAGGAGGTGAGGCCGGTGGGGAAATAGGAGCGTTTTTAACGTCAAACGGACATAACAACCTTTTGATGGATAATATACCTTAGTTTTGTGTTTTGGGATGGACAGAAGTGCAAGAGCTAGAAAGAAGCGTTGGTCCGTGCGTTGGCCGTCAAAGTTCCAGTATTCGTATGCAGTTGCGGAATTGCGGCAAATGCCGGGCGGTGAGGAAACGTTGACGGGGTTCCTTCCTCAAGTTCACCTTCCAACTTGAACTTGACAACCTCGAAATTATACCTATCAGCAAGCACATTGGTTCCATGTAGTATATCTGATATCGGCAATCCATACTTCCCCATAATCAAGCGGGGTTCGTCCTGGTCAGCACCGAGTCACACCGCACGCTGATGCAAAAGGGTCGTGTGGGGGAGCATGTGTGGGCGGGTAGATGGATGGAATAGCGTCCCAGATGCGAGATTCCGGCACCTCTTTGTCTGGCCTGCTTCTGCAGCTACACGTAATAAGAGGGCGTCACCGGGTGAGCTTCATTACGTTCTGTATACCAGTACTGCTACTGACATACCTTCGCCAGAATTCACTACCACAAGTACGTGCGAGATGCTCACAAGGCTCTCAGCCCTAAAACGTTGCTCGGAACGGGGCACTCTGTCCGTGATGGACACCGCTAGCATAGGCCCACGCCCCCTAGCCGGATCATGTCGACCGCTCATCTGCAATTCCTCTCGAGACATCTCGGATCCTTGATGGTTCGAGAATTCCAGAGCGGCGCTCGCTTGCAATGGGTGCTTGACAGTGTGGCAAAAGTAGCGCCGCACCGAAGGCCCCTAATGACCCAAAGTTGAACTTGGTGCAAGTCGTGGCTCGTCGAGACTGGCTGGACATTGAAAGTCATTTGACAAGACGAGCCAACCAACGTCCATCGCTGTCCCGAGATGGTTAGGCTCCCATCCCGCGTTGTGTTTCAACCATTGCTGGAATATCACTGGTGCCAACCTCCCATTGTCCTCTTCCTTCCTATCGGCTGGCCTCTTCCCCTCATTCAACCTTCGCGCTGCGGCGCGGGCAAGCCTCCATGTCTCAGAACGCCGATCACAAGGGCCCAGAGCCCGTATTGTTTGTGCGCCAGAGACATCAAGATCATCTCAATTCCCGGCAAAATATTCAAGGACAGGTGTCTCTCAAATGATCGTCACGAACCATGCGCAAGTCTTCATGCCTCTTGCTCGCAGTTACCACGTCATTGGGAGGTGATAGGCGCCCTGCATGCAAGCCTCAAGCAAGCCCTTTGGTCGGACGGGAATGTGTTCCACGACCTGCATTCTTGTCGTCGGATGGTCAAACCTGCACCGATCGTCGACTCGCGGGTTGCCGTAACCTCGCAGCCCGAAACTGTTCGACCAACCCCCGACGACTGGACTCGAGTCCGTGACGGTGGCGCAAGCACCGACAGATCGTCTCATGTGTTGCATCCTTTCGACATCTTCGACCTGCACTTTACCCGTCTGTGGTGCGCTGTGGACTTGAGCCGCAAAACCTGTGAACCCCGGGTGTGCATATCATGCACGGCTGTCAAAAACGAGTTATGCTCTTCCCAGTGCCGGCATGTCAGCAGTCACAATTAATGCCTGCTGGGGTCGAAGATCACTCAGAACCAGGACAGTGTAAAAACTCCCGGCCTCCCCTTGGCGTGGTCATTATCAAAGAGCGTGTCAATACTGTGCCGGCCTCCGATATCGACTCAGCCCTGAGCCAATCTTTGCTGCAAGATTATCCAGTGCCAGCGACGCCGTGTCTCTGATGCCGGACGACGGCGCAGCATCCAGGAAGACCAGATGGTGCCATGTCTGACGGGATGCATTCATGTACAATTCTCCGTGCGTTCCGCTTCGGGATCGTCCAACCATGGAGCACTCCTCCAGACAAGGGGTCCCTGCATCTGGCACTAAAATCTCATTGCCCAGCGCAGCCTACATGGTTCAGGGGTCAAGACAGGTCAAGACGCGCATGAGCTTGATGCACAGCGGTTATGTGCTCGTGCGTCGCCAAAACATGGCCAATCAACGCGCCTCGTCTACCTGGCCAGTGGGACGTTTCAGCTATCCGTTCCTCACAAGCGCTGATTCTGGCCTGAGGCATCTTTGCGGTATTTCTTTGGGTCCATCTCCTCACTACCAGAGAAGCGAAGTGATGATGGCCTCGGTTCGAGATATCCAAAGTGCTGATCATCCTTCCGGCGGCAATCAGACATCTGACGCGGGCATTTGCACAAGCGAATACAACGGCCGACGGCAGGATCTCGGCTGTAGAGAAGCACCGGCGAGATGTCGAAGTGCAGGATCTGCTGCCATCACGCTTCTGGCGGCATCAGGCTCTTAGGTCCAGGGGCTGAAAAATCCTGGCCCGCCGGTCTTCGGTCCTGGCACCGAACCATGACGGATCCGACTGCACTTTCCCGGGATCATGGCTATGGAAAGAGCAAAAGCGCCGTACGCACGTAATAGCAACCGGCGATAGCGAATTGCGCGGAGCAACTCGTTATTGAGGCGTCCGGGCTTCCTCACTTATCTTCCGCGCCAGCCTCTTGTCGAATGTGGTTACGACCAGCGACCACCTCCAAACCACGACCCCGCAATCAACCCAATCAACGCGAACCACGTCTTCAAGCCCACCACCAGAATTCATGAATCGGTGGGGTGGGTCACGCACTGGACAGGGGCCTGGCCATTGACGGCATCCTTGTCGTTGGAACTTTGGAAAAGAGCCAGCAACAGCAACAAGGCGAAAAGAACAATGGGCGAGGTTGGTCATGGCCGGGCTGACCTCCGTCAGTCAATATCTTCGTCGCCGGTACCCAATCGACTGGGTCTTTGGCACCTCGTGTGTTTCAACGCAATATCGTCTTCGTGACGGCCAGGCCCAGTCGAGACTCTGCTCTGCGCTGTTCCTGGGCCGTCCACAGGTCAGCATTTGCAAGCATTGGCATGCGAAATCCCGTTTGGTAGGGCTCCTCCTCTGCTTCAACCCCCCCCTTCTGTCCGTCCCCTCATTCGCCCTCCGAGCCTGCATGCGCGGACCGTTTTCCGCCTTACATGGCAAGCCGGGATAGCTAGCGGGCTTGCTTGTCGCACAAAGAACACGCCACGACACAAAAAATGCGAAAGAAGGGTGTGTGGTGATTACAACACTGTGGTGGCTCTTGAAGCCTTCCACCAGCTCAAGTTCGAGAACGATTCAGGTTGCCAACGAGAGGCTGGGAGGCGGCCAGCTCACACCCCCCAACCATTCCCAGGCTCTACCACCCGCACAATCCCGAGTCAACCAATGACGGGCTTTGGCGTGGGTTGTCTCGCACCTGTGGTGCTGCACGACATCGCCGCGCTGGGTCTCGAATTGGCTTTGCGATGTGGTGTATTAATCCTGCCAGATTGATTTATCCATATTCTGCCGTCATCTGGCAGGATATTGGCAACCCCAGCGGCGAACCCAGGTTCCCAGGCTCTGCTTTTCCACTAACGCGCAGTCCCATCGCAACGGTCGTAACTCTTTGTTCTTTTCCTCCCGGCGTCGCTTCAGCGTGAGACCTGCGCTTGGCCCTTACGTCTTAGCCCCGCCCGGCGGAAGCGTGGAGGAAGGTCTGGCGTGGGCTAACCAAAAAAAGCAAAAGAGTTATAGCCATGTCGTCGACAACCAATGAACCCCAGCGCCAGCGAACGACGTATCAGCCACCAAAGACAAACACCCACACCGGCGAACAGGAACGAAGGGCGTTTGAGAAACAGTCAATTGGCAAGCCACCAACCGGTGCCTTTCCCTCGGCGAACGGGGGCGCACGGAAACGGGGGAAAGTGCTGTGGTGTTGTTCGATATCGAAAACCAACGCTTTAGGCTTAGCCCGTGTCTTTCTTTCACAACCTCACCGCTATTTCGATCGCTTGCGCGCCGTCCGCTCGCACTATTTAAAGCAACCCCTCCCTTCGTTGTACATGTAGGGGTTGTGATAGCGGCACACCCCCCCCCAAATCCCGTGCTTGTTCGCTCTTAAGACCCCCGCCTTCAACCTTGCTGGTGGCTCACTGCGCCAGCCAATGACTCGTCGCTGTGGGATTAAGAACCCCATTTACCTTTTTTTGTTGGGCGAGGAATTCGGCCCCATGCTATCAGTTCTTGCAAACGAACAATTCGGAACGACCAGCTGATCGATCCGGATCACAAATGGCTACCGGTAACTTGATCGGAGAACACCTGACTTGAGTATCATTCTTCAGGTGTACGCCAGGCGGTGACTGGTCGTTGTGTCATCGACATTGTTCAACGTTCCCGACCACCACCACCGCTGGCCTCGAACGACCCGCCGTACCATGTCACGGAGCCGGGGATCTTTCCTTTCCCGTGTCTCTGTCTGCGACCCCGCCTCGGAAGCTTGTTGGCTTTCTTCCCTTCCCGTTGAGATAGAAGGGGCAAAGATGTGGGATCCGTGGTGACACGCATCACGAAAAAGCAACATTATTTTCTTCGCCCTTCCTTCCCTTGCCTTTTGTGTAACATGCTCGAAGACCCTCCAGGCCATTCCACACCTCTTCGTACGACGGCCTCCACGAGGGAACGGGCTTTTCCAAGGTCACTGAGGCAAGGCAAGTCCACTCGATGCCAGTGCTTATGCAGCATCACCGGAGCACCTTGTCGCACCGCTGCTGCACCCTCCCGTGAAAAGTCGGAGGGGACAGCGATGACGGGTGTGGTGGACGAGAACTGCCCTGCATTTTTCCTAATGCCAGGCCTGGCTGGACGGCCGGCCAGAAAGGCGATGGAGATAGTACGGCAACGGCGGGGTGTTGAAGATGCGGGAGACTGCATGCCCTACCCTTCCATGTTCATGTATGGAAGATCTCTAGTGCACCGCGTACGCCGTAGTCTAGCTTCCGCTCGATGCAGAGGGACTGTCGCTTCCCTACATTAGCCTCTAGTTGGTTGTTGCATGCAGTGCTTCCGTGAGGCTGCCGCTTGCTTGCTTGCTGCTGCTGCTCGCCCCTTGCCTTGCTGCAATGCTGCTGTCTGTCTGTCTTGTCGTTTGTCGTTTGTCGTGAGGCAGACTCACACGACGTTTTATACATGGCATGGCATGGCGTGCATATCTAACTACCAGCCCAGCCCGCGACCATTACCAATGGCATTCTCGAAACAAGTTTGCTTGCGTGCTTGCTTGCCTTCAACCCCACGCATTTTGATACTGCAGCACCGACGATACGTTTTGTTTGCCTCTCTTCCCGTCCGTTGCCCGGCCGGCCGGCGCCATCCAGGTAAGGGGAGACCCGAGCCTTTGTCGTCGGTTCCACTCCCGGAAGAGGAGAAGCCGTCACCAACAGTCAAGCAAACAATCGACTATCTGGGAAGGGGGAATTGTGGTGGCATTGCCCGTTTGCTAACAGCTAACCTGGCTAACAAACAAGCTGGACCATGCATAAACATCTCCATCGCGAAACGGATATATGCCATGCCTGCACGCACATGCATATGCGGACGTGCGGGACCTTCCTAGCGGAAATCGTCCCCTTGCTGGAAGAAGAGTCACTTCGAATTCGCGATGCCGATCGATCGTTGTTCGCGCATTGCGCGCAATAGAAGATGTCGGAACTTAAGTACACTGTGGACGAACAGCAACTGACAGCTCGTCAGCGACAAACGGATGGCAGACCAGACCGGACCCCTCGCCCTCAAACCAACCTCTTTCACAGCCCTCCCGCGGGCTACTACCACCTCTTCGGCCTGGTTTGCCCGATCCAAGCTCTGCTTCCGTCCCGCTCGCGATCTCCAGTCAGCGGCAACAAGCGTCGATTTACCATACTGCGACCCTCTTCCCGACCTGCCTCTTTCTGATCATCAGCTTGGATCGCGTCAGCTGAGATACAATTCCCGCATCTACTACGAATTGATGAACGAGCGGACCAAACGAACCGCCCACTCACACACAACTCCGGGGTACCGCATGGGAAGAAAAAGAGGGAGGTGCGGAGAGGCGAGGGCAAGGCGCAGGCACACGTTCAACGAACGGTCCGGTTGCGCATGCTGCAAGTATGATTCGCATATCTGCTTGTGCGTTTGATATGATATACTTCTCCTCTTGACAAGTACAACGTAAAAAGGCCAGCCGTCACAAGCATCGGAACTCCGTCCACCATCTAAACAGTGAATACCAGGTCATTGGTTATTGTGTCCACTGCTCAGCCACCCGTTCTTTCTAGCCAGTAGTAAAAACTCTTGTCGCTACACAGAGCAAACGGCGAAAAGGGGCAGAAGGGGAGGACACAAAACCAACAGCCACCTCCTTGCCAATCTTGAAAGGGCTGGGACGTGGAGGCTGGAGCACACGGCATGATTATTGAATGGGCGGAAGAGGTTGGTAACACGAAAGCTCAAAGCTACCACCACCCTTTTTTTCTTGGTAAATATACTGTGGCAGCTTAACCGGTAAGGTAAAGTTTGCTACTACCCGGGCTGTACGATTCACTGGGATAGGAGCTGTTGGGGGATGAGGATGAAGATACATAGCGGCTGCGATATTGAAACTCCCTCCCAAGTTGTGAACTGTGAGAGGGGGCGTGATATAGCATTAGCTCCAGCGGGATTCGCGCAAGGAACAGGCGGGCAATTCTCCTCCCACCAAGCAGGGAATACACCTGTCTGTCAACGTCCATCAATATCCATCCATATCTCCATCCTATCGGTCATCAGCAAAGCACACAACACATCTGATGCCGAGGGGGGGGACTCCAAGACCGGGATGAGGGAAGATAAGAAGCGGGGTTGGGTCAGCGGGGTTGGGTAAGCGGCGAGGAGGAGAAAGGAAAGGTGGTTGCTCGGGATGGAGATGCTGGTGGTCAAGCTTGAGGCAAAGACAGGTTCACAGCGGATGCGGGCAATTTAGGCGTTGCATGAACGCCTGGGACCGCATGAACTCGCTGTTGCTGGTCTTTTTTTCGTTTCGTGGGGTGCATGAGGAGCCAGTGTGTGGTTGACGACCTCTCTTCTCATCCCCGAAGATGTGAGGTAATCAGTTTTAATGATAAGCGTATTTGTTCATCCAGTCGGGCATGTATTTCGGTAGGTAGAGGTGTACGGAGCCAGCCATGCTGAACCTCTTATGCGCATGGCATCGTCGATGGTCTAGACCTACCTGGTAAAAGGGGAATGGAGCCGATCTCGATGCTCCATGCGATGCCATGCACAGCCTAGGCATAGTTGATGCTATGCACGTCACTTTGCAGCGCAGATGCGGATGTGCAGAAACGTTAAAAACTACCAGGGTAGGACAGGACGATGTGAGGCTCATTTCGTTCATGCGTTCCCTTCTTCCGGGGAAAGTGTTGAGTCCCTTTGCAGGCTTTGCAGGCATGTGCATGTCTGTATTCATGCCTTGACACAAGGGAGAGGTTAAGGTTAATTGAGGGGGACGGGTGGTCCACAAAGTGACCTGACTTACACAATATAAATCTCACGTGACTTCGTGGATGTTTTGTGTTGTGGGCTCGGGTGGATTGGCTGGCTGTTCCACGACAACTAGCAACGCGCCAGACAAAGAAAACATGTTTATATGTCGATCTATGATTGTTTTCTGAAGCGGTAACGAGTACTCTAATATTCGAATAAACAACTGCGACGACAGGTGTCATCGGAAGCTCTAGAACTTCGACTTCTAGAGTCTGTCGTCATTCCTCTATTCGCCACTTACATCAAACTTTACCTTCATGGCACCTCCCAAGCCCCCTATCCCAAGGGCAGCAGATGCCAACCTGAGCAGGGTCTTTGATCCATGGAACTCAGTGGGAGCAGGCCACCAGCGGCCCGAGACCAAGGGACCAGGCGGCTGGCGAGAGTCGCATGCCATGAAGATGAACAGCCAACTGGTAGCCGGCAACACGGGTGGCAAGCGCATACACGACACGGTTGGAGCAGGCGCGCTTGAGTTCGACGAGAGGTACAAAGTCGTGGTTCCGAGAGAGGTCAGGGCTAGAGCCAAGTGCAGCGTGGCCGATATACTGCGGCGGCAAGGGTCTGGGTCGGGGTCGGAGAAGGGTTCATCATCATCTTTGCCCGGATCGAGACCACTATCATCTGCTGGGAGTGCGGATGCCAGACCACCATCTGCGCCCCCAGTCAAGAATCAGGTGGAGGCAGAAAAGGGCAAAGGCACAGCACCGGGTAATGCTCCTCAACAACCCAGAGAAGAGACACGGATGGGCGACGATCGCAAGGAAGATGACGACCCCAAGAAGCAGCGGAAGATCTTCGACAACCTCGTCATATACGTGAACGGCAGCACCCACCCGATCATCTCGGACCACAAGCTCAAGCACCTGCTGGCCGAGAACGGCGCGCGCATGTCCTTCCACCTCGGCCGCAGGCAGGTCACGCACGTCATCCTGGGCAGGCCCGCAGCTGTCGGGCACGGTGCCGGCGGCGGCCTGGCCGGGGGGAAGCTGGAGAGGGAGATACGGAAGGTGGGCGGGTGCGGGATCAAGTACGTTGGTGTTGAATGGTAAGTCCTAACCCTCCTGGTTTTCTTCCGATCGATCTGTGTGTGTGTCGCTGTTGTTTTCTCCGCCTACACCGTCGTCTATCTATCATGCAGTGTCGGGAGCAGCACGGTTTGCTAACTGCCGGCCGTTGCTTCCAGGGTTCTGGAGAGTATCAAGGCGGGCACGCGGCTGCCCGAAGCCAGGTTTGCCAACCTCAAGGTCGCGCCTAGAGGTCAGCAGAGCGTGTACGGAGCCTTTGCCGGCGCCAAGAGCGCGGGTTCTGCCCCGTCCCAGGGACTGTCGCCACAGCCATAGGCTCGGGCGATATGTGGCCCCTCAACGATTGGTCCCGGCGGTTGTTCTTGATCTCCACTTCGCACTCTGGTCTAATATGCCCGATACGATCACCAAGGGCGCACACTGTGGAGAGAAGGATATCATGATCGCTTTCAATGATGGATAGGAGAGGGTTGTTTGTTTTTCCGGGATGGAACGGTGGTGCATGGTATATTGGTGTTGCATGACAAAGGGTGTTCTTGAAGGAAAGGTTCAAAAGTCGTCGGGAAACGGACTGCGGCGGCGGTCGGTATCGGGAGTACAGGTTGGCTATCTGGCCTTTTGCATCTGTTTTGGAGGACGGGATACGGCACAGGGCATTGCATTACGAGAGGGCGCTAGGGACGACTCGTCGCATGGTTACACGGGAACGCAAGAAAGGGAGTATGCTCCTATTCCGCGTCCTGGAAGTTGACAGGTCATATTTTGCCTTCGGGGGTTGTTTGTTTTCATGAGGACGGCGGTTTCCTCTTGGTCATTTGGGACCAATGACCTAAAGGGCGTTGCGGGAGCCCGAGCAGGATCGTATCGTGCGTGCCACTCTCCAGGGATCACTCAACCGGTGGTGCGTGAGCCTCGTCCGCTCAGGATCGTATGGAGGCGTTAGGCTCGCTCAGTCCCACATGAGCTACGGACAATAACTAAGGCTCGTGATGATATACTAGGTTTTATCTTCCTCGTTGAACCAGTAGAGTCGACTTACAAGTCAGCACAGTCCCTTGCCAGCGAAGCATACGTGCCACCATCCTCCTAGCCTGTCTTGCGCACCAGGCTCACCCGCAACGGGGTCATCCTCAAACACCCGACTATGTGACTATATTCCTCTCTCCTCAGAGGCCAAGTTTATAGGGTGGCGGTATTTCGAGACGCAGATGAGGGATCTAGATGGATTGCACCAGAGGAGGAGTCTGGTGCACCAGCGTCGGACAATTTACTATATCACTAACGCCTCGCGTCGCACTTCTACCACGACACCATGTCCTCTCCGGGTTTCGACCCGCCCCTATTCGGTCGAGCAAAGGATTCTGGTCCCTCCTCAGCTCCCCCTCCCAACGTTCCCGAATATTTCGCCAGGTGCTGCAGCAGCGAACAAGGCGCTACTTCCCCCCCCCCCCCCCCCCTGGGAGGAGGATGGAGGGATGGGTTGTGTATACGTGCTACTACAGCATCTGTAACACGTCCACATCTTCTCCCTCCTCGCAAATGTCGAACACGGATGCGGCGCAGGGTCTGATGAGGGAGCTATTTCCATCCAGCTCGGGGCCAGACATTTCGACTTCCTGACGGGATGGTGTTGTCTACCAGGGGTTCAACGCCCAGGGTATTGAGGCGTACTGGCACACTCCTTTCTTCCCCGGTACGATAAAATCTGCGTCAAGCTGATACCGGCGATAACCGCGGAGAGATGTGTGTTTTCAAGGAAAGAAAAAAAAAAGGGAGTGACGCTCCTCTTTTTTTTCCCCTTGGGCAAGTACGACACGCCTTGGTCCAGAGCTTGGGGCGTCACAGTACGACGTGAGAACATGCAAAGGCCCGATTTTCGTACTACGTTGCTAGCACACATCCCATCCTCCTCTCCTCCTCGTACAGTGCCAGTAGATCGAGGCTTGGAAAAGGGATGTCGGGCGGGATGGTGTGGGTTTCCCCTCGTGTCACGCGGTGGCGGGTGTTTTGGTCTCGAACAAGAATGGCTTCAAGGCTTCCTCCTGTGGTTAGGTAGTTCTGTGGGAGGAGGAAGGGATACGAGAGTTTGTTGTTGGACACATGAGACGGGAATGGGCCCGGCTGGACCTTGTAGCTTCCAGGAAACCTTAGTTGGTGAGGACGGGAAAGTAGTCGCTCAAGACGTCTCGAGGTTCTTTTGTTGAGACTGGTTGGGTGACGAGGCGAGTGTCACGAATATGCGCTGTTAATGGTTGATGCGGGCTGGGCGTGGCGTTGGAAGTCAGCAGCTGACGCAGGAAAGAGGCAATTGGTTGCCTTGGCATTAATTACCCCTATGTCAAGTAAACAATGCCAGACTTACTGTCCAAAATGCACGGCGGCTTGAGAAGTTAACGCGATGAATGCAATTGAAGAAGGAAAAAACGCCTTTGGTGTGAGAATGACTCGAATTGAACAGTATGGCATCGAGCGATCTGTCTCTCATAACCACAGGAGAAGATTTCCCATGTGCCTTTAAACGCCACGAACTTCCGAGTCCCTGCCTTGACAGCCAAGCTTGATGGCATCAACGAGATCGGGAAAATGTACCCCTAGAAACCCGCAGAAGCTTCACTACCAAACCGTCACCCCACTCTACCCATCGCCAGATTGAGCCAGATATATCCTCACGACTCCCAGCCATATTCAACCGTTGACGCCCAGAGCCTTCCCGGTCGCCCAATAAAGACCCAAGAAAATCCGCTCCTTCCCATATTCTGTACGAACGCGCCAGGGACCCTTGAACCTCAAAAGCGCCGGAAACGATTGATGTGAACACTCCTCTTCGAAAAGAATGGGAGCAACTGCACTCAGGTGGAGACAGTATCAACAGAGTCGTCTCCTTTCGTAGTCGAGTCCTACCACTCTTTATGGCCAAGTCTATCCAGCAGCAGTCAGTGATCAGCTACTTTCGCAGTGTAATATCGAACAGGAAAAGTCCAGGTGGAATTATGACATACCTGAGCGTCCTCAGACCACAACGATGTTGTTTCCACCATTCTCGTCCAGGTCCTCCTCATCCTGCCGAGCCTTCATGTCGATGTAATCCAACAGCTGGTTCCAGCTCAATCTATTCACATCCTTCTCTCGCAGCAGTCCATGGTGCCACTCGGGATACTCGAGCTCGAGAGCATCCAACACAGCCCAAACAGCAAGAACGTCGCTGATAGGGGCTCCATCGTTCTTCAGACTCTGCTTGGCCGCTTCAATGGTTGCCTTGAACTCACGGAGGGCTATATTGCCCGGCTTGACATTCAGCTGCCGCAAGCACCTTGCAATCCGTCGCGCCTTGACGAGCGGCACCGGCTTGAAAGTCCGCTCGATTAGCTGGTAAAGCGCGCGAGGGTGCTGGTCCCGGTTATCGAAGTCCCAGCCGGCCTCTTCAAGCTGGGCCGCGACCTCGGTGACGGTTGTCTGGATGATGCCGAGGACGAACACCTTGTCGTCACGGAGCTTTTGAGCCTTAGTTAGCTTTCGACAACGGCCGAGGTAGAAGACATCCTCGAAGACCAGGTCCGCTAGGTCATAGGCTTCGAGATGTTCCTCCAGGGCGGCGAGCCAATCGTCGAAGTTCTCCTCTCCGACGAGGGAAGGTATCTGCGGTACAGTCCTCCTGGGAGATGCGGCGTCCATGATTGGTACTTCGCGCGTAGCGTGTACCAGAGCGGGCTTGTGCAAATCCTGGCGTTGAAGGGCAAAGCCGGCCCAGCGATGTTGGGGAGCTTAAAGTGAGCTTTTTGGCATAGATGGGGAAGAGCGATGTAGCCAAGGCGGGAGAGGAGATCCAGCCCTGATGTCAAGAATGAACTATAGGATGCTGTATAAGATGTTGATATAGGACGAGAGTTGAGGTGTAGGCTGAGGTGTAGGTTGAGGTGTGGGTTGAGGTGTAGGTTGAGGTAGAGGATGAGGTAAAGGATGAGGTAGAGGGTGAGGTAAGGAAGAGGATGAGGTTGAGGATGGGGAAAGTATAAAAGGAGGAGGTGAGAGTCACAGAGTTCTAAAAACCAGGGCCGCCTGCAAGAACGGCAGGTACGTTGAAGCTTTCAGGGGCTCGGATTTCGAGAAGCAGCACCTGCCGTTGCAAGTCAGCAAGAGATGGAACAATTCAAATCGGATACTCCGAAATCTACTTAGTGCGCTGTTGTCTCGCTGGAGTATACGGAACCGTTCCGTCGGACACCTCGAAGCGTCTCGACAGTTCCTCGCCAATGTCATAGCCCATACCATATTACCCACCCACCGCCTATACGTCGCCCATGTCGAGCCTGTATCTCTCGCCACCAACGCTCATCCAGGCCAAGATGAGCTCAACCCGAATCCAGGGCCAAATCCAGGGCCGAAACGAGGGCCGGAGCCAGGGCCGAAGTCAGGGTCAAACCCAAAGACGGACACAGCGTCGGAGCCAAGGCATCCGGAGCCAGTGTTGGGGCCTGTGCCGGAGTCGGTGTTGGAGCCGGGAGCAGGAGTGTCATAACGTATGTCGCGGAGGAATTTGTATAGACCCTACGAGAATAAGATCAGTAACCAATGAAGTATTGGAGGGTCAAATCAGAGACTGACGGTGAGAAGTGGGTTCCATTCCGTGAGGTTGGCCTCCATCCAGCGTACCGTCGGCCCCCACGGTAATAGGCTATTACTTGCCAGCACCAGCATGTTCCTCTTTTTCTTCTCCGTCATGTGAGAGTGGAGCTTTGGAAGAAGGCTGCCCATCGCGAAGTCGTCGCGCAGCTGCACGCCCAGGTCGGCCAGAGCCCACTTGATCCTGTTCATCGTGTGGAGAAGATTCCTCATGGCCCGGCTACTGTCGTCGTCTGGTGTCAACGTGTAGAACTGTTTGATTAGCCTTGCAGCACCGGGATTAGTTGTGTCGATTCGCATGTTGGCCGCGGGGGCTAGCCAGTCGTTGCTGGCGACGGCCTGCCAGAGCCCGAACGCAAAGGGACAGGTAGCATCCCATCCATCTTGCTTTAGTCTTTCAGCGACTGGCTGGACTGAACGGTACATCAAACTCCAAACGTGCTGCTCTGTGTATTGAGTGAACATTGGGTGGCCAAGGTCCGATTGTGGCTTCATGTATTTGAGGAAGAGCAGGGCAACGTCGCGTTTCCAGCTGGCCACGTCGTCTGGGCCTCTCAGAATCGTAATGTTCCTACCGCCGATCGACATCTTGCTTGAGTGGATTTCGTAATAAGCTAGTGGGAATGATGGTCGGGTGCTGAATATATGTTCCGAGAAGTTGTTGATGTCGTGAGTTATGGCAAAGTGGTTGATCTCTGACAGAAGTTGAATGGGTGATGGTCAAGTTTGAATGTGACATATTTATGGCAGTTGGCGGCGAGGTTTGACATCATACGCACAAACCAGTACCTTTCTGGCTTTGAGAAGAGTCTGAGTAGCGGTAGGGCTTTCTTCTCATTATGGCACCGTGACGAGGAAGGCTGAAGCAGATATTCAGGAAGGGGGACCAGGGTATAATGACAGCAAGCTCGACGGACCTGGAACTCACCTTGGCATAGGGGTACCTCCCGTCATATGTTCATTCTATCAGAGGTAGCTCTCTACTTCATAAGAGACTTCTATTATTTACTAAGGTACCCAGCCCTTACGCGCACTGCTTTCCGTAAGTTCGATGGAAACCAAGTCAAGGTGTTGACTCTCAGCTCACTCTCAACTCCTCCGATCTCCCACCTTTACACTCCCAGTCACCCGATAGGGAATGAATCCCAATTAGACTCTATATAGCTATGAAGTTTGAGTAATGAATACCATCGTAACCGGGCGACGGGGCCGTACGTGGAAGGAATATGAAACATCGAGTTGAAGTTACAAGGTGAAGAGATTCGCGAAGTAAACAAACCCTTGAAATCCGTGTCCTTGTCCGCAAATCGCACAGCTGTTGTAGGAAGACATAGGTTAACTCGCTGATAGCTCCATCTCCACGTGGTTGTCCAATACGAGTAATACTGGCACATGTGTACAACAATCAACGCTTCAATCCATTCAACCTCAACTGTCTTAGACCCCGTACTTGTCATGGACTCATCAATCACAACTTCGCCCTTTCCTCAATAGCCCGATGCGCCTCCCCCTTCTCCTCAAAATACGACCTAACGCTCTTCCTCGCAACATCAACAGCACTCGCGTCCTCTACCGTAGACGGCACATCCACCTCCTTGTCGAACTCGCCGTGCACGGCGTTCTCGAGCAGCTGCCTCAGCACCCTGCGCAAAGTCTTGCCCGACCGCGTCTTGGGTATCATGCCCTTACCCCGTATCATCCCGCCCAGGGAGGCGATGGCGCCGACCTGTTTCCTCACGAGCTTCTGCAGCTCGGCGAGCAGCTGCTCGTCCGACAGGGAGTCGTCGCTCGTGCCGACGAAGGCGAAGGGCATGTGGCCCTTGAGCGCGTCCGGGATGCCGACCACGCAGGCCTCGGTCACGAGGGGGTGCGAGGTTATGGCTTGTTCGAGGGATCCTGGTTCTGCTGTCAGACAGGTTGTCTCGTGAAGCGGGAAGGGGAGAAAGTTGGAAAAAGACATACCTGTGCTCAAGCGATGTGCCGCAACGTTGATAACATCGTCCGACCTCGCCATGATGTGCACGTACCCCTCCTCGTCCACGATGCCCGTGTCACCGGTATCAACCCACTTTCCCTCGAACCGCTTCAAATACCCGTTATAAAACCGCTCTTCGTCTTCCCACAGCGTCCGGAACGCGGTCGGGGCTAACGGGGCGGCAAGCACGATATTCCCCATCTTGCCTCTGGGCAACTCAATCCCCTCATCATCCACAACCCTAACATCAAACCCCGGCATCGGCTTGCCCGCACTACCAGGCTTGATCTGCAGAGGCGGATGATCCGTCCTGTGTCCCGTCCCTCTGTCCTTCCCCGCGTGCGGCGTGAGCGCAATGCCGGAAATAGGCGACCCAGACTCCGAACTCCACCAGTTATCAATCACGTGCGCGCCCTCCCCGTCCTGCCTGCCGTACTTCTTCAGCAAATCCTGATACATGGTGACGATCGCCGGCTCCGACCTCTCGCCCGCGAGGAACAGCGCCTTCAGGCTTCTCAGCCCGCCCCTCTCCCCGATCGTCGTGAAGGCCTCGTTCCCCGGGTCGTCCTTCCGGATCGCCCTGAGCGCGGTCGGGGCCGTGAACACGGTGTTGATCTTGTACTCCTCCACCATCCGCCAGAAGGCGCTGCAGTCCGGCGTGCCCACGGGTTTCCCCTCGTACAGCACCGTCGCAGCGCCCGTCAGCAGCGGGCCGTAGAGGATGTAGCTGTGTCCCACCACCCACCCCAGGTCGCTGAAGCACGCCATCACGTCGCCCGGGCCGTGGATACCGAACAGGTAACTGATGCTCATGTGCAGCCCCACCGCGTGCCCGCCGCTGTCCCGCAACACCCCCTTCGGCAGACCAGTCGTGCCGCTGGTGTAGATGATGTATATCCCATCCGTCGACTTGACCGGCACACACTCCGCCTTCACGCCCCTGGCTTTCGCACTCTTGACCAGATTCTGCCAGCTCCGCTCCCCCTCGTTCTTGCGGATGGGGTGCCAGCTCAGCTGCTCGCGCTGGTAGACGATGGTGCGGGACGGCTTGTGCGGGCTCAGCGCGACGGCCTCCTCGATGAAGGTCCGGTACGAGACGGCGGGCTTGTTGCCGTCTATGCCGCACGACGCCGTCAAGATGGCCACGGGGCGCGAGGCCTCGATGCGCTGCGCCAGGGCCGCCGAGGCGAACCCGCCGAAGACGACGGCGTGGATGGCGCCGAGGCGGTTAATGGCCAGGATGCCGATTAGTGCGGCGGGGATCATTGGCACTGGCATACTTTGTCAGTTTACCGATATTCAAGGGGAAGGGAGGGGGGGGCAATACTATAAACCAACACTACATCCCCCTTCTTGACGCCCTCCTGCCGCAGCACGCCGGCGAAGGTCTCCACCTCGTCGAGCAGCTGTTTGTACGTGATGGTCTGCTTCGTCTTGGTAACAGGACTGTCATAGAAAATAGCCGGGAAGTCGCCGTGGCCGGCGTGCACGTGCCGGTCGACGCAGTTGTAGCACGTCGACAGCTCGCCTCCGGGGAACCACTCCCAGTGGTCGTGAGATTTCCCGTTTTTGAGCTGCTTCCGGGTGCGGGCGAGCACGGCGCCGGGTTTCTTGTGCCAGTGCAGGTGCTCGGCATGGTGGCCCCAGAAGGACTCCGGCTCGGAGAGCGAGTGGTGCTGGACTTCGTCTTGCGGATGCGCCATGGTTGTGACGGTGTTGCGGCGGGTGTGAGAATTGTTGGCGGTGAGATGATGACGAGGGCGGCCAGATGAGAAGAAGATGGACAAGTCACTGAACTTGTTGTTGGCGTTGGTGAGGTTATTATGTCTCCAGATTGATATGCTGCGCCTGAGCAGCAGCAGTGCCATTCATTCCGTTTGACCTTCCTCGGTTATTGTGACGATATCAACTCTTATTACCCCAATGCAGCCTTGGGTTATGAGACCACCTAAGTTGGAGTTGACGTCGCGGGACGGCTGAGTTGCAGTGAGCTGAACGAGCTTCCCCGCATTCCGCTCCGCTACCCCGACCGGCACCACCACGGCAATGGGGGAGCAACTGGAATGGAAAGGTCCGGGGAAAGCCACCGCTAGCCGTGAATGGCGGCAGCCCCATGGAACATTGCTATGGCGTTTGTTATTTCAACGAGTTGTTGATGGTGATGATGCCTTCGTTGCCACTAGGTTTTTCTCACGTACAGTAGAGCGGAATACCAGTGCGTATCCGTCCAAACCCAAGGTTATTCCAGGTCTGTGTTGAGAAGGATGGAATCAGTCTTCTTCGATGCCGTCAGTTGTTGGCAGCACTCATTCGGGCAACTCGCACTTCTCAAACCCCCATGAACGATTTCCTTCATCTCACGGCGCATCCGAACAATCAACTCGCGTCCAGAACACAATGTATGTTTTCCATCTTCCCAACCGTGTCTGCGACCGCAATCAAACTTTGTTGCCAGTCCCATCGTCTCATGGAACGCTGGAAGGAGCAAGCAAACACCGGGCGAACCTTCCCAATGCGAGCACAGCACCGTGGTTTCCCTTCTCGATATTACCATGTGCATGCACTGTGCTCATATCGGCATGGCACACTTTTTACCAAAACGTCATGGCGTGTTTCTAGTAGCACATCGGCCCGGAAATTACCTACTGTCTGTGTTCCCTCTTTGCCACTGGCCGGCTCCAGCGAATGACGCATCACAGATTGTCGACGCGCAACACAAGTTACCGTACCTGCATTAGGGGGGCCAGATCTTGTGCGTGCCCAGATTCATCCGGAGGCCTGGTGTTTTGTGGCTGTGAAAGCAGCTTAGCTTTCCAATATTGACTTCCAGGTTTGTCGATCACTTGGAAATCACTTGGAAGTTGGCAGTGTTCGCAACTTCATTCGCAAGAATGGAAAGAACCATCTTGTCACCCCAGTTTTATTTCGAGAATTGGGAGGAGGATCCAATGTCATTGCCAGCTGCAGAAGCCCCCAAGTAATTACTGCAAGGAGACACGAACATCCCCGAAGGATCGCTCATCCGCCAACGCTAACTTTCAACGAGAGATTGCACAGTCTTTTGCGGCGAAAGTGACAGATTGGATGGAACACGAGAAGAGTGATAATTATAGCCTGATATGAGTGAACCGGGGAAAAGACGATCATCGGAAAATGGGTGATAAGGTTCGAGATGGCAGACGGGAGATCTGAGTTGTTGATGCGCCCGTCCCGGATGAATTGGATTATCACTTTATGGCCTGGTTGTTGGAACCATCTGGTATTTGCTGCCGTCTGATAACTTGCGTGTTAAGGGTCCTGCTCGTCAACGTTTAAATGTGAAGATACAAAAGTTAGTCGTGGATATTTTACAGAAGTAGTCCCAGGTTTACACACAGTCACGAAGTCTGGCCTCTGTGTTGGCCTCTGTGATTCGAGCATACTTGGAGGGATGAAAGCCATGTGCTCTGACATAGTGCGGACCCGTCCTCTGTGATGAGACATCTTTCGCTTGAGGCCTGCCGAGTCACGAGTCGTCATGATACAGAGGCATGTGTTTGGTGACCATAAAAGCATAGGAGTTTTATGTTCATCTAGAAAGGGTAATTATATATAGCAACCGTCAAATGCCTACATTACAGGAACAGGTTCATACAAGGTCGGCAGGTGACGGTTGCGTAGAATAAAAGAGGTTGTTGAGGTTGGAAAGGTGTTGATATTTGTCTAGAGAGCTAGAACTCTCCTTGAACACTATTCCGAGAGAGGCCCCAAGATGGCGAAGAAAACACAAGACCGCACACAATTGTTGATGGGTTGTTCGACAATGGCCTGCGACAAGTATCCAAACTCCAACCACCCCGAAACAAAAGTTTGAAGTTCCCACTGGATAGATCAAGCGACCGCGACTCTGCTGCGCGAACAGCAGATGGTCCCATCAAATCTCCCAACTTCCCAGCTATGCAATCCCATCCAAATAACCGGCAAATCATCATCTCTCCAATCCAATAAATTTCCAATTAGACCCCGCAATCCAATTCAGGGTATCATATGGCGGATATGTACGGGTGTTGTTGCAAGTCGTTAAATTGCTTTATTGACAAGTTGACAGTTGGGAAATTTAGAGGATGAAGGCAGCCAGTCCGAGGACACCAGCGAGGGCACCGCCGGAGAGGGCAGCGACCTTGCCGGCACCGGCGGTGGCCAGGGGAGGGGAGGTGACGGTGGCGGAGATGGTGCCGACGGGGGTGGTCTTGACGGTGGTGGTAGGGGCGGCAGCGGTGGTGTTGGCGTAGCTGGTGCTTGGATAACTGTTAGTATATTCTGTAATCTTCAAGAGAGCATTTGTTAGCTCACCAGGTGTGGCAGACAACTGACGAGACGGTGGTCACGGGCTTGGTGATGGTGCAGGGGCAGTCGGTGATGGTGAGGGTGGTGGCCTGGTTGCAAAGGTTAGCTGCTTGTTCTGTTCGGGGTGTGAAGATGGGATTGCAGGCTCGTGGTCTTTCGGGTTATCAGGAATTGTTTGAATCATCCACATGTCCGTCATGTAAACGTCATGAACACGTAAATGATTCCAACTCTGAATCGCCAGATTGACCACTCCCGCATCCCGAAGCGCGTAGTACCTCAGTGATCGTGTAGGTGACACCGCCGTGGGTCAGGGTGGTGGGCTCAGGGCAGTAGGTGGTGAGAGCAGTGACGGTCTCGGTGGTGTAGGTGACGTTGGACCAAGCGTGCGCGCCAGCGGCGGCAGCGAGAACGGCGGCAGCGGAGAACTTCATTTTGACTGAGGTTGTGGGTTGGGTATTAAGATACTCGAAGAGTTGTCGTTAAGATGGTTGAGGTTTGAGGTTGCGTTGGTGAACGAGTGAAATTGACTAAAAGTCAGGGTGGTTGATTCAAGCGAATGTGTGTGGGTGAAGAGGAAGGGAGAGAAGGGAGATACTCTGTCGAGGGCCCGGGACTGAGGAGTTTTATAACAGCAACAACAATACAAAGGAACCACCTCCCCGTAAATTGGGCGGAATTGGGGTCCATCTGGGCCAGAAAGCGGTAGCACGGCAACTGACCAGGGGTGGACCGGGGTCCGCGAGGCGCCACGCCCTGGTAATCCTGTGACTAACGGCCTGGATCCGGATTTCCTCTGGCTCTGCCCCAGTGTTTCCTCCTTTAGTTCAGGGACATGTTATTTTAAACCGGGCAAATCACGAGCGGAAATGCGGTAGGGGTTCCAGGGGAGGGTGTGGTCATAAGAGTCGTTGCTGAACAAAGCTGCCCAACAGCCCTGAATTGGGGGCGTGAGCGAATGGCGCCGAGATGCCGTCAGGGGCTGACAGCCAGGATCCATCAGATCATCGAGATGCCACTCAGTCCACTGCAACAATCAACGGACGTCTCGATTGATCACAGGCACAGTGCCAAAAGGTGGTGCTTGCTAATGACCCAGGCCTGAACCAAGCCTAACGGTGCTGTTAGTGCTCTGTAGTCATGCGGGAAGGAGATGAGCCAACAGTCGCCATCATGAACACGAAGAGATGATTTCATGCATCATCTCTCGTCGTGTATTCCAAGACGGACAGTATCGGGATCATCTGCAAACAGATTTCCTAGGTTTCCACACACGATGCAGACGCTGAAGACACAAGCGTTAGACTCTAATACAGATGCAAGCACAGGAGATGGACGGCCTGGACGGTCAGCATGATGCAGTGAGCCCAGATGCAGGAACAAGATTCAGGTGGTGGAGAGCTGCGCATTCGGCTGGAAGTGAGTGCTGACTCCTGCAGGTACCAGACACGCGACGACAGGCAGGGACCTTGCGCGACACCCTTGGCGCCTTTCTCACGGAAATGAAGTGTGGCCCCGGTTCTTTTTGGCAACTGGCCCGGGCGCTCGGACCCGTCACTCTCAAACAGTGCAGGAGAACAGTGCGCGAAGCGAGAAATGACAGCTTTTCATGCTGACTGTCCGAATCAAACCTTTGACGGGCCGACAACTTCGAAGAATCTCTCCTGCCCAGGGCAGCTCCGGGATTCGGATGGAAACCATCGTTTTCCCATTTCGATCATTGTGATTCCAAACTTGGTCCTTCTCGTATCGATCAAAGATATTGACCTGTTCATCAAAGCCGCCCCTTCTCTGGAATCCATCACGTTACTGTGCTCGTCACCACTCTCTTGCCAGTCCCGCCAAGCGAGATAACATCTTCCTTTGGTGGAGTGCCCAGGTGCCGAAGGGAGCTACTGGACCACTTGGTCGTCCGTATTCGCGATAGCGGCACGCCCTCCTCCTTTGATTTCCACCTCTTGCGTACACGCCCCCAATCTTGGATCTCGAATCTCGTCTTCCCCCGGCCCCCTGGCTTGCTTGGCAAACCCGATCTCGAAGCTCTGACAACGAACAGAAGTCAGACACGGCCCGTACAAATTGTCTGACTTTCCTTATGACGGGATCGGCGGCGCAGACGCAGTTGAGACTGGAGAGAAGTCGAGCACTGGAGCTACTGAACCAGATGACAGCGATCCCGAAGGACTACTAATCGTGCGGTCTGACCGGCATGGATTTCGATTCAGCATCCGAACCCCGAAAATAATGACAACAATGAAATGCCATCACCCTGCTCATATTCTGTAAGTGAACTTATCTTCCTTTCGGGCCTGCATTCTCCTCCTTTTTCATCTGTCCTTGGACCCCAAGCATCATCTCCAGACTTCAGAGCTTCCAGAAGGCGATATTTGTGAACGCGATTCATCTCCGAGTCTCGTAAGCGCAGAGGTCCCGAACAACTTACTTTCGGTGTTAAGCAACTCGAAAACGAGATGCCATTCAACCAATCCTGCATCAGGAAGACCTTAACTCTTCTCATGCCTCGAAGGATGAGCAGTTGCAGCGATTACTCAACTATCTCGACATGAACGAAGTCGTTCGATGTGCTCAAAATGATGGAAGATGTTGGCTCGAAAGAAGAGCGTATCGGGGGCGGGCGGGAATGCTGGCCGACCCCGCAAGAGCCCCTGGGATCGCCTCGGCATTCAGCACGCCGGACCTTACTAATTGGACGTCATCGGAACGCCGGGGACTTTTGGAGGCAACTCTGTGACGACTTTAAAGTTGAAGATCAGACTTATCAAGCTGCTGAAGTCAAGGGACAACTGTAAACTTACATCTAGGAATGCTTTGGAGACTAAAGACCGAAACCCCCTCTCTGAGTATATACGAGATATAAGTCGCAGAAATATCACATCAACATACTACCTGAAGCCGTTCAATAGCTTGAGACCATCAATTGCACTCATTGAAACTCACCAAACCGGAAATCACAATGCCCGAAACCATGAAAGCAGTCGGTAAGTCCATCCCAACCCCCCTCGCCCTCTCAAACCTCGCTAATAACCCCTACCCAGAGGTCAAAAACGGCAAAGGCCACGCCGACGCCCTCTTCATCAATCCCTCCACCCCCGTTCCCACCGCGGCAGAAGGCCAAGCGCTGGTCAAGATCCGCGCCTTCGGGCTCAACCGCATGGACCTCATCCAGCGCGAGGGGTTCTACCCCCTCCCACCCCAGGCACCCTCGACCCTCGGCGTAGAGTTCAGCGGCACCATCGCCTCCTTCGGCCCCGGTTCCCACGGCAACTTTAAGGTCGGGGACGAGGTCTTCGGCCTCGCCTACGGCGGCGCCTACGCCGAGTACATCGCCGTCTCGTCGAAGATGCTGCTGCACAAGCCCGCCCACCTGAGCTGGGAGCAGGCCGCCGGAGTGCCCGAGACGTGGATCACGGCCACGCAGGCGCTGCATTTTGTCGGACAGTTTGCGGAGGGGAAGACGGTGCTTTGGCACGCTGGTGCGAGTGGCGTGTCTATCGCGGGGATACAGTTGGCTAGGAAGGCGGGCGCGAAGGAGGTATATGCCACCGCTGGCTCGAAGGAGAAGTGCGATTTCGTGGTCAACGAGCTGGGCGCCACGGCTGCTTTCAACTACAAGGAGCAGGACTGGGCCGAGGAGATTAAGAAGGCTACGGGCGGGAAGGGGGTTGATTTGATCATCGACTTTGTGGGCGCTAATTACTTCCAGAAGAACCTGGACGTTGCGGCCAGGGACGGACGGATCGTGTTGCTGGGCCTGATGAGCGGGAGCAAGCTGAAGGACGTCGACGTGGGGCAGATCCTGTACAAGAGGTTGAGGATCGAGGGGAGCACGCTGAGGAGCCGGGACGAGGAGTACCAGGGCAGGCTGAGGGATAAGCTGGAGGAGTACCTGCCGCTTTTTGAGAGCGGAGAGTTCAAGATCTACGTTGATACTGTGATGCCGTGGGAGGAGATCCGGAAGGCGCACGAGTTGATGGAGAAGAATGATACGAGGGGAAAGATCATCTGCACTGTCGGTTAGGGGTGTTTGGAACAGAGAGTTGGGGCACGAAAGGCGGTTGAAATGGAGTTATGAGGCAGCAAGCAATCAGGAATGATTTTCATGTGACGTGAACATATCGTGAAACCTTACGGGATAGGATACCATGAGTGTGCTATCGTGCAAAGCTGTTACTGAAACCCAGAACCGTAACGCCATCCTTCCGGCCGTGGTTAAACTCAATGCTCCTTGAGCCACTTCAGCATCTGCTCATACGCCGTCGTCTGGGCGAGCTTGATGTGATCGTCAGCATACTCTCCCACCACCGCGAAGCCTGTAATCTCTGTTGTCAGCATGTTATGCGAAAGGTGGTTCAACGACAAGGGAACACATACCGTGCGGCACGCCAGGATAAACCGAAACCTCATGCTCAACCTCATGTTTATTCATGTAATCCTCGCCGGCCATCCTCACATCGTCAGGGAACAACGGATCGTTCTCCACGCAAACCAGGCTCACCGGTGCCTTCAGCCCCTCAAAGTCGTCCTTGCTCACCATCGTCGCGTGCGCCAGCGCACCGACCTTGATGTACGGCCCCACCGTTTTGCTCGCCTGTCCTTCCTCGTCGCCGACTTTCTGCTGTCCGGCGCCAGACCACGGCGTCGGGATTCCCTGCTGGTGCGGCGCCCTCTCGCTCGCGAGCAGCAGCACGTACCGCGCCCCGAAGCAGTAGCCCACCGCGTACACGCCGCCGCCGTGGCTGACGGCGTCGGCGAACTCGTCCCTCACGGCGTCGAGGACCTTGTGTAGCAGGGGCAGGACCTTGTCGTCCGTGTGCCGGGCGAGCCACATGTCGATCATGAACGACTTTGCCGTCTCGCCTATCTTGGTCTTGAACTTGTCCAGGAAGCTGGGGGTGTCCGAGATCGACTCGGCATCGGGCACGGCGGCCTTGGTGCTGTTGGGCGCCGCGTCGCCGTCGAAGAGGTCCGGCATGACCACCACGAAGCCCTCGGAGGCGAACCGGTCGGCCTGGAGCTGGTTGTTGACGCTGTGGATCCCCGTGCCCGGTGTGAGAACGAGGAGGAGGCGGGAGGGTGTGTGCGGGTAGTCGGCGGGCTTGGAGATGTAGGCGTCCACGCCGCCGAGTTTCTCGATTATGCCTGTTGAGGACTGGCCGCTGGCTGGGGAAGTTAGTACTGGATATGGGTTGGGAACGTGAGGGGAGACGAACGGGCTGGTCGATCGGAGGTGCAGTGCTCGCCCATTGTTGGCTTAGGTTGCTCTGGAGAGTTGGTCTGCGGAGGGAGCTCGGTTGGGGCGACTTGGTCCTCCTGGGCGTCGCTCTCCGGAGCTTTGGTTGCTACCTCGGGGTCGGCCATGTTTCTGCTGGTTTGGCTGCTTTCTGCGTAATGTGAGGTTATGGTAAGCGTCTGCTATAGAGGCTTCGATCGTGGTATGGGGGGGACTTCGGATAAGCAGGTTTACTGTTGTTGTTTCAGGCAACCAGTTCCAAGACATCTGGCATTGCTGAGCTGTGAGACCGCGACCCTTTCACCGCATTACGTCGGTTGTGCCGTGTTAGTGTTAAGGTGGGGTCATGCATAAAGCGGACCCCTCAACTTATGCAGCTAACCAGATGGGACTAGTCTAGTAGGTGACATAATTAAGCCCCGCGTCGTGAGATTTCCCACTCAACGCGACAGACGCGTCTTCGTGAACATTCGCCCGCTAAATATCATCGCCACCAAAACACCACCTCACCTCACCACCGACAGGATTCCCGTATCACGACAAGCTGCAGATCCAGTCAAACACAATGGCGGCCCAAGAAATCACCCAAGGAGCCCTAGAGTATGTTATTTCTGTCGAGTCAATACTGTATTATCCTCTAACACACCGGCAGGGCTATCTTCAATGACCCGGCCGGAGTAGGCAGCCGCTTTCCGGTCCCTGTGATGCAATGTCTCCAGATCAAGACCCTCGAATCCAAGGCTGCACCCGGCGGCCCCGGCCCTGAACGATTCCGCGTCGTGCTCAGCGATATGCGCAACTACGTCCAGTGCATGTTGGCTACGCAGGCGAACCACGTCGTCCACGAGGGCAAGCTCACCAGAGGCTGCATTGTGCGCCTCAAGTCATACCAGGCAAATGCTGTCAAGGGCAAGAAGTACGTTACACCTCCTTATTCTTCAGACTATGTACATCACAAGAGCTAACAGCAACAAGCATCCTCATCATCCTCGACCTCGAAGTCATCGAGTCCCTCGGCGCGCCGGAGAAGATAGGAGAACCCACCGGCCTCGAGGTCAAGTCGGAAGATCCTAAGAACACTACCATCGGCGGTGCTGGCTTCTACGGCAACTCCGTCAAGAACGAGCCGACAACCCAAGAGACAAAGCCCCAGACCAAGTCTCTCCCCAGCCGGACAAACAACAGCAACAGCAACAGCAACAACCTCGGCCCCGGCAACGCCACCATCTACCCCATTGAAGCCCTCTCCCCTTACGCCCACAAGTGGACCATCAAGGCCCGCGTAACCAGCAAGTCGGACATCCGCACATGGCACAAGCCCAGCGGCGAGGGCAAGCTCTTCTCCGTCAACCTCCTCGACGAGAGCGGCGAGATCAAGGCGACCGGCTTCAACGACCAGTGCGACCAGTACTACGACCTGCTGCAAGAAGGCTCCGTCTACTACATCTCCTCCCCCTGCCGCGTGCAGATCGCCAAGAAGCAGTTCACCAACCTCCCCAACGACTACGAGCTCACCTTCGAGCGCGACACGATGATCGAAAAGGCCGAGGACCAGAGCGCCGTCCCGCAAGTCCGCTTCAACTTCTGCAACATACAGGAGCTCCAAGAGGTCGACAAGGACGCGACGGTCGACATCGTCGGCGTCCTGAAAGAAGTGGCCGAGGTCTCCCAGATCGTGTCCAAGTCCTCCGGCAAGCCGTACGACAAGCGCGAGCTCACCCTCGTCGACGACACGGGCTACTCGGTCCGCGTGACGGTGTGGGGTAAGACAGCCACGTCCTTCGACGCCAAGCCCGAGTCCGTCGTCGCCTTCAAGGGCATGCGCGTCTCGGACTTTGGCGGCCGCAGCCTCTCCCTCCTCAGCTCCGGCACCATGACCGTCGACCCGGACATCCCCGAGGCGCACAAGCTGAAGGGCTGGTACGACGCGACGGGCCGCACCGAGGCCTTCGCGACGCACAACAACCTCGCCTCCATGGGCAACGCCGCCGGCGGCGGCCGCAAGGACGAGACCAAGACCATCGAGCAGGTGAAGCAGGAGGACATCGGCATGGAGGACACCATCTGGTTCACGCTGAAAGCGACCATCGTCTACATCAAGCAGGACAACTTCTGCTACCCGGCCTGCCGGAACGAGGGTTGCAACAAGAAGGTGGTCGATTACGGCGACGGCACGTGGCGCTGCGAGAAGTGCGAGGTCAACCACGACAAGCCGCAGTACCGCTTCATCATGACGGTCAGCGTCGCCGACCACACGGGCCAGATCTACCTCAGCTGCTTCGACGAGGTCGCGCGCGTCATCATGGGCGGCAAGAGCGCCGACGAGTTGATGGAGATGAGGGAGGAAGGCAGGGACGCGCAGCTCACGGCCGAGTTCGAGGCGGCGAATTGCAGGAAGCTGAGCTTCAGGTGTAGGGCGAAGATGGATACCTTTGGGGATACGCAGAGGTATGTTCTACCGCTCAAGCCGAGAGGCAAGCGTGAGAAGATGGCTAACGATTGTGTGATTAGGATCCGGTATCAAGTCCAGACTGTCTCGGTTATGGACTGGAAGTCGGAGGCGGCTAGGCTGGCGGAGCTGGTGAAGCAGATGAGCGTGTAAAGTGTGTGGTCAGGAGGCGTCGTTTTTGCTAAGGTAATGGAAAGAGGTCCTGGTCTCCGGTCGGATAGGGACATGTGTTCATGGTTGGCGTGTCACACTTTGCTGTCAAAAGCCCCATTGCTTCTTCACCTGGGATACATCTGTGTATACGTCTACCATGAAGGAATGATAGGTAGATATGGGCAGACTAGTCTAGATCACGAAATCGAAGGGACAGAAGAATAATGAATGATTATCATTTTGCTCTAATCTGCAGTTCGCCTTCCTCCCGTCGTTCCCTCATAAAACACGTTAACGGACAGAGAAGGAAAACCTGCCTAACCTCTAAAACGCCCTGGTACTGTTTGCAGAATGGCATGCTCGCAGTTCCTGCATGTCTGAACGCCTAACCTCCTCGTTTCTAACCGACCAGTAAGAAGAAGTCCTCTTCCGGGTTCGGACTCACACACCCAAGGCACCGTTCAGCGACGGACCCAGCCAGTTTCCGTCGGCAGGGGGAAGTATCCCTTCGCCCTCAACTTGATCATCTTTTGTGTCATCGCGTGAAGGCCCTTGTCCATGTACGCCGCCACAAGCGCCGCCACCGGATCTTCCTGCTGCTGCGACGGCCTAGTCCCCCAGCCCGCCGCCGGCGCCGACCTGCACGCCCGTCATGAGGTCCTCGTCCTCGAGGTCGACATGCGACGAGTCGTCGTCGCCGCCGAAGCCGCCCATGCCCATGCCCATTCCGCTGAGGCCGCTCATGTCCAGCACGTCTCGGAAGCTTCCCACGGCCGACTGGCCGCCGGTGGCCTCCCTCCTCTGCTCCTTGACGAGGTGGCGGACGTAGTCGCGCGAAGAGGCGAGGCGCTCGTCGGTGGTCTTGATGACGGGCTCGAGGGAGCGGATGTGGCCGGCCGACTTCTGCAGCTCGGAGATGAACTGGGACTCGGTCAGCTCCTCGCCCTCGGGGAGGAAGGTGAGGTGGCCGCCCTGGCCGTCGCCTTCTGCTGTGCCGGGGGGTTTCTCGAGTATGCCTGCTAGGAGGCCGGTGGAGATCATGCCGTGGAGGAGGGACTCGATGTCTGCGGTGGACTCGAGGGGTGAGCCGGTCACGGCGCTGTGGGTGACGGTGAGGATGTCATCTAGGCTGATCTTGTGGTAGACATCTCGGAGGCGGAGGATGTGGTGCTTCTGGTAATGCTGCTGGACTTCTTCTACGAGACCTGTGTTCGCGTCCTCGGCCCAGAAGTTTTGTGCGTCCTCGATCTCCTTCTTCAGCTCCTCTGCGCCGCCCTCGGCAGCGCTCTTCTCGAAAGCCTTGGCCAGCGCGAGGTACGGCTTGCCCAGCGTCTCGAAGGCTCGCCGTGCCGCAGCGCCGACAGGGCCCATTGAAGAGACGGGACGCAGTTTGCCGACTCGAATCAGGTTGACGAGGACCCATTTGATGTAGGCGTGCGCCATGATGTTGCTGCAGCCACCGTCGCGGGTTGGGAATGTGCAGACGCGCTCGAAGGCCGCGGAGGCGGCCGCGAAGTCGCGCTCGTGGAGGTGGATCAGGCCGCAAAGGAGATCGTATTCCATGACGTCTGACGAGGAGACACGTGCCGTTAGGCCATGCTCGATGCTGATGTAGGCTGAGGGCGGTAACCGGACGTCGCAGAGGGGTCTGGTCTCGGTCTGGCCGCGCATGCCGGGGTAGAAAACTATGCTCTTGCGGACTATGGGGAGGACATGGTGGGTGTTTTCGGTTTGGTAGGCTTGGGTGAGGAGCGGGAGGTGGTGCGAGGTGAACATCGAGCCGGTCGGGTCGATCTTGGTAAGGGCGGCGACGAGGAGCTCGACCGCCACTGAGTTGGGGAAGACGTGCCCATCATGGAGAATGTTGAGGATGTTGGAGAACGGGGTGCCGGCATAGCGTATCTGCCGGGCGTCGAAGGTGAGGAGGAACCTGGCTGTGCATTCGAGCTGGTCGTCCGGAAGGTTGGAGCTCTTGGAGCCGCTCTGGAAGATGGCGTCGAGGAGGTATGCGTAAGATATCGTATTGAAGGTAGGATCTAGGTGCTGATTGATTGTTAGCACGTTGGATTAAAGCTCGCTGGAACGGAAGTGTTTACCTGTAGTAGACCTGGTGCGTGGCTAGCCAGCAGGGCGAACTCGCTCTGCACCAACTGGTTGAGCTGCCTGACGTGCGCCCTGGCGGCGGCATTGTAGTGCTCATCGCTCCTCAGGTCCTCCGCCTGAGGAGGAAATTGAAGGAGCACCGAGGCTATCCTATCCATCCTGAAGTCGTATCCCGCAATCGGTATGAGAAGGTTACTGCGAATGTGGTCGGAGAGGAGTGGTGATGTTGTTGGTAGTTGTAATCCGTGTGTCGCTGTCGAGAATGCCCGTCTTTAATTGGACCGACGGCTGACAGTGAATTGTCGCCGAACAGCGTCCCTCCGGGCTGCTGCACAATTCGGTACAGGCAATTGTAGCGCTTGAAGGATACGCTCTGCCTCGGCCAATGGTAGTTGATTTATCTCAGAAATTGTCGACGGACAATTCGATATCGGAATCCCTGTTTGAGAATCTTGAAGTGGAAGAAGAGTAGCTGCAGAATTAGCAGCGAGCTGCTGCGAGTTTAGTTGCCGGGTTTGATTGTTTGCAATGCGATGCAGTCGACGATTAATGGTCCTTAGTTCCTCAAGGATCATTTGGGTAGCCTGGATACCTTCAAAATTACGGATCCGGGGTAGCTCAGTATTCAAGAGTGCGGCAGACGATGCAAGATCAGCAGTAGCAGTAGCAATATTGTCAAAATTAGGAGGAGGGCAATTATTCTCTGCCATGATTGCTGAACGTCATCTTTTGTTTGGTGGATGGATGGAGGAGTTGGCTGTTGGGTAGGTACGCGCGGATCTCCATGAAGGTGCCTGGATTATGTAATGGACCGCAGTTTACCCGCTAAACCGCTTTGGTTGATTTCGGGCTCTCACCTTTCCTCACCTTGATTTGACTTCACTTCAATGGCTCAAGTGTCAGCATCTCAAGTTCTCAACTTCACTTCATCACTGCGCAATCTTCTCCATGACAGAATGGGAGTCCTGATATTCCTATCTATTCCGTTAAACACTGGGATAAAACTCCATGCTACGAATTGACGAGCGAAGAACAAATCCATCGCAGAGTTATCCGAGCGGGATAAAATCCAACGCAGAAAAACAGAAAAGCAATCATGTCCACCATCCCCCTTTTCGCCTTTTCGCCTTTTCGCCTTTTCGCCTTTTCGCCTTTGCTATTTTTCCGTTTTCCTTTTCCCAGTATCCCTCTCTCGCAGAAAAGACGGCCCTGATCATGTTTCCATCCATTGCTGGCATTTTCTGGCGTCTATAGTAAAACAAGGGATCTTGTTCCATCCAGGGTGAAAGGTGGGATAATCCAGCGCCATTAAGCAAACTGTTTTGAAGCAAGATGCTCATCCATCCATCCGGCTTGTACGTTAATCATCGCTGGTCGAGGACGTTAAAGTATCCGTTATCGGCGTGACGTCGTGAGAAAAACGTAAAGAAAGCAACTCAGTAAGAAAAAGATGAAACAAGGTTGAGAAAGTTGGTCGTCGAGACTGGTCGTTGGCAACAAGGCAGAGGGGTGATGTGGTGATTGGCGTGCTGGAAGTCGACAGGCCAAGAGGACGCAAATGCTGAAGCAAGAAGCAACCGAGCTCGTTGTCATCGTGGTGTTGTCAAGTATACAGTCCGGGAGGACTGTCAAAGTGGAAGACAAGGCGGTTGTCCCTCTTCATCATGGGAGTACACGGCAGCTAACCGAGCTTGGCGCCCTCCTCGCTGTCGGTGTTACCGGACTGCTCGTTGTGGAGGACGTTCCACATGTTGTTGTCGACGTAGGGGTTGCGAGCGGGCCGAGTGGGAGTGGCGTTGTGAGCCTTCTCGAAGTTGTGCTTGGCGGCGACCGAGGGCGGAGCGATGGGTCCGTACTGGCAGGAGAAGTTGGCTATTAATCAGTCAGTCTGATTTCACATTTCATCTGTAAGACGGTGCTGAGGCATAAAGGTACAAACACTCACCGACTAGTCCCTGCGGACGCTGTCCACCAACCTGACCAGATCCACCACCTCCAACAGCCACACCAGAGCCAGAAGAAACAGAGGCACTAGGACCCCGTCCCTGCACCGGTCCCTGTCCCTGTCCCTGAGCCGGAGCCTGCGAGCGCCACGTATTATTCCGCAGCCGATTAGCACCGCCGAATCCACCACGTCCAGCACCGGCACTATAACCACGGGAGCGACCGGCCAGACCAGCACCACCACCAACAGCAGGATTGGACAGGGGAGGCGGACCGTCCATCTGCTGCTGCGAGGTGAGCGAGTCGCTGGTGATCTCGCCCTGGTGCTTGCGCCACCAGATGGGCAGGCCCTGGAAGAGGCCCAGGGACTCCTGCGTATCCTTGTCGAGGGGCATCTCGTGCTTGTACTTGCACCCCTGCTGGGTGAAGGCGCAGACGCCCTCGTGGATCCACTTGTCGCAGTAGATCTTCTGCCGCTTGTGAGGCTCCGGGGCCGGGATGGAGGCGACAATGGTGTCGATGCGGGACTGCTTGGTTGGTAGAGGGGTCAGTGACTTGGTCTTGTTTTGTAGGTGCTGGCAGAGCAGGGGAGAGAGAAGAGGGGGTAGTAACGAAAAGTGAGAACACTCACTTGAACGGGATCACGCCTCGTCAGCTGGCCGCCGTACTGCTGAGTCGGCTGTAACCATCTCAGGTTAGGGTACCGTATCTTCATCATGGATGATTCAAGGTTCTGTCACATGTCACTCACCTGAACAAACACGCGCTCGAGGTTGCTTGACCTTCCGGTAGGAGCCAAGCCAGTAGGGCAGGGCAGAATCTGCATACCCAGACATCCCTGCTGGAGGGCTGGGATATCGACGAGAGCTGGCAGCATGTCGGCCGGGATCAGCCTGGTGTACTGGCCGTTGCCGCGGTCGAAGCAGTAGGCGTAGCACGGCATGTCCGTGTGGCCGGCGCCGCGTCCTCCACCGACCTGCTGCTGGACTTGCTGGGGCTGCTGCTGAGCCTGGATGCTGGTCTGGGCCAAGGCCTTAGATATCTGGACGAGGGCCATGTTGCTGCCATCGTCATCTGTGGCGGGATTGTCTGCGGTGTTATTGGTTCCGGCACCAGTAGTAGTGATATTAGTAGCCATACTGGTAGTCGTGGGCTGACCGGTTCCTGCTGTGGTGGGCGAGGTGGATGGGTTGCCCTGGGACGTAGTCGAGACGGGAGACGACATTGTACGAGTTGCGTCCGGCGGTGACGACCGGGTTGGGGTAGTATTGGTGGTGTAAGGATGAGGGTAGTACTGGTTGGAAGAAGGTGCAGTAGCAGCAGTCGGCTCGTTATTGCCGTAGAAAGGTTGAGGGAAGGACGACCGGTTCTGCGAAGTCGCGATGTTTGTGTTTCGCCAGTTTGCAGAGGTGAGGCTACGGTTAGAAAACACACCACCGATATTGTTGCCCAGATCAATAGTGTGCCTGGGGTTTGCGGGGGAAACAGAAGGAGCGGGAGGCAGGCTATTATTGTAGAAACCCGGAGTTCGAGGGCTTGATGAAGGGGTGCTGGTGCCAGTGGTGGTGCTGGCCTCGGCGCTGCGGAGCTTGTTTCGAAGGGAATTGGGCGAATCGAAAGGATGATTGTGGTGCTCCATGACAGTTGACTTCTGCCGCTGCTGTGAATCAGGCGTGTCACAGGCTCGGTCTATATCAGGCGATGATGACGCCGCCGAAAAGAGCTGGAGGACCGGAGATGATTCCCTCGACGACGGACACGATTGGGACGACGGTATGGACGGCTCGGACGGCGATTTGGGAGGAGCTCTGGCTGGGACGGTGTTGTTGTACATCGTGACGGAGGGCGGAGGGGGAGAAACAGAGGAGCGAAGGACACGTCGACAGAGAGGGGACAGCGGCGCTTGCAAACGGATCTCTGAGGCGACAAGCCGCTGTTCGTATCTTTATACACACCGCACCTTCTCTCCTTAACCCGTGTCGTCAACACTCCTCTGGCCGACAGGAACAAAGATGGGCAACGAATGACTGGCTCCGATGACGGTAGAAGCACGATGACGGACAGGAGGAGCACGGCTTGATGGTCTGCAGTTGAGACAAGGCCGAGCCAGACATGGAGGTGATATCTTTGAGCATGATATACACTTCAATCTGACCTGGAAGTCTTTCTCTCCCCTTCTGCACTTGTTACAAAGAACCCAACCAGCCACTCTTGGACAGCAAACGCTCCATTTCAAATAAGGTTGACCGCGTCGAAACGGTTACATGCATCCTGGCTTGTGTTTCCCACGTGACAAACAACCTAGATAGCCTGTGTTAGCAAGAATTCAAGCGATTGACGAATGGGACACGACATGTCGTGGTGGCAAGTGTGCCAGTTGTCGTCGTGATGGGACACGATTCATGGTGGAAAGGGGTTTACCGTGGCTTGGGCGATTGGACTGCAAGTAATCAACATGTTTGTATTTGCTTTCCTGACAGACATCTCAGCTAGTCTAAGAGTTCTATTCTCTAGAAGTGAGGAAACTGCGGCAAACAAGACAACGTAACTGGCAAGGTCATCGGAGTATATCCTCCTCATTTGCTGTGAGGCGCTTGTAGACAGGAAAAAGGAAGCCAGATACCTTATCCCTTCATGCATATACCGACCAACCCCTTGCTATGCTGCTGGAAATCAGGGACGAATTCGTCAAGAGCTGAAGAATGCCTCTTCGAGTATTGTATCGAGAGAAAGAAAAGAAAACGAAAACCTGCATAACTGACCGCCTCGGCACTCCATCCCTTCCAGTGCCTTCATATCAGGCTGTCAAATCACCCCGATAATCGCTCCATACCGGTGGGCGTACTCAATGTCTCTGCAGCTCAAGCTTCTCAAGCTGCTGTTTCAACATCTTTCGCTTTATTGCGATTGCGTCTTGTGGCCCCTTCCCCTGCTTCGCCGACCTATTCAACTCATCCAACGCAATTCGTATCTTGGATTTCGAGTTAAGCGAAGGGCACTGTATGCCAGGCCCATGAACCTCGTCGCAGATAAGACACAATCCGAAGAATATCAGATTGCCGGCTGGTGCTCCATTGGTGTCGCCGTTCATGGGTCGGGAAGACCGAGGGCCAGCGCCTACTGATTGGGCCGCTGATCCCATAATGGGTGGAGTCGTTCCGCCCACAGTTCGAACTGCGGCTGAGCCTGTGCCGGATGCGTTAGGTCTCCTGGGGTGGCTGCCATTACTGGCAGAGTGACCTCCAGCCCCTGGAGTCCCTGGAGTCCCTGCAGGGCTTGCATTTCCGACGGAAACAACACCGGCTGAGGAGGTCCATACTGGTGGTCCTGTGGCTGGTACGCGGGTTGCTGGAAGCCAAACGTTCCCTCCGGGCTGTGATTGGGGTTGACCATGGAGTCCGGGTTGCTGACCAGAAGGTTGAGTGCGTTGTTGACCGTAGTACTGCTGGATGAGTAGCTGGACACGTTCCTGGACTGATAGTCGGGCCAATTGTTGACGTTGTTGTTCACGAAGCTCACGAAGCTGTGAGGCACTTCGGGCTGGAAGTTGGACCTGGAGTGAGGAGGAAGGTGCGGCCGGGGGGCGACCTGCGGGTTGAGAGGCAGGGATGGATGGTGGGAGGGTAAGGATGCCGTCGCCTGGAATCCCCAGATCAATTCGGGATTGATCCAGTTTGGACCCTCCTGAACGTGGTTGTTCGGGCTTTGGAATACGGGGCTTCCCATGTCCAGGGGCGTGGGCGGTCGCTTGGGAAGGCCCGCGGGAAGAGATGGGGAGCTGGTCTGCTGAAGGGGTTCCACGTCCTTTTGACCGTGAGCCGTCGGTCCGTCGATGCTTGCGCTTGGGCTTGACATCGTTGCCATTGACTTCGTCGGCGTCGGATTGGTGGGTATCTGAGGGGTGTCTGTGTTAACAAATGTCGCACTTTCTTGTGCCTTACCCGTTGCATTCCCCTCAGCAGACTTCTTGGGCCTAACAGCCCTCTTGAGGTCGGCATACTTGCCCGTCGAAGCCTGTTTCTGCTTGGGTGTGATGGACTTCATAGGAATTGAAGTCATCGGCACCGTAGCTGACTGTCTGGTGGACTTTCTGACTGCAGGTGTCGCAGTCTTGGACACAGGAGTTTTGGGGGCAGCAGCCTGCCTTGGAGTGCGTGTCTGCCTTGGGGCACGGGTTTGCTTGGGGGGTTTGAAAGACTTCGCTGGAGTCGTACCTTGAGAAGCAATGCCCTTTGGTTTCTTTCCCCGAGCGCCCTTCTCCGTCAACTCACCTGGAGGAGTTACGCTGCCACTACCGGCCGCCTCCTCCTCAGCACTGTCGCCGTCACTTTCAGCACCTGAGCCGACGAAGTCCTCGTCGACGCTGGGCATGTCTTCCTCGCCAGGAGCGCCGTCTTCTTGACCATCTTCAGCACCGTCGCGGTTGGCCGAATACTGTATAGCCTGGGGGGTAGCATCAGTAAAGGTATCATCAAATAACAAAATCGAGGGGACAGTAACATACCTTTCCCCGCCTGCGAGCTCCACGGCCGAGTGTCTCCTTGTTAGCTTCTGCTTCCAGCCGTGCTTGTTCCTCGCGCTCCCGAAGGATGGCTTCCCAAACACTTTGTTTAACGACAGGATCAACAACCTCCTCCAAATTGTCAATCCCAACCTCACCTGCGCCGTTCTCCCAGACGGGTGCGAACGAGAAAGCGTCATCTTGGGCGCCAGGCGGATTCTGTTCAGCTATGAGGCGCTCGCGGTCCAGTAACTTGTCCACCGCCGCCGGGTCATAAGTTATCTTGTCGCGCTTTGCATCACTGAAGAGTGCTGCAGCCCCGTGCTTCAAGATGGATTCGAGGTCGTATACTTCGTCCTTCTGCTCATCCATAGTCTCAATGAGGGCATGGTCTAAGGCCATCTTCTTGCGCCCAGCCTGTAGGATCTTCTCCTCGACACTGTCCTTGGTTGTGATCTGAAAACAGAGGACAGGTTTCCGCTGACCGATACGATGGCATCGCGAGACGGCCTGGAGATCCTGGTGGGGGTTGAAGTCAGGATCCAAGATGATCACCGTGTCGGCGGTGGCTAGGTTGATGCCTACACCTCCAGCGCGAGTGGACAAAAGCATGGCGAAAATAGGTGAATCCGGCGCGTTGTAGGCATCAATGCGCTTCTGCTTCTCCAAGCTGGATATGCTGCCATCGATGCGGGAAAACGTCAAGCCGATTCCAGTAAGGAAGTCCTCCATGATGTCGAGCTGGTCGAGGAACTGGCTGAACAAGAGAACCCGGTGGCCCTGCTCCTTGAGCTTGGGCAGCATGAGTTCCAGCAGCAGAAGCTTTGCCGAGGCTTCAACAAGGTTGTTGTGCTGCTTCACTTGATCTTCCACTCTGTCCTCAATAGCCGTACTATAGATGAAAGGGTGGCATAGACACTTGCGGAGCTGCATGAGGATGTTGTTCAACGAACCCCGTTCGGTAGCCTTCAGCTTGCCTTTGGCGAGAATGGCATGAATGAGCTCGCCATTCTTGGACATGATCGACCTGCTCAGCTTCTCCTGCAAGACGGTCATCGTGACCGGGATAATGACGCGAGCCATCTTCGGAAGGAACTTGAGAGTATCTGCCTTCGTCCGCCTGAGGAAGTAGGGCCTGATTGTGTCATGGAGCTTGGGTATGTTCTCCGCCGTAAGCTCGCCGTATTCCTCGTCAAGTTTAGCAGCATCAAGCTTGGGATTGAGAAACTGCAGCAGGTTGAATAGCTCTCGCTTGTTGTTCTGCAACGGAGTGCCGGTGAGAAGGACGCGATACGGGATCTTCATGGCCATCAGAGCGGCGTAGAGGAGATTCTGATCATTCTTGAGGCGATGTCCTTCGTCGACTATTAGACCAGCAAAGTGGACCGAGCGGAAGCGAGGCCTGGTAGCTGGATCCTGGGCCGCCTCGTAGGACATGACAACAATGTGCGCCTTGATCGTTGCGGCATCCCTCGGGAACAGCTCGTGATTGAACGCGAGGTCTTGTGCCTGCTTGCCTCCATGGTAGGTGACAACCCGAAGATCTGGAGCCCACTTCTTGATCTCGCGGCGCCAGTTGGGGACGGTAGAGTTGGGGACCACGACGAGGAAGGGCCAAACTCGAGGCCCAACCTTGACCAGATCGGCGAGCAATGCAACAATCTGCACTGTCTTGCCGAGGCCCATTTCGTCAGCTAGGATGGCGTTGTGCTGTTTGTGGTAGTTATACTTCAGCCAATTCACGCCAGAGATCTGGTACCCCATCAGTTCTCCATTCTGGATGGACGTCGGCTGATCGGTAGTCTCAATGTCCTTGGCAAAGTCCAGAGCACGGAATTCCTTGATGCGGTCAAGCATCTCGCTACGAGTAGCATCTGCGAAGAAGACACCCGTGAGATGCTCGTCGTAAGCAGCGAGGAACTCCTCAAAGAGCTTGCCAGAGTCCGGTGGAGGAGGGTCGTCCCACACCGCCTCGTCATAACCCAACCCAATAAACTTGACGTAGACTTTCTTGATCTTCTTCCAGCTCTGGAAGCCTGTCTTCTTGCTGGCAGGGCGGAAGTTGTCCTTGTACTGGACAGCGAGGATGACATCGATCATGGTCAACTCCTCCGGGATAGCATCTTTCTCGTCAAACTTTGGGCCAATCCCTTCGGCAATCACCCGCTTCGCCCAAGACGAGCGCATAGACCCATGAGTTGCACCCCACACCCAGCTGCCTGGCTTCCAAAGGCAGTGACGATGTGATTGTTTCTCCCACTTGACGAGGTACTCCAGCTGATCTTCGCCGTAATCCGAGTATGATTGGCCTGCGTAGTTCTCACGATCAACAGGCCGCCATGCAATGAGAGCATCAACCTTGCCAGGCATGTCGATGCAGTCCTTGCACTTCCACTCAACCGAATACTCCTCGATATTCTTAGTTCGAAGAGTATCAGTATCGGAAGTGACATTGCTGGCATTGTCGGGTGCGGGCAGGTGCTCGAAGTGAAAGCCTCGGCGACACTGGGTACATCTGAACAGGCATGTCTCGGCATTGTTGATGAGATTGCTGTTGACTTTGTGGATCGGGTCCTCTCCGTCGTTCTCAAGACGCAGCTGCTCCTCCTGCTTGGCAGTCTTTCTCTCAGAGAAAGGCTTGCAAGATTTGCCAGCTTCGTGGCACGTCTGGCACCGTGCGAGGTCAGGGGCCCGCCTTTCCTTCTTCTTGTAGAAGTTGATGCAGTTACGACACTGTAGCACAAAGCTTTCTTGCCCAATCTTGGTGACCAGGTGATCTCGTGCAGCTCTCTGGCCAAGGCACACCTTGTGATATGAGAAGGAACAACCTTGGCAGTAAATGAGCGTGCCTCTGTTAGGATTGATCGTATCGCAAGTGTTGCAATTTGGGTTGTGGACGTCCTTGAAACCCGCCTCTTTTGCTGTGAGAGGCTGGTAAATCTCCTTGACGGCGACAACCTTCGGAGCGCCGGGTGTCCTGTCGTCCTCAATATAGAAGTCTTCGTCGTCTTCAAAAGTCTCAAACATGCTGCCTGCAGCCTTGTTCGCACGACCAGAGCGCCTGGGAGCCTCAAACTCAATGCCGTCTTTTGGTCCCTTACCCTTGAGAGATATCATCCTCGAACTCTTCTTTCGCCGCTTCGCAGGACGGCGAGGTTGGAGGTCAGATTGGATGAGAACAAAATCGCCATCGCTGTTGAGGTCCTCGGGTTCCTGTGCAAGTTCGTCGATATCGTCGCTGTTGCCAAAACGGCTGGTATTGCCTATTGACTGCGCAGTAGCATTCCTGGGCCGGAGAGTCCTAGACCTCCTTGGCCTGTCGAGGATTATCTCATCATCGTCTTCGTTCTCAGAGATGCGAGATGCTTGCCGGGTTGTGCGCCCCGATGCGCGGCCGGAGTGACGTTCGTTGGAGAAGAGGTGCTGGGACTCGCTGCTCAAGTAGTCGTCCTCCTCCGCAACGTCGTCATACTCGGCATCTTGAGCAAGCTTTCTCTTCAGCGAGCCGTCGGTACCGTCGTATGTAGCCTGAGTATGCGAGTTAGATAAGCCATATCAAAGTGAGAGCACAGGACGTGACATGGTGATATATTTGAGAAAAGGATAGATAGGAATGTGCCATATGGGTTGAGATGAACAGGCTTGTGCGATTGAGAGTTGACCTGCTAGGCGCGGCTTTGCGCAAAGACATATATTACCATGGCGATGTGGCTTGCGGCCGGTGACGGCGCCGTAGCCAGGTTCGAGTATCGACTCGAGCAAAGCAGGGCGGTAGGTAATCAAAGCAACGCAAAGCAAAGATAGAGACGTTGACTCCAAATGATGTCGTTGATTTGCAATCTTAAGCGTTGAGAAGAATGTAGGAAGATGGGTGAACAACTTTCGTAAGTAGGCGAGTTTAAAGGAAAGGGAAGTAGGGGAAGTGGAAGGAACTGAAGAGAGGGCAGGTAGTGCGAACAAGGAAAAGGAAGGTGCGACGGATGGTGAGGCTCTCTTGAAATCGATATGCCTCCCTTCAAAAACAAGCCCGCTGCCTATTCCCTCAGACGTCAGCCAGAGATGGGAGTTGAGTCCGTCTTGAAGGGAAGGTGTCTGGTTCCTAAGACAGATCCGGACCCTATCCAAAAGCTGATTTGGGCGCGACTCTGACGCTTCGAAAGGCCACAAGGCGTTAAAAGATTTGTTCTCCTTGACAGCAACCCAGCAAAGCTCGTGAGGCGAGAGAAGACGATAACAGCGGCGACGAAACGGCCAGGCATCCCCATCCCTCTTCATGTCAAGCACTTGCTCGTTCTGCCTCACCTCAACCCCCTCGTAATGCGCCGCTCACATAAGCCTATAGTCGGCCGAAGATTAACATATGGAAGAAGCTTACCTGGTCTCCTTCAAAACCATCGTCAGGTTCGTCCACCAAAACGAACTCATTCCTCCGTTCCAGGCTCGTAATAGGCAACTCCACGACAATGTCAACTCTGCATACCGGTTTCGTGGCAGCTGGCTCCGACTCTGATTCTGGTTCATCCTCTTGAATGTCGACATCCGAGTCCGCCGGTTGGACTTCTGGTTCTCGAAAGGGGAAATCTGATGTCACTATCCTGTCCTCATCTTGGGGCTCCTGGCTACCGGTTACCGGCTCGAGTTCTGGTCGAACAGATGGAGCATCTGAAGCATCTCTCTCGTCCTGGGCCTCCTGTTGTTTGTCGACATCCATCCGCAGTAGCTCCGTCATTTGCCGTTCCCCTTCATCCGATGGTTGTTCATCGAACATCGCCTCTTCCGATGTTAAGACATTATCTCCAACATGAGTATTAGGTTGTGACACCCATGACAACAGGTCCATGTCCATTTCCATATGTACAAATCATAAGAAAGAATGCGCCAAAAAAAGATGGGAAGGAAAAGGAACGTCGTCTGTATCGCCTATCCGGTTTGCGACAAGATGCAAGATGGTTGATGCTGAAATGTCGTGAGATGTGTCGCGCCTGAATACCCGAAAACGCGGTGGCCACTCAGCGTAACGCGTTCGGCTTTAAAGTATGGACAGGGATTGGACAAGGGGTGGGGCCGGGCCACTGCAGGTTGCAGACCCCTGTTCGCCTCGTGGGCTGAACCGGCCTAGCCCAGAAAGAATATCAAAAAGTGTTGATGCACCTTCTCATATGCAAACTCTTCATGCAATCATCTTTAACGTTATGAGAAGTTGCAGAAACTGCCATCAGCTCATTCGAAATCATTCTGTCTTTGTTTAAAGCAAAAATAATCTTTTTTATGATCTAGCATCCCGAACCTGCCTCTACTGAGGCATACGGAACGAGGAGAATTTGGGAGTGGGCGAAAGGGTTGGGGTTGGGCTATCTGGAAGAGGCACATCTGTCTGGAAATCACCGGGAACCTGGCACTGCTCTCTGGAACATTCAGGCTCACCTGCCTTATTCATTCGAGCATGCTCTCTTCACGCCCGTGGCAGGCCATCCGCGCCTCGCCTCAACAATGTCTGCTCTCACCGACGTTCTCATCACAAAGTAGATGTGCCTCACTCTCAGCCATCCACAGGGGCAGAGCTGCCGAGCAGAAAAGGGGAGGACGTTCCACATCTCTCGAGGGTGTACCAGTACCGCTCAACCGGACAGAGCGTAGCCGCGCGAGAGCAGCAGCAGCAGACCAAACCTTCAAGATCAAGAAGGGAAAGAAGGACATCACCCAAAAAGCCGTTCCGGACCCCTTAACTCGCCAGGCACGGTTCTACAACCCCAATTTCAGCCACGGGAAGAAGAGCTTAGTCTACCAGATGAAGACAGGCCAGTTGCACGAGAAACTGAGGACTCTAAAGGGTGCTACCGGGGCAAAGCCACGCGGGAGGCCTGGTTCAGGTGCCATGACGCAGGATGCGTTTGTTGATGCCTTCAAGAGCCAGTCGCCGTTTGGGAAGGGGGATGATGGGGCGAAGATCGACTACAAGAAGCGCGCGGCGGTCCGGGATAACCGGGACAAGCCACCGCCGAAGGTCTCGGGGAACTGGGCCGATCGGGCTACCGAAGGGTTCAGGCCTAGCAAGGAGACTCGGAGGATAGACCGGGTTGAGAATGAGGCTATTGAGGCCTCGTGGAAGGAGGAGGGTGGCCGGGAATCTCGACCACAGCGACCATCATCTTTTGGAGCTGGCCGGGACACTCGCCCAGACAGGCCGTCGTCCTTTGGAAGCAGATCAAGAGACAGCTTCCAGGATCGGTCCGGTGGGCGGGAGGACAGGCCCTCTGAGAGGAGATCATCTTTCGCTGACCGGGGTCCGTCACGATCGAGCTTCGGCAGCCGGGAGCCTCGGACGGGTGGCAGGGAGTCTTCGTTTGGAGACCGCGGTGGTCGATCAAGGGACAGCCCGAGGGACTTCACGCGGAGCCGTGAAACCCGGGATCCGGAGAAGGAGGCGAAACGCTGGACATCAACAGAACACAAAGATTTCCACCGTACAAAGGAGCAATCCGGACCCAGGGATTCTGGAGACAGGCCCGCACACGAGCCGGAGAGACCAGTGTCAATCGAGTACACAACAGCCGCCTCGCAGTTTCTCTACGGCAAATCCGTCGTGGAGGCGGCACTCTCGACATCCGCACGCAAACTCTACAAGCTCTACGTTTACTCCGGCGCCAACCGCGAGAACGTGGATGTGGACGAGGTTATGGTCGCCCTGGCGCGCAAGAAGGGCATCCCCGTCCGCAACGTACAAGAACGTGATAGTAAGCTTATGGACAAGATGTCCGGTGGCAGGCCGCACAACGGCTACATTCTCGAAGCGTCACCCATACCTCAGCTCCCGCTGAAGGGTCTCGGGCCATTCGAGGAGACGAAAGAACGCTCGGGCTTCAAAGTCGAGCTGGCCCATCAGTCGGCTGAGGACGCCGAGATCAACGGAGCCGAGGACTTCGTTCGCACCGTGCCGAGCACGCATAAACCCCTCGTCGTTGTGCTCGATCAGATCCTCGATCCGCAGAACCTAGGTGCTATCCTGCGCTCAGTGAACTTCCTCGGCGCTACAGCTGTGGCGATCACCAAGCGCAATTCTGCCACCCTCACGCCCGTCGCATTGAAGGCTTCCGCCGGTGCGTCCGAGGCGATCACTCTCTTCTCAGTCGAGAACCTGGCGCCCTTCCTCGACGCCTCAAAGGAGAACGGTTGGAAGATCTACACCGCCGTCCCCTTGACGTCCTCCGGCGGTAAGCATCGCCAGCTGAGCATTTACGACATGGAAGGGCAAGATCCTCTGTCGAAGGACCCATGTATCCTCCTCCTCGGTGGCGAAGGCGAGGGCTTGTCCAAGCAGCTGAAGTCCAAGGCGGACTATGAGGTTAGCATCCACAACATGGCGCAATCCAACCTGGTCGACAGTCTTAATGTCAGCGTGGCCGCTGGCCTGTTGACTTCGTCATTGGTCAAGGGCAAGGCGAAGGCCGAGACTGCGGAGCTGGAGAGGAAGAGGGAGACCTTGTCGCTATTTTAGAGAGCTGTGTGTAGGATTTTGTATCATATGGCTGTATATTCATCTCTGGAGAATTGTAATGTTAGGATACCCATAGACATTGGAAAAATTATACGATGGATGTCTCACCAGGCCAAAGCTACGTACCGACTTGAACCCCTGTTCCAGATTGAGCGACAGGGGTAGCTCATCGATCTTCGGATGCGAACCGAACTGACGGGACCAAAGTTCAAGAGAAACATCAAACAGTTATGGCAGCAATACGAATATAAGACACGATGTTCGACCATTGTATATAAGAACCGGCTCCGGACCTTCTTTCTTCACCTCGATTTCTCCCGAGCTCTTACGATCAATGCACGCCACCCGGTCCGCTTATCCAATGCGAGGCGGACCTTCACATCTCTCCCAGCCACTTCGATTCTGACATCGCCAACCTTTTCCGGCTGAGCGGCGGTTCAACCTCCTCGTTAACCTCACAACCTTTTCGCGAGAGACGTTCTAAGACATGGAATAGCTCTCGCTTTTACTACATCTACCAAGACTAGCTCTACCGAGCAATTTCATCCTCCCGCCGTCTCAAGATGCACCTCCTCCCGTCCTCCCTCTGGCTCCTCATCGCCGCCCAAATATCCGCAGAACCCGATGCGCCTCTGCCCACAGCGGTCCGAAAAATGCCTCCAGACGCAGGCGAGAAGTTCTACGACCACTACCAGGTCTTTGACCTTCCATCGGCCCAGCATACCTTCCCACTGCCCTTCGTTGCGGCGCGGAATTCCCTCTCGACCAACGCCTCAGTCGAGCTCGACCTCCGACCGGCGTTCGCACCCCTCCTCAGCACGCCCGACGAGGCGAGCGCATACTCCCGCTGGCACCTCCTCCGTCGAGTCGTAGCGGCGCTAGAAAGAAGAGACTGGTCCTGCCCCGGCGGGACGAACAGCTGCATCAACATCGGCTACCCGAACAGCTGCTGTCCGACGGGGGAGACGTGCATGGTAATTCAAGACACGGGGCTAGGACCGGTCGGCTGCTGTCCGACCGGCTCGACTTGCGGAGGGACGATATCCGGGTGCGCGCCGGACAACACGCCTTGCGGGAGCGAGATTGGAGGCGGGTGCTGTATACCGGGGTATGTCTGTCAGGGTGTGGGATGTAAGTACTATCTTGAAACTCCTCGGAAAGAATGAAGCTAACAGTGTAAGGCGTCCGGAGCTCAACAGCACTCGTCACAGCCTTCCCGTCGACGAGCGCTGCTCCCCCTCCGCCAACTACAACCTCCACACCAACCACGACCACGACCACGACCCCTGTTGTCATCCCTCCCACCACCTCCACCACCTCCACCCCTACGACAACACCTCGCACAACCACCCCTACCCCAACCCGCACAACAGACGCCTCCGCCCCCGTCCGGCCCACGGGCTGCCCAACAGGCTTCTACGCCTGCCTAGCGACAGCGGGGGGCGGCTGCTGCCAGACGGGGCGCGACTGCCAGACGACGTCCTGTCCTCCCCCGCCGTCGTCAACCACCATCGTCAACGACAACGGCGTGACCGTCGTCGTGCCCGCTGGCGGTGATGTGCCGGCTGCTACTACGACGGGGAGCTGCGCGACGGGTTGGTTCCTGTGCGGCGAGGAAGGGGGGAACAGGGCCGGTTGCTGTCCGAGTGGGTATGGCTGCGGGACGGCGAGTTGTAGCCTTGTCACGGCGGGGGCGACGGCTAGTGTCGCTAAGGGGGTGCCGGGGCGGAGCGGTGCGGGAAGGCTAGGCGCAGGGGCAGGGATGGGGGCTGTGGTAGGAATAGGCCTCGCGGTTGGTGTAGTGGCGTTCACGTTGTAAAGCAGGGGTCAGATTTGGGAGTTGCTTCAAAATATTTCGGGATTCGCTTCAAGATAGGGTGCATGGCAAGTGGGCGTTTTGGTGTAGGACTGGATGTGCGCTCCTGACGTTGGTCAGTCGAGATAATCAAGATCAACGAGCTTTTATTCTGCTAAGATTGTTATTGTCAAGTTGGGTGCCGTCATGTCATTGCCTATTATCCTAGTTCGAGATCCAGGCTTTTCGCAAACGCTTGCAGAGGCTATATCTCAGCCCAGTATATTGTGTTACCAGCACTAAACCAGCACGGCAGCAGCACCCAAAAACGCCAACAACCCACCGACAGCATTCCCCCCTCCCACCACCGCCGGCTGCGCAGCATTAGGACTAGCCGTCCCCGTCGAGCTCCCCGCCCCCGGCGCCCCCGTAGTCGACGTCCTCGTCCCGCCCGTACTGCTGGTCCCGGCAGCCGTACTCGTCGTCGTCGCAGTCCCCGTCGCGGCCGGCGCCGTCCCGTTGGGCGACATGACCTTGTCCAGCACGTGTATCAGCCCGTTATTCGTCAGCACATTGGGGCTGATGACCTTCGCATCGTTGAAGTAGATATTCCCATCCACCATTGTGACCGTCACGTCCGCCCCACCAAGAGACTTGAGGACCATCCCGTCTTGGAGGAAAGGGGAGTACATCGGCATGGGAAGCGTGTGGAAGAGCAAGGCGCCCGTGAGGTCGGTGCTGTTGAGCGTCGTCTCCGGATTGCCGGCGGCGGAGAAGGCGTCGTTGGTGGGGGCGAGGCAGGTCACGTTGGGGGTGTGGTCGAGGGCGTCCCAGAGGCCGGCGTTGGTTAGGGCCGTGTTGAGGGACTGAAGGGCGTCTTGGGATTTTATCGTGTTGGAGCAGGGGGCTGGGGGGGTGAGGACGCTGGGATAGCCTGTTAGTTGGGCGGATGGGTGAGGCATGGGAGGTCTGGACTTACATGTCGACGATCTGGAAGTAGCCTAGGTCCCAGACGCCGTCGATTGCGTTGATGCTGCCGCCTTGTCCCATGCCGCCGCGCAGGGCGACGCTGTCGTCTTGCTGTTGACGGACTCTGAACTTGACCGGGTTGATGGGGTCTTTGGAGATGAAGAGGACGTTGCCCTGGGCTTCATCGGCGCCATAGATATTCACCAGCTCGGCGCCGGCGGAGCGGTTGTTGTACTTCTCGTCCTTGAGCAGGGTGGGCACGATAACACCGCCGGGAGCAGAGAAGTTCGCGCTCGTCATCTTGGCGTACATGATGTGGTAGAACAAGACGTTGACCAGTTGGTCGAGCGGCACATCAGTTACGTTCGCTGTGTTCGTGGCATTCAGAAATGTCGAGAAGGCCTCGTTGCTGGGGACGAGGACAGTCACGCCTTTGGTCGAGTTCGGAGAGAGGCCGCTTGGCAACAAGCTGGACGCTCCTCCGGGAACCTGGCTGATGAGATTTTGGAAGGTTGAAACTTCAGGATACTTTTGGAGGGCAGTGGAGAGGTCTTGGGCGAGTACAGAATGGCTTAGGCCCAGGACAAGGGCCGCGATGCTGGTGGCACGCATCCTGGCTGCTGTGTTTTGAGTGCAGTAGACCAATTGATCATGAACAGACTCAACTCGAGAAGAGGACCCCAGCAGAGGCAGTAGTCGACGACAATTGGCCTGGCAATGCCTGAAGATGCCTTCGACAGAAGCAAGAAGGGTGCGCACGAAGAACTTCTTAACGAGATGCGACAGCTTTTAATACCCCCTCTCCCTCTCGAATAAAGCACAATGCCCGTGGCCATGCTGTGAAGCAGTCATACTTGACCCCTTTCGGCAAAAATGGCTTGGACATACTGGCCCGAGCAAATGGGAAGCCATCGTGGCGGCGTTGGCGGGCAGCCACAGGTCAACTCCGCCATCGTCCACGCAACCGTTGTGATCGAGATGGTTGTGAATTGCATGCACCGGATTCGTTGCCAAGTCAGTGTAAGCTTTCCTAGCATTCGGTGGCAGCGGTAGTCTCTCGGGCTGAGCGAAGGTTGCTTTTCAGCTTGACTCCGGTCACCAATGAGCATCGCGTGGCGTTGTTTAGCGCTGCATGGCTCATGAGACGGTAGGGCTGGCTTCGAGCAAGGAGAGATGGTCTGGAGCGTTGAATGTTCTCAGCATGTTAACGACGAAGATACATCTGCCTGATCCTCGACAGACTCTTGGAGTGCACGAACTGTGCACGTACCCGACATGGTCCCGGCCTGAGGAAGCGCCTTTCCGTATGGTGGTCTTCAGAACCGCGACCCTCATCGACACTTGACGACGAATCCGAATAGCAGGGTAAACGAATATTAAATGCATGATTTGAGCTCACTGATCATCACTCGCAGCCAGACATCGCGACTACTTGCGGTAGCTAGTTTTCCGTGGAGGTTGTGGAGAGGAGTGAATGGCTGGGAGAAGCACATGTCTGTCGCGATACCACAAAGATTTGGTGTTCCCTCAAGGTGGGGCCCTTTACGCGCTAACCGTGGACGCGATAATGGGCTCGGCGCGTGTTTTCGTGTCGCGACTCCCTCCAAGTTTAAGTGTTTCTCCACTCAAATAGCTTCCTTCTCCCTTCCCATAACTGAATCGTAAAGCTCCTTCTCTCAACCATCAGCACTTGTTCTTGCCTCGTTCAGTTCGCAGCTCTGTCATTGCATCAGCATTGTTCTTTCCACATTATCAAGTTCGAGCCTTCCATTTCATCACAATGCCTGGAGTTACCATCTCTCGTCAACCGCGAGCCAGACGCGGCAAGGCCGTCCAGCCTGCCAAACCGACCTCCAATCCCATCACCAACTTCACCCGCGTGTCGAAGGTGCAACCCATCGGCAAGGAGGCAGCACAGAAGGCAGCAGCCATCGACGCACCCCGATCCGTGGGATTTGAGATCGTTCTCTCCCGGAAGAGGAAGGCGGATATCATCGTCAACTCGGAAGAAATATCAGCAGCCGGCAACGCCTCCAAGAAACTTCGCCAGGAGGAAGCCACACCCACAACACCAGCACCCCGCATCGCCCCTCCGAAGAGGAGGAAAGCAGCACCCATCTACGACGACAAGGAGAACGCCCACCCAGGTCGCAAAGTCCAAACGACCCTCGAAAAAGCTTTTCTCCCATCCATCACTGTTGCCGTGTCAACGACCGCGACAAGACCCACCCAGAAACGACGCCGGTCTTCAGACGCCGACTCTGAGCCCGCCGCCCTCCTCGAGCGCCTCAACATCCAGGCCTCTCCGGCGCGCAAGCGGACAAGACACGCACGCGAGATCATCATCGAGCAACTACCTCAAGAGCTCCTCGACCTCCTCAGCCTGCACACCGCGCTCCTCAAGTCCCTCACCCTCCAATACGCCCACAATGGGCCCAACGTGCCGGTCGACATCCGCTCCATTACCCCGGGCGTCGCCCAGTCATGGGGCAAGCGCAAGGTTACATCAGAAGACATCCAGCGCAGCGTCGGCATCCTCGGCTGGTCCAACGCCTCCTCGCCCTTCGTCCTCTGCGACTACGGCCGCGCCAAGCTCTGCATCGAGCTCACGCCCGAGGCCAGCAACTCATCCCACTTCGACGAGGAGCGCCTCAACAAAACCTTCGAGGCCAACCTCCGCTCCCTCTGGTCCATCCGCAAGGACTCGGACATGAAGACCTTCGTCTCCGCCCTTCCCAAGGCGCCCGTCACGAGCCGCGCCACGGCCGTGCCCCTCCTGGTCAAGGGCCGCAACGCCCTCGACGAGCTGAAATCCGACATCGCCAAGCGCCAGGCCGAGAAGGAGGCACGCGCCGGCGCTCTCCTCACGCTCAACGCCGACGGCACGAAGATGTCCCTCCTCGACCGCATCCGGCACAAGGAGTTGGCCCTGTCACAGTCCGCCGCTCCGCCATCTCCCGCCGAGCTCCAGCGCAGAGCCGCGTTGCAGAGGGCCGAGGATGTCGCCGGTGTGATCGGCATGTTGACGATGGCTACCGCTGAGGGCAGGGCGAGGATCTCGTTCACCATGCCGGCGCTGCTGGTAAAGCTGAAGGACTCGCTGCGGACTCCCGTGAGCCAGGAGGACGGGGCGTGCTGTGTCAGGCTGTTGGCGAGCGAGGTCGCACCGGAGTGGTTGCGGATCGTGACGATTGGCGGCAAGGAGAACGTGGTTATTCAGTGTGCTATGCAGCCCGCTAAGGCGATTGTTGGGCAGAGGGTTGCGAGGCTTTTGGGGTAGGGTGGCAGGACATTGTGTGTTTTGATTTTTGGTGTTTGGCATAGCATGACTGGGGAGATCATGGTGTTTGTTTTGCTTCGGAACATGGAGTTTTGGGACTTGTTAGCATTGGTGTACGGAGTTTGATGTCTGAGGACAGGTTTGGCTTTGGGATGCATTAGGAGAAAGTCTACAGTAGGCACCTAATATCGGATCTTCGGATTATTCAAACATGCCTCCTCCGGTCACATACACTCCGCGTTGCAAGCCTCCTGCAGCCTGAACTCTGTCCCAGGCCAGGGACGCCCGTCCAACTGAGCGGAAGCCACATCAGTCCATCTGCCCAGTTTGCATCTTACGACCTAATCTCTACGTGTGTAAAGCAGCCCCGAAACGGCTGGTGGAGGCGGAAGCCATGATCGCCAGCCGCCCAGCACTCGTCTGGAGTGGTGGCTCTCCCGGATCAGCCCAAGCCCACGACTTCGTCCCATATCCAAACTGAAGCGCTCTCCTTACATCACAGTACCAGACATAGAAGCGATGTAGACACACCAGTTGAACGGAAGCAGGCCAGTCTATTTTCGCCTCGCAGCACGTTTAATAATCATAATCATCATGACAATCCTTCCGTGCTCAAAATAGCAAAAACCAGCCATATTTCTTCGGCTTCCGCATCCTCGCAGCGGGCGAGCAATCTGATGGCTCTCGGTTCCCTGATATCATCGTGCCTTTCATGCCTTGAAAGCCCTTTGCATGCCATAACCACAATAACAAGCCGAACCGAAGACGCGGTCAAAATCCCTCAAGCCCGTCCTGTTGTCCTTCCAGGTCTCTAGCCGCCATCCCCTCTCCTCAAGAGCGGAGACAGGATCTTGAGGCACCCCTCTCTCTATAACCGATGACAGACAACCTACGACTTCTTCTCGAACCGCGGCTTCCCGATGTCGGTACCCCGCAGCTTGACGTTGAGCACCCTCTCCATGGCGCTCAGCACCTTCTGATCGGGTGTGGCGGTGCCGCGCTCGAAGTCGGCGACGATGGTGGGCGTCGTGTTGCACTTGGTGGCGAGCTCGCGCTGCGTCAGGGCCTTGGGCTGGAACTTTGCGCGCGCCTCCATGATGGCGTTGCCGACCTCCTTGCCCACCGTCTTGGGCTTGACGATGTCGTCCGACCGGTCGACCTTTGTGAGGCGCTGGCCTTCTACGCCGGAAGCGGCCTGTAATTGACGGACATGTTAGTATGTAAGGTTTGGTTGGGAAGGGGTTCAGGGTTGGGGAGGGGGGAAGCAGAAATGGATGGATGACGTACGGGGTTGCCGGTGGAGTACTTCTTCTCCGTTGCCAGGACGGAACCGCTTCGTTGGGCGGCGTTGAGGGCTGCCTTGCCGCGGACGACGGTCTCGCGCTGGCCGCCTGGGCCGCGGGCCTTGCTGCCGATCTTGGTGACTTGATCCCAATCGTCAGACATTTTGAGGGCTGTGAGGGTTGGTTTTGGGCGGTGTAGAAAGGTGTGTTATTTCGAATAAGAGCTAGGAATCGGTGTCGAGGAGAAATTTGCTTTTGAAGGATCGTGTCGTTGGGATGAGTGAAGGTGAATAGAGACAGATTGAAATGGTTGAAAGCGGGTTTGGCAGTGTTGAATTGCTTTGTCGATGGCAATCTTTAAATTCGAAGAGGCAACTTCTGCGGAACGCAATGGTTGGTCGTGGAAGTTCGGAATCTGGAGGCTTGGGGCCCATCAATGACTCAATCGGGGAAGGCAAGGCTGCGCCTGAGTAACCCCTCGGCAACGCCACTCGGTGGACGTGGGGCTGAAAGGAAGTAGCACTGAGTGGATCCGATTACGTATGCTAGCGCGGTATCTGAATGACATCGCACGACTGCACAGTTAGCCGATAAACCGACGATTACTGCGTTGCTGCACTAACATGCAACATCCTCCTACAGGTGTAATTTCAGTGGCTGGTGCTTTTCGTCTCTCAAGTCCCGGAACGTTCTCCGCCTGATTAAGCTTTTCTCCTTTTCTGGGGTCAACGTCTGACCTTGAGCCATCCTGGATCTGGACGATTCATTCAATGTCCGGGTCATGCTGCAGTCTGCTGCGCTGGCATTGGCCACCATGTTGACTTTGCAAGGCATTTCTGGCTTCTTTTTCCTGGTCCGGGTATCCTGGGGCAAGCCAGCCTGATTTACTACACTGGCAAGGCCTGTGAGCCGTTTCTGTGGAGGGCTCTCGAGATATTCCTCTCAAGTGGTCGGTATCTCGAACTGGCTGTGAAAGAGCACACCTGAAGTCGCGGAGTTCGTCCGGCGAGGCGAGGAGCACCATTAGCAGCAGGGCAGAATTGCTCAAGGCTAGAAAGGCAATACAAGCACGGATGGATGATAAGTCAAGAGCTGAGGGCACCAGCTGGTCGATAACATGTTCCTTCTTGACGGGACGATGGCGGTCAGCGATATCCCAACGCCTGCCGACACATGGTATCCTATCTCAAACAGTCTCACACTTAGTGATCACAGGACGACCGGCTGGCCTATCTCAGCTCAGGAACGATGTCAAATGTGCAGCCTCGACATGTCGGCACACGGTCCGGTCAGTCGTGCATGCTGTAGTGAAGATGGTGTAATTTGTCGTTAGGATAGCCCAGCCTCGGGTGTACGGCTACCGCGGTCCTTCCAAATATTTCAAATCTCTTGAGCTGTCAAGGAGACGAAGTCACTAATAAACATGTCGATTAAACAAACCAAGAGGATCCGAGTCCACCGCTGAAACGGGCGCCCTGTACGGTACCATTGCAACCTCGGCGCTCGCACACTAGAAATAGAGTCTAGGTCTAGACCTCTGGTTTAGACATAGTGGACCTGAGAAACGCTCGGGAGCTGGAATTCCAAATACCTAGGTACCTCTATGCTATATCGACTCGCCGGAGACGCCCTGACGTCGGTCAATCATACGAGCACTCCCACGCAGCATAGCTTCCACCTGGTCTCGGGGAGTTTGTTAATCGAGGATTCCGCCGCAACTTGAACATTACAGTCTCATCTTCCCCGACCGGGGCTTACACGCACCGGCGAGATCGGCCCAAAGAAGCAATTTGCAGGAAGCACCACCCCGCTATCGCAGATAGAGCTCGGAGTGAGGGGTACAGCTGGTCCTCTCTTTCAATACCAAGGTAATAAATACATCGCAAGATACATGACTGTGCTCCTCTAACACATCTGAGCGCATGAGAAATAAGGTACGCTCCTGCATGAGTCCAGAACCGACTCTACCCAGCTGTCGCAGTGTCAAAGGTCGAACTTCTATCCGTCAAGCTACTGATAGAGCTGGAAACCTAGGGGGCTCCAGCTCTCGATCTCATCATGAACAAGTCTGCCGAGGAGCTTCATTGGCGGGGTGCTGACACATTCACCCGATGTCTCTATGATGTACGTAAAGTCTCTAGATAGCTGCTGACGGTGTTCTGACGGAAGGACATGAAGAGTCTCTTAGAATAGCATATGGGCAGAGTGCTCTTGACCAGATCTAGAAGGATGCGAAATCCAGCACCAAGACGGACCCCACGCTTCGGTTCAACCGGGTACGGCTTTGCAGGCCTTGGGGGTATCTCAAATTCCCATCTGGCATGTGGATAAGAGGGAAGCTACGACATAGGATCCCCTCGGAGCTAACCTAAGGTACGCTCTAACGCATGGGCGATTATGTGCCTACCTAGCTTTCGTAGTGTAAAGGTACCTTACCTGATCGTCGTTTCTTGAGCTCCCGGTCTTGGTTGTCTCCCGTCCCGGAGATATAAGAACCTGAACATCTCTCCCCAAACCACATTCCGTTTCTTCCAGACAACACATCTACAACCCACAACACCAGCTCGTCGATCGATCTTCGTGCTGTACCACTTTATACCAAATCCCAGCCTCTCTTCTCCGCACAACACTCCAACCGCAAACATGACTCTCAAGGGCCACTGCCTCTGCAAAGCCGTCACCTACACGGTTGACGTCGATGCTCCCCTCCTGACCGGCTACGACCATTGCGACGACTGCCAGCGCCAATCCGGCTCGACCTACTGTAAGCCCTCCCTCTTGCTCAATTTCCCCTTTCCTGTCCTCATCCTCCTCTTCCCAGTCCCCTTGTCCCAATTCACCCCGTCCCCAATCAATTCCAAATCCCCATCCCCCCATCCCACCTAACCCCGCATCATCCCCAACGTTCATACCTCTCCCAACCTCTCCCACCTAAATCCAGCCCAGCTAATCACCACCTTTCCTCCCCCAAATACAGCCCTCGTCTGCGTCGTCCCGAAGGACAAGCTCACCATCAACGGGCCCATCAAGAAGTACGAAGGAAAAGGCAGCTCGGGCCACAGCGTCTGGCGCCTCTTCTGCTCCGAGTGCGGCAGCCCCATCGCCCACGACCCCGACGCGGCGCCCGAGATCATCGCCCTCAAGGGCGGCTCGCTCGACTCGGACATCAAGAAGACGCTCAAGCCCGACACGGAGATCTGGACCGTCGGCAAGCTGCCCTTCTGCCAGGAGAACCTGGCCCATCCGTTTGAGCATATGCCGCAGTAGATTGGCTGTCGTGTGCGAACGAAGAAGCATGTTTGTGTTAGGGGGAGAAGAAGAAGAAGGAGAAGGAAGGGGAGTTGAAAAGGGCATTGAATTAGCGGAGGACTGGGAGACGATGGGAGGGACATGACAGGAGGACGGTTCTTCGGGGGCTTTATATCATGAAATCCTTTTTCTCATTGAACTGCTGTCCGGGACAGCTTGCTGCCACAACTCCGGTGAAGTTACTATGTCCCAACATCAACAAAATGACATATCTCCTTGCTTTCAAACACCTCGCTCCGAGCTCTTCTTAAACACAAGCCCAGCACCCATGAGCAATCCATGAAATCGCAACCAATTCCGCGCCAACATTTGCGCAGCGTCCACTGTGATTTAGGAACCGCTAACCCCTAGAAGACAAGCCCAACTGCTGCAACAGCCGCAACCACAGCAACACCAGCCGACGCCCCTTCCATCCTGACCGCCGCATTGCCCGAAGGAGAAGGACTCGCGGTCCCCGATCCAGACGGGCCCCTTGTAGCCGTCGTCCCCGGACCAGCCGCGCCTCCACCACCCCCAGTCGTCTGGCTTCCCGACCCTCCTCCGCCAGCACCACCCGTCGTGCCCGACTTAGTCGGCGTAGTAACCACCCTCTGCGTGGTCGTGGTGGTCGGAGTAGCCGTAGCCGCACTCCCCGTAATCTGTCCCGGTCCCTGTTTCCCAGCAGCAGTGTAATACAAACTAACGGCCGTCTCCCCCTTGGCGCGGTCGCTGCTGACGGTACCGCCCGTGGTCGGCACGGGAAAGGTACTCTGCACGCTCGCGAAGACGTCCGCGAAGATGGCCGTCGGCGTGGCCGCGTCGCAGAAGGACGACGAGGCGGCCGACAGGACGCCGTGGTACTGAGCGACTTCCCGCTCGCTGCGCAGCCCGTGGAAGAGGAGGCAGGACTGGCAGGCGGGCCACTCGGCGAAGTAGGAGCCGCCGCACATGCACTGCTGGTGGGCGGCGAGGTAGATGGGCGCCGTGCCGTTGGGGATGCAGAGGGTCTCGATTGTCTCGATTTCGACGCAGGGCGGGACGGTGTCCGAGGGGGACTTGGTCAGGGGCTTGCAGACTTCGTCGAGGTAGGCGCGCGCGAGGAGGAGGGGGGAGTGTGCTGCTGCGAGGGGGAGGAGGAGGACGAGGGTCTTGGTGAGCGCCATTTTTTTTTTTTGGGCGGTGGTTGAATGAGTGCGGTGTGTGAGATCTGCTTGTGGTATGGTGGAGCGAGTGATGCTCGAGAGTTATAATCCCCTCCACGCGCAGCGAAGGGACGCGATGAGTGAGGATATACGGAGTGAGTGAAATGAGATTTGATTGCTGGCGCGACACGAATCTCGGGTGAAAACAGCGAGCAGGCACGATGTAAATGAAATACAATCCGACGCCTAAGTGTTCCTGCGGCACAGCTTGAACAACGTCCCGGCAAGCACGATCCGACCGATTGGGGGCCACCGAGACTTCCGCAAACATGGAGAGTCACAAACTTCTGTTGTCTTCCAGGTTCCTTCCAGGTTCCTTCTCGTGACTCTTCCACCTCTTCCTGGGCTTCCTTTCAGGGGAAAGTGCGAGACTAATCGCATACGCGGCATTGGCTGAATCGGACGATACGCTCTTGCTGTGCCGCACTAACGGCGTGCCAGTGACGGCAGCGAGGTGGTAACGAAGGCATCGTGAGCGATGATTCTTGGAAAGCTTGGCACATATATCCGCCAGTGGAGCCTTCGATCGCCGATTAGGGAGGATGTTGGGACAGCAGTCCTAATCGTCACACACACAGTGAAGGTCTTGGTGCCGTGCAACGGCGGAGATATAAGAGAGAGTGTGAGCATGAATTTGGGGGCGGCCGCTGGTGTTGTCACGTTAGTACCCGCATGCGGATGCGGAGAAAACGAGGGCACCGGCGGTTATCGTCAGGGAATCACTCTGAGAAGTAGAACACACTAGGCAAGATGAGGAGAGTGAACAGTATGGAATTGATGAAGCCACGAGGATATGCAGCTTTGGAGAGACTTCTCCTTAGCTGCGATCACTGAGCAAGCAGAGGTCATCGGGGGAAATCGACAAGGTAAGAGGGTATAGCAGCTCATAGAGAATATGTTGTAAAGGAGAGAGAAAGGAAGAAGACAGAGCAGTGCGTTTTCTATGAAGATTATTGCTCATGCACCTTGATGGCTTGATCGCACCCTGATGGCTTGATCGCACCTTGATGGCCAGGCGCACGTCATCCCGAACCGCGCCAATGTTTCCGGCCCCGCTCGTCCGGCCGGTGACGGTCTCTCGTCCGGACAGACCAACGTCCGGCGGGAAAGTATCCCGTCCTGCTTGTACGTCTGAAACCGGTCCAGTCCGCCAGGTCCGAGAAAAGACCCTGTAGCTTGGACAGGCTGCGAGGAAACATCAGGAACAGCCATGGCTGAACTGCCTGGTCGCGGCCAGGCCTGTCAGGAGGCCGGCCAAGTGCCAGCACCATGGGGAGTCGACGTGAAACGCTGAAACCAACAGCACATGTGGACCCATATCATTGGAATAGGTGCATCGAAATGATTATCTTCTTCCTTGGCGAGGCGGAAAAGGCGATGTGCTCCTTCAGATGTGGTCGGCGCGCGGCCAACCCCAGCGGCGCAGTCAAGAAGTCGTTTCAGGCCTTCTTGTGAACCCAAACTAAGAGATTGTGCCTTACGAGCTATGTCGAGAGAGGATGGAGGGGGAACAGTCCGGCCGCTGTACTTATCCAGCAGCAAAGAGGTATATAACTGGATTCGAAGGTGTCCATTTCCCAGTTGTATAACCCATCACATTAGACAACATCTCGCCCAGCTTTCCTCAACAAGCTCCCCACAACCGACAATAGCCGCCGTACTCCTCGTCATGCCTTCGGACAAGAGGCGTCTTTACATCGCCCTATACCCCAGCGGCGTGGGCAACAACCCAGAGCGGATGTAAGCGGATCTTCCTCCAAGCCGCCCAACATTTCCAGCCACCTAACCATCACAGGTACCACTGGGGCTTCATTATCGGGCCCAAGGAAACCAAAAAGGTCAAGAGCAGCCAGGATCCACCAACCGGCAAGCGCTGCCACGTCAAGAACCGAGCCAAGAAGGGCGTTCCCGGCGGCGAGTGGTTCTACGAAGAACGAGACCTCCCCAACGCCCAGACGTCTATCCAGCTTCTCGCACGTCTCGTCATCGCCAAGGTCGAGGACGAAGCCCGGCTTCTCGCCATCATCAGGAACGCTCCCGTCATCACCGGCGACCCGAACTGGCGATGCCGCACGTGGTGCGCCGGTGTTCTCCAGAGGCTGAAGGGGGAGGCAGGGGGTCGGTACTTCGCAGCTGGACTGGCCGACGATCGAGGCTTTCGGCCGGGAGTATGTGGCGGGCAAGAATGCGGCGAAGAGGTACGATACCCAGGAGCTCGTGTTAGGTCCCAAGCCGACTTACGACTTGATTGAGGACAAGGAGCTCTTGCCTTGAGCTCGGCGCTGGGTCATGCCTGAGACGGATACTGTACGGGTGACATTGTCTCGTGGAGTTGTTGTATGGGTAGAGATAGCTGGTCGTTGATTTCCAGGATGCGGCTTTATCAGAAATCTCCCCATTCTCTCTGACGTGTGATCTCCATCTTCAGCTCCTCAGGATACGGCTGTAGGAACTTGGGAATCAAGCTTTGCCACCCCTTGCTGATCCTGTTTCCGTACCAGACAGAGGTGTACTCCCAGTAACGAGGATACCACCCCGCGGTTTCCCAGTCAATGATGCCCGTAATCTTGTCACCTTCGACGAGTACGTTCGACGCGTTCAGATCCCCGTGCGTAAATACCGGAGGAGGCCATGGACCGTCTTGCTTGACCACCATTTGCCTTAGCTCAGCCTCTTCTGGCGTGGTCTCAGGATCATTGTCCAGCCTGAATCCCTCCCTGAGCCACAGGTGGAACTCCTGGATAGTCTTGAAGGGACCCATCCTTGGCCGGCAATGAGGGATCCGGAAGTCTCGCAGAGAGCCGCCAACGCAGTTCTGAACTCCTGTGCCAGGAGGAGGCGGGAGAGCCCGCAGCTCGTCCAGCATGCTCCGCAGCTGCTGGCAGATGCTGTCGAGCTGCGCTTCGGACAGTGTCTTCCAGACCTTCGGGACGCCTAGGCCTGGCAGCCGCTCCATGACGATAAAGGCTCGGTTCATGTGGATGAAGGAGCAGTAGACTTTGGGCACCGGAATGGAAGTATTCTCGGCGACGAACTGCATTGTGGCGCCCTCACTGAGATGGACATATGGCCCGGTCTTCACCACCAGACGCTTGTTGAGAAGCAGACAGTTGCCATCATATGTTGCCAGGCGCAACTTCCGTAGCGCTTTGAACTTGAATAACAGCCATGTCCGCCGGACAAAGATGTTGTTGATGGCCAGATGCTCTGTCCCATTATGTTGTACGGCGGTGTTGTCGGGAGGCGGAACATATGGCGGCATATCATCGTCAGGGGGCGAAGCTCGCAACCAGAAGCTTCAGACCCAACCCATATATATAAGGTGTGGAACAAGACCCCAGTCTTCCGAAAGAACCAACTCCTCGGCTTACAGCACTCCTAGCGACCAGCGCATTCCCAAGGATGTCCAAGAAGAGTGCTGAGACTTTGCGGTGCTGAAACTCATGACGGGACTTACACCTTTATAGTAGCTGAGGAATGCACGACAACGAACAACAAAAATTGAGAGACAATCGGAGATGAGAGGCTTGTTTGTGTGAGACGCGTTGAAACGCGTCAAGAGCCTCACTTTAGTCTTTCGGTGGTAGCCAAGCCGAGGATATCCCGTCGATAAGCGATAGCGAACGATGACAGCTGGCGATAACGCCGATAAGGGGCTACGTATCAACAAAGCAAACCAGGGGCACACCTTCACTTCTAGGTACTTTCCACTCCAAGCAACTTCATATTCACTCCTTCCACAGACAACCTGTTCCGACAGAGTAGAGCTGCTCCCTGTGATGCAATAACATCAAGCCAAAATGTCAAACCTCCTCTCCCTAATAGGGTGGACTTTCCTGCCCAATGTAAGTTACCCTCCTGCCGATCTCCTCCTACCCTTTCTGCTCGCCCCCCTCCCTCTCAGCAAACTGACAACTCCCGCAGCTAGTAACGAGCTGGACCCAAACAATCCTCTACTCCCTCACCATCCGCGCCGGCGACCCCAAACCCCGCCCCGGCAGCCCCAAATTCGCCGAGCACCGCCGCCGCATCCACATTGCCGTCGTGTCCCTCTACCTCCTCTACACGATCTACGAGGCCGACCACGACATCCGCCGCGCCGGCTCCTTTCACTCCGACCTGTCCTTGCCCATCTCCGCCTCCGACCGCGACATCAAGTCCCGCTTCCGCCGGCTCGCCGCCATCCACCACCCCGACAAAGCCGCCGGGGGTCAACAAGACGCGGACAGCGTGAACGCGTACTTCGTCCACCTCAAGACGGCGAGCGACACCCTCCTCGACCCGGCCAGGCGCTTCGCCTACGAGCGCTTCGGCCCGGACGTCGTGACGTGGGCGAGCCACGGCAAGTGCGTCACCGTCCGCGACTTTGTGGTGCGGGGAGGGCAGCTGCTGGTCCCCTACTACGCCGTCGCGGCGGGCGTGATGTACGCCCTGGGCCTGTTCGGGTACCTCGACTGGGCGCGGTACGAGAGGTGGCTCGTGCTGGCGGTTATGTTCGTGTTCGAGCTCGACACCGTCATGCGCCCCGGTAGGCCGGCGGTGTTTGAGCGGCTCGTCGACCCGCTGATGCGGTTCTGGACGGGGAGGGAGACGGGGTATTTGCCGTTTCAGATAATTGCGCTGGCGAGGAAGTTGAGCATTACTATTTACGTGGCGTTTTCGCAGATCGGGCCGTTGATCGGGGCGGATACGTCGAGCGGGCAGATTGTGGTCGGGGGGAAGAAGGGTGGGAGTGATGAGAAGTTGCTGGCGCAGAATCTGGATCGGTTGGAGGGCGCGGCGAAGAGCCTGGATGTGGATATGGGGCGGTTGCTGCAGACGGAGATGGCGCCATTTGCGGGCGACGAGCAGGTCGTGCAGAGCATGAAGGGGAAGATGAAGGAGTGGTTGGTGCAGAACACTATCAGGCAGGATCCGATGGTTAGGGATGCGCTGGGACGGGCTTTTCAGAGGAGGAGGGCGGATGCCCCGGCTGGAGCGAGGGGGACGAGGTAGAGGCACCTACTTTGCGTATCTAGATAATGACTTGTATTGACTATTGAACTCCGTAAACTCCGTATCGGCTAGCTATGAATGCTTCGTGCCTGTTTCCATTCTTCCCCAGGTCTGGCTTAAAGTGCCAGTCCTTCCAAAGGCTGTAAGAGATCTGAAATAAGGTCCAATGAGACGGTCAATCCCGGCATGACAAGTTCCTACAACAGCTGCGCACCTTCTGCGTCTCGAGTGGCAGTAAAGAGAGGCTCGTTTACCAAAAGGATGCATAATCATACAAAAGAATTTCGCAAACTAACTCCCAGGACGCCGGCGTGAAGCACTGTTAGAACCCGAAGCAGGGGGACTGTCGAAACGGACACGCTCCCACAAACTCCGCGGCGTATTTCGTGGTATAAACTCCATTGGCGACACAACTTGCCCCATGCTGCCGTTGAAAGACGATTCCGTGACGGCAGTAGAAGCTCGTCGGACTGCGGTGGCGCCAGTAGATGTCGTGCGTGGTCGCGGAAGAGGGCTCGGACTGGCCAAGTTCTCCCTGGAATCCGAGGGGTGCCCTTCGGTCAGTGGTCGTAAAGACTGTGTCGATTCGTTGCGGACACGATCGAGAGGAGAACTGCGGGCATTCTAAGCCTCGCCCCGCCCCAAATCACGGCCAGAAGCAATTGCGGTGCCGCCGCCGCCGCCTGACTGCTTGTTGGCAGCAGGGGCGTTGTTCCAGGACAGGTAAGTATGATCACCGAGTTTCCTGTAACGAAGAGTCAGTACAGATGGACGGTTAGGACGGTAGTAAGACAACGTACCTCGGCTTGATCAGGTGAGTGACGGTGAAGATGACACCCAGAACGATGCAAATACCTCCAACGACGATATAGGCGATGCCAAGGAACGGATTGCGTCCACCCATAACCGTTCTGGTGGAAATGACGATCGATTTAGTGCCGGCATAGATGTCGGACGGGAAATCTGGCATGGGTTAGCTTCGTGAACGAGCGGTGGGCACAAAGAAATTTGAGGACTTACTGTCGAGGATCTCAACGTGATATCTACCCGCGACCATCGGGGCAATATCGTTCCGCTGGTACAGTTTGCTGAAGTCCGGGAGACCAGCAGTCCGCATCCACACCATAAACGCCTCCCACTCAGCAAGATCCGGTGGCGGGTTGCTCTCAGTATACCCGTTAGGGTACCTCTCGTGCCAGTTGGGCGGCGGGACGATCTGCGAAATGTTGTACTTCGTCTTGCCGTACAACGCCCTGTCGGAGGACCAGGCGATCCCAGAGTTGTTGGACATCTCGTAGGTCTTGTTATCGCCTGACTGAGTGTTCAACAGGACCGGGTTGCTGAACGTGTCGTTGAACAGCGAGTTTGCGATCAGTCCGCACGGGTAGATAGGCCGAGGATCGTTACGAGTCGACAGATCGTGGGTGAGCGGGTCGCAGTCGGAGCCGTTAATAGTCGACCCATCGACGGCGTCGCCTTTCAGCTGCTTATCCAAAAAGCTCTTCACGTAGCGGCGGTGGTTCTGGAAGAAGGCCGTGAGGTGGTAGTAGAAGAGTACTGGCGGGCCCATGTCTTCCGGAATCGAGAACTCGACGGTGCACAGTGGGTATTCCTTGGTAACGCCGTCGTATGTCACCCTCTTGTTCGTGACTTTCCACTGTGGTGGGAGCCATGTGGTGTAGTTCTTAAATGCCGAGTGGACATTGTCAGGGGGCATGGTCGTCAGCTCGCTAGTCGCATCTCTATAACACGTCGTATAGTCAAGTTTAATCTCTTGAACCTGCGAGGCATTCTATTAGCCTTGCGAACTGATTTGGAAGCCATCATGTAGAAGTCTCACCTTGGAGCTCGCCCATAGTAGCAGTCCACCTATTGGCGCGAATATGATCCCCAACGTGAAGAAGAGTGGGAGAACGGTCTTGGGCGTCAATATTGGCCTGCACGGTTGTCAGCTTCGATGCGATAGAGAGCATGTAGGGACGTGAGGACAACATACTGCCACGCCTTCAATCTCTGCTGCCGGAATGCCGTATCTGATAGAAGAACCCAGGTCAGTAAATCTTCCAGTAGAACAAGAAACGCGGTCCTTCCGGAGGAGCCGCCGAGGTGTGTTCCTTACTTGCTGGCCTCCTGCTCTTCTTCTTCTCTTGTTTGTTCGGACCGGAGTCCTGGGATGAGATGGAGTCGGCGTGATCGCCTCCTCTCGGAGTGTCGGCCATCGCGGGCGATGCTGTAGATGGCTTCAGTGGTGTGGTTGAGCCAGAATTCGGTGGTTGTTGAGTTCAGATCAATCCGGAGTGCGCATCCATCGAGACAAAAGTTGGAATGAGATACGAATGCTCGGCCCCCTTGTTGCCCAGATGAATCCCTAACTGCGTAGTAAGCAGGGTGTTGTGTGGCTAAGTTTCGCGCTAAGTCCGTCACTGAGTAAGGCTGAGCCGCGCTGGGAAACGCAGTGGATGGTCTGTGCACCAAGCGGTCGCATCAAGTCACGTGACTGTGCATGTGACCCAGAATATCACTTCGCTCAACTGGATCCTTCCTTGGACAGGGCAGGACTGACAGGCCAGAGAATTCATTGTTTTACACTACCTAGGTACCTGGTACCTTACATTTACCACCTACAACCTCAACCTCACTGACCTGCAAAAGAAGGAAAGCCTGACTTGGCCGCCCAGGCATCGTGGTTCGATGTTTATCGCGTCAGGAACCTGTGTCTGGAATGTGCTTTCATCTTAATCAGAATGGAATTGGCAACGATCCCCATTGCGGGGCGCAAGGGATGATGCAACCGTGACCGCTGAAAGCTGAGAAGATGCAATATCGAAGGTCTCTCTTCAGGTGCGGGTGTAACGATCAGAGACGGCAGAAGGTAGGCAGTAGCAATCGTCCCAGTGCTTGTTATCTCATCAATGTCGCTGAGTATGGTCGATTTAGGATACCTTGTATCGCGGGGAACGGTGGTTGCTTCGATGATGCAAACAGCTCTGCTCACGGTTAGCGCGTCCTGCAAAGAAGCTCGAGAACATCTGCGGAGCGGGGTGGGCAGTGGCACAGAGCGATCTGTGCACCTTCTAGAACTGTTCCACCACCGGAGAAAGCAAGAGGTTGCTCTGGGCGGGGGAGGGGAAATCTTGCCGGGGTCCAGCTGGTTGCGAAGATGGAAGTCTCTCCCCCACCTTCCAGTGTTTGATAGAGAAGAATGCCGATAGCAGCTTCCCCATCTCATGTGTCTCGCCGAATTCCAACCCAGTTGCTTCCCTCAGTTTTCATCCTTTCTTCTTGCCAGATACCTTACCTACCTAAGTGTTATCTTTTTGTCTGATATTCGGCATCTGCATCTCTTTGTCTCTTGCCGTCTTAGTTTCTGCCTCACCTCAGCAGTCCAGAACTCCCCAATAACTGTACGTCACCGCCCTTGCTCTCGTTATACAATTGACGTTATCTGCACCTTCCGAAGCTCACTTGCATTCAAATCCACCTCCTTGCATTGCGCCTTTCCTCCACACCACCGACACACAACAACTGGCCGTCTTCAAGAGTTCCCTCTTCAACACGACTATCCGCCCTTACCTCCTGTCGTGGCTAGTGCCGCTGCTGTCATTCTTCATTTCCTACAGATCGACCACCATTACTCGTCGCCACGAACACCCACCCCCTGCTCTCCCCTCCCCTCCCTGTAGCTCAAGCTTTCAACTTCCATCATCAGACGAATTACCTCTACTGCATCTTCCTTGGCAACTGCAGCCTTTGTCATATTCTCATCTACACTATCGGTTCCAGATGGTCCATATCCCGGTGTGACTGAGTTCTCACATCTCTCCAAAGCAGGCCGTCGTCTCAGCATCTGCCTAGGCCCAGCTTCCTATAAGTCGAACCTCTCAGGTAAGAGACCGATATCTGACATCTTGTCTCGCCTCTTCCGTTCAACCTGTTGCAATACGATGCACTATCTCCTGCCGGGGCTGCACCACGATCAAAGGACGGACGCTTGTCAATGCGTGGCTTCACCCTCAGCATGTCTCGTCTGGACCGGCATCGGTCCTCCTTGACGCACTCAAACCTCATTATTTGCTTCGTCACATGCAGCCTCCCGAGCCGGCATCATATCTTGAAGCCCTTTCCTTTTGGCACTCCAGTCCGAATCCCTCCACCTGGCTTCTGTCACATCTCCCCTATGTCTATGCTTTTCGTTGCTTTGGGATACTTGCTGACACCGGTTGGTCCAATAGCTGGTGCGCCGTCCGAGACAAAGAATCAAGAAAAGCAACTAGGTACAGCCTTCATCCAAGCCAACCCAGCACTTCCCCTTTGCTTTTACCCGTCAACACACAAAGAAGTTCGGCGTCTCCAGAACACATTCCAACTCACTCCACCTCTGCTTTCGCGAATAAAAAACCCATGTCTCTTCCAGAAGCTTACCAAAATGAAATAGCAGCTCTAAACCTACAAGTTCTATCTTCGAAACCTCCCGACGTTTTCCGGTTCTGAGCCGACTACTTCTGCAACCGTCTTGCCTCCGAACCACGAGCTCTACTATCCTCGACCCCCTTCGCAGCGTTATCCGCATCCTCCAAACCCTCACCCAGAAACATGTCCAACACCGGTTTCACAAGCCCTTTCGGGGGCAACTCCAACCCGTTTGGCGGCGGTAGCAGGCTCGGCAACCCCGGCATGCAGAACGTGATTGAAGAAGAGAATGATGTGGTCATGACCTCGCCGACAACGCCAAACTTCGGCGCGAAGGCAGACCCCCAGTTCAAGCATACATTTGGATCTCCCTTCGGCGGAGATGGCCCTCACGACGGCCCTCCTTCGGCCCTTAGGAGCCCGCCGAACCCCGAGTCCTACCCAGCGCAGTACAACTTCAACCGCCGCACATCTGTCTCCGCTGAGTCTCTCAAACCAGCAGCAGACTCCGACGATAGCTGGACGCCCCCAGTCCATCCCAAGACTGCCGAGCAGCTCGAGAGGCTGAAGAAGGCGATAGAAGGAAACTTTCTGTTCAGCCACCTGGACGAGGAGCAAAACAACCTGATCCTTGGAGCCCTACAAGAGAAGCTTATACCTGCGAAGGACATTAAGGTAAGTTCTCCTTCCCTTTGAGTTTCGTCGGGAGTTGGACCACTGTCCTAATCATCATGTGTAGATCATCACTCAAGGCGATGCCGGTGACTACTTCTATGTCGTGGAGAAGGGCAAGTTCGACGTGTATGTCAACAGCACCGGTCACCTGCAGCCTGGCCCTGATGGTATGGGCGAAAAGGTCACGACCATCGATGCCGGCGGTTCCTTTGGCGAGCTCGCACTCATGTATAACTCACCACGTGCTGCCACCGTCATCTCAGCAGAATCGCACTGCACGCTCTGGGCCGTCGACCGCACCACCTTCCGCCGCATCCTCATGGAGTCGACATTTGCGCGCCGGCGCATGTACGAGGGCTTCCTCAGCGAGGTTCCCTTGCTCTCGTCCCTGACAGCATGGGAGAGATCCAAGATTGCCGATGCCCTAGAAACCCAGAAATTCCCGGCCGGCACCACGATCATCCACGAGGGCGAGCCGGGTAACTCGTTCTACCTGCTGGAGGAGGGCGAAGCCGAAGCGTACAAGAGTGGAAATGAGGCTCCAGTCATGAAGTACAAGAAGGGCGACTTCTTCGGCGAGCTCGCGTTGCTTAATGACGCTCCGCGCGCCGCTAGTGTCGTCGCGTGGACTGACGTCAAGGTGGCAACGCTCGACAAGCCGGCATTCCAGCGGCTGCTCGGACCCGTCGAGGGCATCATGAGGAGGACCCGGTACGAGGGCGTCAAGTCTGGCGTGGAGGATGTCGATCCTCTCCAGGCATAAGGTTGGATGAAGTCGGGATCAGAGTCTGGTGAGCAGAGTTGTGTGAGGATAATTGGGTAGTAGAAAGGTTATGTGATCGACATGGAATGGAAGTCGGGTCTTTAGGGGAACTGGGAGGCGTTCGGGTATCACTTGTTTCCTTTTTTCTTCTTGGCTTATTCAGATACCTGTGCAAAAGTTGCCATGCCAGAATACATTAACCTGCATGAGTACCCCTATTCCGGTCTCCAACGCCTCTGTGCCAACCATGAATCCCTCTTAAACGCCATCTGATGTATCGTGTCCGTAACAACATCTTAATGCCTGATGCCTGATGCCCCTAACAACTGCAGACCTACTCAGTCACAACAATTCCCCGTCATAACTTTGAAATCTCTTGTCACGCCAACTTCCTCCTGACCTCCAAAACCTGCGCCCTCAACCCCTCCACCGCGACCTCAGTCTCCAACACCCTCCCCACCCCCCTCTTCCACCCTTCCTCCAACCCCTTAATCTCCCCCTCGACCTCCTCCTGCTGCCTCCTCCTCCTCACAGCCAACAGATCAATCTCCTTCTTCGTCTCGCCGAGCTCCGTCTCCAGGCTCTTCAGCTCCTGTTCGAGCTGGTAGTTCCCCACCAGCCACGCATTTTTACCATAACTATCCAGCAGCGCCAGGTGAGCCCTCCTCGCACCGAGGTACGTAGCCGACGCGTACGCCTTCTGTAGGACAGAGGACAACTCGTCCTTGGAGGCGGAGGGGGAGGGGGCGTCGGGCGCCTCGTAGCGGGTGAGGTCTATTGCTTTTAGGGGCTGTTTGGCGGCTATGCGGTCGAGTTCGGATTGGATTAAGGGGGAGAAGGTGGGAGAGAGGGGAGGGGGGAGGAGGGCGTGGTGGGGGTCGTCGGGCACGAGGGAGCGTTCGTGGGTGATGAGGGATTCGGCGGCGGCCCGTTCGGCAGGTGTTGGTTCGGGGTCGATGTCTGGGTGGTTTGGTTAGAGGGTGAAGAGAAGGCGGGGGAGGAGAAGATGTACATGGGAGAGACTCGTGGACTGTGGTTATGGCTGGCATTTTTGGCGTGTGGTCGCAGTCGCGAACTGAGATGTGGTTCGGTGATTTGGTGTCGACGTTCGGGTCGAACTGCAGCTGCTGTAGTGGCGGACTGAGATATTGCGGGCGACCTGAACGGGACTGGACAGAAGTAGTATTATGGAAGAGTGCAAAACTTCAAGTTGGTCGCGGATATGAGGCTTGACGTTGGTCTATATTGTTTGACATCGATCGCGACCTTTGGCAATAGCGATGATGTTCAGCCAAATATCTTGCCAGCTGCCACAGCCTTAACCGCCAGTTCCCAGCTGCCAGCGTGCAATTCTCGTCCGGCTACGGATGCAGCACCCAATTGCCCCGCCGACCAATCATAGGCCGTCGTCTAACTGGCGCCAAAGTTTCGTCGTTCTCGGGCCAGATTCTGCTTCCGGACATGGGAAGATAATTAAAACCCTTCCAATGGCCGCCACGCCTTGCAAGAGCTGCACAGTCCGGCGCCTCGTGCATGTGAAGTCTCTCTTGGTTCTCGCGTGTTGCTTGTTGCTGGCTAACGTGAAGCGAGGTGTTGGGCGGGAAGATCCATGTATTCTCGAAGGGTATCGATGTGACGCTGGGAATAGAATTTATGTCAGCGCCGTTTATTGCTGTACTGTGTATTGCTGTACTTCGTAGTGGTGCAGTATTTGCCGGGTCATGAATGTCGTTCTTGCCTCCGGAAACAAGATCAACAAGAGAACAACTTCCTCTTGTGGAATTATTATATTGTACATGAAATTTCTTCGCTTCTCAAAGTTCCGTGCCTTTTCCTCTTTCCACCACATTGAAGGCTAGATTGTTTCTTCTGCACCCCCTTTCAAGGAACAATCTATTTTCAGCTACAGGGGGACCGGAGGAGGCTCAAACATCGTCACAAAGCCAAAAATCTGCCGATACCTCCATTCGTCTAACGACACCATAACCAGAACACCCAAACACACGAGCAGTCAGGCGGTAGTGCAACCCAACTTATACGGTTCTCGAGACTGTCTTGTCGTCGATCCGAAGTCCTGGGTGTTCAGTTCCCCGCCCTGCACCAGCCGCAGCCCTTTTCGCCATCTTGTCTTGGGGGCTCCCACCTTTTTATCCGCAACTTTCAGAGGAGCACGGCAAAGCAAACCTAGAGTCCAGTCTAGCCCGAAGTTACGCTGCGTGGTGCGCCTTCCCACCTGTGCCCAACGACAACATCGGCTTGAACGACCGTGTTTCCTCGAGACATCAGTCGCCGACAAACTTCTGGCAACCGAGCAAAGCCACCCCTCTCGCTTTTTCGGCGCAAGACACGTTTCAACAGGGAGAATACATGGGCTGTAATTGATCCTAATCGCCCCTCTGCCCTTGCTGCTGTCGTCGTCCCGCCGACACCATGGCCTCGCCGGCGCCGGCGGCGAGTCGGCCTGAAACAGGCGACATACTTGTGGTCATTCGTGAGTCAGAGTCCTATCATGCGTGTTGCTGACGTCTGATATCGGACGGAACATGTTGTATCCGTCAGCGTCGTCCGGTGGTGTTGCGACTGCCCACAGGGCTGGACCGTGTATATCCCAGATGGACGATAATCGCTGACGCGCCTCCTTACCAGATGACTTCGTGGCTCGGAGTTCAGATGAGCTCAGCCTGTCGAAGGGCGACCGTGTCGAATTAATCGAAAGGGACGACGAGTTCGGCGACGGTTGGTTCCTCGGCAAGCATCTGGTTAATGGCAACAGCGGCCTGTTCCCCGAAGGTTGGTACTACGCCAGACAAAGACAGGTTGCTCAGAGGCTGACCATCTCTAGTATATACGCGACCAGCACCAAGGATAACGACTACGAGTCCTCCAAATAACGTCACGACGCCAAAGCCTACTACTACCCTTGCCCCTGTTGTCGAGACTGCAAACGATGAAGCCCCTCCGAGCCCGACAAGAGCCTCTCAGACCATAACGCCGGTCTCAAAATCACCAGAAAACATGCAGACGACCCCAACGCCGAAGCCCCTGAGCTCGCTCTTCACTAATCCGACCATGCCTTCGACCGCCCCCCAACCAAACTATACCGCCAAAACAGGACCCAGTCTGTCTACCTCGAGCGTTGGAAGCATTGGTAGCCTCATGCGGCCGAATACAGCCCAAGACAGCCAGGTGCTTCACGATACCCTGAATGTCATCAACGAGCACATCACCGACCTGAGCGCAACGCAAGGAAATGGAGCCCTTAGACCAGGGCACAGCGGGAACGATTCGGGAAGCGAGTACAGCTCTCATCTGGATCAGCGCATGTCGTATATCCAGGGCGAAGAGACGGACGAAGAGGAGGATGGCGCACACTCCCGCGAGGAGGTGTTGTCGTGGTCTGCCGACGATGTCGCGGAATACCTTTTCACAATCGGCGTTGAGAAGCATCACTGCGAAGTATTTAGGGACCAAGAGATAACGGGCGAGGTCATACTCGGCATGGACCAGACATCGGTTTTTATCAAGGCTCTTGATTTGGGCTCCGTTGGGCGCAGACTGAAGACGTGGCAGAAGATTAAGGCGCTGCAAGACGAAGTAAATGGTTTCGGAACATCAACAAGGAGGACCACCCAGACGTATGGGAGTGAAGCTGACTCTGATGCTACTGGAAGGGCTAGGAGTCGGACTGGCACATTCACGTCTCAGAGGCTGGAACCCATTGACGACAGGCCAATGTCAGTGCAAACGAAGCGTCTGTCACTGACGCAAACGCCCAAAATGGATGCGATGCAACCCATGACGCCTGTTTCACCGCTCACAGACAGTCCAACCAGGCCTGCCCACGAGAAGCGGCCATCCGCTGCATCTGTCCGCGATTTGCACCACTCCCGTCGGTTCTCATCAACAGACTTCCGCCTAACAGGAACAACTCTTAATCCAACGACTGTGACGCCCAAGTTGGTCAGCAGTGGCACTTTTCCACAAACCACCGAGGTCGCGACACATAAGAAGCAGCCGTCCTTCGATCGTAACTGGACTTTGGGAAGCGCAACACAATCGGCATATTCCCCACGTCCTTTATCATCCACCTTCCAGGACGTCATAACCTCCGAGCCGGAACTGCAAGATTCTGCAGTCGACCTCGACCGCGGTTACTTTTCAGGTCCGGACGGAGACCCAAAGAGGCGAAACGTGCTCAAGAAGCGGGACAGCACTACTGCAGCTCCTCACGAGCGAAAGTCTAGTTATGCCGAAGAGCAGCGCATACGCTCCGGCACCGCTCTCTCCAGGCATTCAAGGTTTGGGAGCGTGGAGTCCATTTCGGCTGCAGCTTCCAAATACTACGGACTTGCCACAGGTCCGCACCGTAGGACAGCGTCGACCAACACAACCGAGTCAATACGGCCGATAGCTGGCACGATGGATTCTCCCTCTCCAACAGTCACAAAGCTCGACGACAGTCTGCGATCTGCCAGTGCTGCGACTCCTATTTCCCCAGCAAATCGTCAAGGCACCATGCACGTCGACTGGCCTGGAAAGGCAAACAATCTCAAGCCCAATTTCGGCTTGAGGGCGATCTCCGACGCTGTGACAGGTACCGAGCGCCAGAAACTTGCTTCTCCCATTGACTCGCCGTTCAAGGAGACGTCCCTGGACTCACCATCTAGAGCCGGCTCGAGCACACCATCCGCCGGGCCAAGCTTCGAGCTGGACTCGCCCGATTTCGCCAAGAGCCCCAACACCGCCACGGCGACCACAGGCAAAGGCAATGCCCGCAAGAAGTCCAAGAAAGAGACCAGCGCCTACCTCCGGGGCCTGCAAAAGATAACGCCCAGACAAGCCATCGTCGACGCCGACTACAGTGGTTGGATGAAGAAGAAGAGCTCCAACCTAATGACGACATGGAAGCCCCGCCTTTTCGTCCTAAAGGGTCGCCGACTAGCCTACTACTACAGTGAAGACGACGACCAAGAAAAGGGTTTGATCGACATCTCCTTCCACCGCGTCCTCCCAGCCGACAACGAAAAGCTCACCGGCCTTCACGCCACCCTCACCGGCGCCGGCGCCTCCCCCGCCATCCCCGCAGGGAGCCACGTTCCCACCCTCGCCGCAACAGAAGCCGAAAGCGACAAGACCAAGGAGTCCGACGCAATGTTCATCTTCAAGCTCGTCCCGCCCCGCGCCGGCCTGTCGAGGGCGGTGAACTTCACGAAGCCCACGGTGCACTACTTCGCCTGCCCCAACCTCAAGCAAGGGCGCCTGTGGATGGCCGCGCTGATGAAGGCGACTATCGATCGCGACGACACGCAGGCCATCACCACGACGTACCAGCAGAAGACGATCAGCCTGGCGAAGGCGCGGGCTATGCGCCACCGCCCGCCGGCGCTGAGGGATCTCGACGAGCGTGGGGAGGTGGATGACGTCCCCGACGAGAACGAAGAGGGCGCCCAGGAGAAGAAGAGGAAGGACTCTAATGGGTTGGGGATATACGATGCCGCCAGGGAGAAGATGGGGCTGGGGAAGGTCGAGAGCGCGAGAGCGAGGGGGTTCAGTTTCGCGACGGGCGAGAAGAACGAGAGGGAGTTGCCTCTTAGTGCTTGAGCTTGGCTGCTTGCATGAGGCGGTCGTTTCTGTTTGAAGAGGCGAGGTTTTTCCTTTGTTGCGAAACTACTACGACATATTTTCTACGACTTCGACACTGCGACCTGGGAGAACGGTTCTTTTATATATCCTAATGTGTCATGTATTAGGAGGGGATGCACACCAGACCGTGGAGAGAGGAAGAAAGGGCATGGGACGGGCGTATCATCATCATATCATCATCGTCGAATTTTACTTTGTTTTTATTTGATTGAGCAGATCAGCATCCATCTGTGTTCAGTGGAAGGGGGTCCCAAGCGGCTTATGGGCTCGACTGGTCGAATTTTGCTCTTTTTACATTTCTTCTTAAAGTGTATGGACAGGGAAGTTATGATGTTTGGAAGAGATTTTGGGGATCTTTGGTTGGATTCATTCGAGTATTTCGGCTGAGGTGAGGAAGAGGATCACGGCGGGAAGCGAAAGGAAGCGAGGGAGGAGGTGGTTGAGAGAAAAGTAGAAGATAGAGTGAGGCTATAGGAATAGATGTATTGTCTATCGTAGGTTGGTTAGGTCTACATAACGGACAGCCGGATTGAAAGATGATACCTTATTGACTAGCTTAGTACGCTTTAATCTAGACTTTGGTATGTCTATGACTGGGACTTGAGGATGGCCTATCATTCTACTTTTGGCGGTCTTGTGCTGGAGGAGTTGCCGTGACTGGAGAGCTTCAGACCCTTATACACATCTTGTTTGACGGGGATGGATATTTCTCCCCCGGACAAGCTGTTGTTGTGTTTTCCGGAGTTGCATGTTTCGTCTATTCGCTTGTGTAGACCTTGGCCGGCGTGAAATTGATGTTGTCGCTCCCATACGAGAGGTTCATTGCTGCCGTTGTGGTTTGGAGCTGCGGTGTAGTTGAGTTTGGCATGTTCTTCCGTGGCTGGTCTTCTGGGTGGTGAGTGTTAAAGTGTTCTAGATGTCTGGAGTATGCATTGATCGACATTTCATCTAGCTTCTTTCCGATATCTCGTTGCCAGATCCTGTTCGGGGAAGGGTTCTTCGGGTTACTGCTTGGCACCGGATGTGGGCTTCCACGTGAGGTTGGTGCCTTGCTTCAAGGGCCTCAGCTGGTGAGTCTACCGGACGGGTATGTATGCGTAGTTGTGTCTAAGATATCACAGTTCACCTTGGTACAAATCTGTGCCGGAAGAGGGTTGTGCGGATCTGTGGCTTCGTTGTGGTCGTGGGTTCTTACGGGTGAGTTTCTGTTCTTCGCCTCGCTGTGGTCCTGCTTGAATTTTTCTATATAAAGCAATGCTATGTCGGTATGTCTATTCTGCCTTGGTAGATACTGTGCCGGAGAATGTCATTTGAGATGTTGTCGTTAGTATTGTCGCCCCGGTGGTCGCGGTGCTTTCCCATATTGTGTTTCGCTTGACCCATTATCGATAGCAAATGGACATAGTCCGAGACGTCGCTTGGGACAATAGTATGCTCTCGATATCGTAGTACTGGTAATCTGGATTTTCTAAAGGCTTGTAGTTGATGGTGGCTTAGTGTTTTCCAGGGCTGTGTCACTTGTTCTGTGTGTGTCGGCGTCAATAGTGGCATGGACGCCACGCGCGTAAACGCACAACCTTCTCTCGCTCGTCCTGGCAATGGCAAGTGTACACGTCGGTAAGTTTGTGTTGGTCTTCATTGTTGCGACCGGTTTCGATCAGCTACACGTATCTGGGGCTGAGCAACGGCCGGTCAGGGGTTCGTTGACCTCGAGATAGGCTTGTGGTCGACGACACGGTTGAGTTGTCGATATCCAGCTGCCAATCATTTCGCCCTGTTTCTGACCGATGTAAGGAGCTGGAGCTGTAAGCCAGTAGTCGGGCTCCCTCTCTGGACTCGGCCTTCCACATTGTCTTTCACCGCGTTTATACACTGTTCATCAACCTGAGAAAGAGTGGCTGTGACCGTAGAACGCCGAGACGTGCCGCTCGTCACTCGTCTGCCGGCGTTCGAAGAGGCGGTTTCTAATAGTTATACAGCGCCACCTAACAGTGCTCCAATGTGCGGCATCTCATGTATATCAAGGGGGAACCTGCGGCGTGGTTCTAGAACAAACTACATAGCAACTTCCAGCCCGCTCGAAGCCCTGAGCCCTGCCGGTGCCCCCACACATCAACTGTGTCACCCCAGTGTCAGCGTGTGTGTCCGACGCGGTGGCTACCCGATGTCAATCTCTTCCATGCCTTGTGGCCATCTCGGCACTTCTATTGGTGGCTTTCCGATGTCAGTTGTGCAGAAAGGTCCCGGGGGAATCTTCTGTTGGAATTTCTAGCTGTCAGTTTCGAAACATGTAGGTCTCAGTTCAAGTTGTATATTGCCTCCTCGGGCCCATTGTCAAGAGGTTGTCAGCGCCGGATCATCAATGCTGTCCTTGATCTGGTACAGATCTGGGGTTTCTCTGATTATTGCTGTCGCGGCGCAGAGGGACACATGTACAGAGGTAGAGTAACGTCGCCTGACCGGGTACATGTGCCGGAGTGAAAGGTTGACAAGACGACACAAGGAACTGTAGTGACATCACCGGTGAGTTATAGAAGTGAGGGAGGACATGTTAGTCAAATGTTGGGAGCTGACTGAGTCGTACGTTGTGATACTCCCAGTCTTCCCGGGGAACTGGTGCCGGCGGAGGATATCGGGCTGGGGCCCCCTGGTCGAGGAAGTGTTGTCCCACCCCCAAAGACGTGATCCGTTGTAGATGTGGCAGGCCGAAATAGCAGGTCTGGCTGGGGTCACAAGATGCCGTGCTTAGGGTGTTTGTACAACTAGATCACGAGGCGGTTGATTGCTCGATATTTGACAACATATCTCTTAACGAGCGACAGACACCGGGTTTATATTGCAGCTCAAGGTAGCTGACTGAAAAGAACGGACTGACTGAAGCAGGGTATATCCATCCTAGAAAACGGAATCCACCCCCTTCCTGCCAGAAACAGGCATGAGTAAAAGAAAGACCCAGCCGTAACATGCTGTAGTCTCTAAGTATGACAACCGAAAAACAACTCCACAATCCACTGTCGGGAGTAAAAAGACATTGTAAAAGGCTCGACTAATATCGAGACGGCGATGCCGCTAAGCACAATACCTTCTTCCAACCTAATAGTTGCTCCGTGGTGGGTGTGAACCTCATGCGTGTATCTAATGTTGTGACATGCCGACGACCTGGAAGCGTCGACTGCGAGAAAGAGAACGTTACTCATGAATAGACAGCCCAGCTGGCTATGATCCTTTCGTGTCGGCATCGTGAGGAGATAGAAAACCTATCTCCGATAGGAAGAGCCGCGAGAGCCTGCTTCTGGGTTAAAGAGCTGAACAACCTTGCCCACGTAAGTGGCGTAGCTGATGGGGGGGCATACCAGAGTTGCCATGGTTGGCATAGGCTGACATGGCGACCTGTTGTTGGTACTCAGATATCTGGCACGACTCGCATTTTTGGTACTGCTCGTAGCTCTCTCTGAGTTGCTTGACGCCAAAGCATTGATGGTTGGGGTCGTTGCGGGCAAAGTGGCAGTAGGCCTTCAGCCGGAATGTGTTGTGGCCGCAGTTGAACCGGTATTCCTCGAGATCGCACATGTTGGAAGGTGAGTTCGAAGTTGTATAAGGCCTTCTCGAGTGGTTCTGAAGGAGTTGTTGCAGGAGCGTCAAAAGTTGCAAACAGGCAAGTAGCGGCTTGTTAGATCTCTTGAAAATTCAGGGGTGAGGTTTCTCGAGTGTCATAAACGGCTTCAGGTCGTGATATGACTGCTCCAGAGATGATGACTTGGATAAAGGCCTTGGGATCCGTTTTTGGATCTGTTGTCGAGACTGTCATGATCTTTATACTCTGAAGCCGTGATATGTGCTTTGCCCAACAGGGAGAGACACAGCCATGGTCGATGCAGAGTCTCTCGGAGACAAAAGCAAATCACTCGCACATCTAAGCAAACTTGTTTAAAGACGCACGACTGCTCGATTGTTCAACATTCTAACGCATCGTAGCGGGACTTTTGTGCGAGCCAATTGCAGATTGGTTGCCTGGAGCAAGAAAAAAGGCTCGATCTCATTCTGGCGATGAGCTGGATGTGATACATCACAAACCGACAAGAGTTCAGAGAGATGCACCTGGGGGTCAGCCAGACGGTCTCCCTCAGCTGGCCAGTTTCCACGGCCGCGAATGAGATATCAAGAGTGACAAGAGGCCGTCTTCGGTACTGTGTGTGGCGGGCCCGTGGGTAGAGAGGATGATTGTTTGACACTATCGGTTGTCTTATGATCTTGTGCCAGCGTATACAGTTCCGTCACTATCGACTGACGTCTGAGGTGTTGGTGATGCATTGGAACCCCCCATGGGCACAAGCAAGCCACGGCGACTTGAAGCCGGTGAAGAGGAGCCCTTCCTCCTCTGGGATGTCTAATGGCGAGGTCAGCATTCAGCAGGAGAAACAGCATATCTGTACACTGCGGCATATGCCGGTGCAATAGGAAGGAAAACTCCTTGCCACCATTGGAGGCGGGCCGGCTGTGTAACAGCCGCGTAGCAGCGATTTCTCCTCCGAGGAGCAAACATACCAGTATCTGCATGGCTTAGCTGTTGAATCCTTCGATGTCATGGCCGGAAGCATCTCCGCGACACTGGCTTGGTCTAGCTTGACGTCGCCCATGATGGGCGTGGTTGATGGCTGGATCGCCAGTGTACCATTCGCTTGCTGGCTGGAATCCTTGCGTCTCCCGCTCGGAGGCGAGGTGCGCTAAGACAGGGAAGCGGTGTTTGCACATTTGTGTAACACAACGAACGCACCGTCCGTAACTCGCCTCTCACGTCGAGATGAGATGGCAATATGCCGCGCTGTCCTTTTCTGTCGGACCGAGCCATCATGCATAAGCCTGGTTCTCCTCAGGACCGGGTACCCGGTCTCAGAGGTCGACAATGAGCTAATGAGGGAGTTCGGCAGTGTGGTCTGCGGGAGACGGCGCCGCCCTTCCGATCCCAGGCTAATGCGAGCCTGTCACGGTCCGCCTGTTCAAGGTCTAGGTAGGCTCCAGACGTCGAGTCTGCGCACATCTCAGCACACTCCCACTGGGTACTGGCCGGTCATCGGTGATGTCAACTCTGGCTTACCGGTTATAGAATGGGAAACCCTGGCCGAAAATGGCCACGTTGCCTGCTTGCTTGGTTGCTCGGTTTGAAGTTGGGTGATTGCTGGAATGCACTTGCTGAGTTCCAGTCAAACAAAAGGCATAATTGTGGATGAAATCGTGGTCCATGTGTACCAATTTACTATAGCCACGCAATCTCAAACAAATACATAGTAGAAGTCGCACTCTGAGGCAGCAGAGAGCAAGCCAGGCTCGGACAACATGGAAAATGAGAGGTCCAGAATAAGGCAAGATATGCCGAAAGTAACAGGTAGCCAACCAGGTCAACAAGTGGCACTCGACGTGGTGATAAGGTTGAACGGACGAAAGATGAAATACCACCATTAGGGGTGTCCCGGGTGTGTCCAGCCTCATATCAGACTGCTTGTCTGAGACCGGTTGTCGCGAAATTCAAATAGAACCAGGCCAGCAAAGACAGAGACTGGACCTAGACTCTAGCAGCCCCTTAGCACAGTGATGACAGTGTGAAGACACTGGTCCTTCGTGCTGCAGGCCAGATGGAGACATATGCAAGCCTCATCGCCCTCGCGATCATTGCCTCAATCATTGCAACAGCCACTCGCTCGTGCAGCAAATAAGGAATGAGCGGACGGAGGAGGCTTCACGACACTCCGAATCCGACCGACACCAGTCCCCTAGACTTAGGAGTTGACCTCGAGAAACTCCAGGCTCTCCAGAGCCAGGCGTTCCGTTCGCTAAGTCCCTCCGCTCAAAGGCTTTGCTTCAATCCCCGAACATGATCCCATCAACGAGCAACTCCCATGCGCTTCGAACCTTCGATAAGATGCCTCAAAGTGGTCTCAGGAATATCCTCCCTTTCACAATAGCTAGCAGCTCGGAGGAGGAACCATTGCGCGGTGGGAAGCCTCGGGGGTTGTGGGGTGGTGGTTGTCTGCAATCTGGATGTTTTCAAAAGTTTGCTGCAGAACAAATCACTGCTGCACCAATCGCAGATTCAAAAGAAAAGACGTGACTGACAACGCATATCCGCTCTCAATCCGCAGAAGGGGACCACTGTGAAATAGGACCAGATAAATCGCAAGCATCTTGATGAAAGTAGGGTAGTGTTGGATCAATTTGGGTTCAGATTGAGAAAGAGGCAATGATGGTCACGAAGCTAAGAGATAAGTGTGACTCGGCACGTGACCCTGCACTTCCTAACATTCGACAGATCTTTCCTTGGCCAGATCTGCTCACCGAAATCAAGAGCGATGGCTGCCTGATGAGCTGCAGTCTCACATGGAAGTCGCGACATCCATTGGTCTAGAGAACCACCACTTTCTTCCATTTTGCACCAGAAAGTGAGGCGGATTACCGAGTCACTCATGCAAGTCGTGGTTGCCTTTTTGGACATGCTTCGAATGCCAGCAATTCTCAGTTCAAGTTTCCGTTTTACCTTTTCATTCAAACTTCATCCGACTGATCTCCAACTTCTAGAATGCCGCCACAACAGGGGTTCCGCTACACCGGATAATGAGGTGCTCACCCCTCCTTGTTGCTGTCGTCTCTTGAACTTCCCAACCCAGTGAGGCATCGCAATATTCTTTTTACTGAACTCTGCGCATCGTTGTCTTACCTCAGAGGAATTCCCAGCCGCGTCGTCATCTGTTGGTGTTTCTTTTCTTACTATTCGTTCCCTCTTTGTGGCGGCTGGAAGTTCAATACTTCTTTTCTGTTAGATGCCGACACTAACATTGACCAAGGCCTGTCGTTCCCTTCCAGTGCAAGAATACCCTCGTTCTGGTGCTCAGTGAGCGCCACGGCTTCGCTTCCTCCTTGGTCGCCTAGGGTCCTAAACTGGCCAGGACGACGGTAGCAGCATGTCGCAGCACTCGTCATTCCCTTCTGGCAACCTTTATGCTGTGAGCTAAACCAGGCACCCAGGCGCTCACTCTCGTTTCTCTGCTCCTAACCACTTTTCAGTCCTTCATGGAGAATGGTCAATCTCGACATGCCCACAACATGCCCAGTCCTTCCGGCGTGGATGGGCACGCCATGCAGTCCGACTTGGATACATTGACACTACAGTCTTTCGGCAATGCTCCAAGCGTCGCTTCAGGATACCTTGGGGAGCTTGGCATCAGCAACTTGAGCAGTGTCAGGAATGTGAACGCCCGGCCCAATGACCGGTCCCGGTTTGCTGGACTTGAGAATGATCGTCTGTTGCAATTCTGGCGTGATCCGGATGGGCCATGGAATCCGCAGAAGCGCGTAGGAAGGGGCAACCCTGAGGCTCTACCATTGTCCTTTGCCGGATATCGCGAGACCAATGCGCCTTCTACCATAGGACCGTGCACCGATTCCGGCTATGGCAGTTTAGAAAGACACAGTGTTGGAATACCTTCTGACTATGGTGAAGTTGACCGGAGTCCGGAGGCTCTCTTGCACCAGCTCGCGGGCTTTCAGTTACCCTCAGGACGGAGCCATGGTGGCCTGCAGATGAACGAAGTGAACCACCTCGTGCAGCCATGGGACGCCGGGGCTATCGGCCGACCGGATGGCATAGAGACTGATGAAACACATAAATTTACATGCCATTTCTGCCGATTTACCTCCAGGACCCAATCGGATCACAAGTAGGTCGTCAATTCTCTGGCTCGCGGCGTGAGACTAACAAATGTCGCTCTCGTAGAAAGCACATTAATCGGCATGTGAGGCCCTACAAGTGTGTTGAGCCTGGCTGTCCCTGGGACAAGGGGTTCCCCAACACTAATGAACTGGAGCGACATATGCAAACGAAGCATCGCAAAGGAGGGACCCGGTATTACTGCCATCACGATGCTTGCTTGAAGAAGAAGCCACCCAAGGAATTCCCCCGAGCGGACAACTTCAGGACTCACCTCAAGAAGATGCACAATATCACAATCACTGCCGAGGACAGTCTAGCTGCATACAAGCGAGCCCCAACTCCTGTGAATGAAGTGGCCAGCACGTCACATACAGGGCCATCTGGTCGTGAGAACCCCGAGCTTCTTTCCAATGTTGGAGCTGCCCCTGAACTGATCCCACCGGCGGACCTGGCCGGGGTTGCCACGGGGCAGCCTTCCTGGTGGCAATTGGACCAGGAGCCACAACCGCGAATGTCCAGGACTCGGGGCACCAGCCATCAGCTTAATTTGGATACCTCAGGACCTTCATTGCAATCCTCTGGAGGTTCACATACATCAAGCATGGCGGGTCCCGTCAGTACTGGAACTTCTAGTCGCAGCAGTCTAGGAAACCACAGGACTACCATTCCTCTGACTCAGGATTCTGACAAGGACCTTTCTGATCGTGACCGTCATAGCCACCACAACTATCATAGACAGAAAGGGTACCACGAATCCCAGGGCCATAAATACCCAACCGACACTGCCCAAGAGAGCCGGGATTACGTTCGGCCCAACGGTCTCGCGGCTAGCGCAAGCCCCGATTACGCGTCTCCTGCTTCTGCCGCCGAAGATCTCGAGGGCGAGGTGATTGCAATTGACGACGGCGAGGATGGGGGCCGCGACGAGACCCCTGAAGAAGAGACCTACCCGCATGTTGAAGTTCCAAAATCTCCCGGTACACCACCCAAGCTTTCACAAGATCGGAGGGATCATAACCACTCAGTCACGGACCACCGCGCTTCGGGGCCCGAAGCAAAGTGTAGAACCCCCGACCGCTCGGATGCAAGCCCAGTCTCAGATGGCTTATTCAAGCCAGGTACCCCGCTGGCTATGGACAAGGCCTCTGCAAGCCCACAGGAGGATATGGAAGACGTCGACTACAAATTCACACGAGAAGAACTTGTCCCACACTTGAGGAAGCAGGCAAATGACGGTCTGCTTGATGAGCCGTTATTGCAACTTGTGAAGGAAAACGAACTTGATGGCAAGCTACTGAAGTTGGCAAAAAACGGCCTGCTTCGGGAACCGCTCTGCAGGCAGCTGAATGACTTTCTGGTCAAGCTCGGTCATGCGCCCCCTAAGGTGCCGCAAGCAAAGGGCTCAAAGGCCGCAACTGCGGAAAACTGGTTGAAGCACCGGTGCCCTGAAGCCTACTGCGGCAAGGGTTTCCGTCGACCCTGCGAGTTGAAGTATGTTCCCTCGCCCGATTCCAACATCCCAACCCTTGTCCAGTGAGCTAACACTACTGCCAGAAAACATCTGAAGCGCCACCAGAAGCCCTACGGCTGCACCCGCTGCTCGCTCACCTTCGGCAGCAAGGATGACTGGAAGCGTCATGAGAACGGGCAGCATCTACAGCACGAAGTCTGGAAGTGCGACGAACGGCTCCCCCGGACCGGCACGTGCGGCAGGATCTGCAACCGCAAGGAGACGTTCAAGCGCCACCTCGCCACACACCACACCATCAAGGACAACGTAAGACTCGATCACAAACTGGACAAGTGCCGCGTCAGCCAGCAGGGCGAGCCGCAGATCTGGTGCGGCTTCTGCGAGGCAATTGTCACGCTCGACCTGGTGGGCGGCCGCGACGCGCTTAATGCGCGGTATGACCACATTGGCGACCATTACGAGGGCGGTAAGGGGCTGGTCAAGAAGAGGCCCGGCGAGTGGCTGGAGGATGACGCGGAGGCGGCAGATGGTGAGCTAAGAGATTCTTCTGCTTCTCGAGGTCGAGGTGGGAGGACGACCCAGCTCCAGTCAAGGAAGAGGAGCAGACAGGGGACCATCATCCCCGATCCGACGCCGGGAAAGCGGGCCAGACCTTCGCCTCCGAGAGACCACATGATGTGGACTTGCGTATGTTCCACCTATCTTCCCCTTCCCTCACGTTAATTGTAATGCTGACAGCGTCCTACAGTGCCAGTGCCACAGCACGTGGAGCTTCGCCAACACAGCGAGCTGCATGTCCTGTATTTCCGCCCACGAGCGCTGCAACGACTGCACCGTCGAGGAGGTCGAGCCGACGGAGCACCACCTGCCTCAGGTCATGGGCTTCAGTCCAGCGGCTTTCGAGAAGGATGTTGGACTCCACAGGTGACGTCTATAAATATCTGACGTATGATATTATGATTCCGGCATTGGATCTGGGACTCAGGCTGGGTCCTGGGATGAATTGGCATACAGCGCGCGGTTTTCGGAGATACTCAGAACGATAGGGGAGCATGATACCCCTTTGCAGCGAGCGTTGGTTTATTTCTGGTTACGGCGTTTGGATTACGATAGCTAAAGACCGATTTTGCGGCCGTTTCGAGTTTACAGTCTTTCTGACCGTAGCTGTTGGCTTTACTAGACGTGTAGGATCGGCATCCAGGGCGGTACAATTCCGTCGTCATCCTTCCATCAACATCAACACAACTTTGCAAGCAATGCAACTAAGAGCATGGGGTGTTGTGTTGTAACATCTCAGTGATGTCTGGTACTTTCAGAAGATCGTCACCAACAGTTCCTCTGAACATCGACTGGAAACCACGGAAGTCGCTCCGGTTCACGAAACCTCTCAGCTGAGCCCAGCAGCTGAAGAATTACTGACATCGTCGTGCAGTCTTTCCCGCTTTCAGCCCGAACCGCAGCGTCTTCATTTTGTGTGTCCCAAAAATATGCCTTGTCGACACCGAAAGCATTTCGCTCTTTACTTTGCCCCGTGACCGAACCAGAACCAAGTTCTCCTTTCAGTCATCAATTGGCAAGGGTCACTGCCGGTTTCCAGTTTTGGATCCCCCAGATGATGTGAGTGAGGTCGCAAGGGATAGCAGGCAGGGGCTTTTTTGTACATGGCCGACCAACCAGCGTAACCGGCGAGCTGAAGTCTCACATCGGTTAGGGGATTGACGAATCAGAGGAGGGTAGTATTTGGGCTGATGGATCGCGACTAGCCCACTACTGTGCTTCGTAATTGCTGGGATTATGGGGAGCCGGAATTGAGAGACGCTGGGGAGCGAAAAGAGGTTTGGCTCAAGGTTCCAAGCCTCGATTATGACTTTTTATGTCTCAGATAGCAAAGCTCGCGGGCAGTACGAAGTATTGTTGGCTTTGACCTGCTGCTGTGGAAGAGCGTTGATGGATTGAACCGCAAGTAACACTTAGACATTTGCTGTCGAGGACTTGTTTCCACCCATTATTGAAAATATGTACAAGTATGCTTGTACTTTGGTGCTTTTTTAGAGGTTACCGGCCATTGTACCCAAAATCTCGAAGCGATCGGCCACAGATGCTGAAAGGATCAACAGCCAGGCGGCGGTTGGCGGCAATCAGGTAGGAGGAAGGCAACCGCGCCAAGTCGGTCGCCTTGCAGGGCCTGGAGTAAGGCGACCAACGGTCCCCCCTCCAGTCAGCTTCGACGCATCATTCACCGAGGAAAAACCACCTCATCAAGCATGATTGCGACGGCCATGCACTGGCGATCGCTCTCCATTTCCGGTTCCGTGGGAAATTGTTGTCGCACAGGAAGGATTCAACGGCGGTCACTGATTTGGGTCGTGATGTCGCGGGTTGGGCTTCCGGGGATGGGACTCACTGGATGGCCTCTCCGACGGCCGGCAATAACATTCGCCGTCGTTCATCCAGGAGATGTTTGTTAGATCCTGTTTTTCCGCCGGGGGTGTGGTTTTCCGGCCACTGTCCCGTATCCGTCCCAATCCGTCACCATGTACATGGGTGGCTTGCCGGGGAACTGAAGCCACCCAGGCACCCAGGGCGCCTCATCTCCAGATTACAAACGCCGTGGATGGTGATGGTGCTGGCGTCAAGCAGTGACACGCTGCATTGCATCGCCTCTTTGATGTCAAGGCGGTTGATAGAATACCAACTAAGGCTTCTCGAACAATAATATCACCAAGATTGTATCGCTGCGCTGAGTGGGCTGTGAGGGAGACTCAGCCCCCGAGAGTCGCCTACTTCGTTAAGGTAGCGACTGCATGTGTGACTCGTGATGTCGACAGTGATGTTAGTTCCCTATCGACTGCGAGTGGTAGAGCGTCGGCATTCAAGGTCGCTAGCGACGAACTAGCACCGTTGTAGCGTGTAGGAGTTTAGCACAGTCTCCATGCTTCTGCTATCTTTAGCTCAGCCACCACCACAACCAAGTAGAATCTGGAGAAGCATCCTGGCTGCCGTGGAAGACCGGTCGGAAGTGGCTTATTTGAAATATCGCCGGGTCGTTATCATGACTCTCTCGAGAAAGAAGTTGGTCAGTTGTAGTGCAATGGTGACATCGATGTGGTATATAGCAGGGTGGCTTACGATATCCGCCAAAGCCGAAACTGAAGCTGAAGGATCGATGTACTTCATTCATATCGGATGGAGGTGGTGACGACTGGAGACGAAGTGCAATCGATGGATTCAACACGACGGCCGTGCATTACCCGATGCTGAGCCCGAAAAACTGGCATGCAGTATTTGACAGCTTCTCTGAAGGCAGGTCAATATCAGAGTGCACCTTTCGGCTGTTTCAGACGTGGACATGCTTGCGGTCGTCAGTCCGGAGTACCGAATCCATGGTAAGGAGATGCCGCCAGGATTCAAGGTGGCCAGATCCCAGGCCGGCTAGGTCATGGCCTGACCTTGTTGTCCAGGCCGCGGGAGGAGAAGCCTTCACCTGGGTGCCGCCGGGCGTCGTTGGTTGCAGGTGTGGTGTGGTGGATAAGACGGCGGCCAATGGCAGTAACGGAAACCTGAAGTATTGAATCTTCAGCTTCTGATATCGTCGACCTCTGCTTTGCGGCCAGCGGGTGATGCCCACGACATCGCTACCCGTATCTTGGGATCGGTTCTTCTGGTCGAAACCCAGAACGCTGCGGCCATTCCTTGGTCGGCATGTAGTATCGCGATATATGGTTAATCTAAAACCTCACTGAGCCCGGGCAAACAACCCCACGGAGCTTACGAGCCAACTGAACCGATGTCCAGCCAGTCATGTGCAGCATGAGGGACTCGAGCAGGGTGCGAAATGCAGTGAAGGCCCCATCCGGCTGCTGACCGCTGCAAGGTGTCACACCAGTGCACACCTCGACTTGCTGCGACTAGTTTCTGGAATAGGCAGTACCACACACCTAAATGTCTGACAGCTTCATGGATGGGAGACCACCAAATAGCCAAGAAATGATTTGAGACCCGGGCCGCAGCGGCACATTGTGCCTGGGCACCGAGCTAGAGACCGCGATTCTTGAATGCGGAAAACTCCGTACCCTCACAGCACGTCAGTGGACGCCTCAGCCGCCGGGGCAGTCGAGACGCCATCGAGTCATCAGCCCAATACGCCATGGCGCACTTCTGGTACGATCGATTTCCCGGGGGTCCTGGCGTGGCCATTCAAGGACAGGAGTTAGTGGAGAGGGTCACCGGTTGAAACGAAAGGAGTGAGAGTCCGATCATGGCTTGCATTACGGCCGGGTTGCGTCAATAAAACCGGGCAAGAAATAGACTGATGCCGGAGATGATGACGGAACACGATGATCGAGAGCGAAAACACGAAAGACGAAAGAAGCTGCAGAGCCTCAACTTTTGCGCTTATCTTATCCGCGCGAAGGTCATGTGGAGCGATAAAGCGGAGCCACTAGCGATCCAGGCGGGTCCAGTACGTACCCTGGACGCCAGAAACTACAGTATGGAGATCCACTTCGCGTAACAGTGGTTCGCCAGCGGATCTTCTGGCGAACCAACACCAACAAACGTCCCACGAAAGAAAAGAGATGAACAAGCTCAACACAAACGGAACTACAAGCTCACTACTGCCACCGAAGTGTGGATACGATCTCTACCGACGCATTCCCACGATGATGATTAGTTTCGGTGCCAGATGGCGGATCGGTTGACAATGAGATGCAGCTCGATGCTTTAGCTCGAGGGGCGCAGTGCTGGGTGACCTGAGCCAGGGCATTCTGTCCGTCTTCACCCTCTCTGTTCCATCCATCCACAGAGCGTGGTTGGATGCAGGGGCATTAGAACTGCATGGCACAAGTGTGGATGCGTGACTGGCGGGCGGGAAGCCAGGACGATCCGCGAAACAAAAAGCAACATCCGTGACCGACAGGGTCCCCTCGAGGAACCACTAATTTGGACTAAGCCCACACAACCTATGCATGCGCTGTATTGGAGGATCAAAAAGGGCACGCTTGCTGGACAAGTATCCCGTTGCTGAAGAATGGCCGTCTGGGTGACTTTTGCGGCTCTGTGGCCCTTCATCTTCCTGGCCTGAGTGCAAGTGCGCTGGCGGAGACTAACACAGGCCACAGGAGTCTCCCATTCTTGGGGGGGGGGGGGGTGGACCAGGGGAGTGCCTAACGCCGTCGAAAGTCTGGAGCATGGATGCCATACACCCCAGGGACACTCTTCCCCTTCCTTCCCCCATATAGGACCGTTCTCCCCACGCTCCTTCTGCTTCGCCACCATCCACAGATGTGGTTATCCGTCTTGTTGTTTATACTACTCCAAACTCTCATCCTTATGCTCAAGTGTGCAGAGCGTATTATACTTTATATAATAGTTCCCTGCCCGGCTCGGAGCCTCGCATCATCTGGCAGTTCATGTGTCTGTCCGCCACGAGTCACTTGCTGTGGTAGAGTCCGACTCGCCTCGTCACCAACAACATCTTACCGATACTTGATGCACACTTGTGCCGCATCCAGGCTTTGTTCACCTTCATCTTACGAACAGGGCTGAACTCGGAACCTTAAGTCAACCCTGTGCGCCCATCAGGCAGCACAGTCGAAGAGCCTTCTCCTGATTGACACTTCGATCATCCTGGGCTCGGGGCACAAACCAACCCTGCCTGTGACTTGGAGACTGAGAGAACCCTTAGCACCCCAAGATGGACGGCCAGAACTTCTCATTCTCTGGGTTTCCATATACCCACACAGCCATGGAAGACTCTCTTTTCCAGCAGCATCTCTTCGACGGCCAGTTCAACCCCGTCATTGGCCTCTATATTGACCCCAGCCTCCAGTCGTCGCCTAGCGACCCTTACCAAGGTCAATGGGGTCCTGAGCCGCCTTTGGTCAAGCGTTGGATCTCGGAGGAACAGAAGGCCTTCTTCAATGCGGACCCCTACGCCAATGTCATGACCCCCGTTGCCCGGTCTTCTGTGGGAACTCGATCTGTACCACCTGCATCCCAGGTCCGCTTCGCCAGCCCCATTTCCTCCAGTGACCACGGCTTGACCGCACCCAGTCCCCTAGCCGAGACTGAGTCCTTCTATGGTAACAGCAACTTGCCTTCTACCCCATCAGACACCGCCGTTTTGTCTCCGTCGTACCACCCGGAGCACTTTGAGTACTACAACTCAGAAGAGGCAGCGATCCAGTTCGGCAACATGGGACCAACGGCTCCTCCTGCCTATGTGAAACCAGAAGATGTTGATCCAAGCCAGCAGCTAGGCTATCACGACGATGAGGAGGCCAGCCAGCCGCACTTTAGCTTCTACCCTAGGACCGACAGCTTCGAGAGTGGCACAAGCCATAGCGAGGCGGGCCAACCCAACCCACAGTCTAATCAGATGGCTATAGGCTTTCAGACCAAACGCAGGGCCAGCCCGGAGGATATGCGGCCCGTCAAGCTGGAAGGCCAACTCAACTTCCAGTACCCGCCACCCTCTGATTGCGACGCTGATGACGACGCGTCAGATGTCCAGGAGGAGAGGCCTGTGTCCAAGAGAAAGAAGGAAGAAGACGACGTCGAGTACACTCCTGGGAAGAGGATCAAGTCCAGTGGCGCTTCGTCTCCAAGAAGGACAAGGGCGAAGCCAGTTCACTCCAAGCCGTCTGGCGATAGGTCCCCCAAGCCTAAGCCAACCGTGCACAGCACTTCCACCACCCAGGATCCGCCTCCAAAGTCCGGCCTTTCCTCGTCGGCCAAGAAGATCTACTCCTGCCAACACTGCAAGCACGCCCCTTTCAAGGACCAGCCCAGCCTCGACAGCCACATCAAGAAGCAGCACACCCGGCCCTTCAAGTGCGTCTTCCACTTCGCCGGGTGCGAGTCGACCTTCGCCAGCAAGAACGAGTGGAAACGACACAACACAACACAGCACCTTGTGTTGAACTACTGGCTCTGCACCGAAAGCATTTGCGTCAAGCCCGGCAACAGGGTCTCTCCAAACGCTTCGGCCTCCTCCGCTCGCCTGAGGCAACAACCACCACGCACCGGCTCAAGCACACTCTACAACAACACCTTCAACGCCTCTCACGTCCCCTCAACTCTCCCCCAGGCCCAACTCGGCGCGCAGTTCAACAGAAAAGACCTCTACACCCAGCACGTGCGGCGCATGCACATGCCCCCCAACATCAAGAAGGACATCAAGCTCTTCGATTCACAGTCCAAATCCCAGCCGGCCTCCACCTCTACCAAATCTCGTAAAGGCCCACAACAACTTCAGTCTCCACAAGAGGCATCCAAACGCAAGTGGGAAGACGACCTCAAACTCCGCCAGGAGACCGCCAAGCGCGACCGCATCCAGATGCCGGAGTACATGCGCTGTCCCGCCGCTGGTTGCCACGCCGAGTTCAGGGGCAAGGACAGCTGGGACCAGCGGATGGAGCACGTCGCGCGCCACCTCGAGAGCGGCGACAGGGGTAACGTCGAGTTCGGTGGCGCGGAGGACGAGACGTTGACGGGTTGGGCTGGGAGGGGGGATGTGGGTGTTATTGTCTGGGAAGGGGCGAGGTGGGTTTTGGGAAAGGTTATGGGAAGGGGAGTGGGAGGTGGTAGTAGTGGTGATGGTGGGAGGAGGGTTGGTAGGGGAGTGGAAGGGATGGTGGTTGATGATGATGGGGAGAGGGATGCGGAGGGAGAGGAGGACGATGGGCTGTGAAAGGTTGAGGCTACGTTTGCTTGTGACGAGCACGGAATGTGTTTTCCCCAATGACTGGGCGGTCCAGCGATGCTTTTTCCTGTTTCTTCTTTCCCTAATACTTATACCTGGTTAATTGGCGCTGCTTTTGGCGCGAGGGTTATGATTGACGGACAAACCAAAGAGATACCAACTTATAAAGTTCACGGCCGATATAGATGGATAGGGGTTAGTCACTGTTTCTTCGGATATGACTTTGCGAGGGATATAGACGATTGTTTGGAAGACAATACAATACTCTAATGGCATATGATACTGAAGTGTCTTTTTTATCCTCTGTATCAGGTCCTCTAGAGTCGTGAAGCACACTGGCTGTCCTGCAACTGCGACGGTCATAAACAGTGAACTGTCCAAAGACGGGAGGTGGCATCTCGATCGCCAATAGGCGGAGATCGTTCCGCACCGCTACGTCACACCCCGCACCGGTGAAACGAACACCATGTTAAAACACGAGACAATAGTTCGATCACAACCTTTGAACTCCCTCTCCTCCTCTTCAAACCCCCCAAAACAACAACGACATCAACATCTCTCACAGATCGCAACCCAACAAACCACAAAAACATGGAGCACTTCGCCACCCTCAAACGCCGGACGACCGACCTCCTCGCCTCCCTCCCGCAATCCCTGCCCGCCCTCCCCTCCATGCCAACCCTGAATCGCGAGCACCACCTCCGCGGAACCTGGGAGCGCATCCCCGGTTCCGTCTCCTTACCTCGGTCGTCGCACAGCCTCGACATCGTCGCCGGCACGGCGTACATCTTCGGCGGGGAGTCGGCGAGCGCGCGGGAGCCGGCGGATAACTCCGTGCACGCCGTCACGCTGCCGTTTAGCGGGGCGGGGGCGGATTATTACACTATTCCCGCGAAGGCAGCGGCCGCGAGGAAACATAAGGATAACGGGGAGGAGGGGGGTGGCGAGACAGAGGGAAAGCTGGAGAGGACGGTTACGAGCGAGAGCTTGGATGAGGTCCCGCTTACGCCTGCCGATGGTGGGGAGGGGGGGGAGGAGGTAAAGGACAAGGGGAAGGGGAAGGAAGAGGTACAGAGGGAGGATGTACCCGCCGCGAGGGTGGGACACGCCACGGCCGTTATCGGGAGTAGGATCTTCTTGTTCGGCGGCCGGGGAGGGAAGGATATGAGCCAGGTGCTGGAGGAGGAGGGAAGGGTGTGGGTGTTTGATACCAAGACGCACCTGTGGTCGTCCCTCGACCCTGTTTTCCCCGCAAATGCCGGTGTAGACCCCGACGGCGAAGCCAGGAAGTCATGGCCGCCTGCAAGGAGCTACCACGCCGCCGTCGGCCTCTCGAAGCCGGACACCTTTGCCGAAAAGGTCAAGCACGGTCGACGCCCCGGCGGTACGGGAGGCGGAGCCGCCCCGAAGCCGCTGAAGAGGTCGGATACGTGGAAGGACCGGGCCGCGGAGAACCTGAAGGAGAGGGCTGAAACGTGGCGGGACTGGGCGGCGGGGGACTCGGAGGAGGTGGGTATCCCGCAGCGGCCGATTGTGGGACACATAGCTGCCGAGGCGACGGATGAGGATGAGGAAGGGTTTGGCACGTTTATTGTGCATGGCGGGTGTTTGGCTGGTGGCGAGAGGGCGAACGACGTCTGGGCGTTTGATGTGCGGAGCCGCGTGTGGCAGGAGTTGCCGCCTGCGCCGGGCAAGGGGAGGGGCGGTACGGCGCTTTGCGTTAGTAAGAGTCGGTTGTACCGGTTTGGAGGGTTCAATGGAGAGAACGAGGAGGGCGGTCAGCTCGATGTGTTGGATCTGGTGGTTGATACGTTCGACGACCAGGTCACGGGCGGAAGCGAGGCGACGATTACGGCTAGAGGCGCGTGGAGGAGTCTGGTGCAGTACTCGGGCGTGGAGTACACTGGCGACGATGCCACGGCGCCTCTGGCTGAGACTGCATCGCCTGCTGATGCTTGGCCGGGAGCGAGAAGCGTGGCGTCGCTGGAGGCGCTGAATGTCGGAGGAGGGAGGGAATACCTCGTCCTCATGCTCGGCGAGCGCGATCCCAGCGGTGCTGGACACGCGGCGGCGGGCAAGTTCTGGGACGATGTGTGGGTGTTCCAGGTGCCGCCTCAGGGCATGTCGGCTGCGAGTCTGCACGATGCTGTGCTCCAGGCCGTGGGCAAGAAGAGCGGCGAGGGGAAGTGGACGAAGGTCGAAATGGGCCCCTATGACGAGGAGGATGATGTCTCGGCAAAGGGACCCGGGCCGAGGGGCTGGATCGCCAGTGCGCCGATGGGTGAGCTGGAGGAGAATGGGATTGTGGTCTGGGGAGGATTGAACGGTGAGAATCAGAGGCTTGGTGATGGGTGGATTTTCAGACTAGGTTAGCTTTCAACCCGCCTGGTACAATCCTGGGAAGCGGTATGATGATACGAGTCTATGATCAAAATGATTTTGCCTGCAATTGCTTTGCTTTTCTTTGATAGTCCGTCGAGCATGGATAAAATTGCTTCAAGTTACACGTAGCAGTCTCGACCTCTCTCAGTTGGATATATACTTGACCACAAGTGCTTAGGGGCCACAGTACGACTTTTTGGTGAGGGTCTGCATAATAATAGTCCTTTTGCTGCCGCCGTAGATGCCCATTCGGACAGCAAAGTCGTGTTGGTTGTCATACTGCTGCAGCGTGGCATTGGAGCATGCGCCGGTTATATGTCGTCCGAACCTGACAACACTTCAACCAACAACACCGAAACGACCATTGTGCTAGATATCGGTCTTTAAAAGATACTTCCCCCAAAGCATCTGTCGAAATGGAAGAAAATTCGTCACTAACCGTCACGACCAGCAACGGCCCCTTAACAGTCCTATTCCAAGAAGCCACCTCCCCAGCCCTACGACGCCAATGTTACGCCCTCGCAGGAGGCCACTTCGGCCAACCCCTCGCCATAGAGCAACACGAAGCGCGGGACGAGTACCTAAGCAACCGACCCCTAACGACCAGAGGCGGATGGCGCGTGTGGTGTCTCGTACGGCTCGCCGACGAGTCCTCGGCCCCCTCCTCGTCAACAATCGCCGTCGTGGCGACATGCAAGACTATACGTCGGGAGTTTCTCGTGCGAGAAGGGCACGAAGGGAAGACCCGCGAAGAGGAAGGCTACTGCATCGCCAGCGTCATCACCCACGCGCAGTACCGCCGTCTGGGGCTGGCGTCGTTCCTCATGAGGAAGACGGCCGAGTGGATCGATGACCACCGCTCTGGTGGTGGTGGTGGTGGGAGGAGGGCGAGTGTGCTTTACTCTAGTGCGGCAGATGTAAGTTGACTTTGATGAGGAGGACGACATGGATGGATTGGGCTTACTGCTGGACAGTTTTATGTTGGCTTCGGGTGGGCGATGTACGACGCTCTCCAGGCTGATATCCTTGCTTTCGCTTCACCGTCGGATGTCGAGGGGTGGAGCGACCTGCCGCCCACTCGGCTTCTGACGAGGGACGACACACCGGGGCTATGTGAGCGGGATGTAGAGATCTTGAAAGCCGAAATGGACGAGCACCAGCTGGCCCCTGATGCCGTCCTCGTGGCTAATTCGCCGTCGGCCAACATGGTGAGCTGGCAGCACGACCGGTGCGACTTCATCAGTCTCAGAGCCAACGGGAGGGCACCGGAGATCAAAGGGGTCATATGTGAGGAGGGAGACACATGGGCTTATTGGTACCACGACTTTCGAGCGGAGGTACTCGCCATACAGCGTGTCGCAATTCCGAATAAGCCATCATTGAGGAGGACGGAGATGCTGGTCAGTCTGCTGCTGCATGCCTGCGAGGAGGCCGAGAAGTGGAAGTTCTCCAAGGTGGTCATCTGGAATCCCGCCCCGGAAGTACGGGATGCTTTAAAGTTGCTTGAGGAGAGAAGAGGCGCCCGGTATACACTCCGTGAGCGGGTGGGCAGCGATGTCCCCTCGTTCAGATGGAGAAAATGGGATGGTGAAAAGGAGGTTGTCATGGTGCCTAATGAGTTCTATGCCTGGGCATAGAAGGTTGACGGTCAGACGAATGAGGCTCATATCAAGGGGAGTCACGCAAGTTGTCTGGATACTTGGTGACAACAACATGGCTTCTTCACATATTTGCTCTCTCATTCACGGTATTAATTCATCCTCAGTCACCCTCCGGTCATACGCGTATTATGATCACATTTAAGGGACGGCAAGTCTTCTCCTGAAAGACACACAGGCGGAAGTAAGACAATTAACCCTTATTTTGCCCCTATCGGCCCAGCATTAACACCCATAAGCACCTTTCATCGTTCATCTGTGGCCATTAAATAGAGCCAACTGATAAACAAAAGCAATTGACGCCTCCAGCACGCCCAATCCGGCAGGTGCTCATTAGTCCTTCCTTCCCTCCCTTGTTGTGCAGCGAGCCTCCATCAGAACCAGATGTCTAAAAACCTCAAAAAGCTCCAACCTTAACCCGCAAAAAGGATAGTAAAGCAAAAAACCCAAATTCCCCCTTACAAATCCAGCCCTAGACTAAAGCTACACGCCTCCTTTACCAAACCTTGGGTAGGTTGAAACGAGGGAGGCTAAGAATATTCCTGCTAGGCGTAGGTACCTAGTCATCCGCAGCATCAAGAAGAATACCATCTCCCTCGTCCATGCCCTCGCCCTCCTCTTCCTCGCTCCACTCGACTTCGGCGGCCATGGCCTCGGCCCGCCGCTGGACTTCGGCTAGGCCGGACACCTCGGCCACGTAGTCGCGGTTATTGAGGGCCTCCTTGACGAACGCCCAGCCGTTGTTGCGGTAGGCGTCGAGGATCGGCTTGCTGCAGGCGCTGCACTGCGGGTAGGACTTGCCGGAGACGATCATGTTTTGGAATGCGTGGAGAAACCCGCGGATCTGGTGCGGTACGATGCCAAGGGCGTGGTCGGGCGGGTGGCGCTCGTAGCTGGTTACGCTAGAGTTGTCGGGGTTTGGGCTGCGGACGGGAGCGGGCGCATGCCGCTTGGCGGGATGTTGGAGGACAGAGGCGAGGAGTTCGACCAGGAGCGCTGAGGCCATGGCAGCCACGCCGGGGCGTGTGACGGTGCATTGCTGGTCCAGCGTTTGGTCTTTCATTGACTGTGGCGTTGTTAGTACATGCCTCACGTAGCCGAGATTAGAAAAGGGTATCACTTACATCTGCAGCTACTACCACGTCGTTGCAGAAGTAGCAGCCCAGAGTGTCCTCGGATCCATCCTCTGGTGCAGCACCGTGCCGCATAACGACGTATGTGTCGAAGCCGAGAGCGGCGTTCATCACAATCTTGCCCGTAGCTTTCCCCATAACGGTTGGCAGCCACCTCGACTCTCTTGAGTCCATGAGCAGGAAGATTGCCTCGTGCTCATCGATCAGCTCCTTGAGCTTCTTGAAATCATTCTTCGTCTTTTCTTCGCTCGTCATGGGGTGGCCGAGCATTGGAACCGATATCCCGTGGCCCTCTGATTCCACACCGGGGTAAATCTCCTTCAGTGCCTCTGCAGCTCGGACAGCCTTGGGCTTACCTCCATCTAGACAGTCCGCGAACTCGAATAGTGGCTGCCTGACAGGGTTCGAGAACGATACTGTGCCGTAGTCGACAAATGTGATCTTCCGGACGCCCCAACCCATGAGATTCCTCGAGACATAACTGCCGAGCGTGCCGGCACCGAGAAGGAGACACTTGGTATTCTTGATTGTGTCCAGGTCCAGGTTCGGTGAGATACGCCACTTCATCAACTTCAGATTGAGGTCGACCGCCTGATCGGCCAACCGTGTGGGGTCCATGTACTCGGCCAGGTTGACCGTTCTGGGGCGCAGCTCGCCGTTAGCAATCCGCTCCCATCCGGTCACCTTGGGCATCTTTGTGATCTCAGTCTCGGCGGCCTCATCCATGGCGACGGGCATGATGACACTGCGAGCCTCATGTCGCCTGGATTGAATATCCCTGTAACAGAGGATCTGAGCCTTCTTGAGGTGGAATCGCTGCCGTATCAGTACTAGAAGGTTCCTGAGCGGCCAGGATGGATAGTTCGGGTAGTTTGACGGGTCGACGAAACCAATAAACTGATCTTCCTCCTGAACGCCGTTGAAGAACCCGTTCTCGAAGTCGCCGAGACAACCCAAGCTCCAGCTGTAGCCGATGTCGTTGCCTGGGTCATCGATGGGGGACTTACTCCCACCGTCCCCTCCTCGGACCCTCTTAGCTAGGAAGAAGCCGACTTGCCGTTTGTCGAGGCCGTAGATCCATGTCCCGTATTCTTCAACCAACATGGTGCTCTCGGAGGGCTCAAGGTGCTTGGTGGGTCCCGTCCGCTTCCATTGTGGCTCGGAGTGCAGCGCTGGGAAGCCAAACCAGTATGTGAAGCGGTACTTTTTCAGGTCGGCGTAGCATACTATGATGAAAGACGACAGGAGTGACGGGACTGAGAAGATTGAGCCATCGTTGATCCCATCCCATATCTGCATACCAGTCAGTCCTGAGGTGATAGCGAGGGTTGTTTGAGGGCTGACATACCGCCTTGGCCGCATTCTTGAGCATCTGGTTCTTGTCTGACTTCTTGAACTCCTCGATTGTATTGAAGTTCTTGATCATGCCCTCAGCGCGGGCTACTCCCAGTGGTATGCTAGCAAGTCCATTAGTATGCGACAGTCATCACATCATGCCCTTATCAAGTTAACTTACCTGCTGGTTGTGAGAGCGTTTCCTCTGACCTGCATCCTCGTGCTCGCTTCAGGGTCGACACCCACTCTCGGCTCGTACAGCCCAAGGACAGGTCTCATAGAATCATCAAGCTTGTCGTGCTCGAGCTTGGAGGAGAATAGGTTCGCATAAAACGGCAGTTCGATCTCCGACGTGAACGTCGCGAACTTGAGATCTGAGGTCCCATCCATCTTGGCTGTTGTCGCCTGAGTGTGGTGACCGTATGTTGTTTGATTTTCGCGGTTGACTTGGAGTCAAGGGTGGTAGGTTTGTGATCGGAAGTGAGAAGCAGCCGACAATGAACGGCAGTGCTGTGCTCTGCAGAACTGTTGGTTTTCAAAGACAAGTTCAATCTTGTAACAGAGCTGCAGTCCCTTAGTTACCTGCAGCTGCAAGAGCGGAAATGCTTATATGCGACAAGGAACCTGTCGCAAGGATGAAGAAGAGGTGAAGTTCGACGAAGGGATGGAGAGTGAATAGACGAAAGATCGTGGTTGGGATGAATGCTTAGTGGTTATTCAGGTCACCCAGGGCAGCCGCAAAACTGTCTCAAGAAAGAAGGCACCTGTCAGCTGTTCTGTGTCATACCTTCACTCCTGCCTGTTTTTCACATGAGATGAGGCAGGTGCTGGGAGTCACGGGCTTGATGGCTTCACAAAGTGACAAGCATGACCGATGACATCGGGGACCGTTGTTACTGCTTTGGAAGAGAGCTCCCCGCCAGTCAGCTCCAGGCACCCCGCACTCGGCTGAACAGCGATACAGCCGCTAGTACGAAGTACCTAGCAGCAGTTGCCGGTTAAACTCCGGGCCGCGATAAGGATATGATAACAGAGTCGCGTAAAGTGGCCCAGACGCGTCTGTTCTTCAGGGGGTTGGCTGTAAATAATCTGTGTCCGAACTGGAATCCCGTACTCCATTTCCAGCACCCGGCAAAACGGCATATATTAGTTTGGGTGTATATATACTGAGCAGATCTAGGACTATAAGTCAGGTCATCTAATTGCAGCAAGAGCTGTGAGACACACCAAGATGTTCATCGGTATTTGCGGGAGTAGGGACTCACTCACCCATATCCCATCAAGAATTCCACCAGCTAACATAACCCAGGCATCTGCTCCGGCCGGAGCACAGTAGCTCAATACCTCGTCGAGCACCACGGCTTCAAATACGTCTACACCACGCCCCAGCCCCAAGAAGGCGCCGCCCAAACCCCCGGCCTCCCCCAGACTACCACCAGCACAAACGGCGATGCCGCCCCCGAGGCAGAAGCAGAAGCCGTAGCCAGGAAACACCTCCCCTGCCTAGACCCCAACCGCTTCACCTCCCCCTCCCCGGCAGCAAACTCCCGCCACCTCCCCCTAACCAAGATAGCAAAGGACAAGATGCTCCCCTTCTCCAGCCCGGACCTCCTCCTCGACTTCGTCACCAAGCACTGGCAGGAGCGCTACGTGACCGCCGACCTCCCCACCGAGGCCGTGCTGGAGATGTACTCGCGCCGCCCCTTCTTCCTGCTCATCAGCATCGACGCGCCCCTGGGCGTGCGGTTCGAGCGGTTCCGCGCCAAGACGGCCGGAGCAGAGGCGACATCGTCGCTGGAGCATTTCGCGCGCATGTCCGACGCGCACCTGTACGACGTCGCCGACGGGCAGCTGAGTCTCATGAACAGGGCCAGCGTGCGGCTGCTCAACACGTCCTCCTCCCTGGCCCACCTGTACGCTACTCTTGGCAAAGTCGACCTGGTGAACGAGGACCGCCTGCGGCCGAGCTGGGACACCTACTTCATGGCCCTCGCCTCGCTCGCCGCGCGAAGGTCGAACTGCATGAAGCGCCGGGTGGGTTGCGTGCTTGTCCGGGAGAAACGGGTGATAAGCACGGGGTACAACGGCACGCCGCGCGGGCTAAGAAATTGTGGTGAAGGCGGCTGCGGGAGGTGTAACGACGGCCAAGGGTCGGGACACGGCCTCACGACGTGCCTGTGCATCCACGCCGAGGAGAACGCGTTGCTCGAGGCCGGGCGGGAGAGGATCAGGGAGGAGGCGATCTTGTATTGTGACACGTGCCCGTGTTTGACGTGTAGTATCAAGATTTGTCAGGTGGGGATCAGCGAGGTGGTGTATAGCCAAGGGTATAGCATGGATGGCGACGCGGCGGCGGTGTTCAGGGAGGCCGGGGTTAGATTGAGACAGTTTGTTCCTGTAAGTTTTCCCTGTCCCCGTATGTGATGGTGACGCGATGGGAGCTAACGAGACTTGTAGCCTGCGCAGGGACTGATTCATCTTGAGAAAGTGGAGGAGAGATAGAGGATGATGGGGGAGATGGGGAGGCTGCAGAAGTGGTATGACCGTGAGGTGAAGGAGGGCAGTTGTTAATCTTGAGGGAGATGGGCGGAGTGATGGCTTTGGTTAATGCTCGTCAAGGAGAAGTGGACGTGGAAAGAAAGCAGGAGGCAAGTAAGAGGGTAGATGATAGAGCCGAAGACTTCCTCACTAACGACATCCCAAATGCGATGCTCGATCATCGACATGAACATTCCCAAACCTCGTGTCAGCTGTTGCCAACCTCGGTATGCACGAGTAGCGCAGTGACTCCGATGATGAGCGGTCAGTTTGACGGGGGAATAGTACGCTTAAGCATTGAAGCTAGGTTTGTCCGGATGAGATGTGATTAAAGCGAGCACAGAGTCCAGATGGCCGGTGTAGCACAATCGAGGGAGAGAAACGGCAAACCAAACGAAGGCCTTTCTAACAGGTATCAAACAGTAGCATTAGGAAAAAAGTATTGATGTACAGCTGCATGTCGCCGGATCGCGTCCAATGATCATCTCACTCACACATCCCGAGCGTCTCATCCGTCCATGAGGCGATCGAAATACCCCCATGCAAGCAGCACGATAGAGCCGGTATTTTCAGTACCCGTGGCGTCGTGGTGTTGTACGAGATCCCTGCCGTACCCTCAAGTCGGATATCGAATCGACGAGGAAGGACCTAGGAAAGGGTGTGTGCGTTGCGTTGGTCCGTCGGTAAGAGTGTGCCGAGACCGTCGAATAGGTGATTGCTTTTGTTGAAGAAGATTGTTCGTTTCCGACCGCGCCATTAAAATCATCTCGCCCAAGAAACACCTCCCCAAAATCACCCCCCTCACCACTTTGCTCCCAGACGTGATATAGGAACTTCGTGGTCCATTACGCACATCTTGCCTCCTTCGACCCGTAGATCGACATGCTCAACGGCTACCTGTCTTTCGACAGGTTCCATCCCCTGGCACCCTCATCTCAACCCCCTGCCCTCCTACATAAGCGTACCAGCTTATGTCTCGACCTTGGCGGCCTTCCGTGCTGCCAGCTTCTTGCTGATGAAGAGGGCGATGAGACCGACGGCGACAACGAAGATGATGCAGAAGACGACAATGACACCAGCCTCACGGCTAGCCCAGTTGCTGCGCTTGGCGATGTGGGAGATGGTGTCGCGAGCGACAATGGCGGAGTTGATGGCAGGCATTGTGAATGTGGCTACAGAATCAGTTAGTCTTCATGCCTGACAGACTTCTCAGTCCCGATCCAATTTGTTGTTCGAAACAGCGCCGCAAGAAGAAGCAACTTTGCAGTCCGGCTTCCGGTTGATAATCGAGGCGCCCAGATTTTATTGTTTCCGGTTTCTGAGAGGCGCCGGTCTCTGTCGATGGTGTTGTTGCCTTCGCAATTGGAGCCGCAACCTTGGCACCCGTCATATCCGCGCCATGCGACGAGAGATCGCGCAAACGCCCATTGACGCGCTCCAAATGCGCAACACACAGTATGCGCCCTTCGTGAAACTGTAGTTGATCCTGATTGACTGACGGGCGAGACGGGGAATGAAAGCACCTTGTGGGCGGACTGTGGGAGAGCTTCAAAAGGGTAATGGAAGCTTACGGGATTGTGTTTGGCGCACGGATTAAGCAGGAGCTCCAAGAAAAAGGTTCAGCGGTGAACAGTAGAGGGGAGAGGTATTAGTTAGGAGTAGGCCGAGACCGAGAACCAATTGACCAGCTTGGAGGCTTCGTGAGGGAACAGAGACGCGTGAGGATATTGGGAGACAGGAAGGAGGAGAAAGAGAAAGAGAGGCTTCGAGGATCAGGAATTGGCGGGCAAGGTGGGAATTAACAAACAAAATACGGCCGGCAGAGCCAAAGGGAATGATGTGGAGTTACTGAGTAAGGGTCCCGTGCGATTGGAAGCATCCGTAGCTCCAGGATTGCTAGCCCAAAAGATAACCACGAGAAAAAAAGCTTGACCGGGACGACGGCAGGGGTGCAGTGGCGGCCCAGTTGCGCGAATTTTCGGCTGGGGCCCTGTGTTTTTGCGACTTTGCTAGGCTCACTTGAGCTTGACCTGTGTGCGTATTGCCGGCGTTGCAATATTGTCGTCATCAACGGTCCCGCCGTCATGAGAGACCCTGAGTGCCGTGCGTGCTCCCAGTGACACAATAGTTGTCCGACGCTGCAGAGAAATAGAAATGAAGCTCACCCTTATTTAGCTACAGCTGGATATCCGTGGAGATGCTTCAATTGACGATTCCCTGTATTGCCGGCCAAGAAACAAGAGTGCTGGAGATGATAATAAAAGGTGGATCTTTTTTGCGTTGTTTTGTTTTTGAGGCCGAGGGCGAGATGATGATCGCGGAAAAGAAACAGTGGGCCCACACCTCGATTCAGTAAGCGCCAGGTCCAAGCTTTCCGTCCTGTCCGCCGCTTCCGTCACGATTTGACGGTCCTAATGGCCCGTGCATCTCCGCGCTGTCATTGCTTGGCAGCTGGTGAGAAGAGCATGTCCTGATTGTGAGGCCGATATTTCGCCAGAGACTTTTGAAAATCTGATGCCGTCGAAGTCCGAACAGGGTCCGCAACGTCATTTCCGACTGTCTACCGGCACACACGACGTCCGATGGTTCCGTAACCTTCGGCAAAGACCGAGCCTCCCTGGCCAGTAGGATGTTCACTAATAGTCACCTTGCCGTTTGCATCCAGTAGTAACCTAATGGTACTGGCCAGAGCACTCCCTCTTGTGCTTTGAGGGCTTCCGCCGAGAGCACCCCTCATATATTTTTGTTGTCTCCAACTACAGCACGCCCCGAGTTATCCCTCATGAAGTGGATAAGACGTTGACGTTCGAACCGAAGACATCCCAACCGGTGGAGCACACATAAATGCTTGCATACCACAAGCATCACACCGCTTGCGTTAAGCATTTCACGCCATCCACTTATACTTCCCCAGTATCCACCACTAAAGACACATCTGGCATGCGCCGCCAGCTATTTCTTCATCTCTTGCAAACTCAGTTGGCTCCAGGGGACCAGGTCTCCGGAGGCTGGGCTGACAGAATCGACGACAACGAAAGACACGATATCGCCGGAGCAAAGTCTTTCTCATTCACCGCACATGAGGCTGAGCTATGATTCAATGCTATCGAACCCCTGGAACTACCAGCTCAGGAGTGCTTGAAAGGAAACAACAATGCGCCATGGTCATACACTCATCACATCTCGCCACGCCTTCCATCAGCCTAGCAGGTAATAGGCCGCGGCCCGGGAGCAGTATACGGCTTCCCCCCATTATCAGGCTGACCAGCCGTGCCATAGATATTGATCAAAATACCCGGATCATTCGCCTGGTACGCGCCCGGAAAGCTCACCGTGCTGCTAGGCGTAAACGTCCCCGAGCCCGACACGTTGATCTGCGCGCACGACTGGTAGAACTGCGCCTGCCCCTGATTCTTGGCCGAGTGCAAGGCCAGCGTCTCCATCCTCAGCAGGTACTGCCCGGGAGCGATGCAGCTGGGCAACTGGAAGTACGTCCACCCGTTGTTTGAGATCATGTTGTCCACCCCCCATTTCCGCGACGAGGTGTCGAAGCTGTCCTCCCAGATCTTGAACCACTTGAGCCCGCTGTTGGTGGACGCCGAGGCGGCGTTGTCGACTTTCGCGAGGTAGGCCATCACGGGCCCCTTGTGCGACTTGGCGATGGGGTTGTCCGGGTCGTTGGCGAACTGGGCCCCGCCGATGACGTGCTGCCACCAGGCGCCGATGCGGTCGCCGGGGGCGACGCTGAGGACAGTCTGGGAGGTCGTGCCGGGGGCGCCGCAGATCATGTTGTTGCTGTTGACGTCCTGGACTGGGTTGTTGTTGTTGGGCGCGCGGATGCCGGTTAGGGAGCCGCTGTCTTTCCCGTTGATGGAGACTCTCTGTTTGGGGGAAGGGTTAGTGATGTCGACGTGTAGGTGGTGTTGGTGTTGTTGGTGGTGGTGTGGCTTACCTGGAAGATGCAGTGCGCCTCGGCGGCCAGGCTGTACGCCAGCACGGAGACGAGGGAGAGCTTCATGGCTGTTGATTCGGATGAGGCTCAACTTGATGGTGGTATAGCCTAGTGGCTTCTCAGTTGAACGAGATGCGGACTCGAGGACATGCTTTATATGTTCGATGTCGCCTGCACGCCCCAGAGGCGAGTCGTCAAGGCCATCCATCGCTTCTCCCTTAACACGCCGAGTAAGGCACCGAGAACCTCAATCCCGAACAAGTCAGGGACGGGTTCGATATTGGCCAAGCCTCCCAAGCCATCCATCCTGTCTTTCTGAGTAGTCATGGACTAACCAAAAAGCACGAATGGCTGCGATGCCGAACGGGTGTGGCTTGCATCACATCGGCAGTCTTCACCCGCTATGGCGGTGGGGGGGCAGTTTCCCCAGATTTTCCAAGGAAGCACGCAACTTGATCGTAATATATTTCAGATACATTGTCGTCTAAATTGCCATTCCGCTAAAACCGAGCCACGGCTTGAATGTTGGCTTACCGGGACGTGGCGGTTCGTCAATGCCGTTGTTTGGGGGGGTGGCCTATTTAGGCAGTGCTCCGCGTGGAGGTCAAGTGACGCCGTGCCCTTTATAAATGAACGCGCTGCCGAGCTAGTGCTCGAATCGAGACGAGACGGAAGGTCTCCCTTCTAAGCCGAAGTGTCATTGTGAGGGTTGCAGTTCGTCTGCTACCAAGGGAGTCCCGTATATCAATGTGATGATCTTGGTCGAATCCAGGTTCGGGACGGCGGCGATGTTCTATCTGACGTGTGGCACATATCGGTCCGTCAATGGCACGAGCTTCAGTAGTTCATGCATGATTCGAAACCTGTACCAGGCTGAGTTGATGTCCATTTGTGTGGCCTTGCTCTTGGCAATACAGATGATGAGTCGCCAGAGAAGGTCTCCCCCTGCGAGCAGGCATAGGATAAGTTTCTTAGCTATGTCATGATGCATGATATGATCCATTGCGATATACAGCTTCCCTTGATCGATTATAAGTGGACTTCAAGATAAGTAAAGGTTTCGCAGGTGGAAGCAGGAATAGACATGTGAAGCTGCCGATCGCGCAAACCCATCGCATCGTGGAGCAAAGAAGAAGAGAAGAGCAAACCCCAATGCATCAACCGAGAGACATCAGTGAGCAATATGATGGCGAAGTCGTAAGGTATTTGTATGACAATAGCCGGCCTGAAGGCCGGCGACAGTTGAAATAAGGGTACTCCCAGATACGAGGTAAACCTGGGTAGTATAAGTCTCCAATACCGGAGATGAAGCTGGTTGAGCTAACGTTGAGGAAGAGAAGTGAAGTCTTGGACATCCGAATATCCAGCAAAAACTCGTATGCCAGGTCCAACGGACCGCATACCGGGAAATTTTTCCTAATCTCTTATTCGCCGTACAACAACAAGCCAAGGTGAGGTAGGTGGTATCTCCTTCGAGTAGCGCCATACGATTTTGTACGGGTGAACCACTTGCAATAGGGGAATGCGACCGCTGTGCTCAAATTGGTGAGGAAAGCCCGGAGGTCGGCGAAGCAGACATGCGACCACGTTCTGTCTGGCGGGTGACACAAAGCGGTCCGTCGATGGCAGCTTCAGTAGTTCATGTATGGTTCGGTTCTGTACCGGCTGTGTGATAGTCCATCTGTAGTGGCGAACCTGGGTTGTTGGTATTGTAGTTAAAGTGCCGTATATGAGGTACATCCAGGAGCATCGTCTGTACCGAATTGTCAGTAAGGTCATTATCGCTTTGAGGATTTCATTCTTACCACAATCGGCACACTTGTTGACGTGAAGCGACTCATAAATCGGTGATAACGATGTGGGCCAGAGCCAGGTCGCAATGAGGCCCTGCACTGAAACTTTCACCAACATCGACCGCGACATGGAAACGGTGGTCGGGGCTCGGGTTGGCAGGCTCTAAAGCTGTCCGCTCTCGAAAAGTGACTTCCTGGACCATCTTTTGTTTGTAGTCTCCAATCAATTCGCTTTCGTATTCTCTCAGCCAGGGCGTAGAGCCCAGGCACCTGCCAAAGCAGTGTCTTCGGAATGCACCACGCTCGTATTTGATATCGGAGGCGGCGAAGCCAATCCAGAGGGTGATGTCGTGACGCTTCGATGTTATCGGCAGGATGCTGAGAAACCAGCCACTACCGAGGTCTCGTTCCAAGGCCAGGATGTTTTTCGCTCCGGACGTGAGTGGGCTGGCGGATATGGATGAAGACAACTTGAATATTATCCCAACCTTAAAATCCAAATCATGGTCTGATATGCCGTATGTCTCTTGCCCAGCGCCTCTGAGTCCTGCTTGCCTGGCCCGCAAGTGAGTCGGTCGGAAGGCGATCTGCATGTCCCTGGTTTCCAGCCCGTCCAAATTAGCTTGGTGACGACTGCCCAGCGCAGCCCTAATGTCGTGACACATGTATTGTGGCACTGGCATTGGCGGCAGCCGGCATCTAACGTACACGTCTGTTGCCAAGTACAAATGTTCCGGGCGCAGAAGCAAAAGAGCGAACTGAGTTGCTGGATCATAACTGAAGCGAGAGAGGATACGCACTGGCCAAGAGGCAGTTTCAGGACGATACACCATGGGTCCTGGGTGGGCGACATGGAGCAGAGCAAGAACGAATGGGCCGACGGAAATAGTGTGAAGCTTGATAGAGAGTCCCGCGTTCGTGATCGTGTAAGGCGTCGTGATCCTGTTAGGCGTCGTGATCGTGTAAGGCGTCGTGAGCGTGTAAGGCGTCGTGATCGTGTAAGGCGTCAAGTCATGGTTATCCTCCAATCTCTCTCTATAGCCTCCACAATCCGTGAAAACCCGGGGAGACGGGGCAAGAATGCTTTGCCAGTTGGGCGGCACGTATTTGTCGTCCCAATGCCAGCAGAAGAGTGTCATGTCGTTGGTCGCCCGGATGATCTCCTCTTGAAGCCGCTGGAAGGCCTTAATGCCCTCTCCATACAGAAGAGGCATGTTGATACCAAAGATTCCGAGCATGCAGTATGCCAAGTCTTCTGCTCTGGTCGTCTCCCTCGTAGAAAGCCACGACATCCTCATGGCGATGCTTGCTCCGTCGAGCTTCTCTCTTGCTATTGCCGGCGAAGTGGGCTCGAGGAAGGTAGCATCGATGCCGGTAGCTCGTGTGACTTGATCTGTCATTGCGCTCCGCAACCCTAGAAATGCCCAGTTCTTGTCGTAAAAACGGACATCAGGGGGGGCCAGCAACTCTTGCAACGTCCAGCCTCTGGTAAACCAACGAGATCCGCAGAACGCACTTCGGGGACTTTGGGAGGGTACATCATCCAGATAAGCCAGGCAGGCATCGGACAGCGCGTACCAGTCAAACATGGAGTTGATGGCCTCGGTGAGCTCGGCTGAGCTGGTCTTGTCGATGCAATTTGTATCGCACCAGAGATATCCGTAGCCCAGAACCATGGCCTCCGCGCATGCTTGCTGGATTTTGCCATATCCTTTCTTCCTTTGCGCGGACACAAAGTTGTCTTGCCACTCCTTGAACGTAACCTCATCATGACTCCAGCAATGGGAGAGAATGGCATATGCCGGTATGTCCGCGTAGAACTCTTCGAGTATGAGCGTCCTCACGTTGATAAGGCGCATGGCGGGAACAAGCCAACTTGTAAGTGTTGAGGAGACAAGTCAAAGACAGAAAGCTGACGGCGATTGTATGAAGATAAATGGAAAGGGGAAGTTTCTCAAAGTAAGAACAGTTCTGAGCCGAGAGAAACATGAGGTGAGAGAACCAAAAAGAGATTGTAGAGCCTCGTGGCTGAGCTTCGAGTCAATCAATCAAGCTGCATATGCCTTGTGGCACTTTCATGCCAAATCGGCAGTGCAGTTTAACTGCACGAGAACTTAAGTGCACATCCAATCGAGGGCAGACCCTGCTGCTGTCACGGCAATGCCCCAGACGCAGCCAGGGAGAGCTTTTTAACCAACTGTCCTGACCGAAAGGTCAAGACTTGTTGGCCATGGCAATGGGGGAAATATGCCATGACAACATGTAACACCACCCCTGAATCTGGCCGTTCCGTTGCCGCATTTTGACTGATACTTCAGAACAGCAAGAAAATGAAAGAGCAGCGGTTCCAGAACAGAACAACAAGGAGATAAAGGAGTAGCGGCTCCAAAACACAGCAAGTAGTGGTCGAAGCCTTTTGCGGTTGTTGTGGTTGTCGATGTTCACAGCCAAGACAGCCTATAGGGTAGGTTCAAAGCGGACCCCTGCAGCCAACGGCACATTAATTAGCCGAGGCCGGCATAACCAGCCAATCAGCGACCCCGTTTTGTCAACCCAGCTTTAGGAGCTTGTCGAGATCGATTCAACGACATCGACAAGTTTCCGGGCCGAGAGTTCGCGATAACCTCACGCCCTCACGCGCAATTGCCTTCCACCTCACCCAGTCGCCCTCCATTCCCACACCCACACAGCCCGCCATGGCAAGCAAACTCTCCCCCTTCCTCATGAGGACGGCGGTCCGGTCGGCAGCACGGGTGGCGCGGCCGCAACAAGCATCACAGCACAGAGCATTCTCCTTCACGAGCAGGAGACCAAGCGACACCCTCATGATCGTATGTCCTCCTGCCCTTCCCTCTCCTTCCCCCTTATCGCTGAACGCAAGCTAATGCATTGTGTGCACACAGCACCGCAACACCCCCGACAACAACCCCAGCATCCCCTTCAAGTTCACCCCCCAGAACGAGAAGCTCATCGCCGAGATCCTCAAGCGCTACCCGCCGCAGTACAAGAAGGCCGCCGTCATGCCCATGCTCGACCTCGGCCAGCGCCAGCACGGCTTCACCTCCATCTCGGTCATGAACGAGGTCGCCCGCCTGCTCGAGATGCCGCCCATGCGCGTCTACGAGGTCGCGAGCTTCTACACCATGTACAACCGCACCCCCGTCGGCAAGTTCCACGTGCAGGCCTGCACTACCGTACGTCTTTTTCCTTCAACCCTCTCCTCCCACCCCAGCAATTTATTTTCCCTTCAAAACCCCTAACTCGAAATGTGTGTTACAGACCCCCTGCCAACTAGGCGGCTGCGGCTCCGACGCCATCGTGCGCGCCATCTCGGAGCAGCTGGGCATCAAACAAGGCGAAACCACCCCGGACAACCTGTTCACGTTTATCGAGGTCGAGTGCCTCGGCGCCTGCGCCAACGCGCCCATGATCCAGATCAACGACGATTACTACGAGGACCTCACGCCCGAGACCGTAAAGAGCCTGTTGGCGGCGCTGAAGGAGAGCGCCGCGGACGTGAGCAAGGCCGCAAGCGTGCCCAAGCCGGGCCCGTTGAGTGGGAGGCAGACGTGCGAGAATGCTGCGGGTTTGACGAGTTTGACGGGCGAGCCTTGGGGGGTTGAGACGACTCGGAGCGATTTGTAGGGTTGGGGTGCAAGGGGAGACCGGGGGGAGGGAGGGAGGAGGGGAGCGGGATGTGTATATATTGTATTGTGAGCGTAGATGGAAATGGAATGCTAGACGATAGCAATGAGTGTGAAAAGCTGCTTTCCCATTCGTGAGCATGGGTGTTTACGCAGGTATTGAGGGATTATCTGTGCATCGCAACTTGAGGCGCCCATTGACTGGACTGGTGCGAGGACGCTGGCAGAGAGGAACGGACGCAGCTGAACTTCTACATGATCCTTTCCAAAACTGGACAGTCTATTCCCGCTGGACCCTGGTTATACAGACCTGATGCTATGCTTCTCGATTATATAAGCCGCTTACCTCGCTTGCGGCCGTACTCCGAACGTTAAACGCCTATCCTCCTTTGCCATCTAATAGGCAAAACTTATAGTTTCAGACTTGTCCTTGCCTTCGAAACTGTTTTCACCTTGTCTTTCTAACGCCCGAATTCGCAAATGGGGTACTCCGCTTGATCACAAAAACAACACCACCAAACCAAAACCAAAAAGCAATATCAGCAAAACGCTTGTCCCCTGATGATGCGCAAATGACACAGCTCTCACTCCGGTTAATCAGCATCGGCAAGCTGCATGATTAACCGCGCAGCCATATCCAAGAATGGGAAGGGGGACGTGACCTCCTTGTCCTCGAGCAGTTTTCCTTTAGCCGTCTCGTACCCGTCGCACTTGAAGTCGACGAGGTAGACGCCGCGCTCCATCTCGTAGATCTGGATGTCCATCCGCATGGCCACGCATTCCATTATGGTGCCGTCGCTGTTGTTCTGCACCGAGAGGGTGTCGGAGTTTTGCGTGCCGACGGAGCCGGAGGACTGGGAGCGCGAGTCGGAGAGGGAGAGTTTGTTGAGTTCTGGGAGGGTTGTTAGTAAAGACTGATGCAAAGCTGAGGGATGGGAAGAGTAGGAAGAGGGAGAAAGGAAAGGGGTAGGGGGGGGGTGGGGGGAGGACATACTTCCTGACTTCCACCGGATCTTGAGGTGCCACGGATCGCCCGGGAGCTTGTACTTCTTGCTCAGATCCAGACTGGACGAGGAGTGTCGCTCCTCTCGTGTTAGAGGACCGCCGTCATCATATCTACACCGAGTTAGTCACCGTCACACATGTCACAATTGTACGCAGCACATACCTCTCATCCTCATCCTCCTCCTCCCCATGCACCTTCTCATAGTCCTCATCAACAAGCCATGAACAGCCCAACTTCTCGAGCGCCTTGTAGATACACAACAACGCCTCCCACGGCGCGTTCCTGCTCCGGATACCAAACTGCCACCGTATCGGCTTCGACTTCTTGGGCGGGTTGACGGGCGTCAGCTCCTGCGGCCGCTTGATGGCCGCATCTATTCTCAACTGGCTCCTGCTATGCGGCTTTAGACGGCGTGCCGTCTCTTCTTGGTCCGCGTGCGTGCGCGGCTGTGACGTCGGGTCCGGAATGGAGAGGTTGGACACAGAATCCGGAATGCCGGCTTCGCGGGCCTTTTCGCGCTCCATGAAGTCCTCGTGGTAGGCAGGTAGGGAGGAGGGTAAGACGGCGACTTTGCTGATGTAGGGTTTCGCGCCTGGCATGGCGCCGGGGCTGGCGATGGAGGCGATGGAGCGGGAAGAGGGCGTGTCCAGCGGGGAGTGGGTGTTGTCTGGGCCAATGTTGAGGGAGTCGTTGGGTTGTTTAGCTGATCCGTCTCCTTCGTTGGGGGGGCTGGCGGGGAAGTAAGGATTGTCTGCTCCCAGCATTGCTGCGTGGATGTCAGGGTTTGGTCTGCGGCGCTCGTGCGAGCTGGGCTGGATGGGGAGACATAGGAGATGTTGAGCGGGTAGTGGGAGGGACCGGGTAGACTTACGGTTCGTTTGCATCAATTTGTTCTCACGCACAATCATATAGGCGTCCTTGATTGCCGATGGCTCGTCTGCCTCCAGGGCTTCCTGCACGTCCTTCTTGCCGTATCCCATCGTCTTACTGATCTTCTCGGTCACCTCGTTATGCAGCTTCTCCTGCTCCTTGGCCGGTGCGTTAGGCGCGATGTCGCTAACTTTGATGGCCTTGTTAGGGTCCACGCCCGTGTTCATGAACTCCTCGACCGGCGGCTGGAGGTAAGCCGGCAGGTCCTTCTGGAACCACGGATCCTTCCTGATATCCTCGATCGTGGCACGTTGGACCGGGTTGACGGCCAGCATGCGCTTAATCAGCGAGGCCGCGCCCGGGCTCATCCACGCCGGGACGGCATAGGTGCCGCGGGCGATCTTCGCGAACAGACTCGGGATGTGCTCGTCGTCGAAGGGCAGCCTGCCTACCAGCAGCACGTAGAGGATTACTCCACAGCTCCAGACGTCGACTTCCGGGCCGGCGTACAGCTTGCCGCCGATAACCTCGGGTGCGGCGTAGTTGGGGGAGCCACAGCTTGTCTTGAGGAAGTTGCCGTCTGTCATGATGTTGCTGAGGCCGAAGTCGGCGATCTTGACGTTTAGGTGCTCGTCTAGCAGGAGGTTCTCGGGCTTGAGATCTCGGTGTACGATCTTGTGTCTGTGGCAATACTCGACGGCGCAGAGCATTTGTTGGAAGAACCGCCTTGCCTCATTCTCCTTCATCTTTCCGTGGGTTACGATGTAGTCGAACAGCTCGTCGCCGGCGTACTCGAGCACCATGATGATCTCGGTAGGTGTCTTGATCACGGTGTAACTGGATGATGAGGTGTTAGCACGCGACCTATTCCTGAGCATCCATGCTCTTGACCACTCACAGCTTGATGATATGCGGATGCCGAAGCAGTTGCAGATACTCAATCTCGCGCTCGACACGCCCTTGCATGTCCCGGCTGATGAGCTTCTTCCGCGTGATGATCTTGAGAGCAACTTGCTGGCCGGTGCTCCGGTGAACGGCGAGCTTCACCTTACCGAAGCTGCCCTCGCCGAGAGTGCGGACGATGTTGTAGGCGCCGATGCGCTGCTCGGCGCGGGCCTTCTCCCTCGTTGGGCCGAGCTGGCCGTCGCGGGGAGGAGGGTCCATGTTGCCGTTCTTGTTGTTGTTGTTGTTGGGGCCGTGCTGTTGTTGCTGTTGTTGCTGCTGGTGTTGTTGACCCTTGTTGCCGGTGTGGTGGGAGCTGTCGCCGGTGCCGCCGTTGTTCTCGGGCTGGTGGCTCCTGTTCCGGCGGATCTGGGTGGAGGACAGGGAGATGGACAGCTCCTCGTCATCGTAAGCATTTGGACCGGCCATTTTTAGGGGTAGTTTGTGTCGTGGGTCAATGGCTGGGTGCTTGACTCTCTGACTGCCTGACTCTCTCTCGCTGAGCTCCAGACCTGGGGGTTGACGAAATGGAGACGATGCAAACGAGTGATTGTGGACCGGGACAGTGTGGGTGGGGGAGGAACGTGAGGTGGAAAACAGGTGGACCATGACATGAGGGGAAGATTCTGGGTGGTTACGGGGATGCTGAAAGGTACTGTAACTTACCGCTGTTCAGGCTAGCTTCCTCCGATAGACTTGACGATAAGGCAGGAGGAGTTGCTGTCTTTCAGTGGTCTAGTGGGGAAGCACAGGGGGGCAACTCTAAATGCCACTGTAACTTAAAAAAGATGAAGCACAATGACAACACTTCTTCAAGCAGGGACCGGCATCACAGTTTCATTTGCTCACTTTGCTTGTGCAAAAAATGCACAATGACAGATGAACGATGGAAGAAGGTGGGCAAGAATGGAATTGGCTTTTCAGGGTCATAGAGGGTATTTGGAGGGTCTTATGTCGAGCCTGCCTCCGTCACGAGATAGAGACGAGGCAACAGTGAGCTCGGACAGACAACAGGGAGGGTACTGGAGGCTCTGGCATATCAGATATCACATCAGATGTTGCCCTTGCTGCCTCCTATGCCTTGATAGTCTTTATTAACTGTCATACTTTACACAGCCAGCTGCAGAAGATCTACAATGAGCGGCCTTCGTGCAAGTCTCAGTGCATGTGAAGATACCCTCGAGTCAGCGTCACGACTGAGCATTGTGCCTCGTATGAGACTGGGTTATGTGTTCTCGTTCCCAGCACATGCTTTCTTTGTCAAAGACATGGCAAGTTCATACCTTGGTAGTGATAGCACAAGTATGAGGATTTAAGAGAGGATTCTCAATCTCCATTGAAGCTGTAATCATTTTGAGAGAGACGGAAGGCAGGAGCATTTGACTCTCCAGGGTAGGTGTAAACCGAGCCAATCATGAGAGCCACTGCCCCTGGTCATAGCTCCGAGCTCCAGAATCTCGGTGACGGCATTCCATTACAGATCAGTTGCGAGTTCAACCTGGAACTTTTGAAGCATAACATATACCTGCACATATCAGCACAATGTTGTTGACCAGGCCAATAAGGCCAGCGCCTCAACTGCGGCGATTCATAAGATGCGTCTCGACACTTCCGTCGAACCCGCACATTGTAAGTGCCTCCGCCCCGAGACTCGCCCCGACCTGCCACTGTAGCTAATACCCGCCCAGAAAGTCTTTCCCAACAACGCCAACCCAGGCACATACGTCCTCACCCTCCTCGACACCGATCCCCCAGACCACAACCTCGCGATAGGCACCACCACCGCCGTCCCTCCCACACCCAACACTTTCCGCGAGAACCGCCGCTTTCTCCAGATCCTCAACGACGTCCTCGCCCAACACGCCCAGAACGACAGGGACCTCAAAAGCGAGGCGTTGGCATTCGCCGGTCCTGGTGGTGCCAACCTAGGCTCGGGAGGTGTCTTCTTCCCTCAGGCGAACAGGAGACAGCGGACTACACGAGGTGGCAGTGGAGGAGCAGGTGGCACGGGCGCAGGTGGTGCGAGCGGCCAGGGAGGTGCTGGTGGTGCGGGTAAGGGGGGTTGGGTGCATCTGAGCGACAAGAGGAATCCGCCTGATTATGGGAGGATTGCGTGGCCCGAGGATATCCTGGGGAGTGTTGAGGTTGATGGACATGGGGAGATTATTGGGAATTTCCAGCCTAGTGGGACGTATCGGATTATCACGAACGAGGGGATGTAAGTGCTGCGCTCGTGACATCGACTTGGGAAGACCGTAACTGACTGACATTCTACAGCCTGGGTCTGAGCGATTACCTCCGAGAGAAGCTCGTTAGTCGGTTACGGGCTGAGGAGGGGAAGGCATAGACGGACAACTTTGCAGGAGACAACTTTGCAGGAGGCGCATGTCGTGTACTTGTATGCTATGTATGATATGGAGAGCTCAGAGAGCAGTTTATTGATGTATATTCCATGCTTTATCTGGTCAATTTTGTGAATGCTGTGTCCCGCGATATGATGGCATTGGAATTGAGTCCGGGGTGACTGCATGCAGGCGGACCCCTGTCGTTGCGGGAAGACCCCACGTTAGTCGACGCGCCCAAGGGCAGACGCGGTTCCCAAAATCCATTAACGCGTCTACCACTAGACACACTAGACAACTTCTACTCTGACATACATACATATCGACAGAACACAATTGCACCCGCACCGAAAACAGCTTGCATTCTCACAATCAGAGAGTAAACCGAGAAGACTCGTGATCCATACTCTACCATGATTGTTGTACAGAGCCCTCGCAAAAAGGGGCACAAGACTCCCCAGCAAAGCCCAGAGAAGAACGGTGGTGACCTTCCGACACGAAGAACAAAACCACCAGTCGCACCTTTTTTCGCGCCCAAGAACCTTGCAGCCCAACAGCTGCCAGACTCCTCGATACCTTCATCCTCCCCGTTCGGCACCCCAGCAGTCCCCCTCCGACCATTTACCGTAGCCCCCGCGAAGGCAGCCATTCTCCCCATCCTACTCCCGCCAGCAACCCTCCGCCCCCTCGCGTTCCGCACCTTCACGAAAAAGCACAGCCTGACCCTCACCTCCACCGCGCTGCAAGAACTAGCGACCTTCATCGGCCGACACTGCGGCTCAGGATGGCGCGAGGAAGGATTGGCAGAGAAGGTGCTGGAAGAGGTAGCCAAGAGCTGGAAGAACCGCAACGGCGGCGTCATAGTGGAGGGCAACAGCCCGGAGCTGAAGGACATACTGAAGAACTTGGAGGGCAACATGAGCGGCGGGAAGATCATCTCCGGCGGGAGGGGACTGATGCGGCAGAACAGCCTCATGCTCGAACCGATGCAGGACTCGGACTACTCCAAGACACGGCTTGGGCTGCGGCCCTCCGCTGCTCTTATGAGGGATGACAGCCAGACGAGCATAGGCATGTCCGGACTGGAGGTGGAAGACGAGCCTGGGGACGAAGAACTGAGTGACCCAAGACGGTGGCTGAAGGTTATCGACGCCTTTTCGCAGCCGCAGTACACGTATAACATCAAGACCAAGCACTTTGAGAAGTCAGTCCTCCCCCCCCCCCCTTTCCCGGAACCTTCTATCCTCACTAACAACAACCCCAGACAAGCCTCCAAACCCTCCCTCCTCCCGCCCGCCGCGCACAAAACAACCCTCTTCCGCAACCGCTACAACGTAATCCATCAGCGCCTCCTCCGCCAAGACTCCTTCCAAACCTCCGCCGTGCACGAAGCCCGCGCCGCCGCCCTCTCCCGCTCCTCCACCTCTTCCTCCCTGCAACAATCCCACAAGATAACCGCCATAGCCAACCTCCTGGGCCGGCACGGCTCCTACCGCATGTTGCTGGGCATGCTCGTCATCCTCCCGGAAGGGCAACTAGCCATCTCCGACCTGACGGGCACAATCGCCCTTGACCTCTCCCAAGCGGTCGCCATCCCCGCCGACTCGGCCTGGTTCTGCCCCGGCATGATCGTGCTGGTAGACGGCGTCTACGAGGAGGAGGAAGAGACCCTCGGTAAAGGCCTGTCCGGCTCCTCCGGCGTGGGCGGGACGATAGGCGGCCGCTTCCAGGGTTTCTTCATCGGCCAGCCGCCCTGCGAGACGCGGCACACCACTCTGGGCATAGGCGGGGACGCGGAGCACTCGGCGGGAGGCGGGTTCGGGTGGATTGATTTCCTGGGCGTCGGCAGCGAGCGCGCGGTGGGCAGCAAGATGCGCAGGCTCGAGAAGCGCCTCCTCATCCGCCAACCTCACCTTTCCTCACCAACTAACCCAGAGGATGTGCCTGCGGCATCGGACAGGGCGAGGATGGTCATCCTGGGCGAACTAAACCTTGATAACCCGCGCTCCCTCCAGGTCCTGCGCAAGATCCTGACCCTCTACGCCGCCGAGCCCGAGGGCGCGACGCCGATGTCCTTTGTTATCACCGGCAACTTCTCCTCCCGCGCCGTGATGGCGAGCCGCGGCGGCTCGCACGGCAGCATTGAGTACAAGGAGTACTTCGACGCCCTCGCCTCGACGCTCGCTGACTTCCCCGCCTTGCTCACCACGGCCACGTTCGCCTTCGTACCGGGCGACAACGACGGCTGGGTTTCCGCTTTTAGTGGCGGGGCGGCGGTGCCGCTGCCGAGGAAGGGCGTGCCGGATCTTTTCACGAGTAGGGTTAGGCGGGTGTTTGCCGCTGCTAACGCCGAGGCCGGGTTGACTGGTAAAGAAGGCGGAGGGGAGGGTAGAAAAGGCGGGGAGGCTGTCTGGACGAGTAACCCGACGCGGTTGAGTCTGTTCGGCACCGTGGGGGAGGTGGTGGTCTTCAGGGATGATATGAGCGGGAGGATGAGGCGGACCGCCGTCCGGCTGAAGCCGTCGGAAAAACCTACCGCCGAGGAGCAGCCCGCGCCAGAAGAGGTCGAGATGTCCGGCGCCATACCACCACCAGCAGACGAGGACGTGATGGAAGTCGACCCTGCCCCTGCTGGCCCCTCATCCCCTCCCGTTGCACCCAACCCACCACCACCACCAGCTGCAGACAACGACACCGACGTCCCGCACGACGTCAAGTCGGCGAGGAAACTGGTCAAGACGATTCTCGACCAGGGCTACCTCGCCCCCTTCCGCCAGGCGATACGCCCCGTGCACTGGGACTACGGGTCCGCCATGCACTTGTATCCCTTACCGACGGCCATGGTGCTCGTCGACGCCGAGACTAGCCCGTTCGTGGTGCGGTACGAGGGGTGTCTCGTCATGAACCCAGGTGCCGTGGTGGTGAGCGGACGGAGGGGGGTGGGGAGGTGGGTTGAGTATGAGTTTGGGACGGGGGGCGGGGTGGGATCGGGGGGGAGCGCTAGGGTGAGGGAGTGCTTGGTCTAGTCTTGGGATTAAGTTAGGTATGGGACGGTCTTATGACACAAGGTAGATAGGGATGTAATGATTTTAGATGAAGAGGTACTGATCTGGCTTAACTTTGGGAGGCGCTTGACAGAGTCGAAGTGACCGTACCTTATTCCGGCTTGAGTTCATATTTACACTGCCAGGCGTCACTTTTGAAGGAGGAAACGTTTTCATGAGCCCATACCAACAGTCGATTAACAGTGGCACAAAGCCACACCACTAAGCTAGGGCTATACCACGCAGAACAGGAGCTGTATCCGTCCAAAACATTCCAAAGAGGCGGGCCTTGACCCGACGAAAGTAAAGATAGCAGTTTGAGACCCTTTTCAGGAAGTCCCTCTGCTTACAGTGGTCCAACAACCAGCCTAAAACAGCTTGTGCTCAAGCGTCATGTCCGACTCGGGCTCGAGACCGACACAGGCGCGGAAGATGTTGGTCAGGGCACCGCGCTGCTTGGCCAGGGCGTTGATGACGGGGGTGCCGGGCGGCGTGAGCGGGGCCTTGAGCATGTAGCTGAGGATGCTGAGCACGGAGTGGAAGCTCTTATACTCCTCGCCTGCGTCGCCAGCCTTCCACTGGATGCGCGTCATCATCTCGGCCACGAGCACGAGGTCGATGATGAGCGGGCTGGCGAGGAGCGAGTCCTCGCACACGTTGAAGATGGAGATGGTCTGGTGCCCTCCCATGAAGATCTCGGCGTAGTACTCATCGAGGGCGCGCTTGTTGTCGCCGACGGCGGGCATGTACTTGATCACGACGGTGTGGTCGGGGTGCTCGCCGGGGGCGTATAACACGGAGTTGGCCTCGACCATGTCGTCGACGACGTTGGACTTGGAGATCTCCTTGGAGCGGAACTGCTTGTGCGAGGACAGGTTCTTGCCGTCGTTGTTGCCCAGGTGGTTGTAGGACGCGATCGAGGTCAGCTTGATGCCCGCCGAGATGAGGAAGTCGACGAGGGCCGACTTCATCTTGGTCTGGCCCGACTTGAAGTCGTCGCCGCCGATGAAGGCGTTGTGGCGCTCGGCCAGCTCGATGGCACCCGGGACGAAGGTGTTCTGGGGCGAGCCGTTGATGAAGGGGGCGCCCTCGAGGATGGAGGCGACGGCGAAGACGGTGGAGGGGGAGACCTCCTCGTGGCCGGCCTTGATGGCGGCGAGAAGGTTGTCGGCCGTGTCGTTGACGCCCTCGAGGATGTCGGCGTAGCGCTCCGTGTTGGCGGTCCACTGGATCACGACCTTGTCGAGGTTGTTGTCGGCCTTGAAGTCGCGGATGTCCTTGCGGATCTGCTCGACGTGCTCCCAGCAGGCCTTGGAGCCGGGGAGGACGTTGTCGGCCCGGTCCTCCTGGTTGGCGGCGATGAAGTCAGGGTAGTAGACGGAGGGCAGGGGCACCATGGCGGTCATCTCCTTCTTGACCTGGGCCTTGAGGGTGGGCTCGAGCACGGCGGCGCGGTCCATGGCGGCGGCGAGGTTCATGCCGCTGATGTCCCAGCCGCCGATGACGAGGTCGTTGGGGTGGACCATGGGCAGGACCTCGTGGAAGGGGATGTTGACGTCCTTGAGGGTCTGGGCGTCGGTGCCGAGCTTCATGGTGCTGCCCATCATGACGGAGCCGTAGTAGTTGGCCGACTGGGTCTTCTCGCGCGTGTCCCAGGTGAGGCCGCGGCGGTTGGCGATGATGCCGGCGGTGACGGTGGTGCCGTTGTTGCCGCCCCAGCCGACGAGCATCATGCCCAGCTTGGGGATCTTGCGGTCGACCTTGAAGTCGTAGACAGTCTCCTTGGGGGTGGCGACGTACTTGCCGTCGGGGCCCTTGGCGACCATGGTGGTACGGTAGGTGTACTTGGAGCGGATCTCCGAGTCGGTGTACTCGACGTTGGGCGAGTTGACGACGAAGAGGTCCTTCACGGCGGGGCCGGTGGTCGAGGTGACTGCACCGTTGCCGTTGGAATATCCATTCCCGTTCGCAGACGCAACGTCGGTCTCAGCGTGAGGAGCCATGATTGATGAGTGATGTTGGGTTTGTGGTTGTTGTAGATTTCTTGTTGTTTGCTTGTCTTTTGAAATCTAGGCCTTTATCGAGTAGGGGCTAAGTCCGCTGCACAACCTGGAGAGGCAGAGCAACGACCTCCTGCGAACGGGTGGTGGACGCTGCAGATATGTTGTTGGCAGTTGCACAGATTGCATGCTCATGGTTGATTCAGGAACTTACGAGTTAAGAAGGTTGGAGAACGTTTTGACGGTTGTCAATGATCGCAGCCGTGAAGCGCGATCGGAAAGATTGGGATAAGGTGATTTTGGGAAGGTGTTGGATTTCTGAATTAGGTGGTTACGATCTGTGATTGAGGTGGTTGTTGAAAAAGGGAGGAACAACTCGAATCTTTAGCTCGAGGAAAGAAGTTGACACTTTATACTAGACTAGCTCCTGCGTGCCCAGCGACCAACAAACGGGACTATCGGGTCTCTTAGGGGCGGTGAAGCTTTGAAGCTCCATCGACACAGCCGAATCTTACCCACTTTCCCCTGACAGCCGAGTTCAAGTTCCATTTTCTCATTATCTTGCGTAAATACAAATGCGGGTATCCTATCTCGGACCACCGGCGGTGAAGGAAAGAGAGGCCACGCATACCTGCATCGACAAGAACCACGGCTCTCGCTAGGTAAATCTGTATGATCTTAAAAGACAACCGCACCTGGGCAGTCATCAAGGTTGCACGAGATATGGCGATTGCATGTTTGCGCATCTGGTGCACGCCACATTGTTGATTGTCTCGGCGGCGGGCGTGGCCCCATGGATTGGCTGTCCGGACCCCTCGGATGACCCACATATGCGGACCGCAACGGCATTCTGGACCCCGAAGCTGCGATACCGGGTCGCTGGTCCTACGTCGATATTACGGCGATTGGGCTTCATTGTTGGACAATGAGCCGCAGAAGGAAGGTCGAGATAGACGACGCAGTATGCCTGCTCTGCCGACTGCTGGAGAGGGCTCTATCGAAGCCAGATAGGCTGGTTGCAGGCAATCGGGATGCACGATAAGTTACACTGCGTCCGGTCTTCGCAGGTGATCCGGCCTTCCTGCAGTCATCACACGGCCGGCAAGAGACATGATGTGGATGTGATAAGTGATAGAAGTCCCTCGTCGCCCTGCGATCATGGACTATCGTTATCTCATGAGTCGATGTTGTTGTCCACCAGTGGGAGGGCAACATCTTGATGAGGATATACCGCATGTTCAGTCAGGTTGACATAATCCGCGAATCCGTTATCAAGCGTTGGAAACAACATCCAACTGAAGCAACTCGTAAGTCCGAGCGGCATCATACACAGGAGCACCATTCGCATTGTACCTGCGAGGATGAGACAACCAGCTTCAATGCCGGCTGGTGGGTGAGGTGTAGCCAGATGGGCAGAAGCAAGATGCTTGGATCGGCTGTGTCTGATCGCCTTGTTGTGCATTTTCACCGCCAAGACACCCCGTATCGACGATCATCCGTTTTTGCCGGTGCTGATCATCTTGACAGCCTGACAGCGTAGCCATGAGGATCCCTCGACTTGTTGGTCTGCTGCTGGAGAAAGGGCTGGAGTGTTTGGAGACCGAGAGCTCTTCCGAGATGATCCTTTGGCTGATGGTTCGGTACACATGTACCATCTACCTTGCAGCAAGAACAGAAAGATCCCGCGGGGTTAAGAGGGGCGCAAGATGAGGATGCTCAACCTGTTGTTGATCTCGATGAACCTAGTGATATCGATTTGATAACGAGCAGCTCTCTCCTATGTCTGCCCAATGTTCGCGGCTGTTGCTGTTCAGAAAAAAGGGTTGTGGAGATGATGGTTTGCGTGTTGATCATGGAGTCTACACATATACGAATAGACGCACGGACCTAGAGATCGACAGGGGGTCCCAGCTTCAGACCGCTGAGGTGGGGTGTCAATGTGGGGTTGCATCAAATGCAAGCACTTCCGCGAAAGGAAGCCACGATCTTGACGGCTGCTCAGCTCGAAGGAAAGAGCATCTGCCCTCATCACAGTATCACAGAGATCGTGATATCAGTCATGTGACAGAAGGTGTGCGAACCCGCCATTTCCATCCAAACATCTGACACGCACAAGAAACCGCCCGCTTGGTCGCGGCCATCTTCTAAGGTATTTTAACGCATTGACTGGGCGACGAAGCACCCGAACTCCGATCTCACTTACCGCTGCTTGAAACGTCTGGACGATGACGACCTATCAAGCAACAAGTCCGTCTGCCCTGGCGGATATAGCTCGTCATTGAGAAGCTCATTTTCAAGCAGTCTACAGATTCTGGCAGATGACTGACGTTATCTTGGACCCCCTGGACCCTTTGTTCATCAAGGTCGACGATCGATGCGCGAATGACGATCGCCAGCACGAAAGTGCTCAGAGCGTCAGACATGGGTTAACACAAAGGCGGAATGGCTCGAAAACTGGCAGTCTGGACAGCGATTTTCAGAGCAATCTTGCTGACAACTTGTGACAAGGGTGTCCGAGGTGAAGCCGCGAAAATCAGGGGTATCCGGCCAACCGACAACAAGCCACCAAGCCACACCTTCGGTTGATGGCGGCACCGACCACGTCGTCCTGCCATTGGTGCTTCAGCTTCAGCATCAAATCTTACGGCCACTTTGCAGAGCAATTCATCCGCCCTACCATTGCCTCACATTGATCAACCGCCGGACAATTCCTGAGATGAAGCCAAACAAGACCAGAGCCGTTGGCGCGGTGTCCGGCTCTTTTGAGATCGAAAGTCTGCCAAGTCACAGGTTGACGGCGGTGAAATGACGGGTGGAGGTGGGCTGGGCACTCTCCGGAGGAATCGGCGAGTCCCCTGCAATTCCGGGACTTGAGATGCTACCCAAGTCATTAGGGTGTTGTTGTTGTCCTCATGACGACGGGTGACAACAAAGAGCTTTGAGACTCAATCTTATGATCATCTTGAGCTAAGACCACGATGATGAGTTATGGATTGCCCGACTGCAGGGACAATCAGTACCTGGAGATGAAGACTCGTCTTCGAGAAGTTCAATCTGAGACATCTCATCAGCGACACCATCGATTATCGATAATCTTCAGAGGCGGTGATAGGCTGCTCGCTAGCCTGACGTTAGAGGTCTCGACCTGCAAGGTACCCGCTCGCCCACGTCTCCGCTTCCAATGTCCCTCACAAGGGGCAACAAGCCAGGCGAAGTGAGGTCCCCAGTTGGAGAGATTGATAGTGGCGGAGAATGGACTGCTGGTCTCGATTAAACGAGGTAGATGCGACCCTAACAATTAAGCGATGGACAGCCTGCGACCATCCAGAAGCCCTCAAGGCTCGGCCAGACAAGAAGCTGTTGCAACGGGAGCATCTTGGCCTCATTGTCACTTTTGCTAAGCAGCTAGACATTCAAGCGAAGAGACCCAAGGAAGAGGAACATCGATCCCTCAAGTCATCACGGTCAGCTTACCGCTTTTCTTCGGCTCCTCCAGCTCAAGGTTATGAAACGAGCATCTCGAGATCCCAATCGCTTTGTGCTCCGCAGAGACTCGAATGAATCGAGTTAGGCGGCTCAATGGGACCCCTTGGCCAGAAGACATGGACAAGGTATCCTGGCTGCATCCGTGCCCCATCATTCCCCAGCATCACCGTCCTGACACACTTTGCGGCGTTCAGGCTGGACGAATGTTAGCGACACGAACTGGCCATGGGTTGCCCTGGTCAGCCACCACTCGAGACCCCTGTGCTAGTTTGTTGTTCCACACACCCTGCTGCAAGGTCCGCACGCACCACACCCCAATAGACTTACACCGCTCCCAGTGACCACCCTTTTGAAACTCGAGGCGTCTCCCGCAACAATTCTCCGACCTCGTGAGCTTCTCTCACCTTGTTTCCTCTCATTCAGACCTTGTTTTCTTTGGTCTACGATCGTTTTGTACCAAACGCCTACCCGCCCGCATGACACTCGGTTGATCCCCGAGACGCACGATTGTCTGCAGATTCTGGAACCCTTGGCCATCTTCCCTTCCCAGACTGCTGGGCTTCCTCGACTTCCCTGCCGTCTTCTCCCCGTTGCAACATCTTCCAACCGCAAGTCAAGCATCACCGGAAACACCACGACAGGGCTGGCTCTGCCTATCGAACAGACAACTGCATATCCGGCAGCAAAGCTGGACTAACACAGGCTGCCGCATGCGCATACGAGAGCACACGAATACCTTCAAGCGCGGCCACATAGGACTTCGCAAAGATGGCGGGCATGCCTCGAGAGTCGAGCTTCATGCCGACGATTAAATGCTCGTCTTGCGGACTGCAAGTCGAGATCTCCATGATGGGAGAACATCTTTGCAATGGGCCTCCTGAAATGCCATGTACGACACTCCGTTCTGAGTACTTTGACTTCCGGCACTAACATGCCGGGATAGCAGCACAAGGACCTTCATCATTTGACAACTTCATGCCGGAAAAGCAACAGCGCATGATGCCGCCGAGTTTAGACACCTCTGCAGCCAGTATGTTGAGTCGCGTGCCCCTTCGGAGATACATGACTAACACGAGCTAGACCGATCATTCGCTGGCCAAGGTCAACTAACGCCAGTGAGCATGTCGAGTGGATCGAGAGGACAATCACCGAAGACACCAAACGGTCGGCTAGGGCCAGGGCGGTCGGATGACTACTTCACACCGCAGATCGCGAGCGACTCACCTCCAGGCCAGCGACGGCCCGGAGGATACGGAGGGTTCGCTGAGCCAGAGAACTACGACATTGAACCAGCATACCCTGGACCTAGCCCGAAGAAGCCGGCAACGAACGTCCTGCAGCGCATGAACACTATAGCCCCAGGACCGTTTGGGGCTGGCCGGAGACCATCGGCATCCCGCAGTGGGCTTCAGTCGAGAAACGGTCAAGAAGAATACGACCGACCTGGGACGGCAATGTCTAACATGAGCAGCAGCTCAGGGAGCATGAGGGGCCCGCCAAGGGCACCACGAAATGACGGATATGGCGGTTTTGGCCCACAGCAAAGGACGAATGATGAGCTTGAACCAAGACCCTTCGGAGCTACCCAAAGATCCGGCACCTTTCCGAGACCGAGCGACCCTATCGAGACTCCGCAGCGGACACCATCTGCACCAGGGCCCAGGCCGGACAGCAGGTGGCGCCGTCCATCTGAAGAGACGGCTGAGCCAATGCCCATGAGCGGCATGGGAATGCGGCGACCAAGCAAGGATACATCGAGAGCACCGCCACCACGAACGAGCCTTTCACGATCCAAGACGTCCGGCAGCTCGTCCTCCAACGGCTCTGTCAACGTGGCAGCCGAGTTTGGTATCGGCAACCCCTACCATACACAGTCCGACTCCATGTCATCAAGCGTCTCCGACTACAGCCAGACATCTGCACGGCCGAGTCAGTCGAGCTCGCAGTCGAGTCTCTCGCGCTCAGCAGGATCTAGCTTCGACCGCAAGCAATCTGATCTAGGCAACATGATGGACAACCTGCGCACGCCGATGGACGACCGCAGGACACAAAAGGAACTACCTCTTTCGCCCATGCAGCCACCACCGTTCGACAAGAACAAGCCCTTCTCCAAGACACTCGCAAGAAGGCCGCCTCCACCTCCGCAAGGATACGACCCACGCATCGATCCCCGGCCGAGAAGAGCACCATCACCGCTCGCGTCACCCGCCATGGAAATGGCCTCGCCCGCAATGGACATGTACACCCGCGACGACCCAGCGATCCAAGCTCCCCGCCGGAACCGTTCGCCCGCTCCTCCACCTCCCGCGACGGTCTCCTCCCCCGAACGACCAATGACCCGCTCGCGCTCCCGCCAACGCTCCCCTCCCGACCTCAACCCTCAATTTTCCCGGTCCCCTCCCATCAACGACCCGGCAATCCAATCCCGCTCCCGCTCTCGACCCCGTAACGTCACCACCACCCAATCGCGGTCCCGCTCGCGCCCACGTGACCCGGCCGTCCAAACCCCTCGCTCCCAATCTCGGCCCCGCGACCACCCTCCTTTGCCACTGCCATCTAGCCGGGGCGACTGCAAGTCCTGCCGCCTCCCCATAACAGGCAAATCCATCTCCTCTGCCGACGGCCGGCTCACCGGCCGCTACCACAAGGCCTGCTTCGTCTGCACCACCTGCTCCTCGCCCTTCACCTCGTCCACCTTTTACGTACTGGACGACAAGCCGTACTGTGAGCTGCACTACCACGCCCTGAACGGCAGCCTGTGCGGCGCCTGTGGTCTGGGCATCGAGGGGCAGTATCTTGAAGATGAATCCACGAAGAAACACCACCCCGGCTGCTTTAGGTGCGGTGACTGTGGCGTTGTGCTGCGGGACGGGTACTTCGAGGTTAGTGGGAATGCGTACTGCGAGAAGGATGCATGGAGGCGGGTGCAGCAGCCTTGGATTGGAGGACCGAGGAAGGGCTCAGCGCCGACCACCGGAAGCCCATTGGGAGGACTACCGAGCGGACCGGGGATGATGCCAGGGAGGACGGGGAGCTTTGGACTGCCTAGCGGCGGGAGGATGGGAGGGCCCGGACAGCAGTTTGCGCCGCGGCCGAGGATGGAGAAGAGGATGACTAGGTTGGGGATGATGTGATCCCTTCACATCCTCAGCCACGACCACGCCCACGCCACCGTTGGAACTACCGGAATATGGAGAGAGGTCAGCAAAACCTGACGATAATACTAAGCTTCACCAAATTTCGACTTCGACGAACCCGATTTAATCGAATCCGATAACCTGTTTTTAATACACCACCGCTACGAACGATCGACGAGTTTCCTTTTTCTTTCTATATACCCGCCGGCTTTGATGAGCCGGCCACAACTATTCTTATGGCAGGGCCCTTCGTTGCTATTTCGAGGATATTTATGGGACATTTGGAGCGATTGTCGGAGTGATTACCAGGGCAGACTTTAGCTGCTTGGATAGCTGTTGAGGAGCACCCCTGAGCCAGCTGCGACCAGCCTCGGCACAGATATTTGTACCACAACCCTTTTTGTACATACATACTTCTTACCGTTGGACGCGCTTCACACGGCAAGCGAATTGATCTTGCAGACCAAGACAAGATCTGGACTTTTAAGCTGGAAGCTGGTGCCGGTGACGCACTAAGAAGAGATAGGAGAGACAGCTTCTCGAGCATCTGAATCAGTGTTCACACTTACATGAAGAATATTGTATCGATCCTTGACGCTTTCCCTTGGCTCGACAATAGGTAGCTGAACCGTAGCACGACTCGGTGCACATCGGGTATGACTGCAGACATGGCGGCAGTTTTCTGCTGGATGTCAAAGAGAGAGGCGGATGCGGTGTAACATCCTGTGGCCGCAGGAGATTTGCCTCTTCTGGACGCAAGATCGCTCGAGATGGGCATCATTCTTTCAGCGGTCTGACAACACGACATAGGTATGTCATGATTCGGAGGGGGAAATGCCTGCCTTTCTTGGAAAGAGAGTGGTAGAAGGTCATCCCCAGTCTGACCTACCACAGCTTCGAAACCGTACAGCGAGGGACGGGCAGCTGCCGAATCTTGATTCTGATTGGTCAACGCCGACTTGGTAATGGTTCCACATTCAACGTCGCTTGTTGTTCGTGCAACCGGCATCGACCCAAGATGTCTCCAAGTTCTCCTCAATAAGCCTCTTTAGCCGAATTCACGCATGCGGCGGTCTCTGCCAGTGATTACGTGCAGGACCGATCGACACGGTACCTGATCTCTGAAATGGAAGTCGGACTCGGAGCCGACTCCGGGGCGGCTCTTGCCCTCCCGGACCATCATCGATTACCATGAGTGCCTGCCTGCTTATCATCATGCACCAAATGCCCATCTACCATACGCCCAGGAATTCTGGTCCTTCATATAGGTATTCTGCAGTCTTGGTCTATCTCTACGCCAGAAGAGAATCTATCTCAAAGTCCATCATGTCACGCCTCGTACATCTTCAACTAAATGTAGGACACGGTGGCAGCACTACCTCGGCCGCCGGCTTGTGCCATTGCTGTAAAATAGGTGAACATTCAAGTATCCCACTGGCACTAACGTAGTGTGCCTGCCATCTGTCGCACTTTCCCTCCTTGATTTCCTTCTTGTCACCCGGAGCGAGTGCTCCTGACAGGTTGGTCCCTCGGCTAGTCGCACCTGCCCCCTTCCAACGACTTGCGGTGTAACGGGTAGCTGCGTTTGACAAGATGGACGCAGAGAGATCTGGCTGGAGGTGATATGCAAGGTACCCAGTGTCTCGTTCCCGTGTCCGCAAACTTCTCATTCTCTTCTCTTTTTGACAACTGGATTCATCGTCATCTTCTTTCTCACGTCATCTGGTTGTTGTCGGTCCTGGTCAACTTGGCATCCAAACCAACACCCACCTCTAGACGAGGCCGACGCTCATTCCACCCCTTCGTTACTCTTTGTTTGACTTTACGTTCAACGTCCACTCATTTATCTTCGCAACTGGTTGGTGTTTGAAGTTCCCATCTGGACTGCAAGTGGACCTCTTTCACAGATCCCTATCACCTCTTTTCGACAATCAACCACAACGACGATCATGCTTGTCTAGCAATTCACGACTACCCAAGTGCTCGGAAAGAGCCTCGAGACGGCCACACTGCGAGTGTTTGCCAGACCGCTTAACGCTGGACAAGATGATGTCCAAAATCCTCCAGGTACAACACCGCCGCGTGCTATCGAGGCAAAAGGCGTCGCTGTATCTCGCGCTCTTTGTCATTCTTCTCTACCTCTTCTTCCAGCGGAGTCAGAAGGCACAGTATCAGGTATGGCGACAGGCTGTGGACCTCGGGAATACCATACTAGGCGCCACGACCTCGACCGATCTTCCAGGCGAAGAAGTCAACTGGACCCCGCCGACACCCGTTGACGAGGGGGCACCGCCTGTCACCGATGAGGAGCTCAAAGAGCTGTTCAAAGAAGAGTACAATGACCTGGGCAAGTAGGTGCATATCCCCCTCCTCCGTGCTTGTCGACCTGTTGCTGAACTTCCCTAGGAAACCTACCGCAGGCGCCATATACGGCAATACCCTGCGGACACTGGTGGCCAACCGCGTGAGGAAGCTCGGGCAGGAGACGATGACCAACACGACAGACCTGGAGGAGACCTCCGGCTCCAGCCCCTTCACTTTCAACCCCTACCCCAAGTACAACAGCAACGAGTGGAAAGCGTCACACGCCGAGTACATCCCGTGCATAGGCCCCACTGGCGCAGAGGTGCAGGACATCAAGGTATTTAAAGGACATCCTCGCGGATTCCCTGCTCCCGGCTTCGGCAACTACGACTTGCTTGGGATCGACTCGAACATCTGCTATGAAAGACAGACTCGATTCGGACAGTATGGCATTGGCAAACCGGTCGACAACGACGAGAAGGTTATTGACTGGAACAAGGTCGACTGGGGTGAGGTGCAGCAGGAGTGTGTCCATGCAAACCGGGACCGGTTTGATCTGAAAGGGGCCCCCAACAAGGTCCTGTCGAACTACGACCCCAGCAGGATAAGTGGTGCCGACGATCATCGGCGAGATGGGCGTGATACGACCAGCCACTACTCCTTGAAGCCATCATTCTGGAAGGAAAAGTCTGAGCCCAAACCGGAGCCGAGGACAGCTCTACTACTCCGCTCATACACCGGCAAAGACTACAACGACAACGACCGGCAAGTCATCCGCTCCCTTGTGACGGAGCTCACACTGCGAAGTGGTGGAGAATATCAGGTCTTCCTCCTCGTCCATGTCAGAGATGCATCCCTCAACATCACCAATGCCACAACCTACCGCTCTGTGCTCGAGGAGCAGATACCCCGCGAGTTCTGGAACATGACCATCCTGTGGAACGACGCGGCTGTCCACAGACTCTATCCGAAACTCGACCCGGTGTGGACAGCCAACGTGCACAACGCCCAGTGGCTGTCAGTCCAGAAATTCCTCCAGGACAACCGCGAGTTCGACTACGTCTGGAACTGGGAGATGGACTCGCGCGTGACGGGACAACATTACGACATGCTAACCAAGCTTGCCTCCTTCGCCAAGGCACAGCCGCGGAAAGGACTCTGGGAGCGTAATGAGCGCTTCTACATCCCTTCGGTACACGGCGCCTACGACACCGCCTTCCGCAAGTCCATTGAGTCCCTGACACCGCCGAACGAAACAATCTGGGGCCCTCCACAGCTCCCCTTCATCCGCCCCGTCGGCCCTGTCCCGCCCACGATTGCAGCCAAAGACAAATACCACTGGGGCGTAGGTGAGGAAGCAGACCTAATCACCCTCTCGCCCATCTTCAACCCGACCAACTCAGGCTGGATCCTTGGCAACCAAGTCTGGGGCTACTCCGACCCCGAACACCCCTCCGAATCTCTGCCGCGACGCACGACAATCATCACCCAGACCCGCGTCTCCCGCCTCCTCCTCGACACGATGCACGTCGAGAACCTCCGCGGCAACCACGTTGGCTCGGAGATGACGCCCCAGACCGTCGCCCTCCTCCACGGCCTCAAGGCCGTCTACGCGCCCATGCCGGTATTCTTTGACCGGCCCTGGTCGAGCGAGCAGCTGTCGAGGTGGTTCAACGGCGGGCCAAAGGGCCAGAGCGGCGGTGCCGGTTGCGCCATGGGCTGGGGCCGGGAGGGCAGGTTTGCTGGGAGTACGTGGTACTTCCGCGCGGACCCTCCGCAGAGGCTGTATAACAACTGGATGGGGTATGAGGATAATGGGATTGGCGGGGAGGAGTGGGAGGAGGAGCACGGGCGGCCGTGTCTGCCGGCTATGTTTTTGCACCCGGTTAAGGATGTGAAGCCCAGGGAGAAGGGGTACGTTAGCGATTCGAAGTTGCCTTACTGAGGATCACAAGGGGACGGAAGAGGACGACGCAAATGATTTTGGCGCCCGTGGAAAAGGGTTAATGTGTTATGTTTTGAGCGTGTGCACAAGCATATCGATGGTCACTCGGCATTGGAGCGGAGAAGTTGGGAGATGTTTCGTTGCGATCATGTAGCAACATAATGGATTCAGCTTTCGGTACTATTGTCTACATTACTCAACTGTTATTTCAGAAGCAACTATGCTAATCCTCAGTAGGATTGTCGTTGGCATTCGAGTATCGATCTTAATATGTTATTGCCGAGGTCATCGTTTGCAGGGGTACTACTAGACTGCCGGTGTCTCAGGATCGACGACATCCCTGTGTCGCATCAATGCTTCAAAAGATCGGACTTGAGTGGCTTAGCCCTTCACGGCCCTGAACATAACAACTCGGTTTCAGCATCTCATTCTCGCGATGCCACTGTGCCGCCGCAAAGATGCGATTGGAAGCGGTCTCAAACATCACGGACCTCACGAGCCGCCAATGCCTCCGCAGCCCGAGGATCGACGTCGAGATCACCAACATGGGCTTGTAAGCTGCAAACCCCCTGGAATACCACCCGCATCAGATCTCGGATAGGTGCCCGGCCATCGCTCAGTCTGATTACCCACCATGGGTACTCACAGATCCGCCATGTCTGGGCACACCTACTGCTCAGCCAGTCGCATCTCTGCCCTTGCACAGCCTCTCGCAAGCGCATCTCAATATGGACTTCGAGTGTCACGACTCGAGCGTCAGAGCCACGCTTCATCTGAAGTTAGCACAGGTTTGACGATTCGGTCTCCTTCGTCGCTCTGTTCGAGCTCCGTCGTCGTTTGAGTTGGGCCCGAGACTCGATATGGACACGATGGAAGAGATCAAAGGCCAAGCAGAGACAAGCTTCATACCAAGCCTGTCATCAAGACGGGTGAGCATCTCCAGGGCTTCGAGAAAGGATATAAGAACACCCTCATTCCTCGCCAAGAGAGCTTCTTTCTTGTCATCAGCCAACATCTCATCCCATCACATCACTTAGCCTTTCCTCCTCCTTGAGCCCGGAGCTCTCTCTGCAATCCCCGGTTCCAAATCCTTTCTTAGCTAGCCGACATACTCTCTAGCTCTCTCCTCCCTTCCTTCACCATCCATCCAACGCCCAAGATGCAGCAGCACACCCTCTTCCTTCTCCACCTCTTCTCCCTCCTCCCGGCCCCAACCCTAGCCCACGGCGTCGTAACCTCCGTAACCGGCGCAAACGGCGTCTCCCTCCCGGGGCTATCCCTCATAGACGGCACGCCCCGCGACTGCGCCTCGCCCCGTTGCGGTAGCGAGGCAGACACGTCCATCATCCGCCAACGCGAGCTCGGCACCTCCCGCGCCTCGGCCCTGGGCCGCACCCAGGGCGGCGGTCCCGTCGACGCGGCCGCCATGATGGCGCTTTTCATGGATGGTGCGGGTGGCAACTCTTCTGCTGTCAAACAGGCTAGGGCTGCGCACGAGGTCATCCGCCGGGGATTGTTGGATGCCTTGACAGGCGGTGCTGGTGCCGCCGGTGGTGGTGGTGGTGCAGGTGGTGCGGGGGGAGCGAAAACGGCAAAAGGCACGGTCGAAACGGGCGTCAAGGCCGCCACGGGCGTCGCGGCGTCGGACGGGCTGCCTACCACCTCCGACGACGGGACGTTGAGTCTGACGTACCACCAGGTCAACCAGGATGGTGCGGGGCCGCTTACGGCGATGGTGGACGCCACTTCGGGGGGCACGGATCCGGCTGCTTTTAAGACTACGGAGGTGACGAAGGATGTACCCGGGTTGGGCGTGGGGGGTCTGTCGGGGGCGTCGACGATGGATTTCCCTGTGGAGATTAAGATGCCGGCTGGTATGACTTGTCAGGGGAGTGTCGGTGGGATGGAGGGGGTTTGCGTGGCGAGGGTGCAGAACGGGGCGCTGGCGGGGCCGTTTGGGGGGAGCGTGGTGTTTACGCAGAGCGCGGGGGCGAAGAGGAGGGCTGTTGAGTATGGGCTTGCGAAGAAGAGGTTTGCGAGAGGACTGGGAAGGGAGTAGGGGAGAAATAATGGGGTGGTGAACACTGACCGGCGCACGGATTTGGGTTGTACACAAATGAGCTGCTTCGAGGACGACAGGCTGGAACCTGTGGTCAGGTCGATGAAGAGCTGTGTTGGATTACTGGGTGGTGAGAGCTGGATTTCTAGACTACCAAGTCATCGAGATGGGAGGAGGGGTCTTGTACATACCTGGGTTCGACGAAGACGGATGTATGAATTCACTGGTGACAGCATCAAGGTTAGCCATCTACCGATAGAAAACGCGGACCAAGTTGCTAGCGGTGTCAGCCCAGCAAGTATTCACCAGGTTCATCGTCAACATCCACCCTTATCGATACCACTCCAGTCACAGGTGCCAGTGGTCCATGCCCTCAGCTCCCGTCACCCGCCCTTCACCCGAACCACCCAACCCTACCATAAGAACCACTTCACCGTTCCATCTCCCATAATCCGTCGGTGGAAGCGTTGAGCACCCGTGGTCCAGTTGGATCGGTGGCGCTCCACCCAGACACAACTTTACCCCTTCGCCGTTAGATTGGGAGGTCCCGGGTTCGATTCCCCAACCTCCGAGGCAAGGTTTCTTTCAAAAACGAAGTTGCAAAACAAGTACCTGTAGCAATAGGCTCTGCGTTCCATGGTTTAAGTACCCTCTGAATGTACGACACTTGCTAACCATCGGGGGCGCAGTAGCATACCTACCGCACGGAGCGATGAAGTTGGTATGACTGGGCCTGATTTTTTTTGGGGTGTTTTTGACTTTTGATTTTGATTTTGGTCCATGCCTCCTGGCCCTGGGGCTGTTTTCTTCCATTTGCATCTTCCCGGTCTGTTAATCTTTGATTTTGGTCTATCGGTCAGCCCGTTTGGCGTGTTGAGTGAGCCGTCTCCTATATCAGTTGAGGTTTGCCAAGATTGTTGACATGCCCGAGAGGAGGAAAGGGGGTGGGATGACTAAGAGCCATTCAAATGTCATGAGAGTTTTGTCAGCACAGTACTAGGATTGTGTATCCCGGATTTTCTGAGCTCTCAATTGTTTCGAGGGCAGACGCCGGAAAGCTGTCCTGGAAGCGGAAAAAGATAAAGTGGCAGGAAATCATGTCCCTGCCTTTCTCATGTTGGGATACAGGCATGGCGACGGAAGAAGTGGATGACATAGTGTCGTGAGAACCTCTTTTCGCTTATGAAAACTCTCTGGTATGGCATGATGAGGATGGGGGAGTCAGTCAAGTCTGTACGCAAAAGATCTGCCAAAAGAATGGAAGAGGTTTGCCCTTGCTGAAGCATATGTGTGGGTGGAAAGGATCGGGTCCGATGGCACGACCCTGGCTCCTCCTCCCATTCGGACCAGTATCCAGCATCACAGAACCTAAGCATTGACAGTGCAGTTGGAAGTGCAAGTATTAAAAAGAAGAGCGGCTCCTCTGACCGTTTCGGAAACAGAACGCTGGTATAACCCGCTGTGCCAGCCCCCCTTAGTTCATCTCTGAATGGACAACACCGACTCTGCCCTAATCAAACCAATCAATAACAACGACTCTCTCCTCACCATCAACCCATTCACTGACCGGACGTATACCAGCGACAGCACGCCCCAATCTCACGTTGATCACCTGACTGGCAAATCCGTCCACGGGCCCTCGCGTCATCACAGTCTGCCGGAGGACAATCTCCCCGGGGATCCTGTCCAGAGCGAGCCAACGTGATTCCTGGCCGGGCTGGAGCGTGACACCGAGCGCCTGGTGGGCGTCCACGGCGGAGACGAAGGTGTTGCCTTCGGGACCGCCCGTCCAAATACGCAACTGAGACACCCAGAAACATAGACGTACAGCCAAGCGCATCACGCCCGGCCGGAAGGAGTCGGTCGGAATCTTGTAGATGCGGACGTTGGGATGACCGAGGCCCCATTTGTCGAGGGCGTGTCTTTCGGCGTCCGCTGTTCTGATGTGTCAGACTCCTGCGAGAGCAAGCACCAAGCGGGCCAAGGGGGGAATGCATGCACCAACCTAAGTTGCTGAAGAGCGTGATATACGGAGAGTATGGTACTATGGTTCGGTCCTGAAAGTGCCAGCCGATCGTGCTGGCGATGTGGAAAGTCCGGATCCCAAAGTCGGCATCTTGTATAACACGATATGGAGCCTCAAGGGTCCCATCCGGGCGTTCAATGATGGCCGAGTGGTCGTGTTGCACCCGGTAGAGAAACGGCGGCAGACAACCGAATGGTTGCATCGTGTTGCGCGCTTTAGAGAAATAGCAGAGTCTAAGTGAAAGGCGAGACCGAGCACGGATGAGGGTGGCAGGCGCCGTATTCTGAACTATGAGAAAAATAGCGCTACGGTGCAGACGGATGTTGTTTTATGATGTTGTTGAGATAAATCTTTACACATCAGTTGGGAAGAGAAGAGGCAGGGCATCTGGGAACTGGTGATAAGGAAGGGAGGAAGGGAGTGCCTTGGGCAAGCTACTTCCACGGCCAGACTAACATGGTACTCCGGCAGCAGCGGGAATCAAGGTACTATGATAGGTATCTGCACGATGGGTTCCAGGAAGAAAATATGACAGTTGCATAGTGTCACAGGGGGGGAAACAAGTCAGGCTGTCACTCTAAGTGATGTTCGCTGTGGCTCCTCCTCCGGTAACTGCTGCTCAACTAGGTATGCAACTGTCCTTGAGCGCAACTCGCAGCATCAGACGCCACGATATTGCCGGGCAAGTTCCCATAAGAAAGCGAAGGAACCAGCTGTAACAAGGCCCACAGGCAAGCACCATCTCCAGCAACGGCAAATCGCAGTCCTCGCCTCTGTCTGGCGCAGGGGAAGACCTACCACGCCCTGATTCCGAGAGCAACATCGGACAAACCTATAGCCACTACCCGCATCTTCTTGTGCTTTATATGAGATCTATGTGGGAAACTGATTCAGACGGAATAAGTCCCCCAGTGCTTCTATACCCAGTACTTGCATGGCACTCGTCGTCCTCGTACCAGGTTCAAAGTCCAGAGTAACCCAACTCTTCAGTAATCGGCAGACCCCCTGGTTCTATAAGTGACAGGACTGTGGTACCCTACTCGTCAGTTTTGGGTCCGATCCGCTGGCTGGAGCGAGGTAAGGGGCTCATTCTCATCCTTGACCCTTGATGATAGGTTCATGGTTGCGCCAGCCAGCCCACCTGTCATGTCACAAGATTTTCGATGTACAGATGGCGACCAGGGCGTTAGCCACGGCGGAGAAGTTGTGCTGTCGAGACAAGGTTGGTGGACGTGTATCAGACCACAGATGGAGGCGCCCCTGATTCACCGGCATGGCTTTGGAGTCCTTGAACTTGGAACCATTGGAAGAGCAATGGGCTGCTCAGGACAGCCGAAGTAAGCTTCCCGGATAGTAGTAATGCCATTTGCGAAACTGCGATGAACTCTGATAACAAGCAGTCATGCACGACTATTCCCCATCTGCATAATCCCACACATCTCTCCCGCCCCAGTCACCTGCCGGATACCCACGACGACCGTCTACTACCAATACATCGGCTTCGCAGGGCGACTATTTCCGGCTTGTGCATCACCAGACCACCCTCCCGTTATACCATCAGGTCTTGTGTACATTTGTCCATTCCAGTCCCAGAATGTGTCCACGCTGACCATTCCCCCGGGGATACAATTGACAGCGAACCACTCCGACCTCTGTCCCCAATCAGGGGGTAGGCCAAGGTACCTCCTCGCCTCCTGTGTCGAGAAGAAGAAACACCCCCTCAAGCTTGGGTCGGTAGCCCACACCGGCATACCCTGGCGACACCGGACACGGTCAAGCTGGAGGGGCTTAGTGTCGATCTTGCACACGCGCACGTTGCGATGGTTCCAGTTGAGGTGCATTTGAGCCCGGTCCATGGCATCCTCTGTCGATTCTGTCAGAATACCAGGTCTCACTGTCTGAGGGTCAAGGATGGGGGGTCTCACCTCGGTTATTAAAGACGGAGATGAACGGCGTGCGGGACCGGTTATTCCAGTTCAAGTGCTTCACGAGGGCTTTGCGGTTCAAATATCGGTTGAAGCGCCGATAGTGACATGTGGACTCAAACTCCCCGTCGGCGTACTGATAGGACGTGGAGTCGTAGTGCTGCACCCGGTAGAAGAACGCTGGCAGGTCAGAATGTGGAGATGGCGGAGGTGGGCCAACCGACCATTGCTGATGATCAGGGATAGGAGCAGCCATGGAAGCTTGTGGTGGCAGCGGTGCAGAACCCGACGCGTAGGATGGATGTGATGGAGGGCCGGTCGCCTGCTGCTGGGAGTATGCGCTGACGTTGATTTCTGCTGCTGGGTTCGCCTCCTGTTTCTGCTTCGCCGATCCACTTGGAATCTGGACGGCATGTCCTGCGGGATGAGCTTGCTCTTTTTTCTACCGAGAGGGATGGCCACCTGCGACTTCCTTGCCTCCCCTTGGTTTAGGTTCAGAAGGCGCGGAGGAATGTCCTACAGACCGGGCAGTAGCAGGTGTCGAAGGCGTGCCATCTTCGGCCCCGACCGGCAGGCTCGACTTGCCCTCCTGGTTTTCAACCGCGATCGCAAGCTGTTCGAATCTCCCCTCAACAAGATCGACACGAGCCTCCTGCCCACGAGGCGGACCGCGAGCGGTAGGAGCCGGTCCCTTTCGTCCATCGCCTGCGACCTCAACGGTTCCTCCCACATACTGGACTGTGACAGGCCGCGCAGGCGTGTGGGCTGTACAGCCGATGGACATCACCGTGTCATCATCCTCAAGCGCCCTTGGTTCGACACCATACATGCTCAAATACCCCGACAAACGGACATGGGGATCGCCCCCAATCGGATTGCTTTCCTCTGGCCGACATACAGACCGAGCAGTAGTAGTGCCTTCCTCCGCCCTTACCGTCTCCCTCGCCTCGCCCCCAGCCTGAACCGTACGTCTCCTCGCGTCAGGCTGATCCGAAGCCATCCTCTCCCCCCGCAACTCTCGAAAAAAGTTCTCCCTCAACCTCTCAAACTCGGGGCGATACCTCTCCAAGCGTTTCTATCTTTCTGTTTATGCATTTCAGTGCCCTGGCCTTCGCATCCTCGCTCTCGTCCTCACTGTCTTCCTCACTGCCATCCGTGTTGCTGTCGTCGCTGTCATCGTCACTGCTGTCCTGCTGCGCGGTTGGCCCGAGTCGTGCTGTCCTGAGATTACGTAGCGCCTCGTCCACGGCACTCTCGATGTAGACTCTGTATCGTTCATCGTCGGCCGCGGAGACTCCCATGTCGGATACACCGCAAGGGCCGGGACGGAATATTGTCGTCCGGCTTGTTGTGTCGATATGGGAATGAAGTGAAGACTTCCAGGTTGGGCGTCAGATTCCAGGGGTCCGTAGTCTACTTCCCTAGGTAGGCAAATAAGGTGTCAGACCATTCCAGTTTCGGATCGACATCGGATTCCCAATCGGACACTACACTCAAAGTAAAAGCTCCCGTATGCACCTAGGCAGATGTCGGTCGAAGACACGCAGTGAACTCTAACAAAGGCCCGCAGCTCGTCCCCAAGACGTGCGTGGATTGCCCGTATATGCGCCGCTTGAACTTTAGGCTTGATACCACCCACGAACCGCGCACTCATCATCATACCTGGGACGACAGTGCTGCAAGAACAGGACAACCCGCCATGGAGAGAAACCGGCCAAAAATACCATCTATAAGGTACCACTACTCGACCTCTAGCACTAGTACTCGCCTTCCTTCCAACCGGACAGGGCATATCCATACTCTCCTAAGTTCACTATTAAAACTTGTTCGTTCTGCCTCTCGGCCGGGGTCCTACAAAAGTTTGCTTTCTCGAGGGCCGATAACCCCCCTGAAGGACTTGTTTCGAAAACCAAAAGAAAGAGACCAGAATTTTACCAATGCAAAAGAATGCGAATGCAAAGTTGTGGTATCATCCATCATTCCTCCCCCTTCTTCAAAAACCCCGTCTCACGCTTGTCTTTTGTCTCTTGTGACCTTCGTAGAATTCATTCCCACCACGACCTCTAGTTAGAAGAAAAAAGAAGGGAAAACGCACGCCGAAGCACCTGAGCTCCGAAACACACACGTCTAATGCATTCACTCCACTCCCGACCAAATATGTTCCATCAGACGAAGGATGGATATCGTTCCTCGCTCCACCGGGCTAGCCGTGACTCCATCGTCGTGGTAACCCTTGCAACGTATTCACTGCTTCGCGCACCGACGTGAGGGATCATGGATGGATACCGCTCCTCGCTCCTCCTCACAGGCAAGGACTTTCTCTGTGTTGCGTGCGCAGGCAGGTCCTCACTGCTCCTCGTGGCATGACCAGAGGAGGTGCTAGGCGCCCATATTCTTCTGACAGCATCCCTCGCATCCCTCTTGTTGCCCTCACTGCGTCTCGCAGTCTTCCCCCCCTGCGTTGCGCCGTACCGTGTCATTCCACCACCCGTGGTGCCGCTGTCAGCACCCTCACTGTACCTCAATCCAGTCCCGCGCACCGAAGCCCCCTAAGCCCGCCGCCCAACACTCCCCATAGCAGCCGCCGCCCCCGCGACCGCATCCTGTTTCGAACTGACACTCCGCCCCGCCGCCCTCGGCAGCCCGCTCACCACGCTGTTGGGCGTGAAACTCGTGCCCGTGCCCGTGCTAGTCCTCTTCACCCCCTGGCCCTGCCCCCCACCTAAACTAGAAGTAGTTATTCCCGACGCCCTACGCGAGGACAACCCGGGCTTTAGTGGGGAGATGGACGAAAAGCCCGTCGCGTCGCGCGGACGGAGGGACGTGTTGTGTTTCAGCCCGCCACCAGGCGGTTCGGGTAAGGGACGGGGCACGGAGATGGTGTTGTTCCGCTTGATCGGCGAGGGGCCGCGGTGGGGGACCGGGACGGAGGTCTTCTGGCCCGTGATGAACTCGTGCCGGATTGCTTCGTCGGGTTTCATGCGGCGGTCGGGATCCCAGCGCAGACAGCGCGAGAGGAAGTCTAGGAAGGGCTCGTCGTCGCATTTCAGGACCTGCTGGAGGGTCTTGGAGGATGGTCTGCGCCGACGACCCTTTGACGAGACGGTGAGGCGGGGCTTGCCCATGCTGTCGAAGAAGAGCTTCTTACGGGTCGATTTTTCGATCAGGTGCTTCTCGGGAGGGCCGAAGACTTCCATTATGCAGGCTAGCTGCTCTTGTTCGTTCTCGCCGGGGAAGATGGGCACGCCGGTGTAGAGCTCGGCGAGGATGCAGCCGAGCGACCACATGTCGATTGGCATGCCGTAGGTCATCCCTAAGATGACTTCGGGGGACCGGTAGAAGCGGGATTGGATGTAGGTGTAGACCTTTTCGTTCTCGAAGCAGCTAGAGCCGAAATCGATGACTTTGATCTCGGAGTGGAGGGGGTGGCGGAGGAGGATGTTCTCTGGTTTGAGATCGCAGTGTATTACCTTGTGCTGCTTCAGGAGGTTGAGGGAGCTGAGCAGCTGCTTGGTGAAGCGGCGGATGAGCTTGAGCGAGAAGCCGCGGAAGGCGTTGGACTTGATGAATTCGTAGAGGTTCATGTCAAGCAGCTCGGTTGAGATGCAAAGGTGGCCCCGGAAGTAAAAATTGTGGGTGAAGTTGACCATGCTGTGCTTGTTTTTGGGGTCCTAAGCGGGCGTTAGCACACATGTGAGACGGATCAAAGAGACGGATTATGACTTACCCATTCGCGAAGTTTCTGGAGGATGTTAACTTCCACGAGCGCCTGTTGATGGAACCGCTTCTTATTGCGAATAATCTTGACAGCGACAAGGCCCCCGGTTTTGTGGTCGATGCAGCGGACGACCTGGCCGAAGCTCCCCTTTCCAAGGATGTCAATAATCTCGTACCGGTAGGCAAGGTGGTCGCCAGGTACGATCGTGTAGTCGCCACGCTCGTCATCATAGCCAAAGTTGGGCGCGTCCGAGTTGAGATCTCCGACGACCTTGGCCGCATTCTGCGTTCCGCAGAAGTAAACGTCGTTATAGTCCACGATCTCACCGCGTTCATAGATGTTGAGCATGGCGATGCGGATAGCATCCTGCGGGCTGACGCGTTCCTTGGCGGAGGCACGCTTGCGAAGCGCATCAAGTGTCCGGGCTGCAAGCTCCGTCTCCTTTCGCCGCGAACCGAGCTTCCGCATCTCTTCCTCGGCGACCATGTCGTCCTTGTCCAGATCAGAAGTCCATACGTCATGGCTTCGGATCGTGCTGGTCGAAGGTTTAGGCTTGAGGATCTTCTGTACGACAGAGGAGTTGTGCGGATGGGTCGAGCGCTCCACGACAGTGTCGAGGCCCGACTCCTTCTTCGCGAGACTGTCACTTCGGTGCCTAGACTCGTGCGACATGATTGCATTGAGGCTCGAGGCAGAGCTCTTACGCCGCCTGGATTCCAGGTAGCTAGTCGCTGTGCCATTGGACTTCGTGGATTTCGTAGATGGTGTCGGACTTGGAGGTTTGGAGCTGCCGAGACTGAGGTTGCTTTGATTGTGATAAGTGGCTGACGCGGGTATGCGAGGCGGTGGCATAGAGTTCTGTCGGACACTGTGGTCATCCAGCTTTTCGCCCGATGGATGGTTGATACTGTTCTTGGAACCACTCCTCTTCCATGACAGACTCAGCTTCCTGCGCAGAGAGCTAATAGATGACGGCGTTGGTGGTTCCTCGGGGCTTGAAAGAGGTGGAGGAGACTTTGTCCTAGCAGATCCCTTCTGCGCTCGAGGTCCTGAAGGCTTCGCGGCCAATGAGTCAATGGTGAGATCAGTCGGTCGGTCCAGTGGAAGTGTGTAATCGCCGTTCGTCTTGTGCCGCTTAAGAAACAGGTTGTTTGCTCCGTCCTTCGGCACGGAAGACGACAGAAACGGCGACATTCCAGACCGACCAGCCCCCGTCTTCGAGTCTGCTGCGACAATGGATTCAGACGAGCTGGTGGCATCAGCAGCCAGCGGACTGCCTGATCGGCCATGGTGGGTCGAAGTGCTGCTCCGGAAGCTGTTGTCCAGTTTCTCTTCATGCCGCCGTGAGAAGAAGCTACTCTTCGACGCAGTCATTGGGGTAGTGGGAGTCTTCGTCTTCCTGCTCGGAGGCGGGCTGAGATTGCGCTCCGAAGGTCCCTGCTCCTGGAGCGCGGCAATCTTGGCCGCTGTGGGCGTACTCAACGGTCCAAGGGTGATAGGAGGTAGTCGCAAAGGTTGCAGGTTCTTGCGTTGCGCCGCAGCATTCTTCTTCTCCATCTCGGCCTTGGAAGTATGCATCGACTTACGAGCGCTGGGCTTCCTCTGAACCCTCACGGATGTATCAGTCAGCTGCGGTCCTGTTATACTCCCCGTCGAGCTGCTATGAATACTGCTAGTATCAAATGCTAGAGTCGATTTCCTCTTATCGAGGAAGGACATCTCCGCTGGTGACTCCTTGGGAGACTCGTATGCTTTCGGTATCGCCGGAACTGGGGGCACATCTTCGTCATCCTCGATGGTTGAAGTATTGTGCATGCTCACCGCCTTTGGTGCGGGAAGTCGAGAAGCTGGCCCCAGCCCGAGGCTCATCCGTGGCTGGATGGAGCCTGTCGACGTTCGTGCGGTGTTAAAACTATTAGCAGATGTAATGGAAAGACCAGAACTATAAGACTTTCGGTTGGGATCAGGTGTTGTCCGTGAAGACGACGGTGTCGGGGCCTTCCGAGGAAGCATGGAGGCGGACGGTGATCTCGAAGCAGGACGTGGTGTCTCTCGTGTCTCCGCGGGCCGCGACGTGGGAACAGTTGGAGGCTCTGGCTGACCCGGGGTCGGTGGTAATGAAGACAATCGCTTCATGCGTCTTGTGTCTGTCGGGCTGATAGTCCTAGCACCAAGTCCTGTGGCATGGGATGCATGAGGAACACCAGGCATCACAGATACCCTCTTTCCGGAACCGGGTCCCGAGCCTCTTCCGCCGCGAGGAGAGCGGGGGAATGCCGTCGATAACCTGTTGGGGTCCGGTGTCAATGTGCTATTGTCCGCCGAAAGCAACGACTGGTTTTGGCGAGCAGGCGCCTGGACTGATCGTGTTTTTGCTGCGCGTGATGCTGTGAGATTTCTCGAGGTATCCGGGTATGGGCGAGAACCTCCGTCGACGGACGTCCGTGTCGAGTCCGCAACGCCTCTGTCGGACAATGATGCCAAGCTCGGCCTCCTACGCTGAGCATTCCGGCTTTCGTAGTCGCTGTCATATAGACCTGGACCAACGGATTTCCTCGGTGGTTTCGCGATATTGCTGTTGGACACGGGCGGGTAGTGACTCTGTCGGCGCGGCCGCATGGCAGCAGAGGCGGTAGGGGCGTTCACCGGTGCGCCAGTGGTCGAGTTGGCCGTGCCTTGTCTGCTAGACGTGCTCGGCCGTCTGAGTATTGAACCTGTCCTCGACCGCGTCACCGGGGGTTGCTGGATAGCAACGCGCGTCGTGCCCCCATTGTGGGTGACGTTCGGTCGCTCGACCATCATCGTATCTACCAACGGCTTATTACTCTGATCTCTCTGGTCCCCTAATATACTGCCTTGACCGGTAGGCGACGGGAACTGGGTAAGCTTAAAGTCGGTCGAGGCGGTCTCCAAGCTGCTCTGGAGGTCGTCGAAGCTGACCGAGGGGAGAAAGTCAAAGGATGCAGTCGTGTCCCCTATGTCATCCGCGGGTTCGTTCCTCCTCCCAAACGAGAACAGCGAGTGGTTATTGGCAGCGGAGGCGCTGAGCATCGGAGCGTTGAGGGAAGGGCGGCCGGAGGTGATGTTTTTGGTCGGGCTCGGGTTATCCCTGCGTCTAAGATTACGGGCAAGAATAATTAGCACCAAGCAGTCGCGACGCTCAGCAGAGTGTCAATGGGACATCGTCTGCCCTCAGCAAATGGCAGAACCGTGGCTTCGACCTACCTCGTCGGGGACTTGCTCGCTGGTCGTGCTCCAGCGGGTATCCTATGCTCCCAGCTCATGTGTGGTTATGTCTTGCCCGAGGGCGCACAAAGCGGCCGTCGAAGCGACAGACACTTCCAGGTTCCGAAGCAAGTGAAGTAGCTGATCGGCTGCGGTCGGGAAGTCGAGGAGGATTGAGAGAAGGCGTGAATGTTGGCTGTTGAAAGTGGCGGTGGCAGCACTCTCCCCTGACAGCAACATCCAAGCTCAGTCCGGTCAAGGAGCTGAGTGCATCCGAGAGGCTACCTCATTCCGTGTTGGGATTAATTATGTTCTCGTCGGTTGCCGTTGTCGTCGAGCGCGTAGTGTAGTCGGCTCTATCAATATCAAGTCGAGGTTGAGACCAGACGAGGGGACAGTCGGTTGACCGATGAATTGAACGAATGTCTCTCTCTGCACTGTTCATACTTTCGAGGGTCAAATGTTATGGTCTCGCGCTAAAGCGGAATAGATTCGAGTTCGGGGGGTTTGGCGCGCCCCACTTGGCTGTCTTCAACGCTCCAAATTGCTCCAATGCACGGCTGTCACTCGCTGCCGTTGTCCTTTTTCATCTCAAGCAACTGGAACCAATTTGGACGCCCAGACGGCCAGCTGCTCTCTCCCTTCCCAAAAACATCAGTGGCGCCCGCTTAGCTGCATCGACTTTGAGCGATCCAGGGGCAACTCGACTCGGATTTTCTGCCCTCATCCGCCCCTGAATACTTCTACGGTGTAGACACTGTGACAGTCTTTGAAGCTTCATGACTAAGTCAGGTGGCTTGATTGTTACTCAAGTGTTACTTCATCATGGTTCTACGGGAACGGAAGTCCCCTCCGTCGGTAACTTTCTGGCTGTATGTGACACCGATACTTCGTACTTGCATACATTCGGAGATGCGAATATCGACCAGATTCAGGGGTACCTAACTGCCTAACAGCGCCCGGAAGCAACAGAATGCAACTCTTGTTACTGGTTCAGATCTCACTGTTTTGTTGATCACCAACCCCACAATGGCCGTTTTGAAACTGGGCCATGTTCCTGCGTGCATCTTGCATCGTCACGTTCGATCACGGACGGGCATTCCATCCGCGGCACTGCCCTGCGCTGTGACGCGCTCGCAGTCATGACGATGCCAGAGTGCAGAGTGCCTGGTCCGCGACTTGTCATTCCCAGTTAACGTGCATGTCTCGTCGACCATCATTCCTTCGGTTCCGCGCAAGTTTTCAGCTTGGATGAAACGGCGTTGTCAAGAGGAACCAACTCCACGACAGGGGCATCGCATCAGCAGCACCAACCGCAGGGCTGTTCACTTGCTGGTTGGTGCTGTTGTTTGTTTGCTTAACAGCGCCTGATATTGCTGCTCGTCGTTGGCGTTAACAACCTGGAAGCAGTCTTCTTTATGCGATAGCGAAATGCTGGGTGAATGCGGAAATTTGAGCAATATGGCAAGGGGGCAACAGACGGGATCAAAACATGAGTTTGACGGCTTCCCGCCCCAGAGGAGCTGGGATCCCTGGGTTTGAAGGTCAACGCTGTTTGCAGACAGCCGTTGAGTTCGTGTATCTCGAAATTGTGGTCATGAACAAACTGGTACGCAAATCGCACGGACGATGCCGTGATGCTAGGATGGATGCTCAGTGAAATTGATGGGGCGAAAGCTGCACGACACAACAGATCGCTGTGGCTGTGGATGCAACGGCAAGAGCCGAGTGTGTTCTGCAGGCCCAAGCTCGGCATGTGACGCAACCGCCACTTTACACGCCTCGCGTCACTCACCTCGCCAAACCCAACTCAACTCCACTCACTGCATTTGATGCATTTCAGACAAGAGCTTGATTCAAAACCACCGGCTGCAGTCACCACATGCTCTCATATACGAGTGGATAGAAGATATCTGCAAGCTCACGGCTCCGGTTCGTCTCAAATAGAAGCAAACGACGTCATGCCCGCCGGAAGCCCACTGTTATCCCACCCATAGCTGCCTGAGCTCTGAGCTCACATCTCATCTCACTTACCTCTAACCCGCCTACAGCGGTAGTTCCGCACATCCAAGATGGAAGACCTAGCAGCGGCCATCCTCAACGCCCCAGAGGATTCCCCCGGTCCCGAAGATGTCGACGACGCAACCCTCGGCGCCGGCCCAGCCGCCGGTGGCACCTCCACCACATCCGGGGGCTTCAAGCGCGCCGTCCTCAAGCGCGGCATCTTCAAAGCAGCCAGTATGCAAGACAAGCTGCTCGAGAAGTAAACCCTCCTTTTCACACTCCCCATATGTCCACCGTCACTAACATACCCCTCCAGGCTCCTCACACAAGTAATCCCAGCCGAAACCCCCACCCCCTCAAACCTCCTCTCCACCTCCCCGCCCTCCGACCCCCTATCCGCCTACGCCGCCCGCCCCGGCTTCACGATAGCCACCATGTCCGCCAATTTCCGCCGCTTCAACGCCCGCATCGGCGTAGTCTTCCACTTCCAGGCGCGCGTTGTGCGCCTCCTCTCCTGGCGGCAGCCCACGCACACCCTTTCCTTACTCGCAGTGTACACCTTCCTCTGTCTCGACCCGTACCTCCTCTTCGTCTTGCCCTTACTCTTGATCATAATCTGCGTCCTCATCCCGTCCTTCATAGCCCGCCACCCGGCGCCCTTGGCAAGCCCCTCGGAGGAGTTCCTGCGGGACATGGACTACCGCCCGCGCGGCCCGCCGCTCGCGCCGGCCGTGACGGTCAAGCCCGTCAAGGAGCTGAGCAGGGACTTCTTCAAGAACCTGGGCCACCTGCAGAACAGCATGGAGGACTTCTCCGTCGCGCATGACAAGATCGTCGGGTTCGCGGAGCCGAAAACGAATTTCAGCGACGAGGCGCTGTCGTCGGCGATATTCGTCCTACTGTGCGGGCTGGCGGTGGTCATGTCCCTTACCGCGCATCTTCTACCCTGGCGGTACCTGGCGCTTGTGACAGGGTGGGCGGCGATATGCTCCAACCACCCTCTTGCCTCACGTCTCCTAGCTTCTTCCCCTTCCACCACCCCCTCCACAAACCCTCCTCAACCCTCCAGTTTACTAGGGCCGAAAGACATCGTCACAACAACCACCTCCCGCCTCTCCACCCTGTGGTCCTCCTTCGTCAGCACAGACATAATCCTCGACCAATCCCCCGAGACCCGCGAGGTGGAAATCTTCGAGCTCCAGCGCCTCTCCCTTTCCGGCACGGGGGAGTGGGAGGCCTGGGTCTTCTCCCCTTCCCCGTACGATCCCCTATCGGCGGCCAGGATTTCGGGCCAACGACCCCCCGGCACGAGGTTCTTCGAGGACGTCAAACCGCCGCCGGGGTGGGAGTGGAGCGAGAAGAAGTGGATGCTGGATTTGTGGTCGAGGGAGTGGGTGGAGGAGAGGATTATCACGGGCGTGGAGGTCGAGACGGAGGGGGAGAGGTGGGTTTATGATATTTGGAATGAGAGGGAGGGTAGGACGGGGGTGGTGGAGGGGGGGGAGACGGAGGTGGGGGGTGGGAATGGGAATGGGAGTGGGCGGAAAGGGGGAAAGATGGGGATGGGGGTTAGTTGGGAGGAGGGCGAGGAGGGGGTTGGTAGACGGGGGGAGTGGAGGAGGCGGAGGTGGGTTAGGTTGGTTAGGAGGAAGGTTGTTGGGTAGAGGAGAGGATGTCATGATACTGCTTAATGGCTGTGTTTTTGAGCGTAAGAGTGACGGGCCAGAGCACATTATATACTATCTTATTCACCTACCATGGAACGAGCTCGTGCATAGCGATCAGGAGGTTTACATAATCGTGGAGATATTAAATTCCGCTGGGTATACATAGTGTTATTACTGACTCATTCAGTACAACATGATACTAGACTATCGCCAATTGGCGACACACATAGAAATGCGACGAAACGTTGCCACCCAAAAAAAACATGCAAGTTGTCCTTCACAAGGACATAAGACACAAATAAAAAAGAAAAAGGTATCGAATGAAGTGCTGCCCCAAACGCCTCTACCATGCCAGTTCGTCCCATATGGACAGACAATGATCTTTCTCCAATATCTTCACCATACCGTCATCACAACCACCCCGCCTCCTATGTTAGATAGCAGCAATCTTCTCCAAAATCCTCAACACCCCCCTGCCCTTCCCCTTCCCATCGTCAACCTCCTCAATCATCCTCGTCGCCCGTTTCGTCAGCACCTCCACCACCTGCCGCGTGTACTCCACGCTGCCCGTCTTCTCCATGTACGCCACCGCGTACCTCTTGACCCCCTCGTCCTCCGTCTTCTGCTTCAGGATGTTCAGCAGCTGCAGGTTCGTCGGGTCGGACCTGATGCTGTGAATCACGGGAAAGCTAAATTTCCCCTCCGTCAAATCCTCGCACATGCCCTTGTTGTCGGTGTACTCCTTGCTAAACAGATTCTTGTAGTCGTCCGCGATCTGAAAAATGAGCCCGACGATGTTGACGAGCGGCACGCAGTCGATCAAGCTGCGGCTCTCGGCCTGCATGAGCTTGATGCCCAGCCGAAAGAGCCCGCCCGTCTTGTTGCCCACCATCTCGAGGTAGTCGTCCTCCGTGGGGCAGGTGAGGCTGTCGCGCCAGTAGAGGTCCATCCCCTGGCCGCGGTGGAGGTTGATCAGCTCCTCGGTGAAGACGGTTATGGCCTTGGGGTTGCGCAGCTTTTGCACTTCCTGCAGGGCGCAGAAGTAGACGTAGTTGGAGCTGTTGATGGCCTGCGGCACGCCGAAGATGGAGTGCGCCACGGGGATGCCGCGCCGGAGCCGGGAGTTGTCTTCCACGTCGTCGACGAGCAGGGAGGCGGTGTGGAGCAGGCCGACGACTTTAGTGATGATGTCGAGGGATTCTTGGGGCACCTCGAGCCAGGCGTCGAAGGCCTTGATGAGCTGCGAGCGGAAATCCTTACCGGGATGGTTGTAGAGATAGTCGAAGGGCCCCTTGACGACCGTCTCCTTGTCCGCGTTCCAGCGCTTGACGGTGGCGTTAAGGTCTTCGGTCGCGAAGCGTTGCGGGTCCGGGGGCGGGGGTGGTGGTTGGGGCCCGCCGGCTGCCATTGTTACGGATAGGAAGGAGGTTGGTGGGAAGACGGGTATCGACGCGGGGACGAGGGAGGCGGTGTTGTTGTTGTTGTTGCCGCGGGAGGACTTGTTGCGGGTGTGTTTGGAGGTTGTTGGATGGGGGATGGTGGGAGCGCCGGCTAGCCAGTCGGCTTCGGGGACGGGGCGGAGGACGGACTTGGTCGCTGTTGTCGAGGGTGGTAGGGGTTGTTGTTGTTGGCTGTTGTTGAGGCTCTGGAGGCCGGTGGAGGATGTGCGTGGTGGGATGGCGTTGGGGGACTGGTAGAGGGAGGGGTGGCAGGCGAGGGGGTTTATGTGCGGGATCGCAGTAGCTTGTTGGGCTTGCGGAGGGCTCGCCATGTTGGATGATGTGTTGGCGCGGTCCTTGTTCTTATGGGAGAGTTTGCGGGACAGAAACATGTGGAGGTTGCGACTGAGGCTGAGCTTGCGTCGGAGATCGGATGGGCCACGTATTTCTAGTAGGAGAGGACTCGATTCGCGAATGCGATGCCAGGCGCCAACCGATGGTGAATAGTGGAGTTCCAGTTCGGACTCTAGGCAGAATGGAGGCTGGTGAATCAGGCTTGTTCAGCTGCTTCTATTCTGCCTAGGGGGGAATAGAGTTCCCTTGCAGTATCAATGATGCGGATACTTGAGATGGTTGAGTGTTCGCCAAGGGGATGTAAACTGGTTGCGTGAGGTCTCCTGATCGCCGTATTCACCGATGCTAGCTTCACATCGGGGTTAGCTCCATCCTGCCCTACGCGTATAATATATCTTGGCCGGTTGCATGTCCAAATGAGATAGTTGCTTTTGACGGTTGAGAATGTGAGACATGTGATCTTGACAGGTACCTCAGTTGTCATTCATGTGCGCTGATTATCACAAGCCTGACAGCGAGACAACAAACGACAAATGATGACGCAGCCAAGCCATGAACCGCCGCAAGCTCTGCACTGCAGTCTGCAGGCTCCCAATGAATTCCTGGTAAGCGCGGGATGGCGGGGTCGCAGAAACTCACCGGTCCCGTTGTGGGGATTTTGCGTGTGGTGGCAGTCGCTAAGGTAAGATCTAGCGCCGACAGGCCTTCTTGTTGGTGATGGGGCGATGGAGAGCGAAAGTCTAGATATATGTCATCGACGACTGATCGAGACACTTGATAAATTGCTGCGGGCGAAATGATCTTGAAGACTGGAGAAGTTGATCTAAATCGCGAAGAGGGAAGACCATGGGGGCCCAATGCAAGATATACCTTAGTAAAAAGGTAGTGACCCTGGCATGAACTTCTCCCTCGACATCTTGTTTGGCGGTCAACAATCGTAATGCAAACGCTCCATCGACTTCGTCCCTTGCATTAACGCGCTGCAAAAGTAAGGGAGAGAAAACAAACGCCTTGTCTCGACGCCCCTGAATGCGCAAACCGGAATTGAGACCGAATCGATGCGGACGAGTACCAGGTTACGAGAGCGACGCTTTGACGAGCTGGCAACAGGGTCGAAACATCCAAAGAATGCAAGCTGCAGCCGAGATCGCAGAGGTCGGCGGGTTGAGAAAGGGTAGATCGAGGTCGGATCTTGCCAGATTCCAGAACGACGCATCGAAGTCCGCGCTTTCCGGACTCGCTTTCATTGGAAGGTCAGATTGCATCAGGCAGCGGAAGGACCGGCCTGTTGCTCCTGCCGTGAGTGCCGGCCATCTCTCATGATGCCGGAGGGAGGAAAGCACGATCGGGTACCGCATTTTCAGCTCAATTCGGAGGAGCGAAGCATTAACCTATGGTAGTGTGGGCCATCGCCGAGCCACATCAGGCCAAAGTGTTTCACATGCTGCATTGTAGGAAATGCGACTCCATCACTGCCTACGTAGACGCGTACTATCTGGTGCAAGTAATGAGGCTCGCTATTGCTGTGTTATTCAAGGGACAACATGAACAACTGTCACTGACAGCCACATGAGTCAGCATCCCCGCACGAGCGGCAAGTGAGGTGATCGACGACCCTTGTCTGAAAGACGCCAAGGTTGATCCGCCCTCAACCGACTGGACGGGTCACTGATACGCTATCTGCAGCAGGGAAGCTTCGAACAAAGTTCAGTCAGCTTCACCAACTTCATCACTACAACACCAGCAGTCTCTTATCTTCACGTGTGGAGTTTGCAATACTCGTAACCTATAGTATCCTTATATATCGCCTCGATTCTTTCGAGTAAGCAGATCTGTCGCGGCTGCAGATCAAGCAGCGACGACTATGACCGGCAAAGCATGAGGCGCGACCACAGCTTTTCCTCCAGATGACACCCAGTGCCACGCCGGCAAATACAGGCCAATGGCCGCCCCGACGACCTTCTCAGAGGAGTGTACGTGTCTACTGTCGCATCGTCACAGTCACAGCCTTCCAAACAAACCAGATACCAATGCTAACCTCTTGGTCGCGACGCACAGAAACTCCGCAACGGCTCCTTCATCATCCCCGCGACGGGCGAGCGCTCCCACCGAACCTTCACCCTCCGCCGCGGCAATGGCTCCCTCGACGGGCCCAACGATGCGAACAACAACAGCAACGGCCTCGGGAGCAGCGGCGTGCTCCCCTCGCGCCAGTCCCTGTCCGAGCGCTTTTCGAACCTCGTCGACAACACAAAGTTCGGCACACGCCAGTTCGCCATGTGGCTGAACTCGCCTACGGGGCGCGGGATCCTCAAGTGCACGCTCGCCTATACGCTTGCCAGCCTTGCGACCTTCCTCGGCCCCGTTTCTGACTTTCTCGGCAAGCCGGACGGGAAACACGTCGTGGCGACGATCACCGTGTACTTCCACCCTGCGCGGACGGCGGGGAGTATGATCGAGGCGATACTGATCGCTATCGTGGCTATATCGTACGCCGAGATTATATCACTACTGTCCATGGCGACGTCGGTTCTTATTGGGTCCAGCTTGCACCAACCCACTACCGCCCACGTGCTTGTGCTTATGGTGTTCGTCGCTGGCGGGTTTGGCTTTATCGGATGGATCAAGCAGAAGTTGAATAATCCGCTGGTTAACGTCGGCAGCACCTTGGCCTCGCTGGCCATCATTGGCGTGGTTACGAAGGAGAACGCGGTCCTGAGCAACGTGTTCTCGAACCAGAAGATTGTGCAGATCTTGAAGATGCTGGTCATGGGCATTGCTACGACGACGTTCGTCAATCTGCTTGTTTGGCGGGTGTCCGCTGTATCACTGTTGAGGGGATCGATGAACAAAGCTTCGATCTCGTTGGGTGACATGCTTTCCATGATCTCTCGAGGGTTCCTGAATGGCTCGGAGGAGGAGCTGCTGTCGGCGGAGTTTTCGACGGCATCGGCTGCTTATGGATCAGTCTACAGCCAGATGACGAAGAACTTACGCGAGGCTAAATTCGAGAGGTATTTTCTCGGGCGTGAGAGGATGTATCAACTAGACAGGGCGGTTGTGAGGTCAATGGAGACCCTGGCGCAGTCTATTGGAGGTCTGAGGAGTGCGGCAAACACTCAGTTTGCTCTACTCAAAGAAGCGCCAGATACGGAGGTTCCGTCCGGGACAATGTCACCGCGGGGAGGGACCGTGGTGTATACGCCGACCTTGAACCGGAAACTGTCGAGTACCCTTCGGAGCGGGCACGACCGCTTACGGGCACTCTCTGCTATTGACGAGGCGTCGGACGAGAGCACAGAGGAAGAGAGGTCTCCTCCGGCTCGGAGACCTAGCGACACACCCGAAGCACCACCCTTCAACTGCCCATCCGACATCTTCGAACTCTTCATCGCCCTACTGGGACCATCAATGAAGTCCCTAGCCTACACCCTCTCCGAAATACTCCGCGAACCAGCCTTCGGTTCCGCCCCAGACTACCAGGTCACAGTCAACATGTACTTCCGCGACAGCCTCACCTCGGCCCGGGGGCTCTTCAACGACGCACGCGCCAACGCCCTGCAAGAACTCTACACCAACCTCGAATTCGGCCGTAACAGAACCGAGAAGATCCAAGCAGACTTTGAAGAAGTCGCCGCCGCCTGCGGCCACTTCAGCTTCAGTCTGCAAACCTTCGGCGAAGAAATGCAGAAATACCTCGACGTCCTCGACGATCTCAAGCACGCGAACCAGCTCAAGAAGCGCAGCTGGCGCTGGCTCCTCGGGTGGTGGCGGCGCGACGACGGCCGCCGGTCCTATCTGTCCTACCCCCGCCTCCCTTACGAACCGGAAGAGTCCCAATCCCTCATCAAACCCATCAAGAAAACCGCCCTACCGAAGGGCATCCCGGACGCGATGATCCGGCGCCGCGACACCTACGCCTGGAACGCCGCGCCCAGCGCAGTCAACACCATCGTCGCCTCCGTCTCGCAGTCCGTCCTGCGCATGATCCGCAAGCTCGCGCGCGACGACATCCGCTTCGGCGTCAAGGTCGGCCTCGGCGCCAGCCTCTGGGCCATGTTCGCCTTCATCCCCTCGACGCGGGACACGTACCAGCACTGGCGCGGCGAGTGGGGCCTCCTGTCCTTCATGATCGTCTGCTCCATGACCGTCGGCGCGGCCAACACTACGGGGTGGTCGCGCTTCGTCGGCACGGTAATCGGCGCCACGGCCTCCGTCATCAACTGGAACCTCACCGGGGGCAACGCCGTCGGCCTCATCTCTTTGGGGTATATCGTCTCCTTCTGGTCCTTCTGGATGATCGTCGCCAAGGGCCAGGCACCGCTGGGTAGGATCACGCTGCTGGCCTACAACGTGTCGACGCTCTACGCCTACTCCCTCTCCCAAAAGGTGGACGACGACGACGACGACGAAGGGGGCGTCAGCCCCTTGATCCTCGAAATCGTCAAGCACCGCGCCATATCCGTCACGGCGGGAATCCTCTGGGGGCTGATAGTCTGCCGCCTCATCTGGCCCATCTCGGCCCGCAAGAAATTCAAGGAAGGGCTATCAGTCCTCTACCTCCAGATGGGCCTCATCTGGAAGCGCGGGCCCCTCGCCATCCTGCTGAGGAGCCACTGCAGCCGCTCCTACCTCAAGTCGGGGGAGCAGGCGGCCCTCCAGAAGTACGCCGCCCGGCTCGACGCGCTGCGGCAGAGCGCCAAGTCCGAGTTTGAGCTGCGGGGCCCCTTTCCCTACGAGCCCACGGGGAGGTTGATGGCTGCCACCAACCGCATCCTCGACGCGTTTTACGCCATGTCCCTGGTGACCCAGCGCAAAGGCCACCTCACGGACGGCGAGAGGGCGCTCCTCCGCTTCACGGCTACCGAACGCGCCATGCTGTGCGACCGGATATGCCACGTCTTCCAGGTGCTGGCCAGCAGCATGATGCTGGAGTACCCGCTGACAGACGCCATTCCGAGCGTGACGAACGTGAGGGACAGGTTGCTGGGGAAGATATTCTTGTTTAGGAAGGACTACCAGCGGCAGAATGCGGTGAGGGATAAGGAGGACGGCGGGGTCAGTAGTGCTAGGAGAGACAGGGAAGAACAAGGCGGGAGGAGGGGAGGTGGGGGCAGCATGTTGGAGGTTGTCGTTGAGGAGAAGGATTATGCGCTGCTGTATGCTTATGCGCTTGTTACGGGCCAGGTGGCGGAGCAGCTGAAGCTAATCGAGAGGGAGATTGAGGGGTTGTTTGGGGTTCTGGATGAGGATGCTGTGCTTTTGCAGTGACGGAGTATGCTGGTATGGGGAGCAAAAGTTTTGAGTCTGGGATTGGAACAGGACAGGGAGGGCATTGGCAAGGTATATAAATGCTGGATTTGGGTCGGCCTTGGAGGGACGGCGCGGTATCGGTATGGTTTACCTAGGTTGAGAGCCTGGCGAGTGATGGCCTGGTCTGTCGTTAGGCTGCTTATACCCCTAATGAAACCTTTTTAAGTCACACCCCAACGACGGAAGGCAAGAGGAGTGAGTGCCACCAAGGTACAGGTTTATATACGCAACTGCCTGCCCTATCATTAATCAACATAACCCAGAGTTTCCAGAACAGTAGGAGATCGTCTCCAACAAGCAGGCTATGCCCCCAACCAACCTCGCTAAATGCAACGACGTGCCACCACCATATGTCGAGATATAACAGTCCGCTTCACCATTCTCCAACACATATATATAACCCATATATATCCTCACGCAAGCTTGCTCCCACTAGGCTTCCGATCGCCAACCTCATTCGCAGCCCTATCCCTCAGTATCTTCCTCAAGATTTTACCAGACTATTGCACTTATGTCAGCAAGCCACTCGTCTCATCCCAACTCGGACCTCAAAGTCCGAGCCCGCAATCCAACCGGGTCAAGCACTCAAAGATGGTCACGTCACTTTAAAAAAGAGGTATAAACTCACAGGATTCTTCGGCACCTCATCCACAAACACCACCCCTCCTTTCAACTGCTTATGCCGCGCGACCCTACCCGCCATCCAACTCGCGATCTCCTCGGGCGTGACCTTGTCCTTATCCGCCACCACCACGTACGCCCTCGGCATCTCCTCCCCTTTAATCGTGACTCCCACGACCGCGGCATCCACGACGTCGTGTCGCTCCAGCAGCACGGCCTCGAGCTCCGCCGGCGCGACCTGGTTGCCCTTGACCTTGATGAGCTCCTTCAGCCGGTCGACGATGTGGAACGTGCCGCCCGGCGCGTACTCGCCCACGTAGCCTATGTCGCCCGTTTTCAGCCACCTCGTCCCGTCCGGATCGGTGACCATGGTTTCGGCCGTCGCCTGGGGCTTGTGCCAGTAGCCCCGCATGAGGTTGGGACCGCTGACCCATATCTCCCCCGGCTGTTTCGGGGCCGTGATTTCCGTCTTGCCGTCGAGGTCCATGATCTTGGCCCGCGCGTTGGGCATGAGCTCGCCCACGCCCGAGATGTCCTTGTTGCCCACCTTGTTCGGGTCCCAGGAGAGGCAGGTGCAGGTTATCTCCGTCATGCCCCACCCCTGTCGCACGCTGACGGTGCCCTGGGGGAAGATCTTTTCCACTTCCTCCATCACTTCCGTGCCCAGGGGCGCCGCGCCGCAACCGATGCCCTCCAGGGAGGAGAGATCGAACTTCTTGACGATGGGGTGCTTGGCCAGCGCCACCACGATGGGCGGGACCACCGTCAGAGAGTTGATGCGGTACTTCTGCACGTAGGTGAGCATCTTGACGAAGTCGAACGAGGGCATGATGTACACGGGGATGTTGAGGCGCGGGTAGTTGGCGATGAAGTACGTCTGGCCGAACGCGTGGTACAGCGGCAAGAAACCGAGGGACGAGGTGCGCTCGCGCTTGGCCACGTGCTCCGGATCGAGCTCCGAGACGAAGGTCACGCCCACGCCGTTGGCGACGTACGAGGTGTGCGAGATCTCCACCCCCTTCGGCACGCCCGTCGTGCCGGAGCTGTAGTTCAGGCAGCACGTCGTCTGCGCCGGGTCGGAGGGCTCGGTCCAGGACCACGTCTTGGCCTTGTCCAGGTTACCCGCCAGCAACTCGGTCCAGTGCCGCACCCCCGAGGCGGAGAATTTAGGGTGGCGGTACGACCTCCCCGGCTTGGGCACGGCCGAGTGCGTCACCTCCGCCCCCGTGCAGTCCCCACCGAAAACGTAGATCCGCGACGCCGGCAGGCCGACCTGCCTCGCCGCCTCGAGCGCGACGTCGACGGCCGCCTCGGCGACGACGAGGATCGACGCGCCGCTGTCCTGCAGCTGGTAGGCGAGCTCGCGCGCGACGTACGTCGGGTTCGCGCCCGTGAATACCGCCCCAGCCATGAGCACGCCCATGAAGAAGGAGGGGAAGAAGAGGTGATTCCCGGAGAAGACGAGGACGCGGTCGCCGGGCTTGATACCGCCCTGGGATTGGAGGCCGAGGGCCACGCGCTTGCCGAGGAGGCGGTAGTCGGACTTTGAGAGGAAGTGCGTGTCCGGTCGCTCCGGGTCGATGAAGAGCTTTGTGGTGGGTAGGGGGTCGAGGGGCGAGCCGAAGACCCATTGCTGCAGGGAGCAGCGCGGGATGGGGGCTTTCCAGCGGGATTCGAGAGGCATTGTGGGCAGGTTGGTGAGTAGTGATGTTGTGGACGACGCTGATGGCGATGTTCAATGTTGATGCGGGATAGTATGCTGACTTTGAATTTATAAGGGGTAACCGGCCCTGATGAGATGCGTCAACTTCAAGCGAATGTGTCGGTATCACACGTGGTGTTGATCTCAGGCACAGTCAGCGGGACTTAAAGAGATACCAGCGTTAGTTGAGATGCGGTCCTCAGAAGGGGGTGTCGGCTTCAAAACAGAGATACTCCGTCTCACGGTGGTCGGTGCCAAGGTGTCGAGATACGGAGCCGGGTGTTTGGTTGGACGGCGGTGTTTACGACGGGATCCGCGGGACGACCGTACACTTCTATATTCGGGCACCAACTCCGGCAATGTTGGGGAGAATGAGAAACTCGAAAGGCAAGAAAGATCGGAATTTAGAAATTGGACCGGAAAGTCATAGAGTCGGATATGAGTCGGAGCCCAAGGCCTTTGAAGAGGCCGGGCAGGACTTTAAAAGAGAGAGGCCGGCTTGTCGTTGCCGCGCCGTTGGTTGTAAAAGGACCCCACGCCTCTCCAATTCCGCTCCTTCTCCTCTTTTTTTATCGTTGGAGGTGACGACGCCAAAGGTGTCCGTCATTCATCAAGACAGGAGCTACTGAGGCTAGTGGCGCGGAGACCATGAGAGCTACCGAGGGGAGCTACTACCGTGCCATGGAGCGGGGGTGAACAAACTGAACATCGAGGTCAGGGGTCCAAGCTCGACCTTAGCGACTTGCGATCTCGTCGGCAATTGGCCGGATATTGGCGAGCTTTGGCAAGTTTTGGCCTAGTGCCCTGGGCAGGCAGGCGCCGGGTGGTGGCCAAGGTATCGGGTGTTGAAGCTATCGTCGACGCTATAATGCTATCCCCGCATTCTGAAATCTTGGTGGTGATCCACTGGGGAGGGGGAGCCGAGGCTTCTCTTGAGTAAGGTTATTCCCGCTTGGCTGTTATCAGCACTCTGAACTCTGATGAAGTGCTTTCCCTTTTTGGACCGAGGGCCACTTGTTAATGACGGACATGAAACAGATGGCAGATCGAGTGGATGGATTGTTATGACTTCCCTCTCATATGTTTCCTCTCGCTCGCTTGTTCGCTGCAGGTACCGCACCGCACACACTCATCCACAGCATCGACCGTTGCCCCGCATACACTACCGTACCTTAATCCTCCTCTCTCTCTCTCTCGCTTCTCCATCTTCATTTGGGGGCCATTTCCATTTCGCACAGGCACAGGAAACACACACCGCCGCGCAAGGTATTCCCGCAACAGACGCACGGCGGGCGCGACACCGCCCACCGCATCAATATATTGCCTCCAGGTGGTTCAGCCCAGTGAGAAAAGCGGCAGCCCTTCCTTCGCAGGGCGACACAGAGACAAGTGTCTCATCTGATCGGATTCTTGTGCATGTGTGACGAGGCCGCCCCCAAAGCCCAAGTGCAGCTACCCGCCAATCATACTTTTTTTCATAATCGTCGGTGGCTTTTTACAATACTCCAGCACAGCTGTGTGCTATGTCGGTTCTGCTTCGCACCTTGACGGGCTTCTAGGCGGTGGCAGGTGACCTGCGAATTGCGGAAAAGGCAGAGAAAAGAGTCTGGGGCGTTTGTGGCGTCTCCCAGCTCCGCGGTTGATGGAGAGACATTCGGGCTCGGCAGGACAGCCACCTTTACGGGCCGGTTGGGGCTGGTCGGGCATGGAGAGGTTCGGATAGTTGTGAGACTCAGCCGCATCAAGTGATGACATCTTTGAGAGCCTTCCGGACAGTTATCCGTCACGGACACCGACACTCGCTAACTAAAGCGGCTGCAAGGCTGAAGCGAGGACGCGTCTCATGATGGTCACCATTTGTGAGTGGGTGTTGTACTCCCGGTTCCTGCGTGGAAGAGTTTCACTGCAGCCGAGTGCTCTTCCAGAATCGCTTGCTAAGCCAACCAGATTCGATATCGAAAACGCTTCCGGTAGGTAGCATTCGAAACCACCGCGTTCGCCCCGTGGATCCGTGTGCGAGATGCGGTATTGCCAGTCTGGAGTTGATGATAAGGTAACTAGCTAGCGACCGCCATTCTGTGGCACCGTCGCACACAGGGAACCAAACCACACAAACTGCTGAGAAATGTTCCGGTGTCGGTATCCAGCAACGGGGTGCTCGTCACTCGTGGCCCCGCAGCACAGGTGTGTGTGTGTGTTCCGCGGAGCACGTACGAGCTTAATCCGACTGCCCCGTTGGCCGGTCGGGCACCTCGATCGAGCTGGTTACGGCGCGACGTGAGCCATTGCCACGCACTGAATTCTCCGCAATATTCCGGCCGGGGACAGGGTTACCTAGCACTGGTGCTGGGCAGTGTGAGTTGGCGAAGGTTGGCGAAGGCTGTGCGAGGACGAAGGACTCAGGTTCAAGCTTGGGGTGGCCCAGGTGTTGCCGTTTGTGAGGCGAGGAGGTCTCGTGACTAATGGGTGGACGGCAGATGGTCAGGGAGTATGTCGAGAGGCATTTACGTGGTGTTATGGTGCTGTTACACATAATGCAAGATATCGCAAGCAGATACGCATCAGTTAAGGACCGCCTGAATGGCAGAGTGCCTCCAGAAGGGAATCTTGTATCATTACTTCAGAACATCCCGTACCTCCTCTGGTGCGTCCTACATTGGAATCACCATTTCGATTACTTCCTTGCAACGTCTCGTCTCTGCGCCATACTACTTATCGACCCCGACAAACTTGATTTGGCGTTGCAGAAGGTCTTATCAGAGCAGAGGATCCTAACTAAAGCCAACAGCAAACTTGGAAGATCTAGACTTAACTTATATGAAATGTAAATGATAGCAACTGCTGGCTCTCAAGCTTCTCCTCTATAATCTCGGCCCACCTGCTATCTTCTAGCCATCCGAGCCCTCTTACTCCAGAGTGGGCGAAGCCAAGAACTCCAACCATCTAGGGTGCAGCGGCGCTTCGAATCGAGACAGGATAAGCTGAATATCGTGGTAAGATAGAGGTGCCATAAGTGATGCGTGGATACTCTTGTACGACACTTTGTTGATCAAAGTCAGCATGTGGAACATTGCTTTTACCGCGAGCAAAGTGAAGTATGGGTGTCGGAGCATACATATAAGAAGCCTCGGTATCGTCCAAACCTTCGCAAACTGCTCAAGATGCAGGAGGAGGACATTTTCGCAGTAGTCGACTTTTGACTGAAACTGGCCGGCGTTGATAACGGCGCTCTTGGCCTGAACATCAAGGAAGACGAGTGCAGTAAAGATGATGAGGGAGATTGCTGGGTCCACGCTCAGTACGGAGGTGCTATGCCACTGCTCCGATATTGAAGCGATGTCCTGACATGTCTCTAGGTTCTGCTGCGAGCTGAGCAGCCACTCATCCCCTTCATCCTGACTAGCACACCTGAGGAATGAGACGAGAAGGCGGATCATCGATAGGTGTAGGAGTGTAACGAGTCGCCCATGATGCTCGTACCGCGTCTCGTCCGCAAAAGAATTGCGCATGGGGTTGAGGTAGTTCGTGGGGAGGGCGAGACGGAGGGACGAGAGGTTCCGCTCTATATCGTAGATGCTAGAAGTGATATCTGCCCGTGGCCTGCGAGTATATAGTAAGAGCAGTCTTCCAGCCTGGCGCATGGCCGTGGTAGTGATGATATGGAGATTGAAGATTGGGATTTGCGGAGAATGGCATACAGCTGTCAAAGCAAGTTTGTGTAGACGATCAGGCTCTGACGGCAGGAACAATTTCTCACCATCAGTTGGCACATTACCTGATATAGAGCCAGACTGTTGTTCTTGGACGAGCGCGGTAGTTACCAGCCCTTCGTCGACCAGATATGGTGTTCCAGCAGAGAGGTTTGTGTACGAATCCAAGAGATAAACACACCACCAAACGAGACGCCAGTCCTCTATATCCCCCTTTTCGGCAAGGCTGCTGGTGATGCGCGAGTCGTCCAGACGGTCAAGACCCATCCAATACGCAACGCGTGTGATCTTCCCAATGCGAATCCAGGCACTCCGTCCTGGGAATTGGTGGAACTCGTAAAATGCCAGCAGGCACGCCTTGCGAAGCTGATCTAGGCTTAGAGACTCGCCCAACATGTCCTCCTCGAAGGAACGGAGGCTAAGCAATTCATCGATGTGAGCGTCGATGTTGATGTTATCGGAAACGAAAGAGAAATTCGTTAGCTTGGCGGTGACAAGGATGAGAGACACGGTCAAGTCGCGGCTGATCCGGGATAATTCGAGTGACGCGTAAAACCTAGCCTTGTGGGTAATTGATATGGCGTCGTGGATGTCTTCAAAGTACCTTTCTAATCTACCAGCACCATCATCGAAGCGCTGTTGTTAGATAGCTTAACGGTGTTTGTAATTCATAAGATGAACGTACAGGTAGGCTTCTTCCCAGGGCAAAATTTCGAGTCGATCCGAAAGACCGGCTCTGCCGGGTGTCCTCTGGAATGATTCGTGGTTTGACGCGGGACTTGGCCCATCAGTTATGCCGTGGCCGCACGACAAAAGTGTGGCTGATGCCGCATGACTCTGGGGGGTGGATGATTCTTGACTCTCGGGAGGGCTTTGATGAGCTTCCAGGACAGGTGATCAAGGGTCAGTCATGCGTCAAGCCGGAGAATGTTCGATCCCAAAGTTCCGAGGCTTCAGGGATCAATCTGGAAGAAGAATAAAACAAGTGTCTTACGGAAGGACCTTGGTAAATGGGTCAGCGGCTGAGACGTGCCTCGGCGGAAACCACGTTGGGGGCCAGGCTTGCGTCGCGTTAACGAGTAGACACACGAGTAGCCATTTGCGGAGCACCTCGAGCATGTAGGCCGACTCTGATCACCTAAGAAAAATGTTTAACAAAGGGTTCATCGTTGTGTCCAAAGCGGCGAGCGCCCCGGTTTCGCACCAGGGTAGGCACCCGATGGAGTCTTACATTTCGCCTTTTTCCTGGGGAAAGGTCAGCTGATGCGGGGACGTAAACATAATGCCCGACAGCTTTACCTGATGCAACTGTCGCAAACCCGGCTGATTCTAGTCCCATCTCGATGTTCCGGCGTGAAGGAGGGGCTGTCAGGGGAGTCAGGCGGGTAGCCCTCGGAGATTGGGTTAGATGCCATCTGCGGTGGCTGAGCCGGATACGTCGTGATCCCGATAGATATTTTGCTATTACGAGTGATGATCCGGCGCGAGTTTCGGCGGTACAAGCTCACTTGGGAGAGAGTATTCGGCTTTGGTAAGGTGGAAAGATGAAGCGACCCTGAAATATTTGGGGGAAGACCCACAACAGGAAAGAGTTGTGCCGGCTCCGGCGGTTCCGGGTGACCAAGATCCTCCGGCACGGGATAACTCGAATTCGGAGCAATCACACGCAAGCATCATTAACCTACACGACCACAAGGCGAGCTGCTACCAAGGTATATGTGTATACCTAGATGCTCAATTCTCCGAGACTGGAGATCAATGAGCAGACCTAAGCTCTATCTCATCCACCGTCAACTTCCCAAGTTATCTGCCCGATCTTTCCATCGCCAGACTTCAGACTCATCGACTCATCGACTCATCGACTCACCAACACCGACATGTCGTCGTTTTCGCGGTTAATCCGCTTCGAGTGCGAAGATGGAGGGATTTACTTTGCTGATCTTGGACCGAGTTCAAGCATACCATCGCCTGGGACCAGGATTTCTGCGTTTAGGACCATTGACGCCCTGTCAAGTCGGGCGGAAGATAAAACTGTCACTCTTCGTCGGGTACGTTGAGACGCTGCTCCAAAAACGGGAGATCGGTGAAGGAGGGATGATTTTCTAATGCGTGCAATATGTTCTGAACAGTTGTTAGCTCCGCTGCCACGGAGTGATATTCCAATCTACTGCGTAGGACTGAACTACCACAGTCACGCCAAGGAAGCCGATGTAGGTGACCTTCGATTCGTCGACTCCCATATAAGGTCGAAATCAGCGTCACAGCTAATGCCATCAATAGCTTCCTATTCCATCATACCCTCCGTTATGGACGAAACCTGCGGCGTCTTTGTCTCACCCCGGAGAGGAGATTCCTATTAACGACTTTTGCGCAAAAAGTCTGCTAGACTACGAGGTTGGTATGACCCATAAACCTTCCCTGTGAGCTCACTTGGACACTAAACGGATTGTTGACTTGCTTTCACCATCGTGTGTAGGGTGAACTCGTCTTCGTCACCTCGGAAGATTGCCGTGACGTGACAGTTAAAGAAGCTAAAGACTACATTTTGGGTTATACCGTTGGAAACGATCTGTCTTGCCGACTGTTTCAGCTCCCTAAGAACTCCGCGGGCCAGTTCTTTTTTGCCAAAGCTTTCGACAAGTTTGCGCCTATCGGTCCGGTATTGATCAGTCCCGAGCTGTTTCATAACGATCCATCGCCTCAAATCACCACGAGGGTGAATGGTGAGGTCAGGCAGAAAGCCGATTTTAATCATGATATGATTTTCTCCCCAGAAAATATTCTCAGCCATATGAGTCAAGGTAAGTTTTAACAAATGGAACCCTGTCCGGAGGGTATAACGGTGCTGATGCCTGACAGGAACCACAATTCCGGCGGGAACTGCAGTTATGACAGGCACTGCATCTGGTGTGGGAGCTTTTTGCAAGCCGAAGACTTTCCTACAGCATGGCGATGTTGTCGAGATTGAGATGGACAAAGTTGGGGTCCTCAGGAATAAAATGCGGTTCGAGTAAGGGTCTGTCCTACAACTGACAACCTTGTCAGTGCCTGAAGCTAACTTTATTTGTGGAAAGGGTGCAATGGTTGACTAAGGTGATTGTAAGTGTACAAACAATCGTCATTCAAATAGTCACGCGGTGGATGTAGTCTTCTTGGACTATTGCGATGGAACATTTAGACCTAGTCCAGAACCAAGTAGCTTTCTCGCTTTCTAGTGTTACTGCCCATTCCAGTCACTCACTCAATGTACCTAGGGTGTCAGACTACCACAATTGTGGTATTGCTGAACCTTGGGGAATTGTCGGACTTTAATGCCTTCGATACTGCACCCCGGGAACACGCTGTTAATGGTGAAATTGCATAATTCATTTACTCGGAATCTTCAGCCTCTTGGGGCGTCGGAGTCGAATAATCGATTTGCCGACTCTAGGTGGGACGGACATAGTGGTGAATATCGATCAAATGCAACAACCTAGGCAACGGGAGATTCTCCTATTTCTCCGTCGCGCCATGATCCTAACAACGTTTTCGCCAATGCGCTTAAGGGAGACCATTCCCCGGAACTACCATCAACATCAACCTCGTGAACTTGGACAGATGATTGCGTACAACCTCCTGCTTTGCTTCAATGGGCGGCCTTCCAACTCTTGAAAGGCGAGTTAGCCTCGAAAGATGCGCTAGACGAGGATGACGACGTGCTGGTCCAGCTGCGTCATCTGGAGCAGCAGAAAAAGTTCTGGGCCTCGCTGGCAGCCCGCAAAGCGGATATCGAGCCTCTGGTCCGTTATCGCTTAGGTGTTGTCTGGTGCTATGTCTGTACTATGGAAATTTGGAAGGCAGGTAGTTTCAACGTAGTCGTCCCTATCCTTATTCGGGGCCAAGGGCCGTGTCAGGGTAACGAGCGAGTCTATATCCGCTTTCTATAGCTGTGAGAGATTGATAATTGTCAACGATAACTACGTGTACAGCAAACAGAAAGTGGCGTCTATTGAGCCAAATCCAGCTTTTGGATCGCTTGATTTGCTTAGCACGGCGATATGCCAGGCACTTTATGGCATTGACCTAGGTATGTAAATTAATGGACAACAGGTGAAGCTATACATTATGAGACTATAGAACTATATGCCATTCAGTGAGTATAAATCCGTTCCGTGAGCTTCTGCAAACATGTCACCAGTGCTCTTCTGTCCCTGGCGCAGGCAAAGACAAAGAAGTCTGGCCGTACGATGGCGAACTTGGTGTCCTGGCCAAGCCGATCCATATATGCCGTTCCACTTGCGTTTGTCTTGGCCCGATGGACAAGAACGACATCTCCATCCCCATTCGTGCCGCAACCATCGCTTAACGCTGACGTCGGCGAGCTATCGTGATGGGGATTAAATAGCACGATGGATTCTTCGGACAGAATTGAGGGGTCAAAGGATGCCCCAAGAATAGCGGTTCTGGCATCCTGATAGAGATTTTGACGGTCGCCGTCGTCCTTGGAAATGACGATGAGGGTGAATATGCCTGGAGATCGATGCAGCAGAGTGTCTGATAAGGCAGATACTTTATCGGATGAGGACTGAACATGGATCTGGGCCAGGCGAGCTCCTCCACGAAAATCCTTGAGCAAGAACCCGTCTCTAACGGTGGTAAATCCTCGACGCTCCAGGATGCCCTGGGGGTCTGGCATACGAGGCAGAAAGGGAATGTGCTCTGCCAGTGACTTGCACCACAGCAAGGCGAGTATCCAGAACGCCGGTCGATCATTGCACACACGCCCATTCAGCATGGTGAACAACGCCACGTCGTCGACGCTCCTGCGGCGTTCCAGAGCCCAAGCCTGCAGCATAACTTTCGCGGAGATCGCTTGGAAGCCGCCCGAAGAAACGTTGTTCAGGAGCAGCGCCAGCCGCCACGCCAACTGATGAGCATCGCGCACACCGCTCGCTATTCCCTGCCCTGCAAAGGGCGGGAATACGTGGGCAGCGTCTCCGATGAGAACGGTCCGCTTATGGAACCATCGATTCACGACCTTTTGGGCAAACCTGAACGGCCGGCAGCGCAGTACCTCGATGCAGTCGCGGGGGTACGAGATAGAAACGCCAAACTTGCGACCAGTCGTGTCCTCTTCT